>HG995238.1:1263929-2520358 GCA_905332985.1 Mimas tiliae
ATGAGCTGAACATCTAAGTTGTTCACAAAAATATTAAAAATAAATAGAGAGCGTACCTAGTAAAGCCTTTCCCCAGCAGTAGGACAATCCAAGCTAGTGATATCTATCTAATATATAAAATTCTCGTGTCACAATGTTCGTTCCCATACTCCTCCGAAACGGCTCGACCGATTTTTATGAAATTTTATATGCATATTCAGTAGGTCTGAGAATCGGCCAACATCTATTTTTCATCCCCCTAAATGATAAGGGTGGTTCACCCTAAGGTTTTATTTTTATTTTATACACAAAAAAAATGTTTTTATTTTTTTATGATACAGCATTTAAAATACACACAACCCTAAAATTTCAACCCTCTACCATCAACCCCTATTTTTTAATAGCGACATTAGTATTTTTGTCAAGCGCGTTTCTTACCAGGGGCGCCCACTAGGCTACTTTAATCTTGGAAATAGCCATTCAAGCGGGCGGAGTCGCGGGCAACAGCTAGTAATTATATATAATTATAATTATTTGTCCTGACTGACTGATTCATCAACACAGAGCCTAGCTGCTGGGTCTAAAAACATGATTTTTTTCACAAAGGTTCCTTTAATGACATAGTGAGCACTAAGAAGGAATTTTTGAAAAATTAACCCCTTAAAGGGGTAAACTAGTGGATGTAAGTTTATAAGGAGGCAAAATATTAAATATACATTTAGGCTCGAAACCTCGTAGAAGTACTCGTAAAACCAATAAGCAACTACATATTTCACGATATCTCAAAAATCATCCTCTTAGGCGGTGATATACTACAAAAGGGCGGGAAGTGGTTCCGGATAAAGACGTTTACGCGCACGGAGCGGCGAGTAACCTTAGTGTATATAGATTAAAAATACATTAAAAACCAAACGAGCATAGAAAAGTATTCTCCCATAAAAATAATTAAGTTACAAGTTTCACAAGGTGGTAGGTCCCTCGTTTGCGAGAGACCGGCTGGGTTGGTACCACCGCATTGTCTATTTCTGGCGCCAAGCAACAGTGTGTAAGCACTACGATTGAAAGTATGCACGCGGGATATTCTTTTAAATAAGTGTGACACCACCAAGCTATATAGAAATACTTGCCTACACAATTTACACGGAGAAAGCTTCTCGTACAACTTAAGCGACAAAGGCTGCATCATCTTGGAGACGAGTGGCGCTTTTGTTGAACGTTCATTGGTCAATTTTTCGTTTTGACATTCAATTAGGTTAATAAAACGATAGGTAGTTTTCTGAAACTCTCGCCTCTATAGTGCGATAAACCCTCGCCGTGTAAATGGGACTTTACAATTATAAATATTTCACCCCGATAGCTTACAATAACCCTATTGTAACTTTTTTGTTCAAATACTATTTTTGCCGCATATAATTGTAATGACTGCCTCGGTGGCTCAGTTGTAATGTGTACGCGTTACGATTGAGGCCAACGCTGAGATCTCGGGTTCGATCGCCAGGTCGGGTAAAGTGGTATTGGGTTTTTCTATTACGAAATGCTCAGTATTAGCCCGGAGTCTGGAATTTGTGCCCGGTATGGCGATAGGCTCGCCCCCTATCACATAAGGGACGGAGATACGCTCGGCGAAATGTGGGTGTACTGGCTACACCTCTGCCTACCCCTTCGGGGATTACAGGCGTGGGTGCGTATGTATGTATAATTGTAATGTGACGTTAATGGCTTCCCATCCGTCAGACGATACAATCAAACGTCTATTTATCCTACTATTATAAATGTAAAAGTTTGGACGTTTGTGAATTTGTTTTGGTTTATTGTCTTGAATGACTAAACGATGTTAAGCGCCACGCCTGCCCATAAACAGAAGCAACACCACACATAACTTTGAATTACAAAGCACTGCATGGCATTGTACTGCGCTCGTCACCCCGGGACATAAGCTGTTCAGTCTCATAATGTCCAGTAATTTCACTGGCTTCAATGTCCTCACACAACAGTGTTAAATGAGTAAGTTAATCACACCTGAACGGTTTTAAAAGAATTTTGGCACACAGGTACACCATGATCAGGATTAGGACATAGGTAGTAGGTCCCTCATATGCGAGAGGCCGCTTTGTCTATTCCTGCCACCAAGCAACAGTGTGTAAGCACTGTTGTGTTCCGGTGTGAAGGACATTGAAGCCAGTGTAATTACTGGGCATTATGAGACTTAACACCTTATGTCTCGGGGTGACGAGCGCAGTCCAGTGTCATGCAGTGCTTTGTTATTTAAAGTTCTGTGTGGCGTTGCTTCTGTTTATGAGCAGGCGTGGCGCTTACCATCAGACGAGCGACCTGCTCGTCTCGTCATTCAAGATAATAAAAACAAAAGGCTACTTCAATACCCCAGACAATGCCGTCGCGTGCATAAGCTAGTTTATCATAAAATGAATCTACGTAGAATGTTCTACATTTTAATGTGAATCAGTAAGTATCACATAGCTTAGTTTCTGGCCGACACATCAAAGGATTTGATCTTGCGACGGAAACAGCTCCGTGTATAAAACTTGTCTCTGAGAGTAATTTACAATTTAATTTATAAGTTCTAGACATCATTCCAGAAGTTATCCAGAATTGCGAGACGTTTGCGCAATTATTATGAAAAATATAACGTTAATACCTACAGAATAATAATTAATAATAAAATTTCCAAATATCTAGAATAAAATGTCCAAACAGATCTGGCATTCGAGGTTACTAACATGCGGGATGTTGACTCGACAATCATTGTCCCGATAGTCGTTTCCGTCCATGCGTTGATACCGAAGAGTCTCGACCAACATCTCTCATCATCACAGAAAACCGGCGTAAAGTAGCAGCTTGCTGCTTCGTTTCGTACGGTGAGTGAGATATCCGGAGGTCCAAATACCCCTCCCCTTCCCAATCCCTTATTATCCCTTTCCTTTAAGGTAAGCAACGCGGCCTTGACTCTTTTGGTATTGTGATGGTACATGGACGGTGGAGATCACTTACCATCAGGTGAACCACTTGTTAGTTTGCCAGCCTATGCTATAAAAAAGCTTATATGCATTTTTTTATATACATAGCATGTATACATGACTTATTGCTAGATGAGTAATTTTAATGTAAAAACATTAGACCTGAGGCGTGTATTTCTTTCGATATAGTTTTTTTTTTCATAAAATAAAATTAATGGCCGGCCGGACTGTTTTTTTTTTTGTTTGTTTGTTCCATAAGGAACCGGCTAAGATTAGAGACCATGCTGCCAAATCATTAGTTATATCTTTTCTTATATTCCAAGAACGATAAAACAGGGGTGTGGCCGATTACAAGGTCTTGCTGGAATTTTGGTGATAATTCCTTTCAGTTCAATGCTTCTTAGACGACTTGCTTCAAGCGAATCGAAAGCACAAGGTCGACAATACCCTTGATCAAAAATCACCTAAATCCACTTATTTCAATGTCTCCATCACTATTCATCATCGTTAATGATTATTGCACAAAACCACACCACTTTTATACAACAAACACAACTTTAAAACAGTTTAGGAAACAATTAAAACAAGAGAGCCACCGCACTGTAAGAATTCCCGCCAAAACTCCGGCCCGACTGTTAAAAAATATATGTAGCTATATTTTTGTTGACATTTATCCAGGATAAAGTTTAATAAAGTCTTAAAATTTAATTAAATTATTATTATAAGTGCAGTACTGCCCTGAGGATTGAGGACGTTTGAAGAATTCCACCACGGTATCCCCTGCCTGTCGTAAAAGGCGACTAATAGGGGCCCCCGGGGGTCGCGGGCTCGCAGCGGGGAGCTGTAGTAGCCCCTTTGTACTCTTGTACGTGCGACCCCGAGATGGATGGCAGCACGGGTGGTTGGCCTCATCGCTGCCGCTGACGCCGAAGGCGTCCTTAAGTGTGCGGGGGCTTCTGTGCCCCCCTCACAAATAGAGATGGGCCGCAAGACGGCACTGCGCAGGGGCGGTTCCGGCTGAAGCCGGGGCGCTTCTCGCCTCGGGAACCCGGGGCCGTCTCTAATGCGCCGAAGATGGCCACCGCGGGGTTTTTGGTTGGTATTGCGGGTGCAGCAGGTATATAGTGTTAGGGACTCAGCCCAGCGGTCATCTGGATTTTCTATTTCTCCTCCGGATGACTTTACGCTGGGTTGTAAGATCGGTGAGTCCAACATAACCGTCCCGTCACCCCCCAGGCGAGGAGGTAGAGATAAACTCGTTTTTCCCCGCGAAAACAAAAAAAATATAATTGCAGTAACTTGTACTACTTAGGCAGTACTTGCGCACGCGTGTTAAAAGAAAATGTGATTCTATTTTTTATTATTTTACAGTTGGTTCTAATTTGAAATTTTCTTTTTTATAAAAATAAATGTGTGAATATTGTATCTACCTAAATATTGAAATGTTTGTAATTTTATTACAAACATTAGATATTAGATTATTATAGTAGATACATAAAGTAACATAAAAAATAAAACTGATATCTTTTATAAATCCAGAATAAAAATAAGTTACAATAATATTATCTATAGTTTTAATTCCAAAATTCTTATAAATAAGTAAATATACAAAAAAATAAAAAACCATTACCTTCTTAACTTTTTCCAGTTTCACTTCAGCCGATATATTTTCGGTTGTCTTGTTATCCGAAATCTTCGCATGGCACATGCACCACATTAAAATCAACATCAAAAATCTCGATTTAAAATTAAACGCCATTTTAAAAAGTTTTGTTATTGTTATAACTTGACTTATAAAATCAAAGACACAATTTTTTATTTTTAAATTATTATCAAGGAATGGTTTCCAGACGACTGGAGTGTAAAGCGTAGACTGCAAGTCTGATATATTTATAGAAAATCGACGAGGCGTTGATGTTACACGGTTTTGGGACATTCAAACGTCAATAAACAGTGTAAAAATGGACGCGGGACGCGATTCAGCAAGCCTATTGAGTATTTACCCGATTTATTTGACATAACTATAGTATATTCATATAATTCTATTGTTATTATATCGTACGCTTTGACGGTAAATAAAAAAAACACCGCAAATAAGTTTGCATAAACAAAATTTAAAAAAATACATCGTCTCGTCATTGAAGCTATACAAAACAAATGTACAACATAATATTGTTACAAGTTTGTTGTAGAGGCACTCGGTAGACAAATTTGTCTACAGCATGAATGGGCTGACTCGACCGGGTTGTTACCACTGTCTCAAAGAAAACGAACGGGAATTAGCTTGCTGTTGCGTTTCGTACGGTGGGATATCCGGAGGCCCAAAATCCGTCTCGCCTTCCCAATCCTCGAATTATCTCATTCCTTTAAAGTCGACAACAAATCCATTCTTTTTCAGGTAAGTATTGTGGATGTTCATGGGCCTTGGAGATCACTTACTATCAGGTGACCCACTTGTTCGTTTGCCGGTCTCTGGTATAAAAAAAAGTATAATATGTATATCGATTGTTATATTCCGCTGGGGGATTTGAACACGCAATCTCTCGTTTCTCAGTCGAATCACTCCACACCGCGATTCAGCCGTATTTTATTTATACCTACTGTTAAATGGCGCGTAGCCCGTAGGTCAAAATTTACCGTTCGTTTTCAATGTTTATTAGGCTAAAAATAAAAGTCAAATATAATCACACACCCACGCACCTTTTGTGCTGAGTGTTGTATGCGCAAATTGCAAAATAATAATGCGGAGTGGTTTCGTGCGTCACGCGATTCATTACTGTGGACAAGATTTGGTGCAAGTGGACTTCGCGTCGAGCGAACGTGTCCGTTCGATAAACCATGTATTATTGGTACCTAGTAATTGACACCAGAACTCCGGCATAACTTTAAAAACCACAACCGTGTTTCATCGTTCTTTGAAAATAAAGAAATTACCTATACCAAGAAAAAGTGTGCAGTTTGCTGACGACTTGTGCAAGAGAAACGCGCAAAAGAAAAGAAAGGCTTGCACAAAATTTAAATTAAATTACTGTAACACCATAGATTCAAACACTACACATCCCTCTGGAATTCCTAAGTGACGGTGTCACCGATACCTACTAATCTATATAATTGCGGAACTCTGTCTGTCTGGGATTTTGGACCATTCATACCCTGGAGAGGTATTCGTGGCTATTTCTTAAAAAGGCCAATCCAGGAATTTCTGTAATTACACTCGCATAATTCTGTAAAACAATGTCTGGATATTAAAAGAGGCCTTAACCCATGAGTTTGTTTCGGCATTTCTTCTCATGTCTAGCCCCGAATATAAATAATAATAATAATACCAGCCCTGTATTATATACGTCCCACTGCTGGGCACGGGCCTCCTCTACTGAATGAGAGGGGTTAGGCCTTAGTCCACCACGCTGGCCTAATGCGGGTTGGCAGACTTTACATCCCTTCGAAATTTTTATGAAGAACTTCTCAGGTATGCAGGTTTCCTCACGATGTTTTCTTCACCGTTATAGCAAGTGATAATTAACAATTAATACACACATAACTTAGATAAGTCAGAGGTGTATGCACTTGGGGCTGGTTTGGAAGTTGCGACTTTCGCCTCGACAGTCCATACCACTCCCCGCTGAGCTATCACTGCGTTCGATATCTGTTCGATAAACCATGTATTATTGGTAGTAATTGACACCAAAACTCCGGCAAGACTTTAAAAACCACAACCGTGTTTCATCGTTCTTAGAAAATAAAGAAATAATACTAAGAAGAAGTGTGCAGTTTGCTGACGACTTGTGCAAGAAAACGCGCGAAAGGCTTGCACAAAATTGAAATTAAATTGCTGTAACTGTAACACCTTAGATTCAAACACCGCATGTTCGACGGACGACGATCCCTCTGGAATTCCTTAAGTCACCGATACTAATACATAATTGCGGAAGTAACTCTGTCTGTCTGTCTCGGATTTTTGACCATTCATGCCCTAGAGAGGTAAAATAGACGGTTAAAGTCTTTAACGGCATTTTTTTTCCACAAATCGATTTGGGTGTCATTTTTGAAGTTTCAATACGACATCCATTTTCAAATCCATGCTGGTGGACATTTTGATCAACAAATCGATATGGGTGTCATTTTAATTGAAAAGTGCCCGTCATTTTGTTGTTATTGGCCTTCAAAATAGGTATCGGAGAAGCCCCGTTATTAAAAATGGTAGATCCAATGTTAGAATTGCAAAAAGTGACCACAATTTTGGTTTACTTGGTTTTAAGATATCGTAGCCGCAAATACGTAGTTTGAATCCGAAGATATAATTGCAGGTACCATTTGCTTTTTAATGCGGAAATCATACATAAACGAATCATCATACTTCTTCGGATATGCCATATTATCTATATCCACAAGGATCTTTTGGGGGAATGTATAGCTTTATGTTTTCCGAGTAACCAAGCGGGCGGAGCCGCGGGCAAAAGTAATTTAATTATAATTTAGAAGATTATTGGCACAACCGACAAACTAATATATTCCTGGACAAAATAGTAATCCTCCATTGTTTTTGAAAGTTTATGATATGTTTTACGAGTATACTAAAATTGAAATGGTCATCAAAACTGTTCCTATGAAATGACCGTAAAAACTGGGAGCACCAGGCATAATCCTGTGGTTTTAAACATACAGTTTAATGTCTTCAGCAGTTAGGGAGTTTTTATCATAAACGATCTTTGTATTGGCCATGAAAACTCGTGTTGTAACAGGGAATACTGGCTTCGGCCGACTTAGCAAGAGGTCTAAGTAGAGTGTTTGCGTACACAATTGACTATAATGGCCATACCCAATATTCTGTCTATCAACAGATTTGCTTACCAGCAGTAACATTTTGACACATTTTGTATGGCAGATCTGTCAAAACACTATCGATAGTAAGCAAATCTGTCGATAGACAGAATATAGGGAATGGCCATAAACGCGTAAGCTGGACGGAGGGTAGAGACATCTGCGATTAGTGGTTTGGAGAATTTTTAAATCTAATCCAATGCATATTTCTATGAATCTTTCAAGAGTGGTAGAGCCACGCTGTAGACAATTCTGTCTACAGCATGAATGGGCCGGCTCCTCCGGGTCGTTACCACTGTCTCACAGAAAGCCGGCGTAAAGTAGCAGCTTGCTGCTGCGTTTCGTACGGTGAGTGAGATATCCCAAGGCTCAAATCCCCTTCCCCTTCCCAATCCCTCACTTATCCCTTTCCTTTAAGGTCGGTAACGCGCCCATGATTATTCTAGTATTGTGGGCGTACATGGGCGGTGGGCGGTCACTTACCATCAGGTGACCCACTTGCTTGTTTGCCGGCCTATACTATATAAAAAAAACATCGGCTCGCGGGCCGTTACTAGGGTCGGGGCAGCGGGGATCGCGGCAAGGACGGTATATAGGTCTTGTAGAATGTAAACTGAGTCTAAGTTCCACCATCCCTCGGATTGCCAGAGTGGTCTCAGGGTCGGGATCCGTGAGGACGCTTCGCGGTATTCTCCACTTTGGCAAGTCAAAAGGAGAGTATATAGTATATCTACGCTCTAGGGATGAGCGTGTTGGAATGATGTGTGGTGCGATGCTAAATAGCGCTTGCTGGTCATTTTTATGACCAGCCGGATGGTCGGCAAGTTTGTTTCAATATCGTACACGCACGAAAGAACGCATGCGCATACGTTCGAGTACTATGTCTAGTATGTCAGGTCTGTGGCCGATGGCCCGTCCGTAGTGAGTAGGTTCGGGGGGAACTAAGATATTCATGCCTATTCGGTCAAGATTGACCTCTAGGGAGTTGCTTCTCGAGTCTGTCGAGTTGCAACTCCATAGAGTATTCTTGGTATTGATAACACCCGCCACGAGGACGGATTCACTTATACCGAATAGGATTAGGATTGGCAGGTGGACCTGTCATAGCCAGCCTGCAGACCGAAACCTCAATGTTAGTCAATCCTAACGGGGTATCTAGAGGTATGACTTGACTTGACTGTCGCCTCTCAGTATATATATGAGAATCTAATGTATGTAAAAAAGAATATTAATACTTTTACAACAAACAGCGACATTCATAAGATAAATACTAGAAATAAGAATAAACTGATATTGCCCATGACCAGACTTAAAAAAATTAGTAACTCTTTCAAGTGTCAAAGTATACGTTTCTACAACAAAATTCCAAGCCATATTCAACTATTAGGCCTTAATAAATTTAAATTATGTATTAAACTCAGGCTTTGCCAAAAAGGTTATTATAATGTTAAAGATTACCTGGAAGACAAAACAGCTTGGAATTAAGCCGCTCACTCCTTACAAAATTGGATGTACATAGTTCTCTTTTTTTTTATATATTATATTATTTAATATTGACTGCTCTATTGGCGCAATATTAGTATGTAAGGGAATATTGACATTTTGATTTTTTTTTTGTTATAAATTATTTCATTTATTTTTTTAATGTGAGTGCGAGTGCTACGTATGTCTGATATACTTTTGGCTATCTCTTGAAAGGGCCAATCCAGGAATTTCTGTACATTACACTCGCATAATTTCTGTAAAACAATGTCTGGACATTAAAAGAGGCCATAACCCATGAGTTTGTTTCGGCATTTCTTCTCATGGCTAGCCCTGAAATGCCGTCGTAAATGTAATATAGCTTAAAAAATGATTGACATGTAAAAGTGATATTTATGATCCAATTTACAGAATAAATGATTTGAATTTGAATTTGAATTTGAATATGCAATGCACTATGCAGGGACCGTTTGAAATAAATTAGAGTACCGCCTAGGGGACCGGAGACTCGATCGTTATTCGTTGCTCACAAGCCGGTAGTCTGGGATGTTTGGATTACACCGGGAAGACTTGAGATTTGAGAAACGTCTCCTGGATGAGGGAAAAGTCTAAATCGTTATGGGGGCCAAATTGAGAGAGCTCGGTACGATCATTATTTTGACCTGAATGCAGATCTTCTTAACAAATTAGACCGTCTTCTTAATAACTGCATTCGATTCATTTACAATCTTCGCAAGTATGACCATGTGTCATCCCTTAGTTCTCGTCTCAGGTGGTTACCCATTCGCGAGCGCCGAAATATACGCGCACTCAATACTCTCTTCTCTATTCTTACGTCTTCTACTACGCCTTCCTATTTATCTCCTTATTTTCAATATGTACATTCCAACCACGAAAGAAACCTACGATCTTCAAATAATCTACTTCTACTTTGTCCATCTCATAGTTCTGGTTTTGTGCATTCTTCTTTCCCTGTTCAGTGTGTTCTTCTATGGAATGCGCTCCCACTCGAAATGTCTGTAAGTCGTTGTGCGTTTAAGGTGAAGGTCCGACAGTTGCTGTTAAACCAAATGGCAGGATCATCACAACAGTAGTATATTATATATGTATGTATGTATATGTTTTTTTTTTTTTTTTTTTTTTTTTTTTTTTTTTTTTACTAGCCCTTTATTATATACGTCCCACTGCTGGGCACGGGCCTCCTCTACTGAATGAGAGGGGTTAGGCCTTCAGTCTACCACACTGGCCTAATGTGGGTTGGCAGACTTCACATACCTTCAAAATTCTTATGAAGAACTTCTCAGGTATGCAGGTTTCCTCACGATGTTTGTCCTTCACCGTTAAAGCAAGTGATAATTAACAATTAATATACACATAACTTAGAAAAGTCAGAGGTGTATGCACTTGGGGCTGGTTTCGAACCTGCGACTTTCGTCTCGACAGTCCATACCACTCCCCGCTGAGCTATCACTGCCTTGTATATGTATATACATATAAATATATATTTATATATATTATTTATTATTGTATGTATTGATGTACCTATATATGAATATTATATGTATCGTGTATGTGTATGTCATATTGTTTTATTTTGTATTAGTACCTATATTGAATATTGTTGTCTTTTTCTCTAACTTGGATCATTATTTTTGCACCTACTTTCTTCTATCTCTGCACCACCTTAGGTTGACTGGCAGAGAATGCCTCCGGCATTAAGTCCGCCTTTACACGTCTAGTATGAAGTGTAAATAATTAAATAAATAAATCATTAGCGACACCATTGATATTTTGGTCCGCGGAAAAGTAGGTTAACGACTATTTGCAACGTTTTATGATAACCCAATATTTTCCCGCACTACTTATAATAAGCTTACGTTGAAAACCATAGCGCAATCTAGTTTTATGCTAGCGACATCTATTGAACGTTGTCGTAAACGATATTGATGTTCAGTGTGGATTTATGGTGTTGCAGTGTGATTTTTAATTACACATCGAAGTATCTATGTATTTTAAATACTCAAATTAGAACCTTTTAACCGCCTTCAAAATAGGAGGAGGTTCTCAATTCGGCGCGTTTTTATATATTTTTTTATTGTATATACTTACATCGGTTTCTCCGCCAATTGTGGACCGATTTTGTTGGAAAAAAATTCATTCAATAGAGTTTAACGATGTGGTCCCATATAGGTAAATGTTGTTAATTTCTGATAACGGAGTACGGAATAAAAAAAATAAAATTCATAACGGACAACGCTAAACTCGTCGCGATTGTGTTATTGTATTGGAATTTACATGCTATTGCTGTAACTACCACTAAAACTTGAAAAATAATAATAATGTTTTACAATACTTAAAAACTGACTTCAAAATTAAAACACTGAAGAGTCAAAATTAATCATTTTTATGGGTCCCTTTGGAGTCGGAGTAATTTTATTTTATTTAAATTATCAATTTTTAGTTGAGATTTAAGTAGCTTGAGTATTTTCATACAATATTAAAAATAAAAGACGATACCCCATGTCTACCGACGCGCGTCATAAAAAAGCAAAAATAAACATTTGGAAACTATGAGTAACATCATAATGTTTTATTTGGCGTTACAAAAATAACGTCCGCTAATAATCATACCGCGACGCGTATTAACGTCTATACTGTTTCGATTTTAGAAAATTTTCATTGTAGACGCATATAAAACGTGGTTTAACGAGCGCTTGCCGAAATAAAGTCTTCGCGGTTGAGGTTTTCGAACGCACGCGTAGAAAAATAATGTTTGACAGCTCGTTAATTTTGGCGGTAAAATAGCTTTTAGTGCTTTTAGCGGAGATTTTAAAAGAAAATATCTTTTTAGTTTTTGGATGGTTATGTCTGTGAGTTATGAGATTACTAATACCTCTTAAATTACACCCAGTTAAAGTCTAAAGACGATTAGGAAATAGGAACACATACACAATTTAATAATTACTTTGGTAGGTACCTACATTCCCTATAAAGAAATATATAATCGATATTTAGTAATAAGGATTATACCGAGATAAGTAAATAGTTTAATTTACTTAAAAATATAAAACGATTTCATATTATTATATCACTTTACTTTTTTAAAGACCATTTTACTTTTCTATAAAACCAGAGTATCATGTGCCAGCCAGAATACACAAAACGTAATTTTACCTTTAACGTTTTTAGATTTATCGTTGTGATTCCAAAGTACTATAGACGATGGTAGATATTTATGTATGTAACAAAAACAGATAAAAAACTTTGTAACAATTTCTGATAAAAAAAGCAATATAATAATATACCAAAAATGAAATACCAACCCTATATTATAATAATATAAGTCCCACAGTTGGACACGGGCCCCCTCTATTAATTAAGTTCTAGGCCTTAGTCCAACACTCTCCGTATATTCAATGTACTCTGTGTCCACCCGCTGGCCTAACTTAATGCGGATTGTAGACTTCTCATGTATTCGAAATTCTTATCGAGAACTCTCAGATACCCAGGTTTCTTTACGATGCTTTCCTTCACTGCTAAAGCAAGCGATTATCTACGTAGCTCCAAAAAAACAAAGGTGTGCCTTAGGGCGGATTTTTAATCTGCGACTTGCAATTTGCATCTCAAAACAGTCCTAAGCCATCGGTGCCCTATATAAAATGATTTAAATAATAAATTTAAAAAAATCGATATTTTATTTGCTCATTAACAAAACGAAAAAAAATCTATCGTAAAATAATTTTACTACTTCCGTCAATGTGAGTACGATATTTTTAGCATAAATCTTACGCATAAATATATTTTTGACGTTTGATAAAGTACGTTTTTTGATAAATCGTAAAATACAAGAATACATTTCGAGTTTAAAATAATACTAGAAGCAAGGTCGACGAATGAATATATTGTATATTACACATACCTAAGATCATATTATTTGCGCTAATTTAATGAAATTTTCAAAATTTAGTTACTATCCTCGATTGACTGCCTCGGCGCGATGGCCCAGGACGGACCGTCCAAATCAAATCAAATTATTTATTCAGTAATTAGGCCGCCACGGGCACTTTTACACGTCGAGTTTGGAATCTACCCGTGCCCAAGTGTCCGTCCCCTCCACCCTTCTCATAGTTCACCATTGATACCTACTTAATTTTAAAGCAGCACACATGATATTGTTTAAAGAAAGGATTTCCATCCATTGTAGATCCGGCTTTGTCACAGGCTCTCAGTGTTTTAGACCGCCTGTGGATACACTCAATACCAGAGGAGTCATGCAGGTCTGACCATCTAGTCTGTCCGTCTGTATGTCACAACCATTACTCGGAGAATATTAACACTATATGGATGAAATTTGGATGTTAGGTGTATTCTATGAACCACTACACATTTTTTTTATATCATAGGCCGGCAAGCGAACAAGTGGGTTACCTGATGATAAGTGATCTCCACCGTCCCTGTACGCCTAGTATACCAGAAGATCATGGGCGCGTTGCCGACCTTAAAAGAAAGGGATAATTAAGGGATTGGGAAAAGGAAGGTGATATGGGCCTCCAGATATCTCACTCACCGTACGGAACGCAGCAGCAAGCCGCTACTTTACGTCGGTTTTCTGTGAGACAGTGGTCACGACCCGGACGAGCCGGCCCATTCGTGCTGTTGACACAAGTGTCTATAGCGTGGCTCTACCACTCACATATTGTAAAGATGTAGTTAAAGAAAAAAAGCAGGTGGTCGTCCGTACATGTAATTGACGGAGGATTCCTTCCATTACACATACGCATGTGTGGTATCATTGGATGATGATGATGTTGATAAATAATTGCAACAAAAATTTGTTAAAAAAAGATAAGTTGTATTTTTAAGGTTTCTTTTTTATCCTGGCTCGACAAAGTGACTACCTACACAATCCATGAATACTGTCGACCAACGATAGACACTGCATCTATCGCAGATCGGCAGAATTATGCCGGCCTGCTTAGTTGCTTCTTCACACTCCGAGGATCCCATGTTATAGGAAGGAGGAAACACGTGCGCCGGCAAGCTAATCCACAGCTTTAAGGTCCGACAGAAGTAAGATTTTACGAACCTCTTGGTCCGAGGCGAGATTGAAGAGACCGCGAAGCTATGGTTTCGCAAGCCAGCACGTGTGGTTCTGTTAAGGAAAGGTGAGGAAGGAATAAGGTCAAACAATTCTTCAGAGCATTCACCGTGATACAGACGATAAAAGACGGAAAGCGAGGCAATGTCCCTACGCAGCTGTAGCGGCTCTTTTTTTGTGACGTCTGCATCATTCACAATGTGGACCGCCCGTCGCTGCTATCCGTCCAAGGCATCGAGCAAGTACTTTGCGGAACCGTCCCATAGGCGCGAACAGTATTCCGCACCCGGCCGTGCCTGCGCTTTGTATAAGCGGTAAAGCTGGCCGGGTGTAAAAAACCTACACTCCTTGTTCAGGATTCTGACCCTGCGTGATGTGGCTGATATTACGCCCTCGATGTGGTTCCTTGGATTCAGATCGCAGCAAATATCCATGCCTAGGATACTTAGGCTATTCCGCATTGCGAGCGGGATACCCTGAAGATGGGGAGGGGAGAGAACGGGGATTTTTTGCACGTAAACGCGCACACCTGGGTTTTCTTGGCATTGAACTCAATCAGATTCTTGGTATCCCATTCCGAAATGAGATCCATGGTCCGGTTAAGTTCAATGACAAGATTCTCTCGCTGCCTCTCAGTGACTTCCCGGCTACCAAGAGGCTTACTGCAGTAACGCCCATGCACAGTGCTGTCACCTGAGAATAAACAAGGTGGGCGAAAGCACAGAGCCTTGTGGAAAGGTGTGGTATATCTTCGGTTACACAATTTTCACATCCTGACTAAGAAAACTTTCACTGTACGTGGTCCGGCACGCACTTGACCGTTTTTTTTTAATCAAACCCAAAGGCGCTAACTAGTGAAATATTAAATGAAATGAGATCATGCCCTGGCCGCGTTCCAGCTTTTTCTTATTCCATGCGTATTGCTTTGAATTACACACTCGAAATTCATTTATTACTGGAATAATAGCCAGGTTATGTAACTAATATATTTTTGCTATGATTCATGATATCGGTCCAGATATTATGAATATGTAATGAATCATAGAAAAGTGTAAGAATTATGTTACCAAAACCTAAATTATAAATAAATACACCCAACAGTCACACACATATAGTCCTGACTCCACACTAGGTTAACCTGTATCGTGTGTATTAGGAACTACGAGGGACTTGCCAACCCACAACACAGACCCGACAGACAAATATTTGTAGATCACACAAACATTTTTCTCGGTGCGGGAATCGAACCCACGGCCTCGCTTCGCAACCGGCTACTCGTCCGCTGCGCCACGGAGGCTGTCGTTCGCCTCCGCAGGTCGCTCGCCTGATGGTAAGCGTATCTTTCTAATGCGTGACTCTAGTACAAAGTGACATTTGACATGTGTTCAAGCGCGCTGTGCTGTGTCGTCTATGCTCTAGGCCTTAGTACCTACTAGAGGTCTCGTCGCCTAGAGGTTTCTTTTCTTTCTTTCCTGTCGCCCTTCGCTCTCTTACGCCCGAATATTGAAACGCTACTCAACGATGTAACATCTAACGGGTACTTGTTTTAAAACAATTTTGACAGCCAAGTAGGTCTTCACAATCTTAAATGCTTGAGGTGCGGGTCAGTTTTTGGGCGTTAAAAACATTAAGTGCTACACCGCTAGTGACTGTTTCCATAACTATTGATGAAGCCCCTACCTACGCCTATTTTTCTGCAGGTAATATCATCAGTGTATATAACAAGCCATCCAAATATTTCCTCTGCATTTATATTTGGTAATTCCCAAAAACATAATACCGTTCTCGTCTGACCAACTGATTAATGTGTTAGTAAATCTATTTTTTAACTACATCTGGCATTCGTCAGGCTGTAACCTGTCCCATAAAATGCGTGAATTGTGGCCTTTTGCCATTTTTGTAACTTCCCCGATTCCCAGTGTAATCAAATCCGAATGAACGAATTTAACTTTTGTAGTCTATTTACGGTATTTAATTTGCCCAAAACATGTAGTAGATAACGGCGCCGGTCCAAGGTCCGGGTCAGTATGCTATATTGGCCGTTCCCCTTATACTATCTATCGACAGATTTTCTTATTATCAATATGTAATGTTTTGACAGATATTCCATACAAAATGTGTCAAAATATTACTGCCAGTAAGCAAATCTGTCAATAGACAATATTGGAACTTCGAAAACGTAGACCTAATAAAACATAGAATAAGGTACCCATCACAATGATAATATATTTTTTAGACTTTGACTAAAATAAAGTTGTCGGTAAAAGCACGTCTAAAAAAGGGATTTTATTATTATTGTAATGTGTTACCTATATGGGGTTTTTAATGTTTTTTATCACTTGAACAGAAATATTTAGAAAAAGCAATAAATATAAAAAACAATTTTCAAATTCATTGTAGTGGTAGTAATTTATATCAAAAATAATGTTATTGTAATGTATATTCTGTACCTACCTACTTTACTATGTGTATGTTCCGAACTACGTTGTTGGTTTATAGTATAAAGACCCAGAATCGAGTTGAAAGCACCATTGTATTTCCTAATATAAATTATTTAAAATCCGGACCTAAAACAAGCCCCCTGAGTTCAAGTAGCTGGATCTTCTCAGAGTTTGGGTCGCGCCGCGTTGAATCCAGTGGTAAATTAAGCCCACTGAGTTTGTTTCGCCGGGTCTTCTCAAGCTGGGTCGTTTTGGATCCGGTGGTAGTTTTAAAACTCGTGCCGTTTCGGTAAATGCAGTGGTCCATACCGACTCAAAATATTTAATAATTAATAATGGACGTTTCCATATTACAAATACTGTAAATAATGTAAAATAAAAAGACAACAAATAAACAATTTAGTGTAATTGCCTAGTGTATTTGACGATGTTATGTATACATTAGTTGATATGATTTATATACATAAGTTTCTTTATCTTGTACTGACTTGTCATAAGCGCTATTTTAATTGCCTACATGATTAATAAAACTATTTCATTTCATTTCATCTGTTGTCGAACTTTCATAGATCAAGTTGGAGATATTCTCGAGAAAGGCCAGGTTAGGAGTACCCTAAACCGACATGCATGTATGAAAAATTTAATGAGAGTGAATGAGGCCAAAGAGGTATGCAAGGATCGTAGCTAGTGGAAATCCGTTGTCTCCCCCTATGGGAAACAGGCGTGAGTCTATGTATGTTGTCGATTAGTGGACAACATTTTTCTAACCCAAGACGAATGAATGAATGAAGAATGACCCACACGCATCGGCCGGACATACAGCTAGGGCACTATAGCCGCCCATTACAGGTATACACAGCTTTCACTAGTATAAAAAGTAACGATCATAAAACATAAAATACTATAAATTAAATTAAAATGACGGACCCTATCCCCGAAGATGTTTCAACAATTTACATATATACACAGCAATCTTATCATTGAAAATATCTAGATTTTCTACATTTTTTTTCATCATATATTCGTTGCATATTCTGACTGTCGGAGAATTCATGCCTACATTAATGCTGCAAATTCATAATTCATATACAGTAATTCCCACCTTCCTGCCAAATAATTGTACTAATCCATAAATTACCTTCAATAACACTTGAAGTAATGGACGTTGCGATACACAAATCTGCAATGTCTGTAACAAATACGTATCTAGTCATTATTTATACTAGCCACGAGAGATTGCCAAACAAAACAGTGCAAATAGATACATACATACGCACTCCCGCCTGTAACCCCCGAAGGGGTAGGCAGAGGTGTAACCAGTACACCCACATTTCGCTGAGCGTATCTCCGTCCCACGATGGGATAGGGGCCGAGCCTATCGCCATATCGGGCACAGATTCCAGACTCGGGGCTGATAGTGAGCATTTCGTAATAGAAAAACCCAATACCACTTTACCCGACCCGGGGATCGAACCCGAGACCTCAGCGTTAGCCTCAATCAAGTGCAAATAGAATGCATTGGTAATATGCAAAGACACACGAAAGACACGGAGTTTTATCACTGTAAAACAAAGACTTTGATGTACATACCATCTACGAGTGGTTGAGCCACGCTGTAGACAATTTTGTCTACAGCATGAATGGGCCGGCTCGTCCGGGTCGTTACCACTATCTCACAGAAAACCGGCGTAAAGTAGCAGCTTGCTGCTGCGTTTCGTACGGTGAGTGAGATATCCGGAGGCCCAAATCCCCCTCCCCTTCCAATCCCTTTCCTTTAAGGTCGGCAACGCGCCCATAATTCTTTTGTATTGTGGGCGTACATGGGCGGTGGAGATCGCTTACCATCAGGTGACCCACTTGCTCGTTTGCCGGCCTATACTATAAAAAAAAACATATACTACTAGACGGGCTGTTTAGAAGTAAAATTGCGTCAAATAATACGGGAGTTTGACAGCTCAGAAACAGGGAGCGCGATAGGGGTTCAAGTTGAGAGTAAGCGAGATCTCTGTCTGTCAGCTGGCAAACTCCCGCGTCTCACATTGTCTCACAGAAAACCGACGTAAAGTAGCAGCTTACTGCTGCGTTTCGTACGGTGAGTGAGATATCCGGAGGGCCAAATCCCCTCCCCTTCCCATTCCCTTAATTATCCCTTTCCTTTAAGATCGGCAACGCGCCCATAATTCTTTTGGTATTGTGGGCGTACATCGGCGGTGGAGATCATTTACCATCAGGTTACCCACTCGCTCGTTTGCCGGGCTATTCCATAAAAACACAAAAAAGTCCTCACTCCCCAATATACTACGAGATAGTACAACCACGTTTGAGCCTGCCAAGCTGTAGACCAAACCATAGATACATAATACATTTCTAATGTGTCTATGACCAAACTAAAACGGGCCTAATACTGAAAATTAGTATTTTCAATCGTAAAGTACTATTTTACTAGCACTCTATTGGAGCTGAAACGTCTTTTGAAAAGCAATCTATCATGTCTTGGGACTGAAACCATCTCGGCAATCTAAACTGCATTGCATCTCTTAACATTTCGGCTATAGCATAAGGTAATTACCAGTATTCAAGAATTTAATTTGATAAATGTTCGGATTTTCACCCTCTTTGTAAATAAAAAAAAAACACAGTTTTTTTAGTAATCACCTATATTTCATTAAATACATTTACAGAATGATGGAATTGTTGCCAACAATACATTTTTTTCACCGTTGGCAACACATTAAAGATGACGGCTATCACTGTACTCTTAAAACTAGTTAGCGAAAATGTTACTTCATTTCTTCGAGGTTGCCATTTCTTCGAGCGCTTTAATTTCAGCTGAAAATAAAAATATAAAATTAGGTTTTTTAATAAGAGATTATCATTATTTATTATAGTTATCTTTGTATTGTATCTTTATGAGTATTGTATATACAAAAAAAAAACAACTGATAAGTGAAAACGCAAGTTTAAGGATGGCTTGTGGAAACATGTCCTTCCTGCTAACATTAGGTGACCCCTCTTTTATACACATACTCTCTAAATACATTGAAATTAACAATACTAAACTTTAATATCCAAAACCTGATTATCGTCAAAACATTTTAATTTTTTATCTGCATCACCGTTATTAAACAGCTGTTCAAAGATAACAAGGGGTTTTTTTTTATTTTTATAAATATACAACGTGTTATAGAGAGGGGTGGGCAAATTTAAGCAATGTATAGTATAAGTATAAGTATTTTATCTCTCATAGTACCAAATCCGATTGCTTTGCTAGTCAATAATTATAGAATTTTCTTTTTTATCGAATGAGTAACATGTCGATATCGACTTTCAACTTTGGACAACACTAAATGATAAACAATGATACTATAGACCTCCTTTCATTTAAATATTTTATAGTTTAAAAAAATATTAAACAGTTGTCAAATGTCAATATTTATTTGACGCAGTCAGTTCGGCAATTTCTGATTTTATGAAGTATGTTTACGAGTTCAAAAAATATGTTGTATTTAACTAAAAATAAGTATTATGTATTGGTACTTTGTGTTGGTGTAACTGATAACAGCTTTTAAGAGGATCGTCGAATGTATTAAGCTAAATTCATAGATGGAAGACATGAGAATGAAGTCTTTAAAATGCTTCTAGAGGATGGTACCAATATCGTCTTCAGCACACAATCTCTTTCAGGTGTTATTTTGTATTTAAATTACAAGTTACGTACGTATGTTCGTAGAATTACGTACAACTTGTTCAAATTTATTAAAAAGTGAGTGTCGTTCATAATAATTAATAGTGATTTCACCAATCTTATCGATCTTATTAAACGAGTGATCAAAATGAATGTGAAATTTTTGGATGTCTTGGTATTGAAAAGCTCCGGTACATAAGTACTAATTGTAAGGTGTATGTAATGACCCTAAAATATGACCACACCTTTTTGTAACACGTTGTATATTATTATTTTTTGGTTGTTACCTGTTATATACATAAAGAATCTTTAGTGGTTTTTACTTTAATAATATTTAAATAATTTGTATCTTACAAAATAAAATAATACCTATGTGTGCTATCTACACTCCCTACTTGACATTGGCGGAATTGTCGTATTCACGACACGGCCATTTTAAGAAATTGGAACTGTTTTTTTTCGTTTTTTTTTTCATTAATTCTAGGAGCTGAATCATACAAATAGGCCAATTGTACAAATAGTATTTATAATATAATGCAATATTTAATAGGCCAGTCAAAAAAAACATACTATGTATCATTTATATATAACAGAATAGGGTATTTGACTATGTAGAAAACATCATTTTATATACAACTGACAATTATACCAAAAAGCAACTGTTTTAAATAAATAAATAATAAATAAATACACCCAACAGTCACACACATAGTCCTGACCCCACACTAGGTTAAACCTGTATCGTGGGTATCAAGAACTACGAGGGACTTGCGGTCCCACAACACCCAGACCCGAGACAAATATTTGTGGATCAGACAAACATTTGTCAAGGTGCGGGAATCGAACCCACGGCCTCACGCTTCGCAACCGGCTACTCGCCCACTACTCTGATTTGCGAAAACAGAATAAAAACTACTCCTGCCACCACTGCCTACCACTCTACCACTAAAATGAAACTGAGGGAGGATTCCTTTCACTGAACTTATGCATGGTATCATTGGATGGGTCCTTATAAATGATATAAAGGTTGCTTTAATCTATAACTTTTTATATAATAATAATGATGTCGATAAATCCAATTAGTTTAAAAAATATAAGTTGTATTTTTAAGATATGGGATATCTTCGGTTGCATAATTCTCATACCTGCAGCAGCAATAGCCTTCTCCTCCTTCAGTTTTGCATCCCTGATGACCTTCTCCTTGGCCTCAACCTCACGCAACTTGGCTTCCTTCTTGGACAGCCTGTTCTGGTGGAATGCACCATATAGGATACCAGCTGTCAGAAATGACCAACGACCAAACTGGAAATTAATAACATTTTCTTCATTAAATATATTATTCACCAGCAAGATTCCATCCCTCAACAATCACCACAACAGATACCTACATTCACATTTGCTCCTTAAATGCAATAATGGCCTTAGTACAAACTTGATTCAATGAGACTGTCAAGGAAAGTTAACTTATTAGTTATTTTTAAAGGACAAAGTATTGTTTTCTTTTGTAAGTAGTACTTATATTGTGATAACCATGTAAATAAAGAATTTGTCTTTTTAGTTTATTTTCTACAGTACATCTAATTAAGGTTATAATTCCTGTTACATTTTCCACCAATTACGACTGTGTGCCAAACACCTTGCACAGGGTGTTTAAAACAACGAAGGTGTTTTCAAAATTCGAGAAAAGGATTTTGAATGTCGAATATACCTTGAAAAACACTGGTTACATAATGCATGAAGAATATCAAGGATATTAAATAATGTAGCTGTGTAATTACCCTGATTAGCGGCGACACACGCACTGGAGGTCCGAAAGGAAGGTCCGACATATTCGTTTAATTAATTTAAATGAGACACGAAAAATCCAAAAAGGATTTATTAGAAAAATCCAAGATTCGTTTCTACAGAGGTTATAATAATTCGCAAAGTTGTAAGCCTAAAAAAATACTGGTGTTATGTCATAGCAACCGCATACAAACGAACAGCTATAATAATATCTTGCAGATTATTGCTAATAATAATGTATTCAGTATTCATAATAATATGTAGTTATTTCTAGTATTATTACATTCATTATCTAAATATAAGCATTTGTGTTACAAATGAATATCTGAAAAAGAAAGGATTGGGTTCCTGGATAGTTCCTTTTACATTTTATTTCAGTTTATCAAATTAAGCTAATTATCATATTTAAGTAACATTAAAAGTTGTTAAAACTTTAACCTGTTTAAAAGTTCTATATTCTTCTTCGTAGTATGAAATAGTGTTTTATTCGAATTTGACGTTTAGTTTTTGACATTTTATTATTGACAGTACAGCAGCTGTCTCGAGCTGTCTTTACGTTTCTTCATTTACCGTCTCTTTTTGGCACAAATTTATACGTATAGAAGCATCTCTTTTTAGCAGTGACATCATTAAATAATCTGGAACTGCTGGAACGTGGTTGGAACACGATCCAGCTGTGCGAACTGCGAACGAACGACAATGTCCGGCTGCTAATCCATTCAAGTAATCACAAATCACCAATCAATCAGTCGTCAAAATGGCGTTGATCACGCCGTTTGTGTCGGTTGCGATATCAATATTGTACACGCCGTTCCTACTTCTTATATTGTGCGTTATATTCCTGGCATCCATCGGCAAGTCTCTTGGTGTGCGGAAGCTGTACGTGAACATTCTCCTGAAGCTGTTCGAGGTATGTGCCTTGCATTTAATTTTGAAAAAATGTATAATGGTCTTATTAAATGAGCATAATAGCTATTGTTTGAAGACAATAAGCAGGTATATTAGTTTATGGATCGTCATACAACGTTGTTATGCCGGCTTTGTGTATTTTGTTGACGTATAACAAAAAGTTTATCTGAATATGTAATAACTCGTAAAATTGGATACCAATACGCTAATCTATGCTAATCCTCCATATAAATTATGTGCTGGTCACGTTACGTTGTAATTTACGCCCTAGAGAACAATCTATATTTATGTCATACATTAAAAAAGGCCGTCGGAATAATTATTAAAGCAGATTCAGGGACAGGACAGTGTCTTTTACCAATTGTTCTAACTGTAATTTTTAGTCTATTGATACATGTTTAACCTAAATTTGATGTATGATGTCTAAGTTGTAATTTATAATGAATTATGCGAATTATTCATAATAATTTAGCAACTTAAAGCCATGTAAAAATTATCATCCAAACTTGGTTAAATTGTTTGAACACATAGGTACATTACATGACCTTTATTCTGTTATTTATAATATAGTAGGATTTATAACTCATTACAAATAATATTACACATAGATTATTTATTAGAAAAATATTTCATAAAATCTCCAATTATAAAATTTTCAATTCACTTTTCAGTTGTCAACTCATAATTAGCCAAAACAAATAATACCATTGAACAGAAATATTTTCAATTCATATTGATAATTTATAATAAAACATTTGATTTATTTTAGGTAATATGTTTGTAAAATATTAAAAAAAGTCTGTGTTGTTTTTGTGTAGAACAAATGTTCTTTACCAGAGTACGGCTTCACAGATAAGAGGTCAAATTATGATCTTAACTATTTTCCTATTTTATAATCTGGGTTTGAAATTATGCAGATAAATATTAAATTAATTATTATTATATATAATATCATATTAAATTAATATAAGCCTTATCATGGTAGTAAATCATTATTATAGGTCTAAAGGTAAGGAAAGGATATGTCTAAAATTTTACATACATACATAGACTCACGCCTGTTTCCCATAGGGAAAGACAACGGAAATAGGCAGAGACAACGGATTTCCACTTGCTACGATCATCATTGCTTGCTTACATACCTCTTTGGCCTCATTCACCCTCATTAAATTTAAAATATATAAATATAAAAAAAAAAATGTGATGGCAAAATAGAAACCATAACTTGTAAGTAGGGATAATCAACAAAGCATGTGTGAACTAAGCAATTAATGAATGGAGCATCATAATAACAATAATAAAGTTGTTATTTGTGAAAAATTTGATTAAACAGCTATCTTAAAAATAAACAGTATAGACAAAAACCAAAATGTCAAAAGGACATGGCTCAACTGATGACACCTAGGACTGAAACCCTAAGCAGTGCTGATTTTCAGCCATTCCTGACTCCCTTAAGTGTTGTGCATGCTGCTTAGCATATTCTTCATGAAAATTAACTGGATGGGAAATATGTATCTTAGGATAAAATATATCAACCTACATTTATCAAGATAATAATCAATAATAATATGGTTGCTTCAAACCCTGCTTAAACATTCTATTTACCTTTTACTATCCTACTATCCTGCTTCAATTATAAATGTGAAAGTTTGTATGTTTGTGAGTTTGTGAATTTAAATAAATACACCCAACAGTCACACACATAGTCGTGACCCCACACTAGGTTAACCTGTATTATGGGTATCAGGAACTACGAGGGACTTGCGGTCCCACAACACCCAGACCCGAAACAAAGATTTGTAGATCACACAGACATTTGTCTCAGTGCGGTAATCGAACCCATAGCCTCACGTTTCGCAGCGGGCTACTCTCCCACTGCGCCAACGAGGCTGTCATTTGGATGCTTTTAAGTCAATCACACTGTAACAGCTGAACAGTTTTGATTGAAATTTGACACTTTTGACCATGACCTGGATTAAGACATAGGCTATTTTTTATCCTGGAAAAGGCTGGAACGTGGTTGAAGACGCTAGCAAAAGCTAGTATTTCTTTGGTTAATGTGCCCGGTATGGCGACAGGCTCGCCCCCTATCACAAGGGACGGAGATACGCTCGGCGAAATGAGGGTGAACTGGTTACACCTCTGCCTACCCCTTCGGGGATTACAGGCGTGAGCGCGTATGTATGTAACATACGCGCTCACGCCTGTAATCCCCGAAGGGGTGTAACTAGTACACCCACATTTCGCCGAACTTATTTCCATCTTATGATGTGATAGGGGGCGAGCCTATCGCCATATTGGGCACAATTACAGACTCCAGATTGAAATAGAAAAACCCAATATCGATTTTACCCGACCCAGGTATCGAACATGAGACATCAGCACAGCAGTCGTGCCATGTGCATATTATAATTAAGTTAATTGATTATTAAGATTGTCAATGCGCTGAACTGTCAGGAAGTGAGTTTACAATCAGTCAACACATCTACTATCTGCATCTACAAAGATGCATCTCCACATACAAGTTGTTAAATTTTATGTTTGCAATTTATGTTAAATCATAAATGTTGACAACATTAGCACAATGACAACTCAATGTAATATGTTATTATATAAAAAAAATCTTATTTATAGCAATGTTATTTCCATCATTAACACCTGCATACTGATAAACATGTATAGTTTTCCTGTAATCTAATTATAAAGAATAAATGTTATTAATTCATTTAAATGTGAAGTTAATTATATAGATGCAGTAGTCCTTGTAACCCATATATTTAAGCCCGTATTCCGTTTTTGTTTGGCGCCAAAAATAGACCAATCACGTGTTCAGAAATCGACACTTAGCAAAGAGCTCACTTGAGTGTTGTGCTTGAAGACGGGCCTTAGTGTGTTAAAATACAAAGTGTGCACGACTTTTAGTATAGTTCTGAACATCAATCATCGGAGGGGGCGCGGCCGGTCAAGTACAACATCTGCCTTACTGAAGATTATCCCCTTTGCTAGAAGAACATCTACCACCCGATCCTCTACATCAATATTAGGTGTTTTTCGTTTACTATAGAATATGTAACAAAAACCCTGTTGGTCCTTTTTGGGTCGTGAAGATATAGACAGATTAATTAAATTAATTAAATTAAAAAATAAACAAACAGAAGCGAGATATTATCCTTACACAGGTAACTTAGAAAATGAACATAATTACAAAATGTTATTTATATCTGAATTTCTGTGTGTATTGACGAACTCGGGAGCGCGACACGTTTGATGTACGTGGACGCCGCAACATGCTATTTCGCTCTGGCTCCAAGTCATCTCTGTTGCAGAGGTAATCAATCGGAATACGTTTTACAAACAATAGATTAATTAAAGTTTAAAAAATATGATTATTTTTATAGTCAAATTTTTGCATGCAAGTTTTTTTCATTACGTTTGAATAACGATTCTGATATCACAGTTTAAACGCTCAACAGGGTTTTGTTACATATTGTATATTTATTAGAAAGTAGATCTCTCATATGCTCTAGTCTCTCTGGGTAAGTACTAGGTACAACCACTTTGTCATATTATACTGCAAGCTACAGTGTTTTAACACTGTTGTGTATTTGTTTGAATTTCATTGAAGCCAGTGAAATTTCTGGGCATCATGAAACTAACATATTCTTATATCTCAAGATGATTACAGTGCAGTTTCATGCAGTACTTTCTAATTCGAAGTTCCGTATGGTGTTGCTTCTGTTTATGGTCAAGCGTGACGCGTACCATCAGGCGAGCGGCATGCTCGTCTCGTTATCAGAAACAATATGCTACCGTATTTGAGATGTATCTTGTCCAAGTGACGCTGATTCTGACCAGAGTTCAATGTCACCTATAATTATATCTTGCTTTTGTTTTGATGACAAAGCATTTTCTCATTACGCTTTATATTCATGTCTCCTTTATAATAGGTCTTTACCTATGAAATTGCCGTTCTGTACGAAAAAAGTTACAAGTCTTTATTTCATATGTTTTTATTTGTATTAAATCAAAGTAACCACTCATGCTATCAGTGCATCTTTGCCAGCGCGGGAGCAATTTATTGATGCCCAGCTTGAAGAAATCGGCTAGACGGGAGGCAACAAACTCTTCGAAACTCTTTTGCACTGCTTCTCCTCAAAGTTGTCCAATTCGTCAAATCATTGTGTTCTGACCAAAGACTTTATGTTTACTACTAGACAGGCTGACAAGAAGTAAAATTGCGTCACATAACGCGGGAGTTTGACCGCTCACAGACAGGGAGCGCGATAGGGTTTCTAGTTGAGAGTAAGTGAGATGGTAATATTGAGTTACGGTCAATTGACCGCAACTTAGTGGTAAAATTCCGATGTACCACGCAGCTTGACTAGTACAGTGAAACTTGGTTAAATGGGACCTGGATAAATGAAAACTTCTATTATTATTGAGAGTTGCAATGAGGTCCCGGTACTTTTTCATTGAATTACCTCTATTAATGAGACTTTTCGAACCTGGTTAAATGAGATCTGATTTCTAGGATTTATTCGATGTTCACCTTTATAATTGGGACTCTGTAACTCAATTCCCTCTATAAATGAGACAAATTAATCGGGTTGGGACAGGTTTTGACACTTTTGTTTACAAACATTAGAATTTATTTCGCACACGCTTTGTTTGTTTTCTTTTTTATTTTATTAGATTGAATGACGAGACGAGCAGGTCGCTCGCCTGATGGTAAGCGCCACGCCTGCTCATAAAAAGAAGCAACGCCACACAGAACTTTAAATAAAGCACTACATGACACTGGACTGCGCTCGTCACCCCGAGACATAAGGTGTTAAGTCTCATAATGCCCAGTAATTACACTGGCTTCAATGTCCTTCACACCGGAACACAACAGTGCTTACACACTGTTGCTTGGCGGCAGAAAGAGACAAAGCGGTGGTACCAACCCAGCCGGTCTCTCGCAAACGAGGGACCTACCACCTTGTTGTCAGTACTATCTCAGGTTTTGACCTAAAAACAAGGCAGTAAAAGTGTACAAGATGCCCAAACGTAAATATAAAACGTTATCAGTATCTGAAAAATTAAAACTTCTATCAGATTATGATTGTGGAAGTCGCGTGATGAACTGTGTGGGGAGCATAGCATACCAAAGTCAATACTAAAAATGGAATAGCCGTACATTTCTATAAGCGGGAGCCTCTGTAAATGAGGCAACTATAATTTTAAACCTGCCTAATTGGAAAACTGGATTAATGGAAACCCTCAATAAATGGTACAACATTCTTGGTGCCTTGAGATCCCAATTAACCAAGTTCCACTGTAGTATACATTAAAGTCTTTGGGCTGAACTGTTTTAGATATACATAATCGCAAGAATCCTCATAATGAACATTGTGTTGATAAATAACAAAACAATAGCAACTTTAATAAAAGCAAAAACGTGTGTTATCTCTCTTCAATTTCCAATTGTAAAAACATATAAGTAATATACAATTTTATACTACCTATGTCATCGGCCAACGCCGACGTCTCGGGTTCGATCCCCGGGTCGGGTAAAGTGGTATTGGGTTTTTCTATTACGAAATGCTCAGTATCTGCCTGGAGTCTGGAATTTGTGCCCGGTATGGCGACAGGCTCGCCCCCTATCACAAGGGACGGAGATACGCTCGGCGAAATGAGGGTGAACTGGTTACACCTCTGCCTACCCCTTCGGGGATTACAGGCGTGAGTGCGTATGTATGTATGTCATCGAAATAAGATGACAACTAACGTAACTCAAGCAAAAAAATTACCCCACTAAAACTCTGTGCTAGGGAGCGGGGCTATAAAAGTCTGTGCAGCTCGTTCATACATCAATTCATAAAAATTGATTCATGATCTCTAGTTGACACTTAATACGTCTAATTTTTTGTGCGGTGCAGAACGTCGTATCTCGATTTAGAAATTTAATATCTAGACATTAACTGTTATGGAATAAAGTTGATTTTGACCGTTAATTCGTATTTGTTGCGTGTATGAGTGTTACGTGTGATTTTACCTTTGCATGTATAAGTAAGTGGAGGTGTATTTTTGGCAGATTCATAGAGAGTTATCGTTCTAGTTATCTTATTTCGATGGCATGTACACAGATAGTTAGCAAGTGGTAGAGCCACGCTGTAGACAATTTTATCTACAGCGGGAATAGGCCGGCTCGACCTGGTTGTTACCATTGTCTCACAGAAAACCGACGTGAAGCATCTGAAGGCCAATTCTCGTAATTTTAAACGTTCAAAATATCATTCCGATCTAATCTCAGCGTCAAGAAAGTTGCAAATGGCATTCTCTTAAACCACTAATCAACGTCAAATGTGAACATAAATCGTAATGAGATTGAATGTAGAATAAAAGTTGACTAAAGCCAAAACGGTATAATGCTACTGCTAATGCTAGGGGCATTTGACGTTGATTATTGGTTTAAGAGAATGCCATTTGCAAATTTCTTGACGCTGAGATTAGATCGGAATGATATTTTGAACGTTTAAAATTACGAGAATTGGCCTTCAGCTTGCTGTTGCGTTTCGTACGGCGAACACGGTGAGTGAGATATCCGGGAGGCCCAAATCCGGGACAACATTTTAATTAAAAGTACCCTATCCCCTTCCTCAAAATAGAAATACACCTAACAGTCACACACATAGTCGTGACCCCACACTAGGTTAACCTGTATCGTGGGTATCGGGAACTACGAGGGACTTGCCAACCCACAACACCTGAAACAAATATTTGTAGATCACACGAACATTTATCTCGGTGCGGGAATCGTACTCAAGACCACTCGCTTCGGAGCCGGCTCCTTAAGAACTGCACCACCAGTGCCACCTATATTATTACCTAATTTTATTAAAATCCGTTCAGTCATTTAGCCGTAACAACGTAGCAGACAGACAGACAGAGTCACTTTCACATTTATAATATTACTCTCATCGAAATCAGATAACTAGAAGAGTTATCTGTTTGAAAAAACATTGTAAGATTAACTTATAAAATGTATTTATAATGACAATAAAAATATAAATTTCATAAGAGTTATCAATTAGATATAGATATCAATTATCTTTATTTCTATTTGTTATAACAGTGTTGTGAAATGACCTCGATCTTTATCCCTCTGCACGAGGAAAGAAGACTCTGTATGTGTATAAGGTCTAATCGCTATACTTCTGAAATGTAAACGTATATCTACCCACTTTGATATTGTTTTTAAATACATTGAGTGACGAAACGAGCAGGTCGCTCACCTGCTGGGATAGGAGGTGAGCTTATCGCCATACCGAGCACAAATTGCAGACGCCAGGCTGATATTAAGCATTTCGTGATAGAAAATCGCAATATCACTTTTACCCGACCCGGGGATCGAACCCGAGACCTCAGCACAGCAGTCGTAACGTGTACACATTACAACTGCGCCACCGATGCTGTCTAAGGCCCGTATTATTGAACAACACTCAAGTGAGCTCTTTGCTAAGTGTCAATTTCTGTACACGTGATCGGTCTGTTTTTGTTTGGCGCCAAAAATAGACCAACCACATGTACAGAAATCGACACTTAGCAAAGAGTTCACTTAAATGTTGATCTATAATAAGGGCCTAAAATGAGAGTTATAAATATTTATTTAACTTCTGGAACAGATAAGACGAGTAGAGTGTATGTAGAGTGTGTTCGCTTAGAGCTCTCTGTAGTGTCGACGGGTTGCTAGATTTATATAAATTAGGTTTTTGTAAGCCGTGGGAGTGGCACGAGTGGGTGGCCTTACAAAAAAAAATATGGAAGACGCTGCCCACCATAATAGGAAAATTACCAAATAACTGGTTGTGAAAAAGGTGTTGGAGGTGGTGACATAAAGCATATGATACATATAGTTAAGAGTTGAGAGACCCATCTGTGCAGTCGAGGTGAAGAACTTGATGAGGTCATCTTTATAATAGGGTAGTTTCCTATATTGAATTTTATACATTATTTTATAAGCAACAGAAAATGATACGCAAAAGAAACGATTTTATTAAAACACAATCAAAATAGGTTCAGAAATGTGCCCGCAGTTATGATTTTAAATGTTGGTATGAGGAAAAGTGGCTGCGTAGTAGGGATATCTCACTATCTCGCTTGCACGCGTGCACTATAATGAACATTTTACACAGTGACGTCAAAGGTTGCATCGTCTGTCATTTGACAATTACCCCTTCTACAGGATTTGAATGGCTTCTATCTTATTTATTTTTGGTCCGATTTATAAAATTCTTTCTGCAATACATTTTGAGTAACATAACTTATTGATTTAAATAATAAAAAAATCTAGTCAACTACCCTATTACGTGAAGAGAAAATATGTATAAAGATACATGGACGTTAGGATTTTAAGGTCCTTAGTTAAGTGGGCCACCTGATGGTAAGGGATTTTCATATGAACGCCCATAATACCAAGAGAGGATTGGAGTTAGGAAGGGGGAGAGGTATTGGGCCTCCGGAAATCTCAATCCTCATCGTATAAAACCGTGTTATCATTTCGGCAAATAGAAAACCGGTCGTGTGTGAGTTACTCATGCACCGAAGAGTTCTGTAGGCACGTTATTATTTTGGAGAAAATTGCCACATAGCTTTGCAAAAACTAGTTCCATATAATTATACTTACATATTCTGTGAAAATTTCAGACGGCTACATATTATGTTTCAAAAGGAAGAAACCCTTTGAAAGTAAACCAGACAGAGTTTCCGTTGGCACCTTTGGGGCGTACGGAACCCTAAAATGCTCTTGGCAAGACTATTGCGTCTTATTAACAGAAACCTTAATTGTGCATTATGTATGTGCTATCTCACAGCTGTACGTTCATTAGAACATCAGTTTATCTGTCTGTCCGAGGTCGACAGGGCAAGTGCATCCGCGCCGCTACAATTCAAGCGGCAACAAGAGTTGACCTCTCAGTTGAGCTAGTTCGATTTACGTGGAACCCAAAATTGCGAATTCCATTTACGCGATTTTATTACATACATAATATACATTACTTCTTAAGCAACCGACAACAATACGAAAAAGAAACTTTGTCGAATGCACAATTAAAATTGGTTAAAAAACGAGCCCGCAGTTGATGTTTTAAATATAGGCGACCAGCAAAGGGGGGCGCGTAATGGGAATATCTGACTGTCACCTACCTAGTTATTAATTATGTCTGTATCCAGTTTTATAGACCATAAAAAAACACCCTCGCACCCGTTCACCGTAATGGCGTAAACTATCTTGTGATGTAACCATAGAGTTAATATGTACTACGTACAACTGGAGTGCTGACTGATGCTCGGCAAACGGTCTCGAAAGAGAAAAACTTTTTGTTAGCCGTGTCCTTGTCTAATATGGTGACCATTAAAAAGTTAAATATAGGACAAAATACTACAGATATTTTTGTATAGGTTCTTGACTTCCATGTAGATTATAAATGTTATAGATTTTTTCTAGTATTTCCGGGGAGCCCCAAGTAAATACAACATACGTACTTGCGACACTGAACTTAGGGAAATTAAGTCCGAAACATTGTGTTGTTTAATTTTAGGTAAAATAGGTATTTTTTTGGGAAACCCGTATATCTTTTATTGAGTAAATTAATCGAATACCAAATGGAAAAATATCAGCTCTAAAACATACAATAAAAAGTGCGAGAAATCAAACTCAAAGTCAATAATCTTTATTTCAAGTATTTATTAACATAAATTATATAGTTATCATTATTATAATGCAAGCTACAAACGCATGCAAATTTTGACACATTATTGTCAACATTCATGGAAGTAATCCACAAGGCCATCCGCTCTGCATTAGCTGGAATTCTGAAAACAGGACGAGAAATTTTGACAATGTTATAACAACCAGTTAGTTTAAGTGGTAAGTATACACTTTGTGAAGAAGCAAAAAACAACGTAAAGCGACAGTTTGCTGTTAAAAACCAAATCAAATATATGAATTGATCTAACATAATCCAGTTCAAATAAAACACGTGACGCGGCTCTTACATTAACATTGCCAAGTTGTAGTTTCTTACGCTTGATTTCACATATTTAGCATACAGCATAGACTAATTTCAATTACCAGACAAACGATATGAAATATAAGATTATAAGAAAATTTTATCCCACAATAAAAAAAAATGCTCATACTATTAACAATTAATCAATGAATCTTTACTATGGAAAGATATTCCACAAACTGGATAGGATTCTCGCTTACGCCCACTTACAACACAAGTATTCACCATGATTACACTGAAACTTCCACGATTTTCGAAAAGACAAGCTACAAACGTTACCAATCCTCTTTTATCTCCGAACGACAAACGTAAACAAACGCCATTTTTTCATTGATGTCCAATTGCCATTTTTCAGATCTTAGTGTTGCCAAAACGTAGACTTCAGTAATTTCTGTGCTATGAATATTTCATTAAATCGTAACTCTAATTAATAACATTATAAAATATAGAATCGTAGGTATGGAACAGGCAATATTTTTTATTTATTTTTTATTACTCTAGTCTTAAGTAGATGTATTCGTTTATGTACAAGAACTGTTGTAAGTGTTACTAATTTAGAAACCAACGAACATTGGCAATGTGTGCGAGAGGGACACCGCTACCAAAAAGTCGTTCTCTTTCCAGACCGTTTTTCCTTACATCTATTGGTAATCCAAAATAAACTTTATCACATACGGATAAAGTATATTTTTAGTTTTTATGAAAAATGTACTAAGCACTCCAGTTGTACGTAGTACATCTCCATGGATGTAACACGGCTTGTCGTCGTGCATCCTTTTTCCTTCATTTAACAACTACCCCCTTCCAATCGATTGAAATGTCTTCTAACCTATTTATTTTTGACTTGATTTATATAAACTCTTTCGATAATACATTTTGGGGGTGTAATTTAATGATTAAAATAATGCCCTATTTATACGATTTCGTGTACGTATGCACCATCGAAATGAGATAACGATAACTCTCATATGAATATGCCGAAAATACGGCTCCACTTACACATGAAAGGTAAAATCACACGTAACACTCATACACGCAACAAAAATTAATGAACGTTCAAAATCAACTTTATTTCATCAAAGTTAATGTCTAAATATTAAATTTCTAAATCGAGATACGATGTTCTGCACCGCGTAAAAAATTGGACGTATTGAAGTGTCAACTAGAGATCATTAATAAATGTTTATGAATTGACGAATGAACGAGCTGCATAGACTTTTATAGCCCCGCCCCCTTGCGCATAGATTTGGTGGGTTCATTTTGTGCTTGAGTTACGTTTCTTGTCATTTCGATGGTATGCACTGTGGGACACACATGCGCCATAAGAAGACCCAGAGTGAAGTTGAAAGCGCACGAGTACATGTAGGGATTTTCTTGATTTTTAATATTATGTCTATTAGAATCTACATGTTACTCGCAACTAACAGCCGAGTCAAAGGTTAAAAATTATGCACATATTAATTATTATTTACTAGGGCACATGTTATGTTTATCAGTTTTATACTCATTAAACTCTGTATACGCCAGTAAGTGTATATTATATAGTACGCTTGGTATACTCGGTCTACTCGGAGTGTAATGGCCACCAACATCTTAGGTCCAAAGCCTCGTCTGCACGTTTTTTTTTTTTTTTTCAGTAGATTGAATGACAAGACGAGCAGGTCGCTCGCTTGATGGTAAGCGCCACGCCTGCCCATAAACAGAAGCAACGCCACACAGAACTTTAAATAAAGCACTGCATGACACTGGACTGCGCTCGTCACCCCGAGACATAAGGTGTTAAGTCTCATAATGCCCAGTAATTACACTGGCTTCAATGTCCTTCACACCGGAACACAACAGTGCTTACACATTGTTGCTTGGCGGCAGAAATAGACAAAGCGGTGGTACCAACCAAGTACGTAGTACACTCTGCTGAATAACTGGAGGAACTTGGCAGTTGGTACCTGTTCCGAGTGGTTCAGACGGCGGTTCGTCCCATGTAATACCAAATACCGGAATCTATGACATGAGACGCCAGGCAGAGAGAAAATAAATTCGGTATACGCAGGTTTCTTGTCGCGGTTTCATTTAAGCATCTTCTGACACGCAATATTCGCTGGCGCTGTGGGTCTAGAGACAAATGCTATGGCGGATCTATTCCATCGTGTATTTGTATGACTTTATACAGTTCCGTGAAGATAACTACCGTTTATTATTTCTTTATCCACAAATAATATCCCGACAGTAGGTATATCTCCAGCTCTATAGTAAAGTCCAACTGCTGAGTACGGGCCTACAGGAAAGGAACTCTGTTTGTCGTTATATAACCACGGGAGAATTCCCTACGTCACAGCCACGTCATACGTCAAGGTCGGGTCAGCAATCAACGGCCATTGAACTACATTTCGACTGTCCATTAACATACTGCCCTTAATGATACGGCAGCCTCAGTTCCGTGGCTCAGGGAGCGAGAAGCCGGTGCGGATGTTAAACAAAAGAAGTGAGGACACATCGAAGCGAATGTGTTACCCTCATATTAGTAATAGCACCGTTATTGGTTTTAGTGAAGGTAGTCGAGGGAATAACTATGTAAAGTGGGTAGATAATAACACTGAGATGTGCTGGAGGTGATTGCTATGGTATATAAGCGGGCGCATTATTAGTTGAGGGAACTTAGTCGTGCTTAGAACTCTTTCGTGGTAACGCTGCCCGAGTGTAACTAGAATTGTGAATAATCATAGCAAGTGTAATAAATTGTGAACAGTGATATAATATTGCATTTTATGTTAATAGACTATTAAACTTTTTGAACATCCTGACGAAGTTATTTATCTTTATTGCACAAAAGTGATAGTGAGTTTACAAATGTTTGTGTGATTCGCAAATATTTTAGGATCTGGATATTGTTCATTATGGTACTGAACGTTTTGGATGCCCGTGACGCAAGATTTGTATGTTAGGGTAGGTTTTGTATGCTGTAGCAAAGCTAATTCACGTCAGTTTTGTCTAAGACACAAGGGAAAATAGCAAACTATTCAAAGAAAACCAGCAAACGCACCGCGATTCCGATTTGAAACTTTGGTTAGGAAGTTATCAACTTATAGTTTTACGTTACAGTATGGCCGCCAACACATCGAAGTCGCCAAAAAGATCCAAAGAAGCGACAGCTCCGATGACGAAGAAGAGCCTCCAGTGCCAGACGACAAGCCACCATCAGCTATTATCAAAGAAAATGGCATTAATGGTAAGTTAATAATACTCTCCATAAATACCCTGATACAATCGAAAGCGGCCCGGTTACAAAGGCGTCGCGTCGTCTGTCCTATTCAGCGGCTGTCAATCAACTGCCCACACTACCCTTGCGTTTGAGACAACGTTGACTCGACTTGACTCGAGTGTTGCCCGTTGCCACTCGTACAATGTATGTAATGTTTGTTGTTTTACCCAGTATCAAAGTATGTAACCTAGCATAGTTAGATATACAGTGTGTTTTAAATAGATGGTATCAATAAAAACTGCACTTATAATGAGTAACTAGTAACTTACCCCTACACATTAGAATCACATCAATGTCATAGTTTCTGAATAATTGTAATTTTACATCGAGAAATTAGTTTTATGTTCCATAAACTGGTTGCAGCATATTAAACGGATTACCTATTCAGTAACTAAGTATATTTAATACATACATGATTGAATAACACTTTGTTTTAGATTGTTCTAGGTCGCAATACAGTTTTGAGATCCCAATGCTAAAATATCGACAATTTGCAAGTTTAGTTTTAGTATTTTGAATTTAAAATCATTCTCCCTGATCGCCGTGCACTTACCAGTTACCTTCTACGCAGCGTTGTCTCGTCCAATAGCATATGCCTCGCCCTCAGTCCTCTGCGACCGACGCGCGCAGCCCCGGGCGGCAGTTTCAGGGCGCCACATTCACGAAAAATGCCAACCACTGTATATTTGCGAGCTGTTTTAAGTAATTTATCTCAAACGCTGGACAGAGGGGCGCCACTATCAAGCTTATGTCCCGGGTCGAAAAAATCGTAGATCCGGTGCTGGACACGGTCACTGTTGTAACGTCGTCAGCTCCAATATCATCTCAAGTTGAGTTACTACCTCTGTAGGCGAAACGGCCCATTATTGTCAAATACTTCAAATGTACCATAGACGAGCTGTTCAGAAATAATATTTTGTTGCATACGCGGCCGGCGCGGCGGCGAGGCGGGAATGACGTCTAGGTGTGGGAGCGAGAGGAGTTGAGAGTAAGCGAGATAGCAATATTGAGACGGCTGTTTTGTTTGGTATTAGTTTTCATTCACAATAAATGAATTTTTCGATCAAAACCAACAAATAATATAGTTACTTCCGTAAAATAACTTTAAATTGAATGAATAATATATGCACGTAATTAATGACAATGTTTTATGGGTCACAATAAACAATTTTGTGTTAGTTTATCAAATTTAACGTTCGCAGCTATTCAAGCAACAACAACTGCTCTTGTCGCTCTCTCGCAAGCGACTAAATGAGTTGCGGTCAATTGACCGTAACTAAGTGCGCAATATCTTTGTACCCCACAGCTTGTCTAGTAGGTATACATAGTCTTTGATTATTGTATGTATTTGTTTCCGACCGCAAAGCAGCGCAGCAGGGCCCGCACCTCTGGCTTCCGAGCGCATCGGCGCCACGCCATTTTAGGAAATGAATCAGTTGCTATTGCAACTGACGACGTCACGGGTGCGCGTGCGCACGCTGTCGCTACCGTAAATCCGTGTACCGTACTCATAATTTGTGAATTTTGACTCGGTCATTATTTGATATCCACACTACCCCGCGAAAATTCGCTTACAACCTCCTTAATCCATGTAAACTCCGATAAATTACATGTAAATCCGTGTTCGTACAATCATAATTTTTTTAAGAATTGATAAGCGATGATTAATTTGTTATTGATTAGGTTTTGTCATCCAATTTTTGTATAATCAAGTCCAGGATCTATGTAATACCTATATACATACCCCATATGAAGCAGCGATAGCTCAGCGGGGCGTGGTTTGTATAGAATTTCAAGACGTAAATCGCAGGTTCGAAACCAGCCCCGAGAGCATGTACCGACGATTTTTCTATGTGACGTGTGTATTCATTGTTAATTCTAGCTTGCTTTAACGGTGAAGGAAACATCGTGAGGAAACCTGCATACCCGAGAAGTTCTTCATAAGAATTTCGAAGGTATGTGAAGTCTGCCAACCCGCATTAGGCCAGCGTGGTGGACTTAATCCTAATCCCTCTCATTCAGTAGTGGAGGCCCGTGCCCAGCAGTGGGACATCCATAATACAGGGCTAGTATTATATTCTACTAGGTGGTAGGTCCCTCGTATGCGAGAGGCCGTCTGGGTTGGTGCCACCGCTTTGTCTCATTTTGCCGCCAAGCAGCAGTGTGTAAGCATTGTTGAAGGATGTTGAAACCAGTGAAATTACTGGGCATTATGAGATTTAACAACCTATGTCTTGGGGTGACGAGCACAGTCCAGTGCCATGCAGTGCTTTGTAATTCAAAGTTCTGTGTGGCGTTGCTTCTGTTTATCTCACCATCAGGCGAGCGACCTGCACGTGTCTAATAAAAAAAAACATAGCAAAAGTGCAAGACTGTTGAAATATCTCGGCCATGAGTGAATAATAATATTTTATAATCGATAAGCATACGCTAAGTCATTGTATGCCATTTGTTTATCCGTGTTGTAAAATGTCATATGCAAGTATATTTGCATGCTTATCGTACAATGCCTTCGAATGCGGGACAGAGGCGCTACCACCAAAAACGAAATCCGTACTTTCGGCTGTCGGATCGCACATTTTGTTACTACGAAGTGTTACGGATCCGATGACGGATTCGAAGACGGATCCGATGTCGAATTTTGACACTAATGACATTATTACGTTCGTCGACCCTACTATGAAAACAATTTGACATAAAATACATCGTTTTTTCGTTCGGATCTTAACCTCAATTACACGAAAGCTCTAAACCTTTCGTTTGATATTCGTTTGGATATTGCGAGTTTCTAAAATGGCTCGATTCCTCCTGTTTCAAGAGTTGTTGCGAGAGGAAAGTGCTGAGCGAAGTCGGAAGCGTCTCCGACTGCGTGAAACCTTCGTTCACCGCAATATTCCAGACATGGTTTTTTTAGAAATCATAGGGTTTCGCCATCCCTTTTTGAAATAATCTGCGAGGATATAGTTCCATTGCTTCCTCCAAAAAAACAAAAATACGAGGAATTGATCCCACCACTAAGGTAAGTTACAGAATAAATATTACTTTCTACCTTTCTCAAGTACCTAGCTGGGAGTAATCTTAACGCCTATATAATCTTATCTGGTTTTGTTATTATATGCATTGTATACTAAAATGACCTATATTTGTTATATAATTTCGAGCTCGAAATGACTTGATACAGTTACTCAATAGAAATAATAGGTGAATATTTTACATCACTATTATTAACTAGCCTCGTCTGCATTATTACTGTATAGGTATATAGCCTACAAAGATTTCGTCTAATACTAGTATAAGTACACAAAAAGAAGAATTTTATGCTATCATTTGTGCCTATGTCTTTGAATTTATTAGACTATAACATATTTTTTCTTGTTTCAGAATAGAATATTAATTATAAGACTTCCAACTCGCAAGAGCACCCATGGCCAACAATGTTCCCAAGCAAGGAAAAAGATCATCTTACAAATATATGTATTTAGGTCTCTGTCCTCTCTACCTACCCCGTCAGGGCATGGCGTGATGATAAGTAATAATAATAATATATGTATTTAGGAAAATAAAACAAATTTTTACAATTTTTCCAAAAGATATTAAATTTTTTTATTGATCTCTTTTAGCTCCCCCAGAATCCCCTCCAGTACTTCCATTTTTTCGGCTTCAAGGCGAAGTAGGCGATTGCGCAAGTCCGCTTGTGCCGCTGGGCGCACCCGTCGTCGTACTCTCCTAGAAGCTGTTAGGTGAAATCATTAGAAAAATGTTAATTATTTATTGAATGAACCTAAACACACGGTACATAAACATATAGGTGCTTATTATTACTGGGATGAAAAATACAAAAAATTCATAAAGATTTAATAAATTTTACCCGAATAAGTGGTGCTGGTGCTTGGTTCTGGGTAAAATGACTAGGTTGTAAGGCTATTAGCTCAAAATGAGTCAGATTATGTTTGTTTGTTACAATAAATTTTAATATGTTGATCTCTTGTGACTACAATACAAACTTTTATTTCATTTAGGCATATATTATTAAAATCACATAAGAAAAGCTGGCACTCTACAAGTGGGTATGTCAGGCTCACCAAAGCCTGCCCCCATTATCAAGACGACCATTTGGTCATCAACCAATAATAGGTCAGCGGTTGGTGGCCCACCCCCAGTAGCACTAGCTGACCTAGCTGCGCTGTTGGCCTTTTTGGCCAAATATTTTCTGTCAGCCCACACCTAAGCAGATAGGTTAAGCTATGCACACACATTCAAAGCACATGCTATGTTGATGGGTAACAATAGGCATTCATGCAAACTCACATTTTGATGTGTTGAAGGCAGATTGTACTTATGTTAATTATAGTGTATTTTAAATATGGTGTATTGTAATAGATATAATGTTAATTAGATGAATTGTTTTTCTACATGTATTGATTTTGTAATTTTGTTAAGTCCTGACTACTCTAGAATTTAGTATAATGCTGCTGGCATTAGCTGTTAAGGGGTTATATTTTCCATTACGAATAAATAAATATTTCTAAAGTGCATCCCATTATTATTCTAGTAAGCATAATATTACCTTCTTCCACTGCTCATCGTTTTGACTGCACCCTCCATGCAATTAAAGTGGGACGTCAAAGTTTCCCACAAGCGTTTTGTTCTAGCCCGCCCCTCTGGGCCATGTACTAGCCCGCGAGCTAGATCGGGGTTTTCACTCATAAACCCTAGGAGTGCCTCTATTTGCACGTTTGTGGTAGTCATCTTGAGCTGAAATGTTCTGAAAAATAGTCAAATGATTATTTTTGTAATAGTTCAAATCACAGAAATTGCATTTTGTTACACAATAACCGCCTTTGCAATACAAAAGATCATTCATATAAAGCGAGTAAATAACAGTTTAATGATAAACTTACCAATAGAATGAATAAAATTAAATAACTATATGTTGTCAACAAAAATCTTTGCGATGTTTGTCAAGCGCAGTGCTGCCAGATGAACACAACAAAATTACGGTACACAGAAGTGCAAAATTACCTGAAATACGGTGTTCTAGCTTAGAGAAATATGGTAGATTTAAGGTGACATTTCCTTACTCTGCAGCTTTTGTTACAGCGATAAAAAGAAACTTACAAACAATATTTAATTTATTTATTTGACTATGATTTACTGAGAGTTGCTTTCAATTATTTCAATGGCAGTTTTTTTTATATAAATATAATCATTCATTTTCTTAATCATAACATTATTTGGTTCAAAGTCATAGCAAGTATTATTGTTCCTTTTAAAATTCGGCAGATCTACCGTAATTACGGTGCATATGGCAACACTGGTCAAGTGTAAAAAATGCTAATATTCCACAGATTAAACACAACGCAATAAGATTAATTACCGCAGATTACAAAATAAGCAAAAACATTTATTATTTTAAAGCTATTAATTAATAAGAGCTATGAAATAATAGAAATATTACAGAAAACTTATTTAGACATCCAATTTATTATTTTTTTCATAAGTATGTCATTATCGGTAAAAAATTACGGTTTTTAAAGATATGCCTCCCTAATCCGAACAATATGTTCATTCGAACGATTGTCTATGGGTCCGACAGAAACGGTGTCGGATTCGAAGTAATTTGGTAGTAAGGCTAAATAAGAAGTTCGTCGTTTGTTCGTTTCGGACCGACGTTTCGACGATCGTTTTTGGTAGTAGAGCAGCAGAGCTCGGCAAGCGAGAGTTCAGTTGTTAAACGAAAGGCTGCGAGTTCAAAATAGTAAATACGGAGAGAAATTTTCGATCCAAATATATTTGTTTTAGGCCCGTATTATATACCAACACTCTAGTGAGCTCATTGCTAAATGTCGATTTCAGTACACGTGATTGATCCGTTTCTGTTTGGCGCAATATTTAGTACTTACTGCACAAATACTGTAGAACGCGCAAATTATATTATCCACACTGAAGTAAATCACTTTTGTCCGTAAAACAGCAATAGGGTAGTTGACTAGATTTTTTTTTTATCAATAAGTTACGCTACTCAAATTCTATTGCAGAAAGAATTTTATAAATCGGACCAAAAATAAATAAGTTATAAGCCATTCAAATCCTGTAGAAGGGGTAATTGTCAAATGACAGATGACGCAAATTTTGACGTCACCGTGTAAAATGTTCATTATGGAGCACGCGTGCAAGCGAGATAGTGAGATATCCCTACTAAGCACCCACTTTTCCATACCAACATTTAAAATCGTAACTGCGGGCACATTTCTGAACCAATTTTGATTGTGTTTTAATAAAAGGGTTTCTTTTGCGTATCATTTTCTGTTGCTTATAAAATAATGTATTAAATTCAACATAGGAAACTACCCTATTCAGACGCCGCTTCTCGTATCAAAACCGGTCGAGTAGTTTTAGCATGATTCTCGAATAACAAACTGACAGTTACAGTTTTATAATAGGACTAGCTGTTGTCTGCGGCTCCGCCCGCGTGAATGTCATTTTCCGGTATAAAAAAGTACCTAAGTAGCCTAAGTTACTCCTTATTACATCAGCTATCTGCCAGTGAAAGTTTCGTCAAAATCGGTCCAGCCGTTCGAGATATTAGCCGGTATTTCGGTTGAACTTTGTGTTCTACTTTTATTCAGAATTGTTGAGTATGTAAGGCAAACCTACTGTCGGTCCCAAAAAATATTACCGGTGCAAATGGGTCTTTGTTTTTTGTCCCGGAATTTGTGCACGGAAATCTGACAACCCTACCACCGACTTGTTTTCAATACAAGCAGGCGCGGGATGTCGAATTCATACAGTTTACAGTATTTGTGCAATCAATTGTGGACGGATGGTCGATGGTTTGAGAGGGGTTAAATATCTTATTAAACATTGTTACCATTGTTGTCAGGCGAGCGACCTGCTCGTCTTGTCATTCAATCAAATAAAAAAAAAATTAAAAAAAAAACACCTAAAAAGATCGCAAAATCTTACTTCTGCCGGACCATCAAGCTGTTGAATAGTTTGCCGGCACACGTGTTCCCTCCTTCCTATATGGGGTCCTTTAAACGGAGTGTGAAGATGCAATTAGGCAGGCTGGCATAATTTTGGCAACCTACGATAGACACATCGTCTGTCGTTGGTCGATAGTATTCTTGGTTTGCGCTGCACTTAACATCAGGGGTAGCGTAGTCACTTTGCCGACCTGGTATATAAAAAAAAAATAGCTCACAATGTCACAAGTGGTGTCATTCGACTTTGTACCTTGGGAAGTGGGTCGGTCACGATCAGATGGTGGCAAAGTGCAGTTTTTATCGCTCTGTGCTAAGTTATTAAGTATAAATAAGTACACTTAATAGTCACATACGTAGATCTCATTAGGGTCAAAGTCGTAAAACTAAGTTTAATCTACACTTTTACACTAATATTATAAAGAGGAAAGATTTTTATTTTTGTATGTAACGAATAAACTTAAAAACTACTGGACCGATTTGTAAAATTATTGTGCCGTTAGATAGCTAGATTATCACTGAGTACCATAAGTTTAATTTGAGACGGTTATAGAGTACTTTTTATCCCGGAAAGGGCTGTTCACGCGGGCGGAGCCGCGAGCAAACGCTAGTGACTAAATAAATATAATAATACTAGCCCTGTATTAAATTATACGTTCCACTGCTGAGCACGGGCCTCCTCTACTGAATGAGAGGGGTCAGGCCTTAGTCCACCACGCTGGCCTAATGCGGGTTGGTAGACTTCACATACCTTCGAAATTCTTATGGAGAACTTCTCAGGTATGCAGGTTTCCTCCTTCACCGTTAAAGTAAGCGAGAATTAATACACACATAACTTAGGAAAGTCAGAGGTGCATGCTTTTAGTGCTGGTTTTGATTCATATGGCTGGAACGGGATGATTAAGGGATTGGGAAGGGGAGGGAGGGCCTCCGGATATCTCACTCACCGTACCAAACGCAGCAGCAAGCTGCTACTTTACGTCGATTTTCTGTGAGACAGTGGCAACGACCCGGACGAGTCGGCCCATTCATGCAGTAGACAAAACTGTCTACAACGTGGCTCTACCACTCACTCTTTTACGTCGAGTACACGTTTTAAGAATTTAAGTTTTTTTTAAACACAGCCTGGCAAACGAGCAAGGAGGTCACCTGATGGTAAGTGATCTCCTCCGCCCATGTACGCTCACAATACCAAAACAATTAAGGGTGCGTTGCCGACCTTAAAGGAAAGGGATAATTAAATTAAAAAGGTATAATACGTTATATTATTTAATAATATTGTCATCTCTCTCCCACAGGTACGAAGATGACAGTGATAGAAAGACACGAGATACTCGGTCCTTCACCAGAGCTGAATTACAAGAGAAGCTCGAGCCAGGAGAGAGTACAGAATGGTCATAAACCTGACCAGGGCAAGGGTGAGGTAATGTATCAGATTGGACCTTCTTATTATATCACTAGCTTTTGCTCGCGCATCCGGCCGCGTGAACGACCTTTTTCGGAATAAAAAAGTAGCCTATGTCGTAATCCAGGTCATGTTTTACCTGTGTGCCAAATTTCACCCAAATCCGTAAAGCCGTTAAAGCGTGAAACATCCAAATTCACAAACATACAAACTTGCACATTTGTAATAGTAGTGGGATATTATGTGAAAGTTTGGATGTCTGTTAAACAATGACGCATTACCGGCTGAACGGATTTGGACAAAATTCGTTAGACAATAGCCTAGATGAGGACATAGACACTTTTTATTTGTTAAAACACAATCAAAATTGGTTCAAACATGACTCCGCAATTGACATCATTTATTTTTAAATTAAATTAAGTTAGATCCAAATTAAAGAGACCCATTTCTTTCCTTTTTTCGGATATCGTCTGTTTTCATACATGATTTCTCCTTTGAATTATATTTTATTCTAAACAGACGTAAACGCCAAATGACGTCATTTATACGGCGTAACAGTGATTATGCCTTTGCTTTGCCTTTAAAAAAAAAGGTAATATCATGATATTCCGAGTTCGTGGTGTTTTTAAAATATGACATTTGTGACATTGTCGAATAATGTCAATGTAATTTTATTTTTAACTTGTGGACAAAGGAAAATATATGTGACGTCATCACGTTTTTTAGTTTTTATTTTTTTTCTCCTAATTTAACTAGTAATATATATTTTTTTTTAATACAATCGTACTTAGGATAGCAAAATAATGAGAGTTTTGGCGGGAATTCTTACAGTGCGGTGGCTCTCTTGTTTTAATTATTTCCTAAACTGGTTTAAAGTTGTGTTTGTTGTATAAAAGTGGTGTGGTTTTGTGCAATAATCATTAACGATGATGAATAGTGTATGGAAACATTGAAATAAGTGGATTTACATGATTTTTGATCAAGGGTATTGTCGACCTTGTGCTTTCGATTCGCTTGAAGAAAGTCGTCTAAGAAGCATTGAACTGAAAGGAATTATCACCAAAACTCCAGCAAGACCTTGAAATCGGCCACACCCCTGTTTCATCGTTCTTGGAATATAAGAAAAGATATAACTAATGACTTGGCAGCATGGTCTCTTATCTTAGCCGGTTCCTTAAGGAACAAACAAAAAAGAAAAAAAAAAGCAAAATAATGAAACGAAATTTTTGTTCTAATTTTGAAATATGTAATGTCAATTGTGATTTGACAAGTACCCATCAGAATTTGAATGGCTTCTAATTTTTTTAATATTGAACGGATTTATAAAATTACTTAGGTTTAGGTTTTAGTCAACATAACTTATTGATTTAAATAATAAAAAAAGTCAAGTGGTTGTTTTTTTCTTCAGAATAACCTGGAATTCCACCTGTCCCACTGCCTGGACCTGGTGAAGGCCGGCATGGAGGCGATCATCGAGGACCAGGTGACGTCGGTGTTCGAGGCCGAGGAGTTGAGGAGCTGGAACCTTCTCACGAGAACGAATAGGTATTTACTCTTTTTAAAAATGAGCATAACAGTCTGCGCGACTTTTGGGAGGGGAATTAAATAACATAATCATAAGTTCATGCCTGTAATCCAGGAAGGGGTAGGCCGAGGTTGTAACCAGTACACCCACATTTTGCCGAGCGTATTTCCGTCCCATGATGTGGTAGATGGCGAGCCTATCGCCATACCGGGCACTAATTCCAGACTCCGGTCTGATACTGAGCATTACCCCAATATCACCTTTACCCGACCCGGGGATCGAACTTCGCCACCGAGGCAGGCAGTATAATAAAAATGAGTTTTTTTTAACATTATTGCATCTAAGCATTAACCATAATATTTAAGTACCCTTTTCTGTTTATTACAGACAATACGAATTCCTGACATGGCGGTTAACGATAATCTGGATGATGGGTTTCGTAGTCAGATATCTATTCCTTCTGCCGTTGAGGATACTTGTCTTCGTTTCCGGGGTAAGCACCAACATAATAAAAAAAAACATTGCAGTTTTTTGGATGGAAATATTTTGTCCCACTCTTAAAACAATGTGGCGTTAAATCGCCGTCCTTTTTCTTATGTATCCAGTGTCTATTTCTCTCACTGTCTATCTCTTTTCCTCTTCGAATAAACTTTGATAATTTTGATACACAGAAAATATTTAATTCTCTTTAAGATACTTAATATCTTAATACTATGAGCGCAGTGCTTTTTAATTCCAAGTTCTGAGTGGTATTGCTATTGTTTATGGCCAGGCTCACCATCAGGCGAGCAATATCAGATTGTCTCGTCATATAGGAAAAATAATAAAAAGTTACCAACAAAATTTAAATTTCTACCAAAACCTACCATATTGAAATCAGGTATTGACGATGGTCGTTGGTACATTCGTGGTGAGTTTGCTGCCTGAAGGCTCGCTGCGGAGGCTGCTCGGTCGTCTCGCCTACAAGATCTCGATAAGAGTTATCACTCGCGGCCTCTCCTGTGTTATCTACGTGCACGACAAACAACACATGCCGCGCTCGAACGGCTTCTGTGTTGCCAACCACACCACTCCGGTCGATATAGCCGTCCTCAGCGTAAACACGTGTTTCTCTTTGGTAGGATTTTCCGTTTCAAAATGGTAGTTTTTACGTTTCAAGCTTTTTTGTGTTTGTCCATGGTTGTGCATGTATCGGGGATGATTAAGAGTATTATGAAACATTAAAAAATAAACACTCTCCTGATTAAAACATGGGTTGCGATGCTCCATATATTTTCTGGGTATGTGTTGTCCAAAATGGGAATATATCATGTGTTTTTTTTTTTGGGTATTTTTAACACCGAATGCTGTCTCATTATCTGGGTATACATACATATAAATATACATGGGAACGATTAGACTTTGGACAAATCTAGAAAATTTATCCAAAAATTTTCGCTGAAATATAGTGATCCACAATTTAATTATTATTTACTGCCTGAATTTACGCGACAACCACATGTGGCAATAATAGTCAATACTACGTGTGGATTTTGACAATCGGTGGCCATTTTTCGTTGTCACCGTCACTGATTCAATGGGCTTCGCCATTATGCGAAGGAACTGAACGGTCAGTGAGTCCTTTCGCCAGTCTTACATTTGCAAAAATTAAAAAAAAAAACAAAAATTGGAAATTGAATAGGGGTGATGTCTGATTCGCTCGAAATCCATCGTAAAACATCACCGCGGTTTTTAGATTTGTCCAAAGTCTCGTGGTAACACCCGGGCTGGTGTGACGAGGTCCGGCCCGGGTAAGGGTAAGGGCAGACCCGGGATGTTCGTGCTGAGGTGCAAGTCGCGCAGGTGTGGTGGTTGGTGGTGTGCACGGCGTGTGTGGGTTGCGTTCCCGAGGGAGCTCTGAAGAAGCGGCTCAACCGTGTCGTCGCTCTCCACTGCTTCGGGTTCCTATCCCGGTCCATTTCGGCGGTCATCACCTACCACGACGCCCACTATAGGCCGGCCAACGGTGGGATATGCGTCGCGAACCACACGAGTCCCATTGATGCTTTGGTGCTTATGTGCGACAGTTGTTACTCTTTGGTAAGTTGCGACCAGGGTTACTTGCTACCAGAGTGATATGTTGCGACCAACGTTACTCGCTGCCAGTCAGGGGGTAAGTTGCGACCATGTGCTATGTAAAGAAGAAAAGAAGGATTTTTTATGGACTATACTAGTCTCTACTTTATAACGATGGATAAATACCGACCACGTGGTTGTTAAACTCATTAAATGCATGTGCTTTTCATGGTTCACGAAATCCAAAAATGTATCTTACCGTATATATTATGCTATTTATGGAAATACCTGGAGGTTTCTACAAGTTTTACGGAAAGATGTGGTCAAATTTAAGCAAAGTATAGTGTATAAGTAGTACCAAATCCGATTGCATTGTTATGACATAAATAAATTATTTTCTTTTTCATCCATTCTGCCTGATTGCCTCGGTGGCGCAGTTGTAATGCGTACGCGTTACGATTAAGCTAACGCTGAAGTCTGCGGTTCGATCCCCGGGTCGGGTAAAGTGGTTTTGGGTTTTTCTATTACGAAATGCTCAGTATCAGTCTGGAATTTGTGCCCGGTATGGCGGTAGGCTCGCCCCTTACCACATCATGGGCGGGGACACGCTCGGTGAAATGTGGGTATACTAGTTACACCTCTGCCTACCAATTCGGGGATTACAGGCGTGAGCGCGTATGTATTTATCTATTCCGGAACATGTCAAAATTCGACTTGCAACTTTGATTAACACTAAATGATAAAACAGCTGATTTTCTCACTTCAGCATTAATAATCTCACTCACGCACTTCACTTAATTTATAGGAATATGATCGATCTTATCGATCGTAATAAACAAGTGATTAAAATTAGCGTGATGTTTTAATATGTCTAGGTTTTGATAAGATTCGGTACCAAACACTGACTGTCAGGTGTATGTAATGACCCTTAAATATGACCACACCTTTCTGTAACACTTTGTATAAATCTATATATATCATATGTTTAACCTGATGATGGGTAAGTAAAGACCAAAAGATACCATGAAAAAAGAAAAGGGGTAGTTAGCTACCTTATAATATTGTTTTATAATACAACAATTACTTTATGCAGCGCTTCTGTTTCACACGATTAATTCTTAGAAGAGACTAAATGAGACGGCAAAGTCAATGGAAGCTGTAAAGTCTCGCGTTTTAGTTTTAAAATGTTAAATGGGTTGATGTTTGTACGTTCGGAATGCATACGTAGTTACCAAAAAATATTTAAGATCCGATAGATATATTGTTTAAAAGTAGATACAGTGGACCTCTGCTAATCCGGCCCCTGTCTAATCCCACATGTCTATAATGTTTTTTTTTGACAATCTTCGATAATGTTAATAATGCACGATTGAAGGTTGCAAATTGTACGCGCCACTGCTATTTTATTCGACGCGTAGGTATTGTATTGTGTTGCCTCTATTGTGTCGTTTAATTTACTAAATTCGACATACATAATGAAGTATGATTTGTACTTCAGAGTATAACATATAGAATCTTATAATTGGATCTGTAATTTGTCGGATTACAAGGTACTCTTTTGTAAAAAAAAAACGGTCTATAGGGGGTCTTAGGCAGAGGGGCTAGCACGGAAACTTGCGAAAAGTTATTCGAGCTGTCATCGACAACAATTTCTATGAGATTTTTATATAGCGCCTCTATCGTACGTAAAAGAAACTAATATATATGGAATATAGACCAATGATATTTAAGGAATTATCTATCGAGCCCTCGATACCTTTACATTACGATTTCGATAGTTTTCCGTGCTAGCCCCTCTGTACTCTATAATCCGACAAATTCGATAGTTCGACACTGCCTTGCAAAACGTTTGACGGATTTCCGGGAGTCCACTGTCGAAAAAAAGGGCCGTCGAAAGTTCACTCTGTTTCAAATGATAGCATGCATTTGGTATTTCTATTTACAGATCGATTTTATACTAGTTACAAAATGAGGTAATAATGAACACTGTTATACATTATGTACTAGATATGTTGGTAATGAAGTAGTTATTAACCCATCGAACAAGCAGTAAAAACGACTTCTGTGTAATTTTAATTACAAATTAAAATTTAGATAAAAAGCAGATTGTAATGTATACTACTAGACGGGCTGTTTAGAAGTGAAATTGCGTCACATAACGCGGGAGTTTGACAGCTCACAAACAAGGAGCGCTTAGGGGTTCTAGTCGAGAGTAAGTGAGATGGTAATATTGAGTTACGGTCAATTGAGCACAACTAAGTGGTACAACTTCTGTGTACCGCGCAGTTTGTCTAGTAATATACATTAAAGTCTTTGATAAAAAGTAGTTATTTACTAAGGTAAAGAATTATTTGAAATCTCTTGGGAGTAGATATCATTCATAATTATTTATTTTTTTTAATAAGTTTGGCAAGGGATTTTAGTACACATTTCAATGAACATAAGCGGGTGGTTCATTGACTGGATATATTTCAGATTGGCCAAAGGCACGGAGGTTTCTTGGGACTGCTACAGAGGGCGCTCGCTCGCGCTTCGCCCCACATCTGGTTCGAGAGGTCGGAGGTGAAGGACAGACACGCCGTGGCCAGGAGGTGAGTTATATATAATGTACTTGTGACAAAGGCACGGAGGTTTCTTGGGACTGCTACAGAGGGTGCTCGCTCGCGCTTCGCCCCACATCTGGTTCGAGAGGCCAGGAGGTGAGTTATATATAATGTACTTGTGACAAAGGCACGGAGGTTTCTTGGGACTGCTACAGAGGGCGCTCGCTCGCGCTTCACCCCACATCTGGTTCGAGAGGCCAGGAGGTGAGTTATATATAATGTACTTGTGACAAAGGCACGGAGGTTTCTTGGGACTGCTACAGAGGGTGCTCGCTCGCGCTTCGCCCCACATCTGGTTCGAGAGGCCAGGAGGTGAGTTATATATAATGTACTTGTGACAAAGGCACGGAGGTTTCTTGGGACTGCTACAGAGGGCGCTCGCTCGCGCTTCACCCCACATCTGGTTCGAGAGGCCAGGAGGTGAGTTATATATAATGTACTTGTGACAAAGGCACGGAGGTTTCTTGGGACTGCTACAGAGGGCGCTCGCTCGCGCTTCACCCCACATCTGGTTCGAGAGGCCAGGAGGTGAGTTATATATAATGTACTTGTGACAAAGGCACGGAGGTTTCTTGGGACTGCTACAGAGGGTGCTCGCTCGCGCTTCGCCTCACATCTGGTTCGAGAGGCCAGGAGGTGAGTTATATATAATGTACTTGTGACAAAGGCACGGAGGTTTCTTGGGACTGCTACAGAGGGCGCTCGCTCGCGCTTCACCCCACATCTGGTTCGAGAGGCCAGGAGGTGAGTTATATATAATGTACTTGTGACAAAGGCACGGAGGTTTCTTGGGACTGCTACAGAGGGCGCTCGCTCGCGCTTCACCCCACATCTGGTTCGAGAGGCCAGGAGGTGAGTTATATATAATGTACTTGTGACAAAGGCACGGAGGTTTCTTGGGACTGCTACAGAGGGTGCTCGCTCGCGCTTCGCCCCACATCTGGTTCGAGAGGCCAGGAGGTGAGTTATATATAATGTACTTGTGACAAAGGCACGGAGGTTTCTTGGGACTGCTACAGAGGGTGCTCGCTCGCGCTTCGCCCCACATCTGGTTCGAGAGGCCAGGAGGTGAGTTATATATAATGTACTTGTGACAAAGGCACGGAGGTTTCTTGGGACTGCTACAGAGGGCGCTCGCTCGCGCTTCACCCCACATCTGGTTCGAGAGGCCAGGAGGTGAGTTATATATAATGTACTTGTGACAAAGGCACGGAGGTTTCTTGGGACTGCTACAGAGGGCGCTCGCTCGCGCTTCACCCCACATCTGGTTCGAGAGGCCAGGAGGTGAGTTATATATAATGTACTTGTGACAAAGGCACGGAGGTTTCTTGGGACTGCTACAGAGGGCGCTCGCTCGCGCTTCACCCCACATCTGGTTCGAGAGGCCAGGAGGTGAGTTATATATAATGTACTTGTGACAAAGGCACGGAGGTTTCTTGGGACTGCTACAGAGGGTGCTCGCTCGCGCTTCGCCCCACATCTGGTTCGAGAGGCCAGGAGGTGAGTTATATATAATGTACTTGTGACAAAGGCACGGAGGTTTCTTGGGACTGCTACAGAGGGCGCTCGCTCGCGCTTCACCCCACATCTGGTTCGAGAGGCCAGGAGGTGAGTTATATATAATGTACTTGTGACAAAGGCACGGAGGTTTCTTGGGACTGCTACAGAGGGTGCTCGCTCGCGCTTCGCCCCACATCTGGTTCGAGAGGCCAGGAGGTGAGTTATATATAATGTACTTGTGACATAGGCACGGAGGTTTCTTGGGACTGCTACAGAGGGTGCTCGCTCGCGCTTCGCCCCACATCTGGTTCGAGAGGCCAGGAGGTGAGTTATATATAATGTACTTGTGACAAAGGCACGGAGGTTTCTTGGGACTGCTACAGAGGGCGCTCGCTCGCGCTTCACCCCACATCTGGTTCGAGAGGCCAGGAGGTGAGTTATATATAATGTACTTGTGACAAAGGCACGGAGGTTTCTTGGGACTGCTACAGAGGGCGCTCGCTCGCGCTTCACCCCACATCTGGTTCGAGAGGCCAGGAGGTGAGTTATATATAATGTACTTGTGACAAAGGCACGGAGGTTTCTTGGGACTGCTACAGAGGGTGCTCGCTCGCGCTTCGCCCCACATCTGGTTCGAGAGGCCAGGAGGTGAGTTATATATAATGTACTTGTGACAAAGGCACGGAGGTTTCTTGGGACTGCTACAGAGGGCGCTCGCTCGCGCTTCACCCCACATCTGGTTCGAGAGGCCAGGAGGTGAGTTATATATAATGTACTTGTGACAAAGGCACGGAGGTTTCTTGGGACTGCTACAGAGGGCGCTCGCTCGCGCTTCACCCCACATCTGGTTCGAGAGGCCAGGAGGTGAGTTATATATAATGTACTTGTGACAAAGGCACGGAGGTTTCTTGGGACTGCTACAGAGGGTGCTCGCTCGCGCTTCGCCCCACATCTGGTTCGAGAGGCCAGGAGGTGAGTTATATATAATGTACTTGTGACAAAGGCACGGAGGTTTCTTGGGACTGCTACAGAGGGCGCTCGCTCGCGCTTCACCCCACATCTGGTTCGAGAGGCCAGGAGGTGAGTTATATATAATGTACTTGTGACAAAGGCACGGAGGTTTCTTGGGACTGCTACAGAGGGTGCTCGCTCGCGCTTCACCCCACATCTGGTTCGAGAGGCCAGGAGGTGAGTTATATATAATGTACTTGTGACAAAGGCACGGAGGTTTCTTGGGACTGCTACAGAGGGCGCTCGCTCGCGCTTCACCCCACATCTGGTTCGAGAGGCCAGGAGGTGAGTTATATATAATGTACTTGTGACAAAGGCACGGAGGTTTCTTGGGACTGCTACAGAGGGTGCTCGCTCGCGCTTCGCCCCACATCTGGTTCGAGAGGCCAGGAGGTGAGTTATATATAATGTACTTGTGACAAAGGCACGGAGGTTTCTTGGGACTGCTACAGAGGGCGCTCGCTCGCGCTTCACCCCACATCTGGTTCGAGAGGCCAGGAGGTGAGTTATATATAATGTACTTGTGACAAAGGCACGGAGGTTTCTTGGGACTGCTACAGAGGGTGCTCGCTCGCGCTTCGCCCCACATCTGGTTCGAGAGGCCAGGAGGTGAGTTATATATAATGTACTTGTGACAAAGGCACGGAGGTTTCTTGGGACTGCTACAGAGGGCGCTCGCTCGCGCTTCACCCCACATCTGGTTCGAGAGGCCAGGAGGTGAGTTATATATAATGTACTTGTGACAAAGGCACGGAGGTTTCTTGGGACTGCTACAGAGGGCGCTCGCTCGCGCTTCACCCCACATCTGGTTCGAGAGGCCAGGACGTGAGTTATATATAATGTACTTGTGACAAAGGCACGGAGGTTTCTTGGGACTGCTACAGAGGGTGCTCGCTCGCGCTTCGCCCCACATCTGGTTCGAGAGGCCAGGAGGTGAGTTATATATAATGTACTTGTGACAAAGGCACGGAGGTTTCTTGGGACTGCTACAGAGAGCGCTCGCTCGCGCTTCACCCCACATCTGGTTCGAGAGGCCAGGAGGTGAGTTATATATAATGTACTTGTGACAAAGGCACGGAGGTTTCTTGGGACTGCTACAGAGGGCGCTCGCTCGCGCTTCACCCCACATCTGGTTCGAGAGGCCAGGAGGTGAGTTATATATAATGTACTTGTGACAAAGGCACGGAGGTTTCTTGGGACTGCTACAGAGGGTGCTCGCTCGCGCTTCGCCCCACATCTGGTTCGAGAGGCCAGGAGGTGAGTTATATATAATGTACTTGTGACAAAGGCACGGAGGTTTCTTGGGACTGCTACAGAGGGCGCTCGCTCGCGCTTCACCCCACATCTGGTTCGAGAGGCCAGGAGGTGAGTTATATATAATGTACTTGTGACAAAGGCACGGAGGTTTCTTGGGACTGCTACAGAGGGCGCTCGCTCGCGCTTCACCCCACATCTGGTTCGAGAGGCCAGGAGGTGAGTTATATATAATGTACTTGTGACAAAGGCACGGAGGTTTCTTGGGACTGCTACAGAGGGCGCTCGCTCGCGCTTCACCCCACATCTGGTTCGAGAGGCTAGGAGGTGAGTTATATATAATGTACTTGTGACAAAGGCACGGAGGTTTCTTGGGACTGCTACAGAGGGTGCTCGCTCGCGCTTCGCCCCACATCTGGTTCGAGAGGCCAGGAGGTGAGTTATATATAATGTACTTGTGACAAAGGCACGGAGGTTTCTTGGGACTGCTACAGAGGGCGCTCGCTCGCGCTTCACCCCACATCTGGTTCGAGAGGCCAGGAGGTGAGTTATATATAATGTACTTGTGACAAAGGCACGGAGGTTTCTTGGGACTGCTACAGAGGGCGCTCGCTCGCGCTTCACCCCACATCTGGTTCGAGAGGCCAGGAGGTGAGTTATATATAATGTACTTGTGACAAAGGCACGGAGGTTTCTTGGGACTGCTACAGAGGGCGCTCGCTCGCGCTTCACCCCACATCTGGTTCGAGAGGCCAGGAGGTGAGTTATATATAATGTACTTGTGACAAAGGCACGGAGGTTTCTTGGGACTGCTACAGAGGGAGCTCGCTCGCGCTTCGCCCCACATCTGGTTCGAGAGGTCGGAGGTGAAGGACAGACACGCCGTGGCCAGGAGGTGAGTTATATATAATGTACTTGTGACAAAGGCACGGAGGTTTCTTGGGACTGCTACAGAGGGTGCTCGCTCGCGCTTCGCCCCACATCTGGTTCGAGAGGCCAGGAGGTGAGTTATATATAATGTACTTGTGACAAAGGCACGGAGGTTTCTCGGGACTGCTACAGAGGGAGCTCGCTCGCGCTTCGCCCCACATCTGGTTCGAGAGGCCAGGAGGTGAGTTATATATAATGTACTTGTGACAAAGGCACGGAGGTTTCTTGGGACTGCTACAGAGGGCGCTCGCTCACGCTTCACCCCACATCTGGTTCGAGAGGCCAGGAGGTGAGTTATATATAATGTATTTGTGACAAAGGCACGGAGGTTTCTTGGGACTGCTACAGAGGGCGCTCGCTCGCGCTTCACCCCACATCTGGTTCGAGAGGCCAGGAGGTGAGTTATATATAATGTACTTGTGACAAAGGCACGGAGGTTTCTCGGGACTGCTACAGAGGGAGCTCGCTCGCGCTTCGCCCCACATCTGCTTCGAGAGGCCAGGAGGTGAGTTATATATAATGTACTTGTGACAAAGGCACGGAGGTTTCTTGGGACTGCTACAGAGGGCGCTCGCTCGCGCTTCACCCCACATCTGGTTCGAGAGGCCAGGAGGTGAGTTATATATAATGTACTTGTGACAAAGGCACGGAGGTTTCTTGGGACTGCTACAGAGGGCGCTCGCTCGCGCTTCACCCCACATCTGGTTCGAGAGGCCAGGAGGTGAGTTATATATAATGTACTTGTGACAAAGGCACGGAGGTTTCTTGGGACTGCTACAGAGGGCGCTCGCTCGAGCTTCGCCCCACTGGTTTGAGAGGTCGGAGGTGAAGGACAGACACGCCGTGGCCAGGAGGTGAGTTATATATAATGTACTTGTGACAAAGGCACGGAGGTTTCTTGGGACTGCTACAGAGGGCGCTCGCTCGCGCTTCGCCCCACATCTGGTTTGAGAGGTCGGAGGTGAAGGACAGACACGCCGTGGCCAAGAGGTGAGTTATATATAATGTACTTGTGACAAAGGCACGGAGGTTTCTCGGGAGTGCTACAGAGGGAGCTCGCTCGCGCTTCGCCCCACATCTGGTTCGAGAGGCCAGGAGGTGAGTTATATATAATGTACTTGTGACAAAGGCACGGAGGTTTCTTGGGACTGCTACAGAGGGCGCTCGCTCGCGCTTCACCCCACATCTGGTTCGAGAGGCCAGGAGGTGAGTTATATATAATGTATTTGTGACAAAGGCACGGAGGTTTCTTGGGACTGCTACAGAGGGCGCTCGCTCGCGCTTCACCCCACATCTGGTTCGAGAGGCCAGGAGGTGAGTTATATATAATGTACTTGTGACAAAGGCACGGAGGTTTCTTGGGACCGCTACAGAGGGCGCTCGCTCGCGCTTCGCCCCACATCTGGTTTGAGAGGTCGGAGGTGAAGGACAGACACGCCGTGGCCAGGAGGTGAGTTATATATAATGTACTTGTGACAAAGGCACGGAGGTTTCTTGGGACTGCTAAAGGCGCTCGCACGTGCTTCTATCCTTATAATCTTAATGTATTTTTTAATCGTATAATATCTTGGTACCCAGGTTAAAGGAGCACATATCAGTCCCGGACAACCCGCCGATATTGATCTTCCCTGAAGGCACTTGCATCAACAATACGTCGGTGATGCAGTTCAAGAAGGGCAGCTTCGAAGTTGGCGGCACCATATACCCAGTCGCTATTAAGTGAGTATTGTTTACAAATGTGTGATTCGTAAATAGGTACTTATTAATAATCTCGGGTCTTAGTATTCTGGGATGGTCCGTTGTTGTTGCTGATATTCGGGACACAATACTTATATTTTTACTGTCAGTTATGACTCAGGGCTAAGTGTGTGTGTCGCGGCTCTACGATTTCGCCAATCGGAGTAATAATTGTTATATAAAGTGCAGGAAGAACTCCTCACAGGGGTTGACGTCAGGCCGATCGTAAAAACTACAAGCCAAATCTTTCTGTAATATATGTTGAAAGCATGTTACGCCGACCCCACTGCCAAGGGGATAAGGGCAGGCGGAATAACAATTTTACTTATTGTACTATATTATTTATTTATAATTATGCTAAAGGGGGAGAAGCCAAATTACACTTTTACAAGAGATCCCTTAGCCAATAACATATCATGTAATTCTAGATACGATCCTCGTTTCGGCGACGCGTTCTGGAACAGCTCCCGGTACGGCATGCTGCACTACCTCCTGAACATGATGACTTCCTGGGCCATAGTGTGCCACGTGTGGTACTTGCCGGCGATGTCGCGTCGCGTGGACGAGTCCGCGGTGGACTTCGCCAACAGAGTGAAGGCAGCCATCGCCACCCGCGGCGGGCTGGTAGACCTCATGTGGTGAGTTCCCAAAAACCCAAAATGTTCTCACTCGTGTGCTTTCATCGTTTTCCTCTGACTTATGCCTCTTGGATCATCTTGCGTGCTGCTTGTGGTGTCGGTTGACGTTCTATTCCATACTTGTGCAACAGGCATTCCTCAATGCACTATGCGCATGCTACAGAGGAAAACGCAACTTGCAAATTGCAAAAGTGATGTAAGGTGTTTGCTAAGAATACAGTCGGTTTCATATTATAATAGGGTAGTTGACTAGATTTTTATTATTATTTAAATCAATAAGTTACGTTACTCAAAATCTATTGCAGAAAGAATTTTATAAATCGGACCAAAAATAAATAAGTTAAAGCCATTCAAATTCTGTAGCAGGGGTAATTGTCAAATGACAGACAACGCAAACTTTGACGTCACTGTGTAAAATGTTCATTATGGTGCACGCGTGCAAGCGAGATAGTGAGATATCCCTACTACGCACCCACTTTTCCTCATACCAACATTTAAAGTCATAACTGCGGGCACACTTCTGAACCAATTTCGATTGTGTTTTAATAAAAGGGTTTCTTTTGCGTATCATTTTCTGTTGCTTATAAGATAATGCATAAAATTCAATATAGGAAACTACCCTATTAAAACATTCCTCGAACAATTTTTTTTACTGTTTCATTACAGGGACGGTCAACTAAAACGAATAAAAGCGAAGAAGGAATGGCGCGAACTACAACAAGAAGAGTTCAGCAAAAGGTTAAAAGGGGAATAAACTAATGTAAAAGTGTGAGTAGTGACTAGTGATGTGGCGAGCGAGCGAATACGTGAAGCCGAATGTGATGCGAACGAAGCCGAAGTGTGGAACTCTGTGGCCTAGTGTGATAAACTGGGTTCGTGAATTAAGTTATTTTAAAGAAGGATTACTTAAACCATAGCTTAAGGCAACAATTGATGAATAATAATTAGCTCAAAATGTAGCTGAGCATGTTGAGCAATAACGAGAAACTTTTATTTATCAAAATGTATATACAAACAACATGAGGCACCATTTTCGAATAATCGGAAACATCGTACGCATAGACATACACACATTTCCGAACATGTAAATAAACATAAATCACGTGTTACGCCAGATTAAATCCAAAAATATTAATATAAATTAGTTCATCAGCAAAAAAAGCAAAACTTTTTTAACTGATTTTGTATCCAATAAAAAAAATGATACGAGAAGTTTTTAGTAGTTCGAGAGGCAAAATAGACCTGCTTAGCATCATGAAAAAGTCTTAGATTACTGACTGGAAAATGAGATCTGGTAATAGTGAGTTCGCTTGATTTGTTGTCGGAAATCATACAAACACGGTTTTTGTATGCCTCGCGAATTGTTGGAACATGAACAGATCTACATATATTGGCAAATTTGACGCTGTAGTCAAAGGTTCTAAGTCGATAACACAGATTTTGTGTATGAATATCAATTACTTCATGCCAAATTATAATAACAAGTCACTGTGATTTTTTACTGTTAACAGTCACCTTATATTACGGCAAGATTGGTGAAATCGAAACTTCAATCACTTAAATTTCGAATAATATTGAGTAACGAGTTATTTATATATCAACGAATTATAGAACGAAAACGAAACCGAATTCGGACACGTGCCACATCACTACGGTCAACGACGCGAGTGAGAATGACAAACGGACAGACTGTATTTTATATGTAATCACCTGTCAAATGATAAAGTATTTGAGATCGGCACGACAATTACAACTAGCGATGGTCGCCCGACGATTGTTTACACTAAATTAGGTTAGTTTAGTCATTTTTTTTATTTATATTTATGAACAGCGCACGGTAAGCAGTGTATGAACCACAGATTACGGATATTATAGACATATGGCCGTTCCCAATATTCTGTCTATCGACAGGTTTGCTTACCGGCAGTAAAAATTTGACACATTTAGTATGGAAGATCTGTCAAAACAGTATTGACAGTAAGCAAATCTGTCGATAGATAGAATATAGGGAACGGCCAATAGTGTCATTTGTCTACATCACGTGTCGATATTTATCGAAACGCGCTCAGATAGATTGTAGTACGTGATCTTACATGACATTATCCGTGGTCTGTGTTGAACAGTGGTCAACGGGATTGTTAGTTGCAATCGATCTGCCAATATTTAAAATAATCTAGCTGTTTTTCACTCTTTTTATAGAGTTTATTTCTAAACTTTAATACAAAAAGGGGATATATGGAAAAGGCCTATCAGAAGGCCAATTCTCGTAATTTTAAACGTTCAAAATATCATTCCGATCTAGTCTCAGCGTCAAGAAAGTTACAAATGGCATTCTGTTAAACCAATAATCAACGTCAAATGTGAATATAGATCGTAATGAGATTGAATGTAGAATAAAAGTTGACTGAAGCCAAAACGGTATGCTACTGCTAATGCTAGGTGCATTTGACGTTGATTATTGGTTTAAGAGAATGCCATTTGCAACTTTCTTGACGCTGAGACTAGATCGGAATGATTTGAACATTTAAAATTACGAGAATTGGCCTGCTGGACTATACTTCCAATTATTGCACAACTGTCCTGCCCAAAAAATGGTAGGATATTTATTATAGGTACCTTATCATTTGTCGGATGACTTGTGGATGAATGTATTATTTTGTACGCGCCGCGGTACGATGGCGAACAGTGATAGTCTAATGTAATTGATTTGTTTACGTTAATAAAAAACATAAGAACAACATGGTTTTTATTTAACATGTGAAACGAGAAGTTGTGGGTTCGAGGACAAATGGTATATTTTTCTGGTCTGAATATTGTGGGGCCGTACAATATACGCAAAATAACTTGTCCAGTCTTAAAAGTTTTAAAATCAGTAGCGGCGTTGGTTATTAAAAGTTTAGTTATTCGTATTTATTTCCGTACGTGAGTAGTATTTATTCATTGAAATAAAATTAATTAAAGGCCATTTCATCACCGTTTAATTTCTCTCCCTAAGGCTGAAAATCTTTCGAAACGTCAGGACTAAAATAAAATTAAATCGCGATAAAATCTGCATATATTAATTTGATTTCAATGATTAAATACAATAGTTCAAAGTGTAGTATTTATTCAGTTATCTGGCAACACTGTGGAAGTTAGACGTCAGGCGATTCCGCGCGCGAGATTGGGAATCCCCAAGTTAATTTGTCTTTGTTTGTGTAATTTTTGTCATTAGCAATACTCGTATACTTATATATTAGTGTATACCTAATAAAGCTAATTTAAATTAACTTTTTCCCTGGGAAATCAGAGGTCTCGCAAAGCAGATATCGCCGATAACTACATTAGGTCTAGCGCCGCCACTGTTTAAATATCCCGGAAATCAACCAAACTAAGTAGTTGTACGCGTGACCTTCAATCTTTTTCTGATTGGATCATATGCAATAAGATTGTTTATTTAAATCGGTCATTAGATGATACTCACAGCTAGTGTTGAGTAGGACTTATTCGTACAAGTGGCATTACATTTGTCCCGTACATGACGAAATAATGTAAGAGCTGCTCAATTTTTTTTCATGTACTACTTCAAATTTTATGTCTCGTTATTCTGTTGCTATTCCCATGACGCGGGCTGCGTTCGTGAAAGAGAAAGAACGTGCGAGTGAGCTTCAAGACGTCTCGCCTCATTTGAAGTGGGACCTTGTACTGGCTCAGTACAAAAAAGAGGCTACTCTTACAAACTCGTTTAAAAATCTTGTCCTACTCAACACTACTCACGGAATAACATTAGCGTCTTAGCCTGCCTTTACTCAGCCGGAATTTGTTATCTGCATTAATAATCTGAATTCAAGAAGCTCAAAATTGCATATGATAAAATTTTCCATAAACATTTTGTTTTTAAGTGAATGGCAGACTGATATCCCGGCTGTGTAGGCCAGGCTTAGTGTGGGGTCAGGACTATGTGTGATTGTTGGGTGTATACCAAAGACTTAAATACTATAGACGGACTGTTCAGAAGTAAAATTGTGTTCCATACGCGGTCGGCGAGGCGAGAGTGACGTCTAAGGCGAGGGAGCGAGAGGAGTTGAGAGTAAGCGAGATGGCAATATTGAGACGGCCGTTTTGTTTAGTATTCGTTTTCATTCACAATGAATGACATTTTCGATCAAAACCAAGAAATAAACTTTTATTTAAATTAATAACGTATACACGTAAATAATGACAATGTTTTATGAGTCACAATAACAATTCCGTGTTAGTTTATCGAATTTAACGTTCGCAGCTATTCAAACAACAACAACTGCTCTTGTCGCTCTCTCGCGGGCGAATTAATGAGTTGCGGTCAATTGAACGTAACTAAGTGCGCAATTTCTTTGTACCGCACAGCTTGTCTAGTAGTATACATTACAGTCTTTGGTGTATTCAAATAATTTGCCGGGTTTTTTGCATAAATTCAATTAGAGTAACATGTAATTTACCGCACGATATTATGTTTATGATTATGTAATCCGACTAAATTTTAAATTATAAGTTAGGTCCTTGTCAAATTGTAACAGAGTTTTTTTTACTCTAATTTGCGGTGTAATTTGAAATTACAATTGTCTTTGATAGCATTACGAATCCATCACAATGATCAATGAACAATCAACAATTTAAAAAGTATATTCAATTCATTTAATCAAATTTTATTTAAATCATGTTTGTAATAAATGTTATCGTTGATAAAAAGGTCAGCAATCGGGCAAACAGGTCACCTGATTGTAACTAATCTCCATCGCCTATGAACTCGCACAATACCAGAAATATTACGAATGCGTTGCTGACTAGGATGGGGGTGGGGGGTTGATTGGGTCCTCCAGTAATTTTAAACACATATACTTTATTGAAACCTTTTTTACTCGATATAAAAATCTAGACTGAATTAGAGCCATAGGCACGTTATAGTCGAAAATGGGCGAGCTGGTTCCTAGTTGTAAATTTATAATATCAATTTTATAAATATTCAAATGCGACGTGTAGTATTTTATACAATATGCAAAGTCCGTTATAATTTGTAGTAGTTGTAAAAATTGTATTGTATTATCAGGACTGTCTTGGGCCATGGGGGGTCCCTGGGCACACAGACCTTTTTAAAAAGTGAAATAATTGTTTTCTTCAATACAAAGTAAAAGTATGCTAATTTTTACTGGGTTTTGGCATTAGGGGTCCCCATCAGGCTAAGGAACCTGAGCCAGTGCCCATAGGGTAAAAACGTAACTGCGTATTATATAAATTGATCGATACCAGTCATAGAATATTTAGTTTAATTTATTTGTTTGATGTTTTTTAGTACGTACATTTCGACAATTGTATGTTGGCGAGGTCAATGGCGCTGTTGTCAAACTCATCGGTCTAATTTCTATTTTGACCGTTGATTCAATACTAGCTTTTGCTCGGGGCTCCGCCCGCGTGAATAGACTTTTCCGAAATAAAACGTAGCCTATAACCGTCTCCAGGGTCCCATCTATCTCTACATCAAAATTCATCAAAATCGGTTCAGTGATTTAGGCGTGAAAGCGTAACAAACAAATAGATATTTTTTTTTTCATAAAATCCTATGTTACTTCTTATGCCTCCAAGAATATGTGTACAAAGTTTCATGATGATCGGTTCAGTAGTTTTCGCGTGAAAGCGTAACAAACAAACTTACATTCACATTTATATTAGTATGATATTTGCAATTAGTTCCTAAATTTGCCGCCGCCAACTGACAATTGTCGCACTCTAGTAAGAAAATAGAAAATTAAATGTCAGTAGGTACCATCGATCATCACATTTTTTACTAATGTTGCAGTGATTATTTGCGGTTTGGGGTCGAGTTAAAGTTAACCGATATTAAGTTCAGCAAAATAAAAAATATCATCGAATATGGTATTGTTAGATTGCATTTAGAAATACATTGCTCAAATAAGTTTTAGAAACTGCTCTATACGCTGGTCTAATCATTGACTAAATGTAAATTCTTCAGTTTAAATCTGCATTTAGTACCTAAGTACTTTTTGGGTGATTTTTTAGTTTTCTTTTGATATATATAAGTGAGAACAAGTTGGAACTGAACGAATTATGGCATTCAAGATAAATTGAATTGTAAAGTCACGAAATTTGTATGAAATGTATTTCCTAAATCTTTAAATGTATATTTCAAATAATCTTGAACGGCAATCGAGGGAAAAATTACGCGCCCTATTTCTGAACTATTTTTAAATTAGTGCTAAAATGTACTAGTTTTTAAAATTATTTATATCAATTGTAATATAGTGATATGGTTAATAAAATTGAAATAAAGGCCTATTGTGGTTATATTTAGTTTTTATTTAAATATCCTTCGTAGTTGACTCAAAATAATTGTTTCAGAAATCGATTTATTGCCCCAATCAGTATGTGGAATTACGAATGTTTGCCTTGAATGCTTTTTTATTTGAAAGCAGCTTTAATTGATATGATTCTCGATCTTAGAATAGAATGTCTATTCTTTTTTATTGTTTTTTTTTAGGGACTTTTAGTCTCCATGGACCATGCCAGCCCCATCGTACCTTATTTCTATATTACTCCCACAGGTTCTTTAACAGTAAAAAGGCACCATCGAAATCAGGCTCAGCGAGAATGCTTAAATAAATAAATAAATGTAAATGTCTATTCTATTCAGCCATTTATAAATTACAGAATTCTTGTAATGAATGGCGAAGGGTTTTTAACAGATTAATTATTAAACTATGCCTACTTTGTTAAGTGTCAGATTATGGCTGTGATGATTCTCCACATATTACTAGTAGCAAAAAAATATCAAAGAAAAAATTATTTAATTTATAAAATATTTAATAACGTAATAAAATAACGTGTTTATAATATTGTCTTATACGACTAGTATACTGGTCTAGGCATGTCAGAAGTGCAAAAGTATCGATATCGATATATCGCAAAAAATATTGATTCCTATGTCGAGTTGACATTCGGATGACGTATTATCTTTTTTTAACCATCTTATTTAAAAATGGTATAATTTTGATAGGTACCGATATTTTATCGATATTTTTCAGCACGCCTGTACTATGCCCTGTAGTGTTAAAACTCGTCGTTCTCGAATGGGTGGTACTTGTGGCCCAGAGATCTGAAAAACACACATATCCTGATCAAGAAACGTAGCTCAACGGGTGGTATTAACTGAATTTGCCACTAAGCTCTTCCTGTGAAAGTACATTGTTCTGTTTAGTCCCGATTTAGTGTAAGTCCATATATATACTCACGCGGTCATCGGCACGAGCCGTCCGTTACAATCGAAGCTGTCGATGAGGGTGACATCCTCCGCAGACAGCTTGAAGTCGAACACATCGAAGTTGGTCGCGATGCGCGCCTTATTCACTGACTTGGGGATCACAATGTTGCCGCGGTCGATCTGGTATCTGCAAATAATAATCATAATCAAACACTTTTTAATTTCCCTGAATGAGACGAGCATGTCGCTCGCCGGTAGTATTTTTTCCTTTTATAGCATAGGCCGCCAAAAGAGCAAGTGGGTCACCTGATGGTAAGTGACCTCCACCGCCTATGTACGCTCACAATACCAAAAGAATTATGGGCGCGTTGTCGACCTTAAAGGAAAGGGAGAATTAAGGGAATGGGAAAGGGAGAGGATTTTGGCCTCTAGATATCTAACTCACCGTACGAAACGCAGCAGCAAGCTGCTACTTTACGCTGGTTTTCTATGAGACAGTGGTAACGACCCGGACGAGCCGGCCCATTCATGCTGTAGACAAGTGTCAATAAATACCTCTGCCAAATATGGACAGATTTTGATGATTGGTGAAGGTGACAATCGAGAACGAAAGAAAATTTAAATCTCGAAATTATAAGTCGAGTTTTTAGTTTCACTGATTGTCACAAGCAGATTCAAATAATCCAGCTATAATTGCTTCAAGATGGCCGTGTATGGATGCTCCTGCAAATACTTTCCAGCTTACCTGATGAGCACCTGCGCGACAGTCTTGCCAAGTCTATCAGCGATGGCCTTCAGTTTGGGGTCATCCATCAGTTGAGGGTCATCAGGCTTGGCCCAGGGTCTGTCTGGCGAGCCTAGAGGTGAGTACGCCACGATCTTGATGTCCAGAGACTCGCAGAACTGCTTCAGGCGAGCTTGGTTCAGGTATGGATGGCATTCCACCTAGAGAAAGTCAAATACGGCATTTTTTTTTCTTTATTTAAGGAGCTTTGTCACAATATGACTATGCCGCTCCATCATAGCCATTTTAGGTACATGTGTGAAATAATTACATATTGTATAGACAATCTTGATAAATTTTCTAAAGAATCTTGTCCGAGTCCGACGCAGGGTGAGCCAAGATACTGTCACATCTCCCAATATTACATACACCACCGCTAAATAAGCTTCCTCTAAGATGACCACTGCGAGCACACTCGACTAAAATATGTTGCACGTCCTCAATCAACTACACCACATGTTTCACAATTAGGTGTCGTTGACATACCCATAAGAAATCTAAATTTTCCAGACTGAATATGAACCAGAACGCAGTCTCATAGCCGACACAGAATTTCGTCTACTAAGTGAATTTTAAAGTTGTTAATCCAAGGAATTACTAGAGGTTCAGGTTGGCGAATATGGCTATTGGTAAATTAACTTGATAATGCATCGATCATTGATTATGGAATTCCGAGAGACAGTGTAATCGAGTCAAATAGAGAAATAGTCGAATAGGGAATCGATTATTTCTACACTCAGTAACAGAACATAAAGCTTTTACTGTATTCGGTATTCATTGCTCGCAAATCCGCTAGCGAGATGTCTTTTTTTCGGAATAAATATTGTCTTTACTTTACTTCTTAGTCTCAATTTACAATAATCATTATTTTATGTTATAATGTTCCTCATTGGCATACATTGAGCTGCTCTAATTCAAAATAAATTGTATAAATGTAGTGCAAATATTAGAAAGCAGATTCGAAAAGAGTAACGTTAAGCGTTTCTTGCCCGTCCTACTCTAGCGAAACAGCATGCCGAACTGGCGGAAGAGTTAAAATTTTACTGAATCTCAATGATGTATCACGGATTCAATAAATAATTTGAATTTAAATTACTGCCTCGGTGGCGCAGTTGTAATGCGTACGCGTTACGATTGAGGTCAACGCTGAGGTCTCGGGTTCAATCCCCGGTCGGGTAAGTTGGTATTGGGTTTTTCTATTACGAAATGCTCAGTATCAGCCCGGAGTCTGGAATTTGTGCCCGGTATGGCGATAGGCTCGCCCCCTATCACATCGTGGGACGGAGATACGCTCGGCGAAATGTGGGTGTACTGGTTACAGGCGTGAGTGCGTATGTATATTAAATGACCCTGACCTGGTTGACCACCGGCTTAACGCTGGCTCGTTCCAGTAGTCGTTTCAGCTGGTTGCGGTTGAAGTTTGAGACGCCGAGGCTCTTGACCAGGCCGTCCTTCAGCAGCGGCTCCATGCTCTTCCACGTGTCCACGTAGTCCACCTCCGAGAACTGGATCTTACCTTCCTCGTCCGTGGGGAAAAGGGGACCATCTTCCTGGGGAAGGGAAGGTACGTTGACGGCAAGGCCATGCAAGTTTCCGAAGATAAAAACGATTAAACAGTCACACACATAGTCCTGACCCCACAGTAGGTTAATCAAGAACTACGAGGGACTTGCGGTCCCACAACATCCAGACCCGAAACAAATGATTGAATTCATGAGTGGTAGAGCCACGCCGTAGACACTTTTGTCTACAGCGTGTATGGGCCGGCTCGTCCGGGTCGTTACCACTGTCTCACAGAAAACCGGCGTAAAGTACCAACTTGCTGCTGCGTTTCGTACGGTGAGTGAGATATCCGGAGGCCCAAACCCTCTCCCCTTCCCAATTCCTTAATTATCCCTTTCCTTTAAGGTCGCAACGCACCCATGATTCTTTTGATATTGTTGGAGTACATGGGCGGTGGAGATCACTTACCATAAGGTGACCCACGTATCGTATGCCGGCATATGCCATAAAAAAATGTGGCTCTGGCAAACATTTGTCTCGATGCGTGCATCGAACCTGCAACCTCTCAATTCACAGCCGGTTATTTTCTCACTGTGCCATTTATATTAGACATTGTTTCTTCAAATAATATTTGAGGTATCTTAAAGTATTACTAGGTAGCAGGTCCGTCGTATGCGAGACGCCGTCTGGGTTGGTACCACCGCGCCGTCTATTTCTGCCACCAAGCAGCATTGTTTAAGCACTGTTGTGTTTCGGTTTGAAGGACATTGAAGCCAGTGAAATTACTGGGCATTATATGATTTAACATCTCATATCTCGGGATGACGAGCGCAGTTCAGTGCCATGCAGTGATCTGGAGGCTAATTCTCGTCTCAGCATCAAGAAAGTTGCAAATGGCATTCTCTTAAACCAATAATCAACGTCAAATGCACCTAGCATTATACGCACTCACGCCTGTAATCCCCGAAGGGGTAGGCAGAGGTGTAAACAGTTCACCCTCATTTCGCCGAGCGTATTTCCGTCCCTTATATGATAGGAGGCGAACCTATCGCCATACCGGGCACAAATTCCAGACTCCGGGCTGATACTGAGCATTTCGTAATAGAAAAATACAATATCACTTTACCCGACCCGGGGATCGAACCTCAGCGTTGACCTCAATCGTAACGCGTACGCATTACAACTGCGCCACCGAGGCAGTCATTAGGCACCTAGCATTAGCAGTAGCATTATACCGTTTTGGCTTCAGTCAACTTTTATTCTACATTCAATCTCATTACGATCTATGTTCACATTTGACGTTGATTATTGGTTTAAGAGAATGCCATTTGCAACTTTCTTGACGCTGAGACTAGATCGGGATGATATTTTGAACATTTAACATTACGAGAATTGGCCTTCTGTAAGACAGAGTTATGCGTCACGTTGCTTATGTTTATGGGCAAGCGTGACGCTTAACATCAGGCGAGTGACCTGCACGTCTCGTCAATCAAGCAAATAAAAAAAAACCTACCTGGTAAGCTTGCGGCCAGTGTATCAGGTAAAGGTCAAGGTAGTCCAGGTTCAAATTCTTGAGTGTGGCCTCCAGAGCGCCACGCACCAGGTCGGTACGGTGGAATGTGTTCCATAATTTCGATGTGATGAAAAGATCCTCCCTGGAAACGAGTCACGATTTTCAGAGGGGAAGTACGCCTGACGCTTATATCTTGGCCTCTGAATTTGGGTTAACTTTTGTACAGTAGGCCTAGTACAAGTTTTAATCGTTTTCCTAAACGATGAAAGTTTTCGTTTTCTCTCCATACGTCAAATATTAGTAGGCACTAGTGGGAACTATGATGAATTAAAATTAATATTGTTAATTTTATTTCATATTAGTCAACTAAGAAATTAATTTTCAAGCGCTTCTTTCCTTTATTAACGTATGAATTACTAATTTGATACTTCGACGGTAGTAAATTTATACAGAATCGAAAACTGTGAACGTATTTGTGACTCGTACTTGGCCTACAGTACTCTTTATTTTTTTTACATTTTTAAATATTACAGTTCTTAAAAATAAAACATAAAAATATAAAAAGTAAAATGCTAATAAACCTATTAAACATTGTGACAAAAGTGATCCTTCATTATGGGATTGGCGTCTTTATTACATTACATTTTATTCTCATTCTTAATGGTGCGAGGGTACCTGAACAAACTTTTGTTTTGTTTGAGTATCTCTCTAGTAGATAACTCACAAATAACATTTTGCTGGAGCGTAGCATTAATATTTTGGAATAAATAAATACACCCAACAGTCGCACACCTAGTCCTGACCCCTCACTAGGTTAACCTGTATCGTGGGTATCGAGAACTACGAGCGACTTGCGGTCCCACAACACCCAGACAAACAAATAAATTTTGCCTCTGTGCGGGAATCGAACCCTGCGCCACGGAGGCTGTCGGCTGACCAGCTCGTCTGATCATTCTAACTATTTTAAAAAATAACAAAAAAACATTTTTATTGTCCAACCTTTTGACTACTCCCTCGCTGATCTTGGCGGTGATCGCGTCTCCCACCTCCTTCTCATTACCATAGACGAAAGCGCAGTCGATGTGCCGGTAGCCGATGTCGATGGCGTCCTTTACCGCCTGCGTCACTTCGCCCGGTTTGGACTGGTGGAAAACCATTATAATAGTGTATAGATATATTTTTTTACACCCAACAGTCTGTATCTGGAACTTGCGGTCCCACAAAACCCAGACCCGAGACCAATATTTATGGATCACACAAACATATTTTGTCTCTGTGTGGGAATCGAACCCACGGCTTCTCGCTTCACAGCCGGCTACTCGCCCGCTGCGCCACGGAGCTGTCAGATTATACATTTGTACTGGTAATAAAACCAGTGCTTTAGCTAGAGACTGCCTCGCTGGCGCAGTTCTAATGCGTACGAGTTACGACTGATGCTGACGCTGAGGTCTCTGGCTCGTTCCTGGGTCGGATAAAAGTGATATTGGGTTTTTATATTACAAAATGCTCGGTAGCAGCCCCGAATTTGGAATTGTGCCGAGTATGGTAATAGGCTCGCTCCCCTATCGCAACATAGGACTGAGATAAACTCTGCGAAATGTGTGTACTGGTTACACCTCTGCCTACCCCTTCGAGGATCACAGGCGTGAGTGCGTATGTATGTATCACCTTGACGAACTAGTACTATGTCGTATGAGTTTATCAAGGTTTATTCACATGTCTAACTATTCAATAACTAATGATAAGAGTGAAGTGGTCATAAACAGATATTATCGTCATACGGTTTAACTAGCCATCAGCTTGACACAATCTATGATGGGAATCAACTTAACTTACGCCCGAATACTGAAACTCTAGCATTTAAGACCCGTATTACAGAACAACACTAAAGTGAGCTCTTTGCTAAGTGCGCGCCCGCGAGCCCCGGTGGCCCCATTTAGTCGCCTCTTACGACAGGCAAATTCCGTGCAAACGCCGTGGGAATTTAATTCTTCAAACGCCCCCAATCCAGAGGGCCGGGCGATCTACAATACATGAAGAATTATGGATGTGATACCCACCTTAAAGGAAAGGGATTAGTTATAGTCAGACTTTAATGTATTCTACTAGACATGCTGCGCGGTTCATAGAAATTGTACCACTAAGTTGTGGTCAATTGACCGTAATCCATATTACCATCTCGCTCACTCAACTAGATCCCCTGTCGCGTTCCCTGTCTGTGAGCTTTCAAACTCTCGCGTTATGTGACTCAATTTTACTTCCAAACAGCCCATCTAGTAGTATACATTAGTGTTATATTGAATTCGTGAACAACTGAATGTTTTAAAATAGGTTATTTTTTATTCAGTGTCCAATTAATTTGCGAAAGAACATATTATATTACTATAATATCATTTCCCGTGTCATATGTTATCAACCACTTCTGTTATCAGTCAACTAATTCAATAAACTGCTTATCATCACTGAGAGGTGTCTCCATATCATGCGGTAACATAAAACAAAAATAACTAACAATTGACAGCCTCCGTGGCGCAGCGGGCAAGTCGGTTGCGAAGCGTGAGACCGTGGGTTCGATTCCCGCACCGAGACAATTGTTTGTCTGATTCACAAATATTTGTTTCGGGTCTGGGTGTTGTGGGACCGCAATAAATACACCTCAATAGACGCATATAGTCCTGACCCCACACTAGGTTAACCTGTGTCATGGGTATCGGAAACTACGAGGGACTTAGACACACAATACCTAGACCAGAAATAAAGTTATGGGTGACTCGAGGATTTGTCTATGTATTGGAATCAAACCCACAGCCTGTCGGCTAATCACCTGTGCATTGTAAAGCTTATCAACTTAAGCAAGATAATTAATTAAATTATGGAGTGTAACGAAGTAGAAGAATTGAAAGACAATGTACACGATCTTCTCCATTTATTTGGGCAGAGTAACACTTTATATTCCGCTTATCAACCGACTGACAGCCGGCAATAATTATTCCACCTTATTTATACCTTTTCACAAATAGTTCACATTAGTAATTGTATTTATTATTGAACATGTTAGATCGTTCTAAATAACGTGTATATTATTTAAAATTGAATAATTAAATAAGTCAGAGTATCTTATGGATTAACAGACAATATAACATTATACAATAATAGTGTGACGTCATAACCGTTGTTATTATTTAGTACTGGCAGCACTTTTAACAGGAGGCATACCTACATAATAAATGCTATATAAAACACCCAACAGCCTTGACTTCTCGGTAATATACGAGTCTTGTGTAGCGGGTATCGACTACAAGAGAGTTTCTCACAACACCCAGATGTTGATAATTTCATTATAATAATACAATCTTGATTGGCATTTTTTCATTTTATCACAAATACAATTTGTGCAAATGTATCAAGTAATTACTAAAATAATTATTTCGTACCACTGGATAAAAAAATAAAAAAAAAAGTTTAAAAAATAGAGCAATAATACATCAATAATACATAATCTCAAACCACCAAAGACATAGGCAGTGGCATAACTAGGGCACACACCTACAGTTTGCAAGGCTTATCAGCCCCATGACCTGATAAGTGGAGAGCCTTCCATCCTAACAGGTGCACATGATAACCAACCTCTGGCAACTCATGTGTAATTTCTCATTGAATATACAAACAATTTATAATTGCTCGACCAGATATTTTAACTTGGGACCTTACCAGTTTCACACCCTATGTGCACTGAAGCTACACCAATAAATATTTTATAAGTTCCCATAGTCTTTATGATCTGTTATCATATGCATTCATTAAAATTATTTCATTATAGTGGCTTCTCCCCAGAGAGGCAGACGTCAAGCAGACGATAAGGGCAGTGGAAGAAGAATTCATTATCGTGGCCTAAATGTGGGCTCTTGAGTTGCTTCCTTTTTCCACTTTCTTTGAAATAGTATTATCAGACCCAAACCTAAAAATATTTGAAAATTTTACCTGCTCGGTCTTTTTGTCTAGAGATATTGTGGTCATATTATTCTAGATTTATTATAAATTATGACTTTGTAAAATATACATAAGATAACTTGGCCGGCCTGAATGAAATTAGCCACGATTCACGAATGCTATTGCAGAGCTTTTGTTTTTAAAGACCAAACTGTGACGTGAAGCTCGGAAAGTTATATTGTCTTTTGTTAGAGGGCGGGTGAAGTGCTCTTATTTCGTACATAATGCGTGTTGTACGTTATCGTCAAATTATGTGCCGGCAATTTGTTATCATAGATGTACAGTATCTACAATTTATATAATTACCAACCTTCCAAGTACCCAAGCCGAGAATGGGGCAGTTGAACCCGTTGTAGAACTTAACGAAAGGCACTTTAGATACCATTTTCACACAATATTTAAAAAAACAATGACTATCCAACACTACAGCAAGTGGAAATTGCGTTAATGTAAATGACAGCCGGTGGATGGAAGGTTACCACTTCTATATGTTAATAAATCAGAAAAATATTTTAAATAATGTGTAAAATGTAATGTGATTTAGTGGATTTCCTTACTTGCAGTATAAGCTGATCCAAGACAAGGTTAAAAATAATAGTTATAAAAGTATATTATACAGACATACATACATAGACTCACACCTGTTTCCCATACGGGTAGGAAAGTAGGTATATTATATTTGTTCAAATACCAATGATTAGAACTTAAGACCAGTTTCTCGGTTTTTTACTTCTCATACGATTTCATTTTATGAGTGCAAAGGTATAGATGGGGTACAGGACGTTGGGGGGGACGAGGTTCTCTAGCTGTTAGCGGGGGGCGGTTGCATTTGTTTCCCTTCCCCGTTGCACAAACCGGTCGCGCATGATCTTGTCCATCTATAGCCGCGATCGTGTTTGTACATCTGATACGCACAAATAGAAAAAAACGATACATTCCAGCGTTTACAATGAGGCTAGCAACACTCCTCGTCCTTGTGGTTTTTAGCGCATGTCGCGTACTCGTTCTCACGATAAAAATTATAATACAAAAGCGTTTAAATTACAAAGCCATCACTTAAATTATGTTTAACCAATAGTATTCAAATCATCTTTTTTCATGTCTGTATAGGTAGGTACAGTAGATAGTATGTATAGTTCAAGAGTACCTATAGGTATTTATTGTGATTCGTGATGCAGTTAGGTCTTAGGGATGGTCCTAACTCCTAAGTACTATGTAGTTAGGTACTTACTTTATTTATAATTGATATTTTTTTTCTGGGTGGCAGAACTAGTGCTAGAACAATACTGTCTACAGCATGAATGGGCCGGCTCGTCCGGGTCGTTACCACTGTCTCACAGAAAACCGCCGTAAAGTAGAAGCTTGCTGCTGCGTTTCGTACGGTGAGTGAGATATCCAGACGCCCAAACCCCCTCCCCTTCCCAATCCCTTATCCCTTTCCTTTAAGGTCGGCAACGCGCCTATGATTATTTTAGTAATGTGCGTACATGGGCGGTGGAGATCACTTACCATCAGGTGACCCACTTGCTCGATTGCCGGCCTACGCTATAAAAAAAAATATGTTCCTTCCATGATGTGGTTGTGGATACTATAACCATATCGTACACGAATTCCAAGCAACTTATGTGTGTTTTAGAAATATAATCGATAAACATTAGCTTAGAGCAGTGGTTCCCAATTAGTTTTTGCTGCGTACCACTTCAAAATAGACCTCAAACCTGCGTACCCCTTATTGTAGCAAACACACTAATATTATAAATGCGAAAGTTTGTGAGTGTGTGTGTGTTCTTGTTTTTACTGATGATTGTAATAAAATAATATTTTGGAAATTGTTCTTGTTTTTACTGATAGCCGCACGTACCCCTTGATGCAACTTCACGTACCCCTGGGGGTACGCGTACCACTAATTGGGAAACACTGGCTTAGAGCATTAATAATTAAAACCTTAGCATTGGCCGATTTGGGAATCGAGCTCAAGACCTCGCCGTCTTTAGACACATACGCTGGCACTAGACCACTGAGGTGAACAGAGACAAAAATTTTTTTATTTACATGAATTAATCCACACATTTATTTTAAAATAAATACACCCAATAGTCGCACAGTAGCTGTCTACTGATCTCGCAATAAGATACAAATCTTGTTGTAGAACTCGTAGGTAGCAACTATATGGGACTTACGGTCCCACAACACGCAGACCCGACAAATAATAGCGAACCACACAAACACTTGTCGTTGCGGGAATCGAATCGGCAACATCTCGTTTTACAGCCGGCCCATCACCCGCTGGACCACAGAGGCTGTCATACGATCGAAACAAATCTTTAAAACTTACCTTCCAAGTTCCCAATCCTAGAACAGGTACTGTTTGTCCATTATTAAACGTAACAACTGGTATTGACGTCATTTTTATATTTTTTTCACAAAACAAGCACACAGCAAGGCAACGGAACACGAAGTGAAGTTTACTCTTATCGGATTATTATTGAATAGGCTCTCGAAATAAATTACGTAATTCGATACTTGTACGATACATTGATATCATATCAAAATGAATATGTTTATAGTTTTATTGACCTTTGATATTTTTTTCCATTAGGTCTTCAAATTTTATCAGTTATTTTAAAAAATGTATACACTGAATTTGTCTACCAATTAAAGATTATCTCCAATTTTATCATGTCAATTTGTAACTACATCTTTAAAGAAACATTATTTTAAACAAATCTAAGGCAAAAATGAGCTCTTTGCTAAGTGTCGATTTCTGTACACGTGATTGGTCCGTTTTTGTTTGGCGCTCTATAATACGCGCCAAGACCAACTGAAATATGCAGGCAAATTCATAAGCTAAGCAAAGACTTTAATACCATAGACGGGCTGTTCAGAAGTAAAATTGTGTTGCACACGCGGCCGGCGAGCCGGGAATAACTTCTGAGGCGTGGGAGCCAGAGGAGTAGAGAGTAAGCGAGATGGCAATATTGAGGCGGCTGTTTTGTTTGGTATTAGTTTTCATTCACAATAAATTACTTATTCGATCTAAACCAAGGAATAATATAGTTACGACCGTAAAATAACTTCAAACTGAATGAATAATATATGCACGTAAATAATGACAATGTTGTATGGGTCACAATAAACAATTTCGTATTAGTTTATCGAATTTAACGTTCGCAGCTATTCAAACAACTGCTCTTGTCGCTCTCTCGCGGGTGACTAAATGAGTTGCGGTCAATTGACCGTAACTAAGTGCGCAATTTCTTTGTACCGCACAGCTTGTCTAGTAGTATACATTAAAGTAAGTTAAGATAAGTTGGCTAAGACCCGCCCTGTGGAATGGGGGCGTTTGGAGAATTCCACCACGGTATCCCTTGCCTGTCGTAAGAGGCGACTAATAGGGGCCATCGGGGGTCGTAGGCGCGCAGCCGGGGGCTGTCGTAGCGCCATTATGGTACTTTTGTACATGCGACCCCGGGATGGACGGCAGCACGGGTGGTCGGCCTCGTGTCTGCCGTTGACGCCGAGGGCGTCCTTCGGTGCGCGGGGGCTTCTGAGCCCCCCGACAAGGAGACGGGCCGCTAGGCGGCACCGCGCAGGGGCGGTTCCGGTAGCAATCCTTAGATACGCTAAGGATACCCCGGGGCCGCTCCACATGCGCCGAAGAAGGCCACCGCGGGGTTTTAGTTGGTATGCCGGTGTAGGTTGTATATAGTGTTAGGGACTCGGCCCAGCGGTCGCTCGGATTTAACATCTCTCCCGGGCGGCTTAACGCTGGGTCGTAAGACCGGTGAACCCAACATAACCGTTCCGCCTTCCCCCGGGGCGGGGCGGTAGCAATAATTCGCTTTCCCCGCGACAAAAAAAAAAAAAAAAAAAGTTGGCTAAGACATTATGAAATACAAACAAGAGTACAGAAAAAAATAATTTATTAATATACAAAAAGAATGTCTTCAGATACCGCGTGTTTAAAACATAATACTATAAGCTGGCTTTATGTGTTATATAAAATCTGCTGTTGAAAATTATTAGCTTATTTCTAGTTTTAAGCTATCACCCATTTATCAGCACCGTACGCGGTGTACGCCTCAGCTACCCTCAGTACTCGATATTTAACTGATACACGATGGGGGTCTTTAATCAAAGACTTTAATGTATACTACTAGACAATCTGCGCGGTACATGGAAATTATACCATTAAGTTGTGGCCAATTGACCGTAACTCAATAGTACCAGCTCGCTTACTCTCAACTAGAACCGCTATCGCGCTCTCTGTCTGTGAGCTGTCAAACTGCCGCGTTATGTGTCGCAAATTTACATCGAAACAGCCCGTCTAGTAGTATACATTAATGTCTTTGTATTTAATAAACTATTTAAGCGATAGGCCGGGCCTTGCACGATCAGTTATCGACATATAAAACACAGCTGCATCAAGAGATCTAGTGCCCTCTATTGAGTGCCCTTTAGGTTTGTTTAGTAAAAAATACATGCGTTTAAAAAATGAAATCAAATTCGGCGGTCTTTAGGCAGTTCTCTCCCGTCCATAGACGAAGCTAGACTTCTATAGATAAGAAAGAATAGCTCTTCATACAAAATATTTGATTAATAAAAAAAAATTAATCCCTACCTACTGAGGAAAGACGCATTAAGTAGCCATTTTCAATATCAGTTTTTTAATTTCTTGTATGATTTTCAACTATTTCGAGTTTATGAATACTAGGTTTTGTCCATGATTATATTGATTAGTTGTTGCATAGAAAATTGCACGTTTATTCGTTAAAAAGCATATAATTAAATATCGTATGCAATAGACGTATCTATCTATTTAATTTAATCCAGATACATTCAGATGTTGCGACGTAACCGCCCAAAATCTTCCTTGTACACCGCCCACTGTTGGGCGCGAACCTCTATTAAGAGTGGGGTTAAGCTTTAGGTCATTATATGCTGGCCTAATGTGGGTTGGTATACTTCACATAAATTCGAACTACTTTTGAAGAATTTTCAGATGTGCAAGATTCTTATATTTTCTGCGATAATTAACTATTTAATGCACACGTAACTGTGAAAATTAAGATGCTGTAACTGGGAACTAAACCTCGGCTTACGTCTTAGCAGTCTGTACCACTTCCCGCTAGGCAATCATATAAAGGTATTGAAATAAATACTACTCACAAGGTGGTAGGTCCCTCGTATGCGAGAGGCCAGCTGGGTTGGTACCACCGCTTTGTGTATTTCTGACGCCAAGTAACAGTGTGTAAGCACTGTTGTGTTCCGGTTTAAAGGACATAGAAGCCAGTGAAATTACTGGGCATTATGAGACTTGACACGTATCATGCAGTACTTCCTTATTTAAAGTTCTGTAAGGCGTTGCTTCTGTTTATGAGCAGGCGTGGCGCTTACCATCAGGCGAGCGACCTGTTCGTCTCGTCATTCAAGCTAATAAAAAATGAATTAAAAAAATTGCATAATGTTTTAATGCTCTGATATTACTTTCTAGGAATATGGGTATCCAAACAACGCCTTTCTGGACCCCAAGTTACCGGGCCGTGGTGCACCCTACGAATCAATGTATGAGGTTATTGCGACCCACCAGTGTGGTGGGACCATAGACCAAACCCCCCGAATAAAACTGAGGTATTTACTCAACAGTGGCCAGAGATGATTAAAGGTAATTTTATGCGCTAATTCACAGACACTGATGTAAATAGACGACGCAATTACTTCAATCTGAACTATAAGTTTTTTATTTTTTGCTGGTAAATCTGCGATCAGTATATTTTTACTTTTAGCAGGTGAGTTGAAGGACCACGTTGACAGGAAGAGCGTGACTCCAGTGAGCCATCTACTCCATTTTGCTATTTAAGCCCCGCAGTGCGTGAACTTATATGATGTCTTTTCTTTTCAGCCTTTTGGTATAGCTTCTGGTTTTTAGTGAAGTAACTAAGTCATTCGGATGGCTCTCCAACCTGACTTGATATCCAGTTTTCGTTTTTAGGATTTCCTCCATTACAGTTCCCATGTTTAAACTATAAGTTATCGTCTATATCTGAAGTAATATCGAGAGCAGGCACGAATTGAAAAACCTTACTACAAAGGCATAAAAAAAGTACGCTTATGACATCATTTCAATTTCGGCATGATTAATAGATATACAATTGAGCATCTTTTTAAAGATGTCTAGTTTTGATCTTCATTTTTAGATATTGCTATTATAACAGTTACATTGGCAAAATCGTCGATAGTCGATGGGGCCATAATTTAAAAATAGAATAGAATAGATCTTGCATCATATCTTTATCATGTCTGTGTGTAAAACTGGGTAATTTTATTAGATATTTTGTGTTACAACGCCATCTGTTGAGTGCCCACGGCAGTATCGCTGAGTACAAACGCACATACATACAATCTTTGCTTAGCATACGATTATTGCAACTAAAATAAGTTATTTATTCAATCAAACCCGAAGACTATAGTGTATTGTTAAATATTTATCTGTACTAATTAAAATTCATTTAATATTTTAAATAGTACAAAATAAATACATACGTGCACCCAATATAGGGAGAAATTAATAAATACTTTATTATTTTTACTTCCAAAATGTTTTTATATGTTATCTATAGTGACTACCGAATCTGTAGTCTGAAATACACATCGCACCTTTATAGACAAACTGTTAAAACGAAATTTTTCAAGAATAGAGTTACTAATGCCATTTTTCTCAAAATTACGTAAACTATACAATGAATTTTACTTTCATAAAAAAATATTTTTTTTATAAACTTTATTAATTTTTAATTTCTTTATTTATAGATGTGTTTTTATCATCTTTTTGTTGTGCTATATGTATGTGTGTGTAGAAAAATGGTTTAAATGGTTTTTAAATAGTAAACTCTACTTTTAAAGGTAGATGACGTTAATTTTGACCGTTACAAAAGTAAATAAGATTTGGTGGCTAAATGCAATATCGTATACTAGTTGTTGTTTAATTTTATATTTTCGTTTAGTAACGGTTTGACTTTAAAGGTGCGATGTGATTACAAAGCATGTTTCTTTAAAACTTCAATTTATTTTCGTAAGTTGTATCCCACAATAGTTACAGTAAGCATAGATCATAGACTCATAAAGCCGTATTAAGAAACATAGACAAACTTCAAACTAAGTTTAAATCGGCCAATTTATAGCTTACCATCAAACACTTTAATATATACTACTAGACAAGCTGCGCGGTAATATAGAAATTATATCACTAAGTTGCGGTCAATTGACCGTAACTCAATATTATGTTGCTTACTGTCAACTAGAACTACCGCGCTCCCTATCCCTGTTTGTGAGCTGTCAAACTCCCGCGTTATGTGACACAATTTTACTTCTAAACAGCCCGTCTAGTAGTATACATGAAAGTCTTTTTAAACTTAGTCTGTTTTATGCGGGCACTACAGTCATCGGGTTTGATTATATACATAAATATGCGAGTTTAGAATGTCTTTCTGTGCACGGCACGATGCCCCTCCTCGTCGTACTCTCGCTTGGAGACCCACATCTTGCGGAATGTGTCGAGCGACGCGAGAATCGAACCCCCTATCCACGTCGAGTAGAGACGCTCTTGAGGCGCTGAGATCTGCAAAGGAATGAGGTAAGTAGGTAGTAATAGCATGCAAGATATTTAAAAAAAAAATGACATTTCTTTATAGTGAGTGGTAGAGCCAGTCCCACAGAAAACCGACGTAAAGTAGCACCTTGCTGCTGCGTTTCGTACGGTGAGTGAGATATCCGGAGGCCCAAATCCCCCTCCCCTTCCTTGAAGGTCGGCAACGCGCCCATGATTCTTTTGGTGTTGTGGGTGTACATGGGCGGTGGCGATCACTTACCATCAGGTGACCCACTTGCTCGGTTGCCGGCCTATGCCATAATCGTGAATGGTAAATCCATGCTGTAGACGGTTTTGTCTTCTGCATGAATGGGCCGACTTGACAGAGTCGTTCCAGATCTTGCTGCTGCGTTTCGTACGGTGAGTGAGATAGCCGGAGGCCCAAATCCCCCTCCCCTAAACAGTCATCCTTTTCCTTTAAGGGTCTGCAACTCGCCCATAATTGTTATAGTAATATGACCGGACATGAGCAGTGGAGATCACTTACCATCAGGTGACCCACTTGCCGTATATACTTTGTTGTATATACAAACGCACTCATGCCTGTAATCCACGAAGGGGTAGACCGATTTCGCCGAGCGTATCTCCGTCCCACGATGTGATAGGGGGCGAGCCTATCGCCATACCGGGCACAAATTCCAGACTCCGGGCTGATACTGAGCATTTCGTAATACAAAAACCCAATACCATTTTACCCGACCCGGGGATCGAAACCGAGACCTCAGCGTTGGCCTCAATCGTAACGCGGACGCATTACAACTGCGCCACCGAGGCAGTCATATTCATATAGTTGTATATGTCATATCTTTATATATAATTCTACTGTACGTGTGTATGTGACTGAACTTCTCCTAAATGGCTGGACCGATTTGAATGATTTTTTTTGTATGCGCTTGGGTGGCGCCCTGGATGGTTTAGATTCACAATTGGACCCGGTAGGTGGCGCTGCTGTAGTTGTGGGTGAAAGCGCGCGGGACAGCTAGTTTACTATATGATTCGTGATCTGCGATGACAACCAACGCCCAAAACACAGCAAAAAAATAAAAATAGTCTAGGGTTACACTGCTTATTGTTTTCGTCGAAAACTTTTGGATGTCGAATTATGGCAAACTAATTTTTACTCCCGGCTTTTCCTGCGTGTTTCTCTGTGACAAAACGTAACCTATGTCTCAATCAAAGCCCTGGTCTACCTGTATACCAAATTTAATCCAAATCCATTCAGCCATTAAGGCGTGATAGATTTCCAAACATTTGGATTATTCGCAATAACCACAATTGGTGACGTGTGCAGTATACTCACCCTGATCTTCATGTCCTTGGGCGCCAGCCTCCGTATCTCGGCGAGGAGTCTGTCCCCGAACCCTCGGAACAGCGTGGAGCCTCCGCTGAGCACTATGTTCTGGTACAACACCTTCCGCAAGTCCATGTCCGACTTCTGTATGGCGAACATGAGCACCTCGTGCAGACCTGACGTAACAGATTACCATTGTATATATATACATACATACGTACTCACGCTTGTAATCTCCGAAGAGGTAGGCAGAGGTGTAACCGGTACACCCACATTTCGCCGAGCGTATCTCCGTCCCATGATGTGATAGGGGGCGAGCCTATCGCCATACCGGGCACAAATTCCAGACTCCGGGCTGATACTGAGCATTTCGTAATAGAAAAACCCAATACCATTTTACCCGACCCGGGGTCGAACCCGAGACCTCAGCGTTGGCGTCAATCGTAACGCGTACGCATTACAACTGCGCCACCGAGGAGTCATTAGCATTGTAATATACATAAATACAGTATGTAAAAAAAACCCTGTCGGCCCTTTTTGGGTCGTGAAGATAGACATATCGACAGCTTAATAAAAATAATTAAATAAAAAAAAACAATAAACAGAAGCGAGATATTATCCTTACACAGGTAACTTAGAAAAATGAACATATAAAAAAAATGTTACTTTATATCTTTTTTTTTTTTTTTTAATTAGAATGAATGACGAGACGAGCAGGTCGCTCGCCTGATGGTAAGCGCCACGCCTGCTCATAAACAGAAGCGACGCCACACAGAACTTTAAATAACAAAGCACTGCATGACACTGGACTGCGCTCGTCACCCCGAGACATAAGGTGTCTGAATTCTTCCTGAATCTGAATTCCTGTGTGTATAGACGAAGCCGGCCGGCGCGGTACGTTTGATGTACGTGGCCGCCGTCATCAGTCACCGCTCTTGCAGAGGTAATCAATCGAAATACGGTTTACAAACAATAAATTAATTCATGTTTAAAAATGAATATGATTATTTTTAGTCCAATTTATGTATGCGAGTTATTTCATTACGTTTAAATATCGATTCTGATATCACAGTTAAAACGCTCAACCGGGTTTTTGTTACATATTGTATGTACCCTAAAGTAATCTCTCTATTCTAAAAAAAAGTAACTGGCGCCGCCGCTGTCAAAAGCTTGTCACGCTATCTCCTCCGAAACCGCTGGGGGTATGGGGTCGAGACCGATACCAATTGATGCAGAATAATGTGGGGAAGAAAGTAACATATGTCGCATATTCGTCGGACTTTCATTTTTATTTTATGTTTTGTGGAAAAAATGCATCAATACATTTAATAATTTTTACCTTCACACTCCTCGCCGATGAGATCAGGTCTGAAAAGCACCTCGGGTGCACGGAACCTCGCTGGACCGATCTGCAAAGCAATTATATTAATAAATACACTCGACAGTCACACACATGGGCCTGAACCCACACTACGTTAACCTTTATCATGAATATCAGGAACTACGAGGGACTTGCCAACCCACAACACCCAGAAACGAAACAATTTTTTTATTTTTTATCGGTCGAGTGACGAAACGAGCAGGTCGCTCGCCTGATGGTAAGCGCCACGCCTGGACTGCGTTCGTCATCCCGAGACATAAGATGTTAAGTCTCATAACGCCCAGTAATTTCACTAGCTACAATGTCCTCGTTACAATGTGAAGTTGGCGGCATAAATAGACCGCGCGGTGGTACCAACCCAGACGGCCACTCGAGGAACCTACTACCTTGTGAATCACACAAACATCCACGGCGCTATGAGGCTGTCGACATAGTAACACTTCATCATTATCATAAAGTTTTGCTCGCGGCTCCACGGACCATCACCGTGAAAGTCTTTTCATCAAACAGGTTACCAAGATGAAATAAAACTAGTTTATACGGATTTTATCGAGGTTTAATTTTTATTTTAGGTTATTAAACCGCGATAAAATCCGTATAAACTAGTTTTATTTAAACGTGTAATATTCGCGTAAACATAAGAAATCACTAGGTTACTAAATGGTAGGTCCCTCAAACTGAGTCTGAGTTATCCACTGCTCTGTCTATATCCACTGCCAAGCGGTAGTGTTTAAGCACTGTTGTGTTCCAGTCTGAAGGACATTGAAGCCAGTGAAATCACTGGTCATTATAAGACTTAAAAACTTATGTATCGGGGTGACAAACACAGTCCAGTGTCATGCAGTGTTTTATCATTCAAAATTCTGTATGGTGTTTCTGTTTGAGTAGGCGTGCTTCCAGTCAGACGAGCGAGCTGCTCGTCTCGTCATTCAAACTTTAAAAAAATATATACCTCAAGCTGTGTCCCGTCAGGCAGTGTGTACTGCGCACGTTCAGTCTCGAGGGTTTCTTCCTTCAGTGGGTTGGGCGACAGGTAGCAAGCTCGCTCCTTGATCGCCTTCACGATCTCCAACTCAGCTGACGTGCGGAGGTTCACGCCTTCTTTGCGGAGGAGTAGTCTACCAACAGAGGATCCAACTCACTTGTTAGATTCTACGGATAGAGGGTCACTGTATCCTGCAGAGGTGCAGTAGTGAATCCATAGTTCGCAGAGATTAGTTCAGTCACATGATGTGATTACGGGTGGGCCTATCGCCATACCGGGCACAAATTCCAATACCAGGCAATTCGTGTATATTTTTTTCTATTCGCAAAACTAGACTCTAATTGTGACTTTCCTACCTAGGATTTGAACCTAGGACACCACGGTTCTCGGCTTAAGTACGCTGCTACATGACCAATAAGGTACTCACAATAGACGGCACAATGTATAAAGTTCCTAATTTGATTGGTTGATCCAATTAAATATTGTAAAATTGCTCAATAATTGTAAACTAGTTTTGAAAAGAGCATCACTGTAGTTTCTTGCTCGTTCTTCTCTATCGAAACAGCATTCCAAACTAGCTGTAGAATATTGACGGAATTTAAATAATGTATAAAAAAAAAAAATTACTGCCTCGGTGGCGCAGTTGTAATGTGTACGTGTTACGATTGAGATCAACGCGGAGGTCTGAGGTCGATCCCCGGGTCGGGTAAAGTGGTATTGGGTTTTTCAATTTAATGCTCATTACCAGCCCGGAGTGCCCAGTATGGCGATAGTCTCGCCCCCATATCACATCATGGGACGAAGATACGCTCGGCGAAATGTGGGTGTACTGGCTACACCTCTGCCTACCCCTTCGGGAATTACAAGCGTGAGTGCGTATTTATAACATTTTATGGATTCAAAAAATATTTTGAATTTGAATTTTGGATTTGGTGATAGAATTTCGGATGGAGATCACTTATTAATACCGGCCGTCAACTATTTATACCGGATGTAAGTGAAACGCTCCCGAAAACGAAGACAGGTTGAAGTGCTAGTGTTTAATAGACACGATAGCACTAAAAGAATCGCGAAAGTAGGTACTTTTTTTGTATTTCACACACAGTCTTGTTTGGATCAATAAATACAATGACGTTTTATTCAAATACTAATTAAATAAATAAATCTATATTTTCAGAAAACATACAAGTACAAAAAGAATGTATTATAATATGAGATGTTATCCATAATCAATATAATTATACACCAAATGGCATGGCAGCAATCAGTCAGAATCAATGTAATAATAATAATAAAAAACATTTATTGCACACAACACAATATACATTTGCAGTACATAAAAAAAAACTATTTTAAACTGCTACGGAACCGGAGGGTGATGATGGTACCCATCATATTCCCTCCACCACACCAACAAACGCTGCACACACCCACAGCAGCCGCTCCACACATGAAGCGCCCCGTCCTACTTCCTCAAATGAGGCGCCGCACCGGTGAGACCACTACAGATGCAATACAACGAATATCGGCATGGCGGGAAGAAACATAATAATATTAAATTTAAGTGCATTGTTCCGAATATCATGGTGTGTGTGCAAATGGGCTTATTCAGCGTGAGGTCGCAGTCAAGCCGCAACCGCTGGTCTTCCATAAGCCCGCGACAATTCATTTTCTTAATAGCATAATGTAAAGCCAAAAGAAAACATCGACGCTCGGAATCAGCTGTGCAGCGGCGGTGACGGCGCGATGTGTCTACTGAGTATTGGAGCGCGGTAATGCGTGCGGGTCTTTGACCCCGACTTTAGCATTGGTACGCTTTACATTGCGGGCTTATGTTACCTAAATGACAATTAAACAGAAAAGGAATAGCGTTTTCCGTTTATATGTTAAGGTAATATTTTATTACCGTTACCCTCTTACACCCGGTAGATGAATCTAAACAACGTTAACTTAACGTTTCTGAAAAATATTATTGTGCTTTTTTTATCCTCGCACGGCCAAGGGACTACACTGGACCCTATGTTAAGTACAGTGCAGTCGCAATATAATGTCGACCGTCAACAGAGATTATCATATCTCAACAGTCGGCAGAATTATGCTGGCCTGAAGGACTAATACTGAACGCGTCTCGTCTGAACGAGCCATTTTGGCAGGTTTTTAACCATGGTGGTCGCTATCCAGTCAAGTACAAAATTATCAGGTATTATCAGGTATTATCCTCTCACCAGCAAAAAATCCTTAATCATTGCATCTTTAATAAAACATCTACCTACATAAATCTGGAAAGTACATTGGAAAAAAATGTTACAGTACAAAATTACATAATATATACAAGACTAGTGTGTTTAAAGTGTAGGATTTGAAACATATAAATATGGAAAAACACTAGCAAATTATGCCAAAAGCGCTAGAAGACTGAAGTGGTCGCTTGAGTCACTCTATTTAAACAATTTCCTTCTTCCCTTCTTCCATCTGGCAGTGGCCACCCGCAGTGGGGTCAGAGCAACATGCTTACATGTTACAGAAAGATTTGCTTGTAGTTTTTACGACCGACCGCCTGCTTGACGTCAACCCCTCAAGTCAGTGATATAATTCCAACAGGAGCATACCTGAGATATCGTGTGACGTCACGTCCGGCGACGTCGACCCTCATGATGCTGTGCGGCATGGCGAAACCTTCGTAGATGGGCACCGCGTGCGTCACTCCGTCGCCAGAGTCCAACACCACGCCTGTAGTGCGACCTGTTGCGTATCTGCAATATCATTTATCTTTTAGAAACTCTAAATACTCAGACTGCCTCGGTGGCGCAGTTGTAACGAGGCCAACGGTCTAGGGTTCGATCCCCGGGTCGGGTAAAGTGGTATTGGTTTTTTCTATTACGAAATGCTCAGTATCAGCCCGGAGTCTGGAAATTGTGGAAGTGGAATGTGCTGGCATTTTTAATTTCAAGTTCTCCGATGATCTCAGGGATTTAGTATGCGAGTCACAAAGAAATTGAAAGCGAGATTTAAGATAGGAGGGGGTGAGAGGATAGAAAAGAATATTATAAATAAGAAAGAGAATGTGAGCATTCCGGCGAAGCCGTATAGGTAACCATTTGAGCTTTGCACGAAACTCAGAAACATGATCATATTTTCGCAGTATGTATGTATCTAAATACTCAATACAACGGGTACACTACCAGTAGCGCCTCTATCTACGCTTTCAGATATACAGGCGTAAGTTTATGTCCAAATACTCACAAGCTAAGCACAGCCTGCATGGACAGGAACAGTGCGGGAACATTGAATGTTTCGAAGAACACCTCGGCTGACTTCTCTCTGTTGCGGCGAGGGTTGAGTGGAGCCTCGGTCAGCAGCACCGGATGCTCCTCTGAGAATGTTGATAGCTGATCCTGAAGGTTGCAAGATAAATAATTAAAACCAACAATCACAAATAGTCCTGTCCAACTAGAATAACTTGTAATAGTATGAACTACGCGAGTTACTTGCAGTCCCACGACACTCAGACCCCGAAACAAATTTTATTTTTATGGCATGGGTCGGTAACATGCAAGTGGTTCACCTGATGGTAAGTGATCTCCATCGCCCATAGACGCCCAACTCAACAGAATCATAGGTGCGTTACTGACCTTAAAGGAAAGGGATAAAAAGGGATTGGGAAGGGGAGGGGGATTTGGGCCTCCGGATATCTCTCACCGTACGAAACGCAGCAGCAAGCTGTTATTTTACGTTGGTTTTCTGTGAGACAGTGGTGACAACCCGAACGAGCCGGCACATTCATGCTGTAGACAAAGGTGTTTACAGCGTGGCTCTACCACTCGCAAGACTCACTTGTGGATAACATACATTTACCTTGGTGCAGGAGTTGAACCTGCAGCCTCTCGTTTCATGGCCGGCTACACGCCTGACGCGGCTGCATACTATATATTGTCACCGTCAGTTAAATATGATATACGCAAAATAACTTAGTCGGTCGAACGAAACGCAGCAGTAGCTTCATAGCGGTTTTCTGTGAGACACTGCTAACGACCCGGTCAAGCTGGCTCATTTATGCTGTAGACAAAACTGCCTACAGCGTGGCCCTACCACACATGGATGCTGGATACGTAATGAGATTACATAGACAATATATAAGCAGTACGGTTAAATATAGGCTTGGTTTCCTCAAACCGTACCTTGCTGTATATGTAGTTCCACACTTTCTCCATATCGTTCCAATCAGTGACAATGCCATGCTCCATGGGGTACTTGATGCTGAGCAGGCCGCGGTGCTCCTCGGCGCGAGGACCCACAAACAACTCGCCCTCCAGCGCGCCAGCCATCACTCGGACATGCTTTGGACGACCAATGCTGCAGGAGTAAGAGAGAAGGAACTAGTTTAACGTCAAAAAATCTCTAGACACATTACATTTGGATTGCACTGCATATACTATTGGGTGCAGTTAATTTTTAAAAAAATAACTATATTATTCATTCAAGCACAGGGTTTGAAGTGATGATTCTATTATGATGATAATAATCACGATAATTCTCTGAGTGCTCAACCCAAACCTAAGTATTGCCTGGCTTTCTCATGCCCGGAGTGAATGAGGCCAAAGAGGTATGCAAGGATCGTAGCAAGTGGAAATCCGTTGTCTCTGCCTACCCCTATGGGAAACAGGCGTGAGTCTATATATGTATGTGAGAAAACAAGTATGTTTCAATTCAGATTACTAAAACTAAAATCAGGTGAGTTCTGATTTTCCTTAGACTATGCCCACAGATCATGAATATAGTGTTATTTTTATTACCTTTGTGGCGAAACGAGCAGGTCGCTTGCCTGATGGTAAACGTTACGCCTGCCCATAAACAAAAGCACACCAGTCTGTATTTTAATGTGTTCACTTTTTTTTTTTGATGTTCAACTGAAATGCATCTTTTCAAAATTCTACTTGTGAAATAATATTTATTCTTCAATACTATTCAACTCAAACATACCAATCTCCTTCGTTTATCTTCACCCACCACGTGACATTGGCGGAATAGCTACACTCTATGCGCGTCGCCATTCACCAAGAAAGACCACCACCACAACACCACACAGAACCTTGCATTACAAAGTAATGCATGACGCTCGTCACCCCGAGACATAAGATGTTAAATCTCATAATGGCCAGTAATTTCACTGGCTTCAATGTCCTTCAAACCGGACACAACAGTGCTTACTACTTACACTATTATTTACTGTACCATGAATATAGTATATATGACATATACAATGTGTTACAAAAGGGTGTGGTCATAACTTGGAGGCCTTAGGAGCTTAACTTAAACCGGGTGTAAGGGGACCGCTTCCGAAGCCGAAACGGTAATGAAACTGCCTTAACATAAACGTAAGATTCTATTATTTTGCTATTTACTTGCCATTATAAAGGCTTAAGCCCGCAGTGTACACCGAAATAATACTTTAGTCAGGATCAATGACCCGAAAGCAGGTGCGCTTCTATACTCAGTAGGTACATAGCGCCGTCACTGCGCTTCACAGTTGATTCCGAGCGTCAACTGTTTTTATAAGTTTAGAATGGCAAAAAAAATTGCTACTTATTTCGCGACTTTTTTAGTGGTATTGTGCATGTAATCATCAGCACTATCACCTGTCTTCGTTTTCGGAAGCATTTCTCTTACACCCTGTATAAAACTGACAGTGAGTGTGTGGTCTCACTTCATAAATTTAGAGAATATCGAACTAACAGCGTTACAGGCGTGTTGATATTTGATAACAGCTGTTTTACATATAATCAAACTAATATTATAAATGTGAATGTAAGTTTGTTTGTTACGCTTTCACGCGAAAACTACTTAACCAATCATCATCAAAACTTTGTACACATATTCTTGGAGGTATAAGGAGTAACATAGGATACCGTTTATGAAAACAAAAACTATTTGTTCGTTATGCTTTCAGGCCTAAAACACTGAACCGATTTTGATGAATTTTGATGTAGAGATAGATGGGAACCTGGAGACGTTTATAGGCTACCTTCTATTTCGGAAAAGTCTATTCACGCGGGCGGAGCCGCGAGCAAAAGCTAGTAATAAATAAATGAAAATGAAATATTAATGTTGATGATTCTTTTACTACTTTAAAAAGAAATTTGACCTGGTATTGCGTGAGTGAGAACAACAATGTTAAAATGAGACAAAACACTAACAATAAAGTAGTGTTACCTAATCTTATTGGAGGAGTTGGTCTATCTGTGCAATATGGACACTAAGTTTTTAAAATGTGTTGTGGGTTTTTGTACATTTTGATGAAGGTTTGGTCCTAATACGCGTGATAATGTGAAATTCTGAACCGAAATACGAATATGAAAGGCAGGAACATTAGACATGTTCCCACAAATTGGAATGTTTTGTAAACTGATTTGAGTTGAAATTTAGACTTCATGCACATAAGCTGTTTATAATTTAGTGTCACCCAAAGTTGCAAGCTGAATATCGACATGGTATTATTATTTGCAGGTGTGATGCTTACCATCACTTGAGCGACCTGCTCGTCCCGTCATTCAAGCTAATAAAAAAAAACATATATGTCCTAGCAATGCAATTTAATTTGGTACTATCGCGGGATAAAATACTTGCAATGTACTAACATTTAATTATAATTATATGTTGTGACACATGAAGAGAGAAGAAATGTACTAAGATTTTTTTTATAGCAAAGGTAAGTGAAGGAGGCCAAAAAGGTGTGCAAGGATCATAGCAAGTGGAAATCCGTTTCTCTGCCTACCCTTATGGGGAACAGGTATGAGTTTATGTATGTATATATAGCTCAGCAAATGAGCAAGCCACCTAAGAGGCACTTTGCCCATCTTAAAAGAAATTGATTGGCAAGGGGAAGGAGATTTGGGCTTCTCGACATCTCACTCACCATATGAAATGCAGCAACAAGCCACTCCTTTGTTGGTCTTACTTTGTGCCCGTGTGATCACGATACCAAAAAAACAGTTGCATTCATGTAAACACCCACACCATATTATGTAGTAAAAACCAACTTACTAATTTGGGAACCTGCATTTCGGTATCTGGTCGCCAGCGAAGCCCGCTTTAATGACGCCGGAGCCCTACGGAACGCCGGTACAGTTAGAAAACAATTAGAACTTCGTTGACGTAACTAATGACTCACTTCTCATTATTTATGCATAAATTTTCATCTGTGTGGTACTAAACCAACATAAAAATAATATTTTATCATCCACTTGTGTTTAGGTCGATGCTAACGCGACGCTTTTTGGAAAATTTATAGCAGTAAAAGTAAGTGTGCCAAATTGATACATTTGTAGGTTTTGTAACAAAATATAAACATAGTTACGTTGTCTATAACGACGGGTTGATTGACAATCACGTCGTTCAACTCCATTTTGTGTTAATTTAATCAATAAATACTTTAAATTGTGTATTTTTAATAAATTTCACATAGAATACACATCGGTACTTCTTAACTTGTGTTCCAAAAACTAAAAAAGTCAGCTAACATTGATATTTTTGTTTCATTCTATTCATCTGTATAAAATATACGTCGCGCCCAGTGTTTTGTCACTAAATTCGATATTTTCATGTTTAACTTAATGCAGTTCGGTTTTTGGAATACAACTAGTGACATCAGTCAAAGTGTTGTAATCGTAATCTACAAATGTTGCCGATTGCCATAAGAAAACACTCTCATATTTAGTTTGAAGTTAAATTTAGTTTAAACGTTGGCGTTGGGATTAGGCAAAGTGAGTGATTAAATTTGTTAGTTCTGTAAAAATTTAAATGGATAGATGTTTACAGGAATATTGAGAGGCTGCATGATCTTTGTATCCAACGTCAGATGCTATTACAAATGTATGAATAAAGTTGCCAACGTAGTTTGATTTACCACTAGTTATGGTAGTTTGTAAACAGTTAGTGGAAAAGAATAAAATATAAACGAACGAATTAACATGTCTATGTTTACGGATCAAGGGTTTCCATCTAGACGACTAATGTTTAAATAAATAACTAATACTCACGTTGAGAATACCAAAAAAAGGCTTCGGAAATGACACGAAGTAGTGTATGGTTATTGAGGGTAACGCCCGCGCCACTATCAAGTATGGTAAACTTGGTGGTAGTGGCGTATATATGTATTATTGTTATTTATATATGGGTACCAGAACTATATAACACGTGCAGATATAAGGGTGCGTTATTACTGAGGGAACTTCATCGTGCTTAGAACTCTTATGTGGAAACGATGCGGATAAAATTGTGATTAATCATATCAAATGTAATAAACCTCATTTGTAAACAGTGACATCATTTTGCATTTGATGTAGACTATTAAACTTACGGAGCATCGTGAAGAAATTATTAATATTTTTTTTGAAAAGCGATAGTGATCTTACAAAAAATCGATCAATCAAGGTAAAGTAGAATGTAAGTGGGCCACGAGCATCTTAGACCCATAGCCGATAAAAAAACATCTCGCATTATATGGAAATTCTCGTGTCCAAAATTCACCTGTTTTATCCTTAACCGACTTTAAAAACGGTTTTCTTTTTGTTTTTGTCAGGTATATATTTTTTATTTTATATTTCTCCAAATGTGAACAGATTTAGAGTTGGTACATTTTCAGTTAACCGATACACATCGACACCTACACTTTTGTCGCTCACATAATATTATGACTTAAGGTCTTAAAAACCCCTGATCTAGTGGTTTTTCACTATTGGTGTGTTTTGAAAAAAGAATTGGCAGCACTGGTATACAAACGTCAAAACATAAAATCAATAGGTACATACTTACGGCTATCGATTTTTATCATCAAAGGCGTCGGCGTTCAATATAATCATGATTTTGATAAGTATCATAATAACAAAGTTGCTATTTACAAGTGCCGATGTGATTTCGGACAATGCCCAATGCGATGCCGCAACGAAATCCTGTCCGGATGCCGCCGATAGCACAAACGCCATAAAATTATTATTTTACGATGTGAATCCGCCTGAAGGCTTTAATTTACGACGAGACGTGTATATGAGGATTGCTATAATGCTTGCCGAGGCTCAAAAGCAAGGGAAAAAGGAAAATTGGCGCTTGGTTTTGCCGCCATGGTACAATCTTTACCATTGGCAATCCAGGGTTATCAAACACGAACCGAAGGCTTGGGGCAATTTTTTTCAAGTCGACGCCCTTAAATCTTTCGCCCCGGTCCTTGAATTCAACGAGACATTCGGAGAATTCTCAGACAATGGTATAGAAATAGATGTTTTGTATGTACTTCAAAACTATAAGAATGCCTTTGAAGATGGTGATTTTGAAGACAAATGGGAGACGACCGAAGATTGTTATTATGACGGCGAGTTTTGGGGATACAACAATGTGACTGTAAAAGAAACAGTTTGTGTTTTCTACCAAGGAAAGGTGTCCATGTTATGGGAGCTTATAGCATTGCATCCATCAGCTAAGACTGTAATGTTTTCACATGGGGAGATACCTTTACATGACTCCTATGGAACAAAGGTATACTGGGATTGCAGAAAGAGTATGAAGTTCAGTAAGCGTCTACATGACATAGCCGATGAATATGTAACGGAAGAGTTATCATGCAATGAACAAAAATGTAACTCGTACTTAGCTGTACACTGGAGGAGGCAAGACTTTGCCCGGAGTCGAGGTAAACAGGTGCCTACACCTGAAGGAACTGCATCACAAATAAACCAGATCATAATTGAAAACCGGCTTGACGTAGCTAGTGTCTTTGTTGCTACTGATACAACTATGGATGAGATAAAAAGGCTGAAAAGTGCCCTATCCAGACTCGGCCATGAGGTTAAAATGTTTGTGCCAAAAGGGAATGATGCCAGTGAGCTGACGGATGGAGATTATGCTATAATAGACCAGATTATATGCTCCAGAGCTGCATATTTTATTGGTACACATGAGAGTACATTTACGTACCGCATTCAAGAAGAGAGAGAGATACTTGGGTTCCGTAAGGAGACCACCTTCAATCGCCTCTGTCCTGACTCTGGAGACTGTGAGAAGCCAGCTAAATGGACGCTTGTTGAATAACTTGGTTAAAATCCACTTATGTTTTTATGCTAAACAAGCAGGAAGCTATGAATAATTTTTACATGTCTATCAATGAAGACTAGGTTTATTTTAAACTAGCTTTTGCTTGCTGCTCCGGCCGTGTGAACAGCCTTTTCCGGGATAAAAAATACCATACAACCCTCTCTAGGATTCCACCTTTCTCTGTACCAAAATTCATCACAAGCAGTTCAGAGATTTAGGTGTCAAAATGTAGCAAACGAGTAAAGTTTTGCAGTAATAATATTAGTTAAGATTTAACAATAATAATTTGGATTATTTTCCATTTCTCAGCTTATACATAGGTTGTTAAATGCTTATATGCCTTATCAGGCAGTCTTTTATAATTTCAGCGTAATTAATTTAAAAACCTCAAGGTGTTGATCTCAGCTGCAAATGCAGCATAAATTTTTTAATATGACCAGGTTAATATTTTGTTACAAATGTACCATTAAAACGGTCAGTAAGAAGTTTTATGCTTACTGACTGGTTATATAGATTTTATGCATTTTATTTATAATAAAATAGATGCAGTCAAACTGCATAGTAAGTAATTTTGAGTAATTGCTGACAGTGTTTCACTATCCAATTTCTACCCACAAGATTCCATGAGCTGCAGGCATAAATAAACAAATAAGTTAAAAATTAAAAAAAAAACACTTTTATAGAAAATCCAACTAAAAAAATGAAAAATTAATACATACCTTTTACAATAAAATATTTTAAACTTCTATTCATTTTTTAGTTGGATTTTCTATAAAAGCGTGTTTTTTAGTATTTTTAAACTATTATTTATCTTCAATGATTTTCAATAAAATTGTAATAAATTAATAAAATTAAAATTTAATTAATTTAATTTTTGGAATTGTCATCGGTACTTGATAAGTATGCATTGAGTTAATCCAACGTTTTGAAGGGGGTCAATATCATGTTCAAAGTTTCCTTTATATACATACATACATACGTATGAAGCTAATAAAAGCGTATTAAAAATGCAGGTAATTTTTAAAACAATTTGGGTAACACTGTCAGCAATTACTATTGGAACCCTAGTTTTAATATACAAAACTAATATTTCGCTCTGGGAACAATGTATTGAAGTTAACAGAGCGAGTAGTTGTTAGATTTAGGGCCTGTTCCACAATGTCTTGAAAATTTTAACAATAGATAAAGTAGTACTTACATTCAATTTATGAAGAAATGTGGAAGTGTCAATTTGACAAACTGTTCTCCAAGTTTAACCGAATGTAAGGGAAACGCTTCCGAAAACGATGACAGGTGATAGTGCTGATGATTACAGACACGATACTAATAAAAAAACGCGAAATATGTAGTAATTTTTTTAAATTATTCATACAAGCCTACCTGTATTAACGTTTAGCGTATGTTATGATAGTAGTTTTTTATTCTAGCCTTCGGAATCGGTCGCCTTACACCCGGTATTTCTCTATTAAAACAAATATTTACATGGATTTTGTCAAACAGGCCATGAGTATGTTACCAGTAAGTACTATAAAAAAATAGTTTTAAAGATTTGAGAAATTGTATGTAAGATTTTCCTATGTGCCATTTTATTGATATGGGTTTTGTATACATATATGGAAAAAAATGTAAAATCGTTTTACATGTTGAAGGCCTGATTTAAATTTTAATATAAATTTTTCTAAGATTTATTTTTCGAAAAAAAAAATATTATATCGTAAGATAGAGGCCAGTGGCAAGGCAGCACAAATGAGCATTTAAATAACTGATAGTTAATTTTTTATATGTATTTTTATTGTTCCCTAGTTATTATAATAAGATCTAAACGGTTTAATCCTAAGACCATACTTAACCAAAGATGTACTGATCTTTTTCTTAACGCAGAATAAACTTTGAAGTGTCCCTGGAAGTTATTCTTATTCAATATTCCTGTTCCATTCCACCATGACTGCCTTTCTTACCTCAGGATGGTCGGTTACCTTAAAAATTGGTTTAATTTTCAAAATACATACGCATTTATGTAACGATAGCTAACAAATAGTAGTAAATAAGAAGCAATTTTCAAGAACTATTTCAAAAACGAATATGAGTGGTAGGCGTCCATCCGTTGGCGTTTTCGATTTGCGCTGGTAATTGGCCATCATTCAATTTTGTTCAAAATGTAGGTACATAGTCAAAAGTTTGTAGTTTTGTTTTAGCTTGAATGACGAAACGAACAGGGCGCTCGCTCAAAGATTATTATTTATAAATAATAATCTATGAGCAATATAGAATCATGCACCGGTCACGCCTACGCGCCTGCCTATAAACAGAGATGAGGAAACACCGCACAGAAAACAACTAAAGGTACGATAACCGAAAAACAACAGTGTTTACACACTGCTGCATGGTGGCAGAATTAGACAAAGCGGTGGTATCAACCAGACCCAGACAGCCTCTCGCATACGAGGGATCTACCACCTGTACCTATGTAGTGGCATAATCCTTGTATAATTATAAAATCTATCACCAATCCGATATCTTGTTTTGGATCTATGGATAAATATATTTCCTTGGGCATTGTGAAAAAACTAAATCTATTTTTGTGAGATATATTTGAATTTAACGTAGATTACGTTTGAAGTTTGAAATATATTAGGGACGGATAAGGAGTTTGTATAAATTTGTTTCCGAACAGCCGCAGTTTTGTGCCGGTTTTGCAGGATTGGCCCATATATTCCTGTGGCATGATTTTGTTTGTCAATAATGAAGAAAATATTTTTTTAAAAACCCAGCATTTTTAAAACACACAGTGACAGATCAACAAATATTTGTTTAGGGTCTGGGTGTTGTGGGACCGCAAATCCCTCGTAGTTCCTGATACCCACGATACAGGTTAACCTAGTGTGGGGTCAGGACTAAATGTGTGACTATTGGTAATAGCTTATTTGGGGCCTCCAGTGAGCTTTTATTTATACACAATGGCTGGACAATGTATGAGATTTTGAGATTTGGAGGCCAAGCCCCGCCCGCTCCTAGGGCGGACCTCCCTTTAGTCCACTACTGCCCACATGTGACATGGTTCTTTTAGAAGTGTTTGCAAACACATCAATATTTTGTAAAACTTTAATATCGGACGTCTAGAGATTTTTTCAAATACTTTAGCAGGATTAGGCGATTATTCGACGAAAGTTGGTCAGAAACTCAGAATCAGACGTTTTATTTATTTGGTGTTGCAATGTTTTACACATTGTTTCCGAACGAAGAATAAACATTGATTTTGTTTGTTTACTGCAGATTTCTGTTTGCAAACCGCAATAAACTCTTGTAAACGAGTCCAAACATTATCATAAACGGTCTACGGATATATCTTGATTATAGGGTTTCTCAATATTTTAAATTTAAGCGGCAGAGAACGGCTTAGCGGCTCTTCATTTCGGTGTTCACTATTTTATATTTGTGTTATAAATATGCATAAAATGGGCGATAAAGCAATGGATTTCACGCGTGATGGTAAGTTCTTGACAATTTTTTGTGACGAATAATAATATTTATTGGTAATTTAGTCTTAAATCAGTATTTATGCCGATTTTCTTGTACATAACCTAAAAGTGCGCGTAATTTAAAATCAAATTAGTTTAATATCATTTAGGGTTATTTTATGGAATAATTAATTTATATATTATGTGCGCGGTTTTATAAAAATATATTTTCTTTATTTTAATATAAAGTAATGGAAATATCCGTAATGAAAACATAAAAAATAAATTTTATTATTGTTGGTTAGCACTCGCATTATCGGTGAAGAAAAACATAAAGTTCTCCATAATAATTTCGAAGTTTGCCAATTTGCATTAGGTCAGTATGGTGGAATAAGTCGTAATCATTCTCATTGATAAAATTAGTAGAGGAAGCCATTCCCAACACTGGGGTGTATAAATACACAGCAGAAAATAAAATACCTATATTTTTTTAAATTATTCTTCTCAATAATTATAATTTTATATAACATTGTATTTATTTTTCAGATAACCTTGATACTATGGTGAGTTTTAGTGCATTTTGTATATTATAAAAAAATTAAATGAGTTTTTTTCGCAGTTGATTATAAACTAAAAAATTATGCGTATTTTTTACTGGACGGGTTTTTAGCTGTTTCGTCATAACTACATGTAATGTTCACTCGGTAGATTCTGATTTTGTATTTTTGTTCTTCATATTTTAATAATACACCCAACAGTCGCACACATAATCCTGACCCCACATTAGGCTTAACCTGTATTGTATCGGGTACTACAAGAGACTTTCAGTCTCACAACACCCAGATTTGAAACTTATATTTGTGGATCACACAACACAACATACAGCGTTATGTATGAAGACACCCACATTTTGAAGTACAGATCCATTTTATTTATTGTTCCTGCATATAGTTTATGTTAAAAAAATACTATGACACATTTTATTAGACTGGTATGTTTTACTAAATTCAAAATGTAGTAAATGCGCAACAGTCATCAAAGAAATAAAATTGTATATGGTGAAAATTGTTTCTGTGTGCAAGACATTAGTTCTGCCTACCACTCAGGAGAATAGTGTGTAGTTAAATATACTGTGTGTAAGTGGAACATTTCCGAGGCCGAAAAGGTAATAAAGCTCTTGCCTTGGCATAAACAGAAAACAATATTCTTTTGCTATTTACTTGTAATTTTGGAAATTCTGTCATAAACCTAGAAATGTAAACTATAAAAAACTCGGTATCAATGAGCGCGCGCATACCTGGCAATACGAAGTGCTTGTGGTACGGCCGGTGACCCCGAGCGTCAGTAGATTTTATAATAGCCTTACATTATTAAATTATTTTTCTTACTTTCTCTCTTATTAAGAAAAATACGATTTTAATTGTTTATTAAATAAAATAAATGTGTAAAATAAAACAAATGCGTGTGCGTTTGTATGTGTATACAGACATACATACTTAAATAGATTCACACATGTACTACTTAAGTAGGGGTTATAGAGGTTGGCAGAGATAATGGATTTTGACTATTTACACAATAAATTTGTTCACAGAAAGCTGTACCAAATAAGAAAGGTTTTGTTATACCAAAATATGGAGTGATGGCTGAAAAAAGACCATACACCAGCAACAACAGATGTAAGTGTGTGTTAAAATTGCTTTTTTCGCAGATCATGGATAAGACAGGCGAATTGAAGGTGTACTGGTTACACTTCTGCCTACCCCTTCGGCGATTAGGCGTGAGTGCGTATCTTGGATAATGTAATAAACTAGTATGTACTATAACGTGTGCGCAGATATTTAGCGCAACGTTTCTGTGCAATGCCTCGACGCGCTAGTGCGAACCACGATAATGTCACTTTACGTAGTAAAAATTTACACGCTTGGTATACATAGTTTTTTTTTATTAGTTTGTACGACGAGACGAGCAGGTCGCACGCCTGTTGGTAACCGCCACGCCTGCTCATGAACGGAAGCAACGTCACACAGAACTTTAAATAGCAAAGCACTGCATGACGCTGGACTGCGCTCGTCAACCCGAGACATAAGGTGTTAAGTCTCATAATGCCCAGTAATTTCACTGGCTTCAATGCCCTTCAAACCGGAACACAACAGCGCTTGCACACTGTTGCTTGGTGGCAGATATAGACAAAGCGGTAGTACCAACCCAGCCGGCTTCTCGCATTCGAGGGACCTACCACGTTGTGTGTACCAGATTGTTAACTTACGTCAGCGCCAGTCTGAGGTATAGAGCATGAGGAGCCGTCGCTCCAGGCGCCAGGTGGCAAAGGTCTCCAAAATGCCAAATGCGAAAATTATTTATTTATTTTATCACATAGGCCGATGGTAAGTGATCTCCACCGCCCATGTACGCCCACAATACCAAAAGAATTATGGGTGCGTTGCCGACCTTAAAGGAAAGGAATAATTAAGGAATTGGGAAGGGGAGGGGGTTTGGGCCTCCGGATATCTCACTCACCGTACGAAACGCAGCAGCAAGCTGCTACTTTACGACGGTTTATTGTAAGACAGTGGTAATGACCCGGACGAGCCGGCCCATACATGCTGTAGACAAAAGTGTCTACATGTGTGTGTGTGTGTAAAGAGTAGCATGAAACAAGGTATTATTTAATTTTATTGCAAACTATTGTGTAGTTAGTCTTTGTACCTATATACATCGAAAGATTTTTATGTATATATACGTAGTATACAGTCAGTCAGTAAGTATTCTTTGCCTATAGTAAAAAAACGATATTCTTATTGGAATTTATTGCGTTTATAATTTCCGCTTAAACTTTGATTATAGAGAAAAGTGCATTTTAAATGGATTCTGATATTAATATAAAAATATTTTCTTATTAATTATATAACATATTTTTTATTGACATAACAAGTGACAAAAACAAAACATTTTGTTTTTTTACCTACCCTCAAATATAAATAACAGGCGACGCATATTGCTGTCAGTTTTAGATTAAGTTCACAAAAACACATAATAATTTAGTAACTCATAGTGTGTCTAGTGATAAGTTGTTCGTTCCCGAAATATGGAAGCGTGTGAAGTCGAGGAATTGCAAATTAATTGTGAAAGTAAGTTGTCACGTACGGGCAAGCGCAACAGAGGACGTCCACCTACAAGATGGACCGATGACCTGACAAGGGTTGCAGGAACCGATGGATGCAGGCCGCTTCCAACAGGTCGGCCTGGAAGGCATTAGGGGACGCCTATGTTGAGCAGTGGACGTCTTGTGGCTGATGATGATGATGAAGTTTGTGTCTTTAGAAAATATACAGACTGACTTATGACCTGATGGCGGATTCACATTTCCCCACAATAGGAGGCCGGAGCTCGTATTAAATGCGTTTGTAGCACAACTGTGCACACAGCAAAGCTATTTTGACTGCTTGTTTACCTGAACAATACAAAATCTTTAATGTATACTACTAGACAGGCTGTTTAGAAGTAAAATTGCGTCACATAACGTGGGAGTTTGACAGCTCACAGACAAGGTGGTATGGGTTCTAGTTGAGTAAGCGAGATGGTAATATTGAGTTACGGTCAATTGACCGCAACTTAGTGGTACAATTTCTATGCACCGCGCATCTTCTCTAGTAGTATACATTAAAGTCTGTGGAACAATAAGAAGTTATATGAATACACTTTGTTACAGACGGTGAACCTCCGTCAAAAAAAGCTGCGCCCACTATACGCGTTGGCAGTGGATTCAAATGGAACTTACAAGTTAGTGGAAATTATTTATTTATTAGAATCTGTATATTTTAAATACATACACACGCACTCACGCCGGTAATCCCTGATGGGGTAGGCGGAGTCGTAACCAGTACACCCACATTTCGCGGAGAGTATCTCGCTGTCCCATGATGTGATGCTGAGCATTTCGTAATAGAAAAACCCAATATCACTATTTCCCTACGAGGGATCGAACCCGAGACCTCAGCGTCAGGCTCAGTCGTAACGCGTACGCATTACAACTGCGCAACTGAGGCAGTTAGTATATTTTAAAATGTATGGTTTTTATTCTCGTGCAGTTAGGTGCCGGCTTTAAGGGCACCGAACGGGGGCCTACCTAGGGTGTAACCTAGGGTGCCCGGCGCACTAGCACATGTGGGATCAAGTCAGTTGTTAAGTTAGATTAGTTTGAATTCAAGTTAACACACCAACCCTATTATAAGCACGTTTCGTAAGCACGGATGGACAGTATTGGAGGCAGTGTACAAATGTACAATGGCACATGAGAGTCCAACAGACTACGAGTATTGTCCAAAGAACCAATAGGGTAGTTTCCTATATTGAATTTTATACACTATTTTATAAGCAACAGAAAATGATACGCATAAGAAACCCTTTTATTAAAACACAATCAAAATAGGTTCAGAAATGTGTCCGCAGTAATGACTTTAAATGTTGGTATGAGGAAAAGTGGGTGCGTAGTGGGGATATCTCACTATCTCGCTTGCACGCGTGCACCATAATGAACGTTTTACACAATGACGTCAAAGTTTGCGTCGTCTGTCATTTAACAATTGCCCCTTCTACAGGATTTGAATGGCTTCTAACTTATTTATTTTTGGTCCGATTTATAAAATTCTTTCTGCAATAGATTTTGAGTAAGGTAACTTATTAATTTAAATAATAAAAAAATCTAGTCAACTACCCTATTGCCTGAAACAAACTAGGCTTATAAAATGAGTTACTGCACTTTTTGTGTGTGAAGTCTGTATTCACAACTAGTGCTGGTACTTTTAGACGCTGCGCCCATCCGACATCCGCAGAAAATGGACAACATGGGTTTATGAGTGGTAGAGCCACGCTGTAGACACTGAATGGACCGGCTCGTCCGGGTCGTTACCATTGTCTCACAGAAAATCGATCGATAATCTTGAAGTAGCAGCTAGCTGCTGCGTTTCGTACGGTGAGTGAGATATTCGGAGGCTCAAATCCCCCTCCCCTTCCCAATCCTTTTATCATCCCTTTCCTTTAAGGTCGGCAACACGCCCATAATTCTTTTAGTATTGTGGGTGTATATAGGCGGTGGAGATCACTTACAATCTGGTGACCCACTTGCTCGTTTGCCGGCCTATGCTAAAGGTTTTTTTTAACCTTTTTCACAAGGATGGTAGTTACAAAATATGTGTGTTTTTTTATAGGCGTTGGCCAACGCTGCGGATGCGGTGGAATGCGGCGGCAAGAGTCCTGTGTCAGCACTCAACGAGCTGGGCGTTCGCGTCGCATACACTGTGCTGCGACAGGGCGGGCCCGCGCACTGTCCTAGCTTCACCGTAGCTGTCACCGTGAGTATCTATAAACACTGTCCGTTAGTCAAACATGTGGTCTAGAATAGCACTAGGCAGTTATGAGAAATGAAATACTTAACAATTCTGGACTAATATAAAAATATTGTAAACTTTATAGTTGCCCAGTGTATTGTGACGATGCTATGTATGTTATGTATATATTAGCTGATATGATTTCTGTAATTACATAAGTTTATTTATTTTGTACTGACTTGTCATAAGCGCTATTTTAATTGCCTACATGATGAATAAAACTATTTCATTTCATTTCATTTCATTATGATTGCGATTTTTCTCCACGTGATGTGATAAAAAGATTTTTTTTCCATAAAAGTTATCATGATCTACAATCCGGGTGTTTCTATCGCTAAGGTTCTATGCTGCTATATCTATTATTGTAATTAAAGTTTATCTATAAACAGAATTTTCACTTTACAGACTTCAATCTCTTGTCTGTTTTTAACTAGCTCGTATAATGCATTGGCAGAAACCGATCAAACAGATCCAACATGTTTTGAACTCTACGCAGACAGGTTATTGAAGGGGGAGGGGGTCCGATCCACTCTGATTAGTTACTGTTATTACAACCTATCAAATTATATCTAGGATGAAACTAGGGTTGCAAGCACAGAATATACTTAAAAACCGACTAAAAAAACCGACTAAAAAAACCGACTAAAAAGTAAAAAATAACAGTGATATTGATTTCTTATGTTTACGCGAATATTGAACGGTTTAATAGGGTAGTTGACTAGATTTTTTTTATTATTTTAATCAATAAGTTATGTTACTCAAAATCTATTGCAGAAAGAATTTTATAAATCGGACCAAAAATAAATAAGATAGAAGCCATTGAAATCCTGTAGAAGGGGTAATTGTCAAATGACAGACGATGCAACCTTTGACGTCACTGTGTAAAATGTTCATTATAGTGCACGCGTGCAAGCGAGATAGTGAGATATCCCTACTACGCACCCACTTTTCCTCATACCAACATTTAAAGTCATAACTGCGGGCACATTTCTGAACCAATTTTGATTGTGTTTTAATAAAAGGGTTTCTTTTGCGTATCATTTTCTGTTGCTTATAAAATAATGTATAAAATTCAATATAGGAAACTACCCTATTAAACCGCGATAAAATCCGTATAAACTAGTTTTATTTCAAAATAACAATGATTTCTAAAGATGACACTTTCCTAAAAACTATCAGATGTGGGAGTCATGACCACCTTACTGCTCGACCTAGATCCATTACTGTCACCTACACTTATAAGACCATTTCGAGTGAACAATGATCAACACATAGGAAAACACAGAAGCTTTTATTACACGAAATAAGGGTTATTTAGAATCGATAACTTTGCATGAAAGAAGCAGTTGTGTGGCTGAATGAGCTAAGATAAAGTGTTCTTTATATTATTATCTGCGCCGGATGTGATGACGATGAACGTAATTAGGTTTTTTTTTTAGTATAGGCCGGCAAACGAGCAAGTGGGTCACCTGATGGTAAGTGATCTCCACCGCCCATGTACGCCCACAATACCAAAAGAATCGTGGGTGCGTTGCCGACCTTAAAGGAAAGGGATAATTAAGGGATTGGGAAGGGGAGGGGGTTTGGGCCTCCGGATATCCCACTCACCTTAATCCACTAGCGGACTAAGGTTCGACCCACCCCAGAGCCCCAGTCATAGGCGGGCCCCAAATCTTGAAATCTCATATAATGTCAAGCCTTTGTACAAAAAAAGGTTACCGAGCCCCAAATAGATTTGCCGCTCTGGTCCCTCCACGTGTTTAGTCCGCCACTGGTGCTTTGATTTGTGTCGGGTGTTAGTTGTCAACTAAAGTTAAACAAAGTTCGGTGATCAACACTATCACCTGTCTTTGTTTGCGGAAGCGTTACCCCTACTACGGGTATATTTATATAAAATACTAGCTTTTGCCCGCTACTGCACCGCGTAGCAGCTTTGGTTAAACGGAAAACATGGCATTCCGACAGAAAATAGGCCACGGTGGGAATAGATATGGCAAATCTGAAGAAGCATTATGATTCGTTTATTTATGACTAGCTTTTGCTAGCGGCTTCGCCCGCGTAAACGGGTTTTTCCGGGCTGAAAAGGAGCCTATGTACTAATCCAGATCATGGTCTACCTGTATGCCAAATATCGTCCAAAACCGTTATGGTTAAGGGTTAAGGTGTGATTGACTAACAAACATCCTAATTCACAAACTCACAAACATCCAAACTTTCACATTTATAATAGTAGAAGGCAATAGTGATTTCTTAGGTTTACGCGAATATTACACATTGAAATAAAACTAGTTTATACGGATTTTATCGCGGTTTAATTTCGACGAGACGACTCAGTCTCTCCCGTGACCACGAAGGCTGAAAAGCTTTCGAAACGTCGGGACTAAAATAAAAATTAAATCGCGATAAAATCCGTATAAACTAGTTTTATTTCAAAGTAGAAGGATAGTTATAGGATAATATAAAAAATTACATCACATAACACACATTCGTATTATAATCTTCGCCTTTGTTTAAAAATATCTCACGATAGCGGTCGGATGTTAGGCAAGGCAAGGCTGTGTGGATATGGATTCCTTTGTGCATTGTGCATTTGTAAGGGTTAGGAGTTTTGGCGGGAATTCTTACAGTGCGGTGGCTCTCTTGTTTTAATTATTTCCTAAACTGGTTTAAAGTTGTGTTTGTTGTATAAAAGTGGTGTGGTTTTGTGTAATAATCATTAATGATGATGAATAGTGTATGGAAATATTGAAATAAGTGGATTTAGGTGATTTTTGATCAAGGGTATTGTCGACCTTGTGCTTTCGATTCGCTTGAAGAAAGTCATCTAAGAAGCATCGAACTGGAAGGAATTTACGCCAATACTCCATCAAGACCTTGAAATCGGTTACACCCCTGTTTCATCGTTCTTGGAAATTATGAAAATAATATAACTGATGACTTGGCAGTATGGTCTCTGATCTTAGCCGGTTCCTTATGGGACAAAAAAAAAAATTGTAAGGGTTAAAAAAACATCTGACTCATGTTTGACAGGTCATGAATTCTAGTGACGAACCAACTTGTTTGTAGTCGACATCGATAGCATGTCCTTTGACCTATACTGTTGTTTAAAAAATTACATACGTTTTCAACGGAATTTCATTTATTATTAAATTAAGTAATGTTTCCGACACTGTAGTTCTTTTTGGGGTGGCCTTTCACGGCTGGCCTCGTTAGTCAGTGCTATACATTTATTGAAAATGTTTTAATTAATTTTAAATACCTAAAAAGTGACTTTATAATATTGTAACTTTTACTTTGTGATATTTAACGAATGCGCGCTATTAAAATATTTTCATCGATATTTTATAAGTTCCTTTTTCATACTACATCACTAAAATACTTAAGTTTAAGTTTGCGATTTGCGAAAATAAAATGTTTGCGAATTTTTTTAATATCCGCATTTATATTTTGAAATAGTTAAAACTTTACTAACTTGTGCGCATTGAATGTTTTAATAAAGTGTTATGAGCTTGTGTTGTAAACATGGGTGACTTTGTATTCAGCAACGACAAAGGCATTTAAGAATGTAAACATAACTTTTTGCATTGCCCATTAGTTCTTGTTATAATAGTGTTTTTAATTCGATTTCGTGTCTTGTGTTGAATTTTGTGTTTTTTTTTTTTTTTTATAGTATAGGCCGGCAAACGAGCAAGTGGGTCACCTGATGGTAAGCGATCTCCACCGCCCATGTACGCCCACAATACAAAAGAATTATGGGCGCGTTGCCGACCTTAAAGGAAAGGGATTGGGAAGGGGAGGGGGATTTGGGCCCCATATTTTAATGTTTGTATATTTGTAGATCAATCACGTCATCATAAGCTGCTTTTATCAACCAGAAGAGGTTCTCAATTCGACGCGTTTTATTTTTTGTATTTGTAACCACGCAGAATTCGGCCAAATGTGAACCGTTTTTTATTATTCCTTTTTCATTCGAAAGATTATGGCTCATAATTCTACCCCTAAGGGGGTGAAATCTGGTATGGAATATTAAAACTTTGTCATTCATGTACCGTTCTGTCAACTTTCTATTGCAAGTTTGAAAACATTTTTTTGAAGAATAGGCTAGAAGCTCTGACATTGGGCCATTTTCGAAAACTAATTTACATTATACAATTTAAGTGATCAGTTTTTCAATATATATAAATAAGTAAACCATAATGGACATCAATTTGCTAAGATCTAAAAAACATCCAATATGTGTCCTGAACGAACTGGATGTAAAGTTTAGTTTCAAAGACCTCATGGTGCTAGGACCTCCTCACAACCCCATTATTGGAGTGGAAGTCAGTGTGAGTATCATCATAGTGAATAAATGAATGAAATAAATGAAAACAAGTTTTATTTCAAATATGCTTTGAAATAAAACTTGTTTATACGGATTTTATCACGGTTTAATTTTTATTTTAAGTCACGGGAGAGACTCCACGTAGGCATTTTTTATGGCATAGGCCGGCAAACGAGCAAGTGGGTCACCTGATGGTAAGTGATCACTACCGCCCAAATACGCTCACAATACCAAAAGGATCATGGGTCCGTTGCCTACCTTAAAGGAAAGGGACAATTAAGGGATTGGGAAGGGAAGGGGTTTGGGCCTCACCGTACGATACGCAGCAGCAAGCTGCTACTTTACGCCGTTTTTCTGGGAGACAGTGTTAATGACCCGGATGAGCCGGCCCATACATGCTGTAGACAAAAGTGTCTACAGCGTGGCTCTACCACTCATAAAAATAGGTTGAAAAGCTTTCGAAACGTGGAGAACTATTAACGGTGCAAATAATGAAGAACCTTTAAGTGTGCAAATATTGGAAAATTTCTAAGTGTGCAAATATTGGAAAATTCTTAAGTGTGCAAATATTGGAAAATTCTTAAGTGTACAAATATTGGAAAATTCTTAAGTGTGCAAATATTGGAAAATTCTTAAGTGTGCAAATATTGGAAAATTCTTAAGTGTGTAAATATTGGAAAATTCTTAAGTGTGCAAATGATTGAGAACTCCTAAGGGTGCAAATGTTGCAGAATTCTTAAGTGGCCAAATTTTCTCGCTATGTTTCCTTTAAATCAAGTGATAATTAGATACCAATTATTACAAAGTCAGTACCGTGCTACCGGGAGGGTTGGTCTCCGACTGCGATATTATTTTCGGTAGTCTATTCTACTTAACACTAAATTATCGCGGCTGGGTTTTACTAAGTTACGACTGAGGCTGACGCTGAGGTCTCGGGTTCGATCCCCGTATCGGGTGATATTGGGTTTTTCTATTACGAAATGCTCAGTATCCGCCCGGAGTTTGGAATTTGTGCCCGGTATGGCGATGGGCTCACCCCCTATCACATAAGGGACGGAAATACGCTCGGCCAAATGTGAGTGTACTGGTTACACCTTTGCCTACCCCTTCGGGGTTTACAGGCGTGAGTGCGTATGTATGTATATACGAAATGTTTGTACCAAATATTAATGTCATATTTTGAACGATCAATTCATCATGCTAGTGTGAAGTTTGCTCCTGGCAGCTCCCGACTGTTCTCTCTATAGTCAATATTGTTATTGTATACAATATGTAACAAAAAGCCTGTTGGGCGTTTTAACTTTGATATCAGACAGCCAATTCTCGTATTTAAAAATGTTCAAAATATCATTCCGATCTAGTCTTAGTGTCAAGAAAGTTGCAAATGCTATTCTCATAAACCACAATAATCAACGTCAAATGTGAACATAGATCGTAGTGAGATTATAAATAGAATTAAAGTTGACTGAAGCCAAAATGGTATTATGCTAATATTTTTAAATGAAACAAATGTCCTTATTCAAAATATTGACTGAATTGAGATTGCAACCAGATCGAGATGAGATTAAATTAACACCGGACTGAACGTAAAGAGGAGCAGAATACCAGTTTTTAGTCAAATCACAATCTAATCTCAGTTCGGTTAAAATTCATTCGTAGTGTCAGTTAAATAGCACAATTGGCCTTCTTAATTGATATTCAAACGTAATGAAATAACTCGCATACGCATGTTATTATGTATGTTATTATGTAACTCGCATTTATTTTTACTGGCGTTTGTGCGTATGTATGTGGAATTATTATTTGGTTGTAGGTGGCAGACATGAAGTTTGAAGGTTGGGGTCACAGCAAGCGTGAGGCTCGCGCCGCCGCCGCCCGCGCTTGTCTCGCCGCGTTCCTCGCTCGCGCCGGCCGCGTACTGTCCGCACCTAACAAGCACCAAGACTTCACCGCCGACGAGGGTGTCTATCCGGGTACTGTGCCTTTTTTAGACGAGCAGGTCGCTCGCCTTATGCTAAGCACCACCCCTGGGGTGATACCGGCTAATTCGTCGAACTTCTCTCGGATTTATTCAAATCGATGTTCGATTAAAGAGCCAATGATTCTTACCGTTTCATGGCCAAAACGATGAACATAGATTTGTGACGTCACATGAACTTCATTAAAACCGGTTGATTTGAATTAATTAATGCAGCCCGCGTGCGATTAATCTGAATGTACATGAACGCCGGCAGAGTTGATGAAGTTCGGCGAATTAGTCGGTACAGACCCTGCTTATAAACGGAAGTAACGCTACACAGAACTTTCATTAACAAAGCACTGCATGGCATTGGACTGCGCTCGTCACCCCGAGACATAAGGTGTTAAGTCTCATAATGCCAAGTAATTTCAATGTCCTTCAAACCGGAACACAACAGTGCTTACACACTGTTGCTTGGCGGCAGAAATAGCCTACCGCCTTGGAAATATAACATACTAGCTTTTGCTATCTGGCTTCTCCAGTTGTAAAGTAAGTACTTAAAGTGCTCTATCCTTTGAATAATAACAGGTAGTCGGTTGAAATCATGACAGAACATTTATTATTATGGTGGATATCCTAAAAATAACAAAAACTAATTTTTTAAGCAATAAACGAATAAACGTGTCCCGAGTCACGTTTGATCGGTTTGCATCAGCATTCAGTGACAGCCTCCGTGGCGCAGTGGGTGAGTAGCCGACTGTGAAACATGACGCTGCGGGTTCGACCGAGACAAATATTTGTCTGGGGCGGTACCGGCTAACTTCGGATTTATGCTAATCTATGTTCGATTAGAGAGCCCATAATTCTGTCCGCCGAACGACCGTCTAATGGTCAAAACGATTAACAACGATTTATGACGTCACATGAACTTCAATAAAACCGATTTATTTGAATTAATTAATGCCGCCCGCGGGCGATTAATCTGAATGGACTTGAACGCCGGCAGAGTTGATGAAGTTCGGCGAATTAGCCGGTACCGCCCCTATTATATTATATTTGTTTCGGGTCTGGGTGTTGTGAGACCGAAAATCCCTCGTGGTTCCTGATACCTACGACACAAGACTTGTATCTTACTATGGGGTCAGGGCTATGTGTGTGACTGTTGGTTGTTATTTATTTATTTATATTCCCGAAGATGCTTAATTAACCAGTGTAATTTACAATACAGTGGAACCCTGTCTAATCCGGCACCCCCTGTAATCCAACATGTCTATTATTATTGAATATTTTTTTGACGTTCTTTGTAATACGCGTAGGTATTGTTTTGTGTTGTCTCTATTGTGTTGTTTAATTTACTAAATTCGACATACATAATGAAGTATGATTTGTACTTCAGAGTATAACATATAGAATCTTATAATTGGATGTGTAATTTGTCGGATTACAAGGTAATAATAATAGCCCGGTATTACACACGTCCCACTGCTGGGCACGGGCCTCCTCTACTGAATTAGAGGGGTTAGGCCTTAGTCCACCACGCTGGCCTAATGCGGGTTGGCAGACTTCACATACCTTCGAAATTCATGTGAAGAACTTCTCAGGTATGCAGGTTTCCTCACGATTAAAGCAAGTGATAAATAATAATAAATACACACATAACTTAGAAAAGTCAGAGGTGTATGCACTTGAGGCTGGTTTCGAACATGCGGCTTTCGTCTCGACAGTCCATACCACTCCCCGCTGAGCCAACACTGCTTTTTTTGATTACAAGGTACTCTTTTGTAAACAGAAACCGGACTATAGGGGGTCTTACTTAGGCAGTACTGTATAATCCGACAAATTCGATAGTTCGACACTGCCCTGCAAAACGTTTGTCGGATTACCGCGGGTCCACTGTACTTGTATATATTTTTTTGGCTGTTATAATATTGCATTTTGTCCATAGGTTCTGAGTTCCAGTGTTTGGACACGAGAAGGTCACCGGAGGCAGTATCCATACCAGACATGACTCCCCAGATTAAAAGTTAGTATAGTGAGTTTTTTTAGCTTGAATGACGGAACCATCAGGTCGCCCGCCGATGGTAAGCGCCACGGGGTATCAGCCCGGAGTCTGGAATTCGTGCCCGGTATGGCGATAGGCTCGCCCCCTATCACATCGTGGGACGGAGATACGCTCGGTGAAATATGGGTGTACTAGCTACACCTCTGCCTATCCCTTCAGGCGAGAGTACGTATGTATGTAAATATCTTGCTTTTATTTTTGTACTGACTTATCATAAGCGCTATTTTAATTGCCTACATGATTTAATTAAAGATTTTATATTTTTTTTATTCTCTTACATTAATGTTGGCTACAGAAACAGAAGCAAACTCATCGGTCTCGGTGACATCATCCCCCGGGGCGGCTTTGTTCGGTTCCACCACCACCCCCTCTACACACAAGAGCCCCATCAATGTGTTGTACGAAAACTACCCCGGACTCACATTTTTGTGCTCCTTCGGGGATGGATCACCGTTGGATTCTGCTCAGGGTGAGTTCAGATTGTAAAAGTTGCAAATATTCGAGTATACATTTTATTATTGTTCCGTTTTTTTTTTATAGTATAGGCCGGCAAGCGAGCAAGTGGGTCACCTGATGGTAAGTGATCTCCACCGCCCATGTACGCCCACAATACTAAAATAAACATGGGCGCGTTGCCGACCTTAAAGGAAAGGGATAAGTAAGGGATTGGGAAGGGGAGGGGAATTTGGGCCTCCGGATATCTCACTCACCGTACGAAACGCAGCAGCAAGTTGCTACTTTACGTCGGTAATTAATTGTATATTGCATGAATTAGTTTTGTTCGATTTGTCCCCAGAAACTGTGTACTAAATATTTCCCGTTTGCCCCTCTGCTGTTAATTCTTTTTAGGAAATATTCCAGTCTACCTCTGAGTAGCCTACCTCGATGGCGCTGTTGTAATGTGTAAGCGTTACGACGGAGGCCGACGCTGAGGTTTCGGGTTTGATCCCCGGGTCGGGTAAAAGTGATATAGGGTTTTTCTATTAAAAAATGCTCAGTATCAGCCCGGAGTCTGGAATTGTGCCCGGTATGGCGATAGGCTCGCCCCCTATCACAAAAGGGACGGAGATACGCTCGGCAAAATGTGGGTGTACTAATAATACCTCTGCCTACCCCTTCGGGGATTACAGGCGTGAGGGCGTAGGTATGCATGTATTTAATTATTTTTTTTAAGTTTTATAAATATCGAACTTTCTGGCGTCAGCTTAGTTTATTTACTGCAGATTTATAATTTTGCTATGGTTTGTTGGATAGCTCCCCTGCAACTGGCTCACAGCATGAGGTTCAAAGTGGTTTGTCAGATCAAGGATCAAAAGTTCGAGGGTTATGGTAAGTATAGCATATACGTTCTTCGATTTGCCCTTATCCGACCCCACTTGCAGTGGGGTCGGTGCAACATGCATTTCAACACATGTTATAGAAAGATTTGGCATTTAGTTTTTACGAGATGACGACCGGCCGCCTGCCTGACATCAACCCCTCTGTGGGAGCATTTACATTAAAATACATTTGAATATGTTTTTAACAATATACCTAGTTATATCCCCAGTAATGTCCAATAGTCAGGTATTTTTAACCCCGTAAGTACTTTTTTGTTATTCGCGCTGGGCGACATTCTCACGCCCAGGCTCTGCACACCTGACTATTTGATGATCATGCATTGTCGGTCAGACGACCACCATAGTTGTAAGTCCAATTAATGTTTTTGAATCTTAGAGTTAAGTTAGTCTGTAATTAGTCTCCACAACGTTCGGACAATAAAAATTAAATTCATTTTAAATATTGTCTTTTTAAAAACGTCCTCGCGGGCTCCCAAAAGTTGACTACCTAGTCAAATCGGGCGACGGCTCGAGGAGCTTTTTAAAAGACTGTTCAGAGTGAAGATCTTTATTAGACTGAATATTCATGTACAATTTCCCTATTTATAATGTGGAGCGATGTAAACAACACGCATTACTTATTCTAGAATGTTCGACGTGTTGACAATGAAAGTGCTGAGGTAGCGTCTAGAGCACACCTGTGATGTCTCAAATTACAGAAAAACAACATGTACTTGTTCTAAGAACTGTTTACTGTTTTACAAAATGTGCTTAGCTTGCGTTTGTGGTACGTCCTGTGATGCGACGCCATCAGATCGTACACATACTCTAGGATACGTAACTCCTCCCTCCTTAAGTTCGAAATCATCTGGAGTATTTATTTTCGGCAGATGATTTTGAAAAATTATCATTTTTAATTTCTTAAATTTATACAAAATAATAAAAATTACACTTAATATTACAATAATATATAAAACTATTGTTCCGACACTAATTGATTTCACATTCACCATATTTTCACTATTTTTGTCACTATTTTCCAAAGCGTAATTTAATAACTGCAAGTTTGACAACTCGGTTCCTCGCAGATTCAAGGGTTTCAACTCTGGCATCCTTGTTATGGACATCGTCTCTGGTATGCTGATTATAGGTAATTTATTATAGAGTATTTCTCCGGATTTCGTTTGATGTTGGCGGAGGTGATAGTTCTGGATTTGCAATTCGCAATCATAATCTATGGTTATTACGTAAGTATCCTTAATTTCATGATGAAATGTTTCATCCTTGCAGGATCTTGTGATTTTTATGGATTTCTTCGAATAAAGTATCCATCGATTAGTCTGAATTGCTTCTAATTTGACGTCATCTATTTCGACAGGAACTTGAATGCAAGAAGCGTTTGTGGAGTATCGCATTAAATCTGCAACACAAGTATCTTCGGCAACAAGGAACTCGTCCTTTTCATTACATAAATAAGTATCAGCATCGATTACATTACAGGGCTTTGATAGAGATTTCGTTTTCGACCCATTCACTATAAGGTAAGGGTGTTTTGGAATTATAATTAAGGTATTCTGGGTAAAGGGTTCGGTAATAGGTAAGGGAACAATTTTATAATAAAAATAAGATTGCTTATATACCAAAGGTATTTCCATAATAAAATTAATCTGCTTATCTCTAACATATGATTTCATACTAATCGTCTGTTCTATTTTCACTAAATTTTCAGGTTTTGACGGATAAATTAGTTTTTCAGTTTCCTCAATATTTTTTAATATAGTAAGTAATTCCTTACTATCCACAATTGACTGGTGTAATACGCCTATTTTACTGAATGCTATAGCGGATTCAACCTCATCTAATTTTATACATATTAATTGAAAATTATGAATGAATAGATTGCAAGCATGAATAACATGATATAATTATTCTTGAAGTTTTAATTCATTCACATTTTTATTTAAATTTGCAATAGATTTATCCATTTGAACAAGATTCAACTGTACATTATTAGTAATATTCATTATTTCTCCTACCATTTCAAATATAAGAGTTGCTTTCTTATCTAATATGGATTGTCGGGATTGTAATCCATTTATTAATTTGTAATATTCCAGTTAAGTTAATTAGTTTTATTAATGAGCTTTGAAACTAACCGACTGCACTGCTATGTAAAAATATTAAGATGTATTCTACCTGACTCTATCTGACTCTATTTTACTCTATCTGACTCTAGCTGACTCTTATTTGACTCTAGCTGACTCTATTTGACTCTATCTGACTCTTATCTGACTCTATCTGCCTATCTGAATTATCAGTAGACTCTAAATATGTTTCATTAATTCTTGATAGTATTAATATATGTAATTCTTGGTACTTATTAATATTCGTATTAAAATCTAAACTAAACTTCACTAAATCTAATATCTTAACAACTATACGAGAACTAACATACCTTCCTGTTCTTTTTTAAATCTGTTTGTCTTCTTTTTTTATCTCTAGCTTTTTGTTTCCTATGTGCGTTTTTTACATAATAAATGGAATATTTAAACTTAGGCTTAATGTACTCTTTTAAGAACTTATTATCCAAATCTGGTCTATTATTGGGTCCATTCAACTTTAGGACACCGTTAGTATCAAAGTCAATAGCGGACTGAGCTGTTTCCGTACTGCTCTTTGATCGTTCTTCGGTAGCTATCATAGTACTAGATGGGGATAGTATAGAAAAGGGTGATCGGCATTGAGCTGAGGTAATATTCTCAATTCTTTCAGAATCTGTGGAATTTAACATAGTACTAATTGGAAGAGATTCGTCACTCTTTAAGTCTTGTACTTTATCACAAACATTTATGGTTGAAGAAATATTATCTTCGCCTTTACCATCGATAGCGTTTAATCTAATTTGTGATAAGGTATCCGCATTTGTATCTGGTAAACTATCTGAACTATCAAGAGTAATTGTATGATCTCTATAAGCGATTACCTTACTAAGAAATTCGGTTTTATCTAGCTGAATTTCAGCTGGTGAACTATACATCATAGGTATTTGTGTGATAGATGTACTCAATAACTGATTATTCATGTCTATGTTTGCACCAAGTTGTTTTAATAAATCGGAACCTATCAATCCATCATATAGACTATCAACTTCATAAATATGAAATTTGTGAAATTTCGAACTTTTAAAGATTTTTAATAGCGGTATGTAAAGAACCTCATTATGAGTACTGTGGGCATGAGTGCTAATAACTTCAAACTGTTCCTTGTATGTAGAGTCGGGAAAATATTCGAATGCTTTAGCTGGGCTTATAAAGGACCTTGATGAACCTGTGTCTATGATAAATCGTGATTTGATTTCCGGAATAATAATATGAGGTAATTTTAGAGTTTTATCATAATTTAAATGTATTCTATTTTTGGGATCCTCGGGGGAGGCTGCTGGACAAAAATTTTCATTTTGTTTTACAGCATCTTGTGGACTATCTGAGTTATCAAGTTCTACTTGATTTTCCTCTTCGTTATTGAATACATACGAGTTTTCATCCTCGTTATATTCCTCGGGATAACTTTCACAAGTTTCCTGATAATACTCCGGTTCATCATTAAAAAATAGATGATTAGTTGGCTGTGTATTCTTCAACGGAACTGCGGTGCGCATAGAAACATCTGAGTCTGATTTGTACGATGGTCTATGTGCTTGAGCGTTTGGCGGAATGCCAAAACGGAATTGTCCCGGTTGATTCCTATAGAATCCTGATTGGGGTTTATGAGGTTGCATAAAATTTGGCTTGAAGGCTTGGTTTGGGTAACCAAATTTAAAATTCTGTTGTGGTTGTGGAACACCGAATTTAAATTGTCCATAATTGTTCGGCTTTGAAAATCTATTTATTGGAGGATGTTGTTGCATGGGCATACCGAATTTAAAATTATTATTCGGTTGAGTAAATTTCTGGTTAGGTATGAATTGTGGTCTGTTAATAGCAATATTTGGTTGATAACCAAATTTAAAATTTTGTGGTGTCATGTTATTCGACATCATCGGTTTATAATTACTCTGAATGAAAGGTTTCGGTTGCTGAGTGGCTCTAGTTTTTCTAGAATTGTATTGAATCTGGAAGTTTACTTCTTCCGTAACAATACTAAGTGCCATTTCAAGAGTGGTACATCCCTTAAGACGTACGATGCGTATTAAATCTTCAGGGAGATTAAACAAGAAAACATTCATTGCCATATTATTATAAATAATAATTTTGGCATTACGAACACCAGTATCATTCAACAAGTTCACTTTTGAAAATAGAGTACTACGCATGTACTGTATTCTATTGCAAAAATCAATAAATGATTCACCGTTATTAATCTTTAGCGACTCTAGCTCTATGGCTATGCATTCTTCCGAACGCGGATCACCAAAGTGTTGCGTTAGCAAATTCTTAAGTGCGGACCATGTCTTTATATCTTCACGCTCGCTTATTAAATTCGCGGCACGACCGACCAGTCTACTTGTGATAATATGGAATACGTATAATTCCTGCGCTGGATTATTTAATCCTCTATAATGACTTATAACATATTCACACTTCTTAATAAATAAATTAATTAATTTTCCATCACCTTCAAATTTAGGTATAATGGATACCATTTCCTTTGGTATTATTGTAATAACATTATCCACTTTGTGGCTTTCCATTTTTATTTAATTATTATATTATTTAAAATTCTTCAACAAAAAAAAAATTATTTCAAAGTAATTCAATATTTTAAAAAAAATAATCTTAAATTAAATACAGCAATCTAGGATAAGACGGGACACAGAGGGAAAGTGAAAAGGTCTACTCACATTATCTCCGTGGCCATTCTCCCAAATGTAGCTGCTTGAGTCTTGCGTCCTCGGCTTTGTCGCTGCGTAGACTTATTTGTTTGATGGTTCGCGATACCCGTAACAACGTTAAAACGTTCGCCGAAAATTTCCGCGGACAGACCGATTTTTGTGTCTTCAAGGGCACGGTTTCTCGACGCGAGTATCCTACCGACTGCGCCAGTCAAATCGGGCGACGGCTCGAGGAGCTTTTTAAAAGACTGTTCAGAGTGAAGATCTTTATTAGACTGAATATTCATGTACAATTTCCCTATTTATAATGTGGAGCGATGTAAACAACACGCATTACTTATTCTAGAATGTTCGACGTGTTGACAATGAAAGTGCTGAGGTAGCGTCTAGAGCACACCTGTGATGTCTCAAATTACAGAAAAACAACATGTACTTGTTCTAAGAACTGTTTACTGTTTTACAAAATGTGCTTAGCTTGCGTTTGTGGTACGTCCTGTGATGCGACGCCATCAGATCGTACACATACTCTAGGATACGTAACTACCTACAGGCTGTTTGATGTTATTGTGTGTATATTTTATTGTAATGTATGAACATTTATCTTTTTCTAAATAATAATAATAATAATAATAATAAAAAACATTTATTGCACACATCACAATATACATTTGCAGTACATAAAAGAAAATTAAAAATAAACTATTTTAAACTGCTTCGGAACCGGAGGGTGATGATGGTAACCATCATATTCCCTCCACCACACCAACAAACGCTGCACACACCCACAGTAGCCACACGTGAAGCGCCCCGTCCTACTTCCTAAATAAATACAAAATGTAATAATAATAACCTACCTGTCACAGTCTCGACGCACAAATGTCAAAACCATCAATAGTTTCACTGTTAATTTATTGTGATGTGGCAAATAAATTGTCTTTCTTTCTCCTTCTTCTTCTTCTTTCTAATAGTGTTTTGATTTCCTAATTATGTATTGTACCGTACTGTGGCGATGTTTAAAACGCGTAATGGTTACGGAAGAGACTATATTTAAAACTCTTACAAGTTACAATTAGTAGTGGGACAAACGACTTGATTTTCACAACGAAATTAAACGTTGTGTTTATTTTTTCAAGCTAGCTTATAAAAAAGCTTATCACTTAAAACGCTTTTTAACATACTTTAAAAAAAACTTCAAATTTTTTTATCGCCTTCATAATTTTTGTACAATAGTTCCAAATCAACGCATTGCCCCCTCTCGACATTGTCAATTTTATTATTAAATGTACATCCACTATTCTATATTTACACTTAACATACCTATCTACACTATATGTTACTTACACTAAACACACTATAATCCTCTGAACTATTTACAATAAGTTAAGTAAATGAACAATCTCATTTACTTAATTAAAAACACCGAACTCGCTTACGAACCAACTCGTGATGTATCAAACTTAAACACATGCTTCGTTCCCGACAGCGAAACGCATACTAAGTAGTAATTTTAAACATAACATTAACAAATAACGAAACAACGGTCAACGGTTAAAAATTAACACAACAAAATATGAGCGACCAAAAATAATTTACTTATAAACAATAATAAATATTATGCAATCAAACGAAATTCAATTTAGTAACATAATCGTTATGATAACATCGTTTTACTTTCGACTTTATGTCTTTTTGTATAAAATGTATTTTCGATCGCTTTCACGACAGCGCCAACGGGCAACGATCAACGCTAAGCGGCGGTCGGTGATGCAACCACGCATGACGCAACTATGTTCCGTTATAACGTCAACAGCTTAAACTTACAAACGTACTTATATGCTTGTTATAATAAGCAGAGCTTAATAATTGCTTTTCGTTATAACGCCCACCTCTAGTTACAATAATGAATGACCCCAACGAGGGTGGAAGTCATTCGCTTACAATACTACTATACTAGTGCAGAGTGCTCTGCTTTCAATGAACGATCACAGCAAGGTGGAAGTCATTCACATGCCACAGAGTAGGGAAGAAGATTACACTTCAGTTTTCACACATCATTCCCATTACACTTATCCGTTCCGTTATCATTCTCAAGATGAACAAATTTATGTTCGGAAGTCATGTTTTGCCGGAGAATCTTGACATCGACATGTAGGTGTGCCATATTATTTGCAGCGCACTATGGCAGTGGTGCCATCTCTTGGTGTATCTTGTAACTAGTGTAGTCATGGGCGTTAAAGTATAATAATAATTTATGTATTCTATTTCTGTTGCCTTTTATTGGTTGATACTTTTCTAAACGTTAAGTGCAGCTGCAGCCATGGAAATAAGATAACAAAAATACGGCTTCACTTACAAATGCAAAGGTAACACGCAACAAAAATTAATGAGCGTTCAAAATCAACTTTATAAAATAAAAGTTAATGTCTAAATTAATTTTTTTTAAATCGACATACGGTGTTCTGTACCGCACAAAAAATTAGACGTATCTGTGCTTATAGCCCCGCCCCGTTGCACAGAGTTTTGGTGGGGTAATTTTTTGCTTGAGTTACGTTTGTTGACATGTTATCTGGATGGCTGCAGCCGCTTTAAGCCAGGTCCAGCCGTCTCACACGTGTGTACATTTGCTCAGGGCCTGTTGACTAAAGAGGAATAATTTCATATCCAATAAGAACTCTGTGTTACTAGACAAGCTGCGCGGTAAATAGAAATTGTACCACTAAGTTGCGGTCAATTGACCGTAACTCAATATCACCATCTCGCTTACTCTCAACTAGAAGCCCTATCGCGCTCCCTGTTTGTGAGCTGTCGAACTGCCGCGTTATGTGACGCAATTTTACTTCTAAACATCCCGTCTAGTCTCTCTATTCTAAAAAAAGTAACTGGCGCCGCCGCTGCTTAAAGCTTGTCACGCTATCTCCTCCGAAACCGCTGGGGGTATTGGGTCGCGACCGATGCCAATCGATGCAGAATAATGTGGGGAAGAAAGTAAGATATGTCTCATATTCGTCGGAATTTAAGTTTTTTTTTATTTTTTGTTTTGTGGAAAAACATGGGCAAAGCCCCTATCCTTAAAGAAATTATTCATCTTCGTTTAATTGTGGAACAAGGCAACATGTAATTGTGCAAATAAGCGGCCAGTAATAATAATTTAAAAACAGAATCTCTATTCTAAAAAAAAGTAACTGGCTGGAAAAATATTGACTTTTTCATGTTCAGATTACGATAACTCGCCAAAAAACGTAGAGGGAGAATAACAAGAGTAATTCATAGTTTTGTCGCATTCGCACAAGAAAAAGAGCTACTTAAGGTGATATCGTATAAAAGAATGAAACAGAACGATTATATTTTTTGTTTCATGACGAATTTTAGTATTTGAAGTATATCAAATAACTTTCATAAACAAAGTTTGACAGTTGACGGATATTTGTCTATCGTCTTCCTGGTAAAATTAGTTAAAATTTATGTAAAAGTACAAATGCATGCTATATTTTGCTGTAGATAAGAACTTCGTATAATTATTTATATCATTTTTATGAAACTATGGTGGGGTGTAGCATTATAGGGTGAAAAAGTGATAGTGGAAAGAAAATGCCGACTTATCTTTTCATTCGTAAGTATACCACGCTTTATCAGTAATAAGGCTTTTCAAAATATGATAAATTGTGTTTAAAGTATTCTTATCGTAAAATTCTTCGTAGTAAAGCATTAATCAAAGTAAATATCATTTAAGAAAATTTATAACCAAACAAAATTACTCCGTTTGGTGTTGCCGAAATTTCAATAAATTATTACCCCATATTATGGGAAATATTAATTTTGCAGTATGCATTAATAATAAAATTAAATAGAAGAAATGTATTAATTATATATAATAAAATGACTCGTTTCAGTTTTCCTGAAGATAATGTTTTACTGTAGAATTGGATTGTATCAACAAGACATTGATATTGGACACCAAAACAAAATGTATTATTCAAAAAGAAGAAACTGACTGTACTGATTGAAATAAAACTAGTTTATACGGATTTTATCGCGGTTTAATTTTTATTTTAGTCCCGACGTTTCGAAAGCTTTTCAGCCTTCGTGGTCACGGGAGAGACTGAGGTGTAGGTCGTCTCGAAAAGTTAATGTTACAATGGCTACCTTCATTTTAAAATTATACATATATTTTCAATTATATAAAAAAGTTAGTTGACACTAGTCCGATCTACGCAGAAAGAGCTCACGGTATCTTGAGGTCTGGCTGTACTGCTTTGTAATTCTGTACCTATTCTGGTAAATATTTAGTTTAAGCATGTATAGCAATAATCAATAGAAAAAGTACCTAAATTAATTACATTTAAAATATTATTTTATTTATTAGGATCACAAACCGATATATAATAATAGTATTTATATTAGAGTAAAGGCTTTTTAATATAACAATGGTAATTCTTGTCACAATAATAAGTAACCACAGAATTCAAATATTCAGAAAATACAGTTAAATTAAATAAGCACTCACGCCTGTTTTCCCCAAACGGGTAGGCAGAGGTGTACCTAACTAGTATACCCACATTTCGCCTAGTGTATATTCGTCCCATGATGTGATAGGAGGCAAACTATCGCCATACCGGGCACAATTCCAGACTCCGGGCTGATACTAAGCATAGCATGATAGAAAATCCCATCCCGGGAACTTTGCCCGACCCGGGGATTGAGCCCGAGACCTCTGAAGCTCATTGACGCCAGTGAATTTACTTGGCATTATGACACAACACCTTATGTATCTGGGTGACGAGCGTAGTTCAGTGCCATGTAGTAGTAATAATTCAAAATTAAGTAGTTGATAATTCGAGGTTCTGATTGGTGTTGCTTCTGTTTATGGGCAGGTGTGAAGCTTATCACCAGGTGAGTGACTTGCGCGTCTCATCTAAAGCTAATAAAAATAATATTTAAATAATAAAAGGTAATTGAAAATAACCATGTTGTATTATTTACTCACAAAAGCAAGAACCTATTATTTCTCAAGAAATTGTAGTACATGACGTCACGTAACAAAACAAATTGTGGGGTAATTTGTTTTTGACGCGGTAACCCTCGAAATTGTATCCTTGTCTCTTTCTGCGACACCTTTAGTAGGAGTCTATAGATTCTCAGTCAACGCCAAAAAATGATCGTAGATTTTTTTTTACAATCTTAGACTACAGACATTTCTCCTTCAAACAAGACCTCATTTGTTTAAAAATAATTTAAATCAGACTAATGTTTTCATTAAAATCTAAAAGCCACTTTTTAGAAAAAAATATGCGTTTCGAGATATATAAATTCGATGCTCTCAGACTCATTATGTTACAAAGAAAATATTTATATCAACTGGAAGATGAAAGCTTTCTCATTCATATGAACTTCATTTCAAGTATCTATCTTAAAATTTGGATTTTAATTGAATTTTAAAGAACGATATTTCAACAGAAATCGGAATGAAGAATCGCGTCTTTTCTTGGTTTTTCTCCTCTTGGATTTTATACAAAGATTGAGTCATTCATTCACTTGATTCATTCATCGCCCTTAATGTAAGACACATTTAATTAGAGAGCTTGAATTGATTAAAGCTTCTTCACAGTAAAACAGTTTTTCAGTATATATTTTTTTTAATTTCGTTTATGTTAAAAACGTCACGTTTTAATATCATATTGCAATAACAAATATTGTTTTTGCGAGTAAGCCTTATTAGGGGCCTTTTACGAGTAAAATATTCTCTATTAAGACTTTTTACGAGTAAGTCTTATTAAGGGTTGAAAGCCCCGTACGAAAACCGAGCGTAGCTAGCCTAGGGGCTGCTAGCCCCTAGTAGTATACATTAAAGTGTTTGATTATATCTGGATAATTCCAACAGGGTCCAGTAAGAAGTTGGCCAAGCTGGCGGCGGCGCGCAGTGCCCTGGCGGTACTGGAGGAGCGTCGCGTGGAGCCGCTCATGCCGCTCATGGCGCTCGTGCAGGCCGAGCAGCAGCACGCGCGCGCCGGCTTCCTGCACCAGATCCTCGCTGATCACATCGCCAAGTGAGTCACCACCTGTCACTGCTGGCGCTGCCATCAGCGCGGGGGCCAGGAGTTAATCAGGCGAGCCGCATTCCGGGCTCTGCCAGTGTATATCATACTTCATACTACCATACTTCATATTATCATACTTCATACTAATACTATAAATGTGAATGTAAGTTTGTTTGTTACGCTTTCACGCCTAAATCATTGAACCGATTTTGATGAATTTTGATGTAGTGATAGATGGGACCCTGGAGACGGTTAAAGGCTACGTTTTATTTTCACGCGGGCAACAGCTAGTATATAAATAAATACACCCAGCAGTCACGCACATAGTCCTGACCCCACACTAGGTTAACCTGTATCGTGGGTATCAGGAACTACGAGGGACTTGCCAACCCACAACATACAGACCCGAGACAAATATTTGTAGATCACACAAACACTTGTCTCGTGCGGCAATCGAACCCACGGCCTCTCGCCTCGCTGCCGCCTACTTGCCCACTGCGCCACGGAGGCAGTATCCAGTAACTTAGACAGGATAATTCTGTCAATGGTCGAGGGTTGACGGTCATTATATTTAGCTTGTAGGGTACTTATCAGCTGGTCTACTCCTTAAAGCAATGTGAATTCCATTACAAGGCAATTCCAATCCCATTACGATTCCGATTACAATAAAATCATAACTGTGGGAAATTTCTTATGTTTACGCGAACATTACACATTGAAATAAAACTAGTTTGTACGGATTTATAGCGGTTTTTTTTTACACACGATAAAATTCGTATAAACTAGTTTTATTTCAATTCAAATCGTCTAACGATTGGATTTATATGCGATCGTTTACTGTGAAGCTAGTCACGTGTGGCGGGTAATAGGATGCCTGTCAATGACAAACAATGAAGAGTTTGTAAACAGTCGTATCTGCTCTAAAATTATTAAATTCAATAATTAATCAAAAAAAATGTAACTGGCGCCGCCGCTGCCGCTGCCAAAAGCTTGTCACGCTATCTCCTCCGAAACCGCTGGGGGTATGGGGTCGAGACCGATACCAATCGATGCAGAATAATGTGGGGAAAAAATTAAGATATGTCTCATATTCGTCGGATTTTAAGTTTTTTTTTATTTTATGTTTTGTGGAAAAACATGGGCAAAGCCCCTAGTTATTAAAATAATACTTATTAATTCCGCTAGCTGATTGAATTCACCATTGAAGTCACCATTGCATTACAATAATACTCGAGAGTATGAAAATGAACGAAATTGCTTTAAAAATTGTTTTCATATTGAAATCATATTTTAAGAGTAGACAGGATGGTCCAGTGCAGTCTCTTTGCCGTGTCAGGATAAAAAAAAAATAAGGAAATTAGTGTAAAATGTGTCAAATCAATGCGGCGCATTGATACATTGGTGTGGAAATATTATGTTTTTTTGCAGTCTGATAAACGAGAAGTTCAGCGAGATGATGAAGTTGGACGTGGTGCATTCGAAACGTAAAGCTCTGGCCGGCATCGTAATAACGATCAACAACAAGATCGAAGGTGCCAAGGTACCGTACAGTTTACACACGTTTTTCGATAAATAGATTATAATAATTACACATTGTGCCAAGTAGATTTTGTATGAAACCACAGAAAATTTAATTGTTTGTATACATGTTAATATAGTTTTAGATATTTTTTTTTATAGCCTAGGCCGGCAAACGAGCAAGTGGGTCACCTGATGGTAAGTGATCTCCACCGCGCATGTACTACGTACACAATACTAGAAGATGGGAAGGGGACGGGATTTGGGCCTCCGGATATCCCACTCACCGCGCGAAACGCAGCAGCAAGCTGCTAGTTTATGCTGGTTTTCCGTGAAACAGTGGTAACGACCCGGACGAGCCGGCCCATTCGTGTTATAGACTTAAGTGTCCACAGCGTAGCTATACCACTCTAAAATTAGATTTAACAAAAAATAAATGATCGCCCCATTGTATTGTTTATGGTTCAGGTGATAGCCGTGACGACAGGCACCAAGTGTATATCCGGTGAACACATGTCTGTCCGTGGACGAGCTGTCAACGACTGTCATGCTGAAGTAAGTACTGCTGTCTCAACTATCCAAATAAGATAACTAGAACGATAACACTCATATGAATCTGCCAAAAATACGGCTCCACTTACTCACTCATGCAAAGGTAATAATCACACGCAACACTCATCACACAACAAAAATTAATTAACGTTTAAAATCAACTATGTTTGATAAAAGTCTTATTTCGATGACGGTAATATAGATTACACCGTAGATTTAAATATTATACCTTTAAAACATTTTGATACTTATTTAGAAATACAAGTAAAATTATTTTTGAAGTTATATTTAAAGGGACAAGTAGTTTAAGCATTTTTTTTTATAAAAAAGCTTTTATTATAATAGAGGGCAGCAAACGAGCAAGCAGGTCACCTGATGGTTAGTCTAGACCGCCCATCAGCAACTACATAATACCTACACACACAATGCCTTAAAGAAAAGGGATAATACCTACACACACAATGCCTTAAAGAAAAGGGATAATACCTACACACACAATGCCTTAAAGAAAAGGGATAATACCTCTACACACACAATGCCTTAAAGAAAAGGGATAATACCTACACACACAATGCCTTAAAGAAAAGGGATAATACCTACACACACAATGCCTTAAAGAAAAGGGATAATACCTACACACACAATGCCTTAAAGAAAAGGGATAATACCTCTACACACACAATGCCTTAAAGAAAAGGGATAATACCTACACACACAATGCCTTAAAGAAAAGGGATAATACCTCTACACACACAATGCCTTAAAGAAAAGGGATAATACCTACACACACAATGCCTTAAAGAAAAGGGATAATACCTACACACACAATGCCTTAAAGAAAAGGGATAATACCTACACACACAATGCCTTAAAGAAAAGGGATAATACCTACACACACAATGCCTTAAAGAAAAGGGATAATACCTACACACACAATGCCTTAAAGAAAAGGGATAATACCTACACACACAATGCCTTAAAGAAAAGGGATAATACCTACACACACAATGCCTTAAAGAAAAGGGATAATACCTACACACACAATGCCATAAAGAAAAGGGATAATACCTACACACATAATGCCTTAAAGAAAAGGGATAATACCTACACACACAATGCCTTAAAGAAAAGGGATAATACCTACACACACAATGCCTTAAAGAAAAGGGATAATACCTACACACACAATGCCTTAAAGAAAAGGGATAATACCTACACACACAATGCCTTAAAGAAAAGGGATAATACCTACACACACAATGCCATAAAGAAAAGGGATAATACCTCTACACACACAATGCCTTAAAGAAAAGGGATAATACCTACACACATAATGCCTTAAAGAAAAGGGATAATACCTCTACACACACAATGCCTTAAAGAAAAGGGATAATACCTACACACACAATGCCTTAAAGAAAAGGGATAATACCTACACACACAATGCCTTAAAGAAAAGGGATAATACCTACACACACAATGCCTTAAAGAAAAGGGATAATACCTACACACACAATGCCTTAAAGAAAAGGGATAATACCTCTACACACACAATGCCTTAAAGAAAAGGGATAATACCTACACACACAATGCCTTAAAGAAAAGGGATAATACCTACACACACAATGCCTTAAAGAAAAGGGATAATACCTACACACACAATGCCTTAAAGAAAAGGGATAATACCTCTACACACACAATGCCTTAAAGAAAAGGGATAATACCTACACACATAATGCCTTAAAGAAAAGGGATAATACCTCTACACACACAATGCCTTAAAGAAAAGGGATAATACCTACACACATAATGCCTTAAAGAAAAGGGATAATACCTCTACACACACAATGCCTTAAAGAAAAGGGATAATACCTACACACATAATGCCTTAAAGAAAAGGGATAATACCTCTACACACACAATGCCTTAAAGAAAAGGGATAATACCTACACACATAATGCCTTAAAGAAAAGGGATAATACCTCTACACACACAATGCCTTAAAGAAAAGGGATAATACCTACACACACAATGCCTTAAAGAAAAGGGATAATACCTACACACACAATGCCTTAAAGAAAAGGGATAATACCTACACACACAATGCCTTAAAGAAAAGGGATAATACCTACACACACAATGCCATAAAGAAAAGGGATAATACCTCTACACACACAATGCCTTAAAGAAAAGGGATAATACCTACACACATAATGCCTTAAAGAAAAGGGATAATACCTCTACACACACAATGCCTTAAAGAAAAGGGATAATACCTACACACATAATGCCTTAAAGAAAAGGGATAATACCTCTACACACACAATGCCTTAAAGAAAAGGGATAATACCTACACACACAATGCCTTAAAGAAAAGGGATAATACCTACACACACAATGCCTTAAAGAAAAGGGATAATACCTACACACACAATGCCTTAAAGAAAAGGGATAATACCTACACACACAATGCCTTAAAGAAAAGGGATAATACCTCTACACACACAATGCCTTAAAGAAAAGGGATAATACCTACACACACAATGCCTTAAAGAAAAGGGATAATACCTACACACACAATGCCTTAAAGAAAAGGGATAATACCTCTACACACACAATGCCTTAAAGAAAAGGGATAATACCTACACACACAATGCCTTAAAGAAAAGGGATAATACCTACACACACAATGCCTTAAAGAAAAGGGATAATACCTACACACACAATGCCTTAAAGAAAAGGGATAATACCTCTACACACACAATGCCTTAAAGAAAAGGGATAATACCTACACACATAATGCCTTAAAGAAAAGGGATAATACCTCTACACACACAATGCCTTAAAGAAAAGGGATAATACCTACACACACAATGCCTTAAAGAAAAGGGATAATACCTCTACACACACAATGCCTTAAAGAAAAGGGATAATACCTACACACATAATGCCTTAAAGAAAAGGGATAATACCTCTACACACACAATGCCTTAAAGAAAAGGGATAATACCTACACACATAATGCCTTAAAGAAAAGGGATAATACCTCTACACACACAATGCCTTAAAGAAAAGGGATAATACCTACACACACAATGCCTTAAAGAAAAGGGATAATAATGTTCGTAAGTATGACTCTGTATCTTTTTATCGTTCCCAACTCAAGTGGTCACCCATCCGCCAGCGTCGGAATCTACGCGCACTCACTACTCTCTTTTCTATTCTCACTTGTTCTAATTCCCCCTCCTACTTAACTTGCAACTTTAATTATCTGGGATCTAACCACGAGAGAAACCTTCGCTCCTCAAGCAATATTCTCCTACAATGTCCCCCTCACAATTCTGACTTTATTCACTCCTCCTTTACTGTCCAATCTATACATCTTTGGAATGAGCGCTCCCACTCGAAATCAGGACGTCCAGTAACCGGTTCACTTTTAAATTGAAAGTACGGATGCTCCTGTCTGATGTAGTAGCGGAATCTCATCATTAGCAGATATATATATAATAATAATACCAGCCCTGTATTATATACGTCCCACTGCTGGGCATGGGCCTCCTCTACTGAATGAGAGGGGTTAGGCCTTAGTCTACCACACTGGCCTAATGTGGGTTGGCAGACTTCACATACCTTCGAAATTCTTATGAAGAAATTCTCAGGTATGCAGGTTTCCTCACGATGTTTTTCCTTCACCGTTAAAGCAAGTGATAATTAACAATTAATACACACATAACTTAGAAAAGTCAGAGGTGTATGCACTTGGGGCTGGTTTTGAACCTGCGACTTTGGTCTCGACAGTCCATACCACTCCCCGCTGAGCTATCACTGCTATAGCAGATATATATTATGTTTTATATATTATACGTATGTTTATTATGTACTTATATATACATCACTTTTCTTATACGCCCACATCATCTCATCTCTGCATCACTCAAAGGTAGACTGGTAGATAATGCCTAATGGCATTAAGTTCGCCTTTATACAAGTTGTGTATATAAAGTTTTAAATAAATAAATAATAAAGAGGTTTAACACGAGGTTTTGAGGCTCCGGAAATATGGTAATAGATAAGTTGGGGGCTTTTTTTTCATTCTTGTACAATACGCGCTTAATAATTTTATCGATCTGAAGTTGGTCACTCGCGTCGTCGAGTCTATTTTATTCAGAGACTAAACGATAAAGGCGGGTAAATTGACTAACTTCACCATGTTGTTTACACACGCCAGGTGGCAGCACGTCGATGTCTACAGCGCCATCTGTATGCACAACTGCTGATGTATGCGTCACAACCGGGTACGTTTCTATTTTATAAATTATCAGATCAATAGGGTAGTTTCCTATATTGAATTTTATACATTTTTTTATAAGCAACAGAAAATGATTCGCAAAAGAAACCCTTTTATTAAAACACAATTATAATTGGTTCAGAAATGTGCCCGCAGTTATGACTTTAAATGTTGGTATGAGGAAAAGTGGGTGCGTAGTAGGGATATCTCACTATCTCGCTTGCACGCGTGCACTATAATGAACATTTTACACAGTGACGTCAAAGGTTGCATCGTCTGTCATTTGATAATTACCCCTTCTACAGGATTTCAATGGCTTCTATCTTATTTATTTTTGGTCCGATTTATAAAATTCTTTCTGCAATAGATTTTGAGTAACGTAACTTATTAATTTAAATAATAAAAAAAATTAGTCAACTACCCTATTGCATAAAATATTATGTAGATAAGGAGTTTTAAAGAAGCCTTGACTAAAAAGAGAGAGCGATTGATTGTAAATTAATAATAGTACACGTATACTGCATAGTCCTTTTTTTAACGTTGGGAAACCCTTTATGGGTACGCCCCACCGCGTGGTATACTGCATAGTCTTGACCCCACACTTTAACCGGTATCGTGGGTATCAGGAAATATTTTAGATTTACGGTCCCACAACACCCAGGCCCTAAAATATACAGTATGTAAAAAAACCTTGTTGGCCCTTTCTAGGTCGTAAAGACAGACAGATTAATAAAAATAGTTAAAATAAAAAATATACAAATAGAAGCGAGTTATCCTTATACAGTCGACTTAGAAAATGAACATATTTAAACAATGTCAATGAACAGCTGACTGATGTGACGTACTGACGAAGGGTTTGATGCACGTAAACGCCGCAACATGCTATCTCGCTCTGGCTCCGAGTCATCGCTTTTGCAGAATTAATCAATCGAAATGCGGTTTACAAACAATAAAATAATTAAAGTATAAACAATTAATATGATTATTATTATAGTCTCATTTTCGTATGCGAGTTATTTCATTACGTTTGAATATCGATTCTGATATCACAGTTAAAACGCCCAACAGGGTTTTTGTTACATATTGTATATGTGGATATCATAAACATCGATCGAACCTACGGCTTCCTGTTTCTCAACCGACTACTCGCCCGTTGCACCACAAGCTGTCAAAATGTGAACAGAACAATGGTTCCACCAGCACGTGATGGTTATTCAATCCAATGATATTTATCGAGCAGATCCTCGCGTCCCGATCCTGGAGTCGAGCCTGGAGCCGGTGGCCGGCGGTGGTTACCAGTTGAAGCCGAACCGTCAGGTGCACCTGTACATCAGCACGGCGCCGTGCGGTGACGGACGCATCTTCAGCCCCCACGAGCAACACGAGCCGGAGCCTGACAGACATCCTAACAGGTCAAATAAAATAACTATCATCAAAGCATTACTTGAGTGGTACAGCCATGTTCATATATGCCATATCAGTTTTTTTTCTTTATTTTATATTTACTAGCTGTTGCCCGTGGCTCCGCCCGCGTGTTTGCTATTTCCAGGATTAAAGTAGCCTATGTTGAATTTTCTTATATAGAAATAGTGGGCGATAGCGGTGGGCGCGGCGTGAGGGGGGGATCGCATCAAGCGACTCCCGTCAGCTGTGTGAGAAACGCGCTTGACTAAAATACTAATATCGCTATTAAAAAATAGGGGTTGATGGTAGAAGGGTGAAAATTTAGGATTGTATGTATTTTTTAATACCACATCTAAAAAAAATAAACAATAAAAACTTTTGGGGTATGAAAACTAAATGTTGGCCGAATTCTCAGACCTACCCGATATGTACACAAAATTTCATACAAATCGGTCCAGCCGTTTCGGAGGAGTTTGGTAACAAACATTTTATATATTAGATTTATTTATTACAGTATCAATATAATCTTTACAGGAATTACATCCAATATATACTGTTATACAATTTTTATAGTTACCTTTACGAATTCCGCTAATGTTTTGCCTACAACATGAATGGGCCGACTCGATTGTCGAACACTGTCTCACAGATAACCTAGGTCAAGTAGCGGCTTTCTTCTCCGTTCGTACGATGTTTAGATATCCGGAGGCTCAAACCCCCCTCCCCTTCCCGATCCTTTAAATTATCCCGTTCTTTTAAGGGTATTTTGGCATATTCATATGAGAGTTATCGTTCTAGTTGTCTTATTTCGGTGTTGCTAGGTCTTAAAATGACAACAACCGTAATCTAAATTAGCACATTTAGTCTTAAAGATACCGATATTTAACAACATCCTAAGTCGGTTGCCTAGGTAGCGCAATTTTAATCCGTACGCGGTGCTGTGCTGAGGTCTCGGGTTCGATCCCCGGGTCGGGTAAAATTGATATTGATTTTTTTATAACGAAATGCTCAGTATAAGCCCGGAGTTATTGTATACGGTACGGTATGGCGATAGGCTCGCCTCCTATCACATCACGGGACCGAAATAAGCTAGACGAAATGTGGGTGTACTGGTTACACATCTGCCAACCCCTTCGGGGATTATAGTCGTCAGTGCAGTCCTAAATTGTGATTTTTAAATAAACTTTTATTCCGCAGACTCGCTCGTGGTCAGCTCCGTACCAAAATAGAATCAGGTGAAGGTACAATACCAGTGAAGAACTGCAGCAACGTGGTGCAGACTTGGGATGGAGTCATGCAAGTAAGTGGTATCACGAGTGGTAGAGCCACGCTGTAGACAATTTCGTCTACAGCATGAATGGGCCGGCTCGTCCGAGTCGTTACCACTGTCTCACAGAAAACCTACGTAAAGTAGCAGCTTGCTGTTGCGTTTCGTACGGTGAGTGGGATATCCGGAGGCCTAAATTCCCTCCCCTTCCCAATCCCTTAATTATCCCTTTCCTTTAAGGTAGGCAACGCGCCCATGACTCTTTTGGTATTGTGGGCGTACATGGCCGGTGGTGTTTACTTACCATCAGGTGACCCACTTGCTCGTTTGTCGGCCTATAATATTAAAAAAAAGTATACTAAAGTAAAAAAAAGAAAACATATTACAATATGTAAAATACCACTCACTCACTGATTAAATCACGATTTCTCAAAAACTACTGAAGCTGGGATCATGAAATTTACTCAAATGATAGACGTCACGACGATGTGTAATGTAGACGTCAGCTAAGAACGAATTTTTGGGTAATTTACATTTTAAGGGGGTAAAAGAGGGGTTTGTACGTTGAATGCGACTTGAGCGCAAATATTGGTTATTAAGAATGATTAAATATGAGTCACATTTTTGGAAAATTCCACTTTCAAATGGGGGGAGGGGTTGAAATTTGTATGAAACTTTTATTGAACGAAATACGACTGTCAAATTGAGTACAAATATTGCGTACCATAAATAATGAAATATGTGATTCACATTTTTGTAAAATGCAAAAGGGGGGAAGGGGGTTGCACTTACTTGATATTGACTGGGATTTGCCTGGATATTGCCTGGAATTTAACTGGGGTTTGGCTAGATATTGCCTGTGGTTTGCCTGGATATTGCCTGGAATCTGACTGGATTCTGCCTGGAATTTGGCTGGATATTGCCTGGAATTTACCTGGGGTTTGCCTGGGATTTGGTTGGATATTGCCTGGAATTTACCTGGGGGTTGCCTGGATAATGCCTGGAATTTGACTGGATATTGCTTGGAATCGGATGGATTTGTCTGGATATTGCCTGGCATTTGATTGGGGTTTGTCTGGATAATGCCTGGAATCTGACCGGATTCTGCCTGGAATTTGGCTGGATATTGCCTGGGATTTGACTGGAATTGCCTGGAATTTGACTGGGATTGCCTTGAATTTTGCTGGGGTTTGCCTGGAATTTGACTGGATATTGCCTGGAATTTGGTTGGGTATTGCCTGGAATAGGACTGGGATTTGACTGGAATCGGGTTGTAATCTGACTGGAATTTGACGGGGGTCTGCCTGGAATTTAGCTGGGGTTTACCTGGAATTTAACTGGGGGTTTGCTTTAATATTGCCTGGAATTTGGCTGGACATAGCCTGGAGTATGGCTGGATAATTGCCTGGAATCTGACTGGTAGTTGCCTGGATATTGGCTGGAATTTGAGTGGAAGAGCCTAAAATTTAGCTGGAATCTGCCTGGTTATTGCCTGGAATTTGGCAGGATATTGCCTGGAATTTGGCTGGGGTTTGCCTGGATACTGCCTGGAATATGACGAATGTGGTTGTAATTAGACTGGTGTTTGCCTGGCCTTTAACGGCACTTCGGGAGCTCAATATACCGAGTGCGCACATGCAGTCCCGTTGTTGTGAGCGTCAGAGTCGGTATGCAGACGCTATGGTTTTGTTGTCAGGGCGAGCGGCTGCTGACGATGTCGTGCTCGGACAAGGTGGCGCGCTGGTGCGTGGTGGGCATGCAGGGCGCGCTGCTGTCGCGGCTGCTGCGGCCCGTGTACCTGCACTCGCTCATACTCGGCTCGCTACTGCACCCGCACCACATGTACAGGTACACACACATCACATTACATCACATCACATCACATCACATCACATCACATCACATCACACCACATCACACATCCGTCCTGCATTCACTACTGTTGCAACATTTTTTTGTTGTTACCGCTACCATTTGCCTGAGGTGAGGTGGGACGAATAGTTGGTACCACCATCACCTCACCACCTCTTTTCGTTTTAATAGCACTCCATTCCAGCGTTTTTTTTTTAAGTACACCTGATGGTAACTGATATCCACCGCCCATGTACGCCCACAATACCAAAATAATCATGGGCGCGTTGCCGACCTTAAAGGAAAGGGATGAGTTAGAGATTGAGAAGGGGAAGGGAATTTGGGCCTCCAGATATCTCACTCACCGTACGAAACGCAGCAGCTACTTTACGCCGGTTTTCTGTGAGACAGTGGTAACGACCCGGGCAAGCCGGCTCATAAACGCTGTAGACAGAACTGTCTACAACGTGGCTCTACCACCCAAAAAACTGCGTCAATTTTACCAAATAAAAATGTAATGAATATTTTTTTAGTTTGTTATTAGTATTTATATTTTATACCCGCGACAATAATGACAGATCTTTAAACTACTTCAAACTGCATATAGTTTTTAAAACGTAATTTACCTCTTAAACATGTGTATAAAATATTTTTTAACAACATACTCTATTTTTAATATCAAGTTATTGACCATAAAGGGCCTTGTGGAAAGCCACTATAAATTATGTTATAGTTTACCAAAAACAACAAAATATTTTATTATTTATCTTTATATATATAATTCTACTGTACGTGTGTATGTGACTGAACTCCTCCTAAACGGCTGAACCGATTTGAATGATTTTGTTTGTATGCGTTTGGGTGGCGCCCTGGATGGTTTAGATTCACAATTGGACCCGGTAGGTGGCGCTGCTGTAGTTGCGGGTGAAACCGCGCGGGACAGCTAGTCTACTATAAATAAAACGATTTTATACGTTAAACTAAATGTTATATTTATAAAAATGTACAAAAACATATATCTAACTTACTCTATGGAGAACGGTGATTTGCGATGCGTCACCAAGAAGTAAATGCCTTGAGCGCTGACGGAACAGTAAAATATATTAATCCTTCAAGAAAATTGTAAATACAGACCCACAACCAAAGACTTTAATGTATACTACTAGACAAGCTGCGCGGTACATAGAAATTGTACCACTAAGTTGCGGTCAATTGACCGTAACTCAAAATTGCCATCTCGCTTACTCATAATCAGAACCCCTATTGCGCTCTCTGTTTGTGAGCTGTCAAACTCCCGCGTTATGTGACGCAATTTCACTTCTAAACAGCCCGTCTAGTAGTATACATGAAAGTCTTTGCCCACAACCATAAAATTTATTACTTTCACCTAATGTACTGAAAATGCGAGTAGCCGGCTGCGAAGCGAGAGGCCGTGGGTTCGATTCCCACACTGAGACAAATGTTTGTGTGAACCACAAATATTGGTCTCGGGTCTGGGTGTTGTGGGACCGCAAGTCCCTCGTAGTTCTTGATACCCACGATACAGGTTTACCTAGTGTGGGGTCAGGACTATGTGTGTGACTGTTGGGTGTATTATTATTTATTTAATGCGTCCAAACTAGTACAATAGTAAATGCCTGATGTTTATTGTTGGGATGAATAGGGGGGTTATAGGTTTGACCCTCTTGTCTATGTGTGGGGGTTTGTAGCCGTCTGCGGCAATTGTTGTGCCTAAACGAATGGACCGATTTAAATGAGACTTGTTTTTATTTAAAAGCTGGTGTAATCGAGACGATCCTCAGCCATGTTTGATGAAAAATTCAGCAATTTAAAAGTTACGGATGTTATTCTAATTGATATCGGGGATTTTTTATTAAGTTTTAATATTTACTACTATTGTAAATGTAAAATTTTTATGTTTGTGAGTTTGTATGTTTGTTAGTCAATCACGCGTTAACAGCTTAACGGTTGAGGATGGAATGTGACAAACAGGTTGATTATGACCTGGATTAGGACATCGGCTACTTTTATCCTGGTAAAGACCGTTCACGCAGATGGAGCCGCGAGCAAAATCTAGTTTGGAAATACATTTTACTCGAACTTTCGCGAAATAGACTATATGATGCTGAAGTATCTATGCATCGAAAGCCAGTACTGTCTTATTTGATATAGGTGTAATAAAAAAATCTGTAGTTTAATATAGATCTGTTCTAGTTTATTGAATATAAATTCTATCGACTAAAAAATTGCATAAACCTAAGACAAAACCAGGTATATATTTACATAATTTTAATGATATTCACGTTGCCATATACACATTTACATTTAAGCCGTGCACATAACTACAAAAGCATCTACTTCCTTTCTATCTACTACCAGTAATCGTCAATCTATCTCCTTTAGGACTAAGACCTAACAGTTTCTTAAAAAACGCCACAGTTTTGCTGTCATTCCCCAATTCCAGGGTATACGAGATTGGGGACAATACAGGGCTGCCACCGAAGTAACTCTCTTTTAGAAAATGACTCAGTTCCCCATTGGAACTTCTCACTAATGTGCTAATTTCTCTCATAACAGTGATCGCAGGAAGCACTCCTTTACCATTTTTGATCAGGAAATTTAGTATTCTAGATAGTAAATTATCGTCACTCGATTTTTGGAATGGTATAAAACGTTTGTGACGTTTTATGATATGTGATTGCTCTTGTTTTATTGGATATTTAATTCTTCTGACGTTTATAATTGAGTTGCGATGTTTTACTTTATTCAATGTTACTAAAATTTCAGATATAACTTTGATATCTGGTTTTACTTTGTCTCCTTTTTGGTTATCATTGCTCAAATCTTCGTTTCTATGACTTTCATCCATAGTTTCTTTGTTGTTTTGTGTATTGTGATTTGATTGTTGTGTTTCTGCACTACTCATTTTATAATTGTTTATGACTTGTTGATCTTGAGTATTAATTTCTATGTTGTAATTGTGTGGCGTTGATTTATTTTCAAAACTTTCTAAACGTGTTGTTCGTGTTTCGTTGGTTGTTAGAATTTGCATATTGCTTTCAATACTCGATCCATTTTTTCTATCAGCTAATTTGTAATCAATAAATTCTGCCAGTGGTCTTGCTTCATTGATTGTACTATTTACATTTAGTTTTCTTTCGTCGCTTGTTTTTGTAACTCCGTTTGCTTTTGAAAATACATTAGTGTTTTTGAATTTTTTGATATCTGTCTGTGTTTTTTCTATTCTTTCTACATTATCAACTCTTTTATTTCTCATTTGTGTTTTGCTATATTCTGTGTTTATTTCATTAGATTCAATATCGTCTGCGTTGTAGTGTGTTCGAGTATTGTCTCTTTTTAAATAGTAAGTGTAATAGCCGCGTGCAGTGCGTCCTTTGCCTGTAAGCACGTGTGCACAAAATATTTAGTTATACAATAGTGCCCCAGTTACCATCCCATCCCACCATTTATAAGTGGTAGAGCCACGCTGTAGACAATTCTGTCTACAGCATGAATGGGCCGGCTCGTCCGGGTCGTTACCACTGTCTCACAGAAAACCGGCGTTAAGTAGCAGATTGCTGCTGCGTTTCGTACGGTGAGTGAGATATCCGGAGGCCCAAATTCCCCTCCCCTTCCCAATCCCTTACTTATCCCTTTCATTTAAGGTCGGCAACGCGCCCATGATTATTTTAGTATTGTGGGCGTACATGGGCAGTGGAGATCACTTACCATCAGGTGACCCACATGCTCGTTTGCTGGCATATACTATAAAAAAAACCACTGATATCGTGCTACATCGTGCTATAATTTAGTATGCCAAACATTTGGCAATACAGTCGATGCATGCCCAATTTTGAAAAAAAAGACAAATTTCAGAATATCTACGTGTGCAATAAGCGTGAACGAAGCAATAAAAAAAACAAGTGGATTGTGCTATGCTAATAAGGATTCTAAGGCCCCAAAATGGTGATTATGATCCAGATTTTGAACTACTAGATGCCTTCAATTTTCAAAAAGACTATTGGTGCATCATAATATCCCATTATCTTACTCAGGATGAACACCGTATCCCATATAGGCGGTGGGAGATCCAGCGCATTGCCCGCTAGTATAGTGCCTATATGACGGGCACTCGGTCCCGACGAATGACCTGGGTCGCAGGATCGACTCAGCGTAGAACTGGTAGGAACGCCAGTGGCTGCAGAAAACTGGGAGGGTGGTCAGTAGTGGTACAATATTTTTTAAAATTAGCTGTGTTAGGTTTATACTTACACTTATTTAGTAACAGCTGCTGTGGTAAAACTACTTCCAGTTCACAACCTGGCTGCGGACTTTGCCCACCATTTGGGTAAAAGTCGATATGGCCCACCGGTATTTTGTAACCTGAAAATTAATATCCATGAATTCTGTATTGTCTTTGGTTAAAAATTCCGGGAACCGGTGTCGTACTTTTTAGATCCCCAGATGTTGAAGTACCTTTGAGCCCCAGTGCCATAGCATTGAGCGCATTGGATCATTTCACCATTTCTATTTGGGGATTAAACAAAACTTCTGCCAAATTAAAAAAAATACTTATTGCCTAGTGGGCGACATTTTATACCCTGCATTAAGAAGTGAGAGAGATTTTTCTGTGATTCTGCTGTTTCATACTCAATTTGAGTTATAGGTTACAATTTATCGTATAAATCGGGTAAAAGACTGAGCTCTGCTGTCACTTGGGTGTAAGTATTACCGAATATCCCAGCATCGGTATGAATGACGTCAACAAAGTGCGCGTCCGACGGGTCCAAACGTTGTTCGATAGGTAGTCCGTCGAAGAGCGGGAGCGCTGGATCCAAACCGGTAATTCTGGCTACTCGACCTGAAGTAGTATTTGGGTTATGTATCATGAGTATTATTGGGAGATTTGAAAACGCGACACATTTTTGTACTATTTCATTAATTATTTAAAATTGTGTAGTTTTGGAAGAAACGAATACAAAAATAACAAGTATTATGAATCAATTTACAAAAAGAGACTGTTCTCGATTCGTATGTGGTTTTTGAATGTTTATTTCTTCATATGATTGGTGTCAATATTACAAAAATATTTTACATAAACGTTGCGTATAGTGGTTCAAAGTAGATCAAAATTTCTACATTTCATATTATGTGATCATTTTGGATTAGTTACCTGATTTCAAAGCACTGCCGGCGACTCCAGCGCTCTGAGCTCCGAGACTGTGGCCCACCAGATGCGTGTTGTTCAGATTTAACCCTCTGTAATAAAGTATTAGAAGTTATGTTTTGTGAAACAGAGCTAAAAGGGATTCCATCCAAGATACTGTCTTCTGTGTAATTCTAGTATCAGTAAGATACCTATTTAATTCAGCGATGATCTAATGTCAGATTTTAGACTTGGGCTATTTACATACGTACTCACGCCTGTAATCCCCGAAGGGGTAGGCAGAGGTGTAACCAGTACACCCACATTTCGCCGAGCGTATCTCCGTCCCACGATGTAATAGGGGACGAGCCTATCGCCATACCGGGCACAAATTCCAGACTCCGGGCTGATACTGAGCATTTCGTAATAGAAAAAAATTGGGCTATTTGCTTTAAAATTTAATAAGATTAGATTGCTAAAAGTACTTGTCAATTCCACTGATACTGCATAAGTCATCAAAGATTCGATAAGACTATTCATCCATAGCACATAGCAGAAAGACTTGGAAACAAGATAAACGTTTGCCCTATAGTGGGATAATTGCAAATGTCTAGATGAATAAAAAACATTGAATAGTTTAAGGTCAAGCAACATGCTTGTTTAGAAGCCCGTGTCCAAGTCTGGACTGATGTCTGGTAATGATGATGATGAAACAAAGTACAACCTGGAAACCATATAGTCGATGAACTGGGCAGCAAAGCGGCCTATGTACCAGGTGTTCTGCGCGGCCGTGAAGTACCACGGACCGGCCTCGAGGCGTTGCGCGTCGACGAGGATCACGTTGGTGTCGCCGCGTTGCATGTATGCTGGAGTTGAGATAAATTAATTACTTCTGCAGCATGAACGTCACAGAAAATCTACTTGAAGTAGTGTTTCGTACGGACTAAGTAACAATTAACCCAATGAATACATTACATGTAATCTAATTCAGGACTTTTAATTGTTTCATCTGGTAACCCTAATAGATTAAGTTTTGGCGGGAATTCTGACATTGCGGTTGCTCTTATTTTACTTATTTCCTTAACTAGATTAAAGTTGTGTTTGTTGTAGAAAAGTGGTGTGGATCTGTGCAATAAATATTGATGGTGATGAACAGTGTATGGAAACATAGAATTAAGTGAATTTTGGTGATTTTTGACCAGTGGTATTGATCGATCTATGTCGTTCGATCTGCTTGGAGAAAATCGTATATGAAGCATCGTACTGTAAGGTGACCCGCTTGCTCCGTTGCCCCCTCTTTCATAAAAAAAACTCCGGCAATTTGAAATCGAGCAGACCGGTGTATCATAGTTGTTGGAAAATAAAGAAATATTATATAGTAATATGTATACGACTGAAGGACTCGTATCCGTGGATATGAATAAATTATAGATTAGATAGATATAAATATATGACAACTCCGTGGCGTAGTGGCCGAGTAGTCGGCTGCGAAGCCAGCGGCCGCGGGTTCGATTGCCACACCGAGACAAATGTTTGTGTGATTCATAAATATTGGTCTCGGGTCTGGGTGTTGTGGGTTGGCAATTCCCTCGTAGTTCCTGATATCCACGATACAGGTTAACCTAGTGTGGGGTCAGGACTATGTGTGTGACTGTTGGGTGTATTTATTTATTTATTATTATAAAAGAAGCACCGTTGGTCAAGTTTTTTCTAGATAAGGCTGGTTTCTTATGAGTATCTAACTGTAGAAATTAATTGAATAGTCTCATATCAAAATAATGATCAAAACAGAATATACATCCTCTACCTTCTCTAATCATGATGCTGCTGCCATCATCGGGCTGCTCCATAAACGCGTGGAACACCAGTACCGTATTGTCGTTGAAGTCGAAGTTTGAAGCGAAGAGTTTCTCATCGTCCCCCACCACCAACTCCTGGTAGACCGTCGGGTTGTGTCTGGGAGAAATAGAATACTAGACTAGACTAGAGAAAGACTTGGAATTCTTTAAAAAGAGTTTAGCATCTGCAAATGTACATAATGCACTCACGCCTGTAATACCTGAAGAGGTAAGCGGAGGTGTAACTAGTACACCCGCATTTGGCCAGAATTATTTCCATCTCATGATGTGATAGGGGGCGAGCCTATCGCCATACATTTACAGGGTCGTAGGTCTCTCGTATACGAGAAGCCGTCTGAGTCGGTACCACCGCTTTGTTTATTTCTGCCGCTAAGTGACATTGTGAAAGCACTGTTGTGTTCCGGTTTGAAGGTCATTGAAGCCAAATTACTGGCTATTATGAAACTTAACAACTTAAGTCTCGGGGTGACGAGCGCAGTTCAGTGCCATGCAGTGCATTGTAATTAAAAGTTCTGTGTGGTATTGCTTCTGTTTATGGGCAGGCGTAGTGCTTACCATCAGGAGAGAGACCTAAAGGGGCCTAGAAAAAAACATTGAAGGTGCCTTCAGGGATTGTCGTAGTCGGTTAATCGCGATAGAGTGAAAATTGGACATAGTTTTACACTGACCTGGTAAAAAGTTGGAAGCCAATGTCGCTCGTATCTCTCACGAAGGGACATTTGGATTTGTCCACTGGGCTGATCTGGAGTAGGGCGTTCTCGAACTGCACTCCCGGAGGTCCTGCAAAGGTTTTAAAGAAAATTCTACATACATACATACGCACTCACGTCTGTAATCACCAAAGGCGTAGGCAAAGGTGTAACCAGTACACCCACATTTCGCCGAGCGTATCTCCGTCCCATGATATGATAGGGGGCGAGCCTATCGCCATATCGGGCACAATTCCAGACCTCATGCTCATACTGAGCATTTCGTAATAGAAAAACCCAATATCACTTTTACACGGCCCGAGGATCGAATCCGAGACCTCAGCGTCAACCTCAGTCATAACACGTATTACAACTACGACACTGAGGCAGTCCATAATAAAATACGAGTTCGTATTTCTAAGGCTCGTTGACCCCTTTGAAATAACTTTTAAACTGTCCTGCGGTCGTAACTGCAAAATGGTTTCTAAGGCAACCGACCGCAAACTGCCGTGCAGTATTCGCTGAGGAAGCTTTAAGGCAATATGCATAATATTTGTATTTCATTTATGTTATTGTTGTGTAATTTTTTGTTAAATGGCTTTATTAGAGTTCCGTAGACAATGAGACCAGTAATGTAAGCCAGGATCGACAGTGGCACGCATATTTCGACACCGAGCAATGAAGCTCGGCGAGTCTCTGAATGCAATCTCTGTATCCCGCAACGAAATGAATCAAAAAGAACATTAGGGACGAGTAGGAAATAATAATTGTCCACTTCCCTCCATAGCAAAGCGGTAGACAAAATAATGAACTTAGGAGGTCTCAACCTCAGGCACAAGGACATTTACAACTGGAGTAGCCAGATGTAGAGCACCACGGATGTCATTAAGTGGGCCCGTAGACAAGTGGCAAAAACGGAACTCTTATGGTTTTGTTTCGCCGTCCGTCTGTAAATTTTCGGTTGAAGTGCCTATTTAGTTATACTCGTCAAAATAAGATGACAAGTGACGTAACACAAGCAAAATGACCCCACCAAACTCTGTGCAAGGGGGCGGGGCTATAAAAGTCTGTACAGCTCGCTAATTCATCAATTAATAAAAAATGGATTCATGATCTCTAGTTGACACCTAATGCGTCTAATTTTTTGCGCGGTGCAGAACGTCTTATCTCAATCTAGAAATTTAATATTTAATATAGACATTAACTTTTATAAGATAAAGTTGATTTTGAATGTTCATTAAGTTTTGTTGCGTGTTACGTGTGATTACCTTTGCATGTGTGAGTAAGTGGAGCCGTATTTTTGGCAGCTTCATATGAGAGTTATCGTTCTAATCAACTTATTTCTAAAGGTTAGAGGGAGGGGGGCATTTTTCACATGGTCCGTATCAATCACCTTAAAATAAAAATAGGACTTTTTATTTCCCTAATTTATTTTGGTATGATAAATCGGACCAAAAACAAGCCCACTACCGAGTTTGACTAGCTGGATCTTCTCAGGACTGGGTCGCGCCGCGTAAAATCCAGTGGTAAAGTAAGCCCACTGAGTTTGTTTCGCCGGGTCTTCTCAGGTTGGGTCGTTTTGGATCCGGTGGTAGTTTTAAACCACGTGCCGTTTCGGTAATGCCTATGGTCCATATCGACCTTTAAAACAGAGAAAAAATAACAATAATAATAATACTTAACAATTCTGGACTAATATAAAAATATTGTAAACTTTATAGTTGCCTAGTGTACTTTGACGATGCTATGTATGTTATGTATATATTAGCTGATATGATTTCTGTACTTACATAAGTTTCTTTATTTTGTACTGACTTGTCATAAGCGCTATTTTAATTGCCTACATGATGAATAAAACTATTTCATTTCATTTAATTTCACGACTTGGACACGCATATCTCATAACTTCCGACCACCCGCAACGAGGTCGCAGTTGTAATGAAAAATATTATATGCATAACTTTATTTTACTTGACTGCCTCGGTGGCGCAGTTGTAATGCGTACGCGTTACGACTGAGGCTGACGCTGAGGTCTCGGGTTCAATCCCCGGGTCGGGTAAAAGTGATATTGGGTTTTTCTATTACAAAAAGCTGAGTATCAGCCTGGAGTCTGGAATTTGTGCCCGGTATGGCGATAGGTTCGCCCCCTATCACATCGTGGGACGGACATACGCACGGCGAAATGTGGGTGTACTGGTTACACCTCTGCCTACACCTTCGGGGATTACAGGCGTGAGTGCGTACGTACAAATTTGTCTCTGCACGGGGGTCGAACATGCAACTTCCATTTCACAACCGGCTCACCCATTATGCCACGAAGGCTTTAAAATTGTTATATGAAATTACGTCTGCGACATTAACATCTGAAAGTTATAATGAACCTATTACCCCACGTTAAGTAATCTATTACTTTCTACTTATTAAACTTTCAACTTATGTGTAAGGCAGTTTACACACTACTTCTGTAAATTGTTTGTGGCAGACGCCGACTAAATATACTATCCTATTATAAACTGTGCATATCCGATGTAAAAAAAACCCTTTCTAGGTCGTGAAGACAGACATATAGACAGCTTAATAGGAAAAAATATAATAATAAACAGAAGCGAGATATTATGCTTACACAGGTAGTTTACAAAAATTTACGTATTTAAAAAAAAATATTTTCATCTGAAAAGTGATAAACAGCTGACTGATGTGACGTATTGACGAAGCGTTTGATGCACGTAGACGCCGCAACTTGCTATCTCGCTCTGGCTCCGAGTCATCGCTCTTGCAGAGGTAATCAATCGAAATACGGTTCACAAACAATAAAATAATTAAATTATAAAAATAAATATGATTATTTTTATAATTTCATTTTCGTATGCGAGTTATTTCATTACGTTTCAATATCGATTCTGATATCACAGTTAATTAAAACGCCCGACAGGGTTTATGTTACATATTGTATAAATAAGCTAACGCCTTTATCCCCGAGGGGCTAAGCACAGGTGCAACTAGTGCTCGTCTCGTAGACTCGCGTTAAGCAAGCTGTATACTGGCATCGAATTTTCGTTTCGGCATTTCTATCCACTCCCCACGAAGCTACCGTTGCTATACGCACTCTGTCGTGCTTGGATAAAAAGAAATAAAGCCTACAAGTCGCGTTCGAGAGACCTAGATGCTAAATAAGGCATAAAATTATGCAACGCATAGACATGCGGTCAGACAACCCGTTTGAAATGTGGAAAATCAAGGAAAATACTGTACGCCTTGCATGATCACTGTGAAAGTACAAAAACCAGTAATTATGTAAGTTAGGATTCATTTCACTTATTATTTGAAATGTTAATGAGTCATAAGGTAATCCTTGCGGCTTCGTAAGAGGTTTTATAAAGTGATACATACCCACTCACGCCTGTAATCTCCGAAGGGGTTTACCCACATTTCGCCAATGTAACCAGTACACCCACATTTCGCCGAGCGTATCTCCATCCCATGATGTGATAGGGGGCGAGCCTATCGCCATACCGGGCACAAATTCCAGACTCCGGGCTGATACTGAGCATTTCGTAATAGAAAAACCCAATACCACTTCACCCGACCCGGGGATCGAACCCGAGACCTCAGCGTTGGCCACAATCGTAACGCGTACGCACTACGCATTACAGCTGCGCCATCGAGGCAGTCAAATTTGTGTGATCCAAAAATATATGTTTGGGGTCTGAGTGCTATGAAATCGAACCGTAAAGCCCTCGCCCCACGATATTTAGGCCGATCGCTATTATGGAAATGAATTAATACAATATTGGAATGCAGTTAGTTACATAAATGTGTGATGAAACTGTATGTTCGCACTGAATAGCGGATACTTGGAGCGTGGCGCGACTAACATTGTGGTACTTCATTATTTTTATCATATTTAGAAGGTCATATATGACAAAATTTAGATACCGACATCAAAAATTACACTGAAAATTCAATTAACTTAAATAACTTCAAGAAGGGCATCGATAAATTGCCATTGCGCTGGCAAAGATGCATAGTATAGGGTATGGGTGATTACTTTGATTAAATAGAAATAAAAAATATGAAAATAATATTTTAACTGTTTTCGTACAGAACGGGTATTTCATAGGTAGATGAGTCCTATTATTTCCGCCGCTTCGGTTACGTCTATTTGTACATTGTTTTTGTAAAGTTATGCTTCATGTATTATATACTACATAATAATGTATCCGTAATATGTAATGAATGTCTGGGTATTGATTCTTCCCGACACACAATAGGGTAGTTTCCTATATTGAATTTTATACATTATTTTATAAGCAACAGAAAATGATACGCAAAAGAAAACCTTTTATTAAAACACAATCAAAATTGGTTCAGAAATGTGCCCGCAGTTATGACTTTAAATGTTGGTATGAGGAAAAGTGGGTGCGTAGTAGGGATATCTCACTATCTCGCTTGCACGCGTGCACTATAATGAACATTTTACACAGTGACGTCAAAGGTTGCATCGTCTGTCATTTGACAATTACCCCTTCTACAGGATTTCAATGGCTTCTATCTTATTTATTTTTGGTCCGATTTATAAAATTCTTTCTGCAATAGATTTTGAGTAACGTAACTTATTGATTTAAATAATAAAAAAAATCTAGTCAACTACCCTATTACGGCCGGAGTCCCGCAAGGCTCCGCCCTGTCCCCCTATCTCTTCTCGCTGTATGCTAGCGATATACCGAAACCCATGGCGCTGCGCATCATCCCAACACACTCATCCGTAGAGTGTCGATTTACATTCCCTTTGACCGTGCAAAGAGGAGAAGACGGCGTTGCGTCCTCACCGATCCCGACGATGAGACCACTCTGGCCATCCGAGGGATGGAGGAACTTCGACACCAATTTTTTTTTTTTTTTTTTTATAATAATAATTTGTTATCAAAAATCATGGATGATTACACAATTTTAAGAGCTACATTACATTGAGCTTAGCCAAAATACACTAATTGTGTCACTATTTTAATAAATGTGTCTGTGTTGTAGCATCTGCTGCTGAACTAGGTTTATAGCCTGTATTTCAGCAGTCAGCGCCTCTTCCCTCAGATGTATATAGTTATTACAAAGCTAGAGAGTATAATGTGACAAATTAACTGATGTAGTTCATCCTACAGTTAAGGAAGGTAATTAAAAATAAAACGAAAATAATGTATTTTAAGGTGAGCCTCTCAAAGTGTGTGTGTATGAGTGTGTGTGTGCGTGTTGTGTATGTTTGTGATCGAGAGGGTGAGTAGTGATCATTGTTATTCACTCCACAATACTGATTTACTATCCTCGCCTTCGAGGACCTCGCCGCGCTCCCCAAAGCACCCCCGACCCTAGTACCGGCTCGCGAGCCGATGAGAAATAATAATTAGATTATAAGTAGTTTATAAATCCCCCTAAACCCCAATCGCCAATGTGTTTGCCCTCTCCAGTGGCCGTCCTGAGCGAGGTCCGTACCCCCCAGTAGGGGGGTACCCTCAGCGAAGGTCACTTTAATCTCAGGGTTGTAGTGCCTAACGCATTCACCCGAAAGCCCGATGACGCTGACTAAAGCCGACTCTTGTCAGGCTATCAGCATGCCGCCCGGGGCGGGTGCCTCGGTTTGGCCCCCATAGATCCGGGGCTGGAGCCAGGATAAAGAATAGAACCTTTGGGATCCGCGGAACCTAATTTTGGAATCTCTAGTCTATACTACTAGATGTCCACGTTTCCGAACTTCATTGCTTCGTTGTGATATTATAAGGGCCTAGGAATATGTGTTTTTTTATTAGCATGAATGGCGAGACGAGCAGATCGCTCGCCTGAGGGTAAGCGCCACGCCTGCTCATAAAAAGAAGCAATGTCACACAGAATTTTTAATAACAAAGCACTGCCTTACACTGGACTGCGCTCGTCACCCCGAGATATAAGGTGTCAAGTCTCATAATGCCCAGTAATTACATTGGCTTTAATGTCCTTCACACCGGAACACAACAGTGCTTACACACTGTTGCTTGGCGGCAGAAATAGACAAAGCGGTGGTACCAACCCAGCCGGCCTCTCGCATATACACCTTGTGTGTGACTGTTGAGTTATTCTAACGACTGTACTGAGCTTCATAACACTTGGCCACGAGATCAGCCCGATGAAATATAAACACCACTGGGATGGAAATGTTTATTACAATTCAACATTGTTTGATTTAGTGATTTCTTAGGTTTACGCGAATATTACACATTGAAATAAAACTAGTTTATACGGTTTTATCGCGGTAAAATTTTTATTTTAGTCCCGACGTTTCGAAACTGTTTCGTGTAACATAAATTTTTCGAGACGACCTACACCTCGGTCTCAGTCTCTTTTCAGTCACGAAGGCTGAAAAGCTTTCGAAACGTCGGGACTAGAATAAAATTAAACCGCGAGAAAATCCGTATAAACTAGTTTTATAAAAAAATCGTAAAAAATAGCCTATGTTACTCAGTGATAATGTATCTTTCTAATGGCAAAATAATTTTTGAAATCGGTCCAGTTGTTTATAAGTTCATTCGTTACATACAAAAATACAAATCTTTCCTCTTTATAATATTAGTGTAGATTAATTTTACACGTAATGTAAAAAACAATGATAACTTACGTATTATAGACAGGAAACAGGCTAAAGGCACGGCGGTCTGCATTTTTGGAACTTAACCTATGAAAAAATATACGTATATCTAATAATAAAATATGTTGTGCGTGTGTACACTCGAGGTTAACGTGGAAAATGCGCTTGCACATCAACCGTGGACGGCACGGCGATGCAACTTTTGGGAGTGGGGTACACGGCCTACGGGAGTGAGTGCATTGGGGACAAGTTATTATTATAATATAGCCGGTAATTCCTTTTTATTAGCCAATTGAGGGTGTTTAAGAAAAATAAAGATGGGTTCATTAATATAATAATGGTGCGGTATAGTAGTAGAAGGGTGGATAAATTGTATAAAAGAGATCGTCACTATAGTTAGAGCGAGAGCGAGTAGCCGGCTGCGAAGCGAGAGGCCGTGGGTTCGATTCCCACACTGAGACAAATGTTTGTGTGAACCACAAATATTGGTCTCGGGTCTGGGTGTTGTGGGATCGCAAGTCCCTCGTAGTTCCTGATACCCACGATACAGGTTAACCTAGTGTGGGGTCAGGACTATGTGTGTGACTGTTGGGTGTATTTATTTATTTATTTAGCTCTCACGACCCTCAGTCGCCCAGTCGATAGTCCAAGTGTTCATTATGCGGTAGCTCTGCTGGTTTACATCCAGTCTTAGTTGTAATTAATTAGAGAGCGGTCTCTAGAGTATAATCCTGACATGTGGTTGTGGTCTGTAAAAGTGACCAATAAACTATGAGTCAAAGTGAATACCATCGTTTTGATTTATTTAACTAGGGGCGTTGCCCATGTTTTTCCATAAAACATAAAATAAAAGAAAACTTAAAGTCTGACGAATATGCGACATATGTTACTTTCTTCCCCACATTATTCTGCATCGATTGGTATCGGTCTCGACCCCATACCCCCAGCGGAGATATAGGAGATAGCGTGACAAGCTTTTGGCAGCGCCGGCGGCGGCGGCGCCAGTTACTTTTTTTAGAATAGAGAGATTTGGACAAACATCACAATAATTAATAGTTATAAACAGCTATAAGCTACAGTTATAAATTGTAGGTAAGTGCCTACAAAGAAAGACATAAAATAATAATTTGAGCCCCATGACGAGATTTCCGATGTCTCGAACCTTAATACGTCGACGGATTTCGGTATTTGCGACTAGTTCTTGTACTTTGAAGTATTCTGTGCATCTACGCTCTCTGTATCTACTACTATATATGTATTTCGACGTGGTAGAGCCACGCTGTAGACAATTTTGTCTACAGCATGAATGGGCCGGCTCGTCCGAGTCGTTACCACTGTCTCACAGAAAACCGGCGTAAAGTAGCAGCTTGCTGCTGCGTTTCGTACGGTGAGTGAGATATCCGGAGGCCCAAATCCCCCTCCCCTTCCCAATCCCTGTCCTTTGGGGTCGGCAACGCTTGCAATGACCCACTTGCTCGTTTGCCGGCCTATACTTTAAAAAAAAAAGTTATGATAGCTACTGCAAAGGAAACCAGTTCAAAGCAAAATATATTGTGTGTATTTCAGAGCCATTTGCGGTCGCATAGAAACTTACATTACCTCTCTGCCACCCCCGTATCGGCTGCAGAGGCCGCTACTAGCCCGTGCTGCTAGCACCGAAGCCAGGACTCCGGCCCGAGCACCCTCGTTTAGCGTATGTTGGTGCTGCACCACTCCGGTAAGTAAAAACTATTTTCGGACCGTATTATAGATCAACACTCAATTAAATATAGGAAACTACCCTATTACCAAGCAACGCATATTTACAACTGCTGGGGAAGCATTATAACAGGCTGGGGACAGCCTCCGTGGCGCAGCGGGCTAGTAGCGAAGCGTGAGGCCGTGGGCTCGATTCCCGCATCTATACAAATGTTTGTCTGATTCACAAATATTTCTATTTTTGGCGCCAAACATAAACGGACCAATCACGTGTACTGAAATCGACACTTAGCAAAGAGTTCACTTGAGTGTTGTTTCAATAATACGGGCTTAAGTATTTGATTACTATCTGTTTAGTTTGTGTCAATATTTATCGTTTTTTTTTAATGGTGCATAAGGCTGGAAGAGGAGTAAATGGGTCATTTTATCGTATATGATCAGTTGATCATCATCACCGAGACAAATATTTGTGAATCAGACAAACATTTGTGTCGCTTGTACAACGATCTGGCAAAAAGGCATGAATCTATTGATATCATGAATGGCAGCTCTGCGAAGTTCTTAACATGCATAAGGCAAATACTGTTTTAAATATTGTTCTAGATTTCAATTTTATTTATTCCACTTCTACGTAATTTTACAAGGTGGTAGGTCCCTCGTTTGCGAGAGACCGGCTGGGTTGGTACCACCGCTTTGTCTATTTCTGCCGCCAAGCAACAGTGTGTAAGCACAGTTGTGTTCCGGTGTGAAGGACATTGAAGCCAGTGTAATTACTGGGCATTATGAGACTTAACACCTTATGTCTCGGGGTGACGAGCGCAGTCCAGTGTCATGCAGTGCTTTATTTAAAGTTCTGTGTGGCGTTGCTTCAGTTTATGAGCAGGCGTGGCGCTTACCATCAGGCGAGCGACCTGCTCGTCTCGTCATTCAATCTAATATAAAAAAAAATATATATAGTTCATAGTATATATCCTAGTAGCTCTATTTCGATCTTCAAAGTATTCGGTAGTTCTATGTACCTAAGATCCGGTTCCTTGAACAGTAAGTAGTTTAATTTATTACTTATAATTAATTGTATTTATATAACTTAGATCTCACACGTATAGGTACAATAACCATGATTAGGGTACATATTTTTGAATGCAATCTAGCTGTCAGCCTATTAACTGATGTATTTTATTAATTCGTTTTTGTTTGTATTCTGTATTGTGCCTTCATTAAAATAAAAAATAAAATCGAGCCCACGGCCTCACGCTTCGCTACTAGCCCGCTGCGCCACGGAGGCTGTCTCCAGCCTGTAATAATGATTCCCCAGCAATTGTATATATACGTTGCTTGGTAATAGGGTAGTTTCCTATATTGTATTTTATACATTATTTTACAAGCAACAGAAAATGATACGCAAAAGAAACCGTTTTATTAAAACACGATCAAAATTGATTCAGAAATGTGCCCGCAGTTATGACTTTAAATGTTGGTATGAGGTAAAGTGGGTGCGTAGTAGGGATATTTCACTATCTCGCTTGCACGCGTGCACCATAATGAACATTTTACACAGTGACGTCAAAGTTTGCGTCGTCTGTCATTTGACAATTACCCCTCCTACAGGCTTTGAATGGCTTCTAACTTATTTATTTTTGGTCCGATTTATAAAATTCTTTCTGCAATAGATTTTGAGTAACGTAACTTACCTCTCTATTCTAAAAAAAAGAAACTGGCGCCGCCGCCGCCGGCGTCGCTGCCAAAAGCTTGTCACGCTATCTCCTCCGAAACCGCTGGGGGTATGGGGTCGAGACCGATACCAATCGATGCAGAATAATGTGGGGAAGAAAGTAACATAATATGTCTCATATTCGTCGGACTTTAAGTTTTTATTTTTTTCATTTTACGTTTTGTGGAAAAACATGGACAAAGCCCCTAGTTGATTTGAATAATTGAAGAAAATCTAGTCAAGTCCCGTATTGTAGGCGCCGGAAGTTCTGAACGCGACCACGGGCAAGCTGGAGAGCGGCCAGCCGTCGCTGCTGTGCAAGCAGAGCATGTTCGCGCGCTGGCAGTACGTGGTCAGGAGGCTGCCGCACCTGCCGCAGGTGACACACATCTATCTGTCCCTCTCTATATTGTATTCGTCCTGTCGTCCATCATCTATACGCATATTTAATCATCCTGATCATATTTTTTTTTCGAAGTGAAAACTTCTTTAGCATCGTTGTGATTTGAAAGTCGATGAAACGAAAAAGCGACACTAAAAAGAGACAGACACATAAATTCATAAGATTTAACGTGGGAGTAAATGAGATAGGAAGCATTATACAGTTGTGCGCGCATCCGTAGTACAAAGCTTGAGAAAAGGCATCACAACAACCGTGGTGTTTTTAAACGTGTACGTATTATACGTTTGTAGAGGTTTTCATCATTTTTGTAATAAAATTCTTCATTGTATCATTTATCGAAAATGTAAGCTCTGACTGCCTCGGTGGCGCAGTTGTAATGCGTACGCGTTACGATTAAGCTAACGCTGAGGTCTCGGGTTCGATCCCCGAGTCGGGTAAAGTGGTATTGGGTTTTTCTATTACGAAATGCTCAGTATCAGCCTGGAGTCTGGAATTTGTGCCCGGTATGGCGATAGGCTCTCCCCCTATTACATCACGGAAATGAGCTCGGTTACATCTCGGCCTACCCCTCCGGGGAATACGGGCGTGAGTGTGTATGTATGTATTATAAGTAAGCATGTGCAGATGACATGACTAAATAACTGATGTGTTTCTGGTGGACGTGCCGTGACGTCAGGACCTGGACGACGCCAAGCCGCCGCTGCAGCTGCCGTCAGGGCTCGAGTCTGTACTGTACAACGAAGCGAAGCAGCTGTGTCCAGCGTATCAGGTACTTATAATTTAGGTTTTTTGTCCAAATTCAGTTCTAATTCAATATTCTCATGGCTTTTGACCAAAGACTTAAATGTATACTACTAGACAAGCTTCGCGGTATATACAAATTGTACCACTAAGTTGTGGTCAATTGACCATAACTCAATATTACTTCTCGTTTACTCTCAACTAGAACCCCTATCGTGCACTCTATTTGTGAGCTGTCAAACTCCCGCGTTATGTGACGCAATTTTACTTCTAAACAGCCCGTCTAGTAGTATACATTAAAGTATTTGCCTCTGACAGGTAAAATCCATTAATTTTGGTTGCTGCTTAATTGATAATTATTTGGACATTTTTGATACAAACCTAAAGACAAAATGTTAAAATTCTACATTCATTATACTATTAGCTACTTACTACTATTATTTACAGGCGGCTAAAGAGCGTTTATTCCAAGCGTTCGAGAAAGCGAAGCTCGGTAGTTGGATCAAGAAACCACTCGAACAGGATCAGTTCGTGTGCGAGTTAGTGGACGCGGATCCCAAAGCTCTGTTCGCCTAGGCAGGACACTGTCTACCCGGTCGTAGCGCGATGCAGGTTGGTCACTGTACGGTGAAGGAACTCGGCCAATCACCAGGTGGTATTGATTTAGTGAACGTAAAGGATATTGATAATGATGATGAACATATTGTTGATGAAACAAACGGTATTGTAGATGCTGTTAAGGCTGGTATAGATACAGTTTGTACATCTATTCGTAGTTTGGATATAAATATGAATTATAAAGAAGATAATACATCTAATGCATTTCATGATATAAACAAACAATCTAAGCAGCTCGATGACGATACTGAAGTAGTAACTAGTCTTAAGCAGGCAATTAAATCTGATGATCTTAAGGTTCGAAAAGATGTAGACCAAATTGATTTTTCAAACAAAAACCATTCTGATGTGGATCATTTTGATAGATCAGAAAAAGAGGTGAAAAGTATTTTTTCTTCTAGAAGATTAAATAAATTAATTAGTTATAGAATGAAAGCTTATGAAAAATTTGATGTAACACAAAATAATTCAACATATACATCACATATTGACAATACTAGTTACAATAATGAAGGGGATTTTAATAATATTACCGTTAGCCAAAAATCTAATTTTAATAATAAAACCGAAAGTGTAGATAGCGTAAATGTTATTAAAAGTCATTTGTTACAAAGAAAACTATTTCAAATGTCTCATAATCATTCAAATCAAAGTAAAAATCATGCATCAATTAAAGACAAAACGGATAACGATACAAGTGTTTATAAAGAAAACAATTTAAACACAAATATTATTCACAAAAATAATGATAGTTTTAAACAAATATTAGATGTTAATGTTAACAATACCGAATATAAAGATAAAGAAAATGTTATTAACAGTTATTTGTTACGAAAAAGACCAGATTGTATTGACAAAATAACAAAAGAACCTATGTGAAACTATTATCATGAAATCGGAAAGACTTCTTGATACGAAGCGTCGGCTATTTGTAGGCCGGCATGAGCTAATAATCTGAGATTTATAATGTCTTGGGGTTGTAACGAACGACAATTCTTGACAATGACGTCTTGACAATTCGAGCTCTGTACGCTCATACAAGAGAGCTATCCAATGTTGAGACGTCCAATCCGAGATGATCCGAGATCCAGTAATGTATTTCATGGTATATTTTATTATGAATACAATTAAAGTAATAGCACAGCGTATTTTTGTTCGATCATTTTTATAGTCGATCGTTTTATAAGCAAAATTAATACAAATTCTGCTTCGACAGAAAGTTTCGTAGTAAATCTCCATATAACACATAATTTTTACAATAAGTAATTAACTAGTACAAATATCAAATCCGTTTTAAATGTCTTTATACAACAAAAACCAATTTGAGATAATTTTATAATAGCTTATAGAAATATATGTTTCGTTGATTGAAAACTAATTTGTTCCCTTTGCAACACAGGGCAGGACTCTAACGAGATCTGAGTGATTTTTTAAAGAGTGTGTTAACTTTTTTTTAAGTAACTATCGATACTGTTTGAGACCAGAGAGGGCGTATATTTTTTTTGAGGTAAAAACCGCCACCCCCACGAATTTTTCGTCTGTGTGCGTTTACCCATACTTAGGGGCTAATATGAGATAGACAGTAGTACTCATCTGTATTCAAACTTAATCAAAATAACCCCCATTAGAGACATGGGCAGTACTATAGGTGGCCCGTTAGGTTGATTGCCTGCATAGACCAAGACAAATATAATATTTAATAATTTAAGTATTAAATATCAATGTCACCTAAATGAATAGCTTCATTTCTAAAAATATTATTTAGGCTATAATATACATAAATTGCCCTCCCCTTCCCAATCCCTTACTTATCCCTTTCCTTTAAGGTCGGCAACGCGCCCATGGTTATTTTAGTATTGTGGGCCTACATGGGCGGTGGAGATCACTTACCATCAGGTGACCCACTTGCTCGTTTGCCGGCCTATATTATATAAAAAAAAAAAGTACATCACCTATATCCATAAGGATTTAAGGAGCAAATAAATCATCATTAAATCAAGTGTATTTGAATAAAACCGAGTTCCTCTACCAACTGTAAGATCATTCTAATGTTGGCAGCGCTGCATCGTGCTATACGTGTCTAGTTAGTGGCCAGCCTTGGCGTCAGATATTGTTTGTATAATGATTTTGTGCTCTGTCTGTTTGTTTATCAAAAATAGTTTACTATAAGCACGTTTTATGTTTAAGTTTTAGTGCTATGTTGTTGATCTCGTACTTTAATAACCTTTTCTGTATATGTGGGGGTCAGCGATGCCCGTGACCCCCTACTGAGTCCGTTACGTAACAATATGGACTTTATATACATATAACCAAAGAAGTTTAGTATTTTTATTTGTTTTAAGCGTTATTAAAAATTTATGAACAGTTGTTTGATTGGGCTTTATTTCATATAAGATTCCTAAAATGTAACAATTCAGTTCTTTATCTTACGAGGTTTTTTGTTATTGTGTAATATAATATTGTGTTTTAAATTACACCGGAAAAAAATGTTTTATGTTATTATTTTAAATAAATTAAAAACGACTGCCTCGGTGGCGCAGTTGTAATGCGTACGCGTTACGATTGAGGTCAACGCTGAGGTCTCTGGTTCGATCCCCGGGTCGGGTAAAGTGGTATTGGGTTTTTCTATTACGATATGCTCAGTACCAGCCCGGAGTCTGGAATTTATGCCCGGTATGGCGATAGGCTCGCCCCCTATCACATAAGGGACGGAAATACGCTCGACGAAATGTGGGTGTACTGGTTACACCTCTGCCTACCCCTTCGGGGATTACAGGCGTGAGTGCGTATGTATGTATGTATAAATTAAAAAAAATACATGTACCTACTTAAAAAAGTATTTGTGAAAGCACAACTAAGTTTAGAAAAACGTATTTTCAAAGTATCATCAAAAATTTAAATTTTTTTTTGGTTTGACCATAGATTTTACATGTTATTTTCTATTTTAAAAATTATATTTGTGTTAGTATAGATAAACGGTTAATGTTTGCACGTCTCTAGGTGTGTGTGCGTCAGCTTATAAATGTGATTTTGTTGTATGGAAATTATATACACGGACAGGGCGTAAAATCTGATTTAACTTGAGTATCTTGAAAACCGGTAATTTCTGGTACCGGTTCCGGTTTAGTGTGTCCCAACCGGAATAATTACGATTTAGGCAGCTAGTTATAGGCAGTTGACCGGTTGACCTGTAACTCCGGTTTATTATTTTTATATGGAGATGTGAGTGTACTATTGATTTGAGTTTGTAATGTATAATTTTCGGCTGGAGATGTGAAATTATCTCGTACGATATAGGCAAGATTAAAATGCTTTTTTTAAAGCACAAGACGGAAAAAAGAGTGGGTTGCCTGATGGTAAGTGGTCTCCATCGCTCATGAACAGCCATAATGCCTGAAGTACTAGATGGTGGTGATTACTTAGGTCTCTCGTATGCGAGAGACCGCTCACCGCTTTGGCTATTTCTGCCGTCAATCAGCAGTGTGTAAACATTGTTGTGTTCCTGTTTGAAGGACATTGAAACCACTGAAATTACTGGGATTTATGAGAATTTAACACCTTATGTCTCAAGGTGACAAGCGCAGTTCAGTGTCATGCAGTACTTCATAATTCGAAGTTCTGGTTGGTGTTGGCGAATCAGGCGAGCGACCTGCTCGTCTCATTTAAAGCAATTTAAAGCGTTGCCGATCATAAAGGAAAGGGATGATTAAGGGATTGGTAAGGGGAAGTGGATTTGGGCCTCCGGATATTTCACTCACCATATGAAACGCAATACCAAGCTGATAATTCACGGCGGTTTTTATGAGACTGGTAAAACAATCCGGGCGGTCTCTGGTTTAGTTTCTCGCCTTTAAATTGAATGGCGTCTTAGTGAAACATACATTTCTGTTATATTCTAGCCACTGTACCAGAATCTCTTGTAAATCAAGCATACATTAATCAAGCACAAACAATTCTGGTTGAAATGATAATGCTGCGGTTAACCGGTTGTGTTTCATGCTTACCAGTTATTTGGAGGTTTTAACCGGTATATCAAGCCCGGTTCCAAGTTCTAGCTGTGAATGTGTCTAAAAATTAGTTTTAAGTGTAATTGTCGTTTTAATAAATTATTGCCTTAAAACGATTTTTTTTCATAATGTATGATAATTAATGTTTGAAAGATGAAAAAGAGTTTGGTTTCTAATCATTTCACATTTTTAGTACAGTGCCGTAATCAGGATATTTTTATGGGGGTCCGAGCCCCAATGGTCTCAAACGGTAATGTCAAAGAAACTTAAGTGTAAAGTGTTAATTCCAAAATATTGCAGTAAACTGCTAATAATTAGTAATTTAGCGATTTTTGTCTCAGTATTCTTAATATAATTAACCATTGTAGTAATGGCAAAGGTTTCCAATGTTATAATCATGTATAATAATAATAATTAGCGGATAAAATGCGTCGTCGGGCTGATATTAACGTATATCTCTGAACAGCATTGTAATGAAGTTTACAATATGCGCGAAATAACTTGGCCGGATTGAAGTTAGTCACTTTACCTTTATGTCTTCAGACATATTTTAGTCTCCGAAAACTATAGTTGGGAGCCGCTCGTGGCTAACTTTCATCAGGCCATGTTACTTCGCGCGTACTGTACAGTAGTGGCGCTGTACAGATGCACTTGGAATAATTTAAAATAGTGTTTTAAAACGGTTGTAGGCAAACAATGGCCCTTTGGCTTCTTGAGTGCGGCTCTGCCACAAATGAGCTAGTTAGGAAATTAACGTTTCATGTTTCAATCAAAACTACGGAAAATATCGAAAAATATTATTTTAAGTTTACTTTCAAAAGAAATTCCAATCCTATTGATATTTGTCTATTTTGAGTCATACGTTTGCCGATCATTAATGTAACGGAAGTTTCGATATGCAATTATTACAGCTCTAGCAGTTCATCACTATTGTGGTTCTTGCAATAATGAAGTCCAGCGCTTGATCTGTCACATGTAGTTGTCAATGCTTACATAAGATCCCAAGTGGCTTCGTACAGTGCCGATACTGCAGCAAGTGTTGCTAATTCAATAATAATTTAAGCGTAGGTGTTTCTTTGAGTCCGTAATCAGTATAGACAATAAGTATTAAGTGTCATTTATATTAGATTTTTCGTGTAATTTTAAGTCCTATCTCTTTATTTCGGTACATGTGAACTGCTAAGCAGATATTTGCATACACTTTGTGTTTTTTTTATTATTAATTGATTAATTGGATGTTAAAGACCTGCAGGCCAATTCTCGTAATTATTGGTTTAAAAGAATGCCATTTGCAACTTTCTTGACGCTGAGACTAGATCGGAATGATATTTTGAACATTTCAAATTACGAGAATTGGCCTTCTGATTGTATTCTTTGTAATGTAAGCACACAAAGTGAATATATGGACATGTGTTTTATTTATATCATATCTTTTATCTCGACGTTATCCTCGAAAGCGGAGATGGCCGGAGAGGAAATGAGAGCGATGGATACTGCAGTGCAGTATCCATCGCAGCTAAAGGGAGAGATGTGTGTGTACCTATATACTATTGGCTATTTGCGAAACATCCTCAGCCCATTTTCGCGTTGGTGGATGTCGGCCCTGAAGCCTGTTAATACGTGATTCTACCAAAATCATCCTTATACAGTATGTAACAAAAACTCTGTTGGCCCGTTCTAGGTCGTGAAGATATATAGACAGATTAATAAAAATAGTTAAATTAAAAAAAAGAATAAACACGAGATATTATCCTTACACAGGTAGCTTAGAAAAGTGAACATATTTAGAAAATGTTATATATATCTAAAAAGTGATGAACAGCTCACTGATGTGACGTACTGACGTAGCCGGGCGCGCACGCAGTGTGGCGCGTAGAATGCACGTAGACGCCACAACTTGCTATCTCGCTCTGGCTCCAAGCCATCGCTCTTGCAGAGGTAATCAATCGAAATATGGTTCACAAACAATAAAATAATTATATTATAAAAAAGAAATATGATTGTTTTTATAGTTTCATTTTCGTATGCGAGTTATTTCATTACGTTTGAATATCGATTCTGATATCACGGTTAAACGCCCAACAGGGTTTTGTTACATTATGTATACTACTTGACTTTGTTCGCGTTATGTTAATACTATCTAATCAGAGGCGACTCTCAAGAATAATACTTTTGTGCTACTAATTAGCATGTTTTACATATGGCAGCAGAATAATATGACAAAATAGGTAACGAAATAAAGATACGGTTTGGTAATGACATTTATTGATACAATAAATTTAATTTACTTAACATTAACATTCGGTAACATCACGGTACAACTCGCAACTAGGCATATCGGAAGTGCAGAAGTATCGATATTTTTTAAAAGTATCGATTTCGATATGTCGAGAAAAATATCGATATGTCGGCTTGACATGAGGACGGTATTTTATCCCATCTTATAACAATATCAAAAATATTAGAATAAAATTTGGCCATTTATGGTGTCTAATAAAAGATATCTCCTTTGTTATAATTTCGATAATAATTGACAAATAAATATAAAATATATCGCGCCAAATTATCGATATATCGATGAAAATACCGATACTTCGGCGAGCTTACAATAAAAGTGAATTACAATAAGTGTTCCCAAATAGGTATAAATGTTTAGTATGTCTATATCTTAGTTTATCAAATCGAAACGCATTTCAGTATGGTCTAGGTCTAGGAGGCTCGTTCCCAAGTATATGATTCATGATAAAACAATATAACGGACATCTGAACATTTATATCTAGTCCAGAAAAGTTAAAATGTCTCCTACTTATTTATCTAAACAATTAAAATAAGCTTTTGGCGTAGCACAGAAATTCAGTGCTTGGAGCCACATGAAAAAATAGGCTAGGTCTCTTTTGTCTCTACACATTTAAGTCATAGAAACAGTGGCAGGCGCGGTTGCGACAAAAACGCCGTAAAGTTTACGCAACTTTTCTCTAGGTTCTATACTTGCTATAGAAAGGTGTGGTCAAATTTAAACAATGTATTGTGTACGATATAATTATTTCACCTTCTGTAGTACCAAATCCGATTGCATTGCTAGAACATAAACAAAGCGTAATATTTTTATTTTATGAGTAATGAGTAAAATGTCGATATTCGACTTTGGACAGCACTAAATGATAAACTAAACTTTTGTTTAACTCCAGCATTGTTATTCTCGCATTTCACTTAGGGAATTTATAGGGCATGTGGTCAATGTTGAGATGTAATAAATGAGTGATTAAAATTATCGTGTTATTTTGGGATGTCTACGATTTTTATAAGATCCAGTTCATAAACACTTACTGACAGGTGTATGTGACGACCTTTACATATGACCACACCTTTCTGTAACACATACGGTATTGAGTTTCCAAAGTAGTTATATGTTTTGAGTTCGGTTATAGTAATAGCGTTTACTTCAAGAATTCGTTAACCGACTATACTTAAGTTTAATTGTTGAATAGTTTTGTTACTTTGTTGAACTATACGACAAGGAGTATCTTAGGCACATTTAATTAATATCTATAGCAGACGAATAAGGTGTTTGGATTCCACTATTTTTAATATATTAATCAATAAGTTACGCCCCCTAAAATTTATTATTGACGAAAGAATTATATAAATTAAGTCAAAAATAAACTAGTTAGAAGCTAATCAAATCTGCTGGAGGAGACAGTTGTCAAATGGCGGAAAGAGGATGCACGACATGACAAGTTACGTCACAAGGCAGGTCACGCCATTACGGTGCACGCGTGCGAGGGAGATAGCGAGATTTTCCTACCAATATTTAAAATATGAACTGCGGCCTCATTTTTTATCCAATTTTAATTTTGTTTTCGCATTATTATTGTTGGTTGCATATAAAATAATGTATAAAATTAGGCATAGTCAAATACCCTATTTAAGACTACTTTTTTCAATAGCAGAGGCCGGCTAACGAGCTATTAGGACCATGGTAGTAATATCCGTTGAAAATTCATGCAGAAGAATCATAGAAGCGTTGCTGACCTTATAGGAAAATGATAAGGGAACGGGACATTTGGACAATCGAGGTCTCACTCACCGTACGAAACGCAACAGCAAGTTGCCACTTCACGGAGGTTTTCTGTCGAGACAGTGGTACAACCCAGTCGAGCCGGCCCAGTCATGCTGTAGCCAAGCTACAAATGGCTCTACAACTTGTTAAATAGAACGTGATTACACTAAGGTCAGTTTCCTTATCCGATCATTAGATGGTCGAAAAGTGGTCGAAATGCAACTCTGAAATTAGTCGTCTACGTTATTTTTGGTGTTTTTTCCAGTTTTTACATACGTATACACAGAGTTTAGTGTTGTTTAGTTTAGTTTTTTCAGCGGGGAGTGGTATGGACTGTTGAGACAAAAGTCGCAGGTTCGAAACCAGCTCCAAGTGCATACACCTCTGACTTTTCAAAGTTATGTTTGTATTAATTGTTAATTATCACTTGCTTTAACGGTGAAGGAAAAATATCGTGAGGAAACCTGCATACTTGGGAAGTTCTTCATAAGAATTTCGAAGGTATGTAAAGTCTGTCAACCCGCATTAGGCCAGCGTGGTGGACTAAGGCCTGACCCCTCTCCTTCAGTAGAGGAGGCCCGTGCCCAGCAGTGGGACGTGTGTAATACAGAGCTAGTATATTTATTACACACAGAGTTTACTTAAATGTTTGGTACTTTTAAATTTTTTATTTAGTTTTTTACATACGTATACATCGAGTTTACATAAATCTATGTTCCTACATCGTCCTCGTTGACTTATCAATTTTAGGAATTCGATAAAATTGACACCAATATTAACTGCCTCGGTGGTGCAGTTGTAATGCGTACGCCTTACGATTGAGGCTCACGGTCTCTGGTTCGATCCCGGGTCGGGTAAAGTGGTATTGGGTTTTTCTATTACATAATGCTTAGTATCAGCCCGGAGTCTGGAATTTGTGCCCGGTATGGCGATAGGCTCGCCCCCTATCACATCGTGGGACGGAGAGACACTCGGCGAAATGTGGGTGTACTGGTTACACTTCTGCCTAACTCTTCGGGGATTACAGGCGTGAGTGCGTATGACACCAATATTTCAATTTGAAAAATCTTTGTCAATGATGTCGCTGTAATAGTTTTTCCTATCACATGGTGATTGGTACACATCGGCATACCACTAGGCCCTCCGGTTTCTATCGACAGTCGCATTTCTTGAGGGCGGCGCGTATGAGGTCCATCAACTCCTTGTACAGGAGACAGTTCCTGCTGGATGGCTTGCAGATCTCCCGATGGTCTACAGACACACCGCTCAGTGAACCTATACCGGCATCTGTGGGAGAAAATATTAAATATTTAATGGTGGAGGAAAACTTGCGTACCTATAGTAAAATGGGGGGAATAGCATCGAAATAAAATTACAAGAAACGTAACCCAAGCAAAAATGACCCCACCAAAACTCTGTACAAGGAGGCGGGGCTATAAAAGTATGTGCAGCTCGTTCATTCATCATAAAAATTGATTCATGATCTCTAGTTGACACTTAATACGTCTAATTTTTTTCGCGGTGCAGAACGTCGTATCTCGATTTAGGAACGTAATATTTAGTCATTAACTTTTATAAATTAATAAAGTTAATTTTGAACGTTCATTAATTTTTGTTGCGTGTATGAGTGTTTGATGTATAAGTAAGTGGAGAGTAAGTTTTTGGCAGATTCATATGAGAGTTATTGTTCTAGTTATCTTATTTCGATGGTGAATAGACACAAAACTGGTTTGGTTTGTTTACACATACAATATGTAACAAAAATCATGTTGGGCATTTTAATTGTTATATCAGAATCGATATTCAAAGGCAACGAAAATACTCGCATACGAAAATTGGACTAAGTATAAAAATAATCATGTTTATTTTTTAAACTTGAATTTTTTTTTTGTTAGTGAACCGTATTTCGATTGATTACCTCTGCAACAGCGATGACTCGGAGCCAGAGCGAGATAGCAAATCGCGCCCGGCTTCTTCAATACGTCACATCAGTCAGCCGTTCATTACGTATCGGATGAAAAGTAACATTTATGAAATATGTTCATTTTGCTAAGCTACCTGTGTAAGTAATATATTGCTTGACGCTTGTTTTTTAATGTAGGTAACTATTTTTATTAAGCTGTCTATATATACAACGTGTTATAGAAAGGGGCGGGCAAATTTAAGCAATGTATAGTGTAGGGTATAAGTATTTTATCTCCCATAGTACCAAATCCGATTGCATTGCTAGGACAATAATTATAGAATTTTCTTTTTTATCGAATGAGTAACATGTCGATATCGACTTTCAACTTTGGACAACACTAAATGATAAACAATGATACAATAGACCTCCTTTCATTTAATTATTTTATAATTAAAAAGCATTAAACAGTTGTCAAATGTCAATATTTATTTGACGCAGTCAGTACGGCAATTTCTTATTTTATGAAGTATGATTGATTACGAGTTTATTTGTTGTATTTGACTAAAAAAGTATTATGTATCGGTATTTTGTGTTGGTGTAACTAATAACAGTTTAGTAAGAGGATCGTCGACTGTATCAAGCCCAATTCATAGATGGAACACCCGAGAATGAAGTCTTTAACATGCTTATAGAGGATGGTACCTATATCGTCTTCAGCACACAATCTCTTTCAAGTGTTAATTTGTGTTTAAATTAGAAGTTACGTACGTATGTCCGTAGAATTACGTACATCTTATTCAGGTTTAGTTTAAAAAGTGAGTGTTCATAATAATTAATAGTGATGTCAACAATCTTATCGATCTTAAAAAACAAGTGATTAAAATTAACGTGAAATTTTTGGATGTCTTGGCTTTGAAAAGGTCCGGTACTAATTGTAAGTTGTATGTAATGACCCTAAAATATGACCACACCTTTCTGAAACACGTTGTATATCTTCACGACCTTAAAAGGGCCGACAGGGTTTTATTTCATACTGGCATATTATTGGCATAAGTTGAGCTGCTCTAACTCTATTCAAAATTAATTGTATTATCGTAGTGCAAATATTGTAAATGAATTTTGAAAAGAGCAACGTTAGTTTCTTGTCCGTTCTATTCTAGCGAGACAGCATAGATTTTAAATTTGACTGAATCTAAATGATGTACAACATTTTATGGATTCAATAAATATTTTCATTTTCATTGACGGGATCTTGTTTAGGTAACGGTATACTGACCGGCGGAGTCGACGCTGACTATTCTGAGCCACAGTACCGACATGAGAGTGCGACACGTCTCCACCAGGCTGCGCACTGACGCTCGCGAGCTCTGCGTCGCCAACAACCAACGCTCTTGTAGCGACAACACTAGCGCGCAATCTAAAAACAACTTAATTACTTACTGACACTTCATAATACACAGTTGCACTGGATTTTTTTACCACTCTTACTGGACAATGAAGATAGTTCTATTCCGGCGCGGCAGTTTACCGGTAAACTGATTTGACAAGCAGAATTCAATCTTATTGACAAAACAAATTCAAATAAAAAAAAAAAATGAAAAAATGCCTGCCCTTCAAATTTGAGACTCAATTTATTAAAGTGTTAAAGTGAAACTTTTATTAGATCGTCCCAATTTTTTTGGCCTGTGTGTTGCATGTCGCGTGACGGTCGGCCGCGGAGTAGCGATAAAGTGAAAGGCGCTCGCCAGAGCAGCCAAGGCCAATATGGCGTTATATATATAATTATATATATATAATACATATTTAATATAAAAATATTATTATTATTTTTATTATTTTATTGAAAGAAAGTTTCACTCTTACCGTGGTTTCATAAAACCACACAATCTTTTTTTTTATTAATAAGAGCTATTATGCCTTAAAAATACACTAACGTTTAGATAATTATTCTACCATAGAATTACCGGTAAATCATCCGGCCGGAATGGTTCTTCGGTAATTTAACATTGGAGAAAAAGGAAGTGGAAGCCCAACAACAAATATTATTATTACATACGCACTCACCCCTGTAATCCCCGAAGGGGTAGGCAGAGGTGTAACCAGTGCACCCACATTTCGCCGAGCGTATCTCCGTCCCACAATGTGATAGGGGGCGAGCCTATCGCCATACCGGGCACAAATTCCAGACTCCGGGCTGATACTGAGCATTTCGTAATAGAAAAACCCAATACCACTTTACCCGACCCGGGGATCGAACCCGAGACCTCAGCGTTAGCCTCAATCGTAACGCATACCCATTACAACTGCGCTACCGAGGCAGTCATTAATAGTGAATAATATTTATAATTTATAATATAGATACACTAGAATCTATGGTAAAGATTCAATAGACACTACATATGAGTGGAAGAGCCACGCTGTAGACACTTGTCTACAGCATGAAAGGGCCGGCTCGTCCGGGTCGTTACCACTGTCTCACAGAAAACCGACGTAAAGTAGCAGCTTGCTGCTGCGTTTCGTACGTTGAGTGAGATATCCGGAGGTCCAAATCCCCTCCCATTCCCTTAATTATCCCTTTAGTTTAACGTTGGCAACGCGCTCATAATTATTTTGGTATTGTGGGCGTAAATGGGCGGTGGAGATCACTTACCATCAGGCGACCCACATGCTCGTTTACCGGCCTATGCATTTTTTTTTTGTTAAATACAACATTGCTTCATTATGCTGCTTGGCGGCAAAAGTAGACCAAGCGGTGGTACCAACCTAACGGCCTCTCGCATACCTACGAGGAAACTACAACTTTTCTGATTGGCGTTCCCTAGTTAATGCCACTGAGGGCAAATTACCCTTTAGACACCCGATTTTTCTTTGCGTTCACCAATTCCTTCTCTTCTACTGACTTCTAAATCTTACCCTTGCTAATTTCCAGCAGTTCTATGCTCCTAGCAGTGATGGGCGTCTTGATATCAGCGAGTGGTGACCCACGGTGTGGCACTGAATAGAACATGAATCCAGCGCTGTTGCACCACAGGTTCGCTCGAGTTCGGCTTTCTTCTAGAAGATAATTATACAACGTGTTACAGATAGGTGTGGTCATATTTAAGGGCCACCTGACAGTGAAGTGACATACCAGATCCTATTCATATGTAGACAAAATTAAATTAAATTTTCACACTTTTTTTAATTATTCGTTTATTACGATCGATAAGATCGGCCACACCCCTATAAATTAAATGGTTCAGGTGACCCCGTTGCTCGTCCTCTGCTATAAAAATATTTAAAACAATCGTAATACTATTATAAATGTGAAAGTTTGAATGTTTGTGAATTTGGATGTTTATTAGTCAATCACGCCTTAGGATGAAATTTGGCATACCGGTAGACCATGACCAAGATTCAGACCATAGGCCAACACTTGACCACAGACCCACATATCTCGTCATTTATGGGAAAAAACAAATCAATTAATATTCTGTCCTGTGGAATAGGGGTCTTTGTAGAATTCCACCACGGTATCCCCTGCCTGTCGTAAGAGGCGACTAAATGGGGACAAAGGGGGTCGCGGCCGCGCAGCCTTCGTACGCAATGTACATTATACGGTGCTACCCCGAGATGGACGGCAGCATAAAAACACCGTGCTGCCGGAGACGCCGAATTGCGTCATTACTGTGAGAGGCTACTGAGAGCCTCGAGAGAGACGAGTCGCAAAGGGGCATAGCGTAGAGACGGTTGCGGCAGCAACCTAGAGTGCATCAGGATCCTCCGGGACCGTCTCAATTGCGCTGAAAAAGGCACCGCGGGGTTTTTAGTCGGTATACCAGTGTAGGTGTCTTAAATTGGTTCTCTGCAAATAACCTTTTGTTAAATGCAGGGAAGACAAAATGTATTCGATTTGCATTAGCAAATGTTGCAAAAGTAAATTCACGCATAAAATTAAACGGAGAAACATTGGATCTAGTCTCCTCATCAGTTTTCTTAGGAATCACTTTAGACAGTAAATTGCAATGGGATCCACAAATAGAAAGATTATCTGGTAAACTTAGTGCTGCAGCTTTTGTTGTCCGGAAAATTAGACGCTTGACTGATGTTTCAACGGCTAGGTTAGTATATTTCGCATACTTTCACAGTATTGTGTCCTACGGCATTCTATTGTGGGGATCAGCTGCTGATATAGACACTATATTTATACTACAAAAAAGAGCAGTTCGTGCTATTTATGATCTGGGTAGCCGCGATTCCTTACGATCTGTATTCAAGGAAAGTAATATACTGACTGTGCCGTCTGAATACATCTATCAAAATATTATGTATGTTCGTAAAACCCTTTGTAAATTTTGTAAAAATAGTGACGTTCATAATATAAATACAAGAAACAAAAATAAACTCATAGTACCCGCTTTTAGAATAGTTAAGACTAAAAAGTCATTTATGGGTAACAGCGTTAAATTTTATAACAAACTCCCAAATAGTGTGATCGAAATGCCCGAAAAAATGTTCAAAGCACACATTAAACGTGTGCTTATGACTAGGGGCTATTATAATGTTAAGCAATATCTAGAGGATAGAGATGCTTGGCGTTCGGTTCCTCCTTGCATACTGTGACCTCCTGGGGCCCTGTAGCTTGTAGACAATGTAGGGAATAATTTAATTTAATAAATGTAAATAATATATATGTTCAAGTAAGTACAATATAAATAAATTGCACAATAATATTAAATACCTACACTAAAACAATGTATTAAATAAATGTATTCATAAAATTTAAATACCAAGTAAAAAAGACGACCGATCACGTAAAAATAAAAATTGGCAATTTTAAATTGACAAGTCATTATTGTTGACATTATAGAAATTGGACCAAAAACAAGCCCACTGAGTTTGTTTGGCCGGGTATTCTCAGACAGGGTCGCGTTTGGATCCAGTGGCAGTTTTAAAACAACAATTTAGGGGTACACATGGTACGTATCAATCCCCTTAAAATAAAAATAGGACTTTTTATTTCCCTAATTTATTTTGGTATGATAAACCGGACCAAAAACAAGCCCACTGAGTTTGACTAGCTGGATCTTCTCAGGACTGAGTCGCGCCGCGTAAAATCCAGTGGTAAAGTAAGCCCACTGAGTTTGTTTCGTCGGGTCTTCTCAGGTTGGGTCGTTTTGGATCCGGTGGTAGTTTTAAACCACGTGCCGTTTCGGTAATGCCTATGGTCCATATCGACCTTTAAAACAGAGAAAAAAATAACAATATTAATAATACTTAACAATTCTGGACTAATATAAAAATATTGTAAACTTTATAGTTGCCCAGTGTATTTTGACGATGCTATGTATGTTATGTATATATTAGCTGATATGATTTCTGTACTTACATAAGTTTCTTTATTTTGTACTGACTTGTCATAAGCGCTATTTTAATTGCCTACATGATGAATAAAACTATTTCATTTCATTTCATTCCATTAGGGATTTTTGATAGCGATCCGATCCAGAGGTCGTTCGACAGGCAACTGGGTCAAAGCCGGCGCGTCCGACATAACCAACTCTCTACCCCGAGGTTGAGAAGGTATCCGTAAAAGGGATTTTTCCCGCGGTAAAAATATAAAACAATTAATATTACCTTCATTATTTGAAGACTCAGCATCATCTTCCTTAACTAAATTTTCTAAGCTGGCATCACTGTTTATTATTTCACTATTTACTATATCTTTTATATCTTTATCACAATCTATTACTTTATTACAATTATTGTCAAGAATATCATTATATACATTTGTATTGTCATTTATTTGGTTATTGTCTTGGTGTCTGTTATTATCTAAAGTTTTATTTTGGTTTATTTTTAAATGCGCTTCGTATGCTGGAAAGGAAATAAATACGTTAATATACTCGTCGATCAGTTGGCCATAGCTTATAGGTTCTGATCCTGTATAAGGATCTATCCTCAAGATTCAAAATTTACGTAATAAACCACATTTGTGTTCAAATCTTGAATTTGTTCATGGAGATTTAATCAAATATTCAACAGACACACCTTCGCAATATATTTGCTTGATGAAAAGCCCGCCTTTGGAATGTCCCACCCAGATGATTGGTCTCTCTCCCACGCCCATACTGAGCAGCTGTGACATCATCTGATCAGCTCTTTCGTGCAAGCGTAGTCTGAAATATGAATTAACTTTCCAAATTCTTGCTAGGTAAAATTATCATTCGTAGAAACCTATTTACTATTTGTGGACAAATTATTTTAATTAAACACCTACTCACAACAACTTTACTCAAAACTTTAATAATCCTGGTTACTTAATATTTATTGCTAATTCATTTAGTTTCTTTCTATTTCGAAGTAAATCTATAGATGTACCAAGCTATCTGTGAATTGAAGGACGTCGCTCTGTTCGCTCCAGTATTGCCATTTAACGAATATAATCATTCATTATGAAGGCTATTTCAGGTGTTATAGACACATATATTTCACATTAGGTAATTCGTTTATTTTCAGCTAAATTCCAAAGTGACTGGTAATAATTAATGATAATGAATGAAATAGTTATTGAATCCATAAAAATGTTTACATCATTTAGATTCAGTCAAATTTTAACTTTACCGCCAGTTCGGAATGCTGTTTCGTTAAAGAAGAACGGATAAGAAACTAACGTTGCTCTTTTCAAAATTCATTTACAATATTTGCACTACGATAATACAACTAATTTTGAATAGTGTTAGAGCAGCTCAACTTATACCAACGAGGAACATTATAAAATAAAATAATGAAATTATAATGATAATTGCGACTTTCAGGATACCAAATACATTCAACGTCAGCATCGTCAGTTCTTTAAAAAAATCGTCTTAATACCTTGGCGGGTTCAACCCACCAAATTTAGGGATAATTTCACTAAGTTGCGAACACTGTCTGTAGTTCCATTTTCAGCCATTCCCCATTTAACTTGGTACATCTATACAGGGTCTTGACGTGTGTGTTTCAATTCTACAGTTTCAATATAAAGTGTATGCCAGTCCCGTCAAATTCTCCTGTATCTAATTTTAGTTTGTGACAACATTTGCGAATAAATAGAAAACTACACTCACCTTTTATTTCCCCTAATCCACAGCGGTCTCCACAAATAAGGGTCACTAGTGTAGTTAATAGATATAACCCTCGCCCCCGGGAAGTCTTCTTTGATCCAATCCTTGGGCCAACATGAGGAGTAGCACTCGTCACACACACATCCACATCCAACTTCACATTTTTTTTCATTCACATTACACGCACATTTGTTCACTTCATTACATTTACATTTGTTCCCCACGTTATGTCCCGTCTCGCAGTCCATCCCCTTTTTATTCTCGTTTACGAACATGTCTCTAACAAATTTCGCTTGAGTCTCGTAACTTTCGATTTCGTTGTCCAGTAAAGTGTTGTTATAAAATTTCTCCGTGATCAATATATTTTCATTGGGCAAAATTTTTCTCAACTTCTCGTTTATATTTTCGAAGGTGACTTCAGTTTCATTCGAGTCAGTTCTATATGTAAACGGTTCATTTATGTTACATACATTTTCGTTTATATCTGAATCGTTTCTGTTTTCGTTTTGGGGACAGACGCAAGAGGGAGCGGTTCCGTGGTCCCGTAGTGGGACTAAATTAGGACCTAGTTTGTACTTGGATTTCCAATCGCCTTGGCGCCAAGTATTTCCTAGGGAACCTGAAGTAAAAATGGATATTCCATTACAATATCGTTTTAAGTTACCCAGTGTGAAAAAGGGGACGCCTTCAGGTCCAGAAATTGAAGGGTTTTACGTGATTTTCTTACTTCTTTCTTACTTAAATAAAGTCTCATCTTGAAGGGCTATGTACCATCGATACCTATTATTTATGCTCTTACATCTACTGCTGACTAATTTTCAATTACCAATGCGACATATATAGTCATCTGAACCAGTCGAACCATCGGGTCTTTACAGGCTTCCCAGATAAATCATTTGATTTCTGAAGGCTTACATCTTTTTTAGTGTTTCGGCTTATCATCTGGTCTTTACCAACTCTCCTTTGATGATCGAAAGCACTGAGCCTAGTCTTCCGAATCTGATACTAACGCCCGGTTTCCGAAAGGCTGATCAAATCAACATTCAACTTATAGAACTTTGATTTGATATCGCTGTCAAATAAATTCGAGTTGCTGAAACGTTATTTAGTGAAAAAATTACTAATATTTAATCTCTCTTTAGTACCGTTTGACATACGATTTTTCATATTTATTTAAAACTTATCACGCTTCTAGCAACTCAATTTCGACTTGACATTTGATTAGTTAATTTATGATTGATCAGCCTTTCATACACCGGGCGTAACAATTACGAATTATTTATTACCATACAATCCGTGTACGAAGATGACGTCCAGCGTGACAGTTTCTGGCTCGTGAAGCACCACGCACTCGACCTTCGGCTCCGGATGGAGATGGTCCTTACCAGCCACGCGGGGTTTTGAAGACTTCAGCGGAGGTTTGGATGCTGGAATAATAAAAGCAATTGATTTGTTAAAATGTTCGGTTAGGGAAGTTGTGACTCGCCACCAAGCATGAGTGGTAGAGCCACGCTGTAGACACTTTATTCTACAGCATGTATGGGCCGGCTCGTCCGGGTCATTACCACTGTCTCACAGAAAACCGGCGTAAAGTAGCAGCTTGCTGCTGCGTTTCGTACGGTGAGTGAGATATACGAAGGCCCAAACCCCCTCCCCTTCCCAATTCCTTAATTATCCCTTTCCTTTAAGGTCGGCAACGCGCCCATGATTATTTTGGTATTGTGGGCGTACCTGGGCGGTGGAGAGATCACTTACCATCAGGTGACCCACTTGCTCATTTGCCGGCCTATGCCATATAAAGCAGTATTAGCACTTTTGTGTTCCTTTTTGAAGGACATTGAATCCAGTGAAGAAACTGGCGATTATACTTTAGTTCACTACTGTTGAGACTAATCCCCATATTTATTCTACAAATGCAGTGCCCAAGACATATTTTAGGACGGAGCGAGATTAAAAATGGCACCGCTCAGAGAATGGATTTGCGAAAGCGCCTTTGGTTGGCTGTACCTAGGTCTCTTCTTTTATATAATATATTGTTTAATATTGACTGCTCTATTGGCGCAATATTAGTATTTAAGGCAATACTGACATGTTGATTTTTTAAATTTTTATAACATTTATTTAATTTATTGCTTTTTTTTTGTGAGTGCGAGTTATGTCTGGTATACTCTTGGCCATTTCTTAAAAAGGCCAATCCAGGAATTTCTGTACATTACACTCGCATAATTCTGTAAAACAATGTCTGGACATTAAAAGAGGCCGTAACCCATGAGTTTGTTTCGGCATTTCTTCTCATGGCTAGCCCCGAAATGCCGTCTTAAATATAATGTAGCATAAAAAATGATTGACATGTAAAAGTGATATTTATGATCCAATTTACAGAATAAATGATTTGAATTTGAATTTGAATTTGGTTGTAACCTAGGGTTGGCACATCTACCCCAGATCGGCATCTGGAGCGGCCGCTCCGATCGTCATATTATGGTAGGGCCCGTGGAAATGTAAACAAATATCTAGGTAGTAGGTAGGTACCTACTTTTCAAATGTTCTTTTTAGTTCTTGTCAACTATACATTTTTTTATTAGCTTGAATGACGAGCAGGCCACACATAACTTTGAATTACAAAGCAATGCATGGCACTGAACTGCGGTCGTAACCCCGAGACATAAGTTATTCAAGCCTAATAATGCCCAGTAATTTCACTGGCTTCAATGTCCTTCAAACCAAAACACAACAGCTTATACACTGTTGCTTGGCGGCAGAAATAGACAAAGCAGTGGTACCAACCCAGACGGCCTCTCGCATACGAGGGGCCTACCACCTAGATGCAATAGATAGAAATAATTGAATAAGACATTTATTTACATGAAATAAATACACCCAACAGTCACGCACATAGTCCCGTGCCAACCCACAACACCCAGAGCCAAGACAAATATTTGTGGATCAGACCAACATATGTCTAGGTGCGGGAATCGAACCCACGGCCTCACGCTTCGCAACCGGCTACTCGCTCACTGCAGGTATACCGATTAGACCTTAGCCATTTTGGCGATCCAGAAAATTTTAACCAGTTACCCAGGTAAATGCTTGCTGCTGTTACCGTTATTAGTGTTTTACGTAGAGATTCACAGATAAGTAAGGAGTGGTACATACGCTCTCACGCCTGTAATCCCCGAAGGGGTAGGCAGAGGTGTAACCGGTACACCCACATTTCGCCGAGCGTATCTCCATCCCACGATGTGATGCGCGAGCCTATCGCCATACCGGGCACAAATTCCAGACTCCGGGCTAATACTGAGCATTTCGTTATAGAAAACCCCAATACCACTTTACCCGACCCGGGGATCGAACCCGAGACCCTCAGCGTTAGCCTCAATCGTAACGCGTACGCATTACAACTGCGCCACCGAGGCAGTAAGGAGTGGTGATATTCTTAATCGGGGGATTAGCATCACAGATATCGTAAATACTGACAAAATCACACCCAATCACTAACCCACAAAGATAAACATATGGGTTAAATGAAATTATCTAAAGAATACACTGCAGTCGAATAAACAGGTTAAGTAGTTTAATCAAAGTGCAAGATACAGTAAATAAGGGCTTGGGAGTGTTCATCAGTCATGATAAAATTGACACCATTGGGGTGGGGCTGTTTCATGGCTTGGCTTAGTAGATTTATAGTAGGCTTGGCTTAGTAGTGTAAAAACTTACCAAGTTACGAAAACGACATTACTGACGCTATCAATAATTTAATTAAATGGCTAGGCAATAACAATCTTCAGATTAATATGGAAAAAACAAAGATGATACAATTTCGAACTAATAGGCGAATCCCTTTAAATCTAAAAATTCAATACAAAAATAAAGCAATTGAGGAAGTATCGACAATCAAATTTCTTGGCATAATGTTGGATAAAAATTGTGACTGGAAGGCCCACATAGACTACGTTTGCAATAAACTAGACAGATTTGTATACGCAATTAAAAGATTGAGAGCTACTGTTTCAACAGAAGCTGCGCTTAGTGCATACCACGGTTATGTTTCGTCTATTTTATCATATGGACTTTTGTTGTGGGGAAATTCGGTTCAGATAGACAGAGCTTTTATTGTACAAAAAAAATGTGTACGGGCAATATGTGGAGCCTGGTGCATGGAAAGTTGCAAACCCCTATTTAAAAAATCTAAAATACTGCCATTAGCTTGTTTGTATATTAGAGAGTTGTGTTTGTTTGTCAAATCACACCCAAAATATTTTAATACACATGCAGAAGTAGTACAAAGAAATTCAACTGTAAGAAATATATTTAAATTATATTTTCCACAATGTAGGTTAGAATTATTTAAAAGAAATGTATTTGTCAACGCCATTACAGTATACAATAAACTACCAAATGCATTTAAAGATCTACCTATTGCTATATTTAAAAGAAAAATAACTCTATGGCTAGCTGAAAACTGTTTTTACGAACTAAAAGATTTTATTAAGTAAGTAAAGTGATGAAAAATTTTAATAATTAATCATTGTAATTGACATTTAATATGTACCTGTATATTTAATGATAAATGTGATTTGATAGCTAATATTTGCACACCATTTAAATATGGTAGAATGTATAAGGACCACTTATTTTATATCTAAGACCATACATACTGTACACCTACATTCTTGCAAATAAATTATTTGATTTGATTTGATTTGATTTGATTTAGTAATTTTTAACTTATTGCCATATTTAACTGACTTTAAAAAGGAGAAGTTTCTCAATTCTGTATTTTTTTATGGTATAGGCCGGCAAACGAGCAAGTGGCTTACCTGATGGTAAGTGATCTCCACCGCCCATGTACGCCCACAATACCAAAAGAATCATTGGTGCGTTGCCGACCTTAAAGGAAAGGGATAATTAAGGGATTGGGAAGGGGAGGGGGTTTGGCCTCCGGATATCTCACTCACCGTTCGAAACGCATTAGCAAGCTGCTACTTTACGCCGGTTTTCTGTGAGACAGTGGTAATGACCTGGAAGAGCCGGCCCATACATGCTGTAGACAAGTGTCTACAGCGTAGCTCTACCATTCAAAAAGTTGATGTTTTTATGGCGTATATTCACGCATCACTTTCTCGAAATCCCACGTATCAGTAATAAATAAATAAATAAATAAATAATAAATACATCCAACAGTCACACACATAGTCCTGACCCCACACTAGGTAAACCTGTGTCGTGGGTATCAGGAACTACGAGGGACTTGCGGTCCCACAACACCCAGACCCGAGACCAATATTTGTGGTTCACACAAACATTTGTCTCGGTGTGGGAATCGAACCCACGGCCTCTCGCTTCGCAGCCGGCTACTCGCCCGCTTTGCCATGGAGGCTGTCAATATTATTTTGATAGTTATGTAGTTAATGGAACTCACCAGCTATTTGAGGAAGCTGCGCCGTCATCAGCCGGTGGAGGAGCACTGTGGCCGTGCTCCATAAGCAGGACACGCACCAGCGCCTGGTAACAACAGGAATTAGGATATTACAGTTTTTTTATAACTGAGGCTGCCAAACAAGCAAGTGGGTCACCTGATACTAAATGATCTCCACCACCCAGGTACGCTCACAATGCCAGAAGTATCATGGGCGCGTTGCCGCCCTTAAACGAAAGGGATAATTAAGGGATTAGGAAAGGGAAGGGGATTTGAGCATTTTGAGCGTCCGGATATCTCAGTCACTGTACGAAACGTAGCAGCTCGTTGCCGACCTTAAAGGAAAGGGAAAATTAAGGGATTGGGAAGGGGAGAAAAAACTTTACGCCGGTTTTCACACACTTTTGTCTACAGCATGAATGGGCCGGCTCGTCTGGGTCGTTACCACTGTCTGACAGAAAACCGGCGTAAAGTTTTTCCTCCCCTTCCCAATCCCTTAATTTTCCCTTTCCTTTAAGGTCGGCAACGAGCCCATGAATACTTTGGTATTGTGGGCGTACATGGGTGGTGGAGAGATCACTTACCATCAGGTGACCCACTTGCTCGTTTGTCGGCCTATGCAATAAAAAAAATCTCAGCATTCGCCTCCAGCACCACATTTCGAACGCGTCAATCCTTCTCGAGTCAGAATGGTCCAGGTTTCTACTCCATACAATAACTCCAAACAATAGGGAAGATCAACGCTCTGGCATCATTATGACAGTCAGGTTTTACTCACTCACTGCCTCGGTGGCGCAGTTGTAATGCGTACGCTTTACGATTGAGGCCATCGCGAGGTCTCGGGTTCGATCCCCGGATCAGGTAAAGTGGTATTGGGTTTTTCTATTACGAAATGGTCAGTATCAGCCCGAAGTCTGGAATTTGTGCCCGGTATGGCGATAGGCTCGCCCCCTATCACATCGTGGGACGGAGATACGCTCGGCGAAATGTGGGTGTACTGGTTACACCTCTGCCTACCCCGTCGGGGATTACAGGCGTGAGTGCTTATGTATGTATGTAGTCAGGTTTTAAGTAAGGATTATCAGGGCTTTTGTGAATACTCCAAAGAACCCTAGAAAAACAATAGTAAACTTGCATTTGGGTTAATCGATTCCGATTCTGACCCCATGACATGGAAACTAGGTTACCGAATATTTTTTCTAAATAAACGATTCTTTCCGATTTTAGTAGTGACGAATAATTAATTATATTAATGATTTGAACGTAAAATTTGGTAGGTCCCTCGTATGCGAGAGGCCGTTTGGTGTTGAACTTTTGTCTATTTCTGCCGCCAAGTAACTAATAATATGGAAGCACTGTTTTGTTTCGGTTTGAAGGACATTGAAGCCAGTGAAATTATGGGCATTGTCAGACTATAATCTAATGTGTCGAGGTGACGAACGCAGCCCAGTGCTACGCAGTGTTTTGTAATCAAAGTTCTGTGTGGTGTTGCTTCTGTTTAAGAACAGGAGTGGTGGCGAGGTGGTGGGACGGCGAACTTTGGGCCTCCGGATATCTTACTCACCGTACGAAACGCATCAGCAAGTAACTTTACGTCGGTTTTCAGGGGGACAACGATCTGATCGAGCCGGCACATTTGTCCTGTAGACAATACTGTCTACAACGTGGCTCAACCACTCAAATGTGTTTGCACACATACGAGACTTATTCCTAACTACCTATTGCTCGCGGCTCCGCCGTCGTGAACAGCCTTTTCCGGGATTAAAGTAGCCTATGTTCTAATCCAGATTAAAGTCTACCTGTGTGCCAAATTTCATCCAAAACCGTTCATCTGTTAACGCGTGATCGACTAATAAACATCCAAATTCACAAACTGACAAACAACCAAACTTTCATATTTAGGCCCGCGTATTATTTATTTATTTATTTAATAGCAATACCATTAGGTAAAACACACAATTAACATAATATAAAAATCAAATAAGTAACAAATCATGTGCTTACCTTTTAAAGGTATTTACAGCTAACACAAAAAAATTACAATGTCATAATACCGTAATACCTAATAATTATTATAAATTATAAGATAAGTAAAGTACACACACACATTAAAATAATGCTTTATTCTAATGAAATGAAATATGTGAAATATGTGAACTAAATATTGTGAAAAAAAAAATAACTTAATTTTATTTTTAAATGGGCCAATCTTATTGCTAAAAATGTCGGCGTCAATACATTTGGGCAAATAATTATAGAACAATATACAATATGTAGACTTCTGTACACGTGATTCATCGTTTTTATTTGGCACCAAAATTATAATAGCCTCCACTGTCTCACAGAAAACCGACGTAAAGTAGCAGCTTGCTGCTGCGTTTCGTATGGTGAGTGAAATAACCGGAGGCCAAAATCCCCTTCCCAATCCCTTAATTATCTCTGTCCTTTAAGGTCGGCAACGCGCCCATAATTATTTTGGTATTGTAGGCGTACATGGGTGGTGGAGATCACTTACCATCAGGTGACACGTTTGCTCGTATGCCGATCTATGCTATAAAAAAACTAGTATAGTAGGATATAATAGTAGCAAGACTAGGAAGTAAGATAACATTTATGAACGCAGGGGTTCGTGCCTCACCTAATACGCTTACAAACAAGTATCAGCTATTGATAGCATCCTGCCGGGTCACGGGTCCTTCCAATGAACAGAATGACAAGTCAATCAAGCTCAAACTACTCAACTAGAATATCTCGTGCGCACAGCGATGAACTAGGTATGAACTTTTGTTCATTGCTGGTGGGTTGCGGATATACGATAAATAAAATAAATACACCCAACAGTCACACACATAGTCCTGACTCCACACTAGGTAAACCTGTATCGTGGGTATCAGGAACTACCGAGGGACTTGCAACACTGAGACCCGAGACAAATATTTGTGGATCAAACAAACATTTGTCCCGGTGCGGGAATCGAACACGGCCTCTCGTTTCGCAGCCGGTTACTTGCCCACTGCGCCACGGAGGCTGTCACTCTGCAATATCACCGAATAGCATCAATGGAATTCGTCAAGGGCACGAAGAGTGGCTGCTCATAATAAAAACGTCGAGATCCAGATCAGCGATGTATTTCTGACCGCATTTGTGAGGTTTCCTTCGACCTTGTTACATACAGGATTATTGTATATTTAACCACAACACGTGTTGCTGCGCTGTGTGACTTGTGACGCGGACTGGCGCGCAATCATCGAAATAAGATGACTAGAATGATAACTCTCATATGAATCTGCCAAAAATACGGCTCCACTTCACATGCAAAGGTAATCACACGTAAAACTCATAAGTACAAACAACAAAAATTTATGAACGTTCAAAATCAACTTTATTTCATAAAAGTTAATGTCTAAATATTAAATTTCTAGATCGAGTTACGACGTTCTGCACCGCGCAAAAAGTTAGACGTATTAAGTGTCAACTAAAGATCATGAATCCATTTTTATGAATTGATGAATTAATGAGCTGCACAGACTTTTATAGCCGCCGACTTGCACAGAGTTTTAGTGGGGTCATTTTTTTGCTTGAGTGAGTTTCTTGTAATCTTATTTCGATGGGTAGGTACTATATTTGACACCTTTAACTGTCTGTCTATGGTATGTGTCACCTTAGCGCCTAATCGGATACACCGATTTGAATGTGTTTTTTTGTTGTTTGAAAGCTGTTTTAATCGAGATGTTTCTTTGCTATGTTGGAGGAAAATCTGTTTAGCCGTTCAAAAGCTACAGATGATTTTATTTTTGATTTCCGGGTCTACACAAATAAAATGTCTTAGCAACCTCTAAACTACGTCATAAATGGTTTAGTTTATTATTTAACTACGAGACTAATGACTAAAATAACGTTTTTGTGGGTTTTAACGTTAAATATTTTGTGGGGCAACATAATAAATCTAGGGTGTTTAATACCCAAAATTTTCAGGTTACAGTTTTTCATTGTCGGCAATAACCCTCTGACGTGATCTTAACATGACAAATTAGAGCTTTGTTTTTTTTATGGCATAGGCCGGCAACCGAGCAAGTGGGTCACCTGATGGTAAGTGATCTCCACCGCCCATGTACGCCCACAATACCAAAAGAATCAAGGGTGCGTTGCCGACTTTAAAATGAATTAATAAACAAAAGAACTTAGACAAAGCTCATTCGTCTTGTCCACCACAAATGGTTGAAGAAGGCCGTCCAGCCGGTGAGCAGGCACGTGTAGATAACTGGATATTAATGAGGACTAGGACTGGATATTACTAGTGAGGTGCCTACACTAGGAATATCGATAATACTATTGTTAGCCTATAGTTAGACTGCTTCGGTGGAGCAGTTACTGTTACTGACACTGAAGTCTCGAGTTCAATCCCCGGGCCGGGTAAAAGTGATATTGTGCCCGGAGTCTGTAATTGGTGCGAGGTATGGCAATAGGCTCGCCCCCTATCACATCATGGGAGGGAGATACATTCAGCAAAATGTGGGTGTACTGGTTACACTTCCCCTTCTTCCCCTGAGGTGCCTACCCCTTCGGGATTATAGGCATGAGTGGGTTAGATTCCCGCACAGAGTGCCTGGGTGTTTTTTTCCCAGAGGCGTTGACGTCAGTAAAAATTACAAGCTAAATCTTTCTGTAAATGTGTTAAAACACCTTTTGCACTGAAAAAAGGGCAGGTGGAAGAAGAAGAATTTCAACAGTATGTGAAGTCTACCGGCTTGTATTAAGCTTGCTGCAGTATGGTGAACAAGACCTAGATCATAATCATTAATAGATGAGTTCTGTGCCCATCCGTGGTACAGGAAGACAGGGCTAGTGTAATAAAAAGGGTCAGTAGGGGAGTGATATTTACCCCAGAGGCGTTGACGTCAGGCAATCGGCCGGTCGTAAAAATTACAATCCAAATATTTCTATTAATATGTATTAAAAAGCATGTTGCCGAACGAATGCGAGTGGAATAAGGACAGGAGAAAGAAGGGGAGTAATATTTTACAGTAGAATGACATTTGATGCATTATAAACCACGGAACATTTTACAAAATGTTATGTTGCATGATTTTCTTAAAGTTCAATAAAAAGATGATGTTATAATTAATATTCTTAACCTTTGTCTATTTCTATGTGGCATTGTTGCGCCTACACAAATGGTCGCCAATTTGAATGCGTCTTTTCATTTGAAAACTTATAATCGAGATGGTTGTAAGCTATATTTCAAAAAATCACTGTTCAGTCGTTTATAAATTGCAACTATCATAAAACAAAAGCTAATTGCTTACAAAATAGGATAACAATACCAGCCCTGTATTACACATGTCCCACTGCTAAGCACGGGCCGCCTCTACTGAATGAGAGGTGTTAGGCCTTAGTTCACCACGCTGGACTATTGCGTGTTGACAGACTTCACATGCCTTCGAAATTATTATGAAGAATTTCTCAGCAAGTTTCCTCACGATGTCTCTTTCACCGTTAAAGTAAGCTATAATTAACAATTAATACACACGTAACTTAGGAATGTCAGAGTTGCATGCTATTGGGTCTGGTTTTTGCGACTTTAGTCTCTGCAATCCGTACCACTCCCCATAACAAAAACTAAAATACTGCATATAACATAATCACACTAATATTATAAATGTGAATGTAAGTTTGTTTGTTACGCTTTCACGCGAAAACTACTTAACCGATCATCATGAAACTTTGTACACATATTCTTGGAGGTATAAGAAGTAACATAGATACTTTTATAAAAAAAAAGTATATTTGTTTGTTACGCTTTCACGCCTAAATCACTGAATCGATTTTGATGTAGAGATAGATGGGACCCTGGAGACGGTTATAGGCTACGTTTTATTTCGGAAAAGTCTATTACGCGGACGGAGCCGCGAGCAAAAGCTAGTAACATAATATAATAATAATTTAAACATCGATAACTTACAGTAGACCGCGTCGCATCACTACGTAAAGTATACTAATGTGTGCGAATACGTGCGCTATGTTATTATTGTTTGGTAATATTAAATAACACCGTGTAATCTTTGTGATAACAGACTTATATGTGAAAATTCGTATGTGTGTCAAGTGTTATGTACGCGTGGTACTAGGTAGCACCCAACCGTACCATTAAATGTTTGCGAAACGTCTCCTTTATTTATAGCATAGGCCGGCAAACGGTCACCTGATGGTACCTAAGTGATCACCACCAAAACCTGTATAGCAAAAGAAGTATGAGCGCGTTGCGTTTAAAAGAAAGGGATAATTAAGAGAATGGGAAGGCGAGGGGATTTGGGCCTCCGGATATCTCTCACCGTATGAAACTCAGCAGCAAGCTGCTACTTTACGTCGGTTTTCTGTGAGACAGTGGTAACGACGCGGACGAGCCGGCCCATTTATGCTGTAGACAAAAGTGTCTACAGCGTGGCTCTACCACTCAAAAGTCTTCTGAAAGTGTAGTTAAATTCTAGAGTAAAATAGTCTTATTTTTACCTCCGAGACAAAAGAGGGGTTATCTGTTGACCCTTTTATATGTTACGCGTGTTTGTGTATCAAATCAAATACTTCTAGTTTTTACGACCGGCTGCCTGACTGACGTCAACCCCTCTGGTCAGAAATCACCCAGACCCGAAACAAATTTTTGTGGATCACACAAACATTTTGTCACGGTGCGGGAATCGAACCGGCGGCCTCGCGCTTCATAGCCGACTACTCGCCGACTGCGCCTCGGAGTGTGCGGGAATAGTGTATATTTTTTTTATTGCCTAGATAGGCAGACGAGCAGACGGCCCACTTGATGGTAAGTGGTTACCGCCGCCCATGGCCCTCAGCAATGCCAGAGCACAGCCAAGCCGCTGGCTACCGTTGAAGGAAAACTCTATGTATAGGTACCGCTAAATATTAAATTCCCTGCATATAATCGAACTTGTAGGTTCCTTACCAAGCTAGTTCTACTTGACCGGTTACTGAGCGCTTCCAACGCGTTATAAATAGGTAGTTTGTGAGCGTGAATGACGCGTGCCAGTTCGTTCAACTTTGGAATTGCACGGGCGCGCGGGCGTGGCGGGTTGCCAAACTTGAAACTTCCCCACATGCATGTCAACTAAGTTGTAATGAATGGGAGATATTTCAAAGTTTTTTGTGGAAGAATAGGGTAATAATCATCTTACACGTGGTGAAAAATTTAATTCTTTACGGCTATCCACGTCTTTTCCAATCCTTAACGGCATTTTAAAAAAAAAATACAACTGGAATTAATAGTCTATTTTTTTATTTATTTTATTTTAGTATTAAAATATTTTTTTATTGTTTCATTGTTTTACTTTTAATTTAGTTTAGTTTTAGTTTTAAATGTATTTTCAATATGTAACTTCCTTTTTTTATTAGTACTAGAGGGGCGTTGCCCATGTTTTTCCACAAAACATAAAATAAAAAAAAACTTAAAAGTCCGACGAATATGAGACATATGTTAGTTTCTTCCCCACATTATTCTGCATCGATTGGTATCGGTCTCGACCCCATACCCCCTGCGGTTTCGGAGAAGATAGCGTGACAAGCTTTTGGCAGCGGCGGCGGCGCCAGTTACTTTTTATTTGAATAGAGAGATTAGTTTAATTCTGTAATACATACATATAAATGCTACTTATTCAGCAAATGTTATGCGCTAATTACCATAGGTAATTTAATTTAATAAACCTGTCGTACTTATCGGAGGCGAGTTCCCGGGTAAATTAAGTGGTAGTTACCTAGTTATGCTAGAGTGTCTTGGTACCACCACTTTGTCTACTTCTGCCACCAAGCAATGTAAGCTCTGTTGTGTTTCGATTTGAAAGATATTGATGCCAGTGAAATTACTGGGCATTATGATACTTAACATCTTATGACAGCCTCCGCGGCGCAGCGGCGAGTAGCCGTCTGCGAAGCGAGAGGCCGCGTGGGTTTGATTCCCACACCGAGAAAAAATGTTTGTGTGATCCACAAATATTTGTTCCGGATCTGGGTGTTGTGGAGTCCCTCGTAGTTCTTGATACCCACGATACAGGTTAACCTAGTGTTGGGTCAGGACTATGTGTGACTGTTGGGTGTATTTAACATTATTATGTCTTGAGTAGACGAACGCAGTCCAATGGCACGCAGTGATTTGAAATAAATAAAAAATAACGCAAGGCATCAACATAGAAAGTTGTAAATACTTAGGTATCTACCAACATTCGTAAAATAGGATGTATTTGCACATTTTTAAACGCAATTCAAATTCAAATAATTAATTCTGTAAATTGGACAAATATCACTTTTACATGTCAATCATTTTTTATGCTACATTACAGTTACGACGGCATTTCGGGGCTAGTCATGAGAAGAAATGCCGAAACAAACTCATGGGTTATGGCCTTTTTTAATGTTCAGACATTGTTTTACAGAAATGATGCAAGTGTAATGTATAGAAATTCCTGGATTGGCCCTTTCAAGAGAGAGCCAAGTTGAGAGTATACCAGACATTGTGAAACTCACGTGTGATGTGTGTCCGAGTGCGACATGCGTGTGAAGACACGTGATTGTATTTTTAACTGACATTTATATATTTTACGTAATGTTGCCGGGCCAAGGTTGCGGGAAGGTTGCGCCTACGCATCCTTCATGGTAACGATATGCCGCGGTGTCACTCGCATTTTAAACATATAAAGCCAGTACAAAGTTATAATACAGTTTAAGGTTATATAGAGCGCACGGATGATACTGGCAGTAATCAGACCGGATCTAAAGGGGTGGGGGGGTCACTTTATAATATAACTAGCTTTTGTTCACGGCTCCGCCCGCGTGAACTGCCCTTTGCGGGATAAAAAGTAGTCTATAACCATCTCAAATATAGCTTATATTACTCAGTGATAATGTAGTTTTCTAAAGGCAAAATAATTTTTGAAATCGAGTTATTCGTTACATACAAAAATACAGTAAAACAAATCTTTCTCCTTTATAATATGAGTGTAGATATATGACTAAAAATAATAAACTTGCTCTACAAAGGCCTAGCATACGGAAGCCTAGTTGACTCACCATCGACAAGACACCACAAAAGCCCTTTGTGCATCATTATTTTCTTTAGTTTTTTTTTAAGTAATTTATCTCAAACGTTGAAGAGAGGGGCGTCACTATCAAGTTTCTGCCCCGGTTCCAAAAAATCGTAGATCCGGGGCTGGCAGTAATCTCGGTATCCAGGATACCCCGGAAGCGTCCCTTGCGCCGTCGTCGTTGGTAATCTACTTTTTCAGGAATAATATAGGCTTGCTATTTTGCGTCTTTTTTAAACTTATTAACCGCGTTCGACCTTTATAAGGTTGCCAAAGCAACGAAATACACATGTAAACCTATTAATTATTACGCCTGTAATCCCCGAAGGGATAGCCAGAGGTGTAACCAGTACACCCGCGCACACATTTTGCGCGTATCTCCGTCCCTTAATGTGACAAGGTGGCGGGGCTATCGCCATACGGGGCACAATTCCAGACTCCGGGCTGATACTGAGCATTTCGTAATAGAAAAAACCCAATATCACTTTTACCCGACCCGGGGATCGTACCCAAGACCTCAGCACAGCAGTCGTAACGCGTACGCATTACAAGTTACAACTACGCCACTGAGGCGGTCATTATTATTCAATTTCTTTTTTAGTATGTGTTATGCTGGAGCAAATAAATAATAAAAATAAGTAAAGGTAATTTAAGGATGTGCCACCTTCAATGTGCAAGTCCTCCTGCCACTTAACCGATTTTTTATAACAAGAAAAATAATAAAATAACGTTTAACAAAACTAAGAAACCGACTCAAAATAAAAACACAGGTTTCTAAGTTTTGTTAAACGTTATTTTATTTATTTTCAGTGGTAGTTACAGTAATAGCATGTAAAAACACAATCGTGACGAGTGTACTGTTGTCCGTTGAGAAGTTTTATTTTTTACTCCGTACTCCGTCATCAGATCTGAACCAAATTAAAATGGGACCACACGGGAAGCACCAGCTTACAAATAAAAAAGAATCATCAAAATCGGTTCACCCAGTTGAAAGTTCTGAAGTAACAAAAAAAACGAATTGAGAACCTCCTCCTTTTTTGAAGTCGGTTAAAAAATAGCACGTTGTGTGTATCGACCGTCAGGACGTTGATATAAACATGTTATTATATTCCCAAGGGCCTAGGTTTGATTTCAGAGAGGCCGGCCTTCGTACTAATAGTTATGTAGTCTTGAAAATGTTGTACCGATGCCACAATAGGGTAGTTGACTAGATTTTTTTTATTATTTAAATCAATAAGTTATGTTACTCAAAATCTATTGCAGAAAGAATTTTATAATTCGGACCAAAAATAAATAAGATAGAAGCCATTCAAATCCTGTAGAAGGGGTAATTGTCAAATGACAGACGATGCAACCTTTGACGTCACTGTGTAAAATGTTCATTATAGTGCACGCGTGCAAGCGAGATAGTGAGATATCCCTACTACGCACCCACTTTTCCTCATACCAACATTTAAAATCATAACTGCGGGCACATTTCTGAACCAATTTTGATTGTGTTTTAATAAAATCGTTTCTTTTGCGTATCATTTTCTGTTGCTTATAAAATAATGTATAAAATTCAATATAGGAAACTACCCTATTCGCACAATATATGAGTGGTAGAGCCACGCTGTAGACACTTTTGTCTACAGCATGAATGGGCCGGCTCGTCCGGGTCGTTATTACCATTGTCGCACAGAAAACCGACGTAAAGTAGCAGCTTGCTGCTGCGTTTCGTAAGGTGAGTGAGATTTCCGGAGGCCTAAATCCTCCTCTCCTTCCCAATCCCTTAAATATCTCTTTCCTTTAAGGTCGGCAACGCGCCCTTTTTTTGTGCCCATATTGTGCAAAAGCGGTGGTACCAACCCAGACGATCTCACGCATACGAGGGGCCTTCCTAGTACACTATTCGAATCAATCTAATAATAGCATTATGTATTAATTAACTGCCTCGGTGGCGCAGTTGTAATGCGTATGCGTTACGATTGAGGCAGACGCTGAGGTCTCGGGTTCGATCCCCGGGTCGGGTAAAGTGGTATTGGGTTTTTCTATTACGAAATGCTCAGTATCAGCCCGGAGTCTGGAATTTGTGCCCGGTATGGCGATAGGCTCGCCCCCTATCACATAAGGGACGGAGATACGCTCGGCGAAATGTGGGTGTACTGGTTACACCTCTGCCTACCCCTTCGGGGATTACAGGCGTGAGTGCGTATGTATGTATTAATTAACTGTACATAGTATGTAAGATAGACTCTTTAATATGCAGTTATAAATGAACATGTGAATAGATAAAACTTACACACATGCAAGCCGTTAGGAACCGAAGCAATCTGCGTCGTTCATTATTGATTGATTAATTGAACTCTTTGTTGTACGCCATTTGCATGGATAATAGGTTATTTGATCTAATTATTTATAATATTATTTTAATCTTTATGTTTTTTTTTTTTTTTTTACTAGCCCTTTATTATATACGTCCCACTGCTGGGCACGGGCCTCCTCTACTGAATGAGAGGGGTTAGGCCTTAGTCTACCACACTGGCCTAATGTGGGTTGGTAGACTTCACATACCTTCGAAATTCTTATGAAGAACTTCTCAGGTATGCAGGTTTCCTCACGATGTTTCCTTCACCGTTAAAGCAAGTGATAATTGACAATTAATATACACATAACTTAGAAAAGTCAGAGGTGTATGCACTTGGGGCTGGTATCGAACTTGCGACTTTCGTCTCGACAGTCCGTACCACTCACCGCTGAGCTATCACTGCTACAACATAACATCAATCTTTATGTTATGTTCCCCAAAATCTATTATAAAGCGAAATATGTATAATATTTAAATCTGGTGGAAGTAGTTGTCAAATGACGGAACAAGGATGCATGACATGTCGTGTGACGTCACAAGACAGGTCACGCCATTAGCGCTGCAAGCGTGCGAGGGAGATAGTGAGACTTTCCCACTACGCGCCACCCTTAGCTCATATATTTAAAACACGAACTGCGGCCTCATTTTTTACCCAATTTTAATTATGTTTTCGCAAAACAGTTTCTTTTTCGTGTTATTGTTGTGTGGATATAAAATAATGTATAACATTACACATAGTCAAATACCTAAAGGAAAATGTAAAACAGCAATAGTTTTTTTAATACATTGTTTTGTAAATACAATCACAGAATAATACATACGCACTAACGCCTGTCATCCCCGAAGGGGTAGACAGAGGTTTAAATATTACACCCACATTTCGCCGAGCTTATATCCGTCCCATGATGTGATAGGGGCGAGCCCATCGCCATATGGGGTATAATCCAGACTTCGGGCTGATACTGAGCATTTAATAATAGGAAAATCCAATATCATTTATACCATATAACATATACCTATTATAAAAATGTCCAAGTATCTAGATCTGGCACACTAGGTTACTAGCATGTGGGCTCGACAATTATTGGCCCGATAGTCCTTTCCGTCCATGGGTTGATACCGAAGAGTCTCGACCAACATTTTCAGAGGCTCTCAATTGATGGTTGGGTCAGAAGTCAGATGCACAAGGCAGTATTATTGAACACGGCACGCATTGTGAGAAGGTTCCTCACACTGGGGCCCTAACCACCGGTGGCTTGGGTCTTAGACCTCGCCATTGGAGGGTGATACTTTTATATTTTTAAATGTTTTATTTTTGAGAAATGTAATATTTAAAAATGTAAAAAACCTTTTAAAATAGAGTACTGTACATATATTACAGAAAACCAAATTACCTTTTGAACTACGACTTTTCGGGCAACATACATGAAGATTCAATTGTTTGATACACCGTGAATGTTACACCCTGTATATTGGCATGTAATTTTACAAAACCTAGCTCTAATAAACTCACCATTCGGCCATGAACCTGTGATCATGACTGGTGACGTCAAAGTGCTAATTTAATACCTAATTTTATCATTAGAATGGACGCGGTTTTTATTGAATCCATCCGGGTTCGATGTCGGGGTAAGGCTAGTAAAAATAAAAGTCTCTAATATTATCTCGACATGCCTTGACAAATTAACCCACGGTACAAAAGGGGTGTGTTATAAGCAAAAACAGAGACTGATAGCATCAGACAGATAGTATTGCATAATTGCTTATATGTAGGTGTGAGTGGTTTGTGCATGTGTGTATCCGTGTATGTGCACTAGCGGATCCCAAAGCATTTGGGTCCACTGACAAATCTCCTATTTTCTTAATGCTACCTACAATATAATTTTCATCGCTTATCCTTACTTATTCCAGTACAGTTGTGGTTATTTTTCCGTGGTAGACCTATATGATTAAACAATGTTAAAATCTGATGACGGAGTCCGAGGGAGAATTGGAAACTCCTGAATGGAGAACAGCAAATTCGGGATTTCAATTATTACATTACTTACACCAAAGTAATCAAATAAGGGTGCAACTTTATGTTCCCCTGGCCGCCATTTTCTGCTACCGTGACGTCACCCGTCACCGCCATGTTTTTCTCTCCTCACTTGTACTCCGTGGACATCTAAAACAAAAAGAAATAACAATTATATAATAGTAAATTTACTACAACAGCAGTTTTAGCAGCGATAGCTCAGCGATTGAAATCAAGACGAAAGTTCTAGGTTCGAAACCAGCCCTAAGAGCACCTCTGACTTTTCTAAGTCTGAAGTATTATTTGTTAATTATCGATTGCTTAAATGGTAAAGGAAACATTGTGAGGAAACCTGCATACCTGAGAAGTTCTTCATGAGAATTTCGAAGGTATGTGAAGTCTGCCAACCCAATAGGCCAGCGTGGTAGACTAAGGCCTAACCCCTCTTATTTAGTAGAGGAGGCCCGTGCCCAGCAGTGGGACCTGTATAATACAGGGCTAGCCAAATCACGGCGAGTTTGCTTCTATCCATAGACTAGTTTCCCATTTTCTATCGAACTCCGTCATCAGAGGGGCTAGCACGGAAACTTGCGAAAAGTTATTCGAGCTGTCATCGACAACAATTTCTTGAGAGTTTAGTACAGCGCCTCTATCGTACGTAAAAGTAACTAATATATATGGAATATAGACCAATCATATTTAAGCATCTATCGAGCCCTCGATACCTTTACATTACGATTTCGATAGTTTTCCGTGCTAGCCCCTCAGATCTTAACGAAATTTATATGGGACCAACATTAGATCATGTAGTCACTTTCAGAATAAAAAAAGAATCATAAAATCCTCTCCCGTGACCACGAAAGCTGAAAAGCTTTCGAAACGTCGGGACTAAAGTACAAATTAAACCGCGATAAAATCTGTATAAACTCGTTTTATTTCAACGTGTAATATTCGCGTAAACCTAAGAAATCACTACATAAAATCCTCCTTTTTTTGAGGTCGGTTAGTGATTATGCACCTAGATTCATTGGTAATCTTAATGTTTATTGAGTAATAGGTTAGGAAACTACCAGTGACTGTTTAATTGCTGGATTAGGGTAGTTGACTAGATTTTTTTTATTATTTAAATCAATAAGTTATGTTACTCAAAATCTATTGCAGAAAGAATTTTATAAATCGGACCAAAAATAAATAAGATAGAAGCCATTCAAATCCTGTAGAAGGGGTAATTGTCAAATGACAGACGATGCAACCTTTGACGTCACTGTGTAAAATGTTCATTATAGTGCACGCGTGCAAGCGAGATAGTGAGATATCCCTACTACGCACCCACTTTTCCTCATACCAACATTTAAAGTCATAACTGCGGGCACATTTCTGAACCAATTTTGATTGTGTTTTAATAAAAGGGTTTCTTTTGCGTATCATTTTCTGTTGCTTATAAAATAATGTATAAAATTCAATATAGGAAACTACCCTATTATTATAGGTATAATTTACTGGTTATGGTAATCTATGCAGGGTGCATGAGATTTGCTATTTTGCTGATAAACTATAACTAGGGTTGCCATACTTTTGTTCTACACTAATATTATAAAGAGGAAAGATTTGTATATTCGTATTTTTGTATAACGAATTAACTTAAAAACTACTGGACCGATTTCAAAAATTCTTTTGTCGATAGAAAGCTACATTATCACGGACTAACATAGGCTACTTTTTATGCCGGAAAAGGTCGTTCAGGCGGGCGGAGCCGCGAGCAAAGGCTAGTAATAAATAAAGAAATATATTAGGGTCCGATAAGGAAAATAAACAGCACGTATTGATTTTTAATTGTTTTGAAAACATATTTCTCAATGCTCCGCACCACGGTCCCCATGAAGCACCATGAAGATCAACGTTTATTTTCATTTATAGCTCTGAATACACAAAATAATTAAATATCGAATGCCCACAGTGATGCTGAAATAGTATTTTGTATATTTTATTATTTAGAAGGGTCTCCCCAGAGGGGATGACGTCAGACAGGCGGCCACGGCCGATCGTAAAAACTACAAGCTAAATCTTACATGTGCTAAAAGCATGTTGCGCCGACCCCACTGCGAGTGGGAAAAGGGCAGGTGGCAACCTTAACTATAACACAACAATCCTTTATTGGTTAGCGGTTCGTACGGCGAAAAATATCTGAAGCTCAAAAGCCGGTCAGGGACCTACCACTTTGTACCACCTATGGGAATGGTGGGAGTTATTTGGGTCTTTACAATACGATACGCAACAGCAAGTCTATTGAAATAAAACTAGTTTATACGGAGTTTATGGCTCAAGACTCAGTCTTTCCCGTGACCACGAAGGCTGAAAAGCTTTCGAAACGTAGGGACTAAAATAAAAATTAAACCACATAAGAAATCGCCAGGTCTATTCCTGCTGTAGTCGGAAATATCAGCGTGTCTCTACCGCTTTATAACCTACGTAAATTACCAAGAAATTTAGTTTTTCATCAACAATACATTCCAACTATACGGCAGTCAAGCGAATTCGTTTGTTTATAAAATACTAGCCTTTGCTCGCGGTTCCGCCCGTGTGAACGGCCTTTTCCGGGATAAAAAGTAGCCTATGTTACTCAGTGATAATGTAGCTTTGTAACGGCAAAAGAATTTTTGAAATCGGTCAAGTAGTTTTTAAGTTTATTCGTTAGTATACAAAAATACATCTTTCCTCTTTATAATATTAGTGTAGATAAGCTATGTATTGTTTAGATTTCCACGTTGAAGAATTTTTCCTTTTTAACAGCCTCCTTGGCGCAGTGGGCGAGTAGTAGATAGTGGGTTCGATTCCCGCGCCGACACAATAATTTTTGTAACCCACAATTCCTTGTTTCGGGTCTGCGTGTCGTGGGACTGCAAGTCCCTCGTAGTTCTTGATACCCACGATACAGTTTAACCTAGTGCGGGGTCAGGAATGTGTGTGACTGTTGGACGTGTATTTTTTTCCTTTTCACAAACTATCGTCGATATCGCTAGACATAAGATTGTGATGTTCATATTATGACTAGGACCGTCTCATTGTTCTAGCGACAGCCGACAGCTATACAACGTGTTACAGAAAGGTATGGTCATATTTTAGGGTCATTACATACACCTTACAATTAGTACTTATGTACCGGAGCTTTTCAATACCAAGACATCCAAAAATTTCACATTCATTTTGATCACTCGTTTATTACGATCGATAAGATTGGTGACAACACTATTAATTATTATGAACGACACTCAATTTTTAATAAACTTGAATAAGATGTACGTAATTCTACGAACATACGTACGTAACTTGTAATTTAAACACAAAATAACACCTGAAAGAGATTGTGTGCTGAAGACGATATTGGTACCATTCTCTAGAAGCATTTTAAAGACTTCATTCTCGTGTCTTCCATCTATGAATTTGGCTCAATACATTCGACGATCCTCTTAAAAGCTGTTATCAGTTACACCAACACAAAGTACCAATACATAATACTTATTTTTAGTTAAATACAACATATTTTTTGAACTCGTAAACATACTTCATAAAATCAGAAATTACCGAACTGGCTGCGTCAAATAAATATTGACATTTGACAACTGTTTAATGTTTTTTTAATTATAAAATAATTAAATGAAAGGAGTTCTATAGTATCATTGTTTATCATTTTCAAATCCAAATTTGAAAGTCGATATCGACATGTTACTCATTCGATAAAAAAGAAAATTCTTTTATTATTGTCCTAGCAATGCAATCGGATTTGGTACTATGGGAGATAAAATACTTTGCCCTACACTATACATTGTTTAAATTTGCCCGCCCCTTTCTATAACACGTTGTATATAGCATGTAGTTTTGCATGTAGCATTTTAATAAAAAAAAAAGGTTTTTTTATATACGCTCTTATCCACGTCTATAATTTATTTATAGGTAATACGTATTTTATTTACGTATAATACGTATTTTATATAACTTTTATAGCGTGGCTCTACCTCTCAAACACATACTTGATGGTAAATACGCAGGTCGCCAGAATAGGGTAGTTTCCAATATTGAATTTTATACATTATTTTATAAGCAACAGAAAATGATACGCAAAAGAAACCCTTTTAATAAAACACAATCAAAATTGGTTCAGAAATGTGCCCGCAGTTATGGCTTTCAATGTTGGTATGAGGAAAAGTGGGTGCGTAGTAGGGATATCTCACTATCTCGCTTGCACGCGTGCACCTTATGTGCGCCATTTTACACAGTGACGTCAAAGGTTGCGTCGTCTGTCATTTGACAATTACCCCTTCTACAGGATTTGAATGGCTTCTAACTTATTTATTTTTGGTCCGATTTATAAAATTCTGTCTGCAATAGATTTTGAGTAACATAACTTATTGATTTAAATTAAAAAAAAACTAGTCTACTACCCTATTATGCTAGCTTGCCTAAGTCTTCACTGAATACTTATGTGAAGTGGCTTCGTAGGTCAGTGATATCTCCCATCTAATTCCGATTCCTTTCCATGAAAACTACCATTACGCATCGTCACTGAGATAAATGCTAGATCATGATTTGGCACGTGTTTTTAAAGATCATCACGGCATAGGAGAACTGGTTTTCTTTGTTTTGTTGACCTTGACGTCTGAGGCCTAATTGGAGGTCATAATACATGTATAATATTAAAATCTGTGATTATGTTTGTAAATATAATTTTTATACGCACGCACTCACGTCTGTTATTCCCGAAGAGGTAGGCAGATGTGTAACCAGTACACCCACATGTCGCCGAGCGTATCTCCGTCCCATGATGTAAAAAGGGGCGAGCCTATCGCCATACCGGGCACTAATTCCAGACTCCGTGCTGATATACTGAGCGTTTCGTAATAGAAAACCCCAATATCACTTTCACTCGACCCGGAGATCGAACCCGAGACCTTAGCGTCAGCCTCAGTCGTAACGCGTACACATTACAACTGCGCCACCGAGGCAATATAATTTTTATGCTTGTTTTTATCATTTCCTCATACTACATTAGATGGTAATTATTCTAATGCGAGAGTCCGACTGGGTACCACCTTTGTCTATTTCTGCCGCCAAGCAGCAACATGTAAGCCCTGTTGTGTTTCGGTTTTGAACATTGAAGCCAATGAAATTACAAGGCATTAAAAGACTTAACTATTATGTCTCGGATTGTCAAACGCAGTGCAGTTCTATGCAGTATACATACTTGTAGTTTGTAAATCACAGTTTAGAGCGGTGTTGCTACTGGTTTTGGACAGACTTAGCTCTTACCATCAGACGAGCGATCGGCTCGTCCTGATATTCAGGCGAATTTTTCTTTCTGCCTGGCGTTATCTCGGCTTAATCCCAGGGTTCGCCTTCCCATACTATATATTTGATGGTATTTGGTATTAATTTGGTGGCGACCCACCGTCTGACTCCCACAACGGGAACCAAGTTTCTGTCAGTGTGTGTCTTTTTGTCCGTAGCATCGTGGCGCCTAATAGAATTAACCGATTTGAATGCGTTTTTGTTTGAAAGCTGATTTAAACATGATGGTTCCTGGGTTCATTTGGAGAAAATCTTCTCATCTTCTTCTACCTGCCCTTGTCCATCTCGCAGTGGGATCGGCACAACATACTTTTTAACCCAATATGTTACAGAAAGATTTGGTTTGTAGTTTTTACGACCGGCCGCCTGCCCGACGCCAACCCCTTTGGGGAGAAAACACCCACACCAGAGACCTCGAGAGACAACATTTATGTCGGTGCGGGAATCGAACCCGCGGCCTCTCGCTTCACAGCCGGCTACTCGCCCACTGCGCCACGGAGGCTGAGGAATATCCTAGGAATAGCTATTTATAAGTTACAGATATTTTGTTAACTAATTGAAGTCGCGTAATGGTTAGGTTGTTTTTGTGCAATTATTGCTTCGCATTTCTATGCATATAGCATCAGAATAAGATGACTAGAACGATAACTCTCATATGAATCTGCCAAAAATACGGCTCCACTTACTGACACATGCAAAGGTAATCACACGTAACACTCATACACGCAACAAAAATTAATTAACGTGCAAAATCGACTTTATTTCATAAATCTAAATATTTAAATTCTAGATCGAGGTACGACGTTCTGCACCGCACAAATAAATTTACGTATCAAGTGTCAACTAGAGATTTGCACAGAGTTTTGGTGGGGTCATTTTTTTGCTTGAGTTACGTTTCTTGTCATATTATTTCGATGGCATATAACCAATGATAAGTATATAATATATTTTCAAGTATTTACAAGAACGATGAAACACCGGGTGTGGCTGATTTCAAAAACTTTTGGTGTCAATTCCTTCCAGTACTTACCACGCTTCATCAAAGACTTTCATATATACTACTAGACGGGCTGTTTAGAAGTAAAATTGCGTCCCATAACGCGGGAGTTTGACAGCTAACAAACATGGAGCGCGACAGGGGTTCTAGTTGAGAGTAAGCGCGATGGTAATATTGAGTTACGGTCAATTGACCGCAACTTAGTGGTACAATTTCTATGTACCGCGCAGCTTGTCTTTTTTTATCATGTAGGCAATTAAAATAGCGCTTATGACAAGTCAGTACAAGATAAAGAAACTTATGTATAAATAGCATCGTCAAATACACTCGGCAATTACACTAAATTGTTTATTTGTTGTCTTTTTATTTTACATTATTAACAGTATTTGTAATATGGAAACGTCCATTATTAATTATTAAATATTTTGAGTCGGTATGGACCACAGCATTTACCGAAACGGCACGAGTTTTAAAACTACCACCGGATCCAAAACGACCCAGCTTGAGAAGATCCGGCGAAACAAACTCAGTGGGCTTAATTTACCACTGGATTCAACGCGGCGCGACCCAAACTCTGAGAAGATCCAGCTACTTGAACTCAGGGGGCTTGTTTTAGGTCCGGATTTTCAATAATTTATATTAGGAAATACAAAGTCCTATAGTTAACTTTAGGGAGATTGAATGCGGACCATGTGTATCTCCGAAATCTAGTAGTATATATTAAAGTCTTTGCTCTTCATAGGTGATTTTCTCCAAGCGGATCGAACGACCGAGATCGAATATGCACTTAGTCAAAAATGACCTAAATTCACTTATTTAAATTTTTCCATACACTATTCACGACCGTCAATGTTTATTGCACAAATCCACACTACATTTACACAACAAATACAAATTTAGGAAATAAATAAAAGAGATGAACCGTAATGTCAGAATTCCCGCCAAAACTTAACATTTTAATTTAAAGCTGTTTGAGTAAAAAGATTGTTTTAACGTAGTTATTTAAAATTACATACATTTCGTAGTTGTTATTGAACTGTAGCCCAAATCCCAATGCTGGTTAGAGGTTAAATAAATCTGTTGTTAAGGACACTCTAGTATAGACAGGACATTTCAGTTCATCTTTGCGCGATTTATTTGTATAGACAATGTATGAGTGTGCTAGACGCCTGTCACTCTGAGCTCCTCACTGTCACACAAATAAAAAAACACTTTTCTGACGCAAGCTGCCTTGGTGGCGCAGTTGTAAATTTTAATGCGTACACGGTACGACTGCTTTGCTGAAGTCTCGGTTTCGATCCCCGGGTCAGAGTGAAAGTGATATTGGGTTTTTCTATATCGAAGCTCAGTTTCAGCCCGGAGTCGGGAAATGTGCCCGGTATGGCGATAGGCTCGCCCCCTATCACATCACGGGACAGAGATACGCTCGGCGAAATGTGGATGTACTGGTTGCACATCTGCCTACCCCTTCGGGGACTACAGGCGTGAGTGCGCATGTATGTATATCCCCTGTGGCGCAGCGGGCGAGTGGTCTGTAAAATCGAAGGGCCGTGGATTCGATCCCCACATCGAGACAAAGGTTTTGACAAAGGTGTAAGTGGTGTGGAATGAAATCATCTCGTAATTACTGAAGGTATTTTAAATGTGGAGCACCCCAAACAAGATATGTAACAAGATTACTCTACATTATGTTCGCAATTTGTGGGCCATCAAATGAGCTACGTGAGGAAGTTTAAATTCAATGAAATAGCTACTTATTTGTTTTTTATATCTCTCGACCATAGCAACAAAAAACGATATCGCATTCTAACATTATGGCAATAAGAAGTTAGAGAATGAATAAAGAATGTAATTACCTCGACCATAGCCGCAAAATCCATCGCAAATTATCACATTAAAGTTAAACACTTTTATATCACACTGTACTGAAAATTTTAAACGTTTGATTGTAATTGTGAATAAATATTTAATTAAATGTTTGTACAAAAATTACTGCGCGACACAAAACGCGGCCGACGACGCCGCGGTTTCCCGCGCCACTGTTTTCATTACGGTTTACCAACATACACATAGCGGTTACACTCATACTTTTTTAATGAAAATGAGCCATATCACATTTAAATAAAGAACAAAATTAACTTTTTAAACGGCAAAATTGTTGGCAGATACCACTATCTCAATATTCAGTTCGACAAACTTACAAATGCGTTTGCGGTGTAATGATTTGCCTTTGTTATAAAGGCGTTTAGTTGTTATCGGTTGGTAGCGTAAAGTTGGTATTCTGATACAATTGAATCATTGTGTTTGTTGGTAATTCAGTCCATTTTGTCATTGAATAGTGATGTACGATGTATCGATGTTATGAAAGCAATTAGTTGGTTTTGTTTTGCTTTCTAGAACCGTTCTGCGATCGATTCTCGTCCACTGTTGTAATACTATCAGTTTTTATGTCTTCTCTCCATGGACATGAATAAATAAAAATAAAAAAAATGTATTCTCAAGCCGAGCTATCAATAAGGACCATAACTACTACTCACTACCACCATATGGTTGCGTTAGTTAGTAGCGATGCATTGCCTGCATCAACAACGTGTCCTTAATTCCGTATACGTAGATGCACGTAGACGCCGCAACTTGCTATCTCGCTCTGGCACCGAGTCATCGCTCATACAGAGGCAATCAATCGAAATACGGTTCACAAACAATAACATAATTAAATTATAAAAAATAAATATGATAAATTTTTATAGTTTCATTTTCGTGTGCGAGTTATTTCATTACGTTTGAATATCGATTCTGATATCCCAGTTTAACGCCCAACAGGGTTTTTGTTACATATTGTATATGTGATTATTTTAAGTGTCTACAACTTTCGAATTTACAATGTAACTTTGTGTTCATAGAATACCTACCTATTGTACGAATGTACTTTTGAGTAACTGATGCTAAGCGCCACACCTGCCCTTAAACAGAAGCAACACCACACAGAACCTTGCATTACAAAGTACTGCATGGCCCTCGTCACTCTGAGACATAAGATGTTAAATCTCATAATGTCCAGTTATTTCACTGGCTTCAACAGTATATTGTACACCGAAACACAGAAGTGCTTACACACTGCTGCCACACTGCTGCTGGGCGGCAGAAAACGGTGGTACAAACCCAGACGGCCTTTCGCATACGAGGGACCTAGAACCTAAAATACTATTATTCAACTGTTTTTTTTTGCTATTTTTTATGTATGTACTTACATCGATTTCTCCGCCAACTGTGGACCGATCTTGTTGGAAAAAAAACATTCTATAGAGTTTAGCTGCGATGTGGTCCCATATAAATTTGGTTACGATCTGATGACGGAGTACGGAGTAAAAAATTAATCTCCTCAACGGACAACAGTACATTCGTCGCGATTGTGTTATTGTATTGGAATTTACATGCTCTTGCTGAAATTACCACTAAAAATTGAAGTCGGTTTCTAAGTTTGGTTAAACGTTATGTTATTGTGTAAGCAAATCCTCTTTATAAGATAGGTCAAAATAATTATTTCTACTGTAAAGATGTATGTACGATTTAGGTATAACCTTCAGCCTATCTCCACTAAAGTGGAATCAGTGCAGCATCATATATTGCACGCTGGATTTAGCTTAGTTTTTACGCCCAAATACATAGATATCAAAATCCAAAGTCAACCAACAACGATCGCAACTCACAAGACTACATTGCTAATAGCGCCACCAAGTAGTAGTATATTGGTACTAAGTAACGTCAACGTTATCTATTAATACGTTTTGCTCATAGATGGCGCTGTAATAATTAGTTGAACATTTTTTTTATATTTAAGTACTAGCTTTTGCTCGCGGCTCCGCCCGCGTGAACGGTCTATTCCGGGAAAAAAGTCTTATATAACCTTCCTCAATAAATGGGCTATCTACCACTGAAATAATTTTTCAAATCCGACCAGTAGTTCCTGAGATTAGCGCGTTCAACCAAACAAACTCTTCAGCTTTAAATATTAGTATAGATTTATCTTTCCATATCAGTAAAACTACATAAATTTATGCCAGCCACTAGAAATTGCTATCCTTTGAATATTGTATAATTTTATTATAATAGTAGGTAAACGCTTTAATTTATTGGTATAATGGTGATAATCATAAAATAAATACATAAGTAATCGAGAAATCACACAATATCGAGGATCTAGAGATAACATTAAGTGAGAATTTATCATACCTAAGTATTTGAAACCTTTTGAAACCTTGATAAGGAGTGATTAATGAGATATTTCTGTATGAGTCAATTCGACGGACATTTTGAGAATTTTCAAATTGTGGATTATGTAAGTACTAAGCAGGTAGGTATTTTAAAGTAGTGATATTTGCGTTATGTTTATACTAGCATTTATGACAAATGTATTTTATTTATTCTAATTCTTATTATTTCGTGTACCTGTATGAATTAAAAGTGTCATTTTATTATCTATCTGGTTATGATATTTATAGTACTTCTATATAAAAGTAATTTTATTTAAATTTCTGGTCTTATTTTATTTAATGCAATAATTAAACGTCACTACAATGACCTTGACTTGTGACATTTACAAACAGTGTTGTTATTTTAATTAATTTACAGACATTTCAAGAATATTGCAGCAATTACGATAGCTTGGGAAATGAAATACATATCGAACATTTTCTACTTTTGGATGTATTTAATATTATTGTTAGATATTTTTATATAGCATATGATATCGCTCCTTGGAACTTGTAGTTTGTAAAGTACTTTTACAGATGTGACTTTGATGTTTCTTAATTTTGAATGATATGTTATTTAAAAGCACAATTCACAATATTTTATAATTTCGTTATTACTATTTTCCTATATTGATGTCGGAAATATAGTTTTCCCGTATATCTTTCCAATTAATTGGCAATATTATCACTGACGGCCATGACAGATAGTCTATCACACGCTACTAAAAAAATTGTGAATTTGTTTTTTAATTATTCTTTGTTTAAACTTAACAAATGAAGTTAAATTATGCGTTCAAATGACGTAGGAGGTGGGACTAACGGTCCAAAATATTCCTGTGGACGTGTTTTATAGTGTTATAGTGGAAAAACTAGTTGTTTTCGTGCCGAGAACTGGTAGAATGAGTTGTGATAAAAAAAGCATTTTTTTGTGACAACCGCCTGAAGCAGGTACGTTTTTTTGCCTCGCTCCGTATCGATTATTCTTTCGGACGTCTGTACACGTTGCCTCTTGTTGAGAAATCGTCGTATTCGACCAAGGAAACGTATTTTTTTCTAATTGTTTACGTTTTGGTAGATGTAAATAATACCTGGTCGCGAAACTTTGAAACTTTTTGAAATATACTGTGGTGTTTACTGTGAACATTGATCAACGTAATTAACATTACTGACGTCACATTTGATAATTAAAACTATTAATTTTAATAAAGGGTAAATGTTGAGAAAATATGCATAAATGCATAATAATATGAAACCAATGTTGTTACATTTATAGCAAGAGTTATAGCTACTGCTATTGTAAATAAATAGCTGAATAAAAAATTGTCTAATTCCGAAATACTGAAACAATACAGTACAGCCATAATGAAGAAGATAAATTAACTACACATTAACTAGTTTTAAGAAAACAATCAATATTTATGTTGATATTGCAAAGTAAATTTTGTCGAGCTATTATTTAAGTATAATTCGGGACTATAGATCTCGGCCTTAGTAGTTTTAGATATCCTATCCGGTAATGCCTATGGTCCATATCGACCTTTAAAACAGAGAAAAAATAACAATAATAATAATACTTAACAATTCTGGACTAATATAAAAATATTGTAAACTTTATAGTTGCCCAGTGTATTTTGACGATGCTATGTATGTTATGTATATATTAGCTGATATGATTTCTGTAATTACATAAGTTTCTTTATTTTGTACTGACTTGTCATAAGCGCTATTTTAATTGCCTACATGATGAATAAAACTATTTCATTTCATTTTATTTCATCCACTGTCTATTATACAGTATGTAACTAAAACCCCATGCCCCTTTTTGGATCGTAAAGATAAAGGATAAAGGTAAATAAATAAACAGAAGCGAGATATTATCCTTACACAAGTAACTTAAAAATGAATGTATAAAAAAATGATGTAGGTGGACGCCGTAACATGCTATCTCGCTCTGGCTCGAAGTCATTGCTCTTTCAAAGGTTATCAATCAAATTACGTTTTACAAAAAACGTAATACAAGTGGAAAAAATTAATATGATTATTTTTATAGTCAAATTTTCGTATGAGAGTTTTTTCATTGCTTTTGAATATTGATTCTGATATCACAGTTAAATTGTCCAACAGGGTTATTGTTACATATTGTATAATAATCTTATGATTGTGGTAATTGTTTTCAAATAAAGTTGTGAAACTGTGTATTAATAAATATATATTTATTCCAGATATAAAATTAATGTGGAAATGGACAATATGGATCCTCTGAGTAACTATGAGTATCCAAATTATGATGCCTACAGCAACCTCACCGTTCCATACTCATACGACCAGAGTGTCAAGCCAGAGTTACAGCATTACAACTACAACTTAAACATAGTACCACTAATGAACAATGGGACGGAGATTCAAAACACTGTAGCTGAACAAAATCATGAGCCATGTAACAGAACAGAGAATGAACCTGTACCAAACGAGACGGTGAAACCAGCAGAAGATGTCAAACCCGTAATCGATGGTACTAAAGTTAAAAAAGAAAAGTCGAGAGGCAAAAAGAGCAGTTACTGGTCAGTAAAGATACCAGACAAAGACTTTGCATTCTACGGCTGTGCTGTATGTAACATAAGTTTCACAACTCTGCAGGAGTTAGACCAACATGTGACTGTACATAAAGACAGAATCACCAGTTACGATCTAAGAGTGCAGAATCAGATAAAAAAGAAACAATTGAAAAAGCAAAAGAAATTAAAGTTAAAAGAAGAGAAGAAAGAGTTTGATATTGAAATAAAACCTGAAGATGGGTACATAGGTGGAGAGAAAGCTTCAGAATATATTAGTAATGAGAATAACCTAAGTGATCTAAATAATGAGAATATCCTACATAATCTCAATAATGAGGATAATGTAAATAATCTCAACAACGAGACTCACATAAATAATTCCGATAATGAAAATAACGTAAATAATCTCAATAATGAGAATAACGTAAATAATAAAAACAATGAGAACAACCTAAACAATATTAGTAATGAGAATAACAAGAAAAATGATGCGAAGAATTCGGAAAGTGATCTTAGAAAGAAATTTCTTCAGAATGTGGTGAAAGAGGAAGACAAATGCCGGGAAATCGACAAGAGCTTGCTTAACTTGCAGAAGATTTACAAGTGTTTTGCGTGTCAGAAGCAGTTCTCACTCAGTTATTATCTAAGGCTGCATGTCAGGTCCCATACTGGTATGACTTTTTTTTTTTATTAGCTTGTGTGACGAAACGAGTAGCTAGCTCGCCTGATGGTAAGCGCCACGCCAGTCCATAAACAGAAGCAACACCACACAAAACTTTGAATTATTATTATTATAGTTGATCTCAGCCTAGAGTTTCTGTACATTACACTCGCATAATTCTGTAAAACAATGTCTGGACATTAAAAGAGGCCATAACCCATGAGTTTGTTTCGGCATTTCTTCTCATGGCTAGCCCCGAAATGCCGTCGTAAATGTAATGTAGCATAAAAAATGATTGACATGTAAAAGTGGATATTTATGATCCAATTTACAGAATAAATTATTTGAATTAGAGTTAAAACTAGGTCTGTTAGTTACGGGCCTTCTGTACTTATAGCTAAGTATTCGCGATCACCGAGTTGCGTTACAAAAGCCTCAATGCCGCGTCCGTATGCTCCAATCCGCACATATACAAACTCCAGTCTCGGTGTAAAGTAGTTTTTTAGAAGTCTGCTACAGTGACTGGAATTTGACATGTGATTTTAAAAGCACGAGTTGACGCAGTAAATTGCCAGAATGCGATATAGCATTAAAGCGATCGCTAAATCGATTTCAATATAATAACCAAGCTCGCCAAAAAATCGTTTATATACGTACTCACGCCTGTAATCCCCGAAGGGGTAGGCAGAGGTGTAACCAGTACACCCACATTTCGCCGAGCGTATCTCAGTCCGTTATGTGATAGGGGGAATTCCAGACTCCGGGCTGATACTGAGCATTTCATAATAGAGAAGCCCAATACCACTTTACCCGACCGGGGATCGAACCCGAGACCTCAGCGTTAGCCTCTATCGTAACGCGTAAGCGTTACAACTGCGCCACCGAGATAAAATCGTTTCTACCACAAAATAGCTGTTTTTTATAGCTTAGGCCGGCAAACGAGCAAGTGGTTCACCGGATAGTAAGTGATCTCCACCGTCCATGTACGCCCACAATACTAGAAGAATAAGCATGGACGCATTGTCAACCTTTAAGGAAAGGGATAATTAAGAGATTGGGAAGAGAAGGGAGATTTGAGCGTCCGGATATCTCACTCACTGTACGAAACGTAGCAGCAAACTGCCACTTCGGTTTCGTAAGAAACAGTGGTACCGGGCCCGGTGAGCACGCTGTAGGCTTAAAGACTATACTCGTAGCGTGGCTTCATCACTTACAGAACTTTGAACCGACTGATAGACATAGTATAATGTTATTTTCAGATGAGAAACCGTACACATGTCCTGTATGTGGTCAGTCTTTCATCACGGCCAGCAAGCTGGGCCGCCACAACAAACGCATACACCTCGCCATCAGATACCAGTGCAGGATATGCTATAAATTCTTCTCGCAGTGAGTATGTCTTTTATGGAGATCATGCATGCAGGATATCATTTTTCCGTCGACGTCCCAAACATGTTTTGGCAGATCCCAACGACTCCATCACAGTCGCTATTGAAGCAGCACTTTCCTTGCCCAATCCGGATCGCAACAATAATACGCGACCCCGACACAGGACACGCCTGCGAGTCCAAAGAGCTCCCACAACTGACCCTCGGCACAATGATGGGCAGAGACGGCCCTTAACTATACTCCCCAGCGATTGCTCAAGCTGAGGTTTGAGCCTTCTAAAAGGCGCCTCTGTGCTTAATCGCTACTAAGTAGATTATACATATTTCTGGCCAGAGCGCCATAAGCGCCGGCTTTATTGTCAGGTGAAGCTGTAAACGCAATATAAGCTGACAGCACAAAACCATTGGAAAAAAAAAACTATAGTTGCTTATTTAATAAAAATTGAGCTGCTCTAATTCCAATTAAATATTGTAAAACTCTTTCTGCAATTGTAAATTTGTTTTGAAAAGTGTAACGCTGGAGTTTCTTGCTCGTTCTTCTCTGTAAAATTTTACGTGTTTAATAAGTATTTTGAGTTTATATTTATCAGAGCCAAGCTGTAGACGTTATTTTTCGAGTATGCCAAAAGTAAGGGGGATATACCCCTTTTGCTCCATTTGGCGACGCTCATGTAAAGCTAATGAAATGCACATGTACTAAACATTAAAATTATTCAAATCCAGTACATGATGGGAAACCACTTTGCAGGGTTTGGAATTATCGGGTTTAGTCGTAGAGCCACGATGTAGACAGTTTTGTCCATATGAATGTGTCGGTTCGACCGGGTCGTCACCACTGTCACATAGAAAACCGAGGTTTTTTTTATTTCCCTAGATAGACAGACGAGCGGGCGGCCCACCTGATGGTAAGTGGTTACCGCCGCCCATGGACCTCAGCAATGCCAGAGCACAGCCAGACCGCTGCCTACCGAAAGTAGCGACTTGCTGCTGCGTTTCGTACGCTGAATGAGATATCCAAAAGCCTAAATCCCTTTAAAAATCGCAATTCCCCTTCCCAATACCTTAATTACCCTTTCCTTTAAGGTCGGCAACGCGCGCATGATTCTTCTTATATTATGGACGTACATGGGCGGTGTAGATCACTTAAGAGAAAGGTCCGTTACATAAACACCCCTTGTCAGGTGTATGTAACGACCATTAAATATGACCACACCTTTCTGTAACACGTTGTATAAACACTCACTGTCAGGTGTATGTAACGACCCTTAAATATGTCCACACCTTTCTGTAACACGTTATATAAACACTCACTGTCAGGTGTATGTAACGACCCTTAAATATGACCACACCTTTCTGTAACACGTTGTATAAACACTCACTGTCAGGTGTATGTAACGACCCTTAAATATGACCACACCTTTCTGTAACACGTTGTATAAACACTCACTGTCAGGTGTATGTAACGACCCTTAAATATGACCACACCTTTCTGTAACACGTTGTATAAACACTCACTGTCAGGTGTATGTAACGACCCTTAAATATGACCACACCTTTCTGTAACACGTTGTATAAACACTCACTGTCAGGTGTATGTAACGACCCTTAAATATGACCACACCTTTCTGTAACACGTTATATAAACACTCACTGTCAGGTGTATGTAACGACCCTTAAATATGACCACACCTTTCTGTAACACGTTGTATAAACACTCACTGTCAGGTGTATGTAACGACCCTTAAATATGACCACACCTTTCTGTAACACGTTGTATAAACACTCACTGTCAGGTGTATGTAACGACCCTTAAATATGTCCACACCTTTCTGTAACACGTTGTATAAACACTCACTGTCAGGTGTATGTAACGACCCTTAAATATGACCACACCTTTCTGTAACACGTTGTATAAACACTCACTGTCAGGTGTATGTAACGACCCTTAAATATGACCACACCTTTCTGTAACACGTTGTATAAACTCTCACTGTCAGGTGTATGTAACGACCCTTAAATATGACCACACCTTTCTGTAACACGTTGTATAAACACTCACTGTCAGGTGTATGTAACGACCCTTAAATATGACCACACCTTTCTGTAACACGTTGTATAAACACTCACTGTCAGGTGTATGTAACGACCCTTAAATATGACCACACCTTTCTGTAACACGTTGTATAAACACTCACTGTCAGGTGTATGTAACGACCCTTAAATATGACCACACCTTTCTGTAACACGTTGTATAAACACTCACTGTCAGGTGTATGTAACGACCCTTAAATATGACCACACCTTTCTGTAACACGTTGTATAAACACTCACTGTCAGGTGTATGTAACGACCCTTAAATATGACCACACCTTTCTGTAACACGTTGTATAAACTCTCACTGTCAGGTGTATGTAACGACCCTTAAATATGACCACACCTTTCTGTAACACGTTGTATAAACACTCACTGTCAGGTGTATGTAACGACCCTTAAATATGACCACACCTTTCTGTAACACGTTGTATAAACTCTCACTGTCAGGTGTATGTAACGACCCTTAAATATGACCACACCTTTCTGTAACACGTTATATAAACACACTGTCAGGTGTATGCATAGACCCTTAAATATGACCACACCTTTCTGTAACACGTTATATAAACACTCACTGTCAGGTGTATGTAACGACCCTTAATATGACCACACCTTTCTGTAACACGTTATATAAACACTCACTGTCAGGTGTATGTAACGACCCTTAAATATGACCACACCTTTCTGTAACACGTTGTATAAACACACTGTCAGGTGTATGTAACTACCCTCAAATATGACCACACCTTTCTGTAACACGTTGTATAAACACACTGTCAGGTGTATGTAAGGACCCTTAAATATGACCACACCTTTCTGTAACACTTAGTATAATAATTACGATATCGCAACAACACTTGGTGTTACTCGAAAAGTGTACAGTTCTTGTCTCTTATTTTGCAGATTAGCCAAGCCTCAGCCATAGCACAGTAGACGATTATCCTGCTGTGAAACGAGAGGCTGCGGGTTCGATTCCTGCACGGAGACAAACGATATGTGATGCACTAATATTTGTCTCGGGTCTGGGTGTGGTGGGACCGTAAGTCTCTCGTAGTTCCTGTAACCTACGATACAGGTTAACCTAGTGTGGGGTCAGGACTTTGTGTGTGACTGTTGGGTGTATGTATTTGTTTATTTTGCAGATTTGATTTGCTAACGCGTCACTTTGATAAAAAGCATCCGGAGGATAAATTAGAAGGGGAGCCTTACGGTAAGTTTTTTTTTATAGCATAGGCCGGCAAACGAGCAAGTTGGTCACTTGATGGTAAGTGATCTCCACCGCCCATGTACCTCCACAGTACCAAAAGAATCATGGGCGCGTTCCCGACCTTAAAGGCAAGGGATAAATAAGGGATCGGGCAGGGGAGAAGGATTTGGGCCTCCGGATATCTCACTCACCGTACGAAACGCAGCAGCAAGCGGCTAATTTACGTCAGTTTTCTATGAGACAGTAAATATGAGCGGTAAATCTAATTCAGCGTCTATCGGCGTTAGGCCTTTTCTGATTCTTGCTCTAGGGGCAATCTCTCTCTCTTGCGGTGCCTATTCACTATTGAATGTTGTCTGTCAACTCCGCATATTCCTTTCTATTTCTTGCCAGGTTAAATAGCTCTTCTACCCTGGTGATTCCTGTCCATTCTCTTATGTTCCTGAGCCACGATTTCCTTCTTCTACCAAGGTGTCGCTTTCCCTCTACTTTACCCATTACAATTGTTTGTAGAAGGCGATAGGGGCAATAATAATAGTTCCATCTTGGAGAGATCTCCAATATTACAGTCTTGAATTAGAATTACTATTAACCCCCAAAATTTAGGGTACCATACACAAGCTGTACCAACAGACCCAACTGTCTATTTGTCCTATCTTTAAAGGGCTTTATTTTTGATCCCTAATAGGTGATCTTCTTATCCTCACAAATACATACATACGCACTCACGCCTGTAATCCCCGAAGGGGTAGGCAAAGGTGTAAACAGTACACCCACATTTCGCCGAGCGTATCTCCGTCCCATGATGTTATAGGGGGCGAGCCTATCGCCATTCCAGACTCCAGGCTGATACTGATCTTTTCGTAATAGAAAAACCCAATATTACTTTTACCCGACCCGGGGATCGCACCCGAGACCTCAGCGTTAGCCTCAATCGTAAAACGTACGCATTACAACTGTCCGAGGCAATAATAAAAGATTGAAGTCGTTGCTTCGTTTGCTTAGATCTGTCTGTGAACATAAATAAACCATTTTCATTTTTAGATTACAACGCAATCCTGCCCTACCTCAAAGAATTAGAAGAGCAGCTGAAAGAGAAATCTGAAGCGGAGAAGAAACCTAAACAGGAAGAGCTATGGCCGGACCAGTGGGCCCCGGAGACTGCTGATGTGGAACAAGACAAGAAACCCAAGGAACAGGACGGGACGAAGGTCAGTAGACGAACAGACATCAAGTTACATAGGCCCTTGTATTATACTGTCATAGTAAGTACAAAGCTTGATGTAACGGTGAAGGAAACATTGTGAGGGAACCTGCATACCTGAGAACGGAGTATTTAACTCGATTTTTTAATAGGGTAGTTTCCTATATTGAATTTTATACATTATTTTATAAGCAACAGAAAATTATACGCAAAAGAAACCCTTTTATTAAAACACAATCAAAATTGGTTCAGAAATGTGCCCGCAGTTATGACTTTAAATGTTGGTATGAGGAAAAGTGGGTGCGTAGTAGGGATATCTCACTATCTCGCTTGCACGCGTGCACCTTATTGAACATTTTACACTGTGACGTCAAAGTTTGCGTCGTCTGTCATTTGACAATTACAGGATTTGAATGTCTAATGTGAAAAAATCTAGTCAACTACCCTATTATTGAAATCAATAAGTTACGTTACCCAAAACGTATTGCAGAAAGAGTTATATAAATCCGTCCAAAAATAAATAAGTTGGAAGCCATTCCAATCCGGTAGACGGGTTAACTGTCAAATGACAGGTGACGCAATTTGTGACGTCACCATGTAAAATGTTCATTACAGTGCACGCTTGGAAGAGAGATAGTGAGATATCAGATATATCCACTTTTGCTGTGGAACAATTTTAATTATTTATGTTTTAAAAGGTTTTATTTTCTGTTGCTAATAAAATCTTATCTTATCTTATCTTATCTTAAATATGTATATAAAATTCTCGTGTCACAATGTTCGTTCCCATACTCCTCCGAAACGGCTTGACCGATTTGTATGAAATTGTGTGCATATCGGGTAGGTGTGAGAATGGGCTAACATCTATTTTTCATCCCCCTAAATGTTAAGGGTGACCACCCCAATTTTTTTGTTTTTTTTTTATGATACAGCATTAAAAAATACATACAACCCTAAATTTTCAACCCTCTACGATCAACCCCTATTTTTTAATAGCGACATTAGTATTTTTGTCAAGTGCGTTTCTCACCTGGACTCGCTTGATGCGCCCACTATAGGCTACTTTAATCCTGGAAATAGGCATTCACGCGGGCGGAGCCGCGGGCAACAGCTAGTAATGTATAAAATTCAACATAGGAAACTACCCTATTCTAAATGATTATACAATATGTAACAAAGACTCTGTCGTTCCTTTTAACCACGTTATCAGAATCGCTATTCAAACGTAAAGAAATATCTCAATTAAGACAATAGGGTAGTTGACTAGATTTTTTTTATTATTTAAATCCATAAGTTATGTTACTCAAAATCTATTGCAGAAAGAATTTTATAAATCGGACCAAAAATAAATAAGATAGAAGCCATTCAAATCCTGTAGAAGGGGTAATTGTCAAATGACAGACGATGCAACCTTTGACGTCACTGTGTAAAATGTTCATAATAGTGCACGCGTGCAAGCGAGATAGTGAGATATCCCTACTACGCGCCCACTTTTCCTCATACCAACATTTAAAGTCATAACTGCGGGCACATTTCTGAACCAATTTTGATTGTGTTTTAATAAAAGGGTTTCTTTTGCGTATCATTTTCTGTTGCTTATAAAACAATGTATAAAATTCAATATAGGAAACTACCCTATTGTACCATAAAAATAACGATTGGCGATCACCCGGTGGTTTATTAAAAGTGGTAGTTACTCGGTACGACACTTTTTTACTATTACAGAGAGTCGACGCTTTACTAATACGCACGTAAAACACATAAAGTTATAGTGTTTAGTAGTATTTCATTTAAAATAACACTTTCATTGAGCTGCTGGCCCACAATTTTGTCCTATTTTTATGTTAGATTTTTCTCGTTAGATATATTTATTTACATACATACGCACTCACGCCTGTAATCCCCGAAAGGGTAGGCAGAGGTGTAACCAGTACACCCACATTTCGCCGAGCGTATCTCCGTCCCATGATGTGATAGGGGGCGAGCCTATCGCCATACCGGGCACAAATTCCAGACTCCGGGCTGATACTGAGCTTTTCGTAATAGAAAAACCCAATATCACTTTTACCCGACCCGGGGATCGAACCCGAGACCTCAGCGTCAGCCACAGTCGTAACGCGTACGCATTCCAACTGCGCCACCGAGGCAGTCATATATTTATTTATGTTTGAATATCGATTCTCATAACACTGCTAAAAGGACCCTGTTCGTTTTTATTACATGTTGTATAGACGTTATGTAAAGTTGCCAACGTGTATTAGGCCAGTGCGGTGGATAATATATGGTAGAGAAACTTTTAATAGGCTAGTTTGCTGTGTTTCATTTTTTAACATATTTTTTAAGAAGAATTGGTTAAAAATAATAAATACACCCAGCAGTCACACGCATAATCCTGACCTTACAGTAAGATAAGATATTATATCACCCGAAACAAATATTTGTGAATCACACAAACTTGGCGCGGGCATCGAACCTACGGCGTCTCGTTTCACAGCTGGCTACCTACCCACTGTGCCATAGAGGCTTTCAAAATTAAGGGCGCAATTAATATTATGAATATTGATATGAGCAAAGCTGGGCCAGACGGTTTCTCGCATACAAGGAACCTACCACCGAATGAATTTATGAACCTAATCTAGTTCTTTTTTAATGGTAGAGCCACGCTATAGACAATTTTGTCTACAGCATGAATGGGCCCGCTCGTGCGGGTCGTTACCACTGTCGCACAGAAAACCGGCGTAAAGTAGCAGCTTGTCTCTCGGTGAGTGAGATATCCGGAGGCCCAAATTCCCCTTCCCTTCCCAATTCCTTTCCTTTAAGATCGGCAACACGCGTATAATTCTTTTGGTATTGTGGGCGTACATTGGCGGTGGAGATAACTTACCATAAGGTGACCCACTTGCTCGTTCGTCGGCATATGCTATAAAAAAAATGCACGAATCTATTGTATTTTATTCTTCAGAACGAAGAAGACACGAAAGAATTCTTCCTAGAGATAGAGCCGACATCCAATATAATTGTGGAGAATGTTAAGATCCTGATGGAAGACGAGACGCTGGTCAAGAAGGAGGAAGAGGATATTGGGGATGCACAGGACAATAGCATGGATGTTAAGGATGAGAGGTGAGTAGGAAGATTTATTTTATTAGCTTGAATGACGAGACGAGCAGGTCGCTCGCCTGATGGTAAGCGCCACGCCTGTTCATAAACAGGAGCAACACCACACAGAACTTTGAATAACAAAGCACTGCATGACACTAGACTGCGCTCGTCAGCCCGAGACATAAGGTGTTAAGTCTCATAATGCCCAGTAATTTCGCTGGCTTCAATGTCCTTCAATTTGGAACACAACAGTGCTTACACACTGTTGTGTGAAATAGACAAAGCGGTGGTCCCAACCCAGCCGGCCTCTCGCATACGAGGGACCTTGTAAATGGGCATTTATACAAAACTAGCATTTGCTCGGAGCTCTGGCAGCTTTGAATGTCCTTTTCCGGGATAAAAAGTAGTCTATGCCATCTGTTGAACTATAAACTGACTACTATCAGTGCTAAATATTCGCGCGGCTCACCTAGTTTAATATTATTATTGTTAGGTTTTAAGATTTTTTTACATTTTTAAATATAACATTTCTAAAAAATAAAACGTTTAAAAATATTTATTGGTCATATTGTATATAGTCTATACAATAAATATATAGACTGCCTCGGTGGCGCAGTTGTAATGCGTACACGTTACGACTGTGGCTGACGCTGAGGTCTCGGGTTCGATCCCCGGGTCGGGTATAAGTGATATTGGATTTTTCTATTACGAAAAGCTCAGTATCAGCCCGGAGTCTGGAATTTGTGCCCGGTATGGCGATAGGCTCGCCCCCTATCACATCATGGGACGGAGATACGCTCGGCGAAATGTGGGTGTACTGGTTACACCTCTGCCTACCCCTTCGGGGATTACAGGCGTGAGTGCGTATGTATGTATGTATGTATGTTTAAAAATATAAAAGTATCAACGTCCAATGGCGAGCCCTAGGATCCAAGCCACAGGTGGTTAGGACCCCAGAGTGTTGAACCTCCTCAAAATGCGTGCCGTGTCCAATAACACTGCTTTCTGAATCTGGTTCCTAACCCAACGACGAATCGAGAGCCTCTGGAGGCGTTGATAGAGGCTCTTTGGTATCAACCCATTAGCAGAAACGACTATCGGGACAATCATAGTCGAGTCCACATCCCACATGTCAGTAAATTCGTGTGTCAGATTAGGGATGATCGATATTAGAAAAACATCGATGTTGACATCGATGTTAACATCGAATCAAAAGTATCGATGTACGATGTACATCGATAGAAAAACATCGACGTTTAAATATATCGATGTTTTCGGTAGTAAATAAAACTGTCTATTCTATTTATTAAATTAGTTTTATTTGTTGTTTTTGAAAATACTATACAAAAAAAAATACATTCCCGGTTCTTATTTGGCACACTGTAAAAAAAAATACTTTGTCAGCTGTTTTTCCTTTAGTCTGTTCCGTTGCTGGTACAGGAGTTGGTCAGCTTTTAAAAAAAATAATCTAAAAAATAGGAATACAGTGAGCAAGTTACTGGACAAAGAAATAATAATACAATACAGAAAAAGATTTACCATACCTGTTATTTCGTTTCCGAGGTTTCCTTATTAACAGTATTAATAGCAAATTAAATTTGCTTCCTCTTCACAAGTTCACTCACAACACACACATATATTTACAGTACATATTTTTTTAATCCCTTAGTAAATGCAAAAAAATAACTATTCGTACGGCTTACTCCGGCTACTTGATCAGTCATCTAGTGTAAAATATTGGAACATGATAGTCATCACACACACACACACACACACATCAATTTGGAGGTACACATAGTCCGTATCAATCTCCTTTAAAATGAAAATAGGACCGAAAACAAGCCCACTAATTTTAACTGGTTGGCTCTTCTCAGGACTGGGTAGCACCGCGTAAAATCCAGTGGTAAAGTGAGGCCACTGAGTTTGTTTCTTCTCAGACTGGGTCATTTTGGATCCGGCGGTAGTTTTTAAAACACGTGCCGTTTCGGTAATGCCTATGGTCCTTATCGACCCATATAAAAGAAGAAAAAATAATAATAATACTTAACAATTCTGGACTATTCCTTAATAAAAATATTGTAAAATAGATGCCCAGTGTATTTTGATGGTGCTATGTATGTTATACATAAGTTTCTTTACTTTGTACTTACTTGTCATAAGTGCTATTTTAATTGCCTACATGATTAATAAAAATAAAATATTTCAATTCATCTAGGTAGTACATCCAATGCACGCTAGATGGCCCTAAAGAGTATATTCACGTTTTGATATTTTAATAACATCGATGTCAAAACATCGATGTTTTCCAATTAAACATAGATGTTTATTCAACATCGATGAATATCGATCATCCCTATATCAGATCTACATATTTGGACATTTTGTCTTTTTCGGTTTTGACGAGATTGTCGTCATGCGGAATGGTGACATCGACAAGTATTGCCCGCCGTGACAATCGATTAACTACCATTTATTGTTATAATTTTTACAATATTAATTTTATTGTGTATTTTTTCTTATCTTTTATTCTTGTGTTAACGCACTTCAACCACGATAGCTACAGACGTGATTCAGCGAAGTCAGTAACGTCAAGGACTCTAATAAAATAATAAATTTATTTCCAAGGAAATGTATGTTTAGGCAAATTTCGGCCTTATTGTATTTTAATGACTGTTATAAAATAAGCTTAAGGTGGGACATGAATCGATTTTATTTTATCGATTGTATATCAATTATATATGTAATAATTAATCGTTGTGAATTGTTTTCTCCAGAGACTTCTCGGACGAGGATTATTTTCCGTCGAACACATGGGCTCGCGTGTCTCCCCCTCCTCCTCCTGTAGAGAGCGAGTCTCGTGGTCGTCGCTCGGCAGGTGCGGCGGGTACGTCACGTACGTCACGTACAGGTCCGCTGTCATGTGACGTGTGCAACAAGCGCATCAGCTCGCGCACGTACCTGCGCGTGCACATGCGCACGCACACCGGCGAGCGGCCGTTCAAGTGTCACGTGTGTCAGCGCGGGTTCATCACCTCCAGCAAGATGCATCGACATGCGCTCACGCATGAAGACCAGGCTAATGGTGAGTGTCGTGTTACGGTGCTCAACCATTCATTTGATTACATGAAAAAAAAACTGCGAATGATTCAATAATATAAACTTATTTTATCGATATCGATAATATAAAATTTATGTAGGCAGTATAATTTTTATCGATATCAAAAATTCCGATTAAGTTTATCGATAAGTATCGTATTTTAACATCCTACAAAAAAGAGGGGACTCATTTATCTGTCTTTTTGTATGGCTCTATGTGGCATCGTCGCGTCTAAAAAAAGTGGACCTATTATTATAATGTGTTTTATTTTGCTCGAAAGTTGCTTTAATCAAGATTTTTCTTAATTATATTTGAAAAAAAAAACGTATATTTAATAATTATGTATGTATTTCTATTATATTGATAGTGTCTATTTTATCGATATAGGTAACTGTATATAATTTTAATTGTAGTAGTACGTACGTATCGATAATTTTGATTTTATGAAATATTTCACCTTTTTTACAGGTGATGTTGATGTGAAACAGGAGAAAATCAAAGAAGAAGGTAATGAAGACAATGATGAAACTGAAGTCAAACTTGAAGGGTGAGTGATTATAATAAATAAGAAATAAACAAAAAATACCCAGACCCGAAACAAATATTTATGGATAATACGTCGATTTGTATTCGTGCGGGGATCGAACCCGCGGCGTCAGCATTAGCCTCAATCGTAAGGCGTACGCATTACAATTGCGCCACCGGGGCAGTCGTGGCAGGCAGTATGAACGAATATATTTAAGTAAATAAAATAAATAAATAAAGTACACGCACATTTAACCGATATACAACGTGTTACAGAAAGGTGTGGTCATATTTTAGGGTCATTACACACTCCTTATAGTGAATACCTATGTACCGGATCATTTTAAACCAAGACATCCTAAAATTTCACGTTAATTTTAATCACTCTTTTATTAAGATCGATAAGATTGATGACACCACTATTAATTATTATGAATGACACTCACTTTTTAATAAACTACGTAATCCTACGGACATACGTACGTAACTTGTAATTTAAACACAAAATAACACCTGCAAGAGACTGTTTGCTGAAGACGATATAGGTACCATCCTCTGAAGTATTTTAAATATTACATTGTTGGGTCATCCATCTATGAATTTGGCTTAATACAGTCGACGAGCCTCTTATAAACCATTATCAGTTGCACCAACACAAAATACCAAAACATAATACTTGTTTTTAGTCAAATACAACATATTTTTTGAACTCGTAATCATACTTCATAACATCGGAAATTGTCGAACTGACTGCGTCAAGTAAACATTGACATTTGACAAATGTTTAATGTTTTTTTAAATTACAAAATAATTAAATGAAAGGAGGTCTATAGTATCATTGTTTATCATTTAGTGTTGTCGAAAGTTGAATGTCGATATCGACATGTTACTCATTCGATAAAAAAGAAAATTCTATAATTATTGTACTAGCAATGCAATCGGATTAGGTACTATGGGTGATAAAATACTTATACGCTATACTATACATTGCTTAAATTTGCCCGCCCCTTTTTATAACACGTTGTATATGTAATATAAACAATATATGTATATAATACAAACTAATGTGGTGATTCTGCAATTCCATCCAACAGCAGTTGACGCACTCTCACTTTGGAAGCCAGTGGCGCAGGGCATGACCTTATTTTTGTTATTGATAATTTTGTGTTTCTCTATTCAGGGAAGAAAAGAAAAAATCGAAGAAGAAACGGCCCAAGAAAGAAGTTGAGAAGCAGAAGAAACGATATCAGAAGAGGCCGCACGCGTGTGAATATTGTCAGAAAAGGTAAAATATGCTTTGCGATTTAAAATATTTGGCAACTTGCTTGTAGAACTTTAAAATTCTGGAAACCGCTGTTTAGTTATTTGACCATGATCGTATCATTTAAATTGTAGCTCGGTGAAACGTAAATGCACATCTGTCGACCTCTTTGTAAGCTTATGTTATTAAAGAATAGGGCAGATTTTTTTATTATTTAATACAATAAGTTACGTTACTCAAAATCTATTGCAGAAAGAATTTTATAAATCGGACCAAAAATAAATAAGTTAGAAGCCATTCAAATCATGTAAAAGGGGTAATTTTCAAATGACAGACGACGCAACCTTTGACGTCACTGTGTAAATTGTTCATTATGGTGCACGCGTGCAAGCGAGATAGTGAGATATCCCTACTACGCACCCACTTTTCCTCATACCAACATTTAAAGTCATAACTGCGGGCTCATTTCTGAACCAATTTTGATTGTGTTTTAATAAAAGGGTTTCTTTTGCGTATGATTTTCTGTTGCTTATAAAATAATGTATAAAATTCAATACAGGAAACTAACCTATTGCAGAGGCAAATAAGGAGGTAATTGCTTCCATCGCACAATCGTCGTTGAATATTTATAATTTGAGATTTCCCACCAGATTCCTCCACCTGGACACGTTGCAAGTGCACAAGAAGTCCCACGAGGGTGAGACGCTCGTGCTGAAGTGCACGTACTGCTTGGAGGAGGCTCCTGACGAGGAGTCGCTCAGCTCTCATGAGAGCACACACACCGGACCGAAGCCCTATCTCTGTACACTCTGCGGCAAGACGTACAAGAAACGGGAGACGCTGGTCAGTGCCTTTTGTTTAATACAGATCAAAGACTATTTGTGTGCCTAATTTCATTTAATACGGTCTAGTTTTTACGTAATGTTCGAACAAACAAACAGACAGTTCAGTTTTTTGTAATAGGATTCCTATGTTTTAGTTTTTATTTTGATATAAGACTGCTTCAATATATTGTAAATTGTTAAATTTTCTAATATTTACTTTTTAGTTAACTTAGTCGAATGAAAATAATGAAATTTAAAATAGTAGGTACATCAAAATAAGATGACAAGAAACGTAACTCAAGCAAAAATAAGACTCCACCAAAAATCTGTGCAACGGGGCGGGGCTATAAAAGTCTGTGCAGCTCGTTCATTCATCAATTCATAAAAATTGATTCATGATCTCTTGTTGACACTTGATACGTCTAATTTTATGCGCGGTGCAGAACGTCGTATCTCGATTTAGAAATTTAATATTTAGACATTAACTTTTATGAAATAAAGTTGATTTTGAACGTTAATTAATTTTTGTTGCGTGTATGAGTGTTACGTGTGATTACCTTTGCATGTGTAAGTAAGTGGAGCCGTATTTTTGACAGATTCATATGAGAGTTATCGTTTTACTCATCTTATTTCGTTGAGTAGGTATATAACATAAAAGGCAATTTTCAACGATAATTGGTTTTAATAAGCTAAGTTGTGTAGTGTTGAAACCCACGACAGCAGAAAAATCGATGCTTTCGAAATGTGGTGCTGGCGAAAAATGCTACGTATACCCTGGACCGCCATGAGGACTAATGACTCCATACTGAAAGAGCTCAACATCACAAAGAGGCTGTCAGCTATCTGTCAGGAACGGGTGCTTTGTTTTTTCGGACACATTATGCGGTCTCCCAGACATAACTTGGAAAGAGTATTAATATTGAGTCAAATAGAAGGGAAACGTCCCAGGGGAAGAGCACCATCTAGATGGTCAGATGCCGTGAAAAGGGCTGTTGGTGGCAGTATATATCAAGCGGTCCAGACATCTTGTGACCGCTTAGCTTGGAGGGACATATGTGGTCGCGATCCTCAGCACTGAGGGACCGACGAAGAAGAAGTAGTGTTGAAATATTGAATATTTTCATACTACAGAACCCTTCACGTGCGTGATCCGACACTGTTTTTAAATAAATATTTTTTTAATTAAAAACTGAACTGAAGGACTGCCTCGGTGACGCAGTTGTAATGCGTATGCGTTATGACGGAAGCTGACTCTGAGGTCTCGGGTTCGATCCCCGGGTCGGGTAACAGTGATATTGGGTTTTTCTATTACGAAAATGCTCAGTATCAGCCCGGAGTCTGGAATTTGTGCCCGGTATGGCGATAGGCTCGCCCCCTATCACATCATGGGACGGAGATACGCTCGGCGAAATGTGGGTGTACTGGTTACACCTCTGCCTAAACGTTCGTGGATTACAGGCGTGAGTGCGTATGTATGTATGTATGTATGTATGTCGGTCAGGTGTATCACCGCAAGCATCACAAGCCGGGCCGCGACGAGTACATCTGCGACATGTGCTCCAAGCGTTTCTCATCCCCGGGCAAGCTGCAGCGCCACCTGGTGTCGCACCGCGTGGACAGGTTCGTGTTGCGGTACGAGTGTCCCGTCTGTGCGCACATGTTCAACACGAAGTATCACGTGCAGATGCATCTCGCTACACATCAGAAGGAGGGACTGTGAGTATCATTACTATTACTACTGCTTTATTATTGGTCCATATTTTATTAATTTCATATTTTTATTTTATTTTTACTGCTTTATTATTGGTTGATTTAGGTACTATAATTTTGTCTTATTCCTTTAGCTTTGTTTTTGGTGTTCATTACAATTGTAAATTTCATAACATTTCCTTATTTTTTGTTTCAATCTATCGCGCATGAATGATATGTTTTTGTACTAAGTTGGGAGGAACCAGCTGAAAATCAGTGTATACACTGAGCTGGTCCCTCGCCACATGCATACAATATTGTGTTAGCTACTGTATTAGTTACTGTATTATGTAAAATGTTTTTATGCATTGTGGCAAATGAATGGTTTAAATGGTAAAATAATTATACAACGTGTTACAGAAACGTGTGGATCATTTTAAACAATGTATAGTGTACGATACAAGTATTTCATTCCCCATAGTATCAAATCCGTACACCGTCATAGGACATAATTATAGAATTTTCTTTTTTATCGAATGAGTAACATGTCGATGTAATGACCCTGAAATATGACCACACCTTCGTGTAACATTTTTTTTTATATTATAGTCGGCGAACGTGCAAGTGGGTCACCTGATGGTAAGTGACCTCCACCGCCCATGTACGCACACAATACTAAAAGAATCATGGGCACAACATATTTGTTAGTCTCATAATTCCCAGTAAATTCACTGGCTTCAATGTCCTTCAAACAGGAACACAACATTACTTATACACTGCTGCTTGGCGGCAGAAATAGGAGTGCATACGAGGGACCTACCACCATCCCGTGTCAACATAAAGAAAATAACCGTCCAAATGTTGTAGTAATTTACAATAATCATTCTCTCATAAGTAATTTTCTACGATTCCAGGATAATGGAAGAAAACCGCAACGAAATACTAGCGATGGTGTTACAAAACGCACGAAAAATCCCGAAACAACCAGACGCGCCCGCCAACCTCACCGACCTCATGCCGTCAGACGAGCGAAGCCGCGTGTGCAACATATGCGGTGAGGTGTTCCAACATTTCTACTACTTGGAGGAACATCTCAAAGGCCACGGCTCCAAAATAGCGATCGAGGACCTCGACAAGCCGGAAGAAAAGAAATACACATGCCAAGTGTGTCAGAAATCATTCAAGTTACATTATTATTTGAAACTCCACAGCTTTACGCATACGAAAGAGAAGCCGTTTATATGCCAACAATGCGGCAAAGGCTTTATAACTAAAGGAAAACTGAAACGGCATATCGAGACTCATACGGGACTCAAAAAGTATCAATGTCATGTATGCTATAAGTTCTTTACTAGGCCGAGTTATTTGCGCATTCATGTGAGGACTATACACGGAACTCAGGACTACAACTTCAGACTAGACAAGGATTACGGTATGGGTTCTTTTGGGGCGTTGTCGGTCATGACCCAACTGACACAGAGCAGTATGTAATTGTTTTAGGCACTATTTATTACACAGGTTGTGCGACCAGTGAAGTCTTGGATTCGATCCCCAGTTCTCGTAATCAAAATTTGTGGGAGATATTCAATTTTGAAACTCGAGATTCGAATTTGTTAGGGACATATTTATCGATAGAATTCCTAATCACATCAAGGAACTGAAATAAGCTCGGCGAACAGTGAATGCATATTTCCACCTCTGTCTACCACTTCTGGGTTCCAGGGGTGAGCTTATGTATACTTAAAGCGACATTTCAGAGACTCTTCGTACCGGTGAAGTCGACTTAAAACTCTGAAGTACTTTAAAAGTTGTTGCGGATTTATAAGGGTTACAAATTTAAAAGTACTTATAGTATTATATTTAGTTTTATTATAGCGAATAGCTTACCACCAAGTGGATGACCTGATGGTAAGTGATCACCACCGCCCAGGACCACCCATAATAATAGAAAAATCGTGGCTGCGTTGCCACTCTTAAAGCGATTTTGGGGCTTTGATAAATACAATGACTCGGTCGATATAGATTCCTTCATATATTTAATCAGTACATTAATTTCAAACTGATTTTACACACCAACATGCAATGAGAACGGCATTCGGCGTGCATATTCATGAAATGCACGCAAATGATGAAAATTTAGAATATCACTATAAAATTTAAGGCAGCTTTTTTGGTACTCTCAAACGAGTGACTTTGGTAAGGGATCATTTTATTTTTATATCTATAGATCAAGTTATTTGCCTTAAATAAGCCTAGTCTAAAGTCTGGTGTAGACTATATTCGCGAAAATACAAGGTTTCACAATGCTTATTTTCCAAAAAAAAACTTTCACACGGTGATTGTAAACGCATAATACCTCTTATTTGTAAATGGTTAGTCAATTTAAGGGGTGGGTGTTGGATATATTTTTATATTAGATAAATCATAAGATACCGGTAGTGATATTGTAGTTATTATGTATTTGAGAAGCAAATTATCTGTGAGAATTGTATCCGCATGGATGTCAATACGGTTATTCGCATCCGTCTGGACGCCAATGCGGATAGTCGCATCCGTCTGGATGTCAATGCGGATAGTCACATCCTCGGGGATGTCAATGCGTATAGTCACATCCGTCTGGTTGTCAATGCGGATATTCACATTTTATAAGTTTGCTGTTAAGTTATGTCCACACTCTTGCATCTTCCTTTGACGCATACATGTACATAGCGCATGTCATAACGGACGCGTCACAAGAATGTAATTGAATGTCAGCTAAGTGCATGCACATGTCATATACGGTGATCCCATTGGCATGCGGCAAACGGAGACGCAAGTATAAGCACAAGTGTGGAACTATAAATAGATGAGCGAGCCATAGAATGGCTATAATGACCATAGACAAAAGCAATCTATATTAAAATATGTAGCAAAATGTAAAAGAAATGAAACTTTTGTTTGAGGTTTAAGAAATCCACGTTAAAAGAGATGGATGCGTGTAAGTTGGTTATACAAACTATCGATTTGCATTTTCACTATAGATTTACAGTCGTAAATAAATTTATAATAAAAGGTTTGAGAGATTATCGCCTCATTAGTCTACTGGTAGATAGGAAACCGCAAGGTCCTGGCTTCAAACTCTAGGTCGAGCAATCACAATTTGTATTTGAGTTTTTGACTTGATAATATAACGTTTAACAAAACTTAAAAACTGACTTCAATGTACAGCAAGAGCATGTAAATTCCAATACAATAACACAATCGTGACGAGTGTACTGTTGTCCGTTGAGGAGTTTTTTTTCCATACTCCGTCATCAGATCTTAACCAAATTTATATGGGACCAGATCGCAGCTAAACTCTATCGAGTGATTTTATTTACTACAAAATCGGTACACAGTTGGCGGAAAAATCGATGTACATACATAAAAAAGGCAAAAAACAATGCAATAAAAAAACGCGCCGAATTGAGAACCTCCTCCTTTTTTGAAGTCGGTTGTAAAACCAGGTGTTGCCCGACATTGAAATTTGTGGCCGGTATGATGATAGGCTCGGTTCCTATCACATCATGGGATATGGCGGAAATGCAAAGAAATAGTTTATAAAAACTGTACATAATGTAAATTAGTAAGATAATAATGTTTCAATATTTTGGTATGAGGTTACGTTTTGTTATATTTCGTATTTTTTATGGGCATTTGTGTATTATTTTTGTATAATTTCTATGTTTAGAAGTGAGCACAAAAAATGCGAATCATAATTACATTTGCTATGCTTTAAAAGTTGATATTCATTAATTTATAGCCTGTCTTACGCTAGGGCATTTGCGTAGTGCATTTGGGCCTCCGGAAATGACACTATATGAACCGCAACAGCAAGCTGCCACTTCACGTCGGTTTTCTGTGAGACAGCGGTACCACCCCAGTCCAGACGGCCCATTCACATTAATACGTTTAAAAATCCATTAATATCTACAGACATCGTATGTAACAAGACACGTACCAGCACATACATAAAAATAATATTTCATAATTTATGAACTTGTGTGTATTAATTGTTAATTATCACTTGCTTTAATGGTGAAGGAAACATCGTGAGGAAACCTGCATACCTGAGAAGTTCTTCATAAGGATTTCGAAGGTATGTAAAGTCTGCCAACCCAATCCGCATTAGGCCAGCGTGGTGGACTAATGCCTAACCCCTCTCATTCAGTAGAGGAGGCCCGTGCCCAGCAGTGGGACGTGTGTAATACAGAGCTAGTATTATTATCTATGAACTTATTTCCGTCCAGCCAACGTATTTTTTTATCCTACCGCGGCAAAGTGAGTACATTGGACCTGTTATTAAGTACAGTACAGTCCAAATATGTCGCATGACAGAATTATGCCGGCCTGAAATTACTGGATATTCACAGATTAACTTTAGAACATGACTCACCTGAATGTGCTACTTTGGCGGGTTTTTCACCAATGCCATGCAGTGATTTGTAATTCAAAGTTCTGTGTGGTGTTGCTTCTGTTTATAGGCAGGTGTTTACCATGAGACGAGCGATGTACTCGTCTCGTCACTCAAGCTATCCAGTCGGGTACAAAAATTATCAGCTACCACTCCACCTGCCGTATCCGTACAGACACGAGCTGGCACCGGGTTTTTTTTTTGGCATAGGCCGGCAAACGAGCACTGGGCCACCTGATGGTAAGTGATCTTCACCGCCCATGTACGCCCACAATACTAGAAGAATCATGGGAGCGTTGCCGACCTTATAGGAAAGGGATTAAGGGATTGGGAAAGGGATGGGGATTTGGGCCTCCGGATATCTCACTCACCGTACGAAACGCAACAGAAAGCTGCTACTTTACGCCAGTTTTCTGTGATACAGTAGTAACGACCCGGACGAGCCGGCCCATTCACGCTGTAGACACCACTCTGAGCTGTATCTATTACCCGATAATATATTGTATCTGACGGTGTCTGTCTATAGATATTTTGAATGGTATTTAAAATAAAGCGCAGGCATATTTCAACGATATTTAATTTGATTGTAATAACTGGATTTTGCAACGTTTGTGAACTTTATATGTTTTTTTCACACACATGTATATAAACATGTTTTCATTATATCTTTGTAAATTCTGTTCTTAGAGATATACAATATAGGTACTAGCTGTCCCGCACGGTTTTACCCGCAACTACAGCAGCGCCACCTACGGGTCCAATTGTGAATCTAAACCATCCAGGGCGCCACCCAAGCGCATACAAAAAAATTCATTCAAATCGGTCCAGCCGTTTAGGAGGAGTTCAGTCACATACACACGTACAGTAGAATTATATATATAAAAGATGAGTCTTTTGGACTGTACACTAATACCTAGCTGTTCGCAATACTCTGTCTATCGACTGATTTGCTTGCTGTCAGTTAATTTTTGACACATTTTGTATGGTAGATCTGTCAAAATACTATTGATAGTAAGCAAATCTATCTTTATATAGAATATAGGAAATGGTTGTAATATAAACTGTGTTGTCAAGTCATGCGTATATTTATGAAAATATATATGCAAATCCGTACAGCGCCTCTGGCGGATCGTATTGAAAACTTATTAGCTTTGTACATCATTTAACTATCATTAGAGCTAAAGGCCATTCTATGTAATTTAATGAATTCCTGTGTCAGAATCGATCGTGACACACATTTACTCCGAGCAGTGAAGTTCGCCGAGTGTGGAAAACTAAACTGTCTAACAAAGTTAATTATATAACACTATAATATATTTTATATTCAAACAGCCTCGGTGGCACAATTGTAATGCGTACACGATACGACTGCTGTGCTGAGGTCTCGGGTTCCATCTCCGGGTCGGGTAAAAGTGATATTGGGTTATCCTATTTGGAAATACTCAGTATCAGCCCGGAGTCTGGAATTGTGACCAGTATGGCGATAGACTCGCCTCCTATCACATCATGGGACGGAAAGAAGCTCAGCTAAATGTAGGTAGGTGTACTGGTTACACCTCTGCCTACCCCTTTAGGGATTACAAGTGTGAGGGAGTGTTTCAATTTTGCTAAAATTATGCAAGAAAACTTGGGTTTACTATATTGTATATCGCTAATGTACAGAATGACATTAAGTTTGGTGGGTTTTACAAACGCTAAGGTAATAAAGTAAAGTGGTTGTTGATTTTGTAATAAAGAAAATTAAATAATGCGTTTTTATATTGCGTTTTATTTGACAAAGTGACGGGTAAGTTTATTTCCTATGCGTTAGTGGGATTTTGCGATACATGCAGCAATTTACAATTTCTTTTCCTCTACAATTTTTTCCAACCGGGGCAGAAACTTGGTAGTGGCGCCCTCTAGCGTTTGAGATAAATTACTTTAAAACTAAAAGAAAAGAAAAGAATGATACACAAAGGGCCTGTGTGGCGCTTTATCCTTACAAGTCAACGGTGAGCCAGGTTTCCGTATGCTAGGCGTTTGGTGGAGCAAGTTTTTTATTTTTAGTCATATTGAGATTTTGGCGCCCCCATGAAACTAGAACTGGGCCTGGATACATGTCTTGACATCTGTAGCCGTTTTGGCTTCAGTCATCTTAATATTTTAGATCTATATAGATAGTAAGATGCTATATGATAAACATATCTTTTCAGTAGTTGATAGAGCATATATAGAGGATTGGGACTTGAGACGAGTATGCAAGCCTTTTACAGATATCTCATGTTTAAAAATGGTTTATTACGCATACGTGCGTAGTTTGTTGGAATTTGGAAGCGTCATTTGGTCGCCTAGTTATTCAGTATATACTAAAAGAATTGAGGGAATTCAGAAGAACTTTATAAAATTCTTAAAATACCAAACAAAAACCTGCTTTGTCACATATGAACAAGCTTGTGAACATTTTGATTTGATTAGTCTCTAACAGAAGAACACTACTAGATATGACATTTCTCCACGACATAGTTACGTCCAGACTAGATTGTACTACTCTTACATCGTACTTTGGTTTGAAAGTGCCGTACCATGGCCCCAGAAAGGCTTGCCACAACGTCTTTTATGTCCCAAAAAGCCACACTAATTATGGCAAAATGAAATGGTTTCCCGTCTGACTTCTACATATAATACTCTTTTTAGTGACATTGATATATTTGCCTCCTCCAAGCAGATTTTTAAATATCAAATTCTAAAACAATTATCCTCTTAAATTATCTTTTTACTACTTTTATATAGTAATTTCTTAGGTTTACGCGAATATTACACATTGAAATAAAACTAGTTTATACGGATTTTATCGCGGTTTAATTTTTATTTTAGTCCCGACGTTTCGAAAGCTTATCAGGCTTCGTGGTCACGGGAGAGACTGAGGTGTAGGTCGTCTCGAAAACTTAATGTTACAATGGCTACCTTCATTTTAAAATTATACATTTATTTTTAATTATTTAAAAAGTTAGTTGACACTAGTCCGATCTACGCAGAAAGAGCTCACGGTGTCTTGCGGTCTGGCAGTTGGTCTTTTGGGTTCCGATTTAATTAAATGTATAATTGGATCCCAGGCTTGTGCAAGCTTCCAACCATCTTCTGAAAAGGCTGAAAAGCTTTCGAACCGTCGGGACTAAAATAAAAATTAAACCGCGATAAAATCCGTATAAACTAGTTTTATTTCAATACTTTTATATATTTATATACCTACTATATTTATATTTTAGTATACACTCTTAATTATATATTCTTAATTTACCTACACACTCTCACGTTACACATAACCATTATTGAATTATTTAAATCTCATTTCCAACTTCCAAAGTATCTCTCATCGGTTCCTTTCACCACGACTGTACCTAATATTACAATGTAAGTAGTGATATCCTGTAATTGGCAAAGAAATGCAGAACATGTATACGATTTTCTTTTGTAGTAGATAAGCTGTTGGATGTCCAAATAAATAAATAAATGTTCACATTTGACGTTGATTATTTAGTTTATGAGAATACCACTTGCAACTTTCTTGACAGACTAGATCGGAATGATAATTTAAACATTTTTAATTACGAGAATTAGCCTTTCAGATTCTCAAAATAAATGCGTCAATGCAGTAGCGGATCCAGGATTAAGGTTTGGGGGGACTTGACCCAAAATTGTAATTTAAAAAAGAGAATATACTATAATGGAATAAGTAAGGTTTAGCGATGATATTGTAGGTAGTACTAAGAAAGTATGATAGTATCAAGATTAATTTGGGATTTGTCAGTGGAGTGAATGCTTTTGGGGGGCCACACCGGTATTTCGTTCTTGTGAATACTTGAAAATATATTAAACACTTGTCATTGGCTATATGTACGGAAATGCGAAGCTATAATCTCTCTATTCTAAAAAAAAGTAACTGGCGCCGCCGCCGCCACTACCAAAAGCTTGCCATGCTATCTCCTCCAAACCGCTGGGGGTATGGGGTCGAGACCGATACCAATCGATGCAGAATAATGTACGGAAGAAAGTAAGATATGTCTCATATTCGTCGGACATTAAGTTTTTTTTTATTTTATGTTTTGTGTAAAATCATGGGCAAAGCCCCTAGTTGAACAAAAAGAAGAAATGTTTAGACAATACTCTGGTCTGTAATGTTTACGGCTAGTCAAAGAGAATGTATTACTAACCTTCTTTTCTTTGTAAGAGAATTAAAAAAATATAGCATAGGAAACAATCAATCAATGTTAGCATGACATATTTTTGGACAAGCAAATTAATTATCGTAGAAATTAATAGATAGTATTTCGAAAGTCGACAGTGGTACTGTGTTTTGTCTAATATAAAATGAAACATACTATAGAAATCTGGAGAGCAAAGGTAAGTAGTTCATATTTTATCTGGAATAGTCAATGCCTGGTAAAATGTAAGTACCTTCCAGGGACATCAGCTGCCTATAAGGATGCAACATTGGTTTCAGCTACATTATGTGGCCTAAATCTCACAGCATCATAGCGTTTGCGTCCCTAATAAGTATTAAAAGACTACTAAATTAACTTGTCGATTTAATAATTGTCTCATCACTGCATTGCTATAGATTTTCGATTAAATAGTTATCTCTTATAATATAAATAAAACCTTTTACAGGTTAAAACACAAGATAAAAATGTCTCATATAAGACAGAAGTAAGAAATGTTTTTATTTGGATTTTATTCAATAAAATATAATAATACTCAATATTTATGTAGCTTTTTTTACCTACCTTACACCTTAGAGTAATATAAATAGTCGTAAATTCATGTAGTCATGCACGTGCTGCCGCGTTATAAATTACCTACTAGATTAATTATTTTACCTTATATCACTTTCCAGACTCCCAACAACCCAAAAAAGGCAGGATATTTCAAGTACACGGCGCAATCGAAGCTCCCAAAATGTTCTATGAACTACAAGAATGGCAAGATTCCCTCGTTGGGCGCCATTACGTCGTCCGCAAGCACAAATTGCTGCGCGTGCTGCAGTGTCCTTTCTGAGTACATCAAAGAAGTTCTAAGACTCCTATTATTATGTCCAGGGAAGACGAAGGTCACTGAGCTGTTTTGCGAGCTGATGCAAATAGGTGGTTGTCTGTGCACCGATTGTTATTATTTCTTGAAGAAATTGTTGTATTGTTTGCTTTTTATTAAATAGTGATTGTGCTCAAAGTTTGATTTAACATGACGTGAACTTACGATGGCAGACCAGACAGTGGAGTATGAACAATACTTAAACCATAAGTAGCTACCATAGCCAACTGGTGTCCTTTACTATTCATCCTACACCTTCGTTTAGTGTATGCTTCTAGGATCACTGCTTGTGCATGCGCGTGAGCTGTCATTCAGTTATATACTTTTGATGCGCTATTGCATAGGCTAAATCGCACTAGGAAGTAGGGATGATCGATATTAGAAAAACATCGATGATGACATCGATGTCAACATGAAAGATGATGAAAGAGTATATTCACGTTTCGATATTTTATTCCCATAACATCGGTGTCGATTTTATCGAAGTCAATTTTTTTTTCAAGTTTATTCAACATCGATGAATATCGAACATCCCTGCTAGGAAGAACGTAGCTTTAAATTGATATTAAAACAGAGGGCAACTATAAAAATAAAACCACAAAAGTCATAATAAATTTTCGAAATAGCATATATTTTTATGAAATAAAAAAATACACAGTACAGTTCCATAACATAACGTTTCATAAAGCTAACTTACTCTACGTAACGCCGTTCGGCAACATTTGTGACCGAGAGAAACCAAAAGGAGTTTATTTAAGAAGTTTAGAAATAATGCCGATTCAGAGATGTTCCAATAGGCGTGTATTTTTCAACACCTATGTAACGATAAAAACAATTTGTCATTTTCAAACACTAGATGTCTCTAGGTAATGTCAAATTGTATCCCTTCCACTCATTTGTACCTATATTTTCGATTGAGGACTCAATCATACTTTATTCCGCATTGTAAAACAGTCATCAGAAGTAAAAAGGGTCATAAGTTTTTAAAAATCAATTTACACGCAAATTAGGCAACCGATCACACTTGCTCATGCTCGGATGGGTCAATATTATTTATATTCATATCATATAATCAATTAGATGCATCTTTCAAATGGCTAAGTATGCTAATAGTTGTTTCTTGGGTGTTTACATTCACAATAAGTTCGTCAATGATACATAATATTTGTGGTCAATGACATAAACGTTCGGTCATTTCGATCTTCGAAATACAAATAAGTAGAAGGGCACAAGGGTCTAATGAAACTAATATAGAACCCTATAATTATTATGTACTGTATTTAAAAAGTGAGGTTATTTTGACTTGGCATTGGCGTGGCACTAAATGGAACTATATGTTAAAATTGTAAATAAATCTATATTTTATTATAATAAGCACAAAACGTCCTAAAAATCTGTTTGTAAAAAATGTAAAATCACATAACAGGTAATTGAGAAAAATTCTAAAAATATTTAAAAGCCACAAATATTAAAATATGGGCGGTTCAAACAAATCGTTACAGTGTAAAAAAATACAACACAAATAAGTGTTATAATTTTATTTTAGTGTAAAACAAATAAAATTAATAAAAAAAATACATTTACCTATTGCATTTAAAAATAACCTTAAAATCACATGCCGAGTCAAAACACCCACAATTACGTCCAGAAATAAAGAAAAAAAAACATAAAACTAGACAATTTAAAGGATTTCTTATTCATAAGGTGCTAACACATTACATATATTATAAATTTATCGTGGATGCGCACAGAAATATTCACAGAATAACCTTAAGAACTACCATTACCGATGTGTTGGTACAAGTGTTGGTCGTGTAAGTTCTCTGCAGCACCACAGAGTTTCTCGGCTCATTCAACACTGTCTCTCCCCCTTTTAAAAGGGGAGAAACTTGAGCCTGAGACATAATTTGCGGGATTGTGCCTTCTTTTCTCGTCGCTAGTTATTAATTAACGTCTCATACAAAGGTGCATTCACATCGTTTGTAATGTTGTATTTTACGACAATTTGACCAGCGGTAATTCCAAGACCAACAACACACCCCCATCAAATGAGTATTTCTGTACACACCCGCACTATAATAACTTTCGAAAGCACGACTGGTGTGTGCCCACGAGGGACCCCATCACACGAGAAGCATTAAATGCCTGAACTATATTTATTTGTATAAGATGAACGCACCAAAACGTTGTCACGAATGGTTCCATCATGTTGGCAACACTGCTATTGTGTATTTTCCTGATTATGGTTTTACTGGAAATAATACGTACTTGTAACAAATATAGTTGCCGAATAAAATTGTACTTTGATTATCGATGTTTATTTTTTCAAATTGAACTTAAGATTAATTTATAATTATCCATTCCAGCTGCCATCAGTGTATTCAGTGTTACCAGCCTGCAAAACCACCCGCGACAGGTCGAAGGGAAAGTAAAACTATAATAATAAAAAAATAAGTCAAAATATATTTTTCCACATAAGAACTCGTTTGGCAAGTCATAAGATAAATTTTCGAATCAAACAAACAATATTGTATTTTTATTCATTTTAGTCATAATAAATTAATAAAATTGATTTTAATTTATATACCATAGCGTCTAAACACTAAAACGCACGGTGCAACTCGATTGTGAGCAAAGTGCTCGAATCTAAGGAAAATGCTCAACTCAGAATAAAGTGCTCTAGTCTCAACAAATTGGTCAATTTTAGGCAAATGTATCGCATTTAAACATGCTGAAATGAGCAGCACACTCAATTCTACGCAGCGTTCGTTCAAATCCGATTAAGATAAACAACTATTCTGAGCAAAATACTCAATTCAAGCACATTGTTCAAGAACAAGCGATTTGCTCATTCCGAGTAAATTGCTCAAAACGAGCACAGAACTCACAAATGGAGCAAAATGCTCAGAGACGTGAGAACGCCGTCTAACGTGAAATCGTAGCAGCTTAACAGTAAAGGGACACTGACATTCGCATGAGGGAGACATCAATATAAAAATCTGAAAGTGGGAGAAAGATAGTCAGCATCACCTCTGAAACCTTGCCCATATAGCCAATAGGTGGGTTCTTTACGCACATATTATATTAATTATATTTAAAACATACAGAACATAAAACTGAATTGTAAAATAAAATCAAACCTTATTCTAACCTGTTAAAAGTCTATTAATGTCATATAAATGAGATCTATTTAATTTTGATTATTTGATAAAGGTTTGGATAACGCACTACTGTAATTGTTACGTATTTATCTTCTGTATGTCTTAATTTATTGATGTACTATAACAGAGCTTTCAAAATTATCTCCTTCGTACGTGTCGGCCATTTTGGGTCTTATTGTATGGCTTACTTTCTTATTTCCTAATTATTTTGACAAAAAAAATCTTGTATTTTTTAAAATCTGGCAATCGATTTGAAGTTTTTTTTAAACCATAACTAACATCTCCGTTTTCTAATTTCGGCTTATAATCCAAAATGGCCGACGCGTATACAGCGTGCTCCATCCCCGCTTCGCTATGTACAAGCCCACCGAACTAAACACACACTGTATAAGCTGTAACGTGTTACATTTTAATTTATGGAGCTTTTACCTTATCATTAACATATTGTATTGAAAGCGAAATGGCAGTGTGGTTTTGTGGGTTTTATCTGAAAAGAATATAAATGACGCGGTTTTGTTATAAAATTTTATACTAGTACTTAAACGGTATCACTGATACCGATTTTTTTTTCGAATGGATTTGTGCTGTTAGCCTATATTACTTTTACAGCTTTACCTGAAAATAAAGCCGGCGCCTTATGGCGCTCTAGCCAGAAATATGTATAGTGTATTTAGTAGCGATTAAGCACAGAGGCGCCTTTTAGAAGGCTCAGACCTCAGCTTGAGCAATCGCTGGGCAGTATAGTTTAGTGCCGCCTCTGCACATCATTGTGCCGAGGGCCAGTTGTAGGAGCTCTTTGGACTCGCAGGCGTGTCCTATGTCGGGGTCGCCTATTATTATTGCGATTCTGATTGGGCAAGAAAAGTGCTGCTTCGATAGCGACTGTGATGGAGTCGTTGGGATCTGCCAAAAAATGTTTGGGACGTCGACGGAGGACTGCCACCGATGAACATATAAGAATCTATGGGACTTAAGCTATGAAATTAAAATGAAAACGCATTTGTTACCTCTAGGCGGGTTGTGGTGTGCTGGACTTCTCCTTCTTTTTCTCCTTCTTCTTCTTCAAGAACGATGGCGTCCGCAGACCTTTCTTCTTCTTCTTGTCTTTCTTCGGCGAGTCCTCGGTCGACACTTCTTTTGATGGCGAGCCCTGCAATTATTTATAATTTTACATAGGTTCTTAGGATAATATTGATGAAATTATAAGTAATGACCAACTAACATTCTTATCTTTAAAAGTATTACTGAATTGAGAACCTCCTCTTTTTGATGATAATAAAAAGAAATCAGTTCTTACTGTAAGAAACCGTCTACGTTAATTTTTTATAAATATTTAGAAAGAAAGTAAAAAACGAATGTTGTTATGGAACTAACTTTTATAGCAACACCAGCACTTCTTGCAGTATGCACAGATTTGAGAGAGATCGCCCTGCCCGTGTAGTTTACTGGTAAACGACTTTGACAAGCAGAATTCAACCTTATTGACACTCAACCTGCCCTCCAAATTTGACACTTATATGTATTATTAATAAGAGCTATTATGCCATAAAAATATCACTGACGTTTAGATAATCTACCATAGAATAATATGGTGCCGCAGGCCTGGACCGAATAGTGCGTTTACATTTTGTTACTAATTTGATAGTATTACACTGCTTACCTCTTTACTGCTGTGCGAGAAGGTGCTTTGATGAGCATCCGAGTGATCTCCATTGACAGTATGTTCGCCTGCAGATAATAAAAAACAATTATAAAATAAAACTATTTTTATAGATGGACAAGAAAGAGTCTTAGATGGATGGTTTATCTTCTAAGATATTCAGGCCTTTATCAAATGCATTGCTTAACCCCAAGGTTAAGCTAGATAAACAGAAAAGAGAAAATTAATGCTTATCATCAGGGTGGTTAGATTCATTTTAGTCTTACCAGTAGTAGCTCCTAAAAATTTTGTGTTGTCGATATTGGAGTATTTAAAATAAGAAATTAGTGTCGATTGGCAATCAGAATAATTCACACAAATCATCCTGTTAAAAGAAATCACATGCGTCAAAAACTATTGATTGATATATTTATTATTATTGAAATGCAAGAATTTTTGTATAACTTGATAGTAACACGCTATGTTACAAGTAAAATCCCTCCACATTTTAAACAGCTGTACTGAGATGTCCATTTGCAGATGCGACTTTATTCTAATGGGATAAAATGTAGTCTTAAATACTAAGCTATATTTCCCAATTGCCAGCGACGGTACTGTGGGCAATCGTTTAGTAAATTTTGTTTGCTTTCTAAGAATATTATGTTAAAAATATCTACTTACCAATTCCAGGAACAACACACCAGAAAAGCTTCATGCATAGTGTAAAGCACACACACACTTGTACTCATACATGTTATTTTAGTTAGTTATGTATCAAGCGAAGCAATATTTGATAATGAAACTGTGCAATATTAACAGCTTTATTCTTGTTTTCGTGTTCACCCCCTATAACATCATGGGTCGGAAAAAATCTCGACGAAACGTGGATGAGGGCGTGAGCTTATGTATGTATTTCGTGAAACAGTCCAATATGTTTATTTTATTAAGATAAAACCTATTTTATAAAGATAATTAAATTCAGGTATACTTTAGTCAATACCTAGGCTACGTTTGGACTCTAGACATAAAAACTAGTTGTAAATATTTATTAAAGCTTAAACTATTACACAAGATTTTAAATAACCCACAATAATAAACAATAATTATTTCAATTCATATATCTTTGTCGTCGCTTACACTGACTACTGAATTTCTATCAGATTTGTTTATCAATTCGTTAAACTACTATTACATTAATAGTAATAATCATTTAAGCAGACGTTTAAGGCCAATCATAGAATTTTTATACGTCAAATTGGAGATATTCTCGAGAAAGGCCAGGTCAGGAGTACCCTACACCGACGTGCATGTATGAAAAATTTAATGAGAGTGAAGAAGGCCAAAGAGGTATGCAAGGATCGTAGCAAGTGGAAATCCGTTGTCTTTGCCTACCCCTATGGGAACCAGGCGTGTGTCTATGTATGTATTTAAGGCCAAAAGTAGAGACAGACAACAAATGAAGTCGTTTAAATAAAGAAAAACCATTGCCAAATGCCATCCTTTAATAAATGGGTAAGCATTAGATCTTCGGCGTATCTTATAATAAATCCAAAATCTGTATTCATAGCGGTGTAAATTAGAGACAAGCAATCTTAAAATATTTCTTTAATGAACATAAAAACAAGCATTTTATAAATGAAATCGAATCATGCTAATAATTAGACCGGACACGCATTAGCTCAATAACTTACGTATAAATTAGAATCTTTTAGGGTCTGACCCAATTTAATCATATTTTTTAAGAGCATATAGTCTAAAAATCAGTCCAGTTTAAAAACTGACGTTTGGTCACCTTATTTATTATGCTAAAAAGAAGTCGATTCAATCATCCGACAATTTAACACAGAGGAAAATTTTAAATCTATCATGCAAGTAAATGCTGGGATTTTTTAATGCGCGCCCGACCGGTTACAAAGTTGCTTTAGGTCAAACGTGAACTAGCAACTTTAATTTATTATCATAGTAAAATCCCTGCGTACATTTGAAAAGCTTAGAGCGTTAATAACTTGAGGTGACTTGTGGTGTAGAAGAATATGACCATCACCGAAATAAGAAAGGTATGGGTAGATAATTTACATTCAATAATCATGCAAGAAAATGTTGCTAATCCACGAAACGTCCAGTGCTTTTTTATGAAAAATACCATTATAAAATAAATTACAAACAAGCAAAACTGCACCAACACACATCTTATACAATATTTAAACATAAAACGTAAGCATTAGTCTAAAAAATTAAACAACCATTCCCGTCCAAATCATTACAAAAATAGAAAACACCTTTGGCATCTACATATACCTGACCTGTCTGTCATTAACGTTCTTAATATTTCCAAAACAAGGGTTTCTGCATAGAGTGAAATACACCAATGCAATATTGAAAAACATGCAGTATGACTATAGTAAAAGTACTAGCCAAAACAGCTAAGCCTAAGTTGAGTTTAAGGGACAGTATAGCTTAGCCCACACAATTTATTACAACATTAACATGAATATTTATCATTTTATATTACTATCTGTCACACGCTTCTGTGTCGCAGCATACGTGTGTCCTATACATTGGCATACATTACAAAATATGTGTAAAAATATATTTCTTCCTATCAATGCTATATAACAGTTTATGGTCAAATACTAGATCATGTATTGACCCTTAACGCAGTCTCATATTTCTTTCAAATAACTAATCTATACTCAAAAAGAATTACTAATGCGTGCCGCGTCAATTTCCCTTTCATCAAAACTCTCAGACAATCTAAATTTTGATATTATTTTGTAAAATAAAGTCTCTTCAAACGGAGGCCAAGTAGAATTTAACCTTCTTGATCGTTTGCTATGCAACTCATATATTTTTTTCGGTGGTAAATCCATCGTTACTAGATCCAAATCACAATCAATGGATTGCCGATTTAATTTATCATAATCGACCGATTTGTAATCGAAATCATCGCCATGAGGCTCAAAATTTGAAGTATCGTAATCGATGTTTTCGTAATCCGTTGGTTGATTTTCATAATCAATCGATTTCGACTCCGTTGATTTAGCAGTAAAATAAGTAGAAGTCGAGGGTATATTATCATTAATAAAGATTGTTGATCGCCTTTCTTTCAAATCCGTGTTATCATTGAAGTCCACACTTACAAATCCAGGCACGTCAGTGTGCCTTCTAAGAATTTTGCGACATTCCTCGTTGGTCAATTTATCGTCAAAGGAGATCCAGTATTTAGCCCCACTACTATTCTCAGTCTGGGACATGGATAAAACTGCAGTTTTCTTTAAAAACGGAGAGTCCAAAGACTGGTCTGTGTCATTTGAAGTATTTAAGTCGCCAGCACTATAATTATGTTTCTGGAAAGATCTTTTACCTACTCTAGAACGATGAATATGTCTCACATTCTCATTTATACTATAATCAGTATCTTGTGATATTAAATCATTTTCTTCGTAATGATTCTGACTCGAAAGTTCTTTGATAATACTGCTATCTTCCAGAAAAGCGTCATTCATTGCTTCGTTATCTACACTGTCATTAATTAGAGGTATTGGTTCTTCAATAATATCTAAGTTTACTTTTACAGTTTCTATTAAAGATATATCTTTTTCATCTACTTCGTTTGAATGACGATTATCAAGCATTGGTTCCAATCTACTTTCTATATCACGTACAAGGATATCATCTATTAATACTGCGTTGTTTAATTGCTCTTCAAACTTACAGAAACGTTCATTGTTAAGATGTCGATGAAGATCATCGAATTCTTGCTCGTTTTTTACTTTACTGTCCACAAAATCTGTATGGTTGATTATTTCTGTATAATGTATGTTATTAGGTTGTCCAAATTCGGGGTTATTTGTTTCGAACATTTCTTTTGTTAAATCAGACTCTATCTCTTCAGTTCCGATATTTAAGCTTCGTTGGAATTCTGTTAGCGGATTTTCTATTTCGGTATCACAATCACATTTATCTACGTCAATTTCAACCCATAAATTCATAGCTGTATACAAAATATCCTCATTATCTACAACAGTTACGACTATTTTTGTCTTTTTGTTCTTCTTATTATTCGTAAGGTGCATAACTGTATTATAGAGATAATATAAAATGCCTTCCACAATTTTAAAGGCATTGATCGATTCGTCACTCAAATCCGTTGAAAATGAGTTGAAATTTCTATTTTCTTCGAATTCCTTAATGATTTGAGCCATCGAAAAAGTTTCAACATCTTTATTTCCATGGTTTATATCTTGTAAATTTAGATTTGTTTCGATATCTTTGTCAATGTTACCAGAATTTACTTCCAAAGCCGGTGCAATATAGTTTGAATTCCTATTATTTTCTAAATTGACTTCTGCTAACATTATATTCTGCAATTCTTCGGGGTGGCAGTCTTTTATTTCAGAATGTTCGTCAAATTCTATCCGTTCTAATTGTTCTTTAACTAACATTTTATTCGAATCATTTATTTCCACTTCGGCAGTATTTACAATAACGCTTTCATTATTGATATTTACATGTTTTGTATCAAATTTTTCAACACAGTTATCGTCATCAAAATTTTCTAGAACAACAATACTGGATATTCCCAAAGATACTCTATTTAATATATCGACGATTAAATCGGATATGACTTCGTGCTTTTCAAATTCGACTGTTGAATTAAAACTTATAATTTCAATACAGGACACGCTATAATCTTCAGAAATTCTTTGAGAATCACGCTTCGTGTCGTTTTTAATACTACTTTCTTTTGGAGATATTGTTGCTTCAGTAACTTCTAATATATTTTGTACTGCTTGTTTAGTTTTATTTCCTATTAAATTAGAGTCATTTACTTCGTCAAAAATGCTTTTTAATAGACGTTGATCCACCGTTTTCAATGTGTCTGTTTCATTCGGTATTTCAGTAATAGAAGGCACACTTTTGAGAATAATTTCCGACTCCAAATCTTTCTTACCTTTTTGTGAGACATTACAAGATTCATTGGAGCTTTTAGATTCCTCCAAAATAGGTTCCAGAGTATTTTTAAGTGCATTTAATGGCGATCTTTTAGGACTTTCCCGTTTACTATACTCTTCACAGTAGAAATTTATAGGAATAGAATAATCACGTATATCTTTATCAACTAAATCTTTTACAGGACTTTCGTATGCTTCCTCAAAATCGTCTGTAAAACTGTGATACTCTCCCTCTGTGGACTCTATAGTTTTATTTACATCTTCTACAGTATCTATATAATCGGAACTATCTACTTCTGTATCTTTATCTTTATTATCATTTGATCTATTTACTGGCAAATCGGCAGTGTCCATGGCCGCATCCTTTTCGATTACTGTTTGATTTTCCGAAGAGAAGCTCTCACCTATATCACTAATATAGTTATCTTCATTAAATTCTTGACTGTAGACGAATTCGTCTACTTTCGCTACTTTAAATACAGGTACAATCTTTTCGCAAACCTTAACTACACTGGCTTCCGAATTGTCTTCATCACTAGATTTTAGAGGAATATTTTCCATGGAAAAGTAAATTGTACTTGGCGTGTTTTTCATTTCTTCAGTTTGACTTAGGGAGTTTTCATTAGTCCATGGCTTTGGCACATGGAAGTGTGTCGGTGCTGGATCTTGTAAATAGGAATTAATAAATCCGCTATAGGATCGCGTCCTAAAAAGCTTATTAGCCGCCCTTGCTTTCCTTCTAGGTAGAGATCTAGTTCTAAAAGCATACTCAGACCTACATCTCCCATCCCACTCTATAGATGGGATGGACAAAAGGCTAGATCGACTACTGTAGTTGTCTACATTTTCATTTTCAAGTTTGGGATTCAAATTAATTTTACATTTAGGATTTTGGGTGTTTTCTTCGACAGATTGATAGTTTTTTAGTACGATATCAAAACTTTTTGTACGGGAATAGTCGTGTAAAGTTCTTTTGTTAGCAGACAAGGCTTCTTTAAGTGCACTAGCTTCGGCTAGAGTACCTGCAAGAGGCGATAGTGAGTGCGGATTAGCAAGCTGGGTTAGCTGGACACCTTTTTAACACTCTGTGGACACCTACAACTGTCATAAATTGTCTAATCTGAAATGACGCGCGTCATCAGTCATCGTATCACTTACTCTTGTGTGTGAATTCAGAATTGAGTGAATGTGCGCGTCATTTTAGACTAGATAAATATTTTTTAACTCAATGTTTTATATAATTATCTCCACATTAGCGTTAAAATATGGATAAAACGACATTTGAAACATACGATATAATATAGATAAAATGAAGATCATAGCATAAATACAATAACATAAATGAATATTTACAAAATACATATTTAAAAAATAATTTACATAATATTACATTTACGTACAAATAAATTAATATTATAATGATTTATCACAAATTGTATGTACGTTTTTAATTTTATGACTGAATATTCGAAATTATTCTTCTGAATATAATGATTTAAAACAAACAAGCGTAAACTCTACACAGGACAAAACGACACGAATATCCCAAAACACAAATGCGACTAGCAGTATTAGTGGTACTAGCGACCAAATATAGATTCCTAAAACACAAAAACAACAGCTAGGTTACGTAGAATTGGTACCATAGGTATACCCAGGAAAAAAATGAGCCCCTATAACTCCCATAAGCCAAAACGTATGGAGAACTGTTTGATATGTTTGGCGTATAAAACAACCCTTCGCAACACATCACCCCGAAGCATCCATAAACATTGCCATCCCTTTTGCAAGGCAAAACTCTTGTCAAACAATACTCTGTTCCTTTGAAAGCTATATTGATTATCATCCCGAGCACATTTCAGCATTTCTATAGTACACCATGTACAATGCCCAAGCCCCTTCACTCCCTGATACCTCTAGGAATAGCCCTGTGCACGACTATATGCTGTGCCCGTGTCGTGAACAGGCCTTGCGCTGGCGGCACCTTCGGAGTAGTGTCGAGGAACACCTCATCATCGGAGAACATGTCCGGCTCACGGGCTGGTGGTAAAACCCATGTAAATGGCTTTAGGGTACCAGAAACCATATCGGTGAGTGACAGGTTCGTGTAGGACAATTGGAACCTTAATTTTGCGGTGGGATGGCGACTGACTGACTGAAGACTGGTTTTAATCCTAAAGCAGCATCTAACTCAGTCAAAACAACTAACTGCTTAGCTTAGAACTTGGTACAAGGGTCCTCGCACCCGGTTGAATAAAACCATTCGTATTTCTATTTGACTCAGGTTTTTGGGTCTGTCAATGTACGTCTAGTTTTTTACACTCATAGACTTAATAAATAAATAAATACACCCAATAGTCACACACATAGGGCTGACCCCACACTAGGTTAACCTGTATCGTGGGTATCAGGAACTACGAGGGACTTGCGGTCCCACAACACCCAGACCTGAAACATTTTTTTGTGGATCACACAAACATTTGTCTCAGCGCGGGAATCGAACCCACGGCCTCTCACTTCGCAGCCGGCTACTCGCCCCTGCGCCACGGAGGCTTTTAATATTCAAACACTATAAAGTTTGACAAACATACATTAAGAATGAACGTTCAAACAGGAAGTAGGAAAAAGTATACCTACAGCCAGAAACAACCAAGCTAGCCTGTTCATCGATAAATGTAAAAGATATTCCAATAATAGTGTAAAATATTTAATTTTATTGCAATATATTCATTGTATTGTATCCTACAATAAAATATTGTTGTGGATAAGTGTTCAAACTGCCAAGTTTTACATCTAGCATACATTCATACTAGACTAGTATGGAAAACACATTTATACTTAGAAGAAACATATTAGATGGATTTCCTAGCATAAAACCCTCATTTGTTACAAAACATTACCGCCAACCTAGGCTACAGTCAACTTATTTATCTGAACAAAAGTACCTACTTTTTTTTAAAGAAGAAGTTTTAAAGAACCTTCTTTAAAACTTTTTTTATGGACAGCTAGCAACTAGGATCATCAGCGCCCATAAACACTCACAGTTCTGGAGAAATCATGGACCTTTAAGGAAACTAACGAGGATAGGCGAGAGGGAGTAAATTTTCTGGGAGTAAACTTACTTCTATGAGGAAATAAGGATAACCCAAAACCCTTATTAGTAATAATAGTACGAGTAATTTCTCACAATCTAGCAAATATTATCGATTGGCAAACACCATCTTAGGTGCCATGGTCTGAAGCCTCTCACCTCTAGCCACGGTGCGGTGCACCACATGAACCTGAACCTGCATGGGAGCGAGCGCGGGCTGTTCCACGGGAGACAGCGGAGACAGCGCTCCTGATGTGGTGGACGCCGCTGAGTCCAAAAACACCTCGTCATCCGACAGTAGGTTCGGATCTCGTGGAGGTGCTTTTACATGCATAGATTTTTGTTTTATCAAATAATGTATGTAACAGAATTTTGGGACCATTGTTGATACTTATTATTCAATATAAGAAAGGAAAATAAACTGCTGTATATAATACATAAAATGTAAATATTCAAGAAAAGTAAATTAAGTATATCTACAAATATAACCCAACCTAACCTAATAATACACTCACAAAATTCAACAAAAATAAAACGCAGATCAGTATAATCCGGAATATATTGCTAAACAAATTTATATAAAAAAAATATAATGATCGATATCCATAAAAACACGTTAATCCGTCAATACCGCTTGCTGTTAAATGGCAACAGTCACAAAGTCCAAACTATAAAATATATTTTGTTAGTCATGCTATATAAAGTTAGGTTAGGATGGGTTAGAATAAAGACATGCTTACATGCAAATTAGTGATTTTAATACATAAAACCATATTGTCATCTCAACAAAAAATATAATAATCTAGTCAAATAACAATATTAAATTATTACGAACACTCAGTGAGAATACTTTTTGTTTAAAATGACATTATGTTTAAACACTATTCGAGGTTTTTAAAAATTGTGACAACATCCAAACAACATTTTAAATCAAATATATATAAATATTCACGATTTAGTCAATAAGTGTTTTTAGACATTACTCTCTTTACTTATAAACATTTTAAAGTTAATCACAGTTTTATTACATCCTTGGCATGATAGTGTGAGAGAAACACAGTTGTTTTTTATACTAATATTAGTTTTAATGATACTGATATATTTGGCATAAAATCTGTTTGACGTCACTATTTATGAATGTATTTGCATGTTTTGTATATATCTCATACGAACCTCTGGTGAGATCGGCGTGCGCACGCTCAGCGTTTAAGAAATCACTTGCATCCGCTAAGGAAATGTTATAAAAAAAAAAACTATTTTACACGATGGTAACTATACCGCCTTTTCGTAACAAGATATTTCAAGAATCGCACATGTTTTAAGCATTAATCTGTATTTATAGGTACCATTTGACAAAAACATACTTTTCTAATTCCGAACTCCAATTTCCTTACGTGTTCGTGTTATGTACTTTATTATATTAAGCACTATTAGCTATGTAGTCCAGCAATAGGAACAGCATGCGTATACGAGACTATCCCGCTCACACCACCGCCACTGTAACTCCTGCAACGGCCGTTCCCTATATTATATCTAAAGGCAGATTTGCGTATTTTGACAGATCTTCCATACAAAATGTGTCAAATTTGTACTGCCAGTAAGCAAATCTGTCGATAGGCAGAATATTGGGAACGGCCATAAGCCAGGATCGACAGTGGCACGCATATTTCGACACCGAGCAATCAAGCTCGGCGAGTCTCTGGGAATGCAAATGCTGTCTTTATCCCGCAACAAAATGAATCAAATAGAAAATTAGGTAGGAGTTGGAAATAATAATTTGATCATTATATAAATCCAGCCAAATTATGGCATTATCCAATAAGGAATATTCTAGGCCGAAGGTTAACTGTGAAATATCTTGCTACGGATAAGCGATGACATGCATAAAAGAGTGTTTCAGTCAGCCATAAAATATTTTGTACCCTAAGGACATACTTTGGACGCAGTACTTCATTTTATAGCTGGCTTAAAAAACTTTAGGAAATATTCAAAATGCAGACTAAATAAAAAAAGGGAGGTAAAATAAATACCATGCGAAAAACGGGCAAAATGAAAAAATCACATTAAATTACTTTTTGAAATATTGAATGAGACTACGGACGAGTGAGAATAAAACTGTATCGCCTACATGAGTAATCTTCTTAATTCATTCTAGAATGTTCTAGATAAAACCAACTAACTCCAAGATGCATTCCCATCAATTATTACAAGTTTAACTGTTTCCCCTCTGTGTATTGAGGAGTCCAAGACCCTGTTACCCTCAGGACACCATTAATCTCATCTCCATTAACTCAATGAGTCAAATTTAGTAGTTATCCACATAGAATAATGATGTAGGGTGTGCGTGCGTGCCTACGTGTGTAATGCGTGTGCGTGTGTAAATGCGTGTGCGTGTATAAATGCGTGTACGTGTATAAATGCGTGTGCGTACGTGTATAAGTGCGTGCATGTGTATGTTTTTACATTGATAAACACACCCTTTCATCTATGTGGACAACTACTAAAAACCCCGTGGAATAGTCCACTGTAATTGATAAGATCAAGGACAGTATGTTGGTCGATAGCCAGATCAATGCACTCACCATCACTAAGCACCACTTCAGGCTGGCTGCGCACGGGCGCCTGCTTTGTTTCTATTCTCAGCACGCGGTGTTCTGTAAACATACGTTATTATTTTTGTATGACGTTTCTAAAATATAAATTTTGGTGTAAAATTTGGTCAAATCCAAAGTGGCTTGATCAAGTGGCAAGTGTAAGTGGGGTCGCAATGTCTCTTGCCGGAAATTACATCACGGACGGCCTCTGTGACGCAGTGGGTGAGTAACCGGTTGTGTAACGAGAGGTCGCGGATTCCCACACCAAGACAAAATATGTTTTGTGTAGTCCACATATTTGCTTCGTATCTGGGCTTTGTGGGAACGCAAGTCCCTCGTAGTTCCTGATACCCGTTTACGTAGTGTGGGTCAACGACTAAATGTGCGACTGATAGATGTATTTTTTATTTACTATATTTGGACTGCACTGTATTTCACATCAGGCCCATTTTAGGGCACTTTCTCGTGCCAGGATAAAAGATAAAATAAAAACTGGTGGATGTTGGTTTGGTTGGCATTACTAGAAGTATATAGGTGTGCGTTGGTGTGTGTGTTTGTGTATATTGGTGTATGTTTGTGTATGTTGGTACTCACCATCGCGAGACTCCTCCTCAGTCTCGGAGGGTGCGCTGGCGGGCGACGTGAACTGAGCCGCGCTGATCGCTTCAGACTCCGACAGATCCGTGTCGTCTAGTACAGATATTATACATGTCATTCAAAACGTTTCAATAACATATATAACTTGATTTATTTTCTAACTATTTCAATCAATAAATTACGTAAAGCAAAACCTAATGCAATAATAATTTTATAAATACGTCTAAAAATAAATAAAGCCATTAAAATCTGATGGGAAACTATGACGTCATCGTCCAAATAGCCATTACGGTGCACGCGTTCGAGTGAGATAGTGAGATGTCCCTACAACGCATTTTGTTCATACCAATATTTAAAATCTCTGACTCGAAAAAGACTGCCTCGGTGGCGCAGTTGTAATGCGTACGCGTTACGATTACGCTAACGCTGAGGTCTCGGGTTTGATCCCCGGGTCGGGTAAAGTGGTATTGGGTTTTTCTATTACGAAATGCTCAGTATCAGCCCGGAATCTGGAATTTGTGCCCGGTATGGCGATAGGCTCGCCCCCTATCACATCGTGGGACGGCGATACGCTCGGCGTAATGTGGGTGTTCTAGTTACACCTCTGCCTACCCCTTCGGGGATTACAGGCGTGAGTGAGAGTGAGTGCAATATTTAAAATCATAACTGTGATCTTGTTTTTGAACCAATTTTGATTGTGTTTTATCGACCATAATTGGTTAAATAATGTATATAATTCAATATAGGAAACTACCTTAGTGAATTTATTAGCGATTACCCAGTTCAATTACTTTCCAAAAAACACGTCACCAAAACAACGCGATGAAAAAAACGGCTTGGTAAATGTTAAATTATTTTTATGTCGGCGCCATGCTCACAATGTACGAGCACAAATGGATTATTAATTCAACTGATACATGTAAATATAACATGTATAGATTTTTCTCGCAGCCAAAGCACCTAGTGTTTAGTGATTTCTTAGGTTTACGCGAATATTACACATTGAAATAAAACTAGTTTATACGATTATTCTCTCCCGTGACCACGAAGGCTGAAAAGCTTTCGAAACGTCGGGACTAAAATAAAAATTAAACCGCGATAAAATCCGTATAAACTAGTTTCACCTAGTGTTTGTTTTTTTTTTACTGAACACTTTTGTCAGAATGAATAATGGTCTGATATAGAAAAATAGCACTTTGGGTATTATAATTGCTTCCTATTGGTTAAATTATTTTCGAAATTAGATCAGTAGTTACAAAAATTACACCCTATAAACGAACTCAAAAATCACAAAGTGTCTATTTACAATATAATAGGGTAGTTTCCTATATTGAATTTTATACATTATTTTATAAGCAACAGAAAATGATACGCAAAAGAAACCCTTTTATTAAAACACAATCAAAATTGGTTCAGAAATGTGCCCGCAGTTATGACTTTAAATGTTGGTATGAGGAAAAGTGGGTGCGTAGTAGGGATATCTCACTATCTCGCTTGCACGCGTGCACTATAATGAACATTTTACACAGTGACGTCAAAGGTTGCATCGTCTGTCATTTGACAATTACCCCTTCTACAGGATTTCAATGGCTTCTATCTTATTTATTTTTGGTCCGATTTATAAAATTCTTTCTGCAATAGATTTTGAGTAACGTAACTTATTGATTTAAATAATAAAAAAAATCTAGTCAACTACCCTATTTTAGTAGCAAAAAGATTAAGACACCATCTCCACGGTCACAGCATAGCAGTGTTAAGTTCTCTTTAATCTCAGTATAGAATTTTATAACTCAACGTCTGTGGACATACACTTTCCCACTTTTACGCCAAACACTGACATACCTCGCCGGGATGTACAATTTATTATAATATAGCAAACCAAATAAATACAATTAAGATCACAACGTGAAAACACGTCTTAACCAAAACGATTGACGTTCTTATCCAAGCTTCAATGACTTATCATAAACAGTGCTATCACGTTTATGACGTGCACATACGTCGCGACGTGTATACCCGTCACGACGTGTAATGACGTCGCAGTAGACTCACAGTCGTTTCCGCGGCGTTTCCTCTCGACATCGCGTTTGTACTCATCGATCTCGTTGTCGGTGATTTGATCGAAGGGGTTGCGCGCGTACGGTGCGCTGTACATGGTTGCGTTGTGTTGGTACCCGCGCTGGATTATACCCTTGGACGCTGCGCCCATCAGCACCTGTTAGTGGGGTATGGAGAATATTTATCGGGTTCGAAGGACCAAAAAACTATGGTTTGAAATATAACTGTTTGCTCGTGGCTCCACCTGCGTCACTATTTCCAGGACAAAATATAGCCTATGTACCAATCCAAGCTATGGTCTACCTGTGTGCTACATTTTATCCTAATCCGTTCAGCCCTTAAGACGTGATTGATTAACAAACATCCAAATTCACACTCACAAAGTACACATTTTCACATTTATAATACTAGTACTTGAGTGGTAGAGCCACGCTGTAGATAGTTTTGTCTACGGAGGCCCAAATCCCCCTCTCCTTCCCAATCCCTTATCTTTTACCTTTAAGGTCGGCAACGCACCCATGATCCTTTTGGTATTGCGGGCGTACATGGGCGGTGGAGATCACCTACCATCAAGTGACCGAAATGTTAATTTACTGGCCTAAGATATTCAAAAAAATTGTAAGGATGTTCCAAGTCAGTACACCATTAAGGATAGTAAAAGGGAAGGCCACTTGTAATATTGATACCGCATCCAGGTTTCTATATGAATCAACGTCACCATCCCGGAGGAACCGTGTCCTTGGTGTGGACAAGTTTATCGACGACTGAAAGTTAATCGGTACTCACCACATGGTCACCGGTGTGCGTGTTGACCGCATCCTCCCCGACCAGCTTGCTGGCCTCGTCCCACGTGACACCCTCCAAGATATGCGACTGAGGACCGGCGCTGATCTTGTCCGCACGACGGTTCTCCTTGATCTGTGGCCATGGATGACACAGTAGAAAACCTTTAGCCAATTACTTGTAGCGGCTAAAATACATGCGGTGCTTGTAAAGAATTCCATAAAAAAAGTTAAATCTTTTATGTAGGCAGGCGAGCAGACGGCCCACCTGATAAGCGGATACCGTCGCCCATAGACATTAACAAAGCCAGGGACATAGCCAAGCCGTTGCCTAACGTGAAAATACCATTTTAAGCATCAGATCAGACATGCCTATTGCCGGTTCCTTACGTCTTAGCTAAGAAGCAACCAGGATGATATTTGCGAACCTACGCGACAGGGGGACGCCGTATGTCTATTTCTTCCCTGGAACTTAGGTCCCACTATAAATTTCCGTCCCACGATGTGTAAGGGGGCGAACCTATAGGTATACCGGGCACCATTCCGGAATCCGAGCTGATACTGAGCATTTCTATACTATACGCACTCACGCCTGTATTCCCCGAAGGGGTAGGCAGAGGTGTAACCAGTACACCCACATTTCGCCGAGCCTATTTACAATGTGTTAGGTGGCGAACCTATCGCAATACCGGGCATAATTCCAGACTCCGGGCTGATACTGAGCATTTCGTAATAGTAAACCCAATATCACTTTGCCCGACCCGAGGATTGAACTCGAGCCCTCAGCACTGCAGTCGTACCACGTACGCATTACAACAGTGCCACCTAGGCAACGATAAACAAAATAAATCCGCTAAAAGTCCCTAGTCAAATAAAATTGTTTAATATAAATAAAACAGATAAACTAATTGAAGTGCTCACCTGCTGCTGAAGTTGCTTGAACTCCTTAGGGTTGGTATTTTTGGGCACAAACTGCAGCGTGTCGATCTTCACCGGGGTGCTCGAGTGAGCTGGCGACCCGTCTTGTACCCACTACAAATCCATTGTTGGTGCCATGTGGAATCCGATGTGGTCCATCCAGCGTTGAATCCAGATCGGTGCCGAATTAAATCCGTGTTGTGTTTTGTTTGTTGGTGATTGTGTTTTTTTGTGTATAATGTGTCGATGTAGAGAAAAGAAAAAAAAAAAAATTAGTAAAAATGTTGCCAGCCTTGCCTTTTTTTATAAATATACAGTGTTAATATAATAGATTTGAAGCTCAGGTGAAGGTTAGTTAGAAGGGTTTTAGGCAGTTTTCTTTGCATATGAATAAATAATATAGATAAAAACGTTGAAATTTTGGCTCAAAATGCTCCTCTTTTGGGTCCTGGTACCATCGAGAGTGTACAGTAAAGACATTTTTAACAAGCACATACTACAGCCATTTTCCATGCATTAACACTTTGGGACCATTTTTTTGGAAAAATAATTCAAGAAAGGATTTTTTTCAGAACATCTTCATACAATTTAGAAGAAATCTAATTAAGGAAATAATTTCAGATATTTTCTTATGGTAATAATTGCTTGCGAAAGAAGCCAAGCTTAATATATTCATGCATATTCTGGAATCAGTTTATGTGAATTCACACCATATAATTTCCTAATAAAAACACTGCACTGTAAGAACATTTAAAATTAATTCGAAAAGTTACAAATATTACTAATTGTAACAAGAAATAACTCCACCCGAGTCATTTTTCTGTTAACAAAAAAAACTATCTTTTTTTCCTTTTTTGCAAACACTACGAATGTCACGGAAAGGGTCGCGATGTGGGAAGAAATAAAAGGTAGTGCAGGAAAGTGGGTCATAGCGGCAACAGATTTACTACATCTTTTTCCTTTCTCTAAACTGTACAAACTCGATGTTTTTTTTATGAATAAAATTATCTTTTAATAATCTTATTCATGCCAGGGTAATATGAAATGCTAATGACCTCATTTGACGAATTAGCGTCGATATTAAAAAGCTGTAAATCTTTAAAAACAATCCCAAAACATGTAGCCTAGAACCAGACATCCCAAATTTACCGACAAAAGATAAAAAAAAGATAAGAAAAGAAAAAGAAAGATGAAGTGACGGAACCACGAGAAGATGATTATTAGCTTTAGGTATAGACTGACAACTCTAAAAAAAAATCTAAAAAATTATCTTTTTTTACAAAACTGCAAGTGATATTGCGTTATAATTCGTTTTCTTACCTTGAGTTACAACGTAAGCAGCCAATGCATTTTTTTTATTAATTTCATCAAAATTAAGCATCAATCAGCCTTATTACACAACGTAGACCAACTTAAAAAATGGGTTTTCTTTTTTTTTTTTTTATTAGATTGAATGACGAGACGAGCAGGTCGCTCGCCTGATGGTAAGCGCCACGCCTGCTCATAAACAGAAGCAACGCCACACAGAACTTTAAATAAAGCACTGCATGACACTGGACTGCGCTCGTCACCCCGAGACATAAGGTTTAAAGCATCTAGTTACTATGGCTTGGCATTGTAACTATATTTTTTTTTATTAGCTTAAATGACGTGACGACCCGTTCACCATCGACATCGCCAGATCGTCAGACCAGCCCATAAACAGAAGCAACGTCAAACAGGACTCTGGATTACAGAACACTGCATGGCAATGAACTGCGCTCGTCATCTCGAGACATAAGATGTTAAGTCTCATAATGCCCAGTAATTTCACTGGCTTCAATGTCCTTCAAACCGGAACACAACAGTGCTTACACACTTCTGATTGACGGCAGAAATAGACAAAGGGGGTTACCAACCCAGGCGGCCTCTCGCATACGAGGGACCTACCACCTTGAAAATAGTAGTTGTAAAATGCAAGATTAAACAAGTTAACGTTTTGTAATAAGTTTATGTATAACTTTTTACGTATTTTTATCCTCGATTTTATGTTATTACTGTACTTGTTAATATAATTATTATTATTGTAAATATATAATATATAATATATAATACACCCAACAGTCACACACATAGCTCTGACCCCACACTAGGTAAACCTGTGTCGTGGGTATCAGTTACTACGAGGGACTTGCGGTCCCACAACACCCAGACCCGAGACCAATATTTGTGGTTCACACAAACATTTGTCTCGGAGTGGGAATCGAACCCACGGCCTCTCGCTTCGCAGCCAACTACTCGCCCGCTGCGCCACGGAGCTGACCTGTACTTACTCTAGGTATGAAAAATATAATATTATTTATTTTTTTAATATTTTATTACTTTGAATGACGAGACGAGCAGGTCGCTCGCCTGATGGTAAGCGCCACGCCTGCTCATAAACAGAAGCAACGCCACACAGAACTTTAAATAACAAAGCACTGTATGACACTGGACTGCGCTCGTCACCCCGAGACATGAGGTGTTAGGTCTCATAATGCCCAGTAATTTCACTGGCTTCAATGTCCTTCAAACCGGAACACAACAGTGCTTACACACTGTTGCTTGGCGGCAGAAATAGACAGAGCGGTGGTACCAACCCAGCCGGCCTCTCGCAAATGAGGGACCTTACCACCTTGTAATGATATAAACATATTTTTTTCTATAGTATTATTAACCTATTTAAATGATTGTTCCGAAACTTGGAATAAAATAACTGCACCGCTTTCATCTTAGACACTGTTTTGAAATGTCTTAAGAGTGTTCGTAGGCGGTGATGACTATCCAAAAAAATCTGCGGAAGCTAATGGGGAGATGGTCCCGGTATTCGAAAACTACGGATTTCTGTCGGAACTCTCCCTGGACGGTGCTTTCGCGGAGGGCGTATTCTTTGGGGCAGAAGACCCCAAAATATAGACGCCCTCAGCGTGTGATTTTCTATGATGGTCACCTACCATCAGATGACCTACTTAGCAGTTTGCCAGTAGTTCATGGTCCATGATCATCTACCACTATTGCAGATAATACGGCACACGTTTTGCTCTTTTAGAACGATAAAGTGTTTTACGTTACTCCATCACCGTCAAACATCGAAATAAGATGACAAGAAACGTAACTCAGGCAAAAAAATTACCCCAACAAAACTCTGTGCAAGGGGGCGGGGCTATAAAAGTATGTGCACAATAATCTCTAGTTGACACTTGATACGTCTAATTTTTTTCGCGGTGCAGAACGTCGTATCTCATTCTAGAAATTTAATATTTAGACATTAACTTTTATGAATTAAAGTTGATTTTGAACGTTCATTAATTTTTGTTGCGTGTATGAGTGTTACGTGTGACTTTACCTTTGCATGTGTAAGTAAGTAGAGCCGTATTTTTGGCAAATTCATATGAGAGTTATCGTTCTAGTTATCTTATTTCGATGCCGTCAAAGCGTTATAACATAAAGCATATTTTGACATAAGCAGTACACCTGTCTTATAGTAAGTACTGCTTGATATTTTTAAGACCCATTCAACTAATTTAATAATGGTTAGAGAATGTGTCAAAATTCGGAAAGTAGGAAAATGTTAACCGCAAAATGATTATAAACAAATATGTAAGAATATCTATACATTACCATCTGTAGGGATCGAACCCAAAGACTTTTGCTTCTCGATTTCTCTCTTTGGGAGTAAATTCTCAAAGCGAAACCCTTTCCCATTGTTTCGCCAATACAATCATACATAAAAAGTATATCTTATAGAGCCAATTAACCTACCAGAGTTGCCAGCCTTTACCAAAATGTTACGGTTAAGAAAGAAAGAAAAAAAAAGGAAAAAATCGTCGATAGTTATTTACCTCTTCGTTGTTAGCGTCCACCCACTGCAAAACATTATTTTATTAGTCACAATACAAAAAAAAAACAGTTATAAACATCGTATATGTTTAGTTAAAAAAAAACACCCTATAATTTTCGTGTTAAATCCGTCAAAAGCATTTCATTTGTGAGAAGCAAGTGAAAGAGCCTCATTTTTTAATATTTTTTTGAATATATTTTTATTTATCGATGTTAACATATATTTCTATAAGCATAATTATTTTTTAAGCCGTTCTATTTTACGGATATTTTTGCAAAAACTTTTTATTTAGCCTCTTAAAAATGATATAAAAATAAAAAATATATAATGAAAAAACAACGGTACTGATGTACGCAAATGATATAAAACACAGTTTAATAGTTTGATTAATGTATAAAATACAAAAGTTTTTGCAAAAGAATCCCGAAAAATCTCGACAAACACGAAAAAATTTCGAATCATACACACATTAGCGTAAGCAAATATACATCTATAAGAAAAAAAACATATATTATTTTTCTTTTCCGAATAAAATATCTTAATAAAAACGAATTCGATGATTGTGATTTTTTAAATACAAATAAAAGTAGAAAAGGATTTTGAGCCGTTTTTGAGCGCGTTTAGCGGAAAAAATGCTCAAAGTAATGCTGGCACAGAATATTGATAATTCTTAAATCTATTGAATTAATGGTTAAAAGGTCCGGAAACGCCTATGGTGGTGATGTTGGAAACTAGAAAATAATCTTGTAAAAACGGCAAGATTTTTTTAAATTTGGCTCTCTAGAAAAAGACATCTATATTTATCAGTATTTTTTTAATAATGGTAATTTCAAGTCGTAATCCCAAATAAGAAACAATCTTGAATTTACAGACAACGATTCCAGACAAGTCACACCACGTTTATCTCCAGTTAGTTCCACAAACTACCGCCAGAGGCGTTAGTACACCGTTCAACAGACATAATATAAATGCAAATATATCTACGTGTGGTTAACCTTTCCATTAAATCTACGTAATATTTTATAATCTCTATACTTTCCCCTAATTCACTATTTAAATATATCATCAAAGTATGCAACACGAAAACAGTCTGTAAGCTTATTATAGTACACATTGACGTAATTATGGGGTAGTTTTTAACGCCACGGTGTTAAATGCAACCCAATTCTCAAAAACTACGCCATTTTCTCGTGTACTGCTAGATTGTTTCGTTCTAAAAACCTACAGGGCTCAAAAAGTACCCCAGAAAATAAACTTAATTACGCCAAAGTGCAAAGAGAACCTTAAATAGAAAATATATGGCCCATAACCCGAATGTAATATGATGGAATGTATTAGCAGAAAATAATTACTCCCGCCACTCTGTTTTGCGTATCCGACATCGTCACGTATCTTATACAGATAAAAGTAAATTTATTTGTTGAGCGCTAAGTGTATTTTTACCCTAAAGTGTTTTACAAGTTTGACCCTAGTCTGTCTGTGGCATCATAGCGCTCAGACGAATGGACCGATTTGGATGCCGTTTTTATTTTATTTAAAAGCTAGTTTTATCAAGTGTTCTTATGTATCAAAATCTTTATTCAAATATGACGAAATCATCAAATTTATTGATAATCGACGACATGCCATACCACTCTACAACGTGTTACAGAAAGGTGTGGTCAAATTTTTGGGCCATTACATACACCTTACAACCCGTATTTATGTACCGGATCTTTTCAAAACCAACACATCCAAAATCTTCACGATATAATAATCACTCGTTTATTAAGATCGATAAGATTGATAACATCACTATTAATTATTATGAACGACACTCACTTTTTAATAAACTTGAATAAGATGTACGTAATTCTACGGACATACGTACGTAACTTGAAATTTAAACACAAAATAACACTTAAAAGAGACTGTGTGCTGAAGACAATATAGGTACAAACCTCTAGAAGTATGTTAAAGACTTCATTCTTGGGTCTTCCATTTTAAATTTGGCTTAATACAGTCGATGATCCTCTTAAAAGCTGTTATTAGTTACACCAACACAAATACCAATTCATCATACTTGTTTTAGTCAAATACAACATATGAACTCGTAATCAATCATACTTTATAAAATCAGAAATTGCCAAACTGACTGCGTCAAATAAATATTGTCATTTGACAACTGTTTAATGTTTTTTTAATTATGAAATAATTAAATGAAAGGAGGTCTATAGTATCATCGTTTATCATTTAGTGTTGTCCAAAGTTGAAAGTCGATATCGACATGTTACTCATTCGATAAAAAAGAAAATTCTATAACTATTCTCCAAGCAATGCAATCGAAATTGGTACTATGGGAGATAAAATACTTATACCCTACACTATACATTGCTTAAATTTGCCCGCCCCTTTCTATAACACGTTGTATATTAATGAAGACTTATATTGTGGCAGCTACCTTATTATGTCATTACAGCATCAGTCTCGGATACGCAAATAATATATAATATAGATTAATAAACGAGACGCAAATTCACAACAAATGTTACATCGTACAGTCCAAAGAAATAAACAGGTTTCGCGAACAGAACAATATGTTTACTCTAAAGCCGAAAATACTAGTATAGACAGATCTTTTTCCAAGTATTCTTCCAAGTATTGCCATGTGTACGTGGGATTATAAATATGTAGTTTTGATTAGTGTGGTAGTGACGTGTCAACCCTCAGCCGACACATTTAATACACATAGCAAGATGAGTAGGAACGAGTTGAATTATCTATACATTCAACTCATATTAACAACTTCATTACCATAGAATTTTTTGTCTCTATCATTCTAAGTCACACGACAAAAGAGCAGTAGAGACAAAACATTCAGTAATTCTAATCAATTGCATATATTAATGAATGGTTGTATAGATGCAGGCTATATATTACTTGCGATAGTTTTTTGGTCCTTCGAGCAGGATTTTATTTGATAAAAGTTGGATTTTATCAAAATTTTAGGCTACGATGAATTGAGTAGGTAATATTGTTCTATTTAGCGAAACCGCTTTAAGAAACATCCCCCTAATATACCGAACAAAAAGTAGTAGATTACGTAAGAGATCCTGCTGAGATAGTTTTAATGATTTCCACTCGTAAATTTCTAATTGACAGCTGCATGTCAAAAATCTAAATGAAAAGCGTTTTTGGTCTAATATTTTAATAATTTTTGATAATTACGAATATTAGCTCTCGCTTCTGTCCAAATGTATGAGGCGTAGTTTTGACGTAGTTTATAATACAAATTTCAAATTGATTTCATTTGCATTACAAGAACTAAAGAAATCTGGAAGATACTAGTTATACAGAACCTTTAGTACCCACCAGCATATTTGGTATGTAATTTTTAGCATCCTGATAACAATTATTGACAGACCCTTATAATTATTTTTAATCAGTGTTTCAATCTATTGATGTTTAGCATTTTCTTTTTTATGATCCAAGAATTTATATATGTAGTTTGTTTTTTAATTCTAGAGACGTTAGCTTCACATATGATTTTTTTATTTATCCAAACAAATGTTTGGTTATCAATATTTCTGGGGATTTGTAAAGTCGCCATAGCTGACGGACATGGCTTTTAAAATATTCATATTAGCCAGCTATATAATAATAGCACAACGACGGCAACCAACAAGTGAATCACCTCATGATGAAGTGACCCCAACAATACCAGAAGAAAGTCTGGTCTGCAACGCGCCCTTGATTCTGGTATTACATGGGCGTACACGGGCGGTGAAGATCACTCATCCCATCAGGTGACCCATTTGCTCGTTTGCCGTCCTAAACTATAAAAAAGACTCCCGTATTAAAAATCAGACCATAGTAAATACACTGATTAAAAAGTTAAAAAGAGGCCAAGACCCTCAACTGTCTCCAGCTTTACGTGACTCAGTAGGACCCTCACACTCTGGCCGGTCTACTCGGCCTCAACCCTCAAATATTCTACCTTGGTGATCTTCTTGGGGTCGCTGGTGCCTGTCTCCAGCACCTCGACCTTCTGGTACACGTTGGGAGAGTTCAGCCAGCGTGTGCGCTCGCCTGTCTTGCCCTGGCCCTTCTTCCATAACCTGAAGGAAATAAAAAAATTACATAAAATAATTCAGGATTTAAACTTTTGCAAATGTTATACATTGTTATGATAATAAGCTAGTTGACACATTTTTAAAATAGACTTTATTTTGTTAATGAGGTTTTTCTAGACCGTTTTTTTATTTTATCGTATTTTTCTGAGACTTATAAAACACATAAACAAAACTTTAATTCAATTTTTTTTTTCATGAATATACGAAAACGCCGTCGGCCATGTTGGCCTATAGATTATCTGTGCAATGACGACACATATTAGTAAATAAACACGCGAAATAACCTATGCGAGCTAGATATCGCCTGAAACTCAAATTTATTTTTGCGATGATCACTTCGATGTAAGTACTTACCTACATAATATCTTATTATTTTTGCTACAAAAGACCACAACATGCGATTTGCGAATGACATTTATTTGTTTACATATTGTCTGACGTCACGATCATGGCGGTAGCGTTTCCGACGATATCAAATAAAGATAACAAAATATATTTTGTTATTTGAATTTTAAAGACATCTTCTACTTTAATGTATTGAAATTGATATATGTATTTGGGTTCCATAAACCAAATACTGTAGGAAATAAACAATTATTTATTAAATTTTGGTATAAGTCAACTAGCCTATTATTGATGGCAGCAGTGGCGCCAACATAGCGTCATTAAATCATACCAAATATACATTACAACGTTACAAAACCGTGTGCCAAAAATCACTCAAATAGGAGCAGAAGTTTAGTCACCAGATGAATTTTTCGCTGTCTCAAATTTAACCTGAGACGACATGAAGCAGCTGATGTTTAATGGTCAAAGACTTTATAGTAGGTACTTATTGAACCAAGCGACGCGACGTTGCCGTTCCGTCGCGCTGTACCGTCAGCGCATGTTGCCGCTCTTACTTACACTGGTCAGTAATTTACCTTATAATTGAGTAACCGAAATATTGTTATTTACATGCATACGCACTCACGCCTGTAATCTTGCAGGGGTAGGCAGAGGTGTAACCAGTACAACCACATTTCGCAAAGCTTATTTACATCCCATGATGTGATAGGGGGCGACCGTATCGCCATACCGGGTACAATTCCAGACTCCGGGCTGATACTGAGCATTTCGTGATAGAAAAACCCAATATCACTTTTACCCGTCCCGGGGATCGAACTCGAGGCCTCAGCAGAGAAGTCGTACCGCATACGCATTACAACTGCGCCACTGAGCCAGTCAGTATAGTTATTTATTTTGTTATAAAAAATATATTGACTATGATATGACTGCCTCGGTGGCGCAGTTGTAATGCGTACGCGTTATAATTGAGGCTAACGCTGAGGACTCGTGTTCGATCCCCGGGTCGGGTAAAGTGGTATTGGGTTTTTCTATTACGAAATTCTCAGTATCAGCCCGGAGTTTGGAATCTGTGCCCGGTATGGCGATAGGCTCGCACCCTATCACATCGTGGGACGGAGATAAGCTTTGCGAAATGTGGTTGTACTGGTTACATCTCTGCCTACCCCTTCGGGGATTACAGGCGTCAGTGCGTATGTGTAAAAAATATATGCTTCAGTTTTGATTGTTAAGAACGTCAATGTTACTCATAATTTAGTTTATTGTCTTAACTTTGGTGCCACTCGGTATAATAAGTAAATAAGGTCCATAAAACATGGCTCCTTACCCTTGCTTGTACAATTCCTCCTCCTCGAGTAGATATCCGAGAGAAGAGACGGCGGGAGGGACCTCGACATCATTCTTCGGCTTAGGAACGTCGTTCTGTTGACAAAAACAAATAACAGCATCACATTACTGATATGAAAGAATATGCATTATAATGATAGTTTGACTGGACTGATCCGGGCTCAGCCAGTGTTATATCCAGTAACTTGGAGCCAGCATAATTCCGTCGAGGGACGCGATGTCGTTTGACAGTCGACATTATATTTGGACTGCACTGTAGTTAAAATCAGGACCAGGTGCGGTACCGCCTAATTCGCCGAACTTCATCAACTCTGCCGGCGTTCGAATCCATTCAGATTAATCGCCCGCGGGCGGTATTAATTAATTCAAATAAATCGGTTTTATTGAAGTACATGTGACGTCATAAATCGTTGTTAATCGTTTTGACCATTAGACGGTCGTTCGGCGGTACGACAGAATCATTGGCTCTCTAATCGAACATCAATTTGCATAAATCTGAAGTTCGGCGAATTAGCCGGTACCGCCCCAGTGTAGTACATTGCTGTACCACATAAAAATAACAGGGAACTGATAAATTTATTTTGTTGAGTGGGCTCTTGTTGGTCTCTCCAGAGGGGTTGACGTCAGGCAGGCGGCCGGTCGTAAAAACTATAAGCCAAATCTTTCTGTAACATGCGTTACAAAGCATGTTGCGCCGACCCCACTGCGAGTTTGATAAAGGCAGGTGGAAGAGAGAGAGTGGGCTCTTGTTGGATTTGACATCATTTTTCTAGTGCTTTCTTAGGTTTACGCGAATATTACACATTGAAATAAAACTAGTTTATACGGATTTTATAGCGCTTTAATTTTTATTTAGACTCAGTCTCCCCCGTGACCACGAGGGCTGAAAAGCTTTCGAAACGTCGGGACTAAAATAAAAATTAAACCGCGATAAAATCCGTATAACCTAGTTTTATTTCAATCATTTCTCTATTGCTATTATTTGTCTTTATATTTTCTTTTACATAAATAGTCAAACATTCATGTTTGTCAGGTCTAAAGGCGACAATCGTAGAATCCTATTTAACATCATCTGTTATCATAAAATTCAATAGTACACATTGACTTCATATTATATAATTGTTTCTATTTATTTATTTCATTAACACAGCCATTGATAAACTTAATTTATTCACACGTATTGTTATATTACTTATTGCATTGTTATATTCCTTTTCTTTTATTTTATACTTCCTATTGTTATTTGTAAAATTAATTCATGTTGTATATGTACATATTCTCAGACTTCATTTTCATACGTCACCGTGGACCAGCCATTGAAAATTAACAGTTAGTTCATACTGCAACACATAGTCAACTGAATCAGGGGTCCTGTTATTGAAGCAACATGCTTATAATGTTTTTTTTACTAGCTTGAATGACGAGACGACCAAGTCGCTCGTCTGATGGTAATCGCCACGCCTATCCATAAACAGAACAATACTACACAGGGTTTTGAATTGCAAAGCATTGCACGTCACTGGGCTGCGTTCGCCACGCCGAGACATAAGTCTCATAATAGCCAATAATTTCGCTGGCTTCAATGTCCTTCAAACCGAAACACAACAATGCTTACACACTGCTGCTTGGCGGCAGATATAGACTGCACGGTGGTACCAGCCCAGCCCGCCTCTCGCATACAAGAGACCTACACGTTTTGTTCGAACAACACAATAAATGTCCTAGTTTCTTCTTTGTATTCAATAAATTAATACACCCAACAGTCACACACATAGTCCTGACCCCACACTAGGTTAACCTGTATCGTGGGTATCAGGAACTACGAGGTTCTTGCGGTCCCTACCCACTGCTTCTCGCTTCGCAGTCGGTTACTCGCCGGAGACTCTGATGAATTTCCAGTATGTAGAGTGGGTGCATGACATAGTTTTTTTTTTATGAAAGAGGTGGCAACGGAGCAAGCGAGTCACCTGATGGTAAGTGATCACCGCCCATGGACACCGTCAATGCCAGGGGATTTGTCGGTGCGTTACCGGGCTTTGAGGAAAGAGTAGGCTCTTATCTTGAAGGTTCTTAAGTCGTATCGGTCTGGAAATACCGCAGGTGAAAGCTGATTCCATAAGGATGCCGTACGGGGAAGTAGTTGCCGTAGTTCAGGTTCAGGTTCAGGTTCAGGTTCAGGTTCAGGTTCAGTATATAGTTTACCTTGATGAGCGGATGTCTGTATATATATCCGGTGCGGAAGCCCGCGTTGTCGAGCATGCGCATGAGAGCCTCGAACTCCTCGCCGCCCACGCGCCACTTGGTAGCGTCCGACGGAGGCTTGCGAGACGACTCGTAGATCTGTCGTCCAATGTACAATCATTATACCAAATAATAATACATACATACGCACTCACGCCTGTAATCGCCGAAGGGGTAGGCAGCGGTGTAAACTAGTACACTGGAGCGCGCAACCTTACCACGCGAACGTGCCCCGCTCGCAAGCCTACATCCCCCCTCCCCCCGCACTTCCGCAGTGCCTAAATAGCTTCCAAACGGGGTGGATGCGTGCACGCCGCTTGAGTAGCATGTGTAGTGCTTATGTACCTATTGTATGTACTTAGTTCAGTGCATTAAAGTTTTCTTTGTTACGGTACGCGTACTAAGCACGAGGCACTCACACCATATAACAGTCGAACCGGTGACAACACCCACATTTCGCCGAGCGTATCTCCGTCTCATGATGTGATAGGGGGGGCGAACCTTACGCCATACCGGGCACAAATTCCAGACTCCGGGCTGATACTGAGCATTTCGTAATAGAAAAACCCAATATCACTTTTACCCGACCCGGGGATCGAACCCGAGACCTCAACATCAGCCTTAGTTGTAACGTGTACGCATTACAACTGCGCCACCGAGACAGTTAGCAAATAAAAACTAATAACATATTGACTGTCAATATATGAATTGCTTTCTATCTGCCTGGCGCCATCAATGCCGGAGTCTGCCTTCCTATCATGATTTGACGGTAGTTTTAGTATTATAGGGGGAATCCCGCCATCGAACCCGTGAACTGTCAATATAGGATTTGTCATTCTATAATAATTTCCTGTAAGACTGGGGATATTGAGTCACCGGTATGTCGGCCATTGGTGGTACAGAATTATTATTGACTGGTTTTTGCAAGTAAAAGTAACACTGTCAGCAGCCGTCAGTAAAACTGGGCAAACGTTTTCTAGTAAAACTAGCATCACCAATGGCAGCACCGTACGTAACCCAGCAGCAAGCCACTATTTTACGTGAGACAGTGGTAAAGACCCGATCGAGTCGGCCCATTCGTGCTGTAAAATAAATTGTATACAGCGTGGTTCTACAACTCAAAAATTTCTGAACCATGTCCTGAGTTAATATTGTGCCTATCGTCAGCAAATTAACCGACTCAAGATGCCATCAATCCTGACCTGTTTCCTGGTCTCCTCGTCGATGATGTTGAGCTCGTCGAGTGGCAGCGAGGCGAGGCGCAGCTGCACGTCGCAGGCGGCGTTGAGGTTCCTCGCCTGGTGGAACGCCTCCTCGAGTGTCGCGCCGCAGCACAGCGCGCCCGAGCTGCTCAGCATCAGCACCTTCGCGTGAGGGCCCAGCGCTCGCACCAGCTTGTCGCGCTCCTCGTTATCCAGAAGACCTTTGATGAAAGGAGTTATGATAAGAAATGCTGCTGGTGTCAGATCTATTTTTATTCGACTGGATAGCTACCACTGAACCGCATGATGAAGAATCCGCTACGCTTGTGGGGTCAGCCAACGTACATCCAATTAGACAGTGGTCGTCCAATGATGCTATTGTCATCGATATAGTCCGTCTGGTATAGCGTGGTACATACCGTGTGGGACACGGTGGTACGCCACGTCTCCGAGCAGTGCGGCCTCGTTACACAGCGGCAGCAGACCGCGCCGAGTGGCAGACACCGCCAGAGCGCCGGGTGATCGCACGTGCAGTACGCAGCGGATGTCAGGACGAGCCGCGTGTACCGACGCGTGCAGGGAGAACCCTGTGGACAACAAGACGCACACTCAACTATCAACTACAATACGAAATAAATATACAACATGGCATATTAGAGCTGAACAGCTTCCATAGTTAGAATACTAGAGCTCTAGAAGTCTATCTGCGTATAGTTCATCTAATCTAAAATTATGTGCCCCACAAACATTTGTAGTTATTTTAGATCAATAAAAACACATCAACAAACTAACTGGCAGAAATTTGAAAGACCAAAGCCAAAAGACCAAACTCCATGATAGTCCGAAAGAAGTATATCTATATTTAAATAGATACCTTAATTTACAAAGATGACATTCATTAACCCACTAACTTTTCGATGAGTAGACCCAAAGAACAGTATAGTGGTAATCAAAGTCGATGAAGACACAATACCTTCGACGTTGATGGGGAAGTTGGTGGTGCCCTGGTCCTGCACGACACCCTGCATGTCCACCTTGACGAGCGAGGAGGCAGTCACCTCGTGCGGCAGCAAGCCGCGTGGCGTCGTCAGCACCTGCTCCACCGCGGTGTTCAGACGAGCTGTGATCTGACCGGTGATGCCAGCTGAAACAAACATTAATATAGTATTTTATTATGTCGCTCAGCATCATGACATAAATAATAAATAATTTGGTCGAAATAATATTAGTAGTAATTTAAACGTATATGATCGCCACACCTGGACTCTCATAAGACCTTCGAAGAAAGGGATGAAGCTAGTTGTTTCTGGGTCTCTGACCATACGAAATGCAACAACAATGAAGCTGTTTACTCACTCTGAGTCCATCCAAACAAGTCGACCAGACGGTAGACAGCGGCGAGCTTACAGCGCAGGATCTTCTCGCCCTTCTCGTAGCCGATACCCTCGATGCCGCGGATGTCGTTGATGGGGAGCACACAACTCGGACCCTGCAAACCAACACTTGACATTTCTATAAAGCCTTCAGTAATGACATCCTGCGGTAGTACAGGATACTATCGATATGATAACTTATCCTGATGGTTTGTTGTCTCTTCATTCAGTGCATTATTTGATCCCCTGGAAACTATTCATAACAACTATGATAGGTTCAACATATTGTGTGTAATAGAACTTGTTATTTATTATAGAAGGCGACTCTTGGCGCATCATCATCATCACGTACCCTAAGGCTGCCAGTGTGTAGGCGGCCGCCGACCATCTCCTTGATGCGCTGCAGCAGCGGTGCGTCACCGCCCTCGTGCATCTGCTGGTCCAGCACGCGCTCCAACTCCTCGCGGAACAGCTTCGACGACATCAGCGCCTCGACGCGCTTGCGACGCTCCATCTCACGCACATCCTGAGAAATAAAATAACCTTTTAAAGATCTAATGTAATTAGGCCGTGAATATGTTATTTGTAGCTTAGTATACATAGCTGGTTGAGACACAATTTTTATGAAGAGAGGTAACAACTTAGCATCAGGCCCTACTATGTAGTATGAGTTTTAAAAAAACAGGACAAGTCTATTATTCATGGTTACCAGAACACTTAAAATTTAAACTATTGGCATAATTTGTTACTGTGTTGATAAAAGAATTTGATAATTTCAGAACTTCTACAGTATTCCATCATCTTTTTGCTAGAATGCGTAAAAATAATGTCCAATTCGCTACCAAAGAGACCAGACTTCCCTCACGTAACTCCTTCAAAAGCTTCTACCCTCAATAGACTGGTGAAGATACGAGGGTATTACTTACAGCACGGTTGTATGTCAACCTAGGTTTCAGCCGCTCTTTATTGTCAGTAAAGAACTCTGATTAAAGATCTTAAAAATGTCTGATGAGTTACAATCTGATGAATGTGTGAGAGTTGTACTTACAGCGTCGATGTCTGCCGGCCGTTGCTTCAGCCGCTCCTCTTCCTCCGCTGAGAGTGCTGCTGTGCCGTTGGGCAGCCTCTCTATGTCCGTGTCCGCCATACCGACCGCTTATCTGTACGTTCTGAAATGGAACAAAAACATTTCTGTTAATTGTTTTGATATAAAGTTATTATAGAAACCATCGAAATAATATGACAAGAAACGTAACTCAAGCACAAAATTACCCCACCAAAACTCTGTGCAACGGGGCGGGGTTATAAAAGTCTGTGCACCTCGTTCATTTATCAATTCATAAAAATTGATTCATGATATCTAGTCAACACTTAATACGTCTATTTTTTTGCTCGATGCAGAACGTCGTATCTCGATTTAGAAATCTAATATTTAGACATTAACTTTTATGAAATTGAGTTGATTTTGATTGTTTATTAATTTTTGTGGCGTGTGATTTTACCTTTGCATGTGTAAGTAAGTGGAGCCGTATTTTTGGCAGATTCATATGAGAGTTATCGTTCTAGTTATCTTATTTCGATGATAGAAATTAGTGGCCGCATAGTGGTCGAAACTCGACCTATTTTTTGAATTTTGTTCTATTACGTCAGTATTACTGCGAGTAATATTCAGATATTGTCAGTGTGAGTGTAAACAATTAATGTTTTATTTTATTTAATGTGTAATTGTTATAGATATTATACATAAATAGTGGCTTTCTAGACTCTTTCCCAGAGGAGTTAACGTCAGGCTACAAGTCAAATAATTCTGTAATATGTGTTTAAAAAAATGAAGCGTCGATCCCACTGTGAGTGGGATAAGGGTAGGTGGAAGAAGAAGCTTTTTACACTTCTCTATATAAACTTTATCTATGGCAAATCTGACACTACTACGTGCGCGCAATATTTTTAAAACAAGTCCGGAGTGTTATCTTTACATATTAATATATAGAAAATATATACATGATTTCTGAAGAAATTTTTATTAGTCATAGACTGATGTGAGTATGAATGTGCCCAATAAAATTTATATTTGCTAATGGACCCATAACCGTTTTTTAAGTCTGTTATGTCTTGATATAATCTCCCATCCATTTGAAGTAACTGGTTTAGACCACGCTCCATAGATGCATGCAGTCCAGCTTGGTGTGTTCGTATGTAACCAGGGTTATACCACCAGCATGTGAGACTGGCTTTGATTCTGAAGGATATTGTTTGAATACCCCAACAGAATCGGAAAAACTACATGAATGACGATATCACGGCGCAGAATCGAACCCACGTCCCCGCCATCACTTCACACCATCGACGCATAGTAAAGCGCCGCGCGTACGTGTCGTCATTGTTTGAATGCACAATCGACGCGATTTGATTGCCTCGATAAAGTTCGTCGAACTTTCGTTTAAAAAGCACACATACTTGACACGTGCGACGCGACGCCACACCGTCATTGCGGCTCGGCGCGCACCTACACAAGTGTTTAAAAAAAATCATCGACGCTCCACTTCTGTGACTGCTAAAGCCCACTTTGCAGTAAGCAACCCATTTCAAAACATAGCGAAGGACTGTTGCCTTTTTATGCAATTCCGCATATTGAAAAAATAATTGATGAAAAAATTTGTAAGTCGATTTTAAGAGTTCGACGCAATATGCAATATAGCATATGATAGGTTTAAAAATATCCAAATAGGACTTGAACATCTATATCTATATGTTATCTTCATTTACATCTATTTCCTTTACCAACCATAGAAGCCGTTATGTCCGGTTTTAAACTCCAAAGTCTAATGTTCTTTATGATTGAAAAATATCGATATCTTCGGCAGAAGCGGATAAGTTTTTACTGGTCACCAACACTATGATTAAGTAATATGCATATTGTTTTGCCTCATATTGTGTACGTCACTTATCAATCGTGAAGGGCCAATACTAATAATTTTAATGTCTCATCAGAATTCAGTGTATGATACTACTATTTATTTTCAGATATGCGTGACTTCAATGCCTTACGACTAGTTACGACCCAGATCGTAATATTATTCACTAATGTATTTCCTGGGAGTTTAATATATGCAAGACGAGATCGAGAAAAACCAGTTACATATCTATCGTAGCTAATATGGTTGCAAAGAATACTAGACTCGTTATGTCTAAAAATAGACATAAAGTAGAGAAAATATTACTTTCAACCTCGCTGTGGTATTTTGTCTACGAACCCTAACATGACGTGATTTTATCGAATGTTCACACTTTTTTCCCGAGATATTTGTCGTCGATAGTTATCTCTCTCGGGCGCGCAAAATACTAGCGGATCCAGGGGGGGGGGGGGTTAAGGGGCTCAAGCTCCCCCCAAAAACATTTGGGTCCACTGATAAACCTCAAATTAATCTTGATATTATCCTGCTTTCTTAGTACTACCTACAATATAATTTTTATCGCTTATCCTTACTTATTCCGTTTTAAGTAGGTATAGTATATTCTCAATTTTTTTATTCTAATTTTGGGTCAAGGCCACAAAATCCTGGATCCGCCACTGGCGCGAGATATATAGTGGTTCATATCCTAAGCCGGCTGGTATGTCAATATGTCTCTTGTGGAACAAGCCTATCTGACGTCAGTATTCGATTAACTAATTAACAAATATTATATCACTAGTTATTCGACCTTCAACTTTATTTTATCAGTACACGTGTCCCACTATTGAATTCAGGAGGCCAATTCTCGTAATTTTAAATGTTCAAAATATCATTCCGATCTAATCTCAGCGTGAAGAAAGTTGCAAATGGCATTCTCTTAAACCAATAATCAACGTCAAATGTGAACATAGATCGTAATGAGATTGAATGTAGAATAAAAGTTGACTGAAGCCAAAACGGTATAATGCTACTTCTAATGCTAGGTGCATTTGACGTTGATTATTGGTTTAAGAGAATGCCATTTGCGACTTTCTTGACGCTGAGACTAGATCGGAATGATATTTTGAACATTTAAAATTACGAGAATTGGCCTCCAGTTTTCTCCATACTCATTAGGACTTCTATGAGAATTGAGCACACTGGTCTTGTGGTTTAGTGAACAGCAGTAGCCAGTTTATAAGATACGACTGCATTCGTTGCCTACCGGTTGATTGGCTAGCTGTGAAACGGAAAACAATTGTTTGTGTAATCCACAAATATTTGTTTCGCGCCTATAATACTATCCATCGTAGTTCCTGATACAGGTTATCCTGGAATCTGACTATGAGTCTGACTGTGGGATGTATTTATCTTTATATATATAATTCTACTGTACGTGTGTATGTGACTGAACTACTCCTAAACGGTTGGACCGATTTAAATGATTGTTTTTGTATGCGTTTGGGTGGCGCCCTGGATGGTTTAGATTCACAATTGGACCCGGTAGGTAGCGCTGCTGTAGTTGCGGGTGAAACCGCGCGGGACAGCTAGTATATTATAAGTAACAAATCGAGAATCATAGGATTATGATACGGCGTAACAACTACTACCATTTAACGATAGTAAGTCAATTTAGCTCACTCCAGCTCCAAACATGTCTTACGAGTCTCGACCCACCAAACCCACTAAACCACCATAAGGTCATTCACTCCCATCACAGGTAAAAAAAAACCTACCAAAATTATTAGAACAATAGCCATCGAACGAGTCACGCAACATTATATAGGCTGTTACTCATTACCGCAATGTATAATAAATAAAAAAATCGTACCCACCCACCACAGTGCACACACGCCACGCGAACCCACGCCTCACCCTCAACAGGTTTATTGAACTTTGGTATTTTTTAGGTTGAAGTTTTTATCGATTGTATTGTAACATTTTATAATTGTGTAGATATGTAATAGCTAAATGGATAAACTTAATATCTGTCTTGGTTATAGTGTGCGTCATTAGTTTTGCGACTTTAAAAAATTACTATAATGATATGTTCAAAATAACGCCAGACAGAAAGACAGCAAGAATAGAGAAAAGTACTATGTTGCTGATCCGAGATCTGACTGTGGCTACGATGGTCAACACAGCAAGTATTTACTTGTTTTTTTTTTACATTCGATTATCTTCGTCCCATTACGTGATAGGGGGACAAACCTATAGCCGCCATACCGGGCACAAATTCCAATCCCGGGTAATACGAGTGTTTTACGTAACGAAAACTAGAAATACAAATTTTGATCGCCAGACCTGGTAATCGAACCAAGGATATCACGGTTTTCAGCCTTAGTATGCTATCACTAGACCAATCAGGTGATATTTTACACGTTTTTTTTAATTATTCTGATTGCATAAATACACTTGTGACTTGTCTATTCATTTTAATGTGTTTTTTCATCATTATTTATATATGTGTTAATTTCAGGTGTGTGTCTCTGTATACGCTGAATAAACGTTTATCTTTCTTTCTTTCTCTTTGTATCGATATGTCTAGGTAAAATCAATGCACTAGAATTCACAAGATACTCCATTACATCAACACATACTTTGGTTTCCTATATTGCATTGGTTTCAAAGCAACAACTCAGCTATCGATACTCAATACAACATCAATCGCACACTTAATCACGACCGCCTGCGCCGTAAGTGTCTATCGTGGCGTGGCGCGTGTCGCGGCAGTGGCACCCCGTGACGCGTGCCAAGTGTGTTCCTTATCAGAAGTAGACGCCTATAGTAGATTTTTATTATGGTTAAAGTAAATCGAGTTATCAGAATAACCTGTTCCAGATTAGTCCTGAACGATTAACTTAAAATAATATTATACAGGAGATTTATGCATATAAAAATGCCGTCGCTATCCAGATGTATAAAAATACCTATTTTTTGTGACGTTGGTTTTTAATTTTGCAAATTGTACCCTGTCTATACACTTATAGAGAAACCATCGAAATGCGGTATTTTGACGACCCAAAAGACCTAGCCGTAGCTTCCCGAAATGTAACATAAAATTACGTTATCAAACCGAGTCGCTTGACGTGGCGTGTTACAAGTATTCCTCGCTTGACGTGGCGTGTTACAAGTATGCCTACAATCTCGACACGTAGGCCGCACAAGCTAGATTCATTCGGCCTAATTATACACCACAGAAAAGATTCTCACAACGAACGAAAATCATCGAAATTAGCATCATTATATACGTGAGTCAGTTGTTCGTCGGTTAAGGTGCACACTCCATAGCGTAGCTTCATAGACGCGTATTCATCATTGTAAAGTAATACTAAAGTGATTGCTACGTAATGCGCATCGAAATAAGATGACAAGAAACTTAACTCAAGCACAAAAATGACACAATCAAAACTTTGTGCAAGGGGGCGGGGCTATAAAGTCTGTGCAGCTCGTTCAATCATCATTTTATTAAAAATTGATTCATGATCTCTAGTCGACACTTAATATGTCTCGATATTTTGCGCGGTGCAGAACGTCGTATCTTGATTTAGAAATTTAATAAAGTTGATATTGAATGTTCATAAATTTTTGTTGCGTGTATGAGTGTTACATGTGATTTTACCTTTGCATGTGTAAGTAAGTGGAACCGTAATTTTGACAGATTCATAATATGAGAGTTATGGTTCTAGTTATCTTATTTCGATGTTAATGCGTATATATAAATAAATAAAAAAACTGTCAACGTACCGTTTGTGCCATTGCATTGCATAGGTACAGAACAGTCGCCGTCGATTTTTAATATTTTGTATGTGAATTATGCGAAGTCGAAGAATGAGTATGTTGTATAAAAATATTTGACAACAAAAGATCGACGACATTCCGCCCTTTTAGAGCAATGGTTGAAAATGTTCCTCTGGCAAAGGGAAGATCTTTAGTCAAGCGGGAGTCGTGCCTAACCAGCCACGGTTCCTCCACTGGTTGGTGTTTAGAACTTGTATAATAATAACCATAAACACTAAAATTCAGAATTGATTAGAGATACCGCGATGTGCGCTATATACCGCCACATCCTAACATGGCGCGACCCTCATGGCGCCAGTCGTCACACATGTCATACGCTGTGCATATCCCCCATTCAAAAGTCATTTTCCCCAACTGAGAATACATTTTTTTAGTTTCTAATATGTATTTATACTCGGTAATGGATGTACCTTTGTAAACAACTTGACTGGCCTGAAGTTACTAACAAGCATTGTCTTTATTGTTTATATAGCCCGCCCTGTAGATTTGGGGAGGTATTCGAAGAATTTTACCACAGTACCCTCTGGCCGGTGGGTCCGGCATAACCACCCCTCCAACCCCGGGCTGAGAAGGTATCCTTAAGATGGATTTTCGTAGCGCACAATTTTTTAATTTAATTTCGTGACTAAAGGATGACGGGAGCCATAGAAGGTAGATGATGTGACTTACTTAAGGTCAACCATGTCTTGACGTCACCATGTAAAATGGCTATTACGGTATACGCGTGCAAGCGAGATAGTGTGATATCCCCACTACGCACCCACTTTTCCTGATACCAATACTTAGTCCTAATTGTGCGCTCATTTCTGAACCCATTTTGATTATTATTTTATCAAAAGGGTTTATTTGCGTATTATTTTCTATTGCTTGTAAAATAATGTATAAACTTCAACATTGGAAACTAGCATATAATAAATAGAATATAGCACACATTATGAAGTTAGACCCCTGTGGAGAGCGTGCCTAAGTTTGATGAGTCGTGTGGTATTATCTGAGTCATAGTTTGTTTATACCGTGATGTGTAAATAAAATACAAGATTTTTCAATAATACATAATAACTAATAACATTTTAGAGACGAAAGTGTGTTCGTATGTATATTTGTTATTCATATAGAGGCTAAACTTCTAAATCGATTTTATGGAACGCGCGGTTGGAAACACGAAGTTAGAATAATTATAAGAGCACCGATTAATCAGCCTAATATTTACACATACATATATATATAAGTTTACGCCTGTATCCCAGAAGGGGTAGTCAGATGTGTAATTTTTTGCATTTTTTGCATGTGTGTTATTTGAGTAATCATCAAGTAAATATTTGTTTCGGGTCTGGGTGTGGGACTATGTGTGTGACTAATGGGTGTATCTATTTAAAAAAACATCATCTGACTCCAACTCCACACTAGGTTAACTTGTATCGTGGGTATTGGGAACCTCGAGTGACTTGCGGTCCCACAACACCCAGACCCGAAACAAATATTTTTGGATTAGACAAACATTTGTCTCGGTGTGGGAATCGAACCCACGGCCTCACGTTTCGCAGCCGACTACTCGGCCACTGCGCCACGGAGGCTGTCTGTTTGTGACTGCTGGTTGTATTCATTTAATATTCCTTTACAAAATTACAGTTTTTACCTTCCACATACGCAGCCGCATAAATAAGTATCAAACGCAATATCGACGAGTCATTGACATCCCAAAATTAAACGTATAGGGCCTCAACAACGGACCAGTGTACAAAAAATGCCCCAACGCATTGCACACATCAATATGCGTGTTCGAAATGATAGTGCAAACATAACAACTACAACTACAACTGAAACGGAGCGACGACCTGGAGGCCAATTCTCGTAATTTTAAATGTTCAAAATATCATTCCGATCTAGTCTCAGCGTCAAGAAAGTTGCAAATGGCATTCCAATAATCAACGTCAAATGCACATAGCATTAGCAGTAGCATTATACCGTTTTGGCTTCAGTCAACTTTTATTCTACATTCAATCTCATTACGATCTATGTTCACATTTGACGTTGATTATTGGTTTAAGAGAATGCCATTTGCAACTTTCTTAACGCTGAGACTAGATCGGAATTATATTTTGAACATTTAAAATTACGAGAATTGGCCTCCTGGACAAATCAATGTTTGGAGATAGTAAGGTTTTTTGTTAGCTTTAATGACGAGACAAGCACGTCGTTTTTTTAATAACTTAGGCCGGCAAACGAGCAAGCGGGTCACCTGATGGTAAGTGATCTCCGTCGCCCATGTACGCCCACAATACCAAAAGAATTATGGGCGCGTTGCCGACCGTAAAGGAAAGGGACAATTAGGGGAAGGGAAGGGGATTTGGGCATCCGGATATCTCACTCACCGTGCGAAACGCAGCACGTCTCGACTTTACGTCGGTTTTCGTTACCACTGTGGTAACGACCCTGACGAGCCGGCCCATTCACGCTGTAGACAAAAGTGTCTACAGCGTGGCTCAAAACACTCAAATCACTCGTTCGCTTGATGGTAAGCGTCAAACCTGGCCATAAACAAAAGCAACACTAATCAGTCGAATTATGAAGTACTTCATGGCACTAGTCTGCGCTGGTCACCCTCAAACTTAAGATGTGTCTCATAACGCTCAGTAACATCACTGGTTTGTATATGTTTCAAAAAAAAAGTGCTTATACACTGCTGATTAGCGGCAGAAATAGACAAGAGAAAGTGGTGCACATATGTGTGCAAAATGTCTATAGTGGTGCATGGAGATTATGAGCCAGATGTTTTAAATTGGACCGACCCGTATTTGTAGTTTGATATGTTAGTAAGCTCGCCCTCATCACATCACGGGGCGTAAATAAGCTCGGCCAACAGTGAGTGCATTAGTTGCATTCTCTGTCTAATCTTTTGGGGACATACGCGTGTATGCTTACGTCATTTTACTTATATGTTATGTTGTATACTTTAACTTCGATGTTTCATCACGTGTTTATCGTTCACAACACCTATCAATAGATGGCGCCTGCCGTCTAATAACATTTGATTTATATTATTTATCACACATGCAAATTACATAATCTTGTTCACACCGAATTATTCCGGTGAAGTCGATACATAGATAAATGTTCGAATTCATTCATACCATATTAAATTATCATAATACGGCCTATTCCGGGATAAAAAGTAGCCTATGTTACTCAGTGATAAAGTAGCTTTCTTACGGCACAAGAATTTTTGAAATCGGTCCAGTAGTTTTTAAGTTTATTCGTTACATACAAAAATAAATATCTTTCCTCTTTATAATATTAGTGTAGATAAGCCCTTTATTTTACTGTCGCGCTGCTGGGCACGGGCCTCCTTTACGAATGATTGGGGTTAGTTCTTAGTCCACCACGCTGGCCTAATGCGGGTTGGTAGACTTCACTTACTTTGTGAGATTTTTGTGGAGAACTCTCAGGTATGCAGGTTTCTTCACGATGTTTCCTTCACCGTTAAAGCAAGCTATAATTAGCAATTAATACACATTTAACTTAGAAAAGTCAGAGGTGTATGCTCTTGAGGCTGGTTCAGACTACGACTTACGATAATATGCATCATTCGACTGAGTTTGATCGACTGGCCTGATGTCAACTGTTTAGGAATACTTTTAGTATTTTTCCATTGAAATTACTGGGCATTATTACATATATGGTGAGGTTTCACCACGGCCCATAGCCCCACAGGATTTTCTTTTATTAAATTACGAAACGAGCAGAACGCTTGCCTGATAAAACACCACACACACACACGATGTGATCCTATCGCCGGGCACAAGTTCCAGACTCCGGGCTGATACTGAGCATTTCGTAATAGAAAAACCCAATACCACTTTACCTGACCCGGGGATCGAACCTGAGACCTCAGGATTAGCCTCAATTGTAACGCGTACGCATTACAACTGCGCCACCGAGGCAGTCAAATGTTTGGGTGTTGTGAAAGTCTCTCGTAGTTCCTGATACCCACGACACAAGTCTCGTATCTTACTATGGGGTCAGAACTATGTGTGTGACTGTTGGGTCACGCAACCGTGTGCCCATAGCTATGTCGGATGGTCACGTAGGGCCGGTAGTCCGTACCAACCACCGAATCATTACCGTCGCTTCGGTCGTTGACCACGGTTGTGCCATTAATATCAATTGTGTATGACATTCCACTTGACCGCTGTAGCGGGCGTCAGGCGGAGACGGCGCCGCGCGCCCTTCCAACAAAGCTATACCATGAGAGATCGCTTACCATCAGGTGACCCACTTGCTCGTTAACTTTAGGGCTTAGTAAGTACAAAATAAAAAAAACATATTCAGTGGCCGCCAAACGATCAAATGGGTCACCGCTCATGTACGCCCACAATATCAGAAAAGTCACGGGCGCGTTGCCGACCTTAAAAGAAAGATATAATTAAAGGATTGGGAAGGGGAGGGAGCTTTGGACCTAACATGTTGGCGACCCATGTACACTTCAAAGTGAAAAATAATATTTTTTTATACTCTCAACAATTTTGGACAGCAACACTACTTCCCTAGAGTGTTTTAAGATAAACGTTAACATAATAAGAGGGGTGTTTACAAAAGTAAACAACTCATTGAAATAAAACTAGTTTATACGGATTTTATCGCGGTTTAATTTTTATTTTAGTCCCGACGTTTCGAAAGCTTTTCAGCCTTCGTGGTCACGGGAGAGACTGAGGTGTAGGTCGTCTCGAAAAGTTAATGTTACAATGGCTACCTTCATAAAATTATACATTTATTTTTAATTATTTAAAAAAGTTCGTTGACACTAGTCCGATCTACGCAGAAAGAGCTCACGGTATCTTGAGGTTTGGCAGTTGGTCTTTTGGGTTCCGATTTAATTAAATGTATAATTGGATCCTAGGCTTGTGCAAGCTTCCAACCATATTCTCTATTGAAATTTGGGTGTTTCTTAATTTCAATAGCCTCGCGAATCATCCTAGGTAGGAATCGGTGTTCTTTGGCAAGGATTTGTGGTTTGTCAAATCTAAGGTAATGTTTGGAGCCTTCATCTGAATGTTCAGCAACTGCAGACTTCGTAGAGCGTCGGTGTTTAACATCAGCTAATATTCGCGTAAACCTAAGAAATCACTAAGTAAATAACTCTCTCCACGTGCCGGGCCTGTCTAAACCAAAGAGTTTAATGTATACTAACTACTAGACGAGCTGTTTGGAAGTAAAATTGCGTCACATAACGCGGGAGTTTGACAGCTCACAAACAGGGAGCGCGATAGGGATTCTAGTTGAGAGTACGCGAGATGGTAGGTAATGTTGAGTTACGGTCAATTGACCGCAACTTAGTGGTATAATTTATATGTACCGCGCAGCTTAATTGTCTCGTAGCAGTTTGTCTTTGGTCTGAACACGTTAATTTTGTTAAATGTTTAGTAACTTGCCACCATTTATCTAATTACTTAGCACTTAGCAGTTAGCAGACATAATCGTCTCAACGGTCTAGTTAGCGTACCTAAGCTGTGAACCAGTGAGTTCCGGCGTTCGATTTCCAGGTCGTTCAATAATTTGTCAAAGTTTTGCCATACATAAACGCAATATGGGTTTCGTAATCATCGTATAAGAATATCCACCATAATAATATGAAACGTTAAAAGTAAAAAAAAGTAGAAGACAAAAGTTACACTCTGACATATACATAATTACTGGACATTATGAGACTTAACACTTTCTTATGTCTCGGTGTGACAAGCGCAGTCCAATGCCATGCAGTGCTCTGTTATTCAAAGTTCTGTGTGGTTTTGCTTCTGTTTATGGGCAGGCGTTGCGCTTACCATCAGGCGAGCGTCATACTCGTTTCAACACACAAGCTAATAAAAAAATATACCGGCAGAAAGAAAATGAAAAAAAAAAAAAACTTTATTTAAATAAAGAATGATACAAAATCATTTACCAGGGGTTCACAAATTAGGCGGAGCCTGTGACTTGAAAAACCAATTAAAATAATGAAATAATTTGATAGCGTGAGTCAAGTCAATGAGTGTGTGTGTGTGTTGTGTTTGTATGTGTGGGGGGGGGGGGGTTATGTGAGTGTGAGAGTGTGGGTTTCGGTGTGTGAGTGTGGGTTTGTGTTTTAGCATGGGTTTATGTGTGAGAGTGTGGGTTTATGTGTGGGAGTGTTTATGTCTACAAAGCTGTCTTATACTATAATTGACGGTTAAATCTTACTCGTATATTGTGAATGGGGCCTTAACATTATGTCTACACATGATCGTGACATGTCAAGGTGAACACTGAGTGGAGAGACATGAACATTCTAATAATAACCTTTATAACTAACAATATTTTTTATTATTAGCGTGAGTGATGAAACGAGGAGGTCGCTCGCCTGATGGTAAGCGCAACGCCTGCCCATAAACAGAAGCAAAACCACACTGTATGTGTAAGCACTGTTGTGTTCCGGTGTGAAGGACATTGAAGCCAGTGTAATTACTGGGCATTATGAGACTTAACACCTTATGTCTCGGGTGACGAGCGCAGTCCAGTGTCATGCAGTGCTTTATTTAAAGTTCTGTGTGGCGTTGATTCTGTTTATGGGCAGGCGTGGCGCTTACCATCAGCCGAGCGACCTGCTCGTCTTGTCATTCAATCTAATAAAAAAAAAACACAGAACTTTGAATTACAAAGCACTGCATGGCATTGATCTGCGCTCGTCGCCGCGAGACAATAAGATTTATTTATCTTTTATTTATTCATGAACATTACTGCTAACAGATATACATCCAAGCGCAATAAGTATAACATTAAGTTTAAACACAGTAAAATTATTTATTTTAATCCTGCCTACGGTAATTTGTGCCTAATTCAGCTGGTTATGCTGCTGGCAATATTCTGCCTGATGGTGAAAAATCTTCAAACATAGCTAAGAAGTTAGAACAATCTGGATTAAATTAGGTTTAAAAGACTGTATTCAAAGCGGGCCCTTCGTTAAGGCGCCACGATGCCACAGACAAAGAGATATAGACAAAAGGGTATCGAAGCAACATAACTAGAACGATAACTCTCATATGAATCAGTCAAAAATACGTCTCCACTTACATACACATGTAAAGGTAATCACACGCGACAAAAATTAATGAACGCTCAAAATCAACTTTATTTCATAAAAGTTAATGTCTAAATATTAAATTTCCAGATCGAGAAACGACGTTCTGCGCCGCGCAAAAAAATTTATGCACAGATTTTTATAGCCCCGCCCCCTTGCACAGAGTTTTGGTGGGGTAATTTTTTTTGCTTGAGTTACGTTTGTTGTCATCTTTAATTCGATGCAAAGGGGTCAAACTTATAATCCCCTCTTTTATGGCGGGGTTTAAAATATTATAACGCCCCACAAATCAAGTTGAACCCTCGTGTCGACTCCCGGCCGTGACCCCCCCACGTCCGATTACGAAGCCCCGCGCGCCCCACATACGACGTGCGATCGCGTAATACAATAACCACGGCCCGCGTATAAAGCGGATTCCGCGCGTACAACGAGGTACGAGATAAATAAATAAATAAATCCACCCAACAGTCGCACACATAGTAACATAACATGCTTTAGCATTTTGCGCCAATAACACTCAAGCATTTGAGATCGTGTTACAACATGTTAAGGCGCTCTTATCTGTCAAAATTGTATGAAAATAAGTAACCGTTAGACAATTACGATTCGATCATTGAGTAGCGTGTGTGTCAGTATTCGGGCGTAAGATCCCCTGGTAAGTTGAACCCGAGTCATCAGTCTGGACAGTCTGTTCCACTCCCTGCTACTTGCTAGGCTGTCGCGATAGTATGAATGGGCCGGCTCGATCACTAGCTGTCTAGAAAACCGGCGTAAAGTAACAGCTTGCTGCTGCGTTATGTACGGTGAGATATCTGGAGACCCAAATGCCCCTCCCCTTCCCAATCCCTTTCCTTTAACGTCGGCAACGCGCCCATTTTTATTTTGGTCTTGTAGGCGGTGGAGATCACTTACCATTAGGTGAGCCACTTCCGCGTTTGCCGTCCTATACTATAAGAGAAGACGATAGTAACGTAATTAGGTATAAGTACATTAAGTAACAAGTTTATTAGTATAATAATAATAATAAATACACCCAACAGTCACACACATAGTCCTGACCCCACACTAGGTAAACCTGTATCACGAGTATCAAGAACTACGAGGGACTTGCGCTCCCACAACACCCAGACCCGAACATATATTTGTGGATCACACAAACATTTGTCTCGGTGTGGGAATCGAACCCACGGCCTCACGCTTCGCAACCGGCTACTCGCCCGCTGTGCCACGGAGGCTGTTATTGGTACTGTGAAGGCTTTACCGCGCCCACGTAGCGTGCGTTGACCTCGCAGAGTGCTTGCTGAGTGCTTCGTGACTCATACTTACGTTTGCAACTTCCTCATAAGCACGGGACACATACAGCCTCAACTAGCAACTCGCATGGCAACGCACATACCTAAGTATACATACATAATAAATAATAATAATAATACTAGTCCTGCATTAGTATGCATATAGTAATTACATACGTCCCACTGCTGGGCTCGAGCCTCCTCTACTGAATGAGAGGGGTTAGGCCTTACTCCACCACGCTGGCATAATGCGGGTTGGCAGACTTTACATACATAATACAAAAATCTGACAGCCTCCGTGGCGCAGTCGGTGAGTAGCCGGCTGCGAAACGTGAGGCCGTGGGTTCGATTCCTGCACCGAGACAAATGTTGGGTGATCCACAAATGTTTGTTTCGGGTCTAGGTGTTGTGGTACCGCAAGTCCTTCGTAGTCCATGTCAAGCAAGTGGATCGTCTGATAGCAAGTGATTGATCACTCATAAAGTCACTAGCCTTGAATAGGAAATGCTTAGCAGAGAGGCAGACATTTCCGAACGTCCAAATCCCCCCTCCCTTACTCAACTCCCATTCCTATACTTTAAAGTCGGTAATGCATCCATGATTCTTAGGGTATCGTGGGTTTTCATCGGCGGTGGAGATCATCAGATCTTGCGAGTGGTAGAGCCACTCTGTAGACCCTTTTGTCTACAGTTTGAATGCGCCGGCTCGTTACCACTGTCTCACAGAAAACCGTCCGTAAAGTAGCAGCTTGCTGCTGCGTTTCGTGCGGTGAGTGAGATATCCGGAGGCCTAAATCCGCGTCCCCTTCCCAATCCCTTAATCATCCCTTTCCTTTAAGGTCGGAAACGGGCACATGATTCTTATGGTATCGTGGGTTTTCATGAGCGGTGGAGATCACTTAATATCAAGGGACACACTTGTTCGTTTGCCGTTCTCTTATTATAAAAAAAATATCCCAAAAATTGACACAAAATGCCAAACAACCGTCATGGATAGAGCGTCATCGCGGCGTCACTGTGGTGTCAGTTAAAAAAAGAAACATTACGTGAAATGTGTATAATTAGAGCGGGCCGGAAGCGTGGCGCTATGCTCGCGCACGGCCTGATTCTACCGGCATGTAAATACGTTAAGCTATTAACTACTGTAACATATATTTCATGCCCATAGAATATGTAACAAAAACCTTGTTGGGCGTTTTATCTGTGATATCAGAATCGATATTCAAATATAATTAATAAACTCGCATAAGATTTTTTTTATTTTTTAAACTTGAATTATATTATTGTTTGTAAACCGTATTTCGATTGATTACCTCTTCAAGAGCGATGAGCCAGAGCGAGATAGCATGTTGGTGCGTCTACGTACATCAAACGTGTCGCGCCCCCGTCTTCGTCAATACACACAGAAATTCAGATGTAAATAACATTTTTATAAATTAAAATAATATTTTTAAATATGTTAATTTTCTAAGTTACCAGTGTAAGGATAAAATATCACTTTTGTTTATTATTTTTTTAATTTACCCATTTGTATTAAGCTGTCTATATGTCTATCATTACGACCCAAAAAGGGCCAACAGAGTTTTTGTTACATACTGTACAATTTTTTTTTATGGCAGAGGTCGGCAAACTAGCGTGTGGTTCACCTGATGGTAAGTGACCTCCATTACCAATGAAAATCTACAATACCTTATGAATCATGGACGCGTTGCCCACCTTAAAGGAATGATTAAGGGCTTGGAAAGATTATTTGGACTTCCGGATATAATTGTGCCAAAACTTATAAAAATGTAAACTGTTGTTTTCTAATTCTGTTTATGAAATCTCGTCAACACAATATAATATATACCTACAGAAAAAACTCTAGCCGCGGCCTATAATCTCAAATGTCCTTTTCATACCCTCAAAGGACGGTTTCACCGATATTGGTGGCATTCGTGAGCTATGGTGATCACTTACCATCACGCCCACTTGTTGGTTTACCAAGTGTGCTTGCTATAAAACACGAAATAATGAGCTCAATGCAGTCCCAAAACAAACATTGATTAACCGCTAATTTATCTACAAGAAACTTATTAATCACTCGACCCAATTTAAAACGAAAGTATAAAAATATGTGACAAAAAAAACAAAACAACTGCGTAGTTTGTAATGTTTACGCAATACGACTGCTGTGCTGAGGTCTCGGGTTCGATCCCCGAGTCGGGTAAACTTATATTGGGTTTTTCTATCATGAAATGCTTAGCATCAACCCAGAGTCTGGAGTTGTGCCCGATATGGCGATAGCCTCCCCCCTATCACATTGTCTCGTCGGTTTCGGTGAAATGTAGGTATACTGGATATACCTCTGCCTTCCCCTTCAGGAAGTACAGGCGTGACGGAGTGCGTACAAATACATACGAAGATTCAAATCCAAAAGCTTATAAGAATCCTATATAAATAATATACTGACGGGACTCCAAAAAAACAGTCGCACGTCTCAACTCTCAAGTGAGATGGCGCATCGCGTTGCGTCAATCATCGCATTGTTTTTTCATTTTTTTATATTCTCACAACACGTCCGGACGCACGAAACGTAAATAATACACTTTTTTATATATAGAATAGAAAAATTCCCGACTGAGGAATGTGGTACGACGCTCCATATCCCGCCGCGGAAGTCGTAAAACTCCGAGAAGGGTGGTAACAAGGTAGCTAGGTGTAGGATGACACACATTCTGTAGGTAATCGATGGAGGGATATGGCCCATTGTGTGAGACATACAGTGCCCTCTGTTAGCTGATCCAGTAGTCAATACCCACAAGTATCAGCAAGTTGAATGGAACTCATTGTTCTCATATGGAAACTTACTGTATAGATATGAGATATACACTGTACATCTATAAGCTAAGCCGTATAATATATAAAGCATTTGACTGCCTCGGTGGCGCTGTTGTAATGCGTACGCGTTAAGATTGAGGTCTCGGATTCGAGTCGGGTCCCCGGGTCGGGTAAAGTGGTATTGGGTTTTTCTATTACGAAATGCTGTGGGATGGATGGGATATGGCAGTTGACCTCGCGGCTCGGTCGCGGTAGCCGTGTGCCTCCGTTTGATACAGTTAATTAGCTCAACGATACTGTCTGGCCGAGTGCCCACTCGCGCCCGGCTGTGTCCCTTCACTCCCCCCTCCGCCGTACCGGTGCTCGCTGACTCAATACACGTGAATGGCGCCACTGTTTCTGGACACGCGCCACGCGCCATAGCTTTCTACATCGTGTGGGGTGAGGTTCTTCAATCCCATGAACAGTCGACAGAAATCATATAGAGGATTAGTGCCATGCAATTTACCTGCCTGGCATTATGCTGAACTAAGACCGTTTCAGCACCATATCACGACATTCAGACACACTACCGTCCCTATTATATTATTCTTGTTTTGTTACAATACTGCCTCGGTGGCTCAGTTGTAATGCGTACACCCCCATCCCATCCCCGGGTCGGGTAAAGTGGTATTGAGTTTTTCTATTACGAAATGCTCAGTATCAGCCCGGAGTCTGGAATTTGTGCCCGGTATGGCGATAGGCTCGCCTTCTATCACATCGTGGGACGGAAATACGCTCGGCGAAATGTAGGTGTACTGGTTACACCTCTGCCTACCCCTTCGGGGATTACAGGCGTGAGTGCGTATGTATGTTGTATTATTACTCCGTCTGTCTGTTTACGCTATTGTGTATCTTTGTATGATCTACCTTCATGTGTGTCGTGTATGCGTGCTGAATAAATGTTTTCTTTCTTCTATATTTCTGTTTATGAACATCGTTATAATTATGTTTGCGATGGACTGTAAGTCGAATTGACAACCTCCTCTTTTCTAAAGTGGGGCAATAAAAACTAATTACATGCTACAACACAACACTTAACGAATTACCGCTCGAAAAGCCACCGAGTATTGGGGTACAATTCCCCGGTACTGGCCACCCTGCGTGTACGGTTCCCGGAAGTTTTTGTAACACGTGCGGGCTGTCGGCGTAATATTTCGGGGGTTGTTTACACCGCGACACGGTAAGTCACCCCCCTTGTGTGGAGCACTGTATTTCAAGTTGAATGTATGCAAGTTAAATAAATCTTTGATCATTATCCTGTTTATTTTTGGATTTGAAATAGTATTTTTTTTATTAGCTTGTGTGATGAAACGAGCAGGTCGCTCGCCTGATGGTAAGCGGCACACCTGCCGATAAAACAGAAGCAACACCACACAGAACTTTGAATTACAAAGCACTGTATGGCATAGGACTGCGCTCGTCACCCCGCGCTGAGATATAAGATGTTAGGTTTCATAATGCCCAGTAATTACACTGGCTTCAATGTCTTTCAAATCGGAACACAACAGTGCTTATACACTGCTGCTTGGCGGCAGAAATAGACAAAGCGGTGGTACCAACCCAGACGGCCTCGCGCATACGAGAGACCTACCACCTTGTACATGAAATAGAAGTGTACTACGGGGCTATAATATAATGCCCCCATGAGGGTAGATGGGAGGTTTCACCCGAACTTCTTCCGTCCCATGATGTGATAGATGGCAAGCCTATCGCCATATCAGGCACAAATTCTAGTACCGGGCAATTCATGATTTTTAAATCTAATATTCAACATTCATGCCCCGTTTTGGGAATCGAACCCATGGCCACACTGGTGTCACCTGCATTTATAGCGAGCGACCTGCTCGCCTTCGTCATCTAAAGCTAATAAAAAAAAAAGGAAAATAATATTCTCACTGCATATTGTGGCGCGAATCGTTTGTAAGTTCTTGTTAAGTTGGGAGTCGTGTGTCCTTTACGAGACGCAAGTCACTCCAATATTCCCCAAGGGGCAGGCAGTGGTGTAACGAGTGAACCATTTCACAAACTATATTGGTATCCCGTTATATACATTCGTTGTATATGTATGTTTTTTTTTTATTATTTTTTTATACTGGCTCGGCAAAGTGACTACGCTACACCTGATGTTAAGTGCAGCGCAATCCAAGCATACTGTCGACCAACGACAGACGATGTGTCTATCGTAGGTCGGCAAAATTATGCCGGCCTGCCTTATTGCTTCTTCACACTCCGTTTAAAGGACCCCATATTATAGGAAGGAGGGAACACGTGTATGTCTTACCTACTCCTTCGGGAATACAAGCCAACTGTAGGGTATTTCTTTTTTTTTTAATGCCCGGATAGGCAGACGAGCTAACGGGCCACCTGATGGTAAGTAGTCACCGCCGACCATAGACTTCTGTAATGCGAGGGCACAGCAAAGCCGCTGCATACCGAGATCTGTCGCCGCGATTCAGCCATATTATATTCGTGAATAGGATAGTTTCCTATATTGCATTTTATACATTATTTTATAAGCAACAGAAAATGATACGCAAAAGAAAACCTTTTATTAAAACTCAATCATAATTGGTTCAGAAATGTGCCCGCAGTTATGACTTTAAATGTTGGTATGAGGAAAAGTGGGTGCGTAGTAGGGATATCTCACTATCTCGCTTGCACGCGTGCACTATAATGAACATTTTACACAGTGACGTCAAAGGTTGCATCGTCTGTCATTTGACAATTACCCCTTCTACAGGATTTCAATGGCTTCTATCTTATTTATTTTTGGTCCGATTTATAAAATTCATTCTGCAATAGATTTTGAGTAACGTAACTTATTGATTTAAATAATAAAAAAAATCTAGTCAACTACCCTATTATACAGTTGGACGTCAAGTCGACGGGCGTCACGATCCGCAACTGAAATATCTGAAGCAATCAATAGCAGAACTGACGCTGAGGTCTCGGGTTCGATCCCGGGTCGGGTAAAAGTGATATTGGGTTTTTCTATTACGAAATGCTCAGTATCAGACCGGAGTCTGGAATTGTGCCCGGTATGGCGATAGGCTGGCCCCCTATCACATCATGGGTCTGATTATTATCTATACACTCGGCGAAATGTGGGTGAACTGGTTATACCTCTATGTATGTATGTATGTATGTATTAATATGAGAACACAATGTTGTGTACTCGTATAACCTGTAACAGGCATATCAACTATATGACCATATGTAATGTCTAGTATTAAAATTGGAGAATATGTATGCAGTTGGTGTACCTAAAGTAAATAAATAAACATTGAAAAGAGCTCTGCTGATATCCTATTCTATACAAAATATCAACACATATTCCTTATTCTGATAGACTATAACTCTTCCTCTTCTTAGGTAGCTTCTTTATCCCACTCGCAATAGGGTCGGCCCAACAACCCTTTTAACACATATTACATGATTTGTCTTCGTAATATTTACGACCGACCGCCGACCTCTCTGGGAAGAACACACTCATAACCTATGTTATATTTACACTCGGTTTCTGAAAGGCTGATCAAATCAACATTCAACTGACAGAATTTTTATTTTGCAATTTATTTTTATTTTTATTTCAACTCAATTCGAGAATAGCTGAAACGTTATTTAGTGAAAAAATTAACAATATTTGATGTCTCTTTAGTAACGTTCGACATACGATTTTTCTTAATTTGAATGTTATGTTAACTTACACGTGTGTAAAATCAAAGGTGTTGACCACCACGTTTCTAGCAACTCAATTTCGACTTGACATGAGATTTGACATTTGATTAGGTAATTTTACATTGATCAGCCTTTCAGAAACCGAGCGTCAAACCATTAAAAATAAACCTGTGTATTCGAATCAAATCGAAAATCACCGGTCGGCGACACCACGTCGGGCGCCAATAGTCTGTAGGCGTAGTAACGGGTAAATCAATATGAAACGCACGCAGCCGCGCGTTGCGTCGGCCGTCGCTCACTATTTCCCTAATAACGTTAACACCCTCCATCCAATGCTGCATGGTGTGATGAAGGGATGGGGGGTGATACCATTACGACCTAGTCTGTACATTTCTGAAATTTTACCATTTTCCTTTGTATCATTATTTTGAAAATAAATGCGCACTCACGCCTGTAATACCCGATGGGGTGTAGACAAAGGTGTAACCAGTACACCCGCATTTCGCCGAGCGTATCTCCGTCCCATGATGTAATAGGGGGCGAGCCTATTGACATATCGGGCACAATTCCAGACTCCGGGCTAATACTGAGCAATTTGGAAATATGGTAAAGTATGAAATACCCGAATGAGTAACTGTTTCCTTTGGAAATAATTAGGCAAGTCTCTACTTGTCGTAATTTAATGTTCGGTATCATGCATAATCATATCACATATCATCATTATCAATGCATTATGTGCGTGTGTAGTTGTAGTAGTAAAGAAGTCAGAAGAAAGAATTTATTAGGTACGTAAACGTATTTTACGTTTGTAAAACTGACTCCAAAAAACACTCTACTTTTATAACTATATGCATCGAAATAAGGTAACTAGAACGATGACTCTAATATGAATCTGCCAAAAATACGGCTCCACTTACTTACACATGCAGAGGTAAAATCACACGTAACACTCATACACGCAACAAAAATTTATGAACGTTCAAAGTCAACTTTATTAAATAAAAGTTAATGTCTAAATATTAAATTTCTAAATTGAGATACGACGTTCCGCACCGCGCAAAAAATTCCACGTATTAATTAAGTGTCAACTAGATCATGAATAATTTTTTATGAATTGATCAATAAACGAGCTGCACAAACTTTTATAGCCCCGCCCCCTTGCACAGAGTTTTATTAGGGTTATTTTTTTGCTTAAGTTACGATTCTTGTTATCTTATTTCGATGACTATATTAATAATCTGATAATAATTATTTTCTTATTGCCTCACTCTCGTATTACTGTAAACCCCTTCAAGTCCGCCAACATCATCCTCGGAACTTTAGTTTAGTACTTCGTCAGATCCCAGACCACTTAATTACCGCGTGTGAATACTAAAGGGCCACGCTTCCGTACATTTGTACCTTCCACTCGGTACTAACGAGCGAGACTCTGCGATGCGTATTATAAAATTGTACCACCATCGTGTTTTCTATGGGGGGTTTTTCATTTCACTTTATGGTATAATGAGATTGCATTCATAGCGTTATGGTTGTCATTAGGAAGCATTTTGTCGGTTTTATTTGATGATGAGAGCCTCGGTGGCGCAGTTGTAATGCGGACGCGGAACGACGGTTGTGCTGAGGTCTCAGGTTCGATACCCAGGTCGGGTAAAAGTGATATTGGGTTTTTCTATCATGAAATGCTCAGTATCTGCCCGGCGCCTGGAATTGTGCCCGGTATGGCGATAGGCTCGCCCCTATCTAATCATGATCAAATAAGTTTTGTCTACCTACCCCTCCAGGGATTACCGACTGCAAGACGTGGGTACGTATGTATGTATATATGTTGGGCAATTATGCAATACAATACGTTTGCAATAATATAATGAATGGTATGTCAATTGTATGGCATTATGAAGGGTTCTTTACGCGAGTTAAGCAGTCACTGGTCTGGAATGCCGTTGGTTTGATTCCCGGATGCGTAATGGGTAGTGACCATGTTTATTACGTGCGTACGAAGAGCACTATAAGTAGCGAGTTGTTATTAAGGGCCGTTCCCTATATTTAATGTTAATAATAGATTCCCAATGAGCATTGTATCATTATTGATCCACAATAAAGTGTATTAACACTAATCGTGGTACAAATGGCCCAAGCCGTGTAAATATTTACCCGCGTCCTAATTACTGATGGCGGGGGTGTACTTTGCTGGGGAGTGGGGGAGGAGGGGAGGATAATGGGGATTTAGGTCAGACCACTGAGCTGTTGCGTCCTGCGGCGTTATATGTGGTTGTTACCGGAATACATACGTAACCAGTACACACACATTTCGCCGAACGTATATCCGTCCCATGATGTGACAGGGGGCGAGCCTATCGCCATAACGGGCACGAATTCCAGACTCCGGGCTGATACTGAGCATTTCGTAATAGAAATATATCACTTTTACCCGACCCGGGCATCGAACCCGAGACCTCAGCATCAGCCTCAGTCATAACGCGTACGCATTACAACTGCGCCACCGAGGCACTCGGAATACAAATGGACATTAATGGAGAAACTATCGAAGGATTTGCTCTCAGAACAAAGACTTGCGTAATCTTACTAGTATTATAAATGTGAAAGTTTGAATGTTTGTGCGTTTGTTAGTCAATCACGCCTTAACGGCTGAACGGTTTTAGATGAAATTTTGCATACAAGTAGACCATGAGCTGGATTAGGACATAGACTACTTTTTATCCTGGAAAGGGTCATTCACGCAGGGGGAGCCGCGAGCAAAATCTAGTTACATTAAAATAAACATCTTAGCCTCAAGCCAACCTCATCTGCACGTGGTACACTCTGCTGATTAACGGACGAGACAATGGCGAAGCTTGGTTCCCGTTGCGGTTTGTGAGGATCAGACGGCAGGTCGCCTCACATAATGCCAAATTCCGTCAAATGGTACCTGTTGGTCGGGATGACGTCAGGCAGAAAAGAAAGAAAGTCATAGCCGTCATATTAATTATATTATTTATGTATGTATTTTATGTATTAGCATCTTGTCTACTCCTTTCTTGTTAGTATTTTCTTATCCATGATTTATATACGCCCACATTATCTCGTCTCTGCATCACCCACAGGTAGACTGGTAGAATGCCTTTGGCATTAAGTCCGCCTTTATACATATTGTGTATATGAAGTTTTAAATAAATAATTATTTCTGTATAAATATTAGTTGACTACCTATTACTGTTCAGAAGATAGAGAGCCCTCTAAATAGGACAGACAGAACAGAAGGTGCGCGCGGATCAATACACGAGTATTATCCTTTATTATTGGAGTGAAAACTTTAGCATCGTCGTGATTTGAAAATCTATGAAACGAAAAAGTGAAACGAAAAAGAGACAGACACATAAATTCATAAGATTTAACGTGGGAGAAAATGAGATAGGAAGCATTATACAGTTGTGCGCGCATACGTAGTACAAAGCTTGAGAAAAGTCATCACAACAACCGTGGTGTTTTGTATACGTGTACGCAGTAAAAAGAGACAGACACATAAATTCATAAGATTTAACGTGGGAGAAAATGAGATAGGAAGCATTATACAGTTGTGCGCGCATGCGTAGTACAAAGCTTGAGAAAAGTCATCACAACAACCGTGGTGTTTTGTATACGTGTACGCAGTAGAAAGAGACAGACACATAAATTCATAAGATTTAACGTGGGAGAAAATGAGATAGGAAGCATTATACAGTTGTGCGCGCATACGTAGTACAAAGCTTGAGAAAAGGCATCACAACAACCGTGGTGTTTTGTATACGTGTACGCAGTAAAAAGAGACAGACACATAAATTCATAAGATTGAACGTGGGAGAAAATGAGATAGGAAGTATTATATATATTATATTACATTTCCCGATATTTTACTCAATTATTGTAATTTGTTATAACCGTGTTAATTGAATTAAATTAATAAATAAATAAATTTACATTCGTCTCATTATTTTGAATCCAAAATGTTTGAAGGTTTCACTTCTACCACGTGTGAATTCACACATGTTCTTTTTTATTATTGTTAGCTTGAGTAACGAAACAAGCAGGTACACTCGCCTGATAGTAAGCGCCACCCCTGCCCATAAACAGAAGCAAAACCACACACAATAAAACTGTCAAGGAACACTTTCTGCAAATAATGTAATTGACAGTAGAGTGACATTGTTTAGAAACGTATATATACCTATTATATTTTATATGTTTACAGTGTATATTTATGATTGTATTTACATACTTTATCACTATTTATTATACATACATATATATATTTGTATTTATTTCATATGTATTTTAAGTCTATTGGTTGTTCGCCTTTGACTACCTTTTTCTCTTTTCTCCATCCCATGGTTGTCTGTAAGAAATTGCCTTGAGCGATAAGACCGCCAATTGTGCCTATTTATGTATTTTAGTTTTTTTTTTACTGTGTATGTTCTGGTGTACAATAAAGATTTAAATAATAAATAATAATAATAATGTACTGCGCTCGTCATCCCGAGACGTAAGATGTTAAGTCTCACAACGTCCAGTAATTTCACCGGCTTCATAAACGACTTGCATATGCCCGGCTTTATCACTTCACACATCACGTTTAATGTCAGTGTAATCACAGTACTAGGTGAACTCATATGTATTCAAGAGCCACACTGGTCTCGGCTGCACATCGCTTGCTTATTCATAGTCGTGATGACACCGACCCATTTCCTATAGACACGGTTACCTAACCGTTGTAACTCGTGTATTGAAACTGTGTACGTTACGTACTGAGTAAAAACATTTACATAACGTGGAAGGAGATGTATCGTGAGTCACTAGGGTAGGGTGGTAGGGTGGGTAGGACACGATTTATAAATTAGTTTGTAAGAGTAGCCTCTTTTTTATACGATTTTATTAGCTTCATACGTATGTATGTAACGGAAACTTTGAACATGATTTTGATCACCTTCAAAGCGTTGGATTAGCTCGAAATTTGGCATACTTATCAAGGACCTATGACAATTAAAAAAAATATAATTTTAATTTGATTACTTATTATTTAAATTATTGAAAATAAATAATAGTTTAAAAAAATTAAAAAAACACGCTTTTATAGAAAATCCAACTAAAAACACCACGCTTTGTTTACAACAAAATATTTTAAACTATTATTTTATTTTTCATTTTTAGTTGGATTTTTATAAAAGCGTGTTTTTTAGTTTTTTAAACTATTTTGTACTGAGCCGGTACAAGGACCCACTTCGAATGAGGCGAGGCGTTTTGAAGCTCACTCGGTCGTTCTCACTCTTTCAGGCAGGCAGCCCGCGTCATCGGAATAGTAACAGAGTACCGCGACATAAAATTTAAAGTAGTACATGAAACAAATTTGAATAGCTCTTACATTACTTCTTCATGTACGGGACAAATGTAATGCCTCTTGTAAGTCCCATTCAACACTAAGTGACATTCATCATCACCCTTTGTTTATTTTGGAAGATTGTTAAAGCGCATAACTGAAATCGTATTACTGTGTATTGTTTCATTTCCACAGACAAAGATTATTTCTATTAACAAAACATTAGTCAATACGACAAATAAACATCATTTAGCGTACACATAAAGTATAGAAAATAGTTACCGTTAAGCGCATGATTTTACCGAATTCAACTCTTGAATCGGCAGTCGCAAGAATGCTAATCCCATGCAGCTTTGGAAGTACAGTTCAGAAATAGGTTTACGACTGTATACTCGTACGTACCATTATAATGTGCAGTGTTTAGTGGTAGCCAAACGCGAACGGTCATATGGACACTATAAAAAACGTAACGTATCCGTGTCTGGGGTATATTAAGAGCCTCAAAATGGGTGCGAGCCAAAGCGGAACACTCGCAATTTTTTATGGACTTTAAAAAGGAGGAGGTTCTCAATTCAACGCTTTTTCCCAGCCAATTGTAATTTGTAGACCGATTTTGTTGGAAACAAAAATCATTCGATAGAGTTTAGCTGCGATGTGGTCCCATGTAAATTTGGTTAAGATCTGATGACGGAGTAAGGAGTAAAAAATGAGACTCCTCAACGTACAACAGTACACTCGTCGCAATTGTGTTATTAATATTGTATTGGAATTTACAAGCTATTGCTGTAACTACTGCCTCGGTGGCGCAGTTGTAATGCGTACTCGTTACGACTGAGGCTGACGCTGAGGTCGCAGGTTCGATCCCCGGGTCAGGTAAAGTGACATTGGGTGTTTCTATCATGAAATGTTTAGTATCAACCTGGAGTCTGGAATTGTGCCCGATATGGCGATAGGCTCGCCCCCTATCACATCATGGGACGGAGATACGCTCGGCGAAATGTGGGTGTACTGGTTACTCCTCTGCCTACCCCGTTACAGGCGTGAGTGCGTATGTATGTATGTATGTATATGCTGTAACTAATATAAAATAAGTTTTGCAGGTAGATCCCTTGTATGACCACTATGAACACAATAAAAAAACCACCTCCTACACCATGATAAACCCATTCGTCGTTCGATGCGATGTAATACAACGCATTGTTTACGTTTTATAAATAATAATACTCATTCCTTATTCAGTGTACGTACTGCATTACAATCGGATCGTTTGCAAAATACCATAATTCTTTTGTATTGTGGGCGTACATGGGCGGTGGAGATCGTTTACCATCAGGTGACCCACTTGCTCGTTTGCCAGCCTATACTATAAAAAAAAAAACGATGGATTTATGTATTAACAGAGATTATATGCAAGTTATGCAAATAGTACACGCGTTTGTTTGTCTATTCTGATATATACTATTAAGTAATTATTTTATATTTTTACTAGCTGGTGTCCGCGGCTCCGCTCGCGTGAATGTCTATTTCCAGGATTAAAGTAGTATAGTCGCATCAAGCGAGTCCCGTCATCGCGATCGGTGTGAGAAACGCGCTTGACAAAAATACTAATATCGCTATTAAAAAATAGGGGTTGATCGTAGAGGGAATTTAGGGTTGTATGTATTTTTAGTGCTGTAGCATAAAAAAAAATTGTTTAAAAAATAGATAAATAAAATTTAGAGGTGGACCACCCGTGACATTTAGGAGGATGAAAAATAGATTTTGGCCGATTGTCAGAATTACCCGATATGCACACAAAGTTTCATACAAATCGGTCCAGCCGTTTCGGAGGAGAATGGGACTGAACATTGTGACACGAGAATTTTATATATAAGAAGATTAGCTTGAATGATGAGAAGAGCAGGTCGCTTGCGTAAAGGTACGCGCAACGCCTGTCAATAAACAGAAGCAACACCACACAGAACTTTGAATTACAAAGCACTGCATGACATTACACTGCGCTCGTCACCCCGAGACACACACCTACACCTCTGCCTACCCCTTTGGGGATTGCAGGCGTGAGTGCGTATATAACATGTATTCTCATTAAAACAATTTTGAGACGTGGCTTACGTCTGTCTATTTACCCAATTCAGTACAAAGCATCATTCGGTCAGATTCACACGATGTTTGCATCACTTTGGGAAATAGTTTCCATTATGTTAGCGGACACAAAAGGTTTTCGCCATTACACAATTACAGATTCTAGATTAATATATACTACGCGGGTTGGTTCACATGAAATTTTACGACATTTTGTAGTCAACTTTATCCAAAATACACCTAAATCTAAGAATATGCAACATATGATAGACTTAACGAGACTTAACTCGCTGAAGACACTTTTGTCAATAGCATGAATGGGCGGGCTAGACTGGGATAGTACAGTTAGACGAATTTCATGGAACACTAAGCTGTGTAACGAAATGTAAAGTGATTTTTTTATGAGTGGTAGAGCCACGCTGTAGATACTTGTCTACAGCATGAATGGGCTGGCTCGTCCGGGTCGTTACCACTGTCTCTCAGAAAACCGGCCTGAAGTAGTAGCTTGCTACTGCGTTTCGTACGGTGAGTGAGATATCCGGAGGCCCAAACCCCCTCCCCTTCCTAATCCTTTTATTATCTCTTTCCTTTTAGGTCGGCAACGCGCGCATAATTCTTTTTGTATTGTGAGCGTACATGGGCGGTGATCACTTACCATCAGATGACCCACTTGCTCGTTTGTCGGCCAATGCAATAAATAAAAACTCAACCAGGCTGAGGGCCTGAATAACCCTGAAAGAAGATTCAAATTTTGCGCCTAGGGCACACAAACTTTTCGAAATTACGTGTTACAAAAAGGTGTGGTAAAATTTAAGCATCGTATAGTGTAAGATAGTAAGTAATTCACGCCCGTAGTATTCAATCCGACTGAATTGCTAGGACATAAAGAAAGTTTTTTTTTCTGGTAATAGTGATATGATCGGTCTTATGCATCTACACTAATATTATAAAGAGGAAAGATGTATTTTTGTATGTAACGCATAAACTTAAAAACTACTGGACCGATTTCAAAAATTATTTTGCCGTTAGAAAGCTACATTATCACTTAGTAACATAGGCTACTTTTTATCCCGTAAAAGGCCGTTCACGCGGGCGGAGCCGCGAGCAAAGGCTAGTAATAAATAAATGCATAAAATGAAATTTAAGGATTCCTAGATTTTGATAAGATCCGGTACATAAACACTTGAAGTTATGTGCATAGGTATAATGACCCTTAAATATGACCACATCTTTCTGTAACACGTTGTAAATTTTTTGTCAATTATCGCTCGCTTTAACGGTGGAGGAAACGTCGTGAGGAAACCTGCATACCTGAGGATACTCGTATAAGAATTTCGAAGGTATGTGAAGACCACCAGTGCGCATTAGACCAACATGGTGGAATAAGGGCAAACCCTTCTTATCCGTAGACTAGGCCAGCAGTGGAACAGTATTGTACAGAGCTGATGATGAAGCCAGGTGTGATCATTGAGATTGCTGAAAGCCCAACACACTCAAACAACAACGCACTGACGATTCCCCTAGTACTGTTGGTCTTTGAAAGACGAGACGAGCAGGTCGCTCGCCTGATGGTAAGCGCAACACCTGTCCATAAACAGAAGCAACGCCACACAGAACTTTGAATTAGAAAGCACGTCATGGCACTAGACTGCGTTCGTCACCCCGAGACAACTTGTTAAGTCTCATAATGCCCAGTAATTTCACTGGCATCAATGTCTTTCAAACCGGAACACAACAGTGCTTACACACTGTTGCTTTGCGGCAGAAATAAAAAAAGCGGTGGTACCAACCCAGTCGGCCTCTCGCATACTAGAGACCCTACCACCTTATACCACGTGTGTTCATTTGCGATGATCACTTATCACCGGGTGACCCACTCGCTCGTTTATATAATAAAATCGGAAAAAAATCACATGCTTCACTCAACAAATAAGTGTTGCAACAACCATGACGTAATTGTGCACATTTATATTTACATTAGCGTCAATGTCAGAACTAAAAATAATCTTGTTGTGTATTGCATCAACATAAACAGTGTTGCCAGGTGATGGCCACAATGTTTACCAAAATATCGAGAGAACCGCTGTTTATATTTCAAAAAAATTGCCTAATATTTTGTTTGAGTATAGCTAACTCAATTTTTTTTATAGCATATTCCGGCAATCGGGTAAGTGGTTCATCTGACGGTAAGTGATCTCCACCACCCGTGTACGTGCACAATACCAGAAGAATCATGGAAATGGGAAAAAAAAATGATTACTAGAACTTCATTAGCGAATGAACTAAATAATACAGACATTGCTTTATTTTTAGGTGCATAATGATCAACCCGATATACGCGCTAATTTAAGAAACTTCTCCAAAAAATATTCGTGGTTTAAAAAACTTTAGATATACGTATCAACTGGGATACCATCTTTTTTTTTGTAGATGGACGCTTGCTGACGAGAGTCGGCTTTAGTCAGCGACACCGGACTTTCGGGCGAATGCTTTAGGCACTCCAACCCTAAGGGACACCATCGGAAAATCAAATCTCTATGAAAAATAGAAGCAAAACCATATTTATGCTATAAGAGTTTTAAAAATATTGCTTATCATAAAAAAAAACATTAAATATAATAAAACACAAAATACCGTAACCGTAAAAGCAATTTAGATAATTTTCGAATTTTATTAAAACCATCCTTGTAAATGTTTAATAAAAATAACACGAGCCCCGGGAAACGCATTAAAGACTGGCAACATTGTATACACCTCTCGTAATGTGCCCATTTCCGGTTCGAGATCGGACACAATCAAATGAAAATTAGGTCACAAGGATACAATCATAAATGAGCATTTGATTTCTTCTGACATTAACTCTTTTTGTTCAGTGCAATGCAAAAATAACGTTATAGAACGAAACAGTTAAAGTGGTATTGGGTTTTCTATTACGAAATGCTCAGATTCAGCCTGGACTCTGGGAGTTCGTGCCCGGTGTGACGATAGGCTCGCCCCCTATCATATCGTGGGACGGAGATACGCTCGGCGAAATGTGGGTGTACTGGTTGTAACCAGTACACCTAGTGCCACCAGTGCCCGTAATCCTCGCAGGGGTAGGCAGAGATACACCTCTGGTACACCTCTAGGATTACGGGCGTGAGTGCGTATGTATGTAGAACGAAACAGTGATTCTTACATAAACTGTTAATTTGTTGCCGACCTCCGTATACGATATTAGGCCTGGGGAGTTACCGAGATACGTGCATCGTATGCGAGGCTGCGGCCGTCTGGTTTGGTACCACTGCTTTATCTATTTCCGCAAAGCAGCAGTGTGTAGGCACTTTTGTGTTCCGGTTTGAAGGGCATTGAAGCCAGTGAAATGACTAGCCATTATGAGACTTAACACCTTATGTCTCAGGGTGACGAGCGCAGTCCAATGCCATGCAATGCTTTGTAATTCAAAGTTCTGTGTGATGTTGCTTCTGTTTATGGGCAGGCGTGGCGTTTATTATATTATCTGGCGAGCGACCTTCTCGTTTCATCATTCTAGTAAAAAAAACGTTAAAGTATTTACGAGTATGTGCGATCCCCGCAACAAGGTAATTATAGGTAACAAGGTAATTCATTAGCTGATTTGGAAGTATATAATCACCAAACATGAAATAAAACTAGTTTATACGGATTTTATCGCGGTTTAATTTTTATTTTAGTCCCGACGTTTCGAAAGCTTTTCAGCCTTCGGGGTCACGGGAGAGACTCTCTCTCTATAAAATCCGTATAAACTAGTTTTATTTCAATGTGTAATATTCGCGTAAACCTAAGAAATCACACCAAACATGACTCTAGACTCGAGGCATATCTGGTATGATCTAATGTTGCCACGTTGGCGCCACTCGGTATAACGTAAACAATACTATATAAGTTTCCGGCATCGATCTTGCTTAAAACTCATACATGTATCATTATTATATAGTAGTAAAAAGCGCTATAATATCTACCCACCCACTTCAGGTGACTAGTCATTGGAGAGAGTGAACTGGTGTGGCGACGGAAGGTGCGTTCCGCAGGACGCGTCCAATTGGGGCCGCGGCGGAAACACGGCGCGGAGTACGGTACGGTGTTGTGAATACTGCACCGCGGTTAATGGCATCGCACATGATGGTTAGCATCGCATCGCATAAGTGACAGCCACTTGCAGCGCTAATTACGATAACTTTCATATGAATCTGCCAAAAATACGGCTCCACTTACTTACACATGCAAAGGTATAATCACGCGTAACACTCATACACGCAACAAAAATTGATGAACGTTCAAAATCAACTTTATTTCATAAAATTTCTAAATCGAGATACGACGTTCTGCACCGCGCAAAATAAATAGACGTATTAAGTGTCAACTAGAGATCATGAATACATTTTTATAAATTAATGAATGAACGAGCTGCACAGACTTTTATAGCTCCTCCCCCTTGCACAGAGTTTTGGTGAGGTCATTTGTTTTGCTTGAGTTACGTTTCTTGTCATCTTATTTTGATGGTCATACATAAATCACTTCATATCTAGGGCTAACTGACACGAGCGAATGACTAGTTCACTAGTTCATTAGTATGGCGACGGAAGGTGTGTTCCTCAGAACGTGTCCAATTGGGCTCGCAAAGGAAATACATTAGCGACTCGACACAGCTGTTTACCGCCGAATAAACATCGCGATCATGTCATTACTGTATAATATTCGTGGAAGCACTACAAGTTACTATAAAAGCTGCATTTAAAAGAGTATAAATTTTTGTTTAGGAAGAGAAGTTGTTACAAGGTTGTCTCGAAGAAATCGCAGTTAGCGATAAGACCCCCATTTTTACTTTGTTATAATTTTTAAGGCTCTATAGTATTTAATTTTCTTTTTTTAACATGTACAATAGATGGATTATAAATAAATAATCTTAGAAATGAAATGTTTACAACTTCGTTCTTTTTGTTAATCAATTTTAGGGGTAACTATTTTTCTCAATAGGAGAAATGAAGTGTGCGCTGGGGTTTACTATTATTATTACCTCACGCGTGACGTATGCGATACGTAAATATTTCAGTATGGCAAGTGGCAACATGGAGCTGGGGGTACCTAAACAACATCCGTGTGCGTAATGAATAACCCACAGAGATTCTAGAGGTCGTGTGTTCAATGATAGCATTATAAACATTCATGCTTTAACCACCGCCGCAAAATAAAGGGTGGCACAGTGACACAGAGGCGCCTTTTAGAAGGCTCAGACCTCAGCTTGAGCAATCGCTGGGGACTATAGTTTAGGGCCGCCTATGCATATCATTATGCCGAGGTCAAGGTGTGGGAGCTCTTTGGACTCGCAGGCGTTTCCTATGTCGGGGTCGCGTATTATTATTGCGATTCGGATTGGGCAAGGAAAGTACTGCTTCGATAGCGACTGTGATGGAATCGTTGGGATCTGCCAAAACATGTTTGGGACGTCGACGGAGGATGGCTTTTGGCTGTCTTTCTATGGCAATCTAGCTCCCAAATGTATAGACAATACAGTTTTTTTTTCTTATATTTACTGACTTCAATTAACCTGATTTAAATTAGGATGTGCCTAACTGTGTTTGAAGAAAATTTGCTCAGCAATTTAGAAATTACTTAAAATAAGGGGGTGTCATCATCATAATGGTTGAGCCCTTTTGCTGTCTGTGCGTTGTATCTGTTTTTTTTAATTTTAACATTGTTACTCGAAATGGTTTTCAACTATAATTGAAGATAATCTATTCAGTCGTTTAAAAAATACAGATCTTTATCTAATTCTTCTTCGTCGGTCCCTCAGTGCTGAGGATCGCGACCACATATGTCCCTCCAAGCCAAGCGGTCATAAGATGTCTGGACCGCTTGGTATATGCTGCCACCAACAGCCCTTTTCACGGCATCTGACCATCTAGATGGCACTCTTCCCCTGGGGCGTTTCCTTTCAACTTGGCCCAATATTAAGACTCTTTCCAATATTATTCCAATATCTAATTAACCCCTTACAAAACAGAGGGGTGTGTGATCATTATAATGTATGATCGCTTTGTCTGGCTGTGGTGTCTTCGCACTTACAACGATGAATAGATGAGGATACTTTTTTTTAAAACCGGTGTAATAGAGACGATCCTTAGCTAATTATTGGAAGTCGGGGTCCGGAACCTTGTCTTGTTTACTTCAAACTGATGCTTCCAAATTTGCCACCGTAACATTTTATTTTACGACAGTTCCAAAACTTCATCCCTTATAAAGAGGGGTGGGTAAACGGCGCCGTTCGGCCGAGACGGCATTCTTCACCGGACAAATAACGCATAGGGGTGGCTACCCTTGCGGCAAGACAACGCTTTTATTGTTATTTGTTTCTTTAATAACATATAAGCCATTTGTTGAGGGATGGAAAAGTACAATTGATGAAGGGTGCTTATTGCACATTACTTACAATAAAAAATAAAAATAAAGAAAGAAAACATTTATTCAACAAAAGAGACACACTAATACACTAGGAAGGAAGAAACAATGTACAAAACAATAACAAAATAGGGAGGTAGATGTAGTTATGATGCTGAAAGAGTTCTTGTTCAGCATAATACCAGACAAGTAGGTAAGTACTTATCTGCCTGGCGCTGATTTTAAACTAGAACCCCGAAGTGACTCACGGATACGATGCCCTCATGATAACATGGTCGGCCTGAAGTTAGTAACGAGCGGTGTTGTAGCTATTGTTTTCACTTTTAAGACAGAATGATGGAGGGTGTAGACGGCGTGTGAAGTGACTAACTTCAGTTTTCAAGTTATTTAGCGAGTATTGTAAATCTCCTTAGTAGCCAACAACATTTTAGTCCCAAGGACAACCTCACCTGCACATGGTAATTCGGCTGAATAACGGACGAGGCAACTGCTTAACTTGGTTCCCGTTGCTGGTTGTGGGGGGTCAGACAGACGGCGGGTCGCTCCATATAATACCAAATCTATGGTACGAGAAGGCGGACCCTGGCATTAAGCCGGGATAACTCCGAGCAGAAACAAAAAAGATTTTAAGTCACCCTGGGGCGCAGGACAGTCACTGTTAGAAGTTTAAATAACATTACTCCAAGCTTATTTCCAGAAGGGGTAGACGAGTTGCTCGTTGCATTTACAAGTCTCCGAGCTTATTTCCGTCTCATGATATCTGGATAGCCTATCACCATATTAGACATGAATTCGCTGGCGCTAGATTAAAGAGGCGACAATATTCACACAAACTAGAAAACAAACGAGGACGAGGAGATATGCCCGTGGAGCGCCTTATCGTACACGTACACGTTGAAGGACCAGACCACGCGGTAGTTTGCCTATGCGGTGGACTAATCAAGTAAAGACCTCGCTTAACGGTCCCCTCTATGTTTTTTTATTTTTTTTATTAGCTTTAATGACGAGACGAGCAGATCGCTCGCCTGATGGTAAGCGCCACGCCTGCACATAAACAGAAGCAACGCCACACAGAACTTTAAATAACAAAACACTGCATGACACTGGACTGCGCTCGTCACCCCGAGACATAAGGTGTTAAATGCCCAGTAATTTCAATGGCTTCAATGTCCTTCAAACCGGAACACAACAGTGCTTACACACTGTGGATTGGCGGCAGAAATAGACAAAGCGGTGGTACCAACCCAGCCGGCTTCTCGCATACGAGGGACCTACCCTTGTAACCACCTTGAATGCACCAGAACAGCAGCATTTCGGGATGAATGGCGACGAATTGTTAGGTGTGCCACCAACCCTGAACAGAAGACCACGACCGCTCTGCCAAGAGTTTAACGACTAAGAAGAAGAAGAAAACAACACACAAAACCTCACAACATCGCCATACTCGCCACCAGTCTAACAAATCAATAAACCATAGACGCGACACGACCGACCGCGACATTGATACAAGTCAACGACAACAGTCTACATTGTAGGTATCTTTATAGATGTACAAGGTTAACTATGGAATGGCAGAAAATGGAACTACAGACAGAGTTCCCAACTTAGTGGAATTATCTCTAGATTTCGTGGGTTGGAACCGCCGCTAGTGTGTAAACTTAACCTAATATTGCTAACTCGCATACTCTCAATTAGTCTCTCTCCCGGTCCTTGTTTGTTAGTTGTCAAACTGCCGTGTCACAGATCTGTGGCACAATGGGCGAGTAGCCGGCTGCGAAGCGAGACGCCGTGGGTTCGATTCCCCCACTGACATATGTTTGTGTGATCCACAAAAAATTGTTTCGGGCCTGGGTGTTGTTGGACCACAAGTCCCTAGTAGTTCCTGTATCGTGGGATACAGGTTAACCTAGTGTGGGGTCAGGGCTATATGTGTGACTGTTGCGTGTATTTATTTATAACTACTCAGTGTTGGAAAAGAATGTCTTCATCCACTAAACAAACAAATTAACATGTCTAGTTTTTCGCATCATGTATATACAATTGCAGCGTTCGTAGATATCCAGACTTTTTTTTTAGATATGACGATCCTGTCGTTGCAGGTAGATATATTTTATTTGGTTTCCTGAAAGTCACATTCATAATTTCTGGAATTTAACTGGTAATAAGCAAATTACGTAATGTGAAATATCCCTCGTAATTAATGATTATTCGTAAAATGGCAATACTGGAGCGAACAGAGCGAGGCTCTTCAATTCACAGTTAACTTTGTACATCTATACAAGTTAAGTTTTTATTAGTGCGGCACAGAGACGTCGCCTCGCGTAGCTTCCCGCCGTTCCTCGGCGCACCGCACCGCGGGGTCGCGACTAGCGATCAATAACCATCGTCTGTTTTTATTGCTTTTATTATTACATACGTCTACGTCTAGGAATAGAGGGGACGCGAAATGTTTATTATAGTTTAAGCGGGGTTACTGTACTGATTAGTGACACAGGGTATTTTTATAGGAGATACAGGCAAACTAGCATGTGGTATGTCCCTCATATGCGAAAAGCCGTTTTCGGTTGATACAATCGCTTGGTCTGTTTCTACACTGTTGTCTTCCAGTTTGAAGTACACTGAAGCCACAAACCCAGACGAGCTCTCGCATACGGGGGACTTACAATCTAGTCTTTCTGTGAGATAGTGACAGAGTAACTATACCATTTTTTTTATTTTGCATTGATTAATCAAGGCCCTTGCAAGTGGGTGACCTTGTGCTGATAGTGGACCCTGATTCTCCACGGGGCATATGGCCACGAGGCCGCATACAGAGAGTGATGCCTGGAAATGACGGACGAGTCAGAGTCGTGGAGGTTAAGACGAAGTCGACGGTCATCAAATTCTTTCAAGTTCTAAAAACACAATCGGGTGATAAAATCGCGGTTAATATTTCGACGGCTTTAGTCACGGTGAGTGGCGATGATTGACTGGCGACACAACGGTCTGGCGCCGTAGCTTATAAGACCATCGACGAGGCACAAGCCACTTCAATAAGAATGCCAAAAATACAAAAACGCAACGTTCCATCGCATCGTCTAAGCGATAGCGTCTCTCGTTTTTCATTACGAATCAATCGACTGTCGTGTTCAGACTTCCTTCTAAACACATTCATAGATACATACGCACTCACGCCTGTAATCCCTGAAGGGGCAGGCAGAGGTGTAACCAGTACACCCACATTTTGCCGAGCGTATCTCCGTCCCATGATGTGATAGGGAGCGAGCCTATCGCCATACCGGGCACAAATTCTAGACTCCGGGCTGATACTGAACTCTTCGTAATAGAAAAACCCAATATCACTTATACCCGACGCGGGGATCGAACCCGACACCTCAGCGTCAGCCTCAGTCGTAACGTGTAAGCATTACAACTGCGCCACCGAGGCTGTAAATATATTCATTCTAGCTTTATATCGTAAAGTTACACGTTGGTCGCTCGACCATTCGCAAACGCCACGTTCTAACCACGCAGGTTCGGCAGTATTTAATACTTAAGTTACTACACTAGCGAGATTCGTTCGGGAGCCCTAAAAGTAAGGATTTACTAGATGTTGTTTTAACGTTTAATGGCCGTTCCCAATATTAATCTTCACTTTCACGATAGATAGCTATCGTCAAACATCCGTATTGTTCTATCTACTGCTTGGAATCGTCCCTATTTTTTAGATATGCACGTCGGATACTATGATAGCAATAGATAGGCAGTCTATCTGGGCCCTCTTGTGCGTTATGTTCATACAAGCTGAGAAAGAGGAACTATTGTTTAATTATGTTAGAAAATATGAAGTTATGATTTAGATTAGAAATATAAGTTTTAATGTAACATTTATGTATAATTCTTATTTTTTACCACTGTAAATGAAATAATAATAACGAGAAATACTTATTATGTTGCAAAACACAATGTAATAACGAAACGTTTTACTGTCAATACATTACGGCTCTGAATACAAGTCCTTTGAACAAAAATCCCAAGCGAATTTGTGGGATTTTACTGAAGTGGGGAATTATTTTGTTCGCATTAACAAATATTTATATGTCTCTTGCACTTAATTTAATTATCAAAACGGTGCATTATTTTTATTTATGGGAATTTTAGATTTTTTTTTATATTTTCTTTTAGTTTTTACATAATTTATTTAGTTTTTTGTATTGCAGCGCAAGTGCCATGTAAGCCTTGTATACCTATATATTGAAATAGCCATGAGGCTATTTCTTCAAAATGCGTTATTTATTTACTTTTTTTACAGACGAGGATATCTGTTTATCGGTCAAAATCTACCGATAAAGAAAAATCTAAATAACTTTATCGACAGATAGCACATAAAAAATATTGGGACGCTTGAACTGTCATTTTCATAGTGTTGTATATCTGTAGTCAGCTATCAGTCCTGTCATCGGTAGACAGCAATGAAGAATAGGATTACCTATCATTAGTAAGTTTATTGGGACGGTAAAACGGAAAATAGATAAAATTTTCTATCGCCGATATAGCAAAACTAGAGACAGACAGAATATAGGGAACGGCCATAAACTGAACAGGTGGACGGGTGAAATGCTCTTCCTACTTTTACGATCCTATTAAGCATGATTAAAACGTCCCTTTAGTCATCCTAAAGCAGTAATACAAATCTACGAAGTTATTTATAGTCCATAATATCCTTAACATGTCGTAAGTCATACAGACTTCATATACCGACATGGCTAAGTGAAGGATTATACAGTACCTACTACGATTTGAGTTATGCGCTTCGGGAATCAACGTTTATGTTGGAATAGACCAAAGGGCTAAGATGATCCAGTGTATGTATAGATCCATTAGCTTATGCATTTATTTTTCTGTTAAGTGCCTCACGATGTTAGGAAAGCCGGATATTGATTGCATGTATATTGAAAGCTCCGTGGCTTAGTGGGCGAGTAGCCCGGCTGTGAAGCGAGGTCGCGGGTTTGATTCCCGCACCGAGTCACATGTTTGTGTGATCCACAAACATACATTTCGGGTCTGGGTGTTTTCTCCCCAGGCCGGTTGTAAAAATTACAAACCAAATCTTTCTGTAACGTGTGTTTAAAAGCATGCTTCGCCGACCCCACTGCGAGTGGGTCAAGAAAAAGATATGTAGTAAGAAAGTAGTATTACACCAATATTATGAAGAGGAAAGATTTGTATTTTTGTATGTAACGAATAAACTTAAAAACTACTGGACCGATTTACCAAAAAATATTTTGCCGTTAGAAAGCTACATTATCACTGAGTAACATAGGCTACTTTTTATCCCGGAAAAGGCCGTTCACGCGGGAACATTTATTCTGCCATAGGAAGAGTGAGGAAGAGTTTTAGAGTGGTAGAGCCACGCTGTAGACACTTGTGTCTACAGCACGAATGGGCCGGCTCGTCCGGGTCGTTACCGCTGTCTGACAGAAAACCGGCGTAGTAGTAGCTTGCTGCTGCGTTTCGTACGGTGAGTGAGATATCCGGAGGCCCAAACCCCCTCCCCTTCCCAATCCCTTAATTATCCCTTTCCTTTTAGGTCGGCAACGCACCCATAATTCTTTTAGTATTGTGGGTGTACATGGGCGGTGGAGATCACTTACCATCAGGTGATGACCATCACTTGCTCGATTGCCGGCCTTTCCTATATAAAAAAAAGAACATTTAAATAGAATCACACACGTATGATGGTCATAATGTGTGACGACGAGCGCGCCCATGTTCGTGAAATGTACAAAATATAATTATATAAAGTGTATGAGACTCACTCAATAAGTCGTGATGGATGCCCTCAGTGCACGCCGCTTGGACTCATGCACAACTCTGAAACAACAAATATTTTCACATTAATAGGTATTTGAAAGAAAGAAGAAGAAAGAAAGAAAAAGTTTATTGTCATCACTAAACTTTTACTGTAAGTTGACAGCTCCGTGGCGCAGCGGGCGAGTAGACGGCTGCGAAGCGAGAGGCCGTGGGTTCGATTCCCACACCGGGACAAATGTTTGTGTGAACCAAAAATATTGGTCTCGGGTCTGGGTGTTGTGGGACCGCAAGTCCCTCGTAGTTCCTGATACCCGCGATACAGGTTTACCTAGTGTGGGGTCAGGACTATGTGTGTGACTGTTGGGTGTATTTATTTATTTATTTATTTATCATAATAAGACATGCAACATACATAAAATTCAACTGACTTAAAATTAATATTATAACTAATTATACAGTTGTATGCCTTCACGGTGACAACAGGAGACCAGTTCAGTATAATGCTGTGGTTATGGGGCGAGCCACAACACAGCGCTGGTTTACAGTGGCATTATTGGCATTTTTTTTTTTTTTTACTAGCCCTTTAATATATACGTCCCACTGCTGGGCACGGGCCTCCTCTACTGAATGAGAGGGGTTAGGCCTTAGACTACCACGCTGGCCTAATGTGGGTTGGCAGACTTCACATACCTTCGAAATTCTTATGAAGAACTTCTCAGGTATGCAGGTTTCCTCACGATGTTTTTCCTTCACCGTTAAACCAAGTGATAATTAACAATTAATATACACATAACTTAGAAAAGTCAGAGGTGTATGCACTTGGGGCTGGTTTCGAACCTGCGACTTTCGTCTCGACAGTCCATACCACTCCCCGCTGAGCTATCACTGCTATTATTATTTAAAAATAATAAATACAATGTCACAGTTTAACGCAAGTGCCTCGTCATTTTTTTTAAATATTCCAAGTATATCCAAAAGTTGGGGCTTTGGTAATACATGATAGGGCATTAATACACTCTATTTTTTAATTATATTAATAAGTTACTTTATCAAAAATCAATTGTCAAAATAATTCTATAAAACAAGTAAAATATTTTTTTAAGTTAAACGTCATTTAGTTTTATTTCCATTGTTGTGGGACCGCAAGTCCCTTGTTCCTGATACCCACGACACAGGTTAACCTAGTGTGGAGTCAGGACTATGTGTGTGACTGTTGGGTGTATTAATTTTATAAAACATGTCAATAATTTTTAAGTTATACGATGGAAGGGGTAAATATCATGTAAAGGGTGCACGACGTATATTTTTTTTATAAATACACCCAACAGTCACACACATAGTCCTGACCCCACACTAGGTTAACCTGTATCGCGGGTATCAGCAACTACGAGAGACTTGCCAGCCCACGACACCCAGACCAGAGACAAATATTTGTGGATCACACAAACATTTGTCTCGGTGCGGGAATCGAACCCACGACCTCTCGCTTCGCAGCCGGCTACTCGCCCGCTGCGCCACGGAGGCTGTCGTCATATTGTGACGTCACAAGATATTTTTAGCCTTTACGGTGCACGCGTGCGAGGGAGATAGTGAAATTTTCCCACTACGCGCACAACTTTTCTCATAACAAAATTTAAAATATGAATTGCAGCCTCACTCACACAAGTAATCTATGTACTAGATAAATAAATATACAAAGGAGATTATTATTAAACTGGTTAACTGTCTGGTTAACATTTATTCGAGCCTTGGAATAGTTATAGAAACTAAGTACACACACGAAATTTGTGCCATATATGGCTCCCAATTACGATCACCATACTAATAGGGTAGTTTCCTATATTGAATTTTATACATTATTTTATAAGCAACAGAAAATGACACGCAAAAGAAACCCTTTTATTAAAACACAATATAAATTGGTTCAGAAATGTGCCCGCAGTTATGACTTTAAATGTTGGTATGAGGAAAAGTGGGTGCGTAGTAGGGATATCTCACTATTTCGCTTGCACGCGTGCACCATAATGAACATTTTACACAGTGACGTCAATGGTTGCATCGTCTGTCATTTGACAATTACCCCTTCCACAGGATTTGAATGGCTTCTAACTTATTTATTTTTGGTCCGATTTATAAAATTCTTTCTGCAATATATTTTGAGTAAAGTAACTTATTGATTTAAATAATAAAAAAAACTAGTCAACTACCCTATTACTACTCTCTATACTATGTTTATATTTATCTGATAAGTAATAGTAATAATATCCCTGTATTATATACGTCCCACTGCTGGGCACGGGTGTCCTCAACTGAATGAGAGGGAATTAGGCCTTAGTCCACCACGCTGGCCTAATGCGGGTTGGTAGACTTCAAATACCTGCGAAATTCTTTTGGAGAACTTCTCATGTATGCAGGTTTCCTCACGATGTTTCCTTCACCGTTAAAGCAAGTGATAATTAACAATTAATTCACACATAACTTAGAAAAGTTACGAGGTGTATGCTCTTGGGGCTGGTTTCGAGCCCAGCAACTTTCGTTTCGACAGTCCCGTACCACTCCTCGCTGAGCTCCACTGCTTGTTTTATATATGTATCTGATAAGTACGTTATCCTCCAACATTATTTTAGGCATATACCGGCAAACGAGCAAATGGGTCACCTGATAGTAAGTGATCTCCACCGCCCATGTACGAACACAATACAAAATTTATGGGCGCGTTGCCGACCTTAAAAGGATAATTATGGGATTGGGAAGGACAGGGGGATTTGGGCCTCCGGATATCTCACTCATCGTACGAAACGCAGCAGCAAGCTGCTACTTTACGCCGGTTTTCTGTGAGACAGTGGTAACGACCCGGTCGAGCATGTGTGCAGTGTGTTGATATCAAAAATATATAAATGAAATGAGGTGTATGATCTTGGGGCTGGATTCGAGCCTGCGACTTTCGTCTCGACAGTCCGTACCAGGCACTTCCCGCCGAGCTATCCCTGCTTTATCTGAACATTTGCGAACTATAACGGTAGTCGAAGCTGCAACTATTGGATCGCGCGGGGTCGTCAGCAATACGAGTATTTATTTACACAGTTGCCGTCAATTGGGGAAGTGGTACGTGTGATTTAGATTTGTTTCTGGGTGAATCATGTAGACCAACTTTAAAATAACATTATTTTCATTATTCACAAGTGATTAAGGCACGCTGTAGCCAGTTTTGTCAGCATCAATGGTCGGCTGGAACAGAGTGGTTTCACAGCCGTCTCACGAAATGAAACCAAATAATAGCTTTTCTGTAGTTTCGTGCGACCAGGATATTCGGAGGCCCCAAACATTGCGGACCATCTTTAACCTCATTTTGACTAGAGACACACACCTACATAATTATGTGATTTATTTTACATACATTTACGCACTCACACATGTAATCACCAAAGGGGTAGGCAGAGGTGTAACCAGTACACCCACATTTCGTCGAGCGTATCTCCGTCCCATTATGTGATAAGAGGCGAGCCTATCTCCATACCGGGCACAATTACAAACTCCGGGCATCAGTATCAACTGAGCATTTCGTAATATAAAAATCCAATATCACTTTTACCCGACCCGGGGATCTAACCCGTGACCTCAGCGTCAGCCTCAGTCGTAACGCGCACGCATTACAACTGCGCATGCGCATTACTTACCCCTTCCATCTGATTTGATTCATTTTTAGACTGATTTATAAAATTCTTTCTGCAATAGGTTTTGGGTAACATAACTTATTGGTATAGATAATATAAATCATCAAGTCAACTATCCTATTGTGTAGGTACGTTTTGAGAAATGGTATCGAGACCAAAGACTTTAATAGGGTAGTTGACTAGATTTTTTTAATTATTAAAATCAATAAGTTACGTTACTCAAAATCTATTGCAGAAAGAATTTTATAAATCGGACCAAAAATAAATAAGATAGAAGCCATTGAAATCCTGTAGAAGGGGTAATTGTCAAAATATGATAGACGATGCAACCTTTGACGTCACTGTGTAAAATGTTCATTATGGTGCACGCGTGCGAGCGAGATAGTGAGATATCCCTACTACGCACCCACTTTTCCTCATACCAACATTTAAAGTCATAACTGCGGGCACATTTCTGAACCAATATTGATTGTGTTTTAATAAAAGGGTTTCTTTTGCGTATCATTTTCTGTTGCTTATAAAATAATGTATAAAATTCAATATAGGAAACTACCCTATTTATATTGTATACTACAGACGGGCTGTTTAGAAGTAAAATTGCGTAACATAACGCGGAAGTTTGACAGCTCATAAACAGAGAGCGCGATAGGGGTTCTAGTTGAGAGTAAGTGAGATGGGAGTATTGAGTTACGGTCAATTGACCGCAACTTAGTGGTACACTTTCTATGTACCGCGCAGCTTGTCTAGTAGTATACATTAAAGTCTTTGATCGAGACAGTACCGATCGTTTTCATACAAAACAGACGTGTGTGGCGCTATATCGTGCCGCGTACCTCAAAACGTGCCTTTGGACTTGAGATAATAATAATAATAATACTAGCCCTGTATTATATACGTCCCACTGCTGGGCACGAGCCTCCTCTACTGAATGAGAGGGGGTTAGGCTTTAGTCCACCACGCTGGCCTAATGCGGGTTGGCAGACTTCACATACCATCGAAATTCTTATGAAGAACTTCTAAGGTATGCAGATTTCCCGGAGTCGAGATGCGGTCATTCAATCTTGTCCCACAACACAACATTTATCCTACTACATTAACATCATCCCACGCTTCATATTTAGGTCCTCCAATGTCATCTTTTAATGGAAAAAAAAACCACACGTTTTGTCAAGACTATTCACGAACTACCAACTATCACAATGACGTCATTCGGATCTGCAGTTTAAAAAAAATATGCACATAAACTTGACTCTTTATAGTTCCGTTTATTTTTGAATCGGTAGTTTTTTTTACAACAGTAGTAATTTACTTCCACACTCAGAAACAGACCTTAAGGTTAGTCATTACTAGAGTTCAATTATTTCAACACTCGAAAACGCCTCGGTGGCCGAATTGTAACGAAGTGAATTGATTTGTACGAGTGGTAGAGCCACGCTGTAGACAATTTTGTCTACAGCATGAATGGGCCGGCTCGTTCGGGTCGTTACCACTGTCTCACAGAAAACCGGCGTAAAGTAGCAGCTTGCTGCTGCGTTTCGTACGGTGTATGAGATATCCGGAGGCCCAAATCCCCCTCCCCTTCCCTATCCCTTATTATCCCTTTCCTTTAACCTTAAAGGCAACGCGCCCATAATTCTTTTGTATTATGGGCGTACATGGGGCGGTGTAGATCGCTTACCATCAGGTGACCCACTTGCTCGTTTGCCGGCCTATACTATAAAAAAAAAAAAAAAAATGTAATGCGTTACGACTGACGCTAACGCTGAAGACTCGGGTTCGATGCCCGGGTCGGGTAACAGTGATATTGGGTTTTTCTATTACGAAATGCTACGTATCAGCCCGTAGTCTGGAATCGTGCCTGGTATGGCGATAAGCTCGCCCCCTATCATATCATGGGATGGAGCTACACTCGGCGAAATGTGGGTGGACTGGTTACACATCTGCCTACCCCTTTAGGGATTACAGGCGTGAGTGCGTATGTATGTCGAAGCCAGTTAAGCCAGCCTCAGTCTCATATTGAGACAGCCTCAGTGGCGCACTGGGAGAGTAGCCGGATGTGAAGCGAAAGGCCGCAGCGAAAACAAATGTTTGGGTGATTCACAAATATATGTTTCATAATGTCCAGTAATTAAACTGGTTTCAATGCCCTTCAAACCGAAACACAACAGTGCTTACACACTGTAGCTACGTGGCAGAAATAAACGGTGCGGTGGTACCAACCCAGACGGCCTCGACGCTTACGAGGGACCTACCTACCACCTTGTAAACCAATACCACCGTCACGTCGGTTTTCTTTTGAGTTATGTTTGTGAGTTTGTGAATTTGAATATTTACTAGTCAATCACGTCTTAACAGGTGAACGGTTTTGGATGAAATTTGGCACACAGCTAGACCATGACCTAGATAAGGACATAGGCTTTTTATCCCGGAAAAGGTCGTTCATACAGAACGGAGTTACGAGCAAAAGCTTCTTCTTCTTCTTAGTTGTTCCCTCACTGCTGAGGATCGTGTCTTATACTCAATCGGTCAACGAGCAGCCTCCATCGGTTCGCTCCGTCGCCTGGTGGAGTGCGAGCAAAAGCTAGTGATGAATAAAAAGTATGTAATTCCATACACACACACGCGACGCTTCGGAATGAATTAACACCTCTCATAAATTGCGATCGTGTCGCGGTCGCCAGTTGTCCCGACCAAGGTCAACTGATGACCGACGTGCAATAAGAATCTGTTTATTCGGCCTGGAAAAATAACTAACCTAGCATATTTTTCGATAGGACTTGCAGTGTCAATAAACTCATTTCCGATTTTTGTGAACGTAGATAACTAGGTTCGGTGCCTCCGTGGAACAGCGGGCGAATAGCCGGCTGTGAAGCGAGAGGCTGCGGATTCGGTTCCCGCAGTGAGACAAAACTTTTGTGTAATCTACAAATACATATTTGTTTCGAGTCTGGGCTGACGTCAGGCAGGCTGCCGGTCGTAAAAGCCAAATCTTCCTGTACCATGTGTTGAAAAGCATGTTGCGCCGTCTCCATTGCTAGTAGGATATGGGCAGGTGGAAGATTACCCAGGGTTGTTGTTATTTTATGATATACTAGCTTTCCCGCGCGGTTTCTCCCGCAACTACAGCAGCTCCACCTGCCGGGTCCAATTATGAATCTAAACCATCCAGAGTGCCACCCAAACGCATACAAAAAAATCATTCAAATCGGTCCAGCCGTTTAGGAGGAGTTCAGTCACATACACACGTACAGTAGAATTATATATATAAAAGATGAGTCTTTTGGACTGTCGACTAATACCTAGCTGTTCGCAATATTCTGTCTATCGACTGATTTGCTTACTGTCAGTTAATTTTTGACACGTTTTATATGGTAGATCTGTCAAAATACTATTGATAGTAAGCAAATCTATCTTTATATAGAATATAGGAAATGGTTAGTTAAGGGCAAATAACACCCATCAGTCACATTATATTTTGTTATTATAGTGATCAGAAACTATGAGATACTTGAAGCCACTGTTCATGTACTAGGTCAGTCCAGACCTCAATACGAAACCATTATTTGTGGATCACTGAAATATTTGTGCGGGAATCTAAACCGCGGCCTCTCGCTTCACAGCCGGCGACTTGCGCGCCGCAGTGGCTGTAAATCTATCGAAAGCTGAAGAGACATACCGAGAAATATACTTGAGCTATACTTGAGTGAGGAAGCCCAAGATTCCTTACAAATTTATCATATCAATGATTTTATAAGTCCATTCACTGGCGTATTTTATGTGAATTTAGATCCAAATGGGCGCGTCTAGACGGCACATTCACAAGTTGTTGGATTTAAGCCAAAACTTAACCCGAATGTTCGGATTATAAAAGGAATTTTATAGCGTTCTGACCGGGTCTGAAGATAAACGTATTTCGACAAATACTAGTGGCGGCATTTCGAACTATGCTTATGGAGCAGTATTTTATAGTAGTAAATACATATAGATCCGTTTTTTTTATTAGCTTGAATGACGAGACGAGCAGGTCGCTCGCCTGATGGTAAGCGCCACGCCTGCTGCATAAACAGAAGCGACGCCACACAGAACTTTAAATAACAAAGCACTGCATGACACTGGACTGCGCTCGTCACCCCGAGACATAAGGTGTTAAGCCTCATTATGCCCAATATTCACTGGCTTCAGTGTCCTTCAAACCGGAACACAACAGTTGCTTGGCGGCAGAAATAGACAATCCGGTGGTACCAACCCAGACGGCCTCGCATACGAGGAACCTAGCGCCTTGTAAACCGTCAGCTTTGTCACACAGTAGTCATGCTGTGTACAAAGTGTGTGTGTATTTGTATGATCCACAAATATTTGTCTCGGGTCTGGGCGTTGTGGAACCGCAAGTCCCTCGTACGAGTAGTTCCTGATAACCACGATACAGGTTAACCTAGTGTGAAGTCAGGAGTATATGTGTGTGGCTGGTGGGTGTATTATTATTATAAACTCAATTATGCCTATGGAAAAACCAATATCCTTTAAAAGCCAATCAGAACCACACGCCAGTCACCGGTGCAGGACTAATCATGACAAAATTGGTTCTCTCACCAGCGGCACAATGTCTCAAGGCCAGCCCAACAATGGGTCACGCTCTGGCAGTGGGCGCGCCGGCGATGACGTCACGTGCCATCGCCAAGCCATGTGGAGCGGAACGGTTGTCGCCCACCGTCGCGCCGCGCCGTGGTAAGAGTGGGGAGCAACTTTGTCGTGCTTTTTGCTGCATTTTTTTACTTTGGCGCGTGCCATGCCGTCAATTGTAACGGTTGGATGTTTTTTTAAATTGTGTCATTGTATACAGTTTGAATTGCTATGAAATTACACTCAGCGGACAAAGATGTAGAAACGTTCGCCACATTTGTGTAAAATCGTTTACTTGCCGGATATATCTTATTTATTTTTATTTATTTATTTATTTATTTATTTAGTAATAAGAAGGGCTTAGAAGCCAATTACACTTACTACCTACATAATATTACAATTATTCCACAGTATACATTTAAAGTCAAATAACATTAGCTATGATAACGATAATAATTATTAAACACAATATTAGACAATACATTAAAGAATAGACCAGCAAAAAGACATACTGATAACAGAATATAGTAAAATAATAGTAATAAAGGTCAAAAGGGCAATTATATGGTAAAAATGAAACAAATATACATCACACATTAATTTCGCAATAGTGCAGACATTCAGACAATATCTCCTTCCATTCATCTGTAAATAAATCACAATGTGGCGCGCTGTCCAGGAGAGCATTGAAGGCAGCAAGAGTTCTTGGTATCGGGGATCTAGAGCGAGCCACGGTACGACACGTCGGAACAGCAAACATCTTGTGCGTCCTGCTCCGACAATAATTGTTAGGCACAAAGAGCCTACACAACTCGTCGCTCAGATCAGGAGCATCTACCATACCTCTGAGGATCTTGCACATCATTATCAATTGGTCTTTCCATCTTCTAACCTCTAAGGAATTGTAACCAAGGCAGCCCAACAGATAATTAGTGGGATACATATGTGGATAGTATGCATAGATCCGCTTATAAAGATATCTTATAAAGGCCTTTTGGACCTTTTCAAGTAGAAGCGCGTACGTACTTTCATAAGGATGCCAGACGCACGCACTCGCCTCGAGTTTACTTCGGATTAATGCAGCAAAAACCAGCTTGATTACTCCTATGTTATTAAAGTCATTCGAGTTGCGGAGCACAAAACCCAACCGCAGAAATTCTTTGATTGTAGATGACTTGGGTATTGTATCAGAACTTAGCTTATAGTCAAATGGAATGGGGCATCTCATACGGCCGAATGTCATCTGAAAGCATTTTGAAGAATTAAACTCCAATTTATTCACAACGCTTCAACAAAATATTGCATTTATATCCTGCTGAAGTAAGGCACAGTCTTCCTCTGTTTTAATATCTAGGTAAAGTTTGATATCATCAGCATATAATAAGCATTTTGCATATTTAATAACTTTTGGAAGGTCGTTGATCATTAATATGAAGAAGAGGGGGCCGAGAATTGAGCGCTGACTGACGCCGGAACGCGTGTGATAGGGCTGGGACTCGTAGAGACCGAGCTGAACATATTGTTGACGATCACGGAGGTAGTTCGCAACAAACCCGAGCAAACTTGGAGACAACCCCAAGGCAGAGAGCTTTTCCAGCAGCTTATCATTGTTAACCCTATCAAACGCCTTCCAAAAGTCAAAATCAAGGACATCCACTTGTACTCCTTGGTCAAGTCTGGTGGAGATAAAGTCAACAATTGTGAGGAGGTTTGTGTTGACCGACCTTTTCTTTCCAAAGCCATGTTGCTCATTACACAGGAATGGCTCAACTTGTTTATAGATTTTTGCGTGAAGAATATGTTCGATTATTTTGGCCAAAGTGGACAATACAGCGATCGGACGATATTCCTCAACACATGTCTTTTGCGAACCCTTAAGTATAGGAATGACTCTTGATAGTTTCCATTGAGAGGGATAATGGCCCGTCTTAAGTGCTACGTTGAACAGATGAACGAGGGGATCAATAAAAAATGTTTTTCCTTGCTTGATCTTATGCCTGCCTTTACAATTGAGGCCAACGCTGAGGTCTCGGGTTCGATCCCAGGGTCGGGTAAAGTGGTATTGGGTTTTTCTATTACGGTATGGTGATAGGCTCGCCCCCTATCATATAAGGGACGGAGATACGCTCAGCGAAATGTGGGTGTACTGGTTACACCTCTGCCTACCCCTTCGGGGATTACAGGCGTGAGTGCAATATTATAAATAGTTTTTGGGTTTCGGTTGCATTTCGGTAACGTCTCGTGATCTATGAAAGGTTATTTACAATGTTCCATTGATAATGTATATAAAGAAGTGATTTACCGAGGAGCTGTGTTGACCTCCGTTGATAACATTGCCATAGATACAGACTGAGCACGACTGTTCACCGAAACATGTTTAAAAATAACAACATTTACACAAATTCCAGACTTCGGACTGATACTGAGAATTTCGTAATAGAAAAACCCAATATCACTTTACCCGACCCGGGGATTGAACCCAAGATCTCAGCAGTACATACCGCGTACGAATTACAACTGCGCCACCGAGGCAGTCCTTACATCAAACTTGTTTTTTATATCTCACAATTTAGCAAAATAGATGTACAACTTCATTAGGCGAAACATTTCACCGCAACGAGATGAAACTGGTCCATCGGCCGTCCATTATGCTCTTCCTGTACGAATTCTTCTAAATTTACACAACACAGACGCGCCCACGTCCGCGGTGTGTCGGCCTTGTCTATTTTAAAGCCAACTTTTGTTACTATATCGGTTACGCGTTTAACAGGACGCGCCGGACTGCCGATCGCGGCTTGATTGGTCAAAAAAAGTTGAGTCATAGCTTTGACCCCTTTTTACGTGTTTGATGGGTTAAATTGTACAAGAATCACTAACTAATATTATAAATGCGAAATTGAGTTTGTTTGTTACGCTTTCACGCCTAAATCGCTGAACTGATTTTAATGAATTTTGGTAGAGATATAGATGGGACTCTGGAGACGGTTATAAGCTTATTTTTATCCCGGAAAAGACTGAAGACGCGGGCGGAGCCGCGAACAAAAGCTAGTGAGATAATAAATAACTAAAATATATGTAGACAGTTTTGTCTACAGTATAAACGGGCAAGCTCGACTGGGATCGTACCATAGTCTCAAAGAAAGCAGTCAGGAAGTGACACATGTTCAGATGCCAGCTTTCTGTTATTGAAAAATAAAATTTCTACAACTTGACACGACGACATTAAGATACGGCAAACAGGGTAGTTTCCTATATTGAATTTTATACATTATTTTATAAGCAACGGAAATATACGCAAAAGAAACCCTTTTATTAAAACACAATCAAAATTCAGGAATTTGCCCGCAGTTATGTCTTTAAATGTTGATATGAGGAAAAGTGGGTGCGTAGTAGGGATATCCCACTATCTCGCTTGCACGCGTGCACCATAATGAACATTTTACACAGAGACGTCAAATTTTGCGTCGTCTGTCATTTGACAATTACCCCTTCTACAGGATTTGAATAGCTTCTAACTTATTTATTTTTGGCCCGATTTATAAAATTCTTTCTGGAATAGATTTTTGAGTAACGTAACTTATTCATTTAAATAATAAAAAAAATCTAGTCAACTACCCTATTACAAGCAGTTCTGAAACTACAGTGATTCATCTCATAACTGATCCTTTTTTTTAAAAAAAGGACTGTCTCGGTGGCGTCACAACTGCCAGTTATAATGCGAACGGGTTTCGACTGAGGCCGACGCTGTGGTCTCGGGTTCGATATCAGGGTCCGCTAAAAGTTATATGGGGTTTTTCTATTACGAAATGCTCAGTATCAGTATCAGCCCGGAGTCTGGTATGGAGATACGGTAAGGCGTTAGGCTCGCCATAACACATCATTGGACGGAGATACGCTCGGAAAAATATGAGGATACTGGTTACACCTCTGCGTATGTATCTATTTTGAAAAAAACAAAGCCTATTCAAGTAAGAAAAGCCCTAACATACACTTAAGAATACAATTTATTCCATCAAGACACTATTTAAACAAATGAATTTCAACGATAGATCACAACTTGTGACCAATTAAGTAAAGCTCGGAACAATGGTGACTTTCACCTGGGCATGCGACAGCGACGGCGACGGCGACGGCGACCAGCGACCGATACCATCGCGACGACCGGTTGCGTTGCGCTCCATTGTCTTGTCGAATCGAATGCTCCGCATCTACTTTTTGTTTGTTTAATTGGGTCTTGAATGTTAAAGCGTGAATATATCATGAACCTCTGTGTGTAGAGTTCATTTTAATGCAGCATATGTTAGAGTGGTATGGACTGTCGAGACGAAAGTCGCAGGTTCGAAACCAGCCCCAAGTGCATACACCTCTGACTTTTCTAAGGTGATTTGATTGTGGGCTCCTTTTCTCCGCACTTAGCCCGTTGAATGTCGGGCCATTGTGCGTAAACTAACTTTTCTAAGGTATGTGTGTATTAATCGTTAATTATCACTTGCTTTAACGGTGAAGGAAACATCGAGAGGAAACCTGTATACCTGAGAAGTTCTTCATAAGAATTCCGAAGCTATGTAGACTTCACATTTCCTCAGGATATTTCCTTCATCGATAAAGCAAACGATAATTAACAATAAAAACTAAGAGAAGTCAGAGGTGCATTCTCTTGGGGCAGGTTTCAAACTTGCGACATTAATATCGGCAGTCTGAACCAATACCCGCTGACCTATCGCTGCTTTTATAATTTCTACTATGAAAAAAAAAACCTACACCAGCAAATACCATAGAAAATGAGTCAACTATAGTGGAAATAGCAAACGGTTGGTACATCAAAAAGAAATGTCTTCCAAGAACCACATTCGGTATCTGGTATTGTAGTATCGAACGAGCATTTGAGTTTATCGCACTATCGCACTATCGCACTGCACTGCGATACCGATGGCGAGGTTTCGGTGATAAGATAAAGAAAAGAACGATACGTAGTATACGATCCGTACTCACTAAGTAGTGATGTCACTAATTTTACGAAAGATTTCGAAATATATATTCGTTCCAACAGAACGCAAGCAGAATGGATTTCGAAATTCAGAAGGCCAATTCTAGTAATTAAAAATAACATTCCGATCCAATCTTAGTGTCAAGAAAGTTGCAAATGGTATTCTCATAAACCAATAATCAATGTCAAATGTGAACATTTTTAAACGACACGATATGTCCTTATATAAACGGTCAAAATTTTAACTGAATTGAGATTGCAATGAGATCGAGATGACATTTTATTGACACTGGACAGAACTTAAAGAGGAACAGAATACAATTTTTCAGTCAAAACACAATCTAATCTCAGTTTGGTTAAAATTCAAACACTAACGCCCGGTTTCTGAAAGGCTGATCAATGTTAAATTAACTAATCAAATGTCAAATCTCATGTCAAGTCGAAATTGAGTTGCTAGAAGCGTGATCAACACTTTTGATTTGACACACATGTTAGCTAACATAACATTCAAATTAATATGAAAAATCGTATGTCAAGCGTTACTAAAGAGAGATCAAATATATTTTTTTTTCACTATATAACGTTTCAGCAACTCGAATTGATTTGACAGCGATGTCAACTCAAAGTTCTGTTAGTTGAATGTTGATTTGACTAGCCTTTCAGAAACCGGGTGTGTATAAGTTATATACGAGAATCGGCCTGCAGATTGCGTGCATCATGAAATGTACAGATTATACTGAAACATCTAATATCTGACACTCGAAATCAACTACATCACTAGCGCAAATGCAATCTTATCGAGTCGACACGTTATCAGAAAGTTTAACGTCGGACGGAACGCATTCCACCACTGATTTTATTATTGTCTTTACTATTTCAATACAATCGATTTGGATTTCTCATATATGTAATATGAATCATATATCCCGTGTTTTTTTTTTCTATAGTATAGTCCGGCAAACGAGCAATTGGATCACCTGATGGTAAGTGATCTCCACCGCCCATGTACGCCCATAATACTAAAATAATCAAGGGCGCGTTGCCGACCTTAAAGAAAAGGGATAAGTTAGGGATTGGGAAGGGGCGGGGAATTTGGGCCTCCAGATATCTCACTCACCGTACGAAACGCAACAACAAACTGCTACTTTACGCCGGTTTCCTGTGAGACAGTGGTAACGACCGGGACGAGTCGGCGCATTCATGCTGTAGTCAGAACTGTCTACAGCGTGGCTCTACCATTCACGAAAGATTATTAACGTCGGTCGTCACTCAATGAAGCTGGATTAGTACTCCCATCCCACCGGCGCCAATTCCCGCGGAATGTGATTAATTCCACTTGACCCGTGAGACGCGACCTCGCGTCCCACTGCGGCTGGGATGTCGTCATGCTGACATCATATCCTGTCTCAAGGCCACCGCATTATCCCGAAGGAAGGACTCATGGTCAGGAAGGCTGGGTAATAGGCGCAAATTGAGTTTCATAAGATGTATACGAGTTTACATTAGCGCGGTAAAATGGCAACATTGTACTCGTATGTGATTGTGTTTAAATAATTTAGGTACTTTTCAAAAGCCTTTACATTTTTTACAAGTTACATTTTTTTTTTTGGATGGACGCTTGCTGTTAGCCTGACGTGAGTCGGCTTTAGTCAGCGACACCGGACTTTCGGGCGAATGCTTGTGAATTTCTCTAAAAATGTATGTATGTATTTCGAAGGTATCTACTGCCAACCCGCATTAGGGCAACGTGGTGGATGAAGGCCTAACCCCTCTCATTCGTGGAGGAGGCACGTGCCCAACAGTGGGACGGTAAAAATACAGTGCTCATATATTTTTTTTTAAACAAATATAAGGTGTGTTGTATTCTCTCTGTTAACGTTCTCTCGGCACGTCATATACACACCCAGATATTACTCGCAGAATAAATCTGTCAGTGTATATCTTAGGCCACTTTTAAATCACGCTCTTTTGAGCTGATTGGCTCCTATTCGAACGCTTCCATGACGCAGCAGGCGAGAAAACGGCTGTGAAACCATAGGCCACGGGTTCGATCCTCCGAGACAAATGTGTGAACCACATTTCGAGTCTGAGTGTAATGGGACTAGTACTACTACTAATAGACTAGTGTAGGTTAACTGAATGTGGGGTCGGGACCTATGTGTGCGACTGTTGGGTTTATTTATTTATTAATAAATCCTGATAAAAATCATCGCTACCTGCCTAGCAAATAAATAAATAAATAAATAAATACACCCAACAGTCACACACATAGTCCTGACCCCACACTAGGTTAAACCTGTATCGTGGGTATCAAGAACTACGAGGGACTTGCGGTCCCACAACACCCAGACCCAAGACAAATATTTGTGGATCAGACAAACATTTGTCAAGGCGCGGGAATCGAACCCACGGCCTCACGCTTCGCAACCGGCTACTCGCCCGCTGCGCCACGGCGGCTGTAATATTATATCACAAATGTTCTATATTCAAACAGTTATCTACCAACATACTAATAGAAACCCTTACAAATAGTAAATTCTCGTACTAATTCATAAACTGACTCAGTCTATGAATTACAATAATGTAACTATATACATGCACATGATATAACTACGCGACGCATCAATATATTCAACAACAATTGCCAACCGACCGAACAAACCAACAAACCGAACAATTGCATGTCAAATGTCCAAAATGTGCATACATACGTAACTTTATAATGGGACAGAACGAGACAACAATTGTCATCGACTGTTTAGACACTCTAAACCGCTCGCCCAACCCCTACATTTAAGCGACCATGCTGAGGGCACCTCTTGTGGGATACAAACCTCAGGACATACCAAATATCATTTTGATACTTCAGTAGTACTTCATTTTAGTTAGTAATTAAACAAAAAATGCATTAAAAATTTCAATTAACAGATGGACGTAGAAATAACACAGTAGGGAAGATTTCAAACATCATCAATCAATGTTTTTACTTAACACAATTTTTTCACTTTCTTCCTTACAAAAAAGGATAGACTGATTAAGTTAAACATTGATTTAAATAGTATTGATAAGGCCAGTAATATTTTTTTTATCATAATATTTTGATTCTGAATGATTTACATCATCGACATTCTAAATATCCACTTTTCCCTATCAGTTGCTCAAAATGTATACCTCGCCTGGTGTAATCGACAGCCATTTTCCATCTCTCTCTAACCTGTACATCCATCACCTTCTAAGGATTTCGTAGGACCGGTTGAACTTGTTCACATAACGAATTTTGTTCACAAAAAACTACTCGGGCTCAAACTCGAACGATATGCGAGGACACGGTTCGGTTTCATGTGGATTTTTGGTAACATACCACGTTGTGTATACGCTACTTTCGATTTATGAGAGCCTGGTATCCAGACTTTATAAAATGACTAGGTACAACAAGTTGGCAGATTCAGGACAATTCAAAAACTATCGTTAGCCCTGGGCACGGGTCTCCTCTACTGAATGAGAGGGGTCAGGCCTTAGTCCACCACGCTGGCCTAATGCGGGTGGCCAGACTTCACATACCTTCGAAATTCTTATAAAGAACTTCAGGTATGCAGGTTTCCTCACGATGTTTCCTTCACCTACGTATACTTATAATCTATACAAATAAATAAAATTAAAGTGTCTGTAATATTAAAATAACCGCTTTTTACTACATGCATATGAATTTATATACGGTACATATACCAAATAATTTTTTTTTAAATTTTTGTGTCAGTTTGTTCCGGCTAATCTCTGGAACGGCTGGACGATTTTGACGGGACTTTCACTGGCAGATAGCTGATGTAATAAGGAGTAGGAGTAGGCTACTTAGATACTTTTTTATCCCGGAAAATGACAGTCACGCGGGCGGAGCCGCGAGCAAAAGCTAGTCTTTAAATATAAATTCTAACGAAACCAACAGTAAATACACTCGACACACGTCTATCGTTCGCGTAATCTATCATTGTAAAATAAGGCGTCTATAAAAGGCCATATTCCACTATTATTGTACGCCTTACATGGGTGTTATGGGGCAAGATGGACGCTTAAGGAATTTGGGGTCATAACAAGGTTGTACGCAACTGGCACATGGGATATATACGTAGGTGTATATGTACTGCACAATTGGTCTCCAAATAAAGGATAACTTTTACTAACATAATCCGTAAGCAAATATTGTTACTAACACACTATGGATTCTCAGAGTTCGAAATAAAACATATTTTTAATTATATATACACACATACAGAGACGAGAGATGTTTGTTTTTCAAAGGGGTAGATAGAGTCAAGAGATTTATTTCCATTTGCTACGATCCTTGCACATATCTTTGGACTCCTTCACTGTCAATAAATTCTTCATGCATGCGGTAGACAGCGGCCTGGCTGTGTTCTGGCATTGTTGAGGTCCACAGGCGGCGGTAACCACTCGCCATCAGGTGAGCCGTCCGCTCGTCTGTCTATCAGGGGCAATAACAAAAAAAAAATGCATGCTCGTCGGTTTTGAGTCATTGATCTCACTACGAAGCATGCTTAATATCTTGCGAAGTGAAGGAATTTTAGAAGGAAAGCGGAACCTGTCACTGTGCCGGGATAGCCGGCAAAAACAAAAATACATTTAAACATAATATAAAATTGCCGAAGATATCGGAGCGGCAACATTTTTTTTTTTAATTATTACATTGAATGACGAGACGAGCAGGTCGCTCGCCTGATGGTAAGCGCCACGCCTGCTCATAAACAGAAGCAACGCCACACAGAACTTTAAATAAAGCAATGCATGACACTGGACTGCGCTCGTCACCCGAGACATAAGGTGTTAAGTCTCATAATGCCCAGTAATTACACTGGCTTCAATGTCCTTCACACCGGAACACAACAGTGCTTACACACTGTTGCTTGGCGGCGGAAATAGACAAAGCGGTGGTACCAACCCAGCCGGTCTCTCGCAAACGAGGGACCTACCACCTTTGTTCTCAGAAACATTACATAAAAATTTGTAAAACAATATCATTAGTTGCGACTGTTTACGTAACACTTTTCATACAAAAATGTTTGTAAGCCATTTTGTACGTAGACAACACATTTTCCTTATCATACATACACAAGCTCACACCTATAGCCTCGAAGACGTAGACAGATATGCAACTAGCGCTCCACAAACGGTTCCTATAGGGATTTGACTAAAGTAGGTATAGATAATTCAACTCGTTCTTGCAAATGTCAACCGTCAAGAGACGTTGGCATCTATCAGTCACGATCGATAGAATTAGGCCGGTTTGAAATTACTGGATATTGACTGGCTGACCCCGGAACGCGACTCGCCTGAACGAGCCGTTATGATGGGTTTTTCACCGGTACGGTGGCTATCCAGTCAGGTACAAAAATGATCAGGTACCACCCCATCAACACAGAAAACCGACCTGAAGTATCAGCTTATTGTTGAGTTTCGATTGGTGAGTAAAGCTGGGTCTCCGACACATATTTTTCTCTACACACTACACAAAAATATCAACACAAAACAAATTCTTGTTTATAAACACACGTTGTCTCCTGCTCAGGGATTTTTATTAGATGTTTTCATTTAGACGCGACGCTTTGGACAGTTATCCCGCTCCCCTCCACCCGCGCAGAGGCGAAATGTATAAATGTTTTTCATCAACCATGCAAAAGCAAAAACATTGTTTCCAACTTTTTTTTTATAGTATAGGCCGGCAAACGAGAAAGTGGGTCACTTGATGGTAAGTGATCTCCACCGCCCATATTACTAAAATAATCATGGGCGCGTTGTCGACCTTAAAGGAAAGGGATAATAAGGGATTGGGAATGGGAGGGGAATTTGGGCCTCCGACAACTACACCAAACGAAGTTTCGTCAGCAAAAATGTGTAGCGATACAGTGTTTTGTGTAGTATTTACGGAAAACATGAGGAAAAGACCCAACTTGAAATATCTGGAAGCCTAAATCCTTCTTCCCTTCACAATCCCTTAATTATCCCTTTCCTTGAAGGTCGTAAACACATTTATAATTTTTTCTAGCGTTGTGCGTGTTCAACAGGCGGATGAGGTAATTTGCCATCAGATCATAAACTGGCTCGTTTGCAGACCTGTTATAAGAAAAAAAACATGCGCGGCAGTCTTTGGGGACTGCCGATAGAAAATTCACAAGTTACTTAGTGAAAACTAAGTAACTTGTGAATTGTTTTAGCTATTAGTTTTTTTTTTTAACTTTATATACATAACATGTATAAAGGCGGACTTAATGCCAAAGGCATTCTCTACCAGTCTACCTGTGGGTGATGCAGAGACGAGACAATGTGGGAGTATATAAATAGTCGAATATAAAAAACTAACAAGAAAAAATAAGTAGACAAGATACTAATACATAAATCTAGATATATAGAAGACTATGATACATTACTTACATAAATACACATAAACTAATTATATTATATACACTAGTACTTACATAAATATTTTAATATATACATATAGTATGAATCTACTTTTAATAATTTTTGGTTTGTAAAGAAGTGTTAAAGATCAATTTAATTGTATACTAATAACGCACGGAGGTATATCTATATACATATACAATACATATAGCTCATGGAAAGCGTTCGGTGACGATGACGCGAGTTCCATGATTTTTGTTCAACCAAAAAGTGCTTAACGCGCCTAAAGAAGTTTTCACTTCAATAAACACTGTATAGTATACTAGAATATCTCTCCAAATCGCTCCATCCTCGCACAAACTATTCAAAAACGAAACATAGGCTACACTACAAATAGAATTGTGCCGAGTCGTGTTTGTATATGCTATACATTTATTGGGTGCCAAAAATAGACAAGCAATGAATATAAAACGGGTTCTATGAGACTGGAACTGTGGACTCGCCACTGCGGTAGGTTGATGCATGGTAGAACTTGTCTATACTCGGATCCTATAACTTATGGACAGCTACACATAGAATGCGACTTACCGACCAGTTGAGCGTTATCGAACGTCACCTGGTTGATACATGCCTTTTGTTTATAGACTAGGGGCTTTGCCCATGTTTTTCCACAAAACATAAAATAAAAATTAATTTGCTTGTCCAAAAATATGTCATGCTAACATTGATTCATTGATTCCTATGCTATATTTTTTTAATTCTCTTACAAAGAAAAGAAGGTTAGTAATACATTCTCTTTGACTAGCCGTAAACATTACAGACCAGAGTATTGTCTAAACATTTCTTCTTTTTGTTCAACTAGGGGCTTTGCCCGTGTTTTTCCACAAAACATAAAATAAAAAAAAAACTTAATGTCCGACGAATATGAGACATATGTTACTTTCTTCCGCACATTATTCTGCGACGATTGGTATCGGTCTCGACCCCATACCCCCAGCGGTTTCGGAGGAGATAGCGTGACAAGCTTTTGTCAGCGGCGGCGGCGGCAGTTACTTTTTTTAGAATAGTGAGAAACACTACGACACTAGACAGCAGGTGTTGTGGGACCTCAAGTCTCTCGTAGTTACTGGATACCCACGATACAGGAATGTTGGGTATATTTATTTATTACTACGTACAGTCATCTTCATATTTGCCCTACTATCAGTTATTTGTAACCTTCTCATCTGTAGGTGTCTCAACTTAACTTACGAAACGTTTTTTATAGGACTGGTTTTTATTTACGCCTATTAGCAAATACTACTATTCGTAAGCAATATGTATAGCTTGCTGCTTATAGTTATAACATAGTAAACTAACATATATAGTTAACCCTAATTATAGTCCACGAATACTTCCAAATATATAATCACTAGCACGTATATTCCGGCATAAATAATGGCATATGATTCAATCCAGGCTATGATCTATATGTATGCCAAATTTAATCCAAATCTGTTTAGCATGTATGGCGTGAATGATTAAAAAAAATCGAAACTCCCACGTTTATATTAGCAGAAGCATGATCACCCGTGCCCAATATGGTGATAAGCTCGCCCCCCCTCACATCGTGGGACAGAAATAAGTTCGGCGAAATGTGGGTGTCGAGTTACACTTCTGCCTACCCCTTCGAGGAGAATAGGCGAGAATGCGTATGTATGAGCAACCGTCTACATTTCCTCAAACTTAAATATCTAGTAACTTTTGACTCGACCGGCATGCGAACCCAGCACCGCACAGTGGTGGCTTTTAATCCCCCCTTTACCGTTACACAAGCACGACCAGTTGAAGCTCGCTCCGATGTATTGAGGTCTTCGGTTTACAAACGAAATGTTACTCCACAACGCGCTGTGCTATTGATTTTACTAATCTTTATATACATATAATCTTACTGTACGTGTGTATGTCACTGAACTCCTCCTAAACGGCTGGACCGATTTTAATGATTTTTTTTGTATGCGTTTGGGTGGCGCCCTGGATGGTTTAGATTCACAATTGAACCCGGTAGGTGGAGCTGCTGTAGATGCGGGAGAAACCACGCGGGACAGCTAGTTTTTTATAATTAATTAGATCGTTGATATAACGTTGTTTAATTTACTAGGATTCGTTGTGCAGACGTTATTGTCCATGTCTTTAATTGTAACGCAGCATCCAATCCCAAAAGCACTATAAATTATAATAATCTTGAACAAAAATCACTTAAAACAACACAGTACGTTAGAAATGGCTATGCTAGGCTGGTGAGAAGGTAGGTACTGACTGAATAGAGACCACTGTACATTTTTTTTTTATACGTAATTTGCTCGCGTTTGGCCGTTGGAAATCACTTATGGAAAAAAGGCGATGCAGTTATATAGCGAGAAGTCCAATCTCTCGACACCGTTTTTATATTGGAAATGGAAAAACGCCTATCCTTGATTTTTATTTTACGAATCATCGGTACGTTGGTGATATTTAAGAAATAAAACGGGGATTAGGAACAAGAGGGGGGCATTTGGGCCTCCGAATATCTCACTCACCGTACGAAACGCAACAGCAAGCTGCCAGATTACGTGGGTTTTCTGCGAGACAGTGGTACTAAGCTGGTCAAAATGCTGTGTCTACAGCTAGGCTCTGGTTTAAAGTATTTTTTATTGTTATTATATACATACAGTTGTGTATATTTATGTATTAAGTGAACGCTGAACCGGGCCTGTTGCGTAAACGTTAAAAGTTCAAAACTCGTAGCGTCCGCCATCGGAGCATCTACTATCACGCCTGATGGTAAGCGATAATGTGGCCTAAGATGAATCACGCTTGCCTAGCAAAATACGATTCACTCGCGACTTGAAAACACCCAGATTATATTTATACATATGGTGTAAAATCCGCCATAGTAGGTCGTTCAGGCGAGTAGAGTTCCGGTGTCAACCAGTATATATTCATTAACTTCAGACCGGCAGAATTCTGTCGACCATCTAGACTTAAGATACATTGTGTCTCTCTCTCTCTCAGTATATTTGGACTGCACTGTTCTTACTATCAGTTCCAGTGTAGCTAATAGGGTAGTTTCCTATATTGAATTTTATACATTATTTTATAAGCAACAGAAAATGACACGCAAAAGAAACCCTTTTATTAAAACACAATATAAATTGGTTCAGAAATGTGCCCGCAGTTATGACTTTAAATGTTGGTATGAAGAAAAGTGAGTGCGTAGTGGGGATATCTCACTATCTCGCTTGCACGCGTGCACTATAATGAACATTTTACACAGTGACGTCAATGGTTGCATCGTCTGTCATTTGACATTTACCCCTTCCACAGGATTTGAATGGCTTCTAACTTATTTATTTTTGGTCCGATTTATAAAATTCATTCTGCAATATATTTTGAGTAAAGTAACTTATTGATTTAAATAATAAAAAAAACTAGTCAACTACCCTATTAGAATGACAGTGCGGCTGTGGATTGGATGTTTAATTTCCCTTTTCACTCCATACTTATACAGCAAACACTATCAATAGATTTACAGTCAGTCATCTCTTCAACAAATATACATGCATATGCGTATATCACGCCTGTAATCCCCAAAGGGGTAGGCAGAGGTATACCTGGTTATAACCAATACACCCTCATTTAGCCGAGCCTATCTCCGTCTCATGATGTGATAGGGGGCGAGCCTATCGCCATATCGGACACAATTTCAGACTCCAGGTTGATACTAAGCATTCCATGAAAGAACAACCCAATATCACTGAACCAGACCCGGGGATCGAACCCGAGACCTCAGCGTCAGCCTTAGTCGTAACGCGTACGCATTACAACTGCGCCACCGAGGCAGTCAGAAATATATCATTGTTAAATAGCATAGAATGAGTAATGGTAGTGTAGCAGTGGATGAGAGGTTTTAAACCGGTCGCACCGGTTCCTTGCAGTCTGCTCCGATGGCGGACGCTACGAGTTTTGAACTTTTAACGTTTACGCAACAGGCCCGGTTCAGCGTTCACTTAATACATAAATATACACAACTGTATGTATATAATAACAATAAAAAATACTTTAAACCAGAGCCTAGCTGTAGACACAGCATTTTGACCAGCTTAGTACCACTGTCTCGCAGAAAACCCACGTAATCTGGCAGCTTGCTGTTGCGTTTCGTACGGTGAGTGAGATATTCGGAGGCTCAAATGCCCCCCTTTTGTTCCTAATCCCCGTTTTATTTCTTAAATATCGCCAACGTACCGATGATTCGTAAAATAAAAATCAAGGATAGGCGTTTTTCCATTTCCAATATAAAAACGGCGTCGAGAGATTGGACTTCTCGCTATATAACTGCATCGGCTTTTTTCCATAAGTGATTTCCAATGACCATAAACACAAACCATATAAAACCATACCTACGTTGTCAAGCTTTAAGGAAAGTAATTCCACGTGTATATTCTTTATTGCGGTAGCCTGCGAATTATCAAGTGGGTGACCTGATGATAAGACCCATTGACGTCCACAATACCAAAAGAATCAGGGCCGCGTTGCCGACCTTAAAAGAAAGAGCTAATAGAGAGATCGAGTAGGGGAGGAGGAACTTTGGGCAGCAAACCGCTACTTTATTTTGGTTTTCTTTGAAACACTGGTAAAAATCCCGTCGAGCCGGCCCATTCGGCAAATTTGTTTACAGTATGGCTCTGCCAATCAAGCCTCTACCTCAATATAATAACCTAATTCAACCGACAAACCTCTCGAAATCAACTAGAAAAGCATCTTCAACTTTAAATTACCAGATTTTCCAACACCCACAGAAAGACAAAAAGGTGAAACTGATAACACCTTTTTTGTCAGACGTTAAGAAGCGTATTGTACCTTTCTTAGACCCAAGGTCAAGACAATACCTCGACGAGGAGATACCAAGAAGTTCCTCGAAGTCAGAACGATCATGGGTAGATTTATAAAAGTTTTTAACCACAGACGCCCAACTCCCCTCTTCTTAACCGATATAACGGCGCACCGTTACAGCAAAGGTTAAGCGGCTATTGGACCAACGCCAAATATTACTAATATGAAATGCTAGGCATTTGTTTGGTAAATAGTGGGTTCCGTGGTGGATGAATGTTTACGTATCGATTATTTTGAGAGTTGATATCATTCGTAATTCGTACGGTTGTGCTGGTCTTGTAGTAGAAATATGACTATATCCCATGGGCGTTAGTATTCTTTTGAGTGAAATAAGCTACGGTCCTGACACACCTCTTTTGCTTCTACCAAATTCACACATCTATTACATTTTCGTCGGTCGAGAGAACTCGTGACGTTTTCTGAGATCATTTATTTGATTTATATTTTCTCCTAGGGCACCCTCTTCTGACCCTCCATACATATTTGCACGATAAATACCTTTTGTAAGTTGTCTTCCATCCTCTCCATATGTCCCAACCATTTCAGCATACCCGTTTCTATCTTGGTCACCACATCATTCTTTAACTTATTGCGATCCCTTATCACAATATCCGGTCAGAAAGGATGACTCCACACATATTCCTTAGCGAGTGCATTTCCACCGACTTTCATGCAACTTCTATCAAACCCAACATTCACTGCCATTAATAAGTGTCGGAAGTCAGAAATAGCAATAAATCTGACATATATGTATATGCATCGATTTGGATTATAATTTTTTTGTTTGAGAGTTCATGGTGGTCCCATATAAATTTGGTCAAGATCTGATGACGGAGTGTTAGAGAAAATGGGATACTACTCAAGGAAAAACCTCTGACGTAAAAAAACGCATTCAAATAGGTTCATTCGTTTATAATGCCACAGACAAATTGGTCAATCGTATAACATCCCTCGTTTTTGTCAGGGGGGTAAAAAATATAATTTAAAAATGTACCACGATATGGATATTGAAGACGTTTTTTTAATTGTATTACTATAAAAACAGTCACACGACATCTCGGGTGATTCACAGCACGATTGTGAATTCCGCCATCTGATTCCGGTACTTATTATTTTCGTCTGTGATCAAATCAACACAGTCACCAAATGACTCCCTGTACTAGTGCTTTTGCCTATATCAGTTGGGGAGGCCAGTGTTTATTTACGATTTCCTACACTTATTTAAGTAAAAGCTTTTCCACCCGCGTGAATGTCTTTTTCCAGGATCCATATATCTTTGTATCATTATTTGAAAATACATATGCACTCACGCCTGTAATCCCCCAAGGGGTAGGCAGAGGTGTAACCAGTACACCCACATTTCGCCGAGCGTATGTGGGTATATGTATCCCTTATGTGATAGGGGGCGACCCTATCGCCATACCGGGCACAAATTCCAGACTCCGGGCTGATACTGAGCATTTCGTAATAGAAAAACCCAATACCACTTTACCCGACCCGAGGATCGAACCCGAGACCTCAGCGTCGGCTTTAATCGTAATGCGTACGCATTACAACTGCGCCACCGAAGCAGTCAACAAATGTATGATCGAAAAATGTTTGTTTCGTGTCTGGGTGTTGTGGGACCGCAAGTCCCTCATAGTTCCTGATACCCACGATACCGGTTAACCTAGTGTGGGTTCAGGACTATGTGTGTGACTATTGGGTGTATTTATTTCATTTATTTTTTTATATACACAAAAAAGTACACATAGCAAAGAGCTCACTTGAGATTTGTTTTTAATACGGGCTTAAAACTACTAGGTATGTATTACACAGCAATATGAACAACATGCGTATCATTGAATGAATCATGCACGTATACACTGTAAGCGCCAAGCCAAACGAGGAGTAACCACATGTCGTTTAGGCTCTACGATGCCACTGACTTTCAAACTTATAACATTCCTTTTTTTCGGGGGTTAAAAACAATTATCAGATATCTGCATCGAAATAAGATAACTAAAACGATAACTCTCATATGAATCTGTCAAACATACGGCTCCACTTACTGACACATGCAAAGGTAACACACTCATACACACAACAAAAATTAATGAACGCAAAATCAACTTTATTTCATAAAAGTTAATGTCTAAATATTAAATTTCTAACTCGAGATACGACGTTCAGCACCGCGCAAAAAATTAAACGTATTAAGTGTCAACTAGAGATCATGAATCAATTTTTATTAACGAGCTGCACGGACTTTTATAGCCCCGCCCCCTTGCATAGAGTTTTGGCAAGGTAATTTTTTGCTTGAGTTACGTTTTTTGTCATCTTATTTATGGATGGATATCTGTCAATATGTAAACAATGAACAAATTTTACACACATCCAGTTAACGAAATATATTCAAACACAGAATAAGACGCGTATCTCTCTATTCTAAAAAAAAGTAACTGGCGCCGGCGCCGCTGCCAAAAGCTTGTCACGCTATCTCCTCCGAAACCGCTGGGGGTATGGGGTTGATACCGATACCAATCGATGCAGAATAATGTGGGGAAGAAAGTAATATATGTCTCATATTCGTCGGACTTTAAGTTTTTATTTTATTTTATGTTTTGTGGACAAACATGGGCAAAGCCCCTAGTGATGGAAAAAAAAATTGAAATTCCGACAATCCCCGAATATATCATGAACCCGGCACACCGACACAGTCTGGTAGCTGGCGCTGATCCAACTAGCGTCACTGTATTCACAATATAACGAACCCGCTTTACCAGGAACACTAAATTAGACTTTGATTTTTTACAGTTTTAGAATACATATATAGTTTTTTTTTAAGTGATGACGTTATCAATGACAATGCATTTGTGAAAGGAATTAAATGAAATGAAATAGTTTATTAATCATGTAGGCAATTAAAATAGTGTTTATGACAAGTCAGTACAAAATAAAGAAACTTATGTATAGAAATCTATCAACTAATGTGTACATAACATACATAGCATCGTCACAATAAACTGGGCAACTATACATACATACGCACTCACGCCTGTAATCCCCGAAGGGGTAAGCAGAGGTGTAACCAGTACACCCACATTTCGCCGAGCGTATCTCTGTCCCATGATGTGATAGAGGGCGAGCCTATCGCCATACCTGATACAAATTCCAGACTCCGGGCTGATACTGAGCATTTCTTAATAGAAAACCCCAATACCACTTTACCCGACCCGGGGATGGAACCCGAGACCTCAGCGTTGGCCTCAATCGTAACGCGTACGCATTACAACTGCGCCACCGAAACAGTCAGACCACTAAATTAGACTTATTTTTTATAGTTTTAGAATATAGAGATTTTTTTCAAGTGATGACGTAATCAATGACAATGCATTTATGAATGCAAACATTGTATATCACATACAACTGTAAAAAAACAGATTTACTAGGGGTCGATGACCTTAAATGCAAGTTTCACACACGACGACAGCGAACGTCCAGTTTATATACAAATGTATATAGTGAAAGAAGTCTATCACTTTGCTAATGATTACAACCGTACTTGACCGTGGAAAAAGATCCAAGCTCGACTGAGTTCCCACACAAGAAAGAAAGAAAAAAATATTTACAAAAATTACAAGGAAAACGAAAATACAAAAAACACTTAAATTAGATGTGCTCGTCACAAAAACGACACCAACTCAGCATAAGCTGGTAATAAAACAGCACAATCATACAGCACCCTCTTATATACTTCACCACGCCTCACTATCCTACATCCATCCATCCAGTCGTTCCCTCAATGCTGAGGATCGTGACCGTATCAGGCCGAGGTAGTAAGAGTCCTCCATCCGGTTCTGTCACCGGCCAAGTGAATTGCATCGTGCAGTTTCAGTTGCAATGGTTTAGTGATTTGTTCACTCCATTTAGCCGGTGGTCTACCACGAGAGCGCCTAACCTTCACTTTTCTCGTCAAAATATTCTTCTCAAGGCTGTCATTTTTGCGAGTGATGTGTCCGAAGAAAGAGAAGATGCGTCTCTTGCAGACTGTAGACAGCCGAGTGCGTGCGTTTATTAGTACGCATAAATCTACATAATTCTAATCTACCCACTTAATACAGTTATTTCCCTGAGTACCCTCAACAACAGCAAGAAACAGTGCTATTACTATTATGAAGCTAACAATAAGTACGTTTAAAGGTGGTACGACCGAGATGGTATGGTAAATTCTAGACTTAAAGTTTAAAGTTGCCCTTGGCGGCCTAATTACTTCATAATTTAAACAAAGGATTCGATTTGATGACTACCGCCTGCCTGTCTGACGTCATCCCCTCTGGGAAGAACTAAACTGCCATCAATATACCAATATTTGGTAATGCCTATGGTCCATATCGACCTTTAAAACAGAAAAAATAACAATAATAATAATACTTAACAATAGGGTAGTTGACTAGATTTTTTTTATTATTTAAATCAATAAGTAACGTTTCTCGAAATCTATTGCAGAAAGAATTTTATAAATCGGACCAAAAATAAATAAGTTAGAAGCCATTCAAATCCTGTAGAAGGGGTAATTGTCAAATGACAGACGACGCAACATTTGACGTCACTGTGTAAAATGTTCATTATGGTGCTCGCGTGCAAGCGAGATAGTGTGATATCCCTACTACGCACCCACTTTTCCTCATACCAACATTTAAAGTCATAACTGCGGGCACATTTCTGAACCAATTTTGATTTTGTTTTAATAAAAGGGTTTCTTTTGCGTATCATTTTCTGTTGCTTATAAAATAATGTCTTAAATTCAATATAGGAAACTACCCTATTCTGGACTAATATAAAAATATTGTAAACTTTATAGTTGCGCAGTGTATTTTGACGATGCTATTATGTATGTTATGTATACATTAGCTGATATGATTTCTGTAATTACATAATTATATTTATATTCTTTATTTAGTACTGACTTGTCATAAGCGCTATTTTAATTGCCTACATGATGAATAAAACTATTTCATTTCATTATAAAATATAAATTTTTGATCAGAATATGTTTTGTATTATAAATATAGAAACAAAACAAGTTTTTACTAGTCATACCGGAAAACGTTACACATATATCTATAATTAACAATATAGCCAAAGTTTTGTTCGATAGGTCATTTATTTTTGTTATTTTTAGTCGGATTTGATTGGTAGAGCCATGCTGTAGATACTTGAGTCCACAGCCGGCTCGTCCAGGTCGTTACCACTGTCTCACAGAAAACCGGCGTAAAGTAGCAGTTTGCTGCTGCGTATCGTATGGTGAGTGAGATATCCGGAGGCCCAAACCCCTCCCTTTCCTTTAAGGTCGGCAACGCACCCATAATAATTTTGGTGTTGTGGGCGTACATGGGCGGTGGAGATCACTTACCATCAGGTGACCCACTTGCCAAAAATATTGTTGTCTGTGGTGCGAGAATCGAACCCGTGGCCTCTCACTTCACACCCGGATACTCGCTCATTACGCCACGGATGTTGGCAAATAATGTTAAAATTTGTTAGGTTACATAAATGGCTAAAATTCCTGTTTAGAAGTAATTATTGAAGTGCTATTCATGTTTATATTTATTCACAGATAATGTGGTTCTTTATTTATTAATAACCTGCGAGTTTAATTTAGATGCCTTGATGGCGCAGTTATAAATGCGTACGCGTAACGACTGCTGTGCGGGTTCGATCCCCGGATCGGGATTTCTATTACGAATTATTAGCCCGGAGTGTGAAACTATGTCCGGTATGGCGATCGGCTCGCACCTATCAAATAAAAGCTCGGCGAAACATAAGTGTACTGGTTACACCTCTGCCTACCCACCCCTTCGGGGATTACAAGCGTGAGCGCGTATGTATGTAATATAACAGACCGAACATCTGCGCCATATCTCCGATGTATAAACTCTCACAAACAAAACTAAACGACACGCAGTGCAGTGCATTAGGTGTCATGTTTGCGTGACGTCATACGTGCACATCGACATATGGCAGAGCATTTATACCGACCATATGAGGCATATAAATCGCATCGTCCTATACTAATGAGAACATGGGGGCGACAGGCATGCTTGTTGTATTTTCATCTACCAATTGAAGTGTAACCGCCTCCCCAGAGGGGTTGACGCCAGGCAGGCGGCTGGTCGTAAAAAACTACAAGACAAATATTTCTGTAAAATATGCCCTAAAGCCTTCTTCGTAGTCCGTTTCGTAAGATCATGTCAGTCTCTCCCGTGACCACGCGAGGGATGAAAAGCTTTCGAAACGTCGGGACTAAAATAAAAATTAAACCGTGATAAAATCCGTATAAACTACATAGTTTTATTTCAAGACCATGTCTGGTTCAAATTCTCCTGTGCCTAGTTAGACTCTGTAAACTCCATAACACGCATAAATCACATCTGGATACTTTTGGTACTACTCTCGATGAATTTAAAAATCTAGTAGATTACCTCGGTGGCGCAATTGTTATGCGTACGCGTTACTAACTATGCTATAAAAAATACCCAAGTGTAGGAGACTGTACAGGTGGCTCTCCCGTGTCCCATGGGTTTTATTCTATTTTGGTCCCGAAATTTGATGATTCGCGAGGCGAAATTAAAAAAACATCCAAAATTAAATAGAGAAGATGGTCGGAAGCTTGCACCAGCCTGGGATCCAATTATACATTTAATGAAATCGGAACACAAAAGACCAACTGCCAGACCTCGGTGTTACACTTGAAACTAAGTGACTTAACGCATAACTTAAGTCATACTTAACCAAATACTTATGCAAAAACAAATCCTTATTGAAAAAAACGTCTAGTAATAACGGTAAACAAAAACGCGCTCCAATTTCTAAACGCAGTATCATTGTTTTGACATTAGTCACCTTGTGATTGATACCTACGTGCCCGTTTTCACCCACCTATGCTTAACTTTAGTTGACGCCTAACGTACCACATGACACACACATTAATCGGGTGCGGCGATAACGTAGATACACTATTAGGTGCGCGACTGAGACAAGCGACAACATCGACACATCCGCTTTGTATGTAATAAGTTTTATAATGAAAAGCTTACATTGCCCATAATCATAATATAAATAATTATATTGATCCCCTTAAAAAAAGTTATTATTATATACATACGCACTCACGCCTGTAATCCCCGAAGGGGTAGGCAGAGGTGTAACCAGTACACCCACATTTCGCCGAGCGTATTTTCGTCCCTTATGTGATAGGGGGCGAGCCTATCGCCATACCGGGCACAAATTCCAGACTCCGGGCTGATACTGAGCATTTCGTAATAGAAAAACCCAATACCACTTTACCCGACCCGGGGATCGAACCCGAGACCTCAGAGTTGACCTCAATCGTAACGCGTACGCATTACAATTGCGCTATCGAGGCAGTCAGTATTATTATTATATATTACTATTTAAATCAGTTGGAAGGCATGACAGAGGAATCACAATAAAAAGATGCACGCCAGTGGCGGATCCAGGATTTTGGTTTTGGCTTGACCCAAAATTGAGAATATCCTATCTATACCTACTTAAAATGGAATAAGTAAGGATAAGCAATAAAATTGTAGGTAGTACTAAGAAATCAATCAAGATTAATTTCGGTCGTGTAACTCAAATCATACTTTAAAGACAGTAAAGTTACGTCGCACCGTCATACCAATACATAAACTTAAGCATAGTTCGGTGAAAACCAGCAAGGCACACACATTGTGCAAACTTTATCATACAATAATTAGCCTTAATGTATGTAGTTATTTGTCAAAGTGCGACTGATGGAGCGCCGCACCGAGCCGCGTCCACGTTATCTATTAAGGATTCGAAGTTATCACTAAACGTAATATATTATTTAGGCACACCAATTCTGGAGTAACATGTAGACAATGTTAAATGCACGGCCAATGAACTTATTTTTTTCGAGTAATCAATTCACTTGCAGAATTTTCCACTACGAAGGCTTAACGAGTGTTTAACACAGTAAAATTCGATCCGAATCCGAAGTAGCCGTGTGGCAGTTTTTGTATGAGGGGTTGCGCACTAGATCCGAATTCCGATTTCCGAAGTCGAGAATATAGTCAGTTCAGATCAGCGCGCCTTCGGATTGGATGCAGTGTGTAAATAATTAAGACATTTGATTAATAATATAATACTAGCCCTGTACCAAACAGATCGCACCGCTGGGCACGTGATTCAATTTAATGCAAACAACTTAAACAATGGGGGGGTTAGGCTTTAGTCCAACACGTTGGCTTATTGCGGGTTGGCAGAATTCACATACCTTCGAAATTCTAATATGGAAAACTTCTTAGTATGCAGGTTTCCTCACGATATTTCCTTCACCGTTAAAGCAAGCGATAATTAACAACGAATACAGACGTAACTATGAAAAGTCTGAGGTGCATGCTCTTGAGGATGGTTTCGTACCTGCGAGCTACGTCTCTATAGTCCATGCCACTGCTTACGAATATACATATATCCTATACGTATTTGATTATTATGTGTATTTATTCATGTGTTAGCCCTGTGCAATCCTAGTATAATATAAAAAATGTGAATGTTTGGATATTTGTGCGTTTATATGTTTGGAACGGATTTGGATGTAGTGTTGATCTCGTGATAATTTATGATAACGTACCGATCGATGTGTTTTCACTAATACTGTTTACTATTTCTCTGTCACTATTTTTTTATAGCACTCCAGGCAACAAGTGAGACACCTGATTGTAAATTATCAATCTATGAACATCAACAATGAGGAATGGTGGATGCGTTTTACACATCAACATTTTTGAAAAATAAAGTCTCAGAACCATTATAATAAATATACTGGGAGTGTCGCCAGTATCCCAATAGCAGCGTACCCCTCCAGTTAATTATTATGGTAAAAAAAAATGATTCAGATTATAATAAGTCGGAGTTTTGGCGGGAATTCTAACAGTGCGGTCGATCTCTCCTATTTTCATAAATTCCTAAACTAGTTTAAAGTTATGTTTGTTGTATAAACATGGTGTGGATTTGTGCAATAAACATTTACTGCGAGGAACAGTGTATGCAAACATTGAAATTGGTGAATTTAGCTGATTTTTGACCAAGTAAGTGTATTGATCGATCTTGGTCGTTCCATCCGCTTGGAGAGTATTGTCTATGAAGCGTTGTACTGGAAGGAATTGACACCAAAACTCCAACAAGACTTTGAAATCGGCCACACCGGTGTTTTATTGTTCTTGTAAATACTTGAAAATATATTGTATACTTGTCATTCCCTATATACATGAAATAATAAGCATTTTGACATTGATCAGTATAAACCAGTACATAATTGGTATATGCTATACTAGCCTCCACACTAGGATTCCCTTGTGTCGTGTATTTAACCACACGACGCTGAATATTCATTATTAAATCTTGTCATATCTTTGGTACTATCGGAGACTCGCTGTGTTATGTACCTGAATAGCTGCCCCGGAACTACGATTTTTTGAACCAGGGCAGAAACTTGACAGTGGCGCCCTCTTCTTCGGCGTTTGAGATAAATTACTTAAAAAATTAAAAGAAAAGCAAACAATGATGCACGAAGAGCCTGTGCGGCGCCTTTTTCTTACAAGTCGACGGTAAGCCAACCAGGCTTCCGTATGTTTTTTTTTAATATAGTATAGGCCGGCAAATAAGCAATTGGGTCACCTGATGGTAAGTGATCTCCACCGCCCATGTACGTCGACAATACTAAAATAATCATGGGCGCGTTGCCGACCTTAAAGGAAAGGGATAAGTAAGGGATTGGGAAGGGGACGGGAATTTGGACCTCCAGATATCTCACTCACCGTACAAACGCAGCAACAAGCTGCTACTTTACATTGTTTTTCTGTCAGACAGTGGTAACGACCCGCACGAGCCGGCCCGTTCATGCTGTGTCTACAGTGTGGCTCTACCGCTCAGAAGCTGAGTGGCTAGGCACATTGTGGAGCAAGATTTTTATTTTTATCATATTATGATTTTGGCACCCATAGAAATTGCCGGCCGTGGCAGGTGAACCGATGTTATTAGGTACCTACTTCCTTATCAGTTCACAACATTACATGTGCGTTGTGAAGTATATTACATTATTTTATATTGCAATTATTGTGTTGATTACTAATTATACAATATGATGATAAAGTATTATTAGGACATGTGGACATTTTAAGACATGAAATCAGTGTTTTGGCATGCTTACAGCTTGTGTAGAATGTGTTTTAATTCTGGTGCGGCAAGTAACTATGCTACACCTGATGGTAACTACAGTGTGACTCAAGAAATGTTGACAAATGCATCGATCATAGGTCACCTGTGGGATTATGGATGAAATGGTTCCATAAACATGAGCTGAACCCATATCTGTACAGTTCACAGATGTTGCCACCATACATACACATATACTGTAGATCACCAGAACTATATCAGAGTGCCTAGATCACATTTTGGTCAAATTCACCCAACCTTATTATTTGTTGTTTTGTTATAAATATTATTCCTTTTCTTATTCCCTTGCAAATTATCAAAACAAAATTTCTTCGCTTACTTTCTGCAATCGTTTTTGTTATACTATAGTGACTGAGCTTATAATTTTTAAATTTTTTAAGTACTTGATATATGAAAGAGTATAGTAATCGAAAATAGGTGGTGATTTTATGCCGAACGAAACAAAGTTAATAAAACAGTTAACTGTTACTGTAAGAACAATTTAATAATTTTATTACCGTTGTTACATACTTCATTCATGAAGAAATTAATGATTTTTATTCATAAACCGCCTTTTGCTGCACTAAACTCGTAAAGATCAAGTTGTAAAAATTGATGTAGGTTATTTACGGTGCAAAGGTACAGAACACCAATTACACATAGTGACTTTATGTATTCATTGTTAAATCGGACAGTATCGACCAATTGATGCAATTAAATCACATCGTATTCAACCAATCTATTCATCTGATGCCAATTGGAGACCATTTACATTTCAATGTAACGCTGTCGGATGTAAAAACCCAACGGGCGCGTTTCCTTTGTGCGTGTGCCGAGGTATGTTTAATTTGGTCGGATATTAAACTATCCGCGCCCGGCCCGGTGACATCACCCACTTTTATTGAGCAGATAATAACGTAATAGTCTCGTGTCACACCCAGAAAAATATGAAAAACACTGTTAGCCATGCTGACAACGCCAACAGACATACTTTTTCACTGACGAATCTCTTAGAAAACGATAAAATAGTGATGAAATAAGGAGCATATTTTTAGCTATAAGCTTGATATTTTTTACAGAAATCACGTTAGACGTGTCGCATGAGAGTGTCACAAGCCGCAATTACTAGTTTATACTCATTTAGGCTCGTTGCAAATCAAAAAAGTTCGACCCAAATTTCCATCCAATATATCTTGACACACCCTAATAAGACAGTCACAAAAAAACTATTTCACGCCACAACTGACGCTTTGTTATTAGGAATGTAAATGTATATGTACCAACGAAACTTAAATGCTAGTAATACGTACCGGCAGTTGGCTCCAATAGGCGTAAAAGATGAGTTTTGTATCACTTCACACAATCACTCCCACTTTATAATGAGAAGCTATTGTAACTTACACTAAGCACGTAAACCACGTAACATTATATAAAATATCACGCACAGTACGTTCTTTTACAATTTTCAACGCACTAGCACCACCGACATTACGCGCAAACGCGTTTATTTCAATATTTCGTTCGTAAAAAAGAAATCCTTCAACACGCCACCGGAGTAGATCGATGTCGGCATAGATTCCTTTTTCTCACAGCTGTGGCGCTACTGTCGTAAAATAGTAACGTTCCGTTTCCAAGTCAAACAAGATGGCGCTAGTAGTGGTATTTTTGTTGCCAGCCTATTAATAATTTATTCCACCTTTAATTACAAAGCCGTGTGTATTAGGTTTATAAAATCTATTGTAATGAATAATTAATTATTTTAAGACTATACGGTATGTACATATTTTATATATCATTTTATTTAACAATAAACAAAATACTTAATTCAGAATATTTAAATCTGTGGACCTAACCACAAGGCCCTTGCAACGCTACTTTAAACTACAAAATGATATAGCACAAGCCACACCGCGAGCTAAGCTTAGCAAAGCTAAATTCATTTAGCTTAGCGACTACCCTACTGTGCGAGTTATGGAAGCTAAACAAAGATTTTTTTTATTGCATAGGCCGGTAATCGAGCAAGTAGGTCAAGTGATGTTAAGTGATCCCCACCGCCCATGTAAGCCCACAATATCAAGGGTTATGGGCGCGTTGCCGAAAAGAAAGATAAAATGGAAAAGGGATTCGGAAGGGGAGGGGGATTTAGGGGGAAGGGGGAATGATGATTTAACTCAACGAAGATTTAAAAAGATATTACATAATTATCTCAAAAAGAAGAGGAGGAAACGTAGATGAAGAATATTTTATATTTTGTCTTCGTCTCCTGTTGGCGTTATCCCGGCTTAATGCCAGGGTCCGAATTTCCAGTTTTGATAGTATTTGGTATTATATTGGGCGACCCGCCGCGCCGCACTGTTTTCCACAATCCGCAATGGAAACCAAGTTTCACCATAGCCAATTGCCTCGTCAGCAGCTAATAAAAAATACCAAATAAAACTGAGAAATTAATTTAATTATTAACTGCATTAATCTAGTGATTCCAGTGGCAGTCTACATAAGCTGAGAAACCGTGAGGACCTGAGTTCAAATCTTAGAGCGGGTAATCAGTATCACAATTTGTGTTTGCGTTTTCAAATCTAAAAACCATACATGAGTTATCCGGTATTGGAATAAGCTCGGAGAATCTTGGATGCGGCACTAGTTACACATTTGTCTACCCCTTCGGGGAAACAAGCGTGACCTTATGACAGACTGGATATTTATTTTTGAGAAGTCGCCTAACATAGCGTAGAACAAATATGCTTATTTTCGATTATAAAGTATTAAACAGATGGCGCTTCTTTTGACTTTTCCACAACAAATCACACAGGTCAAGTTCGCTCCGAAACTCTATCTATTTTGTTTTAAATGCCCACCATATTGAGAAAATTTTCTAATAAAACACAACAAACTGTTCAATTTTAATTAAAATAATTTATATTTTGATCAACTAACTCAATTCATGTTTAAGTTAAAATAAATTACATAATAAGAGCTGTTAAAAAGATATACAATTTGAACGCAACCCATTGTTCCATTTTCAATTTGGCAAGTTATCCCAGCCATTGCCGAAAACGATAGATTTTTGCAATTTTTTGCAAATACAGACATAGTTTTACTCAAATTTAATAAATAGTGTGTGTAAATATTTTTTTGTGAGTTTAGTTTACATTTTGTACGCCGTGGAGCCCCATATAAGTGGTAATTATGTTTGTTTATATATTTTTTAATGTCCGGTTTCCATTTGTTTTTCCGGCATATTTTTTTCGACACTGAAACATTATGTGTCATGTTTTATTCAGATTTAAACCTCTTTTTAGTTAGATTATTGATTATTTAATAAAAAAAACTTTTATAACAAAACTATTTTAATTAGTTTTAATTTTTACAATAAAACCGGTAATGTGTATAAATAAAATGTGAACAAAAAAGACGATATAAATGGCTTGCTCAGCTGTAAAAAAAGATTTAGAAAACATTGATTGTAGCAAATTTTTCAAATAATTACTTTCTGCAGTAAGGACCAACAAGCTTTAGACATAAATTATGTAAACAGTTTTGATTAAATAACAGCTAAAATATGTACATAATTGTAAATTGACCCATGCCATGTTATAATATAGACAAACTAGCTGCTCCCCGCGGTTTTACCCGCATACATATTTTTTATAGCATATGCCGGCAATCGAGGAAGTGGGTCATCTGATAGAAGGGATAATTAAGGGATTGTGAAGGGCAGGGGTATTTGAGTCTCCGAATAACTCATGGTACAAAACGCAGCAGCAAGCCACTACTTTGTCAGTTTTCTGTAAGAAAGTCGTAACAACCCGGTCACATTGGCCCATTCATGATCTTGCCAAACTGTCTACAGCATAACTCTACCACAAATAAGATATTGTTCAAAATAATATACTTATTGACTGTCTTGGTGGTGCAGTTGTATTGCGTATGCGCTACAACTGAGATCTCAGGTTCACTCCCCAGGTTATATTTTATAATGTTCAGTGATAGTACAGTATCTGGAATTATGCCCAGTGTGGCGATAGGGTCATGGGATGGAGATACGCTCGGCAAAATGTGTGTGTACTGGTTACACCTCTGCCTACAGATACTAATTACAGCCATGAGTGTGTATGTATAATTTACTTATTACTACTCCACCCCCGTGGGTCATAGAGTCATTATCAATAGCTATGTAATGTTATAATACAAAATAGTTGTGTGAATATGACTACAATCAGTGAAGTTGAAAAATAGTTGTATGATTACACACAGACACACCAATTGATTTATTTTCTCTTTACAAAACAACCTAGTTAATTTTGTATAGACTAGTTTTGCGAGAGACTGGTGATAATGGTTATAATGTAATTATTAATATTTTATTTCTTCTCTCCAGAGAAGTCCCCAGAGGGGTTGACATCAGGCAGGTACCCGGTCGTAAAAACTACAAGCCAAGTGGGATAAGGGCAGGTGGAAGAAAAAGAATATTTTATTACTTCTGATTAATTCTGTTATTATTGACATGGCCCCAAATGTTTATAATAGTTTTTTAACCTGTGAAAATTTGCAGAAGATGCATAAATATCTTAGTAATTTTTTTTCTTCAAACACCAAAGTGTCAGTACCCTTGACCTGATGTGTACAATGCAGTGCAAATATTATGTAAACCGGCAACAAATATAACGCCCCTTGATGGTCGACAGAATTATGCCGGCCTTAATTAATTCATTACTTAATATAGTTATTCTGTAACATGTGTTAAAAAGCATGTTGCGCCGACCCCACTGCGTGTGGGATTAAAGGGCAGGTCCAAGAAGATATACTATTACATAACTTAACCATTAAAAAACGCTGACGTCTTTAAATGGCTTAATATTTTTTTTAATACACTTTTATTAGTTTCATACATAGGTAAGAACCATCTCAAATAAAAACTGCATTTAAATCGGCCCATTTGTTTACGCGCTACAATGACACACGCACACACACACACACACACACACACACACACACAAAGGCGCGCGCGCGCGCGCGCGCGGACACTCAGATGCTCGCGGAAACTCGCACGCACGAACGCACTCACGCAAGCAAGAGATGATAAATTCTAAAATAAATCTTATAGTAGGATTTTGGTTAAAATATCGCCTCATTGGATGGAACCTACTCAGATTCGCTTACGAGAGAGCCTATACTATGGTATCTGATAAAAGTCACCCATTGAATTTGTTTCAGTGGAGATGTGCACCCCCGAGGCGTGGCGGGGCGGGGGTGTAGCGCGCTCTCCCTCGCACGAGTCCGTCACCACGGACCTGTCGCTGTTCAGCGTGTCGTCGGCCGCCAGCGACGCCAGGGTCCTGCGCCTTTTGGCTTGTAAGGTAGGTCTGCAGGATATGTTGTGCGGTCTCGCTCGCACGAGCCAGTCACCTTTATTGTACCTGCTAATAAATATTGTAGTCAATCTATCTATAGCGAATGGTTAGTGTTAATGTTTTCAAGCCGCCCGAACCTACTTTTTACGTACACTCAACGCCAAAAGTCAATGAACGTGGACAAAACTCCACAAATCGTGTACTCCTTATGCATCAAAAGTAGCTGATCAACTATTGCAACATTGCGCGGTGTAATGTATCCCAGGTCGGGCAATTACAATTAGTTTGAGTTTTCGATTTTAAAAAATCACACATGAGTTGTTCAGGCCTGGAGTTCATGTCAGATGTGGCGATAGGCTCAACCCCTATCACATTATTATAATAATAAGTCAGAAATAAGCTAGGTGAAACCTGGATGCAGCATTAGATCTTAACCAAATTGGAATGAAATAATTCTTTGAGTAAACCCTATCGAATATAAAAATAATCATTAAAATCGGTCCAGATTTGGCTGAGATATTGCGTATCATATACTTGTAATAAAAGCAACAAAATCTCATGAACACGCCAATTTAACAAAAGTCGGTGAACTTGAAGCTAGAATCCACATTTTATGAAAGTTCACCAAATTATGGATAATGACCGTGTTCAGCAAATTCGTTACTATGGCGTCCACTGATATTTGTAACTTTAAGTTGCACACCGCGTTATGTTGCAGTAGTTGATCAGCTACTTTTGATGCTTATGGAGTACACGATTTGTGGAGTTTTGTCCATGTTCATTAACTTTTGCGGTTGACTGTACCATCTGAAGCACGGAGTCTCTCAGTTGAAATACCACTAAGTGGTCACCCATCTATAGAATGACCGCGCCAAGCGTTGTTTTTTTTATTTCAGGCTGGTCAAGGTCCAGATCCGAACCTGAGAGTGGCCAGTCCAAACCCAGACAGTAAACTAGCTAAGTAAGTATTATGCGTTGTAATTTGTAAATAACTTTCCCTTGTAGACCGCATCCTGTCCACAGCATGAATGGGCCGATTTTTTTATAGTGTCCTGCAAACGACCAAGTAGGTGACCTGATGGCAAGTGATCTCCATCGCATCTGAACACCCACAATATCAGAAGCATGAAGGAATGCGTTTACGACCTTCAAGGAAAGCGATAATTAAGGGTGTGGTAAGAGAGGGGATTTGTGCTTCCAGATAAGATATGATTAAATATTATTGATGTTTGTCCACTGTTCAGACACGGCGGGCTGCCTCTCCAGGAGTCAGGTCCGTGTGGTGGTGGTCGTGAGGTGTTGGCTGGATGCGCCGCGTTGTGCGCAGCGCTCGGACTGCGTCGGTCCTTCAGCGCTGCAGACATCGCTGATGCGCCGCGGCAACATCCGCTCAGAGGGTATCATATACATTTACACATCTACATTCTAAATGCGTGTTCTTTCCTAAATACAAGGAGTAAGAACAAACTTGCAATTCCCAAAGTAAGACTTTGCAAGACAAATAAATCGTATTTAGTAAATTGTGTCAAATTTTATAATAAACTTCCCTCGGAAGTAACAAACTTGCCGGCAAATAAATTTAAGTCCCATGTCAAACAAGCATTAATGTCTAGATCCTATTATAACGTTACAGACTATTTTATTGATAGGGTTGTCTGGTATCAGTCCTGCACACTGCACCAAGACACTGTGACCTTTACTTGAATTGCTTATAGAGCACTAATTAATATTTGAAATAATTTTATTAGTGAACTTATTTTTTTTGCTAACCTTACTTAATTTTGTACTTTGACTTATCATAAGCGCTTTTTAATATGCCTACGTGATCAATTTTTTTTTATTATTGCTATGTAGTATGTACTATAATGCACGTAAAATAACTTAATAATTTTCGGACCTAAAGCCAGATTATTTACATAATACATTATTTACTTGCGTGCGTACGTGCGTGCGTGACTCGGGCTGGTTGTAGGGGTGGATGGAGCCCAAATGGAAACACGTCAAACACCGAACACCACAGATAGTCTTCTTCTTCTTCCACTTGTCCTTATACTACTCGCAGTGGGGTCGGAGCAACAGTTCTTTTTAATACATGTTACAGAACGATTCGGCTTGTAGTTTTTACGACCGGCCGCCTGCCTGACGTCATCCCCTCTGGTATTAGTATTGTATTGTTATAATATTTCAGCGCGACGTCGGAAGTGGGTCTGTGCGCTGCGTTGGAAGCTCTGACGCTGAGTGCTGCGTCACGCTCGTGCAGCACCTGGGTCGCAGGTACTACCTCACATATACTCACGCCTGTATTCGCAAGGGGACAGGCAGAGGTGCAACTAATAAGTCCACGGTTCGTCGACCTTATTTTCATCTAGTGATAGGTTAGCCTATCGTCATATCAACTACAAATCTCGAGTTATTTTTGGAATCGAGAATTCGATCAAAAATTGTGATCACCCAACCTAGGTATGAACTCAGGACCGTGGGTGCAACGCTATTTGCACTTCTGCCTACCCTTTATGTTTTTGCTAAACTGAGTTATATGTAAATAAAAAATCAGCATAATCAGGTCTGAATTATGGGTTAACTTATATTTTGTTCTTTATCTACCCGAATTTTGAAAAGATTTTTTTACAAGAGTAAGTTTCTAACGAAATATCGATCTCAGTATTGACGTCACTCTCTAAAATTGTAGAAAAAGTCCCGAAGAAGCGATTAGTTTATATTTAATGAAAGTAACATGTTGTTATAACTACGGATAGTGGGCGGCAGTCAGCTCCCGTCTCCTCAGCGTGTGCAGGCGCCACCACCACGGCCATTACCCACCGACAACAAAAAGGTATTATATTAATACTTTTACAACAAACAGCGACATTCATAAGATAAATACTAGAAATAAGAATAAACTGATATTGCCCATGACCAGACTTCAAAAAATTTGTAACTCCTTCAAGTGTCAAAGTATACGTTTCTACAACAAAATTCCAAGCCATATTCAACTATTAGGCCTTAATAAATTTAAATTATGTATTAAACTCAGGCTTTGCCAAAAAGGTTATTATAATGTGAAAGATTACCTGGAAGACAAAACAGCTTGGAATTAAGCCGCTCACTCCTTACAAAATTGGATGTACATAGTTCTCTTTTTTTTATGTATTATATTATTTAATATTGACTGCTCTATTGGCGCAATATTAGTATGTAAGGGAATATTGACATTTTGATTTTTTTTTTGTTATAAATTATTTAATTTATTTTTTTAATGTGAGTGCGAGTGCTACGTATGTCTGATATACTTTTGGCTATCTCTTAAAAGGGCCAATCCAGGAATTTCTGTACATTACACTCGCACATATTTCTGTAAAACAATGTCTGGACATTAAAAGAGGCCATAACCCATGAGTTTGTTTCGGCATTTCTTCTCATGGCTAGATGGCATGGCTATTCTCTCTCCCTGAAATGCCGTCGTAAATGTAATATAGCTTAAAAAATGATTGACATGTAAAAGTGATATTTATGATCCAATTTACAGAATAAATGATTTGAATTTGAATTTGGTACCACACAACACTTATACAATAAGATAGGACCCTTTAAAAATAAAAATAAGTTAAACGTTTTTTTATTATAATTTAATGTGTGTGTGTGTATCATATCTTATAATTTATATAATAATTATTAATTACGTGATTATGACGTTGATATTATTTTGTGAATGCTGTAAATACGTTTAAAATGTATGCACGGTGCACCTAATTTTATATTTATTAGATTTTTTATTATACTATTATATTTATTATTTGCTCGCGGCTTCGCCCGCGTGAATAGACTTTTCCGAAATAAAACGTAGCCTATAACCGTCTCCAGGGTCCATCTATCTCTACATCAAAATTCATCTAAATCGGTTCAGTGATTTAGGCGTGAAAGCGTAACAAACAAATAGATATATATTTTTTTTTTCATAAAAAGTATCCTATGTTAGTTCTTATACCTCCATGAATATGTGTACAAAGTTTCATGATGATCGGTTAAGTAGTTTTCGCGTGAAAGCGTAACAAACAAACTTACATTCACATTTATAATATTAGTATGATGTTAAGTATCGAGCATTAATGATATTTCTAATAAATAAAATAAAATATGTAACAAAAACCCTGTTGAGCGTTTTAACTGTGATATCAGAATCGATATTCAAACGTAATGAAATAACTCGCATACGAAAATTGGACTATAAAAATAATCATATTAATTTTTTTTACTTGAATTATTTTATTGTTTATAAACCTTCGTGCAAGATCGATGACTTGGAGCCAGAGCGAGATAGCAAGTTGCGGCGTCCACTTACATCAAACGCGCCGCGCCCCCGGCCTCATCAATACACAGAAATTCAGATCCAAATTTTTTTTTTTTATTATGTTCATTTTCTGAGTTATAAGTGTATCTCGCTTCTTTTTATATATTTTTTTAATTTAACTATTTTTATTAAGCTGTCGATATGTCTATCTTCACGACCTAGAAAGGGCCGACAGGGTTTTTGTTACATACTGTATACAAAAGAATATTTACACTTGAATAGGGTAGTTGACTAGTTTTTTTTGATTATTTAAATCAATAAGTTACTTTACTCAAAATATATTGCAGAAAGAATTTTATAAATCGGACCAAAAATAAATAAGTTAGAAGCCATTCAAATCCTGTAGAAGGGGTAATTGTCAAATGACAGACGATGCAACCTTTGACGTCACTGTGTAAAATGTTCATTATGGTGCACGCGTGCAAGCGATATAGTGTGATATCCCCACTACGCACCCACTTTTCTTCATACCAACATTTAAAGTCATAACTGCGGGCACATTTCTAAACCAATTTATATTGTGTTTTAATAAAAGGGTTTCTTTTGCGTGTCATTTTCTGTTGCTTATAAAATAATGTATAAAATTCAATATAGGAAACTACCCTATTGGGAACCTCCTTTATTCGTCGAAGTGTAGGTAGAGGTGCAACTAGTGCTGCACCAACGTTTCGCCGAGCTTATTTCCATCCCATTATGTGATAGGGGACGAGTCTATCGCTATACCAGACACTAATTTCAATCCTGGGCTTACTGAATGGTCGAATCGAACACTCCGAACACAAATTGTGATTGTCCTATTTGGGAATTGAATCCAGGACCTCACGGTTCTCAGCATTAGTACGCTGCCACAAGACCAATGAGACAATAATTATCTATAAGAATTTTAATTAATTAACTATAAGAAGCAGCTATAGCTCAGTGGGGAGTGGTACGGACTGTCGAGACGAAAGTTGCAGGTTCAAAACCAGTTCCAAGAGCATGCACCTCTGACTTTTCTAAGTTATGTGTGTATTAATTGTTAATTATCACTTGCTTTAACGGTGAAGGAAACATCGTGAGGAAACCTGCATACCTGAGAAGTACTCCATAAGAATTTCGAAGGTATGTGAAGTCTACCAACTCGCTTTAGGCCAGCGTGGTGGACTAAGGCCTGACCCGTCTCATTCAGTAGAGGAGGCCCGTGCCCAGCAGTGGGACGTGTATAATACAGGGCGATTAAAAAAATAAATATATATATAAGTATTATATATATTTTTAGGTGCGGCAGAACTACATAAAGCGTCGGTTGTTGACTACATACAGAGCTCTAGAGAGGATGTCGCAGTCTGACTTCAATCTCGACAGGCTTGAGGTAAATATGCTTTTATTTGTGTAATGTCGAGACGAGCAGGTCGCTCGATTGATGGTAAGCTCGTGACCATAAACAGACAATATACGTTAGTTATATTTCACCATCATTTGGAGATACTTATGGTCCGTATCAATCTCCCTTAAAATAAAAATAGGACTTTGTATTTCCCTAATTATTTTGGATTGAAAAACCGGACCAAAAACAAGCCCACTGAGTTTGTTTCGCCGGGTCTTCTCAGGCTGGGTCGTTTTGGATCCGGTGGTAGTTTTAAAACACGTGCCGTTTCGGTAATGCCTATGGTCCATATCGACCAATAAAAAAAAGAAAAAGGAAAATAATAATAATACTTAACAATTCTGGACTATTCTATAATAAAAATATTGTAAAATTTATACTTGCCCAGTGTATTTTGACGATGCTATGTATGTTATGTATATATTAGCTGATATGATTTCTATACATAAGTTTCTTGATTTTGTACTGACTTGTCATAAGCGCTATTTTAATTGCCTACATGATTAGTGATTTCTTATGTTTACGCGAATATTACACATTGAAATAAAACTATGTTACAAAAATTTTATCTCAGTTTAATTTTTATTTTAGTCCCTACGTTTCGAAAGATTTTCAGCCTTCGTGGTCACGGGAGAGATTCAGTCTCAATTAAACCGCGATAAAATCCGTATAACCTAGCCTATATGATTAATAAAAACTATTTCATTTCCCCGGGTCGGGTAAAGTGGTATTGGGTTTTTCTATTACGAAATGCTCAGTATCAGCCCGGAGTCTGGAATTTGTGCCCGGTATGGCGATAGGCTCGCCCCCTATCACATCGTGGGACGGAGATACGCTCGGCGTAATGTAGATGTACTAGTTACACCTTTGCCTACCCCTTACAGGCGTGAGTGCGTATGTATGTATTTGATTTCATTTCACTCCTTTCTGTAATCATCATGTAATTGTTGTTATTAGGCGGCGGCAGTATCTGCAGTATCGGCAGTATCCGGCGCAGATCCGGGGCCTACCACACTCACAGTACCAACCAAACGGGACAGATATGTACATCCAGGTACACGAATCTTTATTATTGCTAATAATTGTCTTCAAGGATCGTAGCAAGTGGAAATCCGTTGTCTCTGCCTACCCCTATGGGAAACAGGCGTGAGTCTATGTATGTATGTATGTAATATTAAACCGGCGTAAATTAGCAGCTTGCTGCTGCGTTTCGTACGCTGAGTGAGATATCCGGAGGCCCAAATCCTCCTCCCCTTCCCAATCCCTTATTATCCCTTTCCTTTAAGGTCGGCAACGCGCCCATAATACTTTTGTATTGTGGGTGTACATGGGCGGTGGAGATCGCTTACCATCAGGTGACCCATTAGCTCGTTTGCCGGCCTATACTATAAAAAAAAAAAAAAAATTGTCTTCTGGTGGTTTGTATAGGAGACAAAGCGAATGAATGAAAGTTTATTAGTATTAAACAAAATCAATAGATAGCGATAGTGATAAATAATATTCTAGTATATTATTTTCATATAAAACTAACAGTTTGTAAAAAGGTCGAATCTTCTTATTCCATCTGCCCTTTTAATACTCGCTGGTGGGGTCGGCACAACATGCTTTTTGATACATGTAACAGAAAGAGTTGTCCTCCCCTCTGGGGAAGAAACAACCAGACCCGAAACAATTATTTGTGAATCACATAAATATTTATCTCGTTGCAGGAATATACAATTAGATCGTAAATAATTTTATTGAGTGGTAGAGCCATGCTGGAGACAGTTTTGTCTACAGCATGAATGGGCCGGCTCTTCCGGGTCGTTACCACTGTCTCACAGGAAACCGGGGTAAAGTAGCAGCTTGTTGCTGCGTTTCGCACGGTGAGTGAGATATCCGGAGGCCCTAATCCCCCTCCCCTTCCCAATCACTTAATTATCCCTTTCCTATAAGGTTGGCAACGCATCCATGATTCTTTTGGTATTGTGGGCATACTTGGGCGGTGAAGATCACTTACCATCAGGTGACCCACTTGCTCGTTTGCCGGCCTATGGCATAAAAAAAACCTGTAAAAAGGAATTGTTGAGAAGACCGTCTAATTTTTTTAAAATAATGGTCACAGAAAATTTCAAAGATTATTTATTTCATGTGTACTGAGTTGCTATGCTATTTTTTTAAAGCGAATTTGGATAAAAAATACGGTCATAGAGTTTCGATATTTTTGGTACGGTACCCAAGGCCTCTATGACTCAGGTGTCCATAGCGTAAAGACGAAACTGGTTACAAAGCTGGGGATTTTATATTATTAGTTTTTTTTTATCCGTTGTCTCTGCCTACCCCTATGGGAAACAGGCGTGAGTCTATGTATGTATGTATGTTTTATTTTCCCAGAAGCCGCCCAACTTGCCCTCACCGCCGCCGACCTGGAGCGAGAACGAGGACGCCCTCTGTCCAAATACGAACGGAACATGATGATCTTCAACTGGCTCCACACCCTCGACGACTCCGCGCCTCTGTAGACCGCGCTGCACTCTGTAGACACCACATCCAGCAGGACACCACCGGGGACAGGATGTCATCGACAAAGTCCTCCAGAACTACGACCATTTCGCTCAGTGAGGTTTCAAACCATATTTAACCGACTCCAAAAAAAAAATAACGATTATATAAACTTGCCCACCACTACCATAGAATATTATCGTTGATATTTATTTTTATGCTGGACACAGTAATGTGATGACACTGTATTTTTAGTTTTAAGTGCAATGCCGTTCAAAATGTCGACTCTCAAAAGAGACTGTCGACAGAATTATGCCGGCCTGAAGTTGTCTAACGTTGGTAAGAGTGATTTTGTTCTGAAGTTCAGATTTAAGACATTCACAAGAGTAAAACGTTCCCATGCTCATAAACCTACGTTGTTAGGTTGGATTTTTGTTAATCAATCCCGCCTTAATTGCTGAATGGATTTGGATAAAATTTGGCACACAGGTAGATCATGACCGGGATTAGAACATAGGGTACTTTTGATCCAGATAAAAGACATTCAAGCGAGCGATTTGTTAATTTTCATTATTATTATTATTATATCGATTTGGTAGATTTTTTGTTTGTGTATCTGTGAATGCGGTTTTTGTTATTTAGAAGCTGATTTGATCGTGATTTTTTTAATTGATGTATTTCTTTTGTGCCGTTAGAAATTTACAGATCTTTTTCGAATTGATTTTTGCCAGATTTTTGGTGAGATATATTTTAAGTATAAGTTGTTGAAATCGGGCATTTAGTGTTTAGAAACATTGCTGAATAGTTTACATTGGCTCTTTAGCTCAAGGGTAATAAGTTTGAATCTCGTAAGACGTTGATAAAATCTATATGTGAATATGTTGACAAGTCGATATACTAACAACACTTTCACATTTATAATATTAGTCTAGATTATAGGTAACCTAGCTAATTAGGTAACCTAAATGACAAATCTGATACCATGACATTGTCAATTTTTTATTTTTCTTATTTCAACAGTCACACACATAGTTCTGACCTCACACTAGGTAAACCTGTATCGTGGGTATCAGGAATTACGAGGGATTTGTCAATTCACAACACCCAGACCCGAAACAAATTTGTCTCGGTGCGGGAATCGAACCTACAGTCTCTCGCTTCGCAGCAGGCTACTCGCCCACTGCGCCACGGAGGCTGTCAAACTAATTATATACTACTTTTCTTTTAAGTATTTATATATTTTGTATATCGATTCGTCAATATACACCGGTTATAATGTACTTTATGTACAATTTAGTTTATATCATTTGAAATATCATTATTTGTCGAAATTTGCATATCATTAAAAAATGCAAAAGATATATATAGTTCTTGTTATACAACGTGTTACATAAAGGTGTGGTTATATTTAAGAGTTGTTGTTTAGGTACTGGATCTTATCAATATCTGGATATTCTAAAATATCAGAATAGTTGCAATCACTCGTTTATAACGATCGAGAATATCGATCAATCTCATCCCTATAAATCAAGTGAAGTGCGTGAGCGGGACTAACAATGCCGGAGTGAGACAAAAACTGAACGGTTTATCATACAGTTTTTTTTTTTGTTCAAAGTTGCAAGTCGAATATTTATATGGTACTCTTTCGATAAAAATAAAAATCGGATTTGTTACTACGGGGGGGTGAAATAGGTATATCGTGAACTATACGTTGCTTAAATTTGACCACACCTTTCCGTAACACCTTGTATAAAAAGCAGACATGATTTTTTGACTGACTTCAAAAAAGTAGGAGTATATTATTCATCGTTTCAGATGATCTTTGTTTGTTTGACAATTTGTTTTTCTGTCAAACAAAGTTAATAATAATAATAATTTATTTCAGAACATGTCCATACAATTTTAAATTATATCTAATGTTAGTATGTAAGTACAATTCATTTAATTTAATTGTTATTTTACCCGACTTCAAAAGAGGAGGATTCTCAGTTCGGGGCATTTCTTTTTTTTATTTTATTTTCTTCGCACCTTACCTAATGCTGTCTTAATCCAAAGGTCTTGGAAGGGACAGTCAAACCGCTCAGCGATAACCTTAACAATAATAATAGGTACTGACAATTTCAAAGGTTGAAAAAAGTAGAAATTTATTAATAAAAGACAAATTCAAACCAACACAAGTATTATTTACATTTTTACTTCTATTATAAAGACGGGTAATGAAAGATTTATTTAATATATTTTTTATATCTACTTCCCGCCTTATTGCAATGCATGGACTAACTTTATAACTAGGTGAAGGCCTAGTTTACCATCTCTGAAGTCAATGCGAATGTTAAACTCTGGCTTATTTAGAGATAAAAAGTTGTTTACTAAATGTCTTTGGCGAGCTTATCACCATATCGGGTACAATTCCAGACTCCGGACTGATACTGAGCATTTCGTGATAGAAAAATCCAATATCACTTTTGCCCGACCCGGGGATCGAACCCGAGACCTCGGGATGCGTATGCATTACAACTGCGCCACCGAGGCAGTCATCGCACACGAATATTGTGAAATAGGCCCATATACTATCTAATTACTATATGTTGCAAAAAGACTTCAATGTATACTACTAGACGGGCTGTTTAGAAGTAAAATTGCGTCACATGGGAGCGCGATAGGGGTTCTAGTTGAGAGTAAGCGAGATGGTAATATTGAGTTACGGTCAATTGACCGCAACTTAGTGGTACAATTTCTATCTATGTACCGCGCTACTTGTATCAATTACTAACGTCAGTCTATGTTTTGCAATAAGACCAATCAAATTTAAATATAAATTTGGCAGCTCATGTATAATGGTATAAAAATGGTTCGGACTCGCCGGCGAGTTCGGTATAGTTAGATAATAGTTAAATGTTACCGTTGAAGTTAAATATATGCAGGCTTTGAATATTGTGATATCCCCATAAACTGCTTTCAATAGATGCCTGAAGAGATTTTGATTTATTTCAATGACGAGACGAGCACGTAGCTCGCCTGACAGTGAACCTGTTTAACACCACTCAGTACTTTGAATTACACACTGCATGCCACTGCACTGCGATTGTCATGCTGGACATAAAATGTTTCAATGTACTGGGTAGTGTTCCTACTATTTGAGGGAAGGCGTAATGGTTACTATACTATTGCTATACCAAAGGTGTAAGGGGAACGTTTCCAAAACCTAAGATAGGTGATAGTGCTGATGATAACGGACTTGGTACCACTAAATATGTAATACACTAAATAAAAAAAAAAAAATACACCCAACAGTCACACACATAGTCCTGACCCCACACTAGGTAAACCTGTATCGTGGGTATCAGGAACTAAAAGGGACTTGCTAACCCACAACACCCAGACCCGAGACCAATATTTGTGGTTCACACAAACATTTGTCTCAGTGTGGGAATCGAACCCACGGCCTCTCGCTTCGCAACCGGCTACTCGCCCGCTGCGCCACGGAGGCTGTCAAATGTTGATTATATTATATTATATGTACGTATATGAATACTCACATATGTGTTTATGTATTGTATATTCTTATTATGTAGGTATGTGTTTATTTTTATGTGCACTCTTGACTTTCTTGCTTTTATTGAAGAAAAAAAATACTTTTATTTTATAATGTTTATTCTTGTTATAGATTTTGTGTACAATAAAGATTTTTAAATAAAAATTAATAAATCGTGAAATAAAACTACCTATTCTGTTAACGATCACGCGCACTCGCCGCTCGCGCAATTCTAACGGCTGTTAACCCCGAGCGTCAGTTGATTTTTACTCGCGTTATATTTTTTTATTAAAGAAACGAATAAAATGATCATTTTAAAACCATTGTATTTATATATTATTATCCAAACATGATGCTGTGTGAAAAAGAAAAGTTATTTTTGCATTTTTTTAGCGTTATCATGTCTGTAATCATCAGCACTACCATCTATTTTTTAGATACGTTTCCCTTACATCCAATAGACTTACGGTGTTTTTTTATTGAACTCAAATCTTTATAATGCGATATGTATATATTGAAAGTCATGTGTGTATAGTCCAGAGGCTTAAAAGGCCATTTTGTTTAAATCATAATATTAAAGAAATTACATTCCTTAACCAGACAGTCTCCGTGACGCAGTAGGCGAGAAGCCGACTGTGCATCGAAAGGCCTCGGGTTCAAATCCCGCACTGAGACAAGTGTTTGTTGATAACTATTTGCTTCGGGTTTGAGTGTTTTCTCCCCAGAGGGGTTGACGTCAGGCAGGCGGCCGGTCGTAAAAACAACAAATCATTCTGTTATATGTGTAAAAAAACATATTACGCCGACCCCACTGGAAGTGGGATAAAGGTACACGGAAGAACGTTAAGACGTTCTTTAATCCTTAACCAAAGTTATATAAGATTTCATAAATGATAGAGCCACGTTATAGAGACTTGTTTACAACATGAATGGGCCGGCTCGACTGGGTTGCTACCAGTGTCTCACAAAAAAATCGACGTAAAGTAGTAGTGCTGTTACGTTTTATACCATGAGATATCCGAGAGCCCAAATATCCCGCACCTTCATAATCCCTTAATTATCAATTTCCTTTAAGATCGGCAACGCTTTATGAGCTCCGATATTGTGAATGTTTTTGGGAGGTCACTTTCAGGTGACCCACTTGCTCGTTTGCCGGCCTCTGCTGAAAAATGTGCAGTTCTTCTTCCGTCTTTATCCCGCTCTAATGTGAGTTCGGCGCAACATACTTTTTCAAGGACCTTGCAGATAGGATTTGCCTTAGTTTTTAAGACCTACCGCCTGCCTGACTATAACCTCCTTTGGCGGATCCAGTTTCGGGTAAATAGTATTAGTAAACTCACACGAATTGCTCAACCTGGGATTCGAGCCCAGGACCTCATAGTCCACAACCCATATACGCTGCCACTAGACCAAGAAGGCAACCTTTACTTTAAATAGTTAAGGACCATCATATCCTTTCTAATATTATGATTCAAGCTAATTGGCCTTTACAAACGCCACCGATCTCTCGAATATTTTAATCAATGTTGTAAATATAGATACTCATTACCATCACAGCTGTATACATTCCTGAACTGCGGCCTTATAACGAACTCTTAATTCCAGTCAATAATGGGCTGCTTTGACGTTTGACAGATTTTTTTATGTTTGCAAGGCAATGCCTAATGTTATGTATAGATAGATAACTCTTCATCTTACAATTTTTTTTTATATATTTTTTTATTATGGTATAGGCCGGCAAACGAGCAAGTGGGTCACCTGATGGTAAGTGATCTCCACCGCCCATGTACGCCACCAATACTAAAAGAATCATGGGTGCGTTGCCGACCTTAAAGGAAAGGGATAATTAAGGAATTGGGAAGGGGAGGGGGTTTGGGCCTCCGGATATCTCACTCACCGTACGAAATGCAGCAGCAAGCTGCTACTTTACGCCAGTTTTCTGTGAGACAGTGGTAATAACACGGACGAGCCGACCCATAAAAGTGTCTACAGCGTGGCTCTACCACTCATAAAATTATACGCTATGAACCTTAAAATCGTCGCAATAATCATTATAATTTCATTATTTTACTTTATAATGTTCCTCATTGGCATAAGTTGAGCTGCTCTGACTCTATTCAAAATTAATTGTATTATCGTAGTGCAAATATTGTAAATGAATTTTGAAAAAGCAACGTTAGAGTTTCTTGTCCGTTCTTCTTTAACGAAACAGCATTCCGGACTTACTACAGAGTTTAAATTTGTCTGAATCTAAATGATGTATAACATTTTATGGATTCAATAAATATTTTCATTTTCATTTTCAAAACTAAATTATGTTACAAAACGCGGTCTTATAGCTAAAAGCGATCTCTACCAGACAACCGTATAGTCTAAATTTACTGTCGACCGTCGTCAACACATTGCGTTAAGGATGGTGTTTTGATGAAACAACTTGCTTACACAATCGATTTATTATTTGTTTTAATACAATTATTATACAGTATACAACGAAATCTCTGCTGGCCCTTTTTGGGTCGTTAAGACGGACATATCGACTTAATAAAAATAGTTAAATAAAATAAAACAGAAACGAGTTATTATCTTTACACAGGTGGGTTAGAAAATAAACCTATTTAAAGAAATGTTATTTTAAAGAAATGTTGTTTTATCTCGCTCTGGGTCCAAGTCACCGCTCTTGCAGAGGTAATCAATCGAAGTACGGTTTACAAATAATAAATTAATTAATGTTTAAAAAATAAATATGATTATTTTAGTATGCGAGTTTTTTTAATTATATTTGAATATCGATTCTAATATCACAGTTAAAACGCCCAACAGGGTTTTTGTTACATATTGTATATTAATTACAACGACATGTCTCAATATTATTTTGCAAGCAACGGTCAAGTAATAATAACAAGGTGGTAGGCCCTCGTATGCGAGAGGTCGGCTGGGTTGGTACCACCCCTTTGTCTATTTCTGCCGCCAAGCAACAGTGTGTAAGCACTGTTGTTTTACGGTTTGAAGGACATTGAAGCCAGTGAAATTACTGGGCATTATGAGACTTAACACCTTATGTCTCGGGTTGACGAGCGCAGTCCAGTCATGCAGTGCTTTGTTATTTAAAGTTCTGTGTGGCGTTGCTTCTGTTTATGAGCAGGCGTAGCGTTGACCATCAGGCGAGCGACCTGCTCGTCTCGTCATTCAAGCTAATAATAAAAAAAGGGATTATAGCACTACACACTACAAAGATAAACTCGTCATAGACAATAGACTGTGTATATCTATTGTTCATCAACATTGTGTCCCTTGATGGTCGACAAAATTATAAACCTGAAGTGTAAACACATTTTTGCGCCCGATACCTATGAATGTTGAGTTAGTATAGACACATTAATAGGGTAGTTGACTAGTTTTATTTTTTATTTTTTAAATCAATAAGATACCTTACTCAAAATCGATTGCAGAAAGAATTGCAGAAATCGGACCAAAAATAAATAAGTTAGAAGCCATTCAAATCCTGTAGAAGGGGTAATTATCAAATGACAGACGACGCAAACTTTGACGTCACTATGTAAAATGTTCATTATGGTCGACGCGTGCAAGCGAGATAGTGAGATATCCCTACTACGCTCATTTTTTTCCTCATACCAACATTTAAAGTCATAACTGCGGGCACATTTCTGAACCAATTTTGATTGTGTTTTAATAAAAGGGTTTCTTTTTCTGTTGCTTATAAAATAATGTATAAAATTCAATATAGAAAACTACCCTATTGTGTGTGCATGTTAATAGGTATATGATGACTGCTGACGCATCACTCACATACAAATTGAAACCATATTATTGACGTACACAGCAAATACATATGTGTCAAACGTATCTATAAAACGGAATAGCAAGGCAGTTCAGCTGTTGCCTGGAATTAATAGTTAGTCAAAAGGCCGGTAAAATAGTTGCATATATTGACCATAACTGTTTTCCATAGATATATCTGTTATAATAAATAACTATAAATTTTAAGACACGTGTAACTTGTAAAAATATTTCATACAGCGAGAGCTGGCAACTAGAACACGTAGGCCTAAAATTTAATCATAAGTTTCTATGAAAGAAGGGTCCCTAAATTGATTTTTTATCAGCTTATTCACTTAGACAGTGAAATATAAAAGTAGTTAAAAATATTACAATTACGGGAACCGTTGTTTAATTGGATAGGATTGTAAAAATCTTTTAAAACGGTGACAAATGACGACGGTAGAAGTGGCAAAATGTTTGGTGTGTAATGCTAATTTGATGTCAGTTCCATTTGGTGATATTTGGGAAGCAAAGGCCGATTAAAGAATCGATATATTTTTGGTTCGTGAAATTAATTAGATATATTTACAAGGTGGTAGGTCCCTCGTTTGCGAGAGGCCGGCTGGGTTGGTACCACCGCGCCGTCTATTTCTGCCGCCAAGCAACAGTGTGTAAGCAGGACATTGAAGCCAGTGAAATTACTGGGCATTATGAGACTTAACACCTTATGTCTCGGGTTGACGAGCGCAGTCCAGTCATGCAGTGCTTTGTTATTTAAAGTTCTGTGTGGCGTTGCTTCTGTTTATGAGCAGGCGTAGCGTTGACCATCAGGCGAGCGACCTGCTCGTCTCGTCATTCAAGCTAATAATAAAAAAAGGGATTATAGCACTACACACTACAAAGATAAACTCGTCATAGACAATAGAATGTGTATATCTATTGTTCATCAACATTGTGTCTCTTGATGGTCGACAAAATTGTAAACCTGAAGTGTAAACACATTTTTGCTCCCGATACCTATGAATGTTGAGTTAGTATAGACACATTAATAGGGTAGTTGACTAGATTTTTTTTTATTTTTTTTATCAATAAGATACGTTACTCAAAATCGATTGCAGAAAGAATTGCAGAAATCGGACCAAAAATAAATAAGTTAGAAGCCATTCAAATCCTGTAGAAGGGGTAATTATCAAATGACAGACGACGCAAACTTTGACGTCACTATGTAAATGTTCATTATGGTGCACGCGTGCAAGCGAGATAGTGAGATATCCCTACTACGCACCCACTTTTCCTCATACCAACATTTAAAGTCATAACTGCGGGCACATTTCTGAACCAATTTTGATTGTGTTTTAATAAAAGGGTTTCTTTTTCTGTTGCTTATAAAATAATGTATAAAATTCAATATAGGAAACTACCCTATTGTGTGTGCATGTTAATAGGTATATGATGACTGCTGACGCATCACTCACATACAAATTGAAACCATATTATTGACGTACACAGCAAATACATATGTGTCAAACTATCTATAAAGCGGAATAGCAAGGCAGTTCAGCTGTTGCCTGGAATTAATAGTTAGTCAAAAGGCCGGTAAAATAGTTGCATATATTGACCATAACTGTTTTCCATAGATATATGTTATAATAAATAACTATAAATTTTAAGACACGTGTAACTTGTAAAAATATTTCATACAGCGAGAGCTGGCAACTAGAACACGTAGGCCTAAAATTTAATCATAAGTTTCTATGAAAGAAGGGTCCCTAAATTGATTTTTTATCAGCTTATTCACTTAGACAGTGAAATATAAAAGTAGTTAAAAATATTACAATTACGGGAACCGTTGTTTAATTGGATAGGATTGTAAAAATCTTTTAAAACGGTGACAAATGACGACGGTAGAAGTGGCAAAATGTTTGGTGTGTAATGCTAATTTGATGTCAGTTCCATTTGGTGATATTTGGGAAGCAAAGGCCGATTAAAGAATCGATATATTTTTGGTTCGTGAAATTAATTAGATATATTTACAAGGTGGTAGGTCCCTCGTTTGCGAGAGGCCGGCTGGGTTGGTACCACCGCGCCGTCTATTTCTGCCGCCAAGCAACAGTGTGTAAGCAGGACATTGAAGCCAGTGAAATTACTGGGCATTATGAGACTTAACACCTTATGTCTCGGGTTGACGAGCGCAGTCCAGTCATGCAGTGCTTTGTTATTTAAAGTTCTGTGTGGCGTTGCTTCTGTTTATGAGCAGGCGTAGCGTTGACCATCAGGCGAGCGACCTGCTCGTCTCGTCATTCAAGCTAATAATAAAAAAAGGGATTATAGCACTACACACTACAAAGATAAACTCGTCATAGACAATAGAATGTGTATATCTATTGTTCATCAACATTGTGTCTCTTGATGGTCGACAAAATTGTAAACCTGAAGTGTAAACACATTTTTGCTCCCGATACCTATGAATGTTGAGTTAGTATAGACACATTAATAGGGTAGTTGACTAGATTTTTTTTTATTTTTTTTATCAATAAGATACGTTACTCAAAATCGATTGCAGAAAGAATTGCAGAAATCGGACCAAAAATAAATAAGTTAGAAGCCATTCAAATCCTGTAGAAGGGGTAATTATCAAATGACAGACGACGCAAACTTTGACGTCACTATGTAAATGTTCATTATGGTGCACGCGTGCAAGCGAGATAGTGAGATATCCCTACTACGCACCCACTTTTCCTCATACCAACATTTAAAGTCATAACTGCGGGCACATTTCTGAACCAATTTTGATTGTGTTTTAATAAAAGGGTTTCTTTTTCTGTTGCTTATAAAATAATGTATAAAATTCAATATAGGAAACTACCATATTGTGTGTGCATGTTAATAGGTATATGATGACTGCTGACGCATCACTCACATACAAATTGAAACCATATTATTGACGTACACAGCAAATACATATGTGTCAAACTATCTATAAAGCGGAATAGCAAGGCAGTTCAGCTGTTGCCTGGAATTAATAGTTAGTCAAAAGGCCGGTAAAATAGTTGCATATATTGACCATAACTGTTTTCCATAGATATATGTTATAATAAATAACTATAAATTTTAAGACACGTGTAACTTGTAAAAATATTTCATACAGCGAGAGCTGGCAACTAGAACACGTAGGCCTAAAATTTAATCATAAGTTTCTATGAAAGAAGGGTCCCTAAATTGATTTTTTATCAGCTTATTCACTTAGACAGTGAAATATAAAAGTAGTTAAAAATATTACAATTACGGGAACCGTTGTTTAATTGGATAGGATTGTAAAAATCTTTTAAAACGGTGACAAATGACGACGGTAGAAGTGGCAAAATGTTTGGTGTGTAATGCTAATTTGATGTCAGTTCCATTTGGTGATATTTGGGAAGCAAAGGCCGATTAAAGAATCGATATATTTTTGGTTCGTGAAATTAATTAGATATATTTACAAGGTGGTAGGTCCCTCGTTTGCGAGAGGCCGGCTGGGTTGGTACCACCGCGCCGTCTATTTCTGCCGCCAAGCAACAGTGTGTAAGCAGGACATTGAAGCCAGTGAAATTACTGGGCATTATGAGACTTAACAACTTATGTCTCCCGGTGACGAGCGCAGTCCAGTGTCATGCAGTGCTTTGTTATTAAAAGTTTTGTGTGGCGTTGCTTCTGTTTATGAGCAGGCGTGGCGCTTACCATCAGGCGAGCGACCTGCTCGTCTCGTCATTCAAGGTAATTAATAAAAAAAATAGGCTTAAATATCTCAAATGTGTTGTCAGCTCTCGATCTATAATTATCAATGTAAATAATTAGCGATATGCAAAATTTCCACAGATCTTTACGATTATCGTATTATATAAAGCATCCACACATGTTATTACTAATTTGATTAATACTTGAATATGGTTGACAAACCGACATGCCATCGGCGGAATAATGGATCTCGAACACTCATTCGATGAGATTGTGTTATCATTAGTTTTGATGTAGGTATAAAATTTAATAAAATAATTTAATATTTCATTTTTTTTATCCTATCGCTCCCAAAGAAGTTGCACTTATAAATATTCCAGACAATAAGAGTTGAATATTATTTTTTCGTTTATTTTGAAACATTCAATCCCTTTAATAGTATGTTTCAAGTTTGATTCGTGTTTGGCCGCCATTACGGGCGTTTCATTATAATGTAAAGATATCAGGTAGCTTGTTGATGATACAGTATACCAGAATGGAAGCCAGGTTTAAAAGGAAACGAGGAGTTTGACATTTTAGCGAAAAATGCAAGTATAAATGGGCCAATAGTTGATATAAAACCATGTTATTTTGAAGTATTGAATAAATACAATTTTATTTGTTATAAAATTTGGAAGGAATATTTTGACGAAAATTCTAAGGTAAAAGGTATTAGGTACAGAATCATGCAATGTGAACCTCCTCGTATACCATGGTTTACGAATGTTAAAATTGGCAAAAGTTTTGTAGTGACTGCACATAGATTAAGATCTGGACACATACCATTGAATAAGTTTGGCTTCTTAATGAAGAAAACTAGCAGCCCAAACTGCGATCAATGCGGAATTGTAGATGTCCACCACATATTAATGGAATGTGTCCGATATAAAAATGAAAGAGAAATATTAATGAGGGAATTAAAACTTAATATTTGGGATATAGGTGTGTTTCATACAATCTTATCCAAACCTTACTGTAAGGATGCTCTAAAAGTATACAAATTCATGAGCAATTTAAAGAAAACGTAATGTTTCTCATTCTGTGTTTACCTATTAATTTTTGGTTACGATGAGGCTGGCATAATCTTGTTGATTCAAAGCCTCTAAATAATTATAGAAAAAAAAAAAGAATGGAAGCCGTCGCGAAATATTTCTAAGGAGATACATATGTAATTAAACAATTATAATGAGTATAAACAGAATGGTTTTCTATCAGATTTAAATAGTAATAGTAAACTGTATCGTTAACACGCCGCCTTATTATAATTTTGTAATGATTATTTTACTAAGAGCATAGTTGTTCATGTTTAGATATGTTTACCAGTTTATTTGAATATTGTATAATCAATAGTGGTCGATATTTGTTAGTTTCTTACTCAGCGTTGGATGTGTTTTTTTTTTAAATGCCTAGCTGGTCTCAGTTAAATGATATTTGGATGGCTACTTTTTAGTCTTATAGTTTTAAACCAATACTTAAGCCCGTATTATATAGAACAACACGCAAGTGAGCTCTTTGCTAAGTGTCGAGTTCAGTACACGTGATTGGTCTATTTTTGGCGCCAAACAAAAACGGACCAATCACGTGTACAGAGCTCACTTGAATTTTGTTCTATAATCCGGCCCAAGATTCTTTATGTGATGTGGGTATCCAACTATGAAGGATTAACGGTCCCACAACTTTTAGATATATATACGCAGTCACGCCTGTAATCCCTGAAGGGGTAGGCAGAGGTGTAACCAGTACACCCACATTTCGCCGAGCGCATCTGCGTCCCACGATGTGATAGGGGGCGAGCCTATCGCCATACCGGGCACAAATTCCAGACTCCGGGCTGATACGGAGCATTTCGTAATAGAAAAACCCAATACCACTTTACCCGACCCGGGGATCGAACCCGAGACCTCAGCGTTAGCCTCAATCGTAACGCGTACGCATTACAACTGCGCCACCGAACTTTTAGATGTGAAACGAATATTTGTAGATCACGCAAACATTTGTCCCAAGGCATAGACACTTGTCCTCTCATTTCACAGTGGCTCTCAATAATGTTAAGGCTCATATATATAACAATTTTACATACGCTTCTATGTGTGTATTCACTTAACGTTATAAATTTTTTTACGAGTACACTAGGGGCGTTACCCATGTTTTTCCACAAAACATAAAATAAAAAAAAACTTGACTGCCTCGGTGGCGCAGTTGTAATGCGTACGCGTTACGATTGACGCCAAAGTTGAGGTCTCGGGTTCGATCCCCGGGTCGGGTAAAGTGGTATTGGGTTTTTCTATTACGAAATGCTCAGTATCAGCTCGGAGTCTGGAATTTGTGTTCGGTATGGCGATAGGCTCGCCCCCTATCACATCGTGGGACGGAGATACGCTCGGCGAAATGTGGGTGTACAGGTTACACCTCTGCCTACCCCTTCGGGGTTAACAGCGTATATGTAAAAAACTTAAAGTCCAACGAATATGAGACATATGTTACTTTCTTCCCCACATTATTCTGCATCGATTGGTATCGGTTTCGGCCCCATACCCCCAGCGGTTTCGGAGGAGATAGCGTGACAAGCTTTTGGCAGCGGCGGCGGCGCCAGTTACCTTTTTTTAGAATAGAGAGATATTGTAACACTTAAATATTTTTTTTGGACTTTGTAAAACGAGCCAAAAATATATTTTACACTTAGTCGTAACCCCTGAGATCTCCCAGTCACTCTTGTAATGTGTATTTTATTGTTGTACATAACATGTTTTCGAGCATCCAAATGTTAGTAGCGAGATAGTTTTATTGTTTAAACATGAATACCTATGTATCGATTCTTTATGTTCCTTTGAGTGAGTTGTCGCCAGCAAGTGTTGCGTGTCGCGCAGTGTTGCCAGATTTTATTGTGTTTAAGGATTATTTGCTAGCGATATTTTGTCTACACTATTACAAGTTGTTCAAATTAAAAATCTTCTAGGCTCGGTTATAGAGCTATAAATATCTATTTCAAATTGTGTCGTTTTGTGTCCACGCAATAGCGACTGGCGACACATGACAACTGACGCGTGTTTGAGAAGTTATTTATTGTGAATATGTATTTTATGTTTTAAATAAAATAACTTTGAAAAATTTGTAGTGTTTTAATTTACACAACATATGTCATAGGAACTTCGCCCATACAATGGAAAGTAAGTCGTTTTTTTTATAGTCACGACTTATTGTATACTTTTTTGGAGATTATTAAATGTTTTCCACATTTAGACATAAAAATTTAATAAATAAATAGACCCGACAGTCACATACTTTGTCATGTCTGTAACGTAGATTATCAGTGAACTATGAAGGTCCACATATAGGCTCGAAACAAATATTTGTGGATCATGCAAACATATTTTGTCTCAGTGCAGGGATCGAACCCACGATCTATCGTTTCACAGCCGGGTACTCGCCTGCTGCAAAATCGCGCGCTGTCGAATTTAGGTTGTTTTCATAATTGTGTATATGTGTGTATGTATGTTCATCTAAAATTCGAGAACCGTTAGCCCAATTGATATGAAACTTGCATACATATAAACGGTGACATGACCACTCCGACGAAAATAGTTACGTTGTGTCGGATAGATGGCGCTGGTGGCAGTGATTTTTATCTTTTGAACCATAGCTATAGCCTATAGCAGTGTTTCCCAATTAGTGGTACGCGTACCCCCAGGGGTACGTGAAGTTGCATCAAGGGGTACGTGCGGCTATCAGTAAAAACAAGAACAATTTCCAAAATATTTTATTACAATCATCAGTAAAAACAAGAACACACACACACACAAACTTTCGCATTTATAATATTAGTGTGTTTGCTACAATAAGGGGTACGCAGGTTTGAGGTCTTTTTTGAAGTGGGACGCAGCAAAAACTAATTGGGAACCACTGGCCTAATTGTTATGAAATTTTGTATACATGCATGAGGCAGCATGGAACACTAACTAATATAGTTACACTGGTTACTGATAGATGGTGTTAGTGCCGTTTAGTTAAATTAATACAATTTTGAGTTAGTGTTTGTTGTCTTTAGGTAGATGGATAATATTGCCATGTTGCCCATTTTTGTATTTTCACATAAGCTAAGTACTTTGTATCACTGAAAAAGAAATTCACGCGGGCGGAGCCGCGGTCAAACGATAGTATTTAAATAAAACCACTGAATGATCGATAACCATTTTTATTTTAAAACTTAATCTAAAACTCGCAACATCGTTTACAAAGATTCGAGTTTCCGTTTAAAATTATTAAAAAGTGAATAAATTAGACATACGACTAGAGAACAACGCTGTACACCGACCGAGCTCCAAAATGTCATTCGTAAAGAAAAAAAAGGAAATATCACAAAATTATCTTACAAAATGTTGACACATAAAGGCTAGGCTAGTTTGACCGTAAGACGACAGATGGCTTTGTAAAGTTAAAGCTAAGTCCTTGAAACAAGGCAATTAAAAAATAAAGATATTGAAATTATTTTTGCATACCTACATACGAGGCTTTTAGGGAGTAACGAAAGATTTGGTCCACGCATTGTGAACGGATTCACTAACAACGATTGAAAAGTAAAATTTGAAAGGCGTTCATGTGTCGACATTTTGTGGACCTAAAATAAACTCATAATAATCAAAGCAATGTCAAGACATAGGGTATCATAAACAGTACATCATATTAAAAATGTCAGAAAGAATAATTCTACATATCAATTTAACCAAATTATAGATCAGTTCATTTTTGCACATCTTGCTATGTATGCGTGAGCTTGCAAATGTGTATTTTTGATTTGGGACACTGGTGTCAGCCGTCATACTATACATTTGAAGTCAATAGACAGGCACACAGACAGACACGCACACAGGCATTGTCTCTATACAAACGCATAGAAAGATGTGCACTACAAACAAAGATGGAATATAACATGAAAATAAATCTTAAGTCGAGAAACAATGATTTACAATGTAAATCTCTATAAGTATTGGAGGTCTTAATTTATGTCTCATTTGTTATTTTACAGTTCTATAACAGTGCTAAGCTATGGTTAGTAATAACCATGAACAATTAAAAAAAGCCAAAACAATATGTCTAAGCCATCGCTTTGATACAAAATATTTACAAAAATAAACTAAAAAACGTAAGATTTGGTCTCAAACATAGCATTACGAAAAACACATTGTCGTGAATTACACGAACTGGTCATACGGTTTTGGTATAGAAATGAATTTGTTCTAATGCATACCAACTTATAATATAAATAAATATTTCTAAACTAGTTACACTTGTTTACGTCATGTTTCATATGGATTCTTCGAGAAACTGATGCAGTTCTCATATAATACAATTTTAAGAACAGTGAAATGAGGTAAAATACATTTTTATAAGACTACACTGGCCGATATAAAAAAATGAATATAGGATTGAATAAAAACAGTGGTAAATCAGCTCTGGTCAAAATGGCATCATGCCAGTGATTTTAAACATAACTTATCGAATAGAATAAGACACAAATTGTTGCATTTTAACATCTTCCCATTGTTCTTAAAAGGTTAATTACTGAAAAATATACATTTTTAAATTGGATATAGCTAAAAAATAAGTTACAAATTCAGAATCCACATGAAACGAGGCAAGCAAGCCTTAAATACGATCGGTTTTAAAACAAAATCTTATATAAGGTAATATGTGGGGGTAAATTTGTGGCCTGACAATGTTATCCAAGATGTTCTCAGCATTTTCATGAAAATCGGGTATATGTGGACAACATATGGTTACAGTAATATTTAAGTTGGTTTCGGTCGAATTGGACTCCAGGTTCATGCCACAAAATTAATTTATCCCAACGGTTATTTTACATAAAAAGTAACATTACTGGCGGCCCGTTTGGTGCATTATATTGGTAAATATAAAGGAATGGTATAGGAATATTCGATAGAGTAATTAGAACGATAAAAAATTCGATCATCGTATTTTTTACAGACAAAATAGCTAGAAAGGTAAGACACGATAAAAGAAAACTGTTTGAATTTAATTTATGACGTGAGGATACCTAAATACAATTTTAGGTTACATTAGAAACTCCATAAAATAATAAAACATCGAAACTAAAAACTTTCAGAAATGAAAAATTTAATGTCAATTAGTCGTTTTATTATACTGATTAAGAACACTATAGTTAAGGTTATATTTATTGAGTAAAAAAAGAAACAAAGTCTTCATCAAAATCTACTAATATTGCTTTTAAAACAGATATGTAGGTATATGAGATGTCACGGATTCAATGGCGCAACACTACAACCAGCTGGCCTGAGATTAACACTAATCGTTAATTTTAATCGGTATGCCAGTCTACATAATCATAAATGAAAATATCTCGTAACATCTCCATTGTATATTAATTTCAATTAAAGCTTTAATGTATCTATTGTCAGAAAAGTGTTTCTCCGATTTTCTACCAAACGATCAGTAGAATTTAACACTGGCAACACTGCGTGGTAGCTTCGCGCATCTACTGGCAAGATTCTGCTAAATTCTCGATCGTTAACCAACTTAAAACACATCCAATGATGATATTAATAAGGCTATTAATATAGTGCCAAATCCTAGGTGAATTAAATTGTCATTTAATTAGGCAGATATTAGATTACCTAATAAATTGGCTAAATGTCCATCTCTGATATAATACATAATATTATCACGAGAGATGTTCTAGTTGTATGAAAATCGTGAAACACCATGGTAGGAACTCCCTTCGCTTAATCGGTAACATTTATAGTAAAAATTTATGTATGATATGATACTTCTCCTTTCTAAATTATTAATCATTATTAATTATTATTAAATGCGTTGTTTCTATCACCAAATTTAGTATACTGTGAGTGTGGACGTATGATAAATTAGAAGATAATGTTATGGTAGAAAATAACTGGCAACACTGTACAATACACTCAATTTAACATAATATTCAGCCATTCACTTTACTCGCCCTCTACGGCTTCTGTCTCCTCAGTAACTATGAACGGCGACGCTTGTGGCTAACTTCAGATTGGTCAAGTAAAATAGCGCATATTGTTAATTGGTGTTTATTAACAACATAATTTCGAAATAAATAAGTTGGAGCCCATATTTGTTAATATACATATAATATAGCAATTCTAGTTTTCGATATTCCGCAGTGTTGCCAGCCCAACGAAAAAAATGATTGAAATATTTTTAACAGATAAAATCTACTTTTTGATTGAACCTAGCTCGTTAAAAGACTTTCAGAGAAAATCATTGTGGTTTAAAGATAGGATAAAAACCGTGATTTGGCCTTCATAGGTGCATTTGAAGACATTTTTTTTTACTTTTTCACGTGACGTAGCTTCATAAGCGTTATTGTTTAGAGTAAAATCTGAACAAAAATATTAACCTTTTCTATATAGTATTATGTGAAACTATAACACATAGAAAAAGTAATTCTAACATCAACGAACATATACCAATCAAAAATCACCATTCGCTAATGTCATCGAAATAAATAAAAAGTACTTACAAATTAAATATATATTATTGTTTTACACTATTCATATATTAAATGTCGTTACGCTATAGTTGTCGCAAACGGAGAGAGGGGTGGTTGCAACCATGTTTATTAAAAAAAAACCGCCAAATAATCCTGATCCCACCTTAAGATATAAGTCGTGTGTTTTGGGGCAGGCTATACGCCACGGAAGGTGTCTAATTTGGACTTCAAATTATGTATTCACCCATGATCTACCAAAATACCCGAGGAATAAGTGTGTTCCACTTTTGTGGGTAGTTGCAAAACCCCCACCGTCCTACCCTAAGCTTATCTTATTGCTTAGATGCGATGGCGAAATGGATAACACAATTTCCGATTACTTTGATTTGTAGATCCAAAATGCTGGACAAGATTTGTATTAAACTTAAATAGATTATTGGCTTTCTTGTCTGTCATTTAAAAATCTTGACACTGGAGTCGAACCGTTAATACTGTCAATCGTCAAATCGACTTGAAACATTACATGTCAGTTTTATACCCATAATGTCATTTATATAATTTAGCAGCAGCCTCTCCCCAGTCATAAATAGCGAATAATCGTTGTCCAAACCGCCAATAAATTCCCAGATTAGCACAATAAAAAAAACACGACATTTCCCATTCAAAATGAACGTATTTTCACAATCCGAAAACTCGAGTGATTCTTACATTAAAGTACCGTCTATCGAATATTGATGTCTCTCTCCAAACGATACAGAGCGAAAGAGACGGCTAGTCGACGTCATCTAAAGGGTTCCTAACACGCATACATAATACTATATACAAAAAAAAATATTTGGATAAGTCAAAATGTCAATTTTTTGGCATGTAGCGATCGACGCCATTCGGGCCGCACACCAGCAACTTTATGTGTTACGTTTTAAAGTCCCCAGAAATGATTTTTCTTTATGTATTGTCTTAAAACCCTACTTAAAAAACGAATACTAATTTGACAGTCAAAAATTAAACTACCTCCGAATTACTGACGTCAACTTAAAATCCTACAACAAAAGTCGCTAGTGCCGTCCTTACTCTTTCAAAATCACAGATCATCCTCGGTTAGTACAAAACCGGGACTGTGTTATAACAAAAACGTAAAATTGACCAACAGCGCCATCTGTTTACGCACATCAGGACTTGTACGTGCGTATGACGTCTTTGATTTGGGCACGACATAGAGGGCACTGACCGCCACCTTTGCCGCGCCACTGTTGTACTGCACAGCGGTAACACATGCACATGTGACCGCACATGTATAACACACTATCTATGGGGTTTTCGTAGCAGATAGTACATTCGGTTCCTGTAAGCGTTCCCTCGCCTATCACAGAGTATAACGGTTGCCTACTTGTGGAGGGTCCGTTCGGGATCCTCTCGACCCTGACGGGTTCGTGACCGTTGGGGAGCTGCGCCTGCTCGTTGCTGGTGTTTTGTGAGGCGGAGCACTGCGCGTCAGACCGCACGCGTTGGAACTGCTGCGAGCATGAGGATGTCTGCGCGAGGGGTTGCAGACCAGCGATGCACAGCTGGGATGACGCTTGGATCGGCTGTAATACACGTTTTTTTTAGATTAGGTTATTAAGACATATTTCTGTTAGAACGCTTGAGGTTTTGCGAGAATGATGGATGAATCTATTATTAAATATTTTTTTGTATTGTATCGAATAGTATAAGTGGTATTCATACCGTCCTATTCGAATAAATAAATAAATAAGACGCAGCAAAGGGACTATCCCGCCAAAATACCTGCAAGTCAGGATTTGAAGGATGAATTTATTTGAAGTGGGTCATGTGATGGTAAATTATGACCATTATACTTGAATACAATAGGTACTAAATATCAGAAGGATCATGGTGTTTTTATAGTTATTAATTAGAGTTGGATTTTTTGGCGAATGGATTCTAAATATTGTTTATGGAAGCTCACCTCAATATAATGCGCGCTGGCGAGCGTGAGTCCTTGCTGGTTGTTGTTCTGCTGCGGCGGCAGACTGACCACCAGCACCGTGCTGGCGCCCGACAGCGGAGCCCCGCACACTCGCAGCGAGGGCGCAGGCGCGGGCGCTGGAGAGGGCGCAGGCGTCGGCGTCGAGCTCAGCAGCCGCACGCGTTGCGTCGCGCCGTAGATGTCCACGAACGCCCACAGTCGCAACGTGTGATCCACGTGCATCACCGTCACTGGGTTACACCCGTTTCTGCTCACTCTAACCTCACCGTCCACGGTCAGAGTGACGGCCAGCTCGTCTCCTCTCCTCAGTCCGTTGGCTGCGTCTCTCCTGACGACCCAGTATTCGGGCCGGTCCAGCAGCAACTCCGCATCGTCAGGCAAATCGCACGGTCTCAATGTGGCCGGATCGCATGACGTCAAGCCGATCGCTAAACTTCCAGCATACGCCGCCTCTGTCGCTAGGATCTGGACCACGATGGTCTGTCCGGGACGCATGGGCCGCGCCGTGAACACATAACCTTGGCAGAATTCCGCCTCGACTCTCGCCGCCACCCCTCTGTCATTGATGAACTGTACGTTCCTGCCCTTCGTCCTGTGTAGACTTAGAGGAACTAATGGGTTCTGGTATCTCGGAGCCGGGAGGGGTTCTTCAACAGTCATTGCTCTCATGCCGCTCACGAGTCTGTCTTCTTCCTGGGGACTGTGCGTTCTCCTTTGGTTTGGAACTCTGGGATCTGCGAACTGTACCGCTGTGCAGTTTCCGTATACATCGACTAACGCCCATAGAGGACTCCTTGTGTCGACTCCAGAGAAAAATAGGCCTTTGTCTTCTCCGTTGACGCCGAAATGGACATCGCCGGCGGAATTCACGTAGTAGTGGAGGATGTTGTCTTTTTCGCAGAATCTCTCGCCCAATGCTTTGGCCCAGTTGCCGGGTTTGTTGGTGAGGTCCGGGCATGCGTACTTTGGGAGAGAGTGTGCCAGCGTGGATGGATCGTGAGATGTGAAACCGAAGCGGATGACGCCGCTCCAGCTATTTGAAATCTCCACGAAGCGTATGCACACCTGGAATAGAAGATTTTTTTAGTTATTTAACAACGATTGAAAATTAATATATGGATATAATTTATTGTTGCATGTCGTGCAACCAGTCCGTCATCTGTATGATTATCTCTCTTTCCTCTCCTCAAAGGAAGGTGGTGGGTGATCTTACCATCGCACGCAGGTGACCAAAAATCCTCTAAAAAGTCATTTTATTTTCCTTATAAAGTATTAGGACATCATAAGCCATTAAGCAGCTGACATCCTTAGTAACTAAGCTTGCTAGTAAATAAATAGCATCTCTTTTATATTGTGAACTACCAGGAATACATAACCCACTAGAACACCCACCTTTTCATTAACCCGCACAGGTCTCGCACTGAACGCGACCCCCTTGCAGAAGGACTCGACGCGGCGCGCCGTAGATCCGTCCCGGGAGACGCGAACGTTCTCGCCGTGGACGGCGTGGAAGCCCAGCGGTGGGAGGTTGTTGGGCGTCCCTCCCGTACACGTAGTGCGGGGAGCTGTCGACAAAAAGAAAAATTATGTTATAGCAAAGTATAGCAACAATAATCTATACTGAAAAGAAATAAGACGCTTTCTTCGCTTTAGAGTGAAAAGCTCGGGAACACAACGTTGGAAAAATTTATTTAGTTTCATACACGAAAACTTTAGTAAACTGTAAAGCCATGTATGGCGGTTAATGTGAACTCCTTAAGACTTATTTGAATATTGTGTGGTAATAAAATTTTGAAGGCTTAGTTTTTTCCCTTTGTAAAGTTATGCCCTTCAATATGAAGTTTTCACTCTAAGACCAAGATTTAGCTTTATGCCGAGGTGTTGGGATTGGTTGAGCTGCAATATCTTAATAATCGCATATTTAGGACAGCTGACACCTCTCAAAGACACCTTAAATTAGCTATATTCTTTGTTATTATATTAAGGTCACGTCTAATTGTCAATTAAAACGGACTGTATCGCCATTTAAATTTGACATTTGCCGCCATGCTGCAAGCTGCGCGTGCGCATCTGCCGCGCAGGTGACGCCGCCATCTTGCCGCTTGTTACGAGGGGAACGCATAATAGAACTTTCTTAGGGTGGTTTTCGATATTTTTAACTTATATTGGTACTTATTACTTTAGATATACTCAAATTAAACTTAAAATTTTAAGATAAGTTGAATAGGTAATCATAAAATCTAATGTAAAAGAACATTAAAGGACCACAACGAATCGAAGCCATCTCTCAAATTTAATGATCTTGGACAAATCATCGATCGCTATACATTTAAAATATACTATTTTCATGATTAATAATTCCAATTTACAAATACATATTAATCTAATTTATCGGTTCTCCTTGAAACTTTAAAACTATACGCCGAAATAAAATAATGTAGTTAGTTGAAAACAAAGTCGGTTTTTTGTGTACGAGTATTACTTCAGTACCTCCAAATACACGTACATAACTTCTGAAAATGCGTACCCTAAGAGCTGTAATCGGACCGCTAGTTGCGCTTAGGCAGTCCGTTTCGGACACCATTAAGCTATCGCCGCAGCCGCTTGGATTATTATAGTAAATTAGAGTTTTTCGAGTAAGGTTTGTGATAGGTACCTACATAGTATTATTCACAACTCATTATAATGACGGGACAAGCCGCTATGTTAAAAAGTTTAGCTCGTGCGGCACGGTTCGTGACACGACTCATCCGCCATGTTTCCATTATGCGCCATAGTCAATTACCTAACACCTAATAATTTCCACCCTCTGGATGCGTCTTAAACGAAGGGGAACTCTCTTTTGTTACGTCACGTGTTACACACTTCCTCTAATGACGATAAATGTGGAGGAAATGATTATATAACATAGCATAATGAGCCGTACTGTGTAATTTGGCGCGTAAAACGTTTTATTGTTGTTACTATTACATTAAAGTAGAAATGAAAATATAATTATTAAAACTAAGAAAAGGCTGTACTGTTCAAGTATTTTGTGTTTGCAATTGAATAGCTGTCATTAAAATATATAAAGACACTCGCATGAGCAATAAATGTTGCAAAATTGTAATTTTAACATGTGTGTGCATTTAAAATTATATCAATACATACGCGAACTTATACGTTTTGAAATTCGTCGGGCTCGTTTGTGGCGCACTAGTTAAACGGCAATAAGAATTGAATTTTAATAGGTTTGAAATTGGAACGTCGATTGTCTTGCTTTAATCCATTTTGTGTGAACACCTTTTACATACATTTTCTGAATAACTGGTAATAAAATTCAAAATTTGAATTGTTAATTTTATGGAACATTTTTTTTTATATTATTCATATCATGTCCCAATCTTACGCTGCAGTATATTTGAAGTTGCTTAACCATTGGGGTCCAAGCCCCTATGCCAGGTGGACACTTTAAACGAGGGGGCCGCCATTTTGGTTCCAAAGTGGAGGTCGTATCCGCCGGAAGAGATGTTCGATGTATCAGGATTTTTCTTATTATGTGGGGGAGTTTCGGAAATACAATATTTTTTTTTGTTTGAAATCGGAAGTCGAAAAAATATGCGATTACACTTTAAAATCCCCTTTTGTGGATTAAAAGTGGGTGTGACTTGGGAATTTTGTTTCAGCATCCGTCTCTAGTGTGAATGACACTATATTTGGGAGATGGCATTATTTCATTGTTCAGCTATTTTTTTTTAAATAGTGTTTTTTTATGAAGTTCCTCATACTGTATATACTGACCTACTAATGCGCTCGGATCTCTACAGATGAGAGCGCTGCCTTAGTCCACCACGCTGGCCTAATGCGAGTTGCCAGACTTCACACACCTTTGGAAATATTTATAGAAAACTCTCAGGTAGGTCACGATGTTGCCTTCATCGTTCAAGCAAGCAATAATTTACAATGGATACACATGTAGCTCACAAGTCAGAGGTGCATGTTCTTGAGGCTGGTTTCGAACCTGCGACTTTCGTCTCGACAGTTCGTACAACTCCCCGCTGAGTTATCACTGCTAAAGCCTTTATCTAAAAAACAAACTTTATTTTACAAGCCTAGAAGAGATCTCAAATGCACAACTTTTTGTAACAAATGCACCAATTTTCGTCTCTAATTATGAGGATAACATAAACCTATAAGAGATTTTAACAATAGACTCTTTATTACCGCTCATCCCCTTGAGATACTGGCCACATTAACGCACATGTGCGAGGGAGTACAAAGAGGGTGGTTTATAGGTATTTAGGCCATCCGTCACGGTCCAAAGATGAAGGGGAGTCATTCGGTGCGTGATGCATGTGTTTTCTTATTAAATTCACTTTTATCTCGTATGCTGAGGGTGAAATAAGTGTGTACGTGACCCTCACGTATAGGATTTGTATTAAATCTTTTAGCAGACTTTCGTATTAAAAAATAGGATTTGTATTATTTTAATCTGTCTCTTTCTAATAAGTTATTCGAATGTTTTGAATTTGGAATATTATCATTGAAATAAATAAGTTTAACATTCCTTTTGTATTATATTGTCTTGGTACATTTGGTATATCGATTCAATTGTATCATTTTAATCTGTCTCTTTCTAATAAGTAATTTAAATGTTTTGAATTTAGAATATTATCATTGAAATAAATAAGTTTAGCATTTCTTTTGTTTTATAATGTCCTGGTACTTTTGGTCAATCGTTTCTTTTGTTTCGTAGATATGGGTAACGACAATAGTTAAAACCGCGTTAACACATAAAACCTACAATCATTGCATAAGCGAATCAAATTGTGTGTATGCATAAAGATCTCTATTCCTGGCTATCTAGATCAGTAGTGACGTCGAACGGTCTAAACTGAGACTAGGCATCGCACCAGGAAGGAGCTAGTGACGCAAAATGTGACATTTTGACTGCGCCAGAGCGACTGCGCAACGATTGACAGCCGTTTTACTGACGACAGAATGTTTGCATCTACCCTTATATTGGCAAGACTCATCATATTATAGTGACACATTTAATTATTTTTTTCCACAATTTCCCCTTTTATTGGGAAGGCAAAGGGTTCTAGCTCGTACGGCCTCGTCATATTGAAACATTTAATTATTTTCTATCGTTCATTACAAAAGTTGTTTTAAAATAGGGGTAATTCATGTTTAAGGTGAATTGAGATTTTTTTAACATCACATTGATAACTGGTAAAACTAGGCCCAACAGTAACGAACCAGGATAATTTAAAACTTAATTCTTCTAGATAGACCATAACTTGAGTGTATTAAGTACAAGGATTACATAAATTACCAAGAGCCCTAAACAAAACCCCTTCACACTTGATAGAGCACATGACGTTATAAATAAATGCAGTTTTTTTGTTTACAGTTCAATGAACGGATCATTCACGGAACAATGCTCTTATGTTTTCATACTGAGCGTATGTTTTTTATTTATCAACACGTACTATTTGTAATTATAGTATAGAAATATGGTATAAATGTTATTAATCAGTTTTATGTTTAAACTGACAAGGTGGTAGGTCCCTCGTTTGCGAGAGGCCGGCTGGGTTGGTACCACCGCTTTGTCTATTTCTGCCGCCAAGCAACAGTGTGTTAGCACTGTTGTGTTCCGGTTTGAAGGACATTGAAGCCAGTGAAATTGCTGGGCATTATGAGACTTAACACCTTATGACTCGGGGTGACGAGCGCAGTCCAGTGTCATGCAGTGCTTTGTTATTTAAAGTTCTGTGTGGCGTTGCTTATGTTTATGAGCAGGCGTGGCGCTTACCATCAGGTGAGCGACCTGCACGTCTCGTCATTCAAGCTAATAAAAAAAAACTAAAAAAAAAACTACTGTAACTTATGGGAGTGTGTCAAAATGCGGTAAGTGACATTGTACGTAATCCATATATTCATCTGCACAAAAAGGATAAATATATATAAATATAGGCCCATACATGAGCGAGATATTATTTGCACATTTTGAAATTGGAACAATATCTTTGTTCTGAATAATGCTATTAAATTTAACTGAAACAATATACTGCGCTCAGCGCATAAAAAGAGATAGTTATATACCATATAAACGTAGAGAGACAAGCACAGAAATATATTATGTTGTGTTTGTATACGAATTCCCACATAATACCTACCCAATGTTTATCATAAGATTTTGAAAATGGAACAACGGCTTTGTTGCACACAGCACACGCTGCATTCCGGAGATTATTTTGATGAAAGATAACAAATCTAGCACACAACATGAGTCGTCCTATTACGTTCATGGTAGGAATCACACTCTGTTGACGTAACGCATGGAACACACTATACTATAAGGGCATGAACATGTTTTTTTCTCCACTATAGGAGATCCGCACGAGCGAACCGCGCTTCCTGCCAGTGTTATTTGTAGTAAGGGAAATGTGGGCATTACTTAATTGCGGTAGGAAGTTTCGTTACTACTACTCCATGGTTTTATGTGTTCCTGGTGCTCCTTTTTCTGTAATAGTGCATTCTAAGGTAATACATACGCACTCAAGCCTGTAATCCCCGAAGGGGTAGGTAGAGGTGTAAGCAGTACACCCACATTTCGCCGAGCGTATCTCCGTCCCACGATGTGATAGGGGGCGAGCCAATGCCATACCGGGCACAAATTCCAAACTCCGGGCTGATACTGAGCATTTCGTAATAGAAAAACCAAATACCACTTTACCCGACCCGGGGATCGAACCCGAGACCTCAGCGTTAGCCTCAATCGTAACGCGTACGCATTACAACTGCGCCACCGAGGCAGTAAGGTAATTAGGTAAAGTTTGTTCGGTAGAGATAGCTTTTAGATAAGACCGCCTATTGTTCATATATTATTTCTTTCTTATTTGCATGGTATATAAAGTGTTATCTATCTAGAGTCTATTGAATTAATGACTGTAAAGCATCACTTATCTTAATCGATTTTCTGATGAATCTTATAAACCTTAGTTGTAGCTTTTATGTGCAAAGGCAGTTGCGTCAGTGTTAACGTACTCTCATTGTTCTGTGAATCACGCTTTACGCAATCCATCGAATGTGTTTCCTAACAATTGAGAATTCCACCTATTCAATCATTTAAACAAGGACAGGACTTAAATATACAGTAATGCGAGAGAAGATGTAAGTAGGTAATATAGAATACTAACATCTAATCTGGATTTGAATCCATGGCCACGCAGAATCTCGTTAAAGAAACCAATATCGCCTATAGGCTCGCAAGCGGCTAATTCGATCTGCATTAACCTCAAAAATCGCTGAAGCGCGAAATAACAGCGTTTCGGCCTGACATCTGCGGCCCTTATTAAACCGAAAATCGAATTTCGACCCCGGGGGATTCTTTACGAAACCCCAAAACCAACCCTATGTCTTTAATTCTATTTTAATACAATGCATCTCTTGACTGTAGCTATACTTTGTAAAATGGTGTGAATAGAAATTTTCCAAAAATAAGTTTACTATTTACGGTAAACACAATAGCATGAAATTATGAGGGTGACAAAAATGGCCATCACTACTGGCAGCCCGAGACAATTCTAAATTTAAAAACATAAACTATAGACAACAAGGGCAATTTTTTAAAATTACATTTCACGGAACAGAAAAATATCTCCAATGAAATTGATTTCGGAGCGGGTCTAACGTTGTAATTGAACGGTGTTATGACGTGGTCGCGAGGAAACGGTCATTTTTTAGATCATAAATTCAACTAGTTTTTGTGGCCATGCTATGCCATGCCGCGGCCGGCGAGCTGCTCGGTCACGGTTTCTGAACCGGGGTGCACGACCGCGTTACGTTCCTGCTTGTTGTCTGTTGCCAGCCTGCTGTCTGAAGTCTACTATCTATGACATTTAGCTGTTAAAATTCCACCTTATCTAGGTCTTAAAGTGGTCTTAAACACACGTATATTCTCTGAACTAAGTACGAAAACATTTGCAAAGTCAATATTACCATATTATAAAGTTTTGATCAACTGATGTTTTCTTAAAATATCCTGGTACGTGTTCATGTTAAGTGCCTATGTTTTATTTTAGTAGAAATATAGTAGAAATTATAAATAAATAAATTATATTTATTTTAATTCAGAGTAACAGAAATACTATCAAAGAAGAAATCAATAAAAAGTTCAACATTTTCGACTGTAACTAACGTCCTTAACATAGGACCATATGAAATCAACATTACATTAATCTAAGACTATTCCAGTACATCACACAAATATGACCTTTATTACACAAGTTATAAGGTTGTGTGTAGCGTGACATTAAGCGATAAGCAGTGACGCGTGACGGCCGGTCCAAAAAATCACGGCGCGTGACAGACAGACACGCAAGCGCGTGCTTATTGTACCGTGTTTAGAAGGAGAAAGGTATAAGTATAATAATGCATTAATAAATAATACATGGTCACGTTGGGTTTTAATAAACACTATTGTATTTAGGACTTATTACAAGGTTTGAGACATTGTATAGAACTTTATAAAAAAAGTTTCTTAAAGTCGGAAAGAATCGGGTTCCAAAGATTGTAATGTATACTACAACTAGACGGGCTGTTTAGAAGTAAAATTGTGTCACATAACGCGGGAGTTTGAAAGCTCACAAACAGGGAGCGCGATAGGGGTTTTAGATGAGAGTAAGCGAGATGGTAATATTGAGTTACGGTCAATTGACCGCAACTTAGTGGTACAATTTCTATGTACTGCGCAGCTTGTCTTTTAGTATGCATTTAAGTCTTTGGGTTCACGCAGCAAACTTTTATAATTACCATTTCATTTAATCGATAAAACCTACATATCATGTTAAGTACCAGGAGTATAGTATCTATAAGATATTCAATGAACTCGATCACATTATTTCCACTTGAAGCACTTTGTATTGAAACCACCCTAACCCACCCTCTCAACGTCACGAAAGTAATGGTTCATTGAGGAAAATCCCTGTGGGTCCCATAACACGTGCCCATGAATATCAGAAAGTGAGTTTATAATAAAAAGAACTTGTCATACATAGGTCATAAACAAAACCTATGCAATGACGGGCAGTAGTAAAGTTTGGTAAGTGTTTCGGTTTTCTGGATTACTTAGAATACAGAACTATGAAGTACTAAGGCAACATTAAATCCAAAGAGGTTATACCTGAGCAAATGTTAGATAATATTATGATTGTTACCAATCTCAAATAGGTAAAAAATTATCAAATAAAATTGTATGATAAGAAGAGTCCTTCTTTTAGATATCTTCATCCAACTACTTCTTATAGTAATATAGTAAGTGAATACGGTTGTATTTTTGCCTGTGGTCGACTTTGTTCATTCGATCCGCTTTGAAGAAATCGTACTAAGAATGAATTGACGCCAAAGTTCCGACAATATCTTGAAATTAGGGAGATTTGAAAATATATTAAATACTTGTCATTGGCGAAATGCATAAGAGTGCAAGACCATGAATAAAAATAAAATAAATATTGGACAAAACCATTTTATGAGTGCCATACTACTCTTACATTCAAGTATTGTTAGTAAATAAATATATAAATAGAACACTTAAAAATTAAACCACGCCATAGAAGTCATTAAAAATACCAGGGCAATATAAACTCCAAGAGTTACTTCATCCTAAAGCCACGGATACATTACGAAAGCAAAACACTTTTATCCAAAACCCCCATAGAGTGAAGATCCCCGTGGGTCGTGCCATGTGCACGCGACATCTGTGACAGAATTAATGCGGGCCGAGACTCCCCCGCATTTTAAAAATGGCGTCCACCCTAGAGATTTTCCAAAATAAACCGCCAATGGTTTGTTAACTAAGAGAATTTGTGAGGGATGTATTATTTTAAGATCTTTTCAACAATATTTGTCACATGGTTATTTGTTTGGGTACAGCTTTATACATACAGCGATTGTATCTATATACAAATTCAAATCATTTATTCTGTAAATTGGATCATAAATATCACTTTTACATGTCAATCATTTTTTATGTTACATTATATTTAAGACGGCATTTCGGGGCTAGCCATGAGAAGAAATACCGAAACAAACTCATGGGTTACGGCCTCTTTTAATGTCACATTGTTTTACAGAATTATGCGAGTGTAATGTACAGAAATTCCTGGATTGGCCTTTTTAAGAAATGGCCAAGAGTATACCAGACATACTTGGCACTCGCACTCACAAAAAAAAAAAACAAAAAATTAAATAAATGATATAACAATATAAAAAATCAACATGTCATTATTGCCTTAAATACTAATATTGCACCAATAGAGCAGTCAATATTAAACAATATATTATATAAAAGAAGAGACCTAGGTACTGCCAATTTTGTAAGGAGTGAGCGGCTCAATTCCAAGCTGTTTTGTCTTCCAAGTAATCTTTCACATTATAATAACCTTTTTGGCAAAGCCTAAGTTTAATACATAATTTAAATTTATTAAGGCTTAATAGTTGAATATAAAGTCTTGTATATTGATTTCAAAGAAACGGTGTCGACGCTCGGTTTCCGTTACGGGTTGTGGGGGATAGACGGCGGGTCGCCCCATATAATATGAACTACCGTCAAATCATGAGAAGGCAGACCTTGGCATTAAGCCGGGATAACGCCAGGCAGAAAGAAAGGGGTGGCGGTGGCAGAAATTACTATTCATTCAGAAAACAATGCATAAGATGATTACTTACCGGAGTGATCGGGAGGATATCACTCCAATTCACAAATCTTACTATGAACCTCATAGCCCATAGGGCGCGAGTAAACTAAATTAAAATACTTGAGTGTTGTTATACTTTTGTATCAATATTTAAAAAAAAACAATTCTTTTGAACAAATGGACATTGATAAAGATATTTGACTGGTAGCAATCAACACAAGTGTTGTTGGTGATGATGAAGAGGCTTGCTATGACGAAAGTAGTGATAAATAAATGCCTTACTCAAACATATTGTTGCTGTCATACGCTGGTACTGTTGACGAATACCGGCGTAAATTGTAATTTCTTTGAAAACGTAGGTGCTTGGGGAGACTCTGGCTACCCGTGGGTACCTGTTAGCTACCTGTGAAGGTAACGCGTGTGACTTTCAACCGCAAACAGGATGGACTACCGGCGGATGTAACTGATATCGGACCAAATCCAAAACCTGATACTGGGAGATCAGAATTTTATTGGATATCTTGTGGTTTTACATGTGAAGTACGTAGTGAATAATGCATTAACATGCCGTCACGCTTGTGTCTCTCAAAGGCGGAGGTTTAACGAGCACACTAATTGCCAACTACATTTCTGTCCCGTGATATGATAGGACACTAGTATATCACCATAAATTCCTGGACAAATCTCGAATTAAAAACTCACTCAATTTTTTGTTAGCCTTACTTAGAGATCTTTACCAATATTTGGCCAAGTGAACCAATGAGCCTGTTCTTTTCGCCTATGGGCCACTAACAGACTTTTACAGATATCCCAAGCTACCTTTGACAATTAGTAGCGGCTCCAGAAGTAAAGAACAATTCGAATCCGATTAAATTCTTTCCGGTACGACTGGGGACACTGTAAAATGTCTCCATTCTGTTGGTCATTGCACGGAATTAGCACTGTCAACAAATGCAAGTTAAACTGGACACACATTTTCTTGTGTAACCCCTATAAGTAATGTACCTATTGTCAGCCAGTTTCTGAACACGGCCAGAGTATCTCCATCGGCACATCAAAACTGTACTCTGAATACTGAAATTACTATTTTATTGTCAATGGCTATTAAAAAATGTAATTACCATCGGAAATGACATGTACGTAAACCAGTAGTAAGTTATAATTAGTTGTTTTTATTTTGTCCGGCCACAGCCAGCGATTATAACGGCCTGATAAATAAAAAGCGACCGGCCGGCGGCCATCGAGCGATTCCCACGATTGAGTTGTGCTGAGATAAAAAACATCCTGTCGCGCTGCGGCACACGCGCCGTGAATATAAAACTAGATACACTAGGCTTTACACGCGGGTTTGTCGTTTATTTTCGACTAAAAACAGCTTAGTTATTCCAAAAAGTACGCCCAGAACGTCCAATTCAAGCGACCCTTAACTTATTATAAAAAAATAGAGATGAAATACTTGTTATTGTTTTTTGTTCAATCACACGAGATTACCGGAGACCCACAGCATAAAAATAATAATAATAATAATACTAGCCCCGTATTATATACGTCCCACTGCTGGGCACGGACCTCCTCTACTGAATGAGAGGGGTCAGGCCTTAGTCCACCACGCTGGCCTAATGTGGCTTGGTAGACTTCACATACCTTCGAAATTCTTATGAAGAAATTCTCAGGTATGCAGGTTTCCTCACGATGTTTCCTTCACCGTTAAAGCAAGTGATAATTAACAATTAATACACACATAACTTAGAAAAGTCAGAGGTGTATGCACTTGGGGCTGGTTTCGAACCTGCGACTTTCGTCTCAAGAGTCCATACCACTCCCCACTGAGCTATCACTGCTATCATATCATATAAAGCATAAAAAAATTAGTTAATTTTGTATTTGAACATTTTTGTAAGCGTCCAATGCGCCAATCTAAAATAGATATTATGTTTTAAAAAAATGAACTGGCAAATCCATCCAGATCGAAGAAAATTAATGTAAGGCTGTACAGAAATTTTCCTTTATAATAAATATGTTATAAAAATAAAACGCAAGTATCAATTCGAAGAACGTTAGTCATTCATGGTGGTGTACCGCGGCGGCCGGTCAAGCAAGAGAACCGCAGAATGAAAACAACGCGTGAGACCTGAACGGGCGACCGTTATACGCACATCATGACTATTTTTATTGTGTTGCAATATGTAAAAACAGGTTTTTGTGTCACTGTAATGAGCGGCTCTAACTTTTTGTTTCATCCTCCATACGAAGAGCCATTTAGAGAGAAATAATTCATCGCAAGAATATACAAAGCTGTCATTTATAATGAAGCGTCATGTCATTTGAAAATGATAATCGTCAAGTACGAGTTACGAATACGTTCACAGTTTTCGAATTCGTATAAAATTACTACCGTCGAAGTGTCAAACTAGTAATTCATACGGTAATGAAGGAAAGAATCGCTTGAAAACTAATTTCATATTCTATTATTATTAACCATATTATCAATTTTAATTCATCTAGTTCCCACTAGTGGCTACTAATATTTGACGTATGGAGAGAAAACGAAAACTTTCATCGTTTTACAAAACTATTAAAACTTGTACTAGGCCTACATGACTATTTTTATTGTGTTGCAATACGTAAAAACAGCTTTTTGTGTCACTGTACATAATGAGTGGCTCTAACTTTTTGTTCCATCCTCCATATGAAGAGCCATTTAGAGAGAAAGAATTCATCGCAAGAATATACAAAGCTGTCATTTATAATGAAGCATCATGTCATTTGAAAATGATAATCGTCATGATGGGAAGGTGCATTTTTTTATAGCATACGCCGGCAAACGAGCAAGTAGGTCACCTGATGGTAAGTGATCTCCACCACCCATGTACGCCTACAATACCAAAATAATTATGGGCGCGTTGCCGATCTTAAAGGAAAGGGATAATTAAGGAAATGAGAAGGGGAGGGGATTTGGGCCTTCGGATATCTCACTCACCGTACGAAACGCTACTTTACGTCGGTTTTCTGTGAGACAGTGGTAACGACCCGGAAGTAACTTGATAGTGGCCTATCTACAGCGCTTGAGATAAATTACAAAAATTAAATAAAAGAAAAGCAAATAATCATGCACAAAGGGCCTATGTGGCGCCTTTTTCTTACAAGTCGACGGTGAGCCAACCAGGCTTCCGTATCCTAGGCGCCTTGTGGAGCAAGTTATTTTTATTTTTAATCATATTATATTATGATTTTGCCGCCCTCTGAAATTGCCGCCCAGGGCGGGTGCCCCGGTTTGCCCCCTCCCTAGATCCGGGCCTGATACAAGGGGCCTTCTAACTTGGAAAATGTAAATGAACATTAAACGAAGAGAGGAGCATATCATCTGAAAGGCTTAGGTCGTCCATCCATCTTCCACACGCAACGTATATCCACGTGTTACCAACAAGTTGAAAGTGAATCTGTAACTGGTTTTATAAAACTTGAACCGCCTCCGTGGGAAAAAAATCTCAGTGTTACTTAATCAGCTATAAATTTTATACCGGGCTCTTTTATTAACTGACCTGTGGTGCGTGGCGTGGGACTATCCCAGGGTTTACAGTCACCACCAGCTCATTAAAATGTCATTAGTTGAAATAGTCATAGCGACCTTTGAAGCTACTAAACACTGCCTGATTCCGAAAGACTCGAGGATTATTATAATTTTGCTGGAGGGTACTTGATGATGTTTTTACCTAACTGGACAGCGACCACCAGATGGTGAGAAAAAACAACAACTTATAGTGGCTCGTTCATACGAAGTCATAGTGGGGAGTGTTCCTGTAGATATTTCTGCCGACCCTCGAGGCAATGTCCCTCGACGGTCGACATTATATTTGAACAGCCTCGGCGGCGCAGTTGTAATGCGGTACGATTGGTGCTCAGGTCTCGGGTTCGATTCCCGGGTCGGTTAAAGTGAGTATCAACTACGAGTCTAGAATTGTGCCTGAAATGGCGATAGACTCCGCCTATCTACATGGGACCGAAATAAGCTCGGCGAAATGTGTGTGTACCAGTTACACCTCTGCCTACCCCGTCGGCGAGTAGAGGCGTGAGTTCGTATGTAATTATTAGGTCCAGTGTAGTCACTGTCAAGTGCCAGGATATTAAAGGGGATGTTGGACGATGTAGTTATTGTTTTTGGTCGAGGGCGACACGGTTAGGCGAGCGGCTCTCGTCATCGAGTCGACTGGATTTTTTTTAAGTTATATAAGAATCACTGACTCTATTAGTTGGTCAATTTATGTCAGTTAAATAATAATACGAACTCGATTCTTTTTGGAAGGACTGACATAAAAAGGCACTCAACAGAGGGGAATGGAAAAAGCGACGGGAGGCCTTTGCCCAGCAGTGGGACAAAAACGGCTAGTATAAGATAAGATAACATATATGAAATAATAGTAATTAATAAGAATTTTGTAAGCATATAGCCCCTTAGTAAGTACTTTATAAGCACGGATTAGTTAAAACACAGTTTTCATCTGTTTCAAGCCACTTTATAAATCACGATGACAGAGAAAGACAAGAGAGGTTTAACTCTCAAGTGACGTTTATAAGTTAAATGCCCATAATAATTACATAATCTTAAATATACTCATGTGCAATAGCTGTCAGGTTTTGCGAACACGATTTCCAAATACAACTTTTTCATTCAGTCAACAACTATCATCTAAAATGGTCCAAAACCAGGAAATGTAGCATTTTATCGATAAAAAATACGTTAATTCATTTGACTTAGAATTATTGATGCAAAGTCAAAGTCGAAAACCGACTCCAAAATTATCATACGATGAGATAAAACTGTAATCAATTAATTACTTATCTAACAATGATCTAACATTAGTTACGAACTGAGTACTATCGATATTAAAATCGATACATATATCGATAACGTAAACGAATGATCGATGAAAAGGTGAAGTTCCCACGCTCCGTGGGAATGTGCGGGCGGCACGGCACGTGTGCGAGCGAGACGGAATATAGGTGATTGCGACACAGAGAGAAAGATGGTCTCGCGAGATGTTTTGTTTTTAATGCGTTGAGTTATCTAGTAAGTTGAACTAAGTTTCGTCTAAGTTATGGTTTTTATTTTACTGAATGCAATATAGGTTACCTGATAGAAGTTGTATACGAATTTAGTTATTATTGTTTGACAGTATCCTACAAGGTAATTCATTCACAGTTAACAACTGCTAATATTTAAATTAATAACATGAAAACCAAAAACGTAATTGAAGCGAATCTAAAAATAAACGAATTTGCATTCATACCAGGCAAGCATAACCTCAAAGGAAGTAGTGTCCAAATACAGCGAATACAACGGCCTAGCAAGGTGTCCAAAACAGGTGAAATTACTAATGATGAATTCAATACGTTCAATATCCCGGAAGCGTAACATCTTTCAAATGAACTACAATATAAACACTTAACAATTCACGAACGGTACTCGCGTTGCATAGTTAATAATGCCGCTGTCAAAATCTTCAATGTATTGTGACGTGTTCCAAGTGACACATCGTCGAGTGTAAACTTAATTTTGCAGACGGTAAAGTACAACATTACGAATGTATTTCCATAAAACCTTTCTATTATACAACTCTAGACTGTAACCGAGTGTGCCGCCCGCACGAATAATTTTGCTTGTTTTGCATTTGACGCTGTCATTCCCACGCGACTGTTCTCGGTTCTGACTTCTGAGTGTGAATATTTACTCGAAAGGGACCCATCGTAAAACATCTGGTGGCCAGTTTCAATTGTTCATTATGGTGCGAATGTGGGAATGTAAAAAAAAATAAAAGAATTTTGTAAATGTTTTAAATTTGGAACAATAGGATTATGACGTTCATAAAAGTATTAAAAGAAAAAAAAAAACAATACAACCAACCAGAGAACATTACCGGCGATTTCGGAGGCGGGATTTGGGAAAGTGAAAAAAATATTGGTAAAGACGTTAAGGAACAATAACCTTTATTTTATAAATCTAGAAAAGGACAATAACTAAGCTGTACTTTTACTTGCGATATTTCGACGTGCAAACACCAAAAAAACAATACGAATTCAATCAAATCAGAATCGGAGCGTGACGAAACGGTTAATTTGACGAATTCAGAAAAAAAAACTAAATTCCCATAGATAATCGCATTTATTCGAGTCACGATCAAGTCTTGGCAATTACTGCCGGCAATAGATTGGTCCAAGAATCATAATATACAGATTATTTTCATTTTATAATGAGATTTAGTACAACACTTAAATATATTTGCTTATCCTTCAAAGATAACCTCAATTGATATCAAACTTCTAATTTTTTATTAATTTGTAAGATTTGGTGAAATGGCAGCCATACCAGGAACATAAATAAGCAAGTACAGGAATTAAACATGTACTCGCCAAATATTACCCAAAACTTCGTAAAAAAACAAGAAAAAATGTTGTTCAAACAACCTTTTTAATATTCCATTTACGTATTAATGCATGGGACGAAAGATGCAAAATCACGGTGGCAAGAAAAGGAGAAAAGATTTCGGCAAACGCGTACATTTCGCCGTAAATGCATTTCTGAGTTTATAAAACTATTTGACTGTCCATGAATAAAAGCGTACATAGTAAAATTCGCTATGGCTTGGTTAGAGAACAGAATAAAATAACTAAACTCTAAAAATAAAGTAAATCTTAAAACCAGACTGGAAAAATATACATTTATAATTTACAAAATATGTATAGTAAACTATTTGAAAGAAAGCCAGTTAAATGAAATTGTCCCGGCTACTCCAAAAACATGTCGGAAGTAATTTTAATTGTGACTTTTAATTCGTATTTTTTCAAGATGTAACAAATGTATTACCAAACTTAAAGCGTTTCTGGTTTAATTAGCTATACTAGCTCACTTTTTGTGAGGAAATCTAGTAAGGATGCTCTTCAGTCTTGTGGATTTAGGAATCTCACTACATAGTACATATGCGTTCCATTCATGGGCATGGGCCTCACCTATTAATGACGTATTGAGTCTTAGTCCACCAAGCTAGCATAACGGGGGTTGGCAGACTTCACATTCCTTCTAAATTCTTATATATTTTTTTAGGTATGCAACTTTTCGCACAATGTTCCCAGGCAAGTCTTATTTTTTAACACAAGAGCATTGAAAACACTAATTCTATTAGATGCATAGTATGTTTTTTGAAGAATTGTATTCATTCAATGGGTATTTTGACTGGAAAATTATCTAACCATAGTTACATATCGTCTTCTAGTCCGATCTATGCATACAGCCGAGATAATAATCAATACAAACGGCCTAAATCAAATTTCGAATTTGGAATTTCGAACGCGGTCCAAGAGCGTCGTCGGCGCATTCCCGTTCGTTTTCCCACGATCATTAGCCCACCGTCTTCGGCAATCTTCGGACAACGTCGTAATTTGTTGACGATTGTTTTTGAATATCGAATGCAGTAATAAACGATAGTTTTGTTACAAAATTGGAATTATTTAGTGCTGGTTGGTAGCATGTTTTGTATAAGAAACTAAACGATGTGACTTGTATTGGAGAAGCAGTAAACCTATATTGGAAGCTCTGTATCTAACCAATACTCGTTTACTTTCTAATCACCAACCAGCCTTCAAAGGTTGCAATCTTTCAACAGCATTTTAGACCACATCAAGTGAATCACATACAATATATCCGAAGAAAAAAAACTACCTTTCTGAATAATCATAATTATGTTTAACTAAAACTTTAAATCCTACACCGAAATGCCTTTGCTACTTATTATTCGTCGAGGGTTTTCCAAGAGACTATAGACTGCGACATCATCAAAATCGGTCCACATTTGGCAGTGACATTGCGAAAGATACATATAAAAATCATTGAAGAACCTACCTTTTTTTTTAAAATTTGGCCCTCTTTACGAGTTCTGTAGTTAAAAAGGCTCATCACACCGCCGTCCCCTCCTCTTTTTACGAGTTCCGTAGTACCACCTCACAGTCGAGCGATATAGCCAGGTCGGGTCGTAAGGTCGTGGGATGCACGAAGCGGCCACGCAACACGAGCCCTTTACTTCTTCCTACTTACGTCATCGCAACACTGCTTTACCGTATCTAGATAGGTATGAAGGCATTTAATTGAAGCAGTTTTTTATTTTTATATAATACTAATTACATTTAGTTTGTTTATATAGGTGTACAATCAGGTTCATAATAACACGCCTTCAAATTTATATATTAAACTAGGGGCTTTGTCCATGTTTTTCCATAAAACATAAAATTAAAAAAAAACTTAAAGTCCGACGAATATGAGACATATCTTACTTTCTTCCCCACATTATTCTGCATTGGAATCGGTCTCGACCCCATACCCCCAGAGGTTTCGGAGGTGATAGCGTGACAAGCTTTCGGGAGCGGCGGCGCCAGTTTCGATAATCGAGAAGATATTACACTAGTACTATTGGCCATAGAATACATACATACGCACTTACGCCTGTAACCTCCGAAGGGGTAGGCAGAGGTGTAACCAGTACACCCACATTTCGCCGAGCGTATCTCCGCCCCTTGATGTAATAGGGGCCAAACCTTTCGCCATACGGGGCACAAATTTCCAGACACCGGGCTGATACTGAGCATTTAGTAATAGAAAAACCCAGTAACACTTTTACTCGACCCGGGGATCGAACCTGAGACCTCTACATCATCCTCAGTTATAAAAAATATTACAGTTTTGAGTGTCGCTAACCAGAATCATTTTCTAAGAACTGTTTGGCTAAAAGCTGTCTCGCTGTGCTTGCTTTGGTACAAAACAGGTTATGAAATGAAATGAAATAAATGAAATGAAATAGTTTTATTCATCATGTAGGCAATTAAAATAGCGCTTATGACAAGTCAGTACAAAATAAAGAAACTTATGTAAGTACAGAAATCATATCAGCTAATATATACATAACATACATAGCATCGTCAAAATACACTGGGCAACTATAAAGTTTACAATATTTTTATATTAGTCCAGAATTGTTAAGTATTTAACGTTAACGTTAGAGTCACAGGAAATTATACTCTTGTGTTATTGTATTTGTCTTTGATTAATGCTCACTAAATGGTAGGTCTGTCAAGAGTCTGTCTGGGCAAGTATCATTGCTTTGTCTATTTCTGCAGCCAATTATCTAAGGTATGTTATATTCATGTTTAAAGAATAATGAAGCAAATGAAAATACTTCGTATTTTGAGGTGAAGAAAGCAGTGCTATATTTTATAATTCAAAGTTCTGAGTACTGTTGCTAGTGTTTACGAAAATCGCTATCAAGCGAGCGACCTGCACGTCTCGACGTTCTGGCAAATAAAAAAAAACGGATAATAGTCCAAATCTAATAGGACGTGACCACTTGCAGTTGCTATATCGAGTCCCTTCTTGCCTCGGAACTCCTTGTCCGTGCTCAGTTGATGCAAAATGGCTAATCATTCTATATTGGATAATAGTCATGCAAAATGAATGTATGAGAGTTTACATCAAAAACAATCAAATATGACTTTTATATACGATTCTCAATTTGAAAAAAAAAAAAAAAAAATGTACAATATCACTAGCATCTACTCCATCGAAATCATTAGGGGACAGTTCATATAACTATTCAAAATGATGTTCGAAATTCAAATATAAAGCAGTTCCAACGGTCATTTCAAAAACATAACCAACCTTCTTTCACATCTTATCGGGATATATTGATATATATATATACCTGGCGATATATATATTTTTTTCTTAAAATCGCACATGAAATAAACAGCCTTAGCGAAGGTCGGGCGAAGGAAAAAAGGACAAAAGACCAGCTGTTCGGAGGCTTAAATGTGGCATAGACAATAAAACGGTGCGTCGTCGAGCAGCTGACTGCCACAACATTCGCTAGGGTTGGTACGCTGCAGTTAATATTCTTTGTGTGTTGGAGAAAAAATTACAATTTATTGTTGATTTGAATAAGCCATGCTCCGTAAAGAAGTATCCCGAAGGATGAGCAGAGGTCATCATGCCTGGACGGTGTGTGGTGGTCAATGAAGCAGCCGCCTTTTAGCATTACATAGCCTATACAAAACTTGTTCACGAAAGAGCTAGTTAGTTGGGAACGCTCATAGCATAAGTCTGTTCAAGAAGCATTGATTATATTATATGATAGATATAGTATGTTGTAAATCCTATATTGTGCAATACATTTATAGTCCCTAATACATTTATCTGAGTTCGATGTTCTCCGTGGCAACCCTGCGTGCAGGCTGCGCAGGCGCACGCGGCGCGATCCCGTTTCGAAACAGCTGTTGTGTGACAACCACGCGCGACAGAGACGCGGATATACATTTCTCGCGAGAGAGACACAGATAGCAACAGGACATGTGTTGATAACGCGCCTGACTACCGAATGATAACGAGTGTAAAGAAATGATATTTATATCAAACTCGCATTAAATTGGGCGCTATAATTCTTCTTATGCAGCCGGCTGTTGAACGAAAGACCGCAGGTTCGATACCCATACCGAGACAAATAAAATAATTTATGTGACCCGCAACGTTCGATTGACCTGGGTGTTGTTAGATGTGAGACCGTAAGTCTCTCGTAGTTGGTACCTACGACACAAGCTAATCGTATCTTACGAGTACTGTGGGGTCAGGACCTTGAGTCATATAGCCTCCTATTACCTATCCTTAGAATATTGATAAACTCCCAAAGCATTACTACCAACTACCAAGATTATTTTTTTTACCAAAATATCAGTCAGAACTAAACGACATTTGAAAGCCAATAAAATTAGAACAATAACATTAAGAAAATCCACATTTGCAAATGGAAAACGATAAAGCTGAAACGTTTGAATGGTCGAAAACAATAGGGACGACATCTGGCATCGAACCTTAAGCCCGGAGGTGGTGTGCGTGGAACAATGGCATCGCATCTGGCACTCGTACTGTTACCGACTTCCGGACCGGAACAGGTGGCACCGGGTATGCCGAAATGTTTGCCAGGGTAAACTTGTTAGATGTGGGTTTGAGTCCCGAGTAGAGAATAATTGTGAAGCATTTTCCCAATTGAATCAGTCAAGAGGGTATGTTTTTTTAAATAAATTATTTGGATAGATTTCTTATGTTTACGCGAATATTACACATTGAAATAAAACTAGTTTATACGGATTTTATCGCAGTTTAATTTTTATTTTAGTCCCGACGTTTGGAAAGCTTTTCAGACTTCGTGGTCACGGGAGAGACTGAGGTGTAGGTCGTCTCGAAAAGTTAATGTTACATTGCCTACCAATCATATTAAAATTATACATTTATTCTTCAATTATTTAAAAAGTTAGTTGAAACTAGTCCGATCTACGCAGTAAGAGCTCACGGTGTCTTGAGGTCTGGCAGTAAAAAATTAAACCGCGATAAAATCCGTATAAACTAGTTTTATTTTGAAATTATTTGGGTTTTGTGTACATTAATAAGGTGAATTAATGTATGCATGTTTCCTTCATCGTTAAAGCAAGCGATAATTAACAATGAATACACGCGTCACTTAGCTGTCAGAGGTATGTATTCTCTTGGGACTGGTTTCGAACCTGCGACTCTCATCTCCGCAGTAAGTACTAATACCGACTGATTATTACGAAATGCCCGGAGTCAGGAATTGTGCCCGGTATGGCGATAAGCTCGCTCCCTATCACATCATGGGACGAAGATACGCTCGGCGAAATGTGGGTGTACTGGTTACACTGCCTACCCGTTCGGGGATTACAGGCGTGAGTGCGTATGTAACTTTATTCTCCCTAATATGTGCTAATAAGCTATTAAGACGATCTTGCTTTCCCAGGTACTATACAAGCATGCTAGATATTGCTCGAAGCTGTACTCAAGCATTTCACACTCATTTTGCGAGATACATATACATTTTGATCAAGCATTGTCTAAGATCAAGTTCTATAAGACAAAATGACTTGACAACACGAAAAATTTACGTGCCTTGCGACTGGCGAGTAATTTTGTCCAACTAAGCCATTATATTTAATCCGAAAACCCAGAAAACCATCATAAATATGTCAGTAAATAATACATACATCTGCCCCGTCGGCCATGTTTTTACATGTGCACACACACCTGGCCTAATAAATGATACCGACTACCCGCATCTGTACGATTTGTGCTGATTAGGGTACTTTCATACAAAAATGTGGCCGAAAGGTGGGTAAAATTGAGGTTGTAGGTTCCGCCATGTGTTATGCCCATAAAAGACTCAAGAAACTGGTAATTTAAAATTAACTGTTATAAATAGGTAACAAAGAAAGCTTCTGTGGCGTAGTGAGTAAGACGGCTGTGAAGCGAGAGGCCGCGGGTTCGATTCCCGCACCGAAATAAAATACATTTGTGTGATCGGTGTTTTCTCCCCAGAGGGTTTGACGTCAGGCAGGCGGCCGCGGTCGTAATATCGACGAGCCAAATCTTTATGTAACATGTGTTAAAATTATTAAAAAGCATGTTGCGCCGATCCCACTGCGAGTGGGTTAAGGGCAGGTGGAAAGATAGAAATATGTAACAAAGAAGGTAGGTTCTTTTCTGTGCGAGAATCCATCTCACTAGGTATCATCGCTTTGTCTATTTCTGCCGTCAAGCAGCAGTGTAGACGTACCACTGTATTACACTTTGAAGAATAATGAAGCCAGTGATTTTACTGAGCATTATGAGACTACCGTAATTTCAAGTATAAATGGTGTTGGATCTGTTTATAGGCAGTCGTGGCCCTTACCATCGGTCGAGCGACCTGCTCGTCGCATCATTCAATCGAATAAAAAAATGGGATTATTTTATCAATCAATAATTAACCCGTTGATGATTCAAATTCCGTTTTTTCTCAATCTGGTATACCCATTGCGCCATAATGGTTATCAATCAAACAACTTCCCCACGATAAGGAAGTACATAAGGATAAACTTGTGAACTGAACTTTTATATCGAGGTACGATAAAAATGGGTTTTATATTATCACAAATAATATTTTGTACGCGAGTGGCTCATAGGGATCTCTTGGAAAGTGATAATTCTCAGAATAGGTGGTAAGTCCCTCGTTTGGGAGACGCCGTCTGGATTGGTACCACCCAAAGACTTTCATGTATACTACTTGACAAGCTGCGCGGTACATAGAAATTGCACCACTAAGTTGCGGTCAATTGACCGTAACTCAATATTACCATCTCGCTTACTCTCAACTAGAACCCCTATCGCGCTCCCTGTCTGTGAGTTGTCAAACTCCCGTGTTATGTGACGCAATTTTACTACTAAACAGCCCGTCTAGTAGTTTAAAGTCTTTGGTACCACCGTTTATTTCTGCCGCTCAGCATTACATTTCATGACGAAATAATGTAAGAGCTACTGTTTTTTTTTTCATGTACTACTTCAAATTCTATGTCGCGTTACTCCATGACGCGGGCTGAGTGCGTGAAAGAGTGAAGACGACCGAGTAAGCTTCAACAGGACACGCCTCATTTGAAGTGGTTCCTTGTACCGGCTCAGCACAAAAAAGAGGCTATTCTTACAAACGAATAAAAAAACCGTCTCCTATTCAACACTAATAAGCACTGTTGTGCTTCGATTTGAAGGAAATTTAATACAGTGAAATTACTGGACATTAGACTTCCTATGTCGGGATGAACGCAGTTCAGTATCATGCAGTGCTTTGTAATTCAAAGTTCTTTGTGATGTTGCTTCTGGGCAGGCGTGGCGATTACTATAAGGCGAGCGACCTGCTCTTTGCGTTTTTTTATGGTATAGGCCGGCAAACGAGCAAGTGGGTCACCTGATGGTAAGTGATCTACACCGGCCATATACGCCCACAATACCAAAAGAATCATGGGTGCGTTGCCGACCTTAAAGGAAAGGGATAATTAAGGGATTGGGAACGGGAGGGGGTTTGGGCCGCCAGATATCTCACTCACCGTACGAAACGCAGCAGCAAGCTGCTACTTTACGCCAGTTTTCTGTGAGACAGTGGTAATGACCCGGCCCATACATGCTGTAGACAAGTGTCTACAGCGTGGCTCTACCACTCATAAAACTTTTATTCAGACTTACGAAAGAAATTAATATTAAATGAGTAAAAACCAACAGTCACACACATAGTCCTGACTCTACACTAAGATACATAAGAGTCTTGTGTCCTGGGTATCAACTACGAGAGACTCAAGGTCTCACAACATCTAAACTCCAAACAAATATTTGTGGATCATACAAAAAAAAAAACTCGGTGCCGGGATCGGACACGCGGTCTCTCCTTTAACAATCTACTCGGCCACTGCGCCATGGAGACTGTCAATATTTACTAATACCAAGGGCATAACCAAGGGTGTCAAATTTTAATACAAAATAACCCCTGTATTGGAGCACCCTAAATAAGTCAAATGTTACAGAGGTTGCTTTGTGTCTACACAATTGAACCCTAACAACATAAGCTCACGGCCCGTATCCTCGAAGTGGTAGACAGAGGTGCAACTAATGCTGCGCCCACGTTTCGCCGAGCCTATTGTCCCATGATAATTAGATTTCGTCTCATGTGTGATTTTTCGTATGGAAAACTCAAAATCAAATTATGATTGTCACGCCTTAGGATTTAAACCCCATGAATTCATGGTTTCTTAGCTTATGTAGGCTGCCACTAGACTAGTGAAACTCTAACAAAATTCACAATAAGTTTCATAACTATAACGGTATATAAAAACAAAGTAATCATGAACTCACCGCAAACTTTTCTCTTAAGCTGAACCGCCATTATTGAAATTAGATATAATCACAAGAAAATTACTGGTCACTAAAATTAATGTTCTATTTTCAAATTGTTAATTATTTTCGGCCAGTCAACGGTTCGTTCACATTGGCCACGTCAATAATTATTGTCTTCGATATTTCTATTGTGTTCTTTTTTTGAAACACTTTTGACCAGCAAATTGTTGGACTGATCAAGTCGAAATTTTAATAAATTGTATTCGTATTTCAAAACAGTGGTATATTTTCGAATGAATACTATTTTGTTAATTTTAACGTTTAACACAATAAATACATTTTTATATTGCGTACTTTATTTTCTAATACATTTAACAACGCGCACTTAGGTAGGTAGTTACATAAACGTTTATTTCGAAATGTGTTCTTAATTTAAACTTTTATCGAATTACAGTACACATTTACGTTGTTTGAATTGTTAACGGAAACAGTTTTCGTTTGCCTCGATGGGTAAATATTAGTGGACTATTTACCTACCATTAACATGATTTACTTTTTATTACAAGTTTTTGACAATACAGAGGTCATGTTTGACACTAGAAAATTAATAACAATTATGGGTAAATTAGTGAGTCTAGTGTTGTCAGCTTAGTAATTATGATATTACAGTAATTACAAAAATAATGTTCAGGAAGTAACTAAACCTTGATAAGGTAAGCATTAATTTACCTGGAGAAATATTTTCCTTGTTTATAAGTACTGAACTAAGTATATTAAAATTGCATTATATGGCTTTATAATATGTTGTTTTTCCTAAGATTTTACCGATTTTAACAATGCTAACAGTCGCCAATACGTAACCTAATGATATATTTTTGAAGTTATGTCTAATTTGTTTACGACTAAATAGATACTTGATTAAATAATAGATAGTTAATCATTTCCGGGAATTATCATTATCCTAATGCTTCCGCACAGTGAAATCAACATTAAAATGTTTGTACCGCTATGTTACGAGTCATTTAACCCTACCACGTACAATTTCAGATACACATAAAAAACATTATCAGCACACTTTATCTGAACCGTTAGAAATCGCCACACGAACTCACCCAATCCGATCTTTTTCTTTATTTTCTTCAACACTTTCATTTTGGAGCCTTTCTTGTCCTTCACCGGCGTCGTCTCAGGCTCCAGCGCCATCGGAGGCAGGACTAGCGTCGGCGGAGGCAGTCCCGAGGCCCGAGGACAGGCCGGACAGTGACAAGCGCCTCTCGCCTGCCTCACGCTCATACATCCACTAACGCCCATCATCGAAACGGTTTTAATATTCCAAAATATAAATTCAAATTCAAAAATGGAACATCACAATACTGGCTGGTTATAGTCACGATACACGATTTGAATTTCGAACTCACGATTATTTAAACGCGCGGTTTGTAGACGGACGTCGACACGGGAGGACGTCCGCTCACGACGCGACCGAGCGGCGGAGTGACTTGCTCAGCTCAGCATGGCCAGGGCCTTGGGAAAGCTGCGCCGCGCATCCGTCGTGCCCTTCGACGCCATCCTTCTCTCTAGTTGAACGTTAAAGCAAGACAGACGTACTCAGCTGAAGAATGTCAACATGGTATTTTTTTTTTCAGCAGATGACTTAGAACAATGAGGGTTGGAGCTAATTTTGGCAAATGTTCAAAGGTCTTTGTTGGTAATTATTGGCTTTGTGAGGATGTATGATATAAGAAATGTCTAACATCTGCGCTTTATTGATCTAAGAGGGAATTTAATAAGATCTTCAATTGACTTGGTGCTATAGTACTGGTATCAGCCAAAGAAACGTAGTAACTTGCATAACTGCGAGTTATTGGAAATTGGCCAATATGTTTGATAGCTTAGTTATATGATACAGTGATTATTTCTAATGCTGATTTATGACCAGTTGGTGTGTACTTACATATCTATCTAAAAAAGCTGTAAAACTCAAAGTGGCAGTGGCAAAGTGGTAGGTCCTTCGTATAAATAAATAAATACACCCAACAGTCACACAAATAGTCCCCACCCCACACTAGGTTAACCTGTATCATGGGTCTCAGAAAAGGTTAACCTGTATCATGGGTCTCAGAAACTACGAGGGACTTGCGGTCCCACAACAGCCAGATCCCAAACAAATATTTGTGGTTCACATAAACATTTCTCTCGGTGCGGGAATCGAACCCACGGCCTCACGCTTCCCAACCGGCTACTCGCCCACTGCGCCACGGAGACTATCGTATGCGAGGGTGGGTTGAGTACTGGTTTGGTACCATCGCTTTGTCTATTTCTGCCATCAAACAGCAGTGTGTAAGCACTGTTGTGTTCCGATTTGAAGCCAGTGAAATTACTGGGCATTATGAGACATAACATCCTATATATTAAAAAAACCTATGACAGATAAACAGCTAGGAATGTTCACACCTCGCCCTAATAAATAAATAAATAAACAATGCTTTACGCCTACTAATAAATGCTCAAAACACGATTCAATATCTAGGAGAAACTTCTCCGAGTCACCGGAGGCGGGCTGGTCGCTGGATAGAAATCTCATTTCCGATTTCCAGTATAGGAATGTATTAGCTTGATTTTCACTTACCCCGCCTTTCCTGTTTACATTTATTTTTAAGCGATGAAAAATATGAGATAGGAGATAGGAATAATGTTTTTTTTTTATATCATAGGCCGGCAAACGAGCTTGTGTGTCACCTGTTGGTAAGTGATCTCCACCGCCCATTTATGCCCACAATAGCAAAAAGATCATGGGCGCGTTGCCGACTTTAAAGAAAAGGGATAAGTAAGGGATTGGGAAGGGGAGGGGGGGATTTGAGCCTCCGGATATCTCACTCACCGTACGAAACACAGCAGCAACCTGCTACTTTACATCAGTTTTCTGTGAGATAGTGGTAACGAACCGGACGAGCCGGCCCATTGATGCTGTAGACGAAACTGTCTACAGCGTGGCCCTACCACTCAAAAAGGGATAATGGTTATACCGAAACTCATGCATTGGTTTAGTGGCAACCTACTTAGACTGAGAAACGGTGAAAACCTGGGTTTCAATCCCAATACAATCATCACTATTTCTGATTGAATTTTTCATTCAAGAAATCAATTTTTTTAATTTGTTACTGGTATGCCGATAGGCTGACTGCTGACCGCCTCCGTGGCGCAGTGGGTGACTAGCCGGCTGTGAAGCGAGAGGCCGCGGGTTCGATTCATCCACCGAGACAAAATGTTTGTGTGATCCACAAATATTTGTTTCAGTTCTGTGTGTTTTTTGGGTCGTCTATGTCCTAATCCAGGTCATGGTCTACCTGTATGCTAAACTTCATCCAAAACCGTTCAACTGTGAAAGCGTGATTGACTAACATACATTCATTTTACAAGGTGGTAGGTCCCTCGTTTGCGAGAGACCGGTTGGGTTGGTACCACCGCTTTGTCTATTTCTGCCGCCAAGCAACAGTGTGTAAGCACTGTTGTGTTCCGGTGTGAAGGACATTGAAGCCAGTGTAATTACTGGGCATTATGAGACTTAACACCTTATGTCTCGGGGTGACGAGCGCAGGCCAGTGTCATGCAGTGCTTTATTCAAAGTTCTGTGTGGCGTTGCTTCTGTTTATGAGCAGGCGTGGCGCTTACCATCAGGCGAGCGACCTGCTAGCCTCGTCATTCAATCTAATAAAAAATAAATAAAAAAAAACAAATTCACAAACATCAAAACTATCACATTTATGAAAAAAACCAGTTTATACGGATTTTATCGTGGTTCAATTCCAATCAGTCAAATAATCAGTCTCTCCCGTGACCACGAAGGATGAAAAGCTTTCGAAACGTCGGGACTAAAATATAAATTAAACCGCGATAAAATCCGTATAAACTAGTTTTATTTCAATGTGTAATATTCGCGTAAACCTAAGCAATCACTAGCAAATTTATAATAGTAGTAGTATTTATTTCTACAGTAGTATTTATTAGTACAAAATCCCGAAATTTAAAATTTTTGCCCAGTTATTTTAGTCTTACAATTTAGCGACTCTAGGTCTATCGCAAATTCAATTCCCAGGCAACTTATGTGCAATTTTCGTAGTTGAAAATTAACACATATGGCCCGGTCTGGGAACCTTAAGTCCAAAATCTCACCGGTTTCTCAACCTAACGCAAGACCAATCGTCTCACGATTAGATACATTATCTATATCATAGACGTATGTATCTGTAAATATTTACAGTGGGTAAACATAGAGTAGGTTATGTGCTCATGTCCCGTCATATGCGCAGGCCGCGCGACACATTGCAATAGCTCCTACAGATGCGCACGCGCACCTTGCGTACGGCGCATGCGCGAGTCCGCACCTCACCACCCTCGCACACCCTGCCGCCGTCTAACACACCATCTGTTGAACTAAGTAGGTTTTTATAAGAGTTCATAGACCTGTCTTGGAAGTTTTTTCTACGGATCAATTTTTTTTGATGATATTTCGTTGGACTTGAGGAATTTCGCGGAGATTTAATTCGGCGTTGGTGACACGTAAGAGCTGATTGGCTCTTAGGGTTAAGGCAAATAAGGTGGTTTTGTATCATAGAAGAGTACTAGCATTTTTTTTTACAAGAACCTTTGATATGCGTTTATAATTCGACGAACAAATGATTTGATGATGACTGCCTCGGTGGCGCAGTTGTAATGCGTACGCGTTACGATTAAGGCCAACGCTGAGGTCTCGGGTTCGATCCCCGGGTCGAGCAAAGTGGTATTGGGTTTTTCAATTACGAAATGCTCAGTATCAGCCCGGAGTTTGGAATTTGTGCCCGGTATGGCGATAGGCTCGCTCCCTATCACATAAGGGACGGAGATACGGTCGGCGAAATGTGGGTGTACTGGTTACACCTCTGCCTACCCCTTCGGGGATTACAGGCGTGAGTGCGTATAACAAATGATTTCTGATTTCTTACTCAAAATCATACCGAGTTAGAGCTATACAATGCCAGCCAAAGCCCTCTGAACATGAGCTTCGCATTTATAACATTTGTCTATTTACCAAGTGGTAGATATCTTATATATGTAAGTCCGTCTAGGTACCACTGTTTCGCCTATTAGCTAAGCAACACTGTTTGAAGGATAGTCAAACCAGTGAAATTACTGAACGTTATGACCCCCAACATTCAAATACATAGTCCTGACCCCACACTAGGTTCACCTGTATCGTGGGTATCAGGAACTACGTGGGACTCGCGGTCCCACAACACCTATTCAGGCTGACTGGAAAAACCCAATACAACTTTACCCGAACCGGGGATCGAACCCGAGACCTCAGCGTTGGTCTCAATCGTAACGCGTACGCTTTACAACTGCGCCACCGAGGCAGTATATGATGTGGTGTTGTTTGTGCTTATGGGACAGGCGTGGCGCTTACCATCAGGCGAGCGATCTGAGGGGTCAGTAGTCAGTTAACCTATATAACTATTGGAATAGAGAACTATTCATTTTGACATACGAATATGACTATTTTTCCGCAGGTTGTGCTTCTCTGTTATTCCTTCTTAAAAAACACCGTAAAAGTAAGAATATGGTTGGTTAATACCAACCATAGACTACCCTCTACAATAGAGGCACCATACATAGGTTTAAAAGGGATTTTTCAAAATCAATCACACCTCTTTATTGTCGTTTATGCTAAACAATTACTCTATTGACTGCCTCGGTGGCGCAGAAGTAATGCATACGCGGTACGACTGCTGTGCTGAGGTCTCGGGTTCGATCCCCGTGTCGGGTAAAAGTGATATTGAGTTTTTCTAGTACTGGTTACACCTCCGCCTACTCCTCCGGGGATTATAGGCGTAAGTGCGTATGTATGTAATTACTCTATTGCAAAATAAAAACAACCCTATAACTATATGCCTAATTACCTATTCTCGGTAACTAATCGCTTACTGTAAATGACAATAAGTAGATTAGTTTTCTAACAAAACATTATTCGGTGTAACAATTATGTAGTACATTCTTTGAACTCATTAGAACATTGAGTGGAAATATTTGTATACGTACTCACGCCTGTAATCCCCGAAGGGGTAGACATAGGTGTAACCAGTACACTCATATTTCGCAGAGCGTATCTCCGTTCCATGATGTGATAGGGGGCGAGCCTTTCGCCATACCAGGTACAATTCCAAAATCTGGGCTGATACTGAGCATTTCGTAATAGAAAAATCCAATATCACTTTTACCCGACCCGAGACCTCAGCTTTAGCCTCAGTCGTAACGCCTACGCATTACCACTGCGCCACCGAGGCAGTCAAAAGTGGATATATTTGTTAACCTTATTATTGGGCAGGTGGGCGAATATTTTAATTATCCACGTGTACTATGAACAGACAAAGGTTTTGTTAGTCAATATATAAGTTGCTTTTGGCTCGACAAAACACCTATGATTTTATTTCGAAGTTTAATGTAGGTGAATAAATTGGATGAACATTTTTAGAGTGGTAGAGCCACCCTGTAGACACTTGTGTCTACAGCACGAATTGGCCGGCTCGTCCGGGTCGTTACCACTGTCTCACAGAAAACCGGCATAAAGTAACAACTTGCTGCTGCGTTTCGTACGGTGAGTAAGGTATCCGGAGGCCCAAACCCAAAATCCCTTAATTATCCCTTTTTCTTTAAGGTCGGCAACGCATCCATAATTCTTTTAGTATTGTAGGCGTACATGGGCGGTGGAGGTCACTACCATCAGGTGACCCACTTGCTCGTTTGCCGGCCTATGCTAAAAAAAACATAATGGCGCCCTTCGACATTACTTTATTAAAAAGATTATTTCCAGTGTGAAGTCTAGTATTGAGTAAGACACAATTTTTAAATAGGTTTGTACGAGTAGCCTCTTATTTGTACTGATCCAGTACAAGGTACCACTTCGAATGAGGCGAGGCGTCTTGACACCCGGCGGTACATTTGAAGTACATACATGCTGTGATTTGTATCGTCGTAACTTACAAGAGACGCACCTACTATTGAAGCATGCGACTCGCTCGTACTCACTCTTTTACGAACACAACCCGCGTCATGAATAATAAGAAACGATAGTAACGCGATATAAAAATTGAAGTAGTACGCGACTATCCCGACCACACACCCTTCACTGTAACTCCTGTAAGCTAGGACCGACAGTGGCACGCATAGATTCGACACCGAGTAATGAAGTTCGGCGAGTCTCTAGGAATGCAAATCTGTCTTTATCCCGCAACGAAATTAATCAAATAGAAAATTAGGGAGGAGTTGGAAAGAATAATTGTCCACTTGATGATGATGATTGAAGTAGTACATGTAAAAATATTGAACCACTCTTACATTATTGCGGTACCAGACAAATATACTGCCTCTTGTCCTACTCAACACTAAAGCTCGCTCCCATCACGTAATGGGTAGGAAATATTGGCGATCTTTTATTGTATCTCTACTACTCCAAGATTCAGGCGTAATCACACTAATATTATAAAGAGGAAAGATTAGTATTTTTGTATGTAACTAGGGGCTTTGCCCATGTTTTTCCACAAAACATAAAATAAAATAAAAAACTTAAAGTCCGACGAATATGAGACATATGTTACTTTCTTCCCCACATTATTCTGCATCACTTGGTATCGGTCTCGACCTCATACCCCCAGCGGTTTCGGAGGAGATAGCGTGACAAGCTTTTGGCAGCGGCCGCGGCGGCGGCGCCAGTTACTTTTTTTTAGAATAGAGAGACAAATAAACTTAACTACTGGACCGATTTCAAAAATTCTTTTGCCGTTAGAAAGCTACATTATCACTGAGTAACACAGGCTACTTTTTTTATCTCGGAAAAGGCCTTTCACGCGGGCGGAGCCGCGAGCAAAGGATAGTTAGTATACGGATAAGTTTATATGAATGTATGTTTTTATGTAAAACTGACCGTTGACAAATGTACATTGATAACATTTCCTTTGCAACTGTAATTAAAACGTACTTAATTACAACCAATTAGTTGATTACAGATGTCGAGGGGTTAACTGTTTCCTCTCTGAAACGCATTACCACACTCATTCAATCTAAACCGACCGAAAAAAATGGGCGAACGTTCTCAATTTGACTGTATTTAAAAAAAAAGTAATAGGCCGGCAAACGAACAAGTGGGTCACCTGATGGTAAGTAATCTCCACCGCCCATGTACGCCCACAATACCAAAAGAATCATGGGTGCGTTGCCGACCTTAAAGGAAAGGGATAAGTAAGGGATTGGGAAGGGGAGGGGAATTTGGGCCTCCGGATATCTCACTCACCGCACGAAACGCAGCAGCAAGCTACTACTTTACGCCGGTTTTCTGTGAGATAGTGGTAACGAACCGGACGAGCCGGCCCATTCATGCTGTAGACGAAACTGTCTACAGCGTGGCTCTACCATTCAAAATCACATCAGATCCAGTGTAGTCACTTTGCCGAGCCAGGAATAAAAAAACATAATATGTACTTGACTGCCTCGGTGGCGCAGTTGTAATGCGTACGCGTTACGACTGAGGCTGACGCTGAGGTCTCGGGTTCGATCCCCGGGTCGGGTAAAAGTGATATTGGGTTTTTCTATTACGAAATGCTCAGTATCAGCCCGGAGTCTGGAACTGTGCCTGGTATGGCGATAGGCTCGCCACCTATCACATCATGGGACGGAGCTACGCTCGGCGAAATGTGGATGTACTGGTTACACCTCTGCCAAACCCTTCGGGGATTACTCGCGTGAGTGCGTATGTAGTATGTACTTCCTCACTATTTCGGAACTTTCATCACCTTTTGTCATTGAACTATGAAGTACAAATAAACTCAATTGCAGCCGCCGAACATCGGCATCGTGTGCTCAGTTTAATAAATACCAATAGCACCAGATGCGCACGCGCCATTTGCCGGAAGCGGAATTGAGTGGCGGCGCCTTTACAAAAACCACGAGGTACCGAATTTAGAATAATAAATGCAACCGTATAGATGATTAGATTTTAGATTTTATATTTGTTGTAAAAATCATTCGTTATTGGATATATTAATATCCTAAAATAAAATGTATTAAGAAAGACAGGTGTAAGAAAAACATGCACCTGATGGTTTCCTACGATTTTTTTATAGCATAAGCTGGTAATCGAGGTCATCGCGGCTCGTCCAGGTGAGTCGCATTCCGGTACCAGCCAGTGTACATCCAGTAACTTCAGGCCGGCATAAATACACCCAACAGTCACACACATAGTCCTGACCCCGCACTAGGTAAACCTGTATCGTGGGTATCAGGAACTATGAGGGACTTGCCAACCCACAACACCCAGACCACACCAGTATTTGTGAATCACACAAACATTTGTCTCGGAGCGGGAATCGAACCCACGGCCTCTCGTTTCTCAGCCAGCTACTCGCCCGCTCCGCCACGGAGGCATAATTCTACCAACCGTCGAGGGAGGCAATGTCGTACATTATATTCAGACTGCACTGTACTTAACATCAAGTATAGTGTAGTCACGACAGCCTCCGTGGCGCAGCGGTTGCGAAGCGTGAGGCCGTGGGTTCGATTCCCGCACCTTGACAAATGTTTGTCTGATCCACAAATATTTGTCTCGGGTCTGGGTGTTGTGGGACCGCAAGTCCCTCGTAGTTCTCGATACCCACGATACAGGTTTAACCTAGTGTGGGGTCAGGACTATGTGTGTGACTGTTGGGTGTATTTATTATTATTATTATGCCATGGTAGGATAAAAAAAAATAACTTCAAAGCTAAAGATTAAGGAGACCTATATTGGATGTTGCAGAAATATGGTATCAATAATATCCACATTAAGGGACGATTTATAACTCAACAGTAAAGGCAAAAAACCAAAAATTTATCATCGATTTTCTTTGATAATATTTTAGCATTGAGTTCTCAAAATCGTATTCTCGAGAAAGGTCAGGTCAGAAGTACCCTAAACCGACGAGCATGCATGAAGTTTAATGAGAGTGAAAGAGACCTAAGAGGTGTGAGGTGTGTAAGGATCGTAGCAAGTGTAATTATGTAATAATAATTAAATTCCTTTAGATACATGTCCTACGAAATGCCACATAGTTACATTATTTTTTAATAAGAATAAGCATAAAAAAAGCTAAGGAAAAGGTTACGAAAGCCATATGCGCTGCCATTTTTGCGCCGAGACCCGAGGCCGGGGAAGGACGGTCACAGACTCGTCTACATAGAGGAATGCTTTGTCCGTCTGTACGATGAATGTACTCTAATATTTAACACTTTTGTTATATAAATTATTCTGTGTAATGCCTCGGTGGCGCAGTTGTAATGCGTACGCGGTATGATTGCTGTGCTGAAGTTCGGGTTGATCCCCGGATCGGATAAAAGTTATACTGGGTTTTTCTGTCACGTTATGCTTTGTATCTGCCCGCAGCAGTCTGAAAATGTGCCCGGTATGGCGATAGGCTCGCCCCCTACATCATGGGACGGAAAAAGCTCGGCGAAATGTTTCTGGTTACACCTCTGTCTACCCCTACGAGGATTACAGTCGTGAATGCGTATGCCTTATGAATACCTAAACAATCTCTTGGAAATGTTACTAGTTTTTTTTTTTACTCATTGGCCTATTGATGGCATACATGGCTTGATAAACCAATGCGGTCCTGCGTTCACATTCCACGTCGGGTATCACAATTTTACTTTCGATTCGTAAAAAAATATTTATGGCCGGCAAACGACCATGTGGGTCATCTGATGTCTCTGATGGTAAGAGATAATCGCCGCCCATAAACACTTACGATACGACAAAAATCGTGGGTGAGTTGTCGACTTTAGAGTTTAGACACGTTGAATAAAGAATAGTGAATTGAATGATTTGGGCCTCCGGTAATTTTATCTTTTATCAAGTGTTCTGTCTTCTGTAAGGTTCTTTTACTAGGCTTAATGATAGCCGCTATTTGAAAACAATCGTTTCCGATGACTCAACGTTCTATCCGTTCTATATTATCATACTAACAAAACAAAAAAAAATGACAATTTAAAAAGGCAAGCAAACCCGCTTCGCGTCGCTAGCTAGTTGAAAAAAGAGTGTCTTTCGTCCATCTGCTGCAGAGGCACGCGCGCCTCTCACCGACCAATGAGAGAGAAGGCGCGCGCGCCGTCTGCCACGCTCGAATTCTATATTCAAACGCACTGCAGACGCCATGTTGCCATTTTTTTATAATTTTCGAACATTTTGAAGTGAATATAAAAAAAGGTTGTTGCTAGGCTGCCTTCGCTTGATAAAGTTTATCGGTCATCCTTGGGGAGCTTGCTTATTTTTGGCATAGATAGGTAAAGCTGCCTCTCCCCGTCCATACAAATTAACTTACCATCAGGCGAACGACCTTTTCGTAGCAGAGCCCGGCGAACGAGCAAGTGGGTCACCTGATGGTAAGTGATCTCCACCGCCCATGTACATCCACAATACCTGAAGAATGCGTTGCCGACTTTGAACAATAATTAAGGAATAGGGATCAACTCAATATGCGATATGCAACAGCTGACTGGCACTTCACGTCGGTTTGCTGTGAGACAGAGGTACCAATCCGATCGAGCCGATTCATTAATGCTGTAGACAAAACTATCTACAGCATGGCTACTTTAAAAAACCAGACCTGTTCGTATTGCCATTCAGTTGTATAAAAAAATATTGTGGTAGAACCACTGAAGGACGAATTAAGTAATTTTGTATGTTTACTTTTAAATTTTAACGCTTCATTTAAAACATATTTAATACAATTTCGATTTTCATTTGTATAATGACGTTATTGTGCAAATGCTTTTAGCTTGTTAATTAAATTTAAGTAGCTCTCCTTCTTCGAGTGTTCAGTAGTCAGTATCTAAGGTACCTACTCATAATAGGGTAGTTGACTAGAATATTTTATTATTGAAATCAATAAGTTACGTTACTCAAAATCTATTGCAGAAAGAGTTTTATAAATGGGACCAAAAATAAATAAGTTAGAAGCCATTCAAATCCTGTAGAAGGGGTAATAGTCAAATCACAGACGACGCAAACTTTGACGTCACTGTGTAAAATGTTCATTATGGTGCACGCGTGCAAGCGAGATAGTGAGATATCCTATACTACGCACCCACTTTTCCTCATACCAACATTTAAAGTCATAACTGCGGGCACATTTCTGAACCAATTTTGATTGTGTTTTAATAAAAGGGTTTCTTTTGCGTATCATTTTCTGTTGCTTATAGAATAATGTATAAAATTCAATATAGGAAACTACCCTATTAAACATGTTTTTTTTATAAGGCAGCATACGAGCAAGTGGGTCACCTGATAATAAGTGATCCATATCCAGTAACTTCAGGCCAGCATATTCAGCCGATCTTGTGACGCTCGACATTATATTATGCACTGTATTTAAGTCTTTGTTTAATAAAAAGCTCAATTAAAAACCATATTAAACGTACAGCAATAAAGTTCATTATTCCACACTAACTTTTTTCACACATAAACTTCCATTCCAATTTCATATCTACATTGAGGGAATAAGGTTGTTTGTCCCCTGCGTTGGTGTAAAGGTATTTTGTTCTCGCACAGCTGACAGTCAGCTGTTACACACAAAAGGACAATGCGTAAAGGGCATACGTGGTATATTCATGCCCTTACAGTAATGGTGGAGTTATCTTTTTATGAACATTCGGCCGCGGCTGAATGCGACAGATCTTGTGGCTCAGTTGGCACGCAAGGTGCGCTCGAATGTACGGGTTTGAGTCTCATTTGGGGGAGTGTACTATAGACTAGATGTTATTACATGTGCAAAAACTCAAAAATTTGAGACACTTTCGGATTTTTTTAGGTACTATATGTATACGTAAGAAAACAAAAAGGTTTAAAGAAATTTATTCAGATCGTCGTTTGTGTAATAATAATAGCTATGAGGTTGCCGTTCTGCAGTACAGGCCATTTAAAAAAAAAAAAAAACTTTTGTTTGGCTATGAATTCCAATTTCAAATAAATTTTATTTTAAGAACATGGAATTATTTTTTCATAATCAGTCTTTTGTTTATTGATTAGCGTTATGTTTTCATCACATTTGACTCTTTTTTGTCATCATGGATACGCCAAAAATATAGTAGTTATGGAATATGAGTAGGCACGAGGTTGAGGCACGCAACATCAACAACGTATACGAAGTGAACACTGCAACCAGTTGTTGGTATGCCCGCTTCCGTTCTGAAAAGGCCGATAGTGGAAGTTGAAGCTTACAGAATCATAGGTAAATACCTAATATAATTGAACTGTATGAACCTGTAACGCTCGACGTCGCGACGCCGGAACGAGTGACTTTGTTTGGTTTTAACCAAAGACTTTTGACAGCTTACAAACAGGGAGCGCGATAGTAATATTGAGTTACGGTCAATTGACCGCACTTTAGTGGTACAATTTCTATGTACCGTCTAGTAGTACACATTAAAGTCTTTGGTTTTAACCATGTCACTGTGTGTACTATGTACCCTCCCACCAGCTTAACTTCGATTTTTCATCAGTTTCGTCCCAAATCACATATTTTTTTATAACAGAGGCCGACAACCGGGCAAGTGGGTCAGCTGATGATAAGTGATCTCCACCGCCCATGAACACCTACAAAGCCAGAATAATCATAAGAAAGGAACCGGGATATTGAAGGGTCGTTAATAGGGTAAATGTCCATTATTCGCCTAACATTGCCGAACGATTAAAATTAATTAAAGTGAAATAATTGGAGTCCTAAGGGACGTAATATATTATCGCACTCATTAAGGTAAACCATTAATTACTGTTCCATTAAAATTTAACCAGATTCAAAGGAAAAGTCGTCCAATTTGCAGAGGTTTCCTAAATTACCGATTATTCATTCAATTTAATTTTATAGTCTCAGTAATAAAAGCATAAAATTTTACTGACAATTATAGAGGATGAATGAGGTAGAAGTGACAATAATCAAAGAGGCCAATTTCACCCCATTGTTCTAGTAACAGTGTAATTAGCTGTGAAACCAGATTCGATTCCTAGGTTCCGAAATTAAAACTGAGCATTTTTCGTTACTTCAATTCACGTGAGTTTCTTGTGTTTGGAATTTGTGCCCGATATGGTGATATGATTGCTCCAACCAAATCATGGGTCGGAAATGATATCGGCGGACCGTGGGTGCACCCTGGGCAATACAGGCGCAGTATTTGTGTGTCAACACTCGTATCAATTCTTTCTGCATGGCGTTATCCCGGCTAAATTCCAGGGTCGGCCTTCCTCCATCATGATTTGACGGTATTATAACCCGCAGCGGGAACCAAGTTGCGCCAATTCTCGTCCATTTATTAGCAGAGTGTACCACATGCAATCAACCATCGTATCGACTAATAGAAAGAAATACATATTATGTAAATTAGACATTATAAAACCTTAAAAGATTTCAACGTTGCTAAGCAGTAGGTGCAAACATCGAAATTCTGAGCACGGTGGGACTGAAAATAATACAAATTTCTTACTTATCCAGACCCTTAAAAGTATACAACTTGATTTCTTTGTATTTGCGGTTTCGAACACATATATCTGCTGAGATAAGTTGCCTACTATGTCCACGAACAATGTCTTACTCAGGTAACGCAATTCTCAAGAAATTTCTATACTTCGATTTGTTACTCTTCACAGATCAGCTGATTTGTTCGGCCATCTTTTGTGCAGTCAGCTGATTGTCAAATACAGGTAACAGAACCTCTTTGCATAACTGAAGAAAAAACTATTGTGCAACACTGGCTGGTAAGACGAAAAATATATTTTATTTCGATACCAAAGAGGTTTAATTTCGCAATTTTTCGTATGGAACTTTCATGTAGTTTTTATTTTATTTAGAATTGCAATACTGGCTGATGTTGTTTGGCAATATGTACTGTATATAGGTGGCAAGGAGGTTGCGTTTCGAAGTTTTCTTGAAGATCGGAATATTTTTTTTCTCTGTATGACTGTGATTTGAAGACTGCACGTGCGTTCTTAAATAACAAAGGAGAAAAATAATATATTTGACAGGTATTGCACAAAGAGTCAGCTGATTATGGACCGTTTGTATGTGAAACTTTGGCAGTAGGATTTAGCGAAAAACAAAGAGGTTTCTTGTTTTAATGCTATTTTATCTGCGGGAACCGGGCATTTTGACAGCGTCCGTGACTCAGTGGCCGAGCAGGTTGCGACGCGAGAGGCCATGGGTTCGATTTCCGCAAATATTTGTTTCGGGTCTGGGTGTTGTGGGACCGCAAGCCCCTCGTAGTTCATGATACCAACGATACAAGTTAACCTAGTGTGGGGTAAGGACTATGTGTGTGACTGTTGGGTGTATTTATATATTTATATTGTACATTACGTATGTACATCCAAAGGGCTAAAGGCACAATAAACGCCACCTAAAATGGTGGAACAATGTACAATGCGAAATCGGACCTTATCCTGTGCCAATACAAGTTCATTTTATGCTAATCGAATATTTACATGCAATTGATTGTGTTACCAGTACAGCTAGTACTGGCAGGTTAATTTGGTTCAATTTTAATTGATCAGATCTAAATCGCATGCGATTTGAACCGTCTGAATAGACTTTCAATCGAATTGATCCTCAATCCGCCTGCTGGCTGACTGCCTCGGTGGCGCAGTTGTAATGCGTACGCGTTACGACTGAGGCTGACGTTGAGGTCTCGGGTTCGATCCCCGGGTCTGATAAATGTGATATCGGGTTTTTCTATTACGAAAAGCTCAGTATCAGCCCGGAGTCTGGAATTTGTGTCCGGTATGGCAATAGGTTCGCCCCCTATCACATCATGCGACGGAGATACGCTCGGCGAAATTTGGTTGTACTGGTTACACCTCTGCCTACCCCTTCGGGGATTACAGGCGTGAACCGGGCACACCACTTCGTGATCGTCAGGCAGCTCGCTGACGGCGCTCCGCTAATATACCACGGGCCGTGCACCGGGTGAAACTTCACAAAATAGGTGGTGACGACGAAACACAAATTACGACGAATGAGTATATGTGACAGCGTTGTGTATGAAAGAGAATAACGTGGAAAACTCGAAGGGGCGAAAAAATACGACAAAAAGTGTAAGTAAAAGTTATTTTAGATATAATGACAAGAGAGCAAAGACTTTAATGTATACCACTAGACAAGCTGCGCGGTACATAGAAATTGTACCATTAAGTTGCGGTCAATTGACCGTAACTCAATACTCCCATCTCAACTAGAACCCCTATCGCGCTCGTGAGCTGTCAAACTCCGGCGTTTTGTGACGCAATTCTACAAATTCAAAATTAAAATTCAAATCATTTATTCTGTAAATTAGATCATAAATATCACTTTTACATGTCAATCATTTTTTAAGCTATATTACATTTACGACGGCATTTCAGGGCTAGCCATGAGAAGAAATGCCGAAACAAACTCATGGGTTATGGCCTCTTTTAATGTCCAGACATTGTTTTACAGAAATTATGCGAATGTAATGTACAGAAATTCCTGGATTGGCCCTTTTAAGAGATAGCCAAAAGTATATCAGACATACGTAGCACTCGCACTCACATTAAAAAAATAAATGAAATCATTTATAACAAAAAAAATCAAAATGTCAATATTCCCTTACATACTAATATTGCGCCAATAGAGCAGTCAATATTAAATAATATAATATATAAAAAAAGAGGAACTATGTACATCCAATTTTGTAAGGAGTGAGCGGCTTACATCTAAACAGCCCGTCTAGTAGTATACATTAAAATCTTTGCATGAGAGACAAAAACGATGTGACGTTGTGCCTGCCCGTATCAAAAAAACGGAGCACGCAAACGAGGCCGGCGGCCAAGGAGGTGATTCGCCTAGCTCGCGCCAAGCAGGTTGGATAAAACAATAGGGTACTTGACTAGATTTTTTTATTATTATTTAAATCAATAAGTTACGTTACTCAAAATGTATTGCAGAAAGAATTTTATAAATCGGTCGAAAAATAAATAAGTTAGAAGCCATTCAAATCCTGTAGCAGGGGTAATTGTCAAATGACAGACGACGCAAACTTTGACGTCACCGTGTAAAATGTTCATTATGGTGCACGCGTGCAAGCGAGATAGTGAGATATCCCTACGCGCCCACTTTTCCTCATACCAACATTTAAAGTCATAACTGCGGGCACATTTCTGCACCAATTTTGATTGTGTTTTAATAAAAGGGTTTCTTTTGCGTATCATTATCTGTTGCTTATAGAATAATGTATAAAATTCAATATAGGAAACTACCCTATTCCAAGACCATGCCCACGCCGACAAGTCAAGATCACTGACGCCATAGGCGCATTTCACTCACTAAACAAGTACAAAATTAAACTGAATGACTAAGAAGAAGCCAATTGGAAATATCTTTCACCTATTAGATGCGTATTAGAAGTGTTTAGATAGTTTGGTTTGCGTGGTTATGAAGTAATGTTGTGTGTACCATTACAATTAGCATGTATTACTTAATGGTACATTGAAACACTGGTTAAAACTGGTTGTAGGTTTTTTTTTGAGTTGCATACGCAAAGGGTGCCAATTGTAACATAACCCTATTATTAATTCTTATTATTTTAATAATAATAATAGGGTTATAAGGGTTAAATATCCCACGAACCCGTTTTGCAGCCTGTCTGCTCTGCCTGCCTTTAAAGCAGTAACTAAGGCGATATTGTAATAATGATGTTGGGTAATACTCGACAAACCTACTGAACTAATCACTGTACAATAATCAATATATTATGTGTTTATCTTTAATTATGTATAATGTTAAATAAGTAAAATAGTTTTAATTATTTGTACTATATAATCTGTAATGCAAAATTTCAAGCAAATCGATATAATATATTGATTCAAGTGAATCTTTAACCAAAGTAATCCTTACGATTATTTATTTTTTGTTTAGTTGTATCTGCGATCAGTTAGAGACTATAAGCGGATGTTCTGTGCGCGATATGTAATCCTTGTGATAGAATAAAAAAACATGATGATCTTTATGATGGCTGACAGCCTCCGTGGCGCAGTGTGCCAGTATTCGGCTGTGAAGCGAAAGGCCGCGGGTTCGATTCCCGCACCAAGGCAAATGTTTATCATCCACAAATATATGTTTCGGGTCTGGATGTTTTCTCTCCACAGGTATAGATGTCAGACAGGTTGCCTGTCTTAAAACTACAAGCCAAATCTTTCGGTAACGTGTCGAAAAGCATGTTGCGCCCACCCCACTGCGCGTGAGATAAAGGTCAGTAAAATAATTTTTACAATATTCTAAACAAAACGGTGAAATAATAAATAAATAACCCAACAGTTAAAAATACATACATACGCACTCACGCCTGTAATCCCCGAAGGGGTAGGCAGAGGTGTAACCAGTACACCCACATTTCGCCGAGCGTATCTCCGTCCCACGATGTGATAGGGGGCGAGCCTATCGCCATACCGGGCACAAATTCCAGACTCCGGGCTGATACTGAGCATTTCGTAATAGAAAAACCCAATACCACTTTATCCGACCCGGGGATCGAACCCGAGACCCCAGCGTTAGCCTCAATCGTAACGCGTACGCATTACAACTGCGCCACCGAAGCAAACAGTTAAAAACACTTCAAATAAAATCTGAAAGCCATCTGTAACTTTTATAATGGCTGAACAAATTTTATACAGCCATAACTAAGATTGCCATCTAAATTAAATTACCTTTCATACAAAAAAAATATGCATTGAAATTGGTCCATTATTTACCGACTTCAAAAAAGAAGATGGTTTTTAATTCGGCGCGTTTTTTGTGGACCGATTTTGTTGTAAAAAATATTACTGCGATGTGGTCCCATATAAATTTGTTTAAGGTCTGATGACGGAGTACGGAGAAAAAAAATAAAACTCCTCAACGGACAACAGTACACTCGTTGCGATTGTGTTATTGTATTGGAATTTACATGCGATTGCTTGAAGTCGGTTCCTAAGTTTTTTTTAAACATTATTAAGTGCTATGGTGCTACACACAGATAAACAGAGACCTGTGGTTTAAAAACTATTAAAAACGTAGCCGCCGGTCATTTTGGTCGCGCGAAACCGCCATTCCATTACATTTTAGTATAGGCCTAATCATCAAGGTCATCAGCGTGGGGTACAGCCTTAATATTTAATGACAGTATGTGAGATAAAAATTCAAAACCCCTGAAATGAATAAGAAGAAATGCGTTCATTGTTCAGATTATTTGGTTATGCATTGGTTGGTTGACTGCCTCGGTGGCGCAGTTGTAATGCGTACGCGTTACCATTGAGGCTAACGCATAGGTCTCGAGTTCGATCCCCGGGTCGGGTAAAGTGGTATTGGGTTTTTCTGTTACGAAATGTATCAGCCCAGAGTCTGGAATTTGTGCTCGGTATGGCGATAGGCTTGTCCCCTATCACATCGTGGGACAGAGCTATGCTCGGCGAAATGTGGGTGTATTGGCAACATCTCTGCCTACCCCTTCGGGGATTACAGGCGTGAGTGCGTATGTATGTTGGTTATGAAGTCAAACGCAATACAAACTAACTGACATCACAATAACAGGATTTCTACTGTATACATTTTATTATCTATACAGATTGAGTTCAGCGCAGAATATTATTGTAAAGGATATCCTGTATGATAAAAAAAAAATAGTTATTATTATTAAAACAATGACCTGATCGTGGGAACATTTTATTGTAACCAACTGATACAGTGAATAATTTAAAATCTGGTGCACCACTTGTGGCTCTTGCATGCTCAACTTGGTTCAAACACAAATAAACAATATACATTACAAGGTGGTAGGTCCCTTGTATGCGAAAGGCTATCTGGGTTGGTACCACCGTTTCGTCTATTTCTGCCGCCAAGCAGCAGTGTGTAAGCAGTGCTTATTGGAGGACATTGAAGCCAGTGAAATTACTGGCCATTATGAGACTTAACATCTTATGTCTTGAGGTGACGAGCGCAGTCCAGTGTCATGCAGTGCTTTGTAAGTCAAAGTTCTGTGTGGTGTTGCTTCTGTTTATGGGCAGGTGTGGCGCTTACCATCAGATGAATGACCTGCTTGTTACGTCACTGAAGCTAATAAAAGAAAACGTAACGTAACTCAGATATAAAATTTTACTTCACAGGTATTTATAATAATAATAATACACCCAACAGTCACACACATAGGTAAACCTGTGTCGTGGGTATCAGGAACTACGAGGGACTTGCGGTCCCAAACCACCCAGACCCGAGACCAATATTTGTAGTTCACACAAACATTTGTCTCGGTGTGGGAATTGAACCCACGGCCTCTCACTTCGCAGCCAACTACTCGCCTGCTACGCCACAGAGCTGTCAAAAGAATTCTATAGATAACTTTTCTATTGTAAAATTTCAATTATCTTAATGTTTTGATCAATGTAACTATACAAAAGCTATAGCATTTCTCCTTTATAAGCCTGTGTAGTAAAATTTAATACTCGAGGCAGTGTAGTCTAAGTTGCCGGTATTGAAGTATTATATATATTTTGGGTTTTAATTTAAATTTCCACCGTTTTTGATATTTGGCTGTATTAAAATTTGTTTTATGAACTTGAAAGGTTTTTAAAAATGATCTTTATTAAGTCCACCAATAGTTACATAGTCCTGACTATAAGTTACAAAGCTTGTATATCAGAAACTAAAAGGGTCTTAAAACCCCCAAATACTGAAGTGCTACCCAAAGTCAGATTGTCTACTATGGCAACTTATTTTCATACAATTTTGACATGTAGGAAGGTCTTAACATGTTTAATATGATCTGAAATGCTCGAGTTGTGTTTCAGTATTTGGGTGTAAGTCACACAAAACCCACCCACAAAAATGTTTGCTACTGAATAATGTCCCGTTTTATATTCTGTTTCTATGCTAAATAGTACACTTTCTCGTTCTATATCTAGTTGTTTAGTTTTAAAAGAAATTCCCATCTTGTATCAGCAATTTTAAGATGTCATAAGGTTTTTGAGTCACAAGTTTTTAATATTCTGTATCTATGATGATGAAGGTTTAAGGGGTCTGAAAAAGGTATGGTATTTAAAGGTACCCTTAAGTCAATGCTTACACAAGATTCGAACCTCCACTAGATCACACATACAATATGTCAATCTCTCAGCTAAGAGCCCAATGTGTGTCAGTCTATTGAAATTCCTCTAAAGGTTATTATTTTGTTTACTAACCTAGCACATAAAAAATTCAGTGTAGACAACTATGTTCAAGGCGTTGTTCACATTGCACATATTGACCTGTGCATCCGTCAGTGCCGGCATACGCAATTTCCCGCTTCAATACTCCCAACATCTTACAAGTACGTACATAATGTAAAGAATCGACTTACCAGGCATCGCGCTGCCAGTCTGCCCCATTTTCGACAATTAACACCACTGATTATCGCTCAAACACTATGCAAACACAATCTATATCCTCGTAACACTATGTACAAGCATATTAACGTCGACCTATGAACTCCACGAGTCTGATATTTTAAATCAATTAATGATCACTCATACGAAACACACCATGTCTCATTGTTTACATTGGTTACAAACAATATAAATAGACATTTGTTTTATAAAATTTGTTTATGTTTATATTGCACGCGGTTTTTTCACATTATTGCTTTGTTTGATGTTTTACGGTATTTGTAAAAAAATACAATTCGTGTCACGGTTTTGACAGCCACTGACCACATTCCGATAAGAATTTTTGCGATCGGATATCTGCAATTTTGCAATGACATTTGCTATAATGTATTGTACATAAAATAAATTTTAAATCATTCTTTCTCTTAGATTCAAATAATATTTATCTGTAATGTTGTTGTAAAAGCTTTAATTAAATACTGGTGAGTATAGCTATATTCTCTTTGCTGGTGACAAAATGGCCAAATAATATTTATTTTTTGCAACATAGCCGTATCCGAATCCATAGTGTAGGAATTGGCATTTGGTAGTTTTTTAGTTTAACGATCTGTTAAAAATAAATTTATATTAAATGTAGTGTGTCTATTATAGTGGTGTGTCTTAGATCTAAGTCGATCTAAGTCACACAGTGTGTCGTTGCTAGCAGATCTAAAATAAAATTTAATTCTTAAAAATAAAGAAAAATCGTTTAATTCAAATTTTATTAGTGGCAAAAATATAAAGCGTTCGACTTATTTGGACTGTAGAGAGGTCGAGAGATTTGATTCATTTGGACCGAGGCGTAGTCTGAAGACGTGGAGACTAATGACTCGATACTAAAAGAGCTATGCTGCACAGACTACTTAGAAAGAACTGACCTATGCTGTCAGGTGCCTGTCAGAAACGGGCCCTTAGTTTTCTTTTTACTTTTGATATTTATTTTATTTTATTTATTTATTTTATTTATTTATTTACCACTTAACAACTACTTTTACAGGTTTAGCCCTAATACAGTAGTGTTGACATTCTTATGCTATGCTATACCTATTGTTACATAAACCTATTTTATAAATATGACCTACTTTTATAACATATTATAAACAGCGATATCTTTGCGAAATCACTCAGAGTACACGAAAACACATCCAATCCACATATTGGGCCAAATGGAAGGGAAGTGCTCCAGGGGAAGATCATATAGATGGCCAGATGCTGTGAAAAGGGCCGTTTGTGGCAGCATACACCAAAACGGTCCAGATATCTAGTGACCGCTTAGCTTTGAGACACAAGCTTCCTCAACACTGAGGGAACGACGAAGAAGAAATAATAATAAATACACCCAACAGTCACACACATAGTCCTGACCCCACACTAGGTAAACCTGTATTGCGGGTATCAGGAACTACGAGGGACTTGCGGTCCCACAACACCCAGACCGGAAACAAATTTTTGTGGATCACACAAACATTTGTCTCGAACCCACAGCCTCTCGCTTCGCAGCCGGCAACTCGCCCGCTGCGCCACGGAGGCTGTCGCACTATACTTTGGTTTTTCCATTAACAGTAAAAAGATATTGCAATGTAAACCGAAAAAAAATTCTATGTTATCAGCTATGAAACAGAATGTGAATAGTCTGTGTTTGTTTTATGTGGGTAATTTTTTTTTTGTCCGAAACATGAACTAAGGATAATTTCATAAATCGAGATATAGATTAATGTATATAAACGCTATAAAATTACATTCTTTTTCCACCTGCTCCTATCGCAGTGGGGTCGGGTTGCAAAATCCTTGCTAACTCATGTTACAGATAGATTTGGTTTGTAATTTTATGACCGACCGCCTGCCTATCATCTCCTCCCCTGGGGAGACTATGGCTAACTACTGGTTAACTGGTTGGAACATATAGGTGATTCTGCTTATTCGAGCCCCTAGGCTCATTGCATAGTTGGGTTATTTACACGCCCACAGCCTAATCATCTACTTTACCGATGGATAATCTTTCTTCCGTCTTGACGTTATCGCGGCTTATGACAAGACAATACAAAAATTAAAAAAAAGGATAGAAATCATATCAACTAATACTTGACAGCTCCGTGGCGCAGCGGGCTGCGAAGCGAGAGGCCGTGGGTTCGATTCCCACACCGAGACAAATGTTTGTATGAACCACAAATATTGGTCTCGGGTCTGGGTGTTGTGGGACCGCAAGTCCCTCGTAGTTCCTGATACCCACGACACAGGTTTACCTAGTGTGGGGTCAGAACTATGTGTGTGACTGTTGGGTGTATTATTATTATTATTATTATAACATACATAGCATCGTCAAAATACACTAGGCAAATACATTAAGGCCCACTTGCACGACGATCCCAAATTGGGTCATACTTTACGCCGGTTTTCTGTGAGACAGTGGTAATGACCTGGACGAGCCGGCCCATACATGCTGTAGACAAAAGTATCTACAGCGTGGCTCTACCACTCAAAAATCTGTCGAGAATTACTATTTTTCTTGGGTTTATAAATATATAAGAGTTACAAATTAACTACTGATCTATTTCGAAATGCTCAGTATTAGCCCGGAGTCTGGAATTGTGCCCGGTATGGCACTACGCTCTATTTAAGAAATTGACAATATTATTTCAACCAATTTTTTTTTTTGTATTACACTTTGGTAGGTTTGTCATTTGATAGTTTTCTAGCGAGTTTATAGCAAGATATCTAATTTTAAGTTGGTCATACTGTTTGACATTTGTACCAAATCATACCAAATCAGGGAGTTTTGGCGGGAATTCTGACAGTGCGGTGGCTCTCTTATTGTAATTATTTCCTAAAGTAGTTTAAAGTTGTGTTTGTTGTATAAAAGTGGTGTGGTTTTGTGCAATAATCATTAACGCTGATGAATAGTGTATGAAAACATTGAAATAAGTGAATTTAGGTGATTTTTGACCAAGGGTATTGTCGACCTTGTGCTTTCGATTCGCTTGAAGAAAGTCGTCTAAGAAGCATTGAACTGAAAGGAATTAACACCAATACTCCAACAAGACCTTGAAATCGGCCACACCCCCATTTCATCGTTCTTGGAATATAAGAAAATAATATAACTAATGACTTGGCAGCATGGTCTCGGATCTTAGCCGGTTCCAACCAAACAATAAAAAAAAAACATACCAAATCAGAAAGAAATCGTTATTTTGAATTATCGCGAACAAAACAATCGCAAAGGACTAAAATAATCATAATAATGTCAAATAATACTTTTGTGAGTGATAAGAAAAGGGCTTTATTAGATTACAAAGAGAAAGTACTCGAAGATCTGCGGTATTATGAAAAGCGAATCGCAGATGAACGAAGCAAGGGCAAAATAGAGTATTATTTGGAAGACGCTAGGTAAAGACTCGTACACATCTTTAGAAGTTTGCTGGGTGGTCGGTCCTTCATATTGGAGAGGCCGTCTGGGTTGGTACCATCGTGCCGTTTATTTCTGTGTGTGTAAGCACTGCCGTGTTTAGACTTGAAGGCAGTAAAATTACTGGGCGTTATGAGATTTAATATCGTTTGTCTCATGGTGACGAGCGCAGTTCAGTGTCATACAGTGCTTTGCAGGTACTGTGTGGTGTTATTTGTTTTTTTAAACGGTTACATGTTGAGAATATGCAAACTTATCATAAATGAATATGTAATAACAACCCACACCATTTTCTACAAATTGATTTAATATGATATAATATCCTTAAAAAGAGTAAAAGACGAACAGTAGCAAACAGACTAGTAAATTAGATATTAACAATTAAAATTATAGTAATGCTGAAAGCTTGTAAATGGCCATTTTCTAACGTTTTTGGTTAAGTAGAACATGTTGATTTCTGTGAAATGTGTATTGTATGAATCTACAAGACGACGGAGCGGTACTTGCATTACTTTTAATGTATCTGTATGAAATAACTGAGGCACGCATAGCCCTTGGCGAATCATAGTTCTAGGTACCCCAAAACATATTTTATTAGTAATTTCAGCACAATCAAACTTATTGTTGCATAAACCATGCAGCATCATGACATCAAGTAGTAAACCAAAATCCTGGATCCGCCACTGATATTTTTTATTTAATTTATTAGCCTATGTACATTCATTACCGACCGACTACCTCGGTAGCACAGTTGTAATATGTAAGCGTTAAGACTGAGGCTTGACGCTGAGGTCACGGGTTCGATCCTCGGGTTGTGTAAAAGTGATATTGGGTTTTTCTATCATGAAAAGATCAGTATCAGCCCGGAGTCTGGAATTTGTGCCCGGTATGGCGATAGGCTCGCCCCCTATCACATAATGAGACGGAGATACGCTCGGCGAAATGTGGGTGTACTGGTTACACCTCTGCCTACCCCTTCGGGGATTTCAGGCGTGAGTGCATATGTATGTTACTTTTAAACATGAAAAAGATAAAATATTTATTCAAAAATTACAAATTGTTACACCAGTAGCTACAATAATGAGGGCAGGAGAAACATTGTTAAATTTTAATTTCAAAGATATTGCAGTGTATTAATATGTGGTTCCCTCACTAGGCAAGCCTGTATCGAGGGGTCCCAGGTTGATATATCTTAAGCTAGTTCTACCGCTGACACACATTGGTACAAATACATCAACAAACTCCATATTTTTTTATTTAATATCAATAGCCAATGACAAAATGTATGTCTCCCCATAGGGGTTGACGTCAGGCAGGCAGCCAATCATAGAAACTTTAAGCCAAATCTTTCTGTAACATGTGTTAAAACCATGTTGCGCAGACCCCACTGTGAGTAGGATAAGGGCAGGTGAGAAGAGAGAGCCTATGGCAATATGTATTCAGCCAATATAATTCACATTACAGTTCTGACTCCGATGATGATATCTGCATCACCGACCATGGACATTCCTTAACTCAGCTGAAATTAGAGCAAACTAAACTACGGACCTGTCTTCAAGCAACACACGAGTTGACGAACTTGCAGATACTGCAGTCTGAAGTCAATGTTATTGTCAATGAACCTGTGCTCACTGGGTAAGGTGTTTTGGTACAAATCCAGTTGTATTTCGACTATTCCAGTTCCAGTTACTACTCCAGTTCTATCCAGTTGTATTGCTAAGCCGCAGTGTGTAAGCACTGTAGGCCAATTCTCGTAATTTTAAATATTCAAAATATTCCGATCTAGTCTCAGCATTCTTGATGCTGCAAATAGCATTCTCTTAAACCAATAATCAACGTCACATGCACCTAGCATTAGCAGTAGCATTATGCCGTTTTGGCTTCAGTCAACTTTTATTCTACATTCAATCTCATTACGATCTATGTTCACATTTAAAATTACTAGAATTGGCCTAATGTTGTGTTCCAGTTTGAAGGACATTGAAACCAGTGAAATTACTGGCCATTTTTTAGGCGGCCCACCTGATGGTAAACTCCCAACAATGTCAGAGTGCAGCCAAGCCCCTGCTTACCGTTGAAGGAAAACTCTTTTTAAACATCTCTTAAAGAAGGACAGGTCATAATGCTCGAAACCGATGCAGGGAGTTCAATCCAGAGCCTGCATGTGCATGGTAGAAATGAACGCTGGAAACGTACAGTGCTTGGTGGGATCGTTTCCAGGTATTATTATGAGGCTTGACAACTTATGAATAAAATAAATAAAATAATAATATAAAAATGTCTCGGCGTGATGAGCACAGTCCAATGCCGCTTCTGTTTCTAGGCAGGCGTAGCGCTTACCATCAGTGACCTGCTCAAACAACATTCAAGCTAATAAAATAAAATATTGATATTAATATTATAAATGTGAAAGTAACTTTGTCTGTTTATCTATCGTTTATGATTTCTTGCCTAAATGGCTGAATGGATTTAAAAAAAATATATAAGAAGATAGGTTATATCCTGGGAAAAGATATTGGGTACATTTTGACTCGGAAAAAAAGGTTATCTTTGATATACAAACAAACAAATTATACCTGCATAGCATGAATGGGCCGGCTCGTCCGGGTCGTTACCACTGTCTCACAGAAAACCGGCGTAAAGTAGCAGCTTGCTGCTGCGTTTCGTACGGTGAGTGAGATATCTGGAGGCCTAAATCTCCCTCCCCTTCCCAATCCCTTATTATCCCTTTCCTTAGGTCGGCAACGCGCCCATAATTCTTTTGTATTGTGGGCGTACATGGGCGGTGGAGATCGCTTACCATCAGGTGACCCATTTGCTCGTTTGCCAGCCTATACTATAAAATATATATATATAACTGTATAGATTAACTATAAATATCTAATTAATGTTTTACAGTGAACCACCTGTCAAAGAATCAGGCATATGGAGAGAAGTGACTGCCGAATGCAGAATAGATCTTGTGCCATTCTCCATTACATTTTATAATCATAAGTCTGTGAGTATAATATTTGTATTCTATATATTCCACTGCTGGGCATGGGTATCCTCTACATATAAGAGGAATTAATATTAGTCCATCATGCTGCCCAAATGTGGGTTGGCAGACTTCAAACATTCGATATTCATAGATCTGGGCCTTAGCCCCCCCCCTATCAAAATAATCATATTTAATTTTTAAACTTTAATTATTGTACTGTTAGTGAACCGTATTTCGATTGATTACTTCTGTATGAGCGATGTCTTGGCGCCAGAGTGAGATAGCAAGTTGCGGCGTCTATGTGCATCAAACGCGCCGCGCCGCGTATGTACCCGGTTTCGTTAATACGTAACATCAGTCAGCTGTTCATCAGTTTTCAGATGAAAATAACATTTTAAAATACATATGTTCATTTTTCTAAGCTTCCTGTGTAAGGGTAATATCTCGCTTCTGTTTTTTTTTATATAGTATAGGCCGGCAAACGAGCAAGTGGGTCACCTGATGGTAATTAATCTCCATTGCCCATGTACGTCCACAATACTAAAATAATCATGGGCACGTTGCCGACCTTAAAGGAAAGGGATACTTTAGGGACTGGGAAGGGGAGGGGAATTTGGGCCTCCAGATATCCCACTCACTAGCACAAGCTGCTACTTTACGCCGGTTTTCTATTAAATTAACAGAACGCGAAATTCGGTGCTACTTCCTACCGCGGTCTCAACGTGGTGTTGGTGAAGGCGGCCCATGAAGCTGAATTGTCCAAGTCGGTGTTACCAACTGTGGTCAGACCTAGTGATGCTGTCGAGGTGTGTATCCCTTTTGTAGCTCTGATGCATGGTTTTTGCACTGCCTCGGTGGCGCAGTTGTAATGCATACGCGTTACGATTGAGGCTAACGCTGAGGTCTCGGGTTCGACCCCGGGTCGGGTAAAGTGGTATTGGGTTTTTCTATTACGAAATGCTCAGTCTGGAATTTGTGCCCGGTATGGCGATAGGCTCGCCCCCTATCACATTGTGGGACGGAGATACGCTCGGCGAAATATGGGTGTACTGGTTAAACCTTTGCCTACCCCTTCGGGGATTATTAAATAAATAGCTTACATTGCCCATGATTCACAATAGAAATATTTTTATTAACCTTTTCAAAATTATTTAAGTTATAGGCTATTTAAATCTGATGGAGGGCATGATTGTTTAATGACAATAAAAAGATGCACGTCATGTACGATGACGTCAACACTCAACTTATACGATGGTAATAACGTGGCGCACGCGTGCGAGGGAGATAGCGAGATGGTCCCACTACTCATTCATTATATTTCACACGCGTATTTGAAATACTTATGACGTCAACACTCAAGTTATACGATGGTAATAACGTGGCGCACGCGTGCGAGGGAGATAGATATCGAGATGGTCACACTACTCCTTCTCACCCTTCAAGGATACTAGTTTGAGGTTATGTATGTATGTATGTATGTTAATTTGTAGGTGCTAAGGAGTTACGCGGAGGCGTACAGATCCCGGCGCAGTACTCTAGCGCGTCTCGCGACTAAATATGCGGACTCGCTCTACATGGAACCGTTGGTAAGCCATTAACTCAAACCGTACATTGTACTAGACGCGTGTATAATGTACATGCTCAGTATCAGCCTGGAATTTGAAATTGTGCCCCGTATGGTGATAGGCTCGCCCCCTATCGCACCATGGGACGGAGATATGAGGTGAAATATGGGCAGGGCCGAGCCGCCCCTGTGTGCGGCGCCAAGACAATAGGGGCGCCGCCGTCGAAATTATTTTTGTTACACTTACACAACAACATAAAGATTTCCGCTACCAAAAAGTGCCCAACGCGGCTAAAGAAGTTTTCACCTTTCATGGGTTTCGCACACAGGCGCTGTGGGGGGTCGGCGCGGCCTTGAATATGGGTGTACTGGTTACACCTCTGCCTACCCCTTCGGGGATTACCAGTGTAAGTGCGTATGTATGTAAGTCCTCTTTCATCTTCTCCATATGTACAAACCCTGTATTAATTGTTACAGGAGGAAGGCGGTTACGTGCTGAAATGTGCGAATCTGATGCAAATGGCTTGGCGGTTAGAGAACAAGTGGTCACCGCTCGCTCCTTTTCATCATCGCATGAAATTCGACTTAGAGTATATGGGTCAGTTGAAACACTTTTTTTATTGGCCAGAATGACGAAAATAAATCACTCTAATGTTAATCACCACGCCCATGCCCATATACAGATCCAACACCACAAAGAACTTCGAATTTCAAAGTACTGTCTGGGACTGGACTGCGCTCATCACCTGGAGACGTTAAGTCTCATAATGCGCAGTATTTTCATTGGCTACAATGACCTTTCTAGTAGAGGAGGACAAACAAGCATGTAGGTGACCTAGTAGTAAACGATTTCTACCATTTATGAAAACTCATAATACCAGAAGAATCATGGTCGCGTAGCTCATCTTAAAGACGGGAATAGATATTGGGGAAGGGGGATATTCAGAATACATAAATCGGTGGCAGTAATATTTTGCGAACTATATTTGTTTTTTATACTGCGATAGCAGTGATAGCTCAGCGGGAAGTGGTATGGACTGTCGAGACGAAAGTCGCAGGTTCGAAACCAGCCCCAAGTACATACACCTCTGACTTTTATAAGTTATTTGTGTATTAATTGTTAATTGCTTTAACGGTGAAGGAAAAATCGTGAGGAAACCTGCACACCTGAGAAGTTCTTCATAAGAATTTCGAAGGTATGTGAAGTCTGCCAACCCGCATTAGGCCAGCGTGGTGGAATAAGGCCTAACCCCTCTCATTCAGTGGAGGAGGTCCCTGTCCAGTGCGACGTATATAATACAGGGCTAGTATTATATTTGTATTTTACATTTTCAGAGGAAAAATACATAAACATAATAACTCAGTGCCACAAGCAGCTGTCAGATCCGACAATATCGTCGGACGAACGAACGCTTATCCTTTCAAAGATAATCGCTACATGCCTAGAGGCTAACCCAGTCTCCGAGAGTGCCGAATCAGACCAAGAAGGGAGATTGTCCAAGCGTAGGGCAACGCTGGATCAAGAAATAGAAGAACCGGAGAATAAAAAGAAAAAAGAAGTCATGGCACCGCCCAAAAGTTTGCCCAAGAAGGCTAAAGTTTCTAAAACTACTGAAAACTCTAGATCTAATGATAATGCTGGTAGTATTAGAGCCAGTGTCTGTAATCGAGAGGGGGATAAAGAGAATGTGAATAATAATATAGGGCATGAGAAAAATATTCCTGCAAAAAATGTGGGTAATCGTGCAAGTGTTCCTAGTGGTTCGAAAAGTGGTCAGAAAAGTGTAGAAAGGGTGTCAAAAAATATTCCCAGCACAAAAAACGTTGAATCAGCAAATAATAAAAATATAGAAAATATTGTTACTGAAAAAGACTTGACCAACAAAAATAAAAAAACAAAAAGTGCAACACAGAATAAAAACATAGATAAAACATCTGATAATCAAGAAAAAGTAAATGAACCACAGCCTGCAAAAATATCGGAAAATAAAGATAAAACTAATAAAGTTACAAATAACAAAAATGCAGATAGAGTTTCTAACAAAAAGCCTAGTAAAGATGTTGCCCTAACAAAAAATTATCAATTAAATGAAGAAACTGCTACAACCAGCTCTCAAAAACAGCAGAAAGATGTAGTTGTTGATAATACTGCGCCTGCAGCTGAGGGTGGAAAGAATTCGGGTAAAAAAAATAAAAAGACTACTGAAAAAAATTATGACAATCGGAATAAAAATAATGTAAACGAAAATATTACTAGTGCAATATCTACTAAGCCTACTCAGAGTAAGAAGAAAGTTGCTAAAGAAAATACAAATGTAAATAATGCAAAAAATGACCAGACTAATGAGAAAGGAGAAACAGTTTCTAAAGCCACAGAAAAGGCTCAAAAAACAGGTTCAGTGCAGAAAGCCGTTGAAAAGAATGCTAACAATAAATTAAAAGACAACATTGTGGATATTTCAAAGAAAGTCACTAAAGTAAAAAACGTTGGTAGCGTAGATATCAACAAAGACCATGTAAAAAGGCAAAAAACAACGGAATCTAACGATGTACTTGCAAGAACTAAAAAGTCCACTAATACTGAAAAAGTTGTTGCCAAGAATAGTGTTGATAATGTAAAAAACAAAATCAGTAATGACAAAGTTTCTGGTAACAATAGTAATTCAGTAAAAAGACAAACAACAGATACTGATGATGTTGTACCCGCAAAAACTAAAAAACCTACTAACATTGAAAAAGTGTCTGTTAAGAATAATGTAACTAATTTAAAAAACAAATTTAGTACTAACAAAGTATCTGAAGATAATAATGACCTCATTAAACAAAAATCAACAGAAACGAAAGATAATGCGTCTGCTAAAACCAAAGTTTCAAACACTGGTAAAGTTACTAACAACAATGTTGTTGGCAGTGACAAGAATACAAATAAAACAAATGCCACCAACGCGCCTAAAAACTTTACCGACAAAGAAAAGATAAGTAATCCAAAAGCTAATTCACAAGAAAATACAAATAATAATAATGGAAATTCAAAAAAATCTGATCACACAAAGAAGTCAGTGTTGCCACTGCGCATGCAGAATAATTTGAAAATGACGCGCAAATCGATCGGTAACATCAAGGCAGCTGTCGCGAAAGAAAATGGCGCGAAGATTAAATCTAAAATACCGCAGAAGAAATTGTCTCCGTTAAATGAGAATGTCTTGAAGAAAAATCCCCTCAGAATGAGTCCAAGTAAGTATTAAAATATGTTTTTCTGCATAAGGCCAGCAAACGAACAAGCGGGTCACCTGATTGTAAGTGATCACCATCACTCACGTACATTGTTTTAAGGTATTGGAATTTTAATTCTATTTATATAATAGGTAACAAAAACCCATTTGGGCGTTCTACCATGATATCAGATAGCAAGTTGCGGCGTCTACGTGCATCAAACGCGCCGCGCCGCGTGTGCACGTCAATACGTCACATCAGTCAGCTGTTCATAGGATTTTTTTGATATGTAAATTTTTCTAAGCTACCTGTGCAAGGAAAATATCTCGCTTCTGTTTATTGTTTTTTTTATCTAACTTTTTTTATTAATCTCTTTATATGTCTATCTTCACGACCTAGAAAGGGCCGACAGGGTTTTTGTTACATACTGTACCAAACTGCACATTTAGTTAAAAATATATAAAAACTACTTACTTCATAAAAACTATAGATCACTTCGCAGTATTTTTAAATACATCTGCGATGATAATGGTACATACTTTCATCCTCTGTGGCGCAGTGGGCGACTGTGAAGCTAGAGGCCGTGGGTTCGAATCCCGCACCAAGACAAAATGTATTGTGTGTTTTCTCCCCAGAGGGGTTTGAAGTCAGGCAGGCGGCCGGACGTAAAAACTACAAAACAAATCTTTCTGCAACATGTGTTAAAAAGCATGTAACGCCGATCCCACTGCGAGTGGGATAAGAACAAGTGAAGAATTCCTATAATTTTATATACGTTTAATTTACTTTCAGGACACATGGCTTCCACGTTCAACAGTACTTCCAGTTTGGTGAAGCAAAGTATTCAGAAATCCACAACAAATATTCCCAGTAAGTGATATTTAAGTATATTTTCATCATTCCATACTCATGTTGAGTGGTAGAGCCGCGCTGTAGACACTTTTGTCTACAACATGTATGGGCCGGCTCGTCCGGGTTTCTCGTCGGGCTCTTCCAAATGAGGAATTACGTCGCACGTCCACCATGCTGGCCTAATGCGGGTTGGCAGACTTCACATACCTTCGACATTCTTACGAAAAACAGGTATGCAGGTTTCCTCGCGATGTTTCCTTCACTGTTAAAGCAAGCGATAATTAACAATGAATACACACATAACTTAGAAAAGTCAAAGGTGTGTGCTCTTGGGATTGGTTTCGAACCTGCGAACTTTCGTCTCGATAGTCCATACCACTCCCCACTGAGCTATCGCTGCAGCTTGTGTTGTCATAGTTAAAATATATATTTTCTCCTTTACAGGGTTAGCGAAGCCTATGTTTAAAGCAAAATGATGAGAACATTGTGATCCAATTAGCGCATAATTTTTTTATTTTGATTATGATCGCAGGCGATTGTAAAATGCATTTCAAAATAAATTTAGACCACCGTTATATAGTATTTGACTCGATTATTTTAATCTATAAGTTCCGTTCACCAAAATGAATTATCTAAAGGATTATATAAATAAAGTAAAAAGATCTCCGGGATTTAAGAAAAAGGAATTGTTAATTGAAACATAGTTGATAATGAAATGAAATCATGTAAATATTTGTTTTATTTTAATAAATAATTATAAATAAACGTGTTTTTATTACAATATATAATACAGTAAACTGGGTGAATAGTGAATATTTATGCTTGAAAGTTTGATCGATTTATTCTTTTACAATTTTAATATAACTTTCGTACAGACCAAGCACTGTTAAAATATAGACTACGTATGTATATTCCCTTTGCATGAGGCGATTAATTGCTATATTTCTACGTCAGTGTACGAAGTATATCGCGCTTAGTTTCCATACAATCTACGTATATTTTGTCATATTAACTGTATTATCCATGAACTGTGGTACCCATACATCTCTGCATTCCTATTCACCCCGTTTTACAGTGTTTATACAACGTGTTATAGAAAGGGGCGGGCAAATTTAAGTAATGTATAGTGTAGGGATTAGGATTTTATCTCCCATAGTACCAAATCCGATTGCATTGCTTGGACAATAATTATAGAATTTTCTTTTTTATCGAATGAGTAACATGTCGATATCGACTTTCAATTTTGGACAACACTAAATTATAAACAATTATGCTATAGACCTCCTTTTATTTAATTATTTTATAATTAAAAAAACATTAAACATTTGTCAAATGTCAATATTTATTTGAGGCAGTCAGTTCGACAATTTCTGATTTTATGAAGTATGATTAAGAGTTTAAAAAATATGTTGTATTTGACTAAAAACAAGTATTATACAGTATAGTGCAACTGATAATAGCTTATAAGACGCTCGTCTACTGTATTTAAGCCAAATTCATAGATGGATGACCTGACAATTAAATCTTTAAAATACTTCAGACGATGTACCTATATCGTCTTCAGCAAACAGTCTCTCTCAGGTATTTTGTGTTTAAATTACAAGTTACGTACGTATGTCCGTAGAATTACATAAATCTTATTCAGTTTATTAAAAAGTGAGTGTCATTCATTATAATTAATAGTGATGTCATCAATCTTATCGATCTTAATAAACGAGTGATTAAAATTAACGTGAAATTTTAGGATGTCTTGGTTTGAAATGATCCGGTACATAGGTACTTAATTTAGTGAGTGTGTAATGACCCTAAAATATGACCATACCTTTCTGTAACACGTTGTATAATTATTTAACGTTATTTAATGTACAATATCCTTATTATATATAATTCTGAAGGATATACGTAGAAAAACAAATCATCGAAATCATTCGTGCAGGTCTTGCTAAGTGCGTAATGTGTGTGTTAATAAGAATAGAACGTTAGGTAACACACTAATCAAAGTTACATATACACGACCGGTTTCTGAAAGGCTGATCAATGTTAAACAACATTACCTCTCAGTTCCGTTCGCTACTGATCTGTTTGACACAGAACCGAACCGAAAACCTATCGTGTCATGTGCAGGCAGTAGGCAACCCATACTTCATCATATGTCTTCACGTAAGGATCCGTTTTTTTGCTGTTATTGCCAAAGACTTTAATACCATAGACGGGCTTTTCAGAAGTAAAATTGTGTTGTATACGCGGCCTGCGAGGCGGGAATGACGTCTAAGGCGTGGGAGCGAGAGAAGTTGAGAGTAAGCGAGACGGCAATATTGAGACGGCTGCTTTGTTTGGTATTGGTTTTCATTCTAACAAATGACTTTCGATCAAAACCGAGAAGTAATATAGTTACTTACGTAAAATAACTTCAAATTGAATGAATATATGCACGTAAATAATGACAATGTTTTATGGGTCACAATAAACAATTTCGTGTTATTTTATCGAATTTAACGTTAGCAGCTATTCAAACTACAAAAACTGCTCTTGTCGCTCTCTCGTGGGCGATTAGATGAGTTGCAGTCAATTGACCGTAACTAAGTGCGCAATTTCTTTGTACCGCACAGCTTGTCTAGTAGTATACATTAAAGTCTTTGGTTACTGCAACTAATTTTTGTTGAAGAAATTGTGTCATTTTTTATCGAACCAACATATTTTATTTGGATCCAGTAATGAACTGGCTCAAACTACACATGCGACCACCGAAATAAAATCGGTCTGCTAATAACGGTTCTGTAAACAGTTTCAGTGTGAACGAGTTGTAAGACATATTTGTAAAAAAAACAGTAATTATACAAAATTAAAAACAAATAACTTATTATAACAATTAAAATATAATATCTTACATTTAAAATGGTATTTTGAATGGATAGTTCTTGTGTGTATCGCCCATTCTGAAACAAATAGTTACCCATTAATTTATGGATGTGTGGTGTGGAATAAAGATGTGACAAGAATTGGGAAAGGAATGTTGAAGTGGTAAACTGATACACAAGGCGAGTGTGGATGGAAGAGTCTGTAGACGTCGCACCGAATGTCAGAGAGATTGGTGACATCTTAATTAAAGGACATGTGAGGAGTACTCTAAACCAATGAGAATGCATGAAGATATTAAAGTAGATACAGCGAAAGTGGTATGTCAGGACTGCTTCAAGGAAAAATGTATTATCTCTGCCAGCCCTTATGGTCGCATGTTTAAAATGTGTGTAACGATTTAACGAAGTAGTAAGAATTAGAAGAAATTGAATGGAAATGAACAAACATTCATTTTTATTAATTTCACGGTTTCTGTAGGTATAAAACCGAGAAAAGAATAGAATATTGCCGTTTAATCTTTAAAAAAAAACTCGAAAATCAATAAAATATAATATTTTTAATTACAAAATGTCCTGGATAAAGTCACTACAAGTTCGAATTTATTTATAAACATGGGACAACAAACACTTACACAATTTGTCATAATCCGAAATATAAAATAAAAAAAAAATTGTAACCCACAACGTTATCCTCAAATTCTTATTTTAAAAACTATATGGGAATTGACTTAGCAAACATAAAACAACACCATTTTTTTAGGATAAAGTCGATTTTTTCGTGAATTGTTCTAGAACTGATCATGGCAATACAAACCCTTTGAAAGCGAAGTTCCTTTTATTCCTGTTGAGGGCTTGCAGCGCTTCTATCTGTCCCTGCGTCAGATTGACGGTCATAGCTTGCAGGTTATCCCACAGATGTTTTCCTGAAGATGCCTTTACCACTGCAGTACGGCCGCTGTCTAATTGGTATCTGGGAATATCGAGACATGATTGAGTGGTAGAGCCACGCTGTAGACAGTTTTGTCTACAGCATGAATGGGCCGTTTCGGCCGGGTCGTTACCATTGTCAGGAAACCAGCGTAAAGTAGCAGCTTTCTGCTGCGTTTTGTAAGGTGAGTGAGATATCCGGAGCCCAGATCCCCCTCCCTTTCCCAATCCCTTTCCTTTAAGGTCGGCAACGCGCCCATGACCCTTTTGGTACTGTGGGCTTACATGGGCGTTGGAGATCACTTACCATCAGGTGATCCACTTGCTCGTTTACCGGCGTATAATATAAAATTACCGGCCTATAATGTAAAAAAAATATATAATACGACAGGAATACGCTGATCATTATCTACTTTGATTTGATATTTGCTTGGACGAGACTTTTAACCTCCGATGTAGAAAGGGTGTTATGAATTAGAATACATATCTGTCTGGGGTATCGTAGCTCCCGATTAGGTGGACAAACTTTGATGTGGATTTATTTGAAAGCTCGTTCAATCGAGAAGGTTTGATAAATGTCAAGAAAACCTGTTCAGCCATTTAGAAATGACTAAATACTTCACTGTACTTAGTAATATAATAATACTACTAGACGGGCTGTTTATTATCTTGGTAAAGGTAAACAGCGCCATTCAATGTAGGAGTTTGACAGCTCATAGACAGAGAACAGGAGAGGGGCTCTAGTTAAGAGTAAGCGAGATAGTAATATTGAGTTACGAAGAAATGACCGTAACTTACTAGCGCAGTTTCTAAGCACCGCGCTGCTGGTCTAGTAATGTACATTGAAGTCATTGGAATATACAGATCTCTTTTTAAATCTCGATAAAAGACAAGCCTAGTCTTGCAACTAGGAAAGTCTGAGAGAGATTTGTGTCTTGGGAACTGAGATCGAAATCGTGACTGGCCTGGGCAGTCCTTTTCACTCCACGCTAGACTGTCGCCGCTTTTTATAGATAGGTATATTCCCTAGGTATTATAAAAATAATCATACGTACTTTATAAGTAGCTGTGCAGGGCTAACATTGAGTCCTGAAGCCATCACTTGTACCAGGGGATCATCTATGACAGGAGGTAGGGTGCCTTTGTACTCGGCAGGCGTTCCCTTGGACCCTAGCACTCCATAACAGCTCAACTTGATGTCTCGCTCCTCGCAAAACGAGTCCAGTTTTTGTTGCGATAGATATGGGTGACATTCCACCTAGAAAAAATATTGTTTAAAGCCTATTCTCAGAGTTTTGTTAAATTGTACCTCCTGGTTGCTGCAGTCAATATTCTATGGTGACCACCGAACATGACAAAATACCATGGGATGCCAGACTCCTTTGCTTTACCTGATTGACCGTCGGCTTGATCTTCCCCTTATCCAATATTCTCTGTAGTTGCACCGAGTTGAAGTTACTGACTCCAATACTTCTGACCAGGCCCTTGGTCATCAACTGTTCCATGCCGTACCAAGCATCAAGGTAGTCAAATTGAGAATATTGGATCACGGTAGCTATCTTTGGGATCGCGTCTCCACCTTCCTGTGAAAGAAAACTCTTGTTATTTTATGGTGACCTGGTACTTTGCACTATAAAACAATAATTGTTTTGGCGCCAAACAAAAACGGACCAATGAAAATGTGTATCATCATCATCTATACACACACACAATACGCGCAAAATGACTTGGCCGCGCTGAAGTTAGTCACTTCACCCGACCCCAGTCACCTTTTATTTTTGTATACAATAACTGCGACGACGCGACGTGAGGTAGGTATAACTTCAAACCGGCCAAGTTATTGTGCGCGTATTGTAATTTGTACGGGAGTAACGCCAGAATACTGAAACGCTATTCAAGCATTTAGTATTGTTTTAAACATGTTGCGGCCCTCTTAGTTGTCAAAGTTGTATGAAAATAAGTAGCTATTAGCTGTCAGACAGTTGAGTAGCGTTTCAGTATTCGGGCGTAGATAAAAATCTATTACCTTGAAAGACATAGGGTTGTGGATCATGTATAGATCAAAGTATTCGAGCCCCATGGCCTCTAGCGAGGATCTGCACGCCTTCTCCACGAGGTCGGTCCGGTGGAACGTGCTCCACAGCTTCGAGATTATGAACAACTCGTCACTGCAGAAAAAATAACGGTATCCAGATGTTACGATTCAAACTCTATGCAAATTGGCATACTTTTTAAGGTACGGTAGGTAGAGGTGAGTGTTAGCTGCGTCTGAGTGCTCATGCTTTCCCTAAATTCTACCCGAAAACATTTACACAAATCACTATGACTCTACACATTTTTGGTGACAAAAATTTGTTTTGTGTATATGTATGTGTCCATAATTCGCGAGGTATTGTGGATACTCATGGGCGGTGAAGGTCACTTACCATCAAGTGACCTACTTGCTCCTTTGCCTTACTACATCGTTACTAGGTGATATGTCCTTCGTATGCGAGAGGCCGTCTGGGAGGTACCACCACTTTGTCTATTTCTGCCGCTAAGCAGTGTGTTCCGGTTTGAAGGACATTGAAGTCTGAAATTACTGGGCATTATGAGATTTACCACCTTATGTCTCAGGGTGACGAGCGCAGTTCAGTGCCATGCAGTAACTTAATAATTCGAATTTCTGATTGGTGTTGCTTCTGTTTATGGGCAGGCGTGACGCTTACCATTAGGCGAGCGGTCTGCTCGTCTCGTCATCGAAAATTAATAAAAAATTGCTATAAAAAGGTCCGCTTTTTAAAATTTCAAATAAACTTACCGTCGTACTGTGCCATCTTCAATCTTAGCCCTGATAGCTTCTCCAATTTCCTTCTCATTTCCATACACATACGCCGCGTCTATTGCTCTGTAGCCCAGTTCTATGGCAGCTCCTATGATGTAAGGAATCAGTCGTGTGTCCAGCTGAAATTAGTAAAAGGTTCTCGTGTAGACAGTTCGGCTAATTTGGGTCTTTGAGTGCGTGCCCTTATAAATAAGTAGTTTTGTTTTGGCAGGGACGCGTCTGCTTTCATAGTGCTATAGTTAAGTAAGCGCCAGGGCAGCGGTGGAAGGTTTCGGAACGAATTGAAAATGTAGGTATTGAGTATCTAATCTATCAAAATTGAAATTCACTAACAGAGCGTTTATTTTTTGAGTGGTAGATCCATGCTGTAGACAGTTTTGTCTCACAGAAAGTCGACGTAAAGTAGGGGCTTGCTGCTGCGTTTCGTACGGTAAGTGAGATATCCGAAGGCCCAAATCCCCCTCTTCCCAATTCCTTAATCATCCCTTTCCTTTATGATCAGCAAAGCGTTCTTGATACTTCTAATATACCTAATTACTGACAGTGATGTCAAACTACGGAGAGGATCTGGTTCGTAATCGGTAGTACCCAATATAATTACCCAATTCTTACCGTAGCTGTTCCAAGAGCCAGAACAGGCATCTCCACTCCATTCCTGAGCATGATACTGGGCATATTCTCAACACTCCCGTATAAGAGTCTGGCACTCTTCAGCTCTGCAACTCTTTCTTCGAATTCTTCTTGAGTCATGTTGTGGATGTGAGGTTTTGCTTTCTCGACCCTCGTGCGGCCAATGTAGGAGTATTCTGTTTTACCAGCGGATGCTTTACTCTGAAATATAAGATTTTCTTGACTACCTTTTGCCCGAGGTTCCACTTGTGTGAATGTCTTTTTACTGGATAAAAGTAGCCTATACTATCCAGTTGATGATATACCTCTATGTATGCGAGATTTCATCACCTTTTTACGAAAACTTAAACGAAATTGGATTACTATCTCCCTAGCACGCGTTACCGTAATGTTGAAGTCAGTCAATGATTACATCGTGCCATTAGACAATTTATTATTAACTACCCCCACTCCCTTCCATAAGATATGAATGGCGTCTAACTACTTTTAACGGAGTTACATTTTTTTAAATAATTGTTTTCGAATAAGGAATTAAGAATCGATAAAATAATGTTTAGTATCAGCTGGGAGTCTGGAATTGTGCCCGGTATAATAGGCTCGCCCCCTATCACATCATGGGAAGGAAATAAGCTCGGCGAAATGTGGGTGTACTGGTGACATCTGCCTAACTAACCCTTCGTCGATTACAGGAGAGAGTGCGTATGTAAAGAATCGAGTCAACTACCCTATTCATGAAAATAACTGATCAGTACCTTATAAGGTGTAATAAAAATCCTGTTGATGCTTCAAAAGGCGTGTAGATGTACTTATAGGCATATCATTATTAAAATCAAATTAAAAAAGAGGCTAATAACTGATAATATCTATGATGAAATAGTTCACGAAAACAACTTATTGCGGCGACTCGCTCCAAAACTCAAAAGGTAACTATTGCACGTACTGTCAAGTAACTACTAACTAGGTACCTACCAATTTGGCTATGCTACGGGCTTGCGGCTGCCCTCCAATCGCTATAGTTTTCTCAAGTAAGATGCGCAGTTTTTTTGCTACCTACATGTATTCAAACTGTGCAAATTGTAATGAAAACTATTTTAGATAATTAATCTATCTATCAATCGTTTCTAAGATTTGAATTTTTACTTTTTGATTAATTAAATAATAAATATAAATTGGTATCACTTCGCGCCGTGTTTTTTCTGAGTAGATTTTCTATATTAATATGGTTATTTACTTGTAATATTTACAACTTACAATCGTAAATTCATTGTTGGATATATTCTAGATAAAGATATCTTAGATTAGATTAGTTTTGTGTGGAGATACGTATTGGTACATTAGTTGATTATATCTACAAAAACAAAAAAAATATACAAAATCTTGTCATATTGATTTTATGGTAGGTACTGTAGTTTAAAAGTTGCATGCCAATTATTATGCTGAGATAATGTGTAGGTACATGATTGTTTGTCTGTCTCTTTAAAAATTGATTAAAAAAGGAGATCATAACTTTTGGCATTTTTCGCGATATCTAAATACTCTAAATGTATACATACGTACTCGCGCCTGTAATCCCCGAAGGGGTAGGCAGAGGTGTAACCAGTACACCGACATTTCGCCGAGCGTATCTCTGTCCCATGATGTGGTAAGCCAAAGCGCCATACCGGGCACAATTCCAGACTCCGGGCTGATACTGAGCAATTCGTAATAGAAAAATCCAATACCACTTTTACCCGACCCGGGGATCGAAACCGAGACCTCAGCGTCAGCACTAGGACTTAAATACACACAGAGACTAAAATTAAAATTAAACCGCGATAAAAACTAGTTTTATTTCAATCTAAACATTATGTTCATGTATTCGTCACTAATGTAATGGACTGTTAATGACCTCAATGTAATAGACTACTGTGACTATCGTCATAGACTAGGATTTTCCTCATTTCCTAACACCAGAGACACAGATTGAATTCTACGAATAAAAGTATCCTACTACTATTATAATTGTGAAACTTTGAATGTTTGTTAGTTAAATATGGATGAAATTTAGCACACATGTGGATCATGATCGAAGAAGTATTCGAATCGAGAACGATTTTTTTTTTATTTATTTTTATTTTACATTTTAATATGAAGTTTATTGTTTATTGTTTATTGTTTATTGTTTCATACAACTATTGTTTTAATACAACTATTGCTTATTACAACTATTTGGTAACACTAAATAAATTTCTTTCCACAAATTTTGCAATTAGTAAGTCCCCTGACTTCTGAGCTAGGTGTAAACCTGTGTTACAGAAGTCAGTGTCCTCTTCCTTTAGTAACTTGTACCAATATATGTGAAGAAAAAAAAACTAGTCAACAATCAGAAGAAGAACAAGCAATGCGTAGATAAAGATACACTGATCAAGTAAAAAACACAACAATTAAACAAAAGGCGTTATGTTTGTTTGTATATTTGTGTGTGAGAGTGGATGAGTATGTGAGTGTATGAGTGTGAGGTGTGTGTATGTATGTGTGTTAGTGGACATTCCCTGTATTATAATAATATGAGACTAGGCACCGGGAGATATCCACTTGAATGTGTCAGGGTGAGAGTATTGTAAGAGGCATGCACTTAATAGGTTTTTTTTATGATTATTAAATTATTAGTGTAATAACAATTCAGTTTGATCATAATCTAATTGTTGTAGCCATTTTGTACATATAAGTTTTACTTCACGCGTTGTTAAGAGATTGATATTAATATTTTTATGTATTTTGTTATACAGGAACTTTGACATACTTATAACAATGTTGGCGCTTGGCAAAAGCCGTACGAAGTTTAGGAAGTAGACATATACTAGTGATGGTACGCTTAGGTCTACTGTTATTGTTATCTAATGGAGTAAATTTGTGTAGTTTTAAAATAAGTTGGAGGATATATAACTGCCTAACCGTTAGGACTTCAAATTGTTTATAAAGCAACATTGTCGGGAATCTGAAAGGACTGAATGTCATTACTTTAAATAAAGATCGTTGTGCTCGCTCCAATAGTATCATATATGTCTTGCCAGCCCCGCCCCAGACTTCAACACAGTACCCGATTACAGATTGAACTAATGCATAATAAACAGTACGGAGGAGGTTAAAGTCTGCGGCATGTCTTAAGTTCTTGAAAACCCAAATGAGTTTTCTTACACGTGATGCAGTAAGTTCGATGTGATTGCGCCAGTTAATGTGTTCGTCTATAATGATACCGAGGTATTTTATGTGAGTGGTTTTGGCAATGGGGAGACAACCGCAATTAATATTATGTGTGAAGTGGCAGGAATGAATTTTGATATCAATGTTCGGTGGACAGGTTTTAGCAATATTAAACTGTACAAATTTAGTTTTTTCTATGTTTAACGTAAGAGTATTCTCTCTTAACCTGTTATTAACATTGTAAAGCCCCAACTCAGTAATTTGTTTAACCTCGTCCCAAGTCTCTCCATGAAATATTAAGGCTGTGTCATCAGCGTAGGTAAATATCTTACCATTAGTTAGAGATTGTTGACACAGTTCATCTATATAAATCAAGAAGAGGCTTGGGCCTAGGATACTGCCCTGTGGGACTCCAAAGGTCACTGGTGCTTCTGGACTTAAGTGTTCACCTATTTTAACTTTTTGTTTTCGGTCAGTTAAGAAATCTTTAAAAATGTTGAGAACGTTTCCTCTTATTCCAATTTTATCAAGTTTATTCACAAGTTTGGGAATCGAAACCGTGTCAAATGCTTTAGCTAAGTCCAAGAAGACTCCTACACATTTTTTTTATCGTCGATTTGGTTGGTTACGTAGTTTATTAAATGGCTTACAGCATCATCTGTGCTTTTTGCTGACCTAAACCCAAATTGATTGTCTGATAAAATACTGTACTGTTCTAAATACTTAGTTAAACGATTGTTAAGTGCCTTTTCCAGAACCTTTGACAATGATGTTAACACTGAAATCGGACGATAGTTAGAGACACGATGCCGATCCCCACTCTTGTGAATTGGTGTTATAAGAGACTTCTTAAAAACAGAGGGAAAAACTCCTTGATTAAAACATAGGTCAATAAGCATAGTCAAATTTGGGACAACAATGTGTTTAGCCAGTTTTAGTAATTTAGCCGGAATAGAGTCCCAACCAGTTGCACTATTCGTTTTAAGTCCATTAATTAGAGACTCAACTTATGCTTCATCTGGCGAAAGTAACACCATAGAATTTACTATATTATAATTAAATTGAGGTACATTACTGGTATTAGGTTGTATAATTGCGTTAGCTAGGTTTTTGCCTATGCTTGAAAAATAGTTGTTTACTTCCACTATGCTGTTATATTCGTTTAAGAGTTCCGAGGCTATTGTTTTGGTATTTTTACGGTTAATTATAGATTTTATTGCATTCCATTTTTCTTTGTTATTTGTTGCAGATTTCAGTAGTGATTTTTCGTAATTACGTCTTAGTTTTCTAATCAAAGAATTACAAAAATTGAAGTATGAGGGCTCAAACTATTTTTAGTCATTTCGATACGAATACGTTCTCGCAAGTTATACGTGCTAGTCCCTAGGATTAGGATTATCCATGATGTGATAGGCGGCGAACCTATCGCCATACCGGGCAGGTTGATAATGAGCATTTCGTAATAGAAAGTCCCAATATCACTTTTACCCAACTCGGGGATCGAACCCGAGACGTCAGCCCAGCAGTCGTAACGCGTACACATTACAACTGCGGAACGAGGCAGTGGAGAAGTATAGTAGATACATACATATGCACTCACGCCTGTACTCCTCCGGGGTAGGCAGAGGTGAAACTAGTACACCACATTTCGCCGAGCTTATTTCCGTCCCATGATATAATAGGCCTATCGCCATACCGGGCACAATTCCAGACTCTAAACTATTCTAGTTGTTCGCGGCTCCGCCCGCATGAAAGGTCTTTTTCGGGTTAAAAATTATAAGCTCTAGTAGTTTACCGATTCATATAGAGAAGTTGAATGTTTTTTTTTGAGTGGTAGAGCCACACTATAGACACTTGTGCACAGCATGAATGGTCCGGCTCGTTACCACTGTCACACAGAAAACCGGCGTAAAGTAGCAGTTTGCTGCTGCGTTTCGTACGGTGAGTGAGATATCCGGAGGCCCAAACTCCTCCTTTTCCCAATCCCTTTCCTTTAAGGTCAGCAACGCACTCCAAATTCTTTTGATATTGTGTACGTACATGGGCGGTGGAGATGACTTACCATCAGGTGACACACTTGCTGCTTTGCCGGCCTATCTTATAAAAAAAGCGAAGGCATACTTAAAAAATTACCAAAAACTTACAAATATATGTAGATATGTCAAACAGTACACAAAATTCATTGTTCGTTACACTTTATATTTTTTCACTCTTATTGCCGCGCTTTCGTGCAATCGCGGTCACAAATGTTTGAAGTTTAATTTTTGTAGGTCTTCGTTTATTACTTTACTCAATAAGTGGGGATTTGTAATGTAGGTTATAGGTAAAGTATCGAGCATGACCGCAACTCATTAACTGTCAGTATTATAATACTAGCATTTACCCGCGGCCCCGCTCGCGTAAATGATAATAATAAATACACCCAACAGTCACACACATAGTCCTGACCCCACACTAAACCTGTGTCGTGGGTATCAGGAACTACGAGGGGATTTGCGGCCCCACAACACCCAGACCCGAGACCAATATAATATGGATCACACAAACATTTGTCTCGGTGTGTGAATCGAACCCACGACCTCTCGCTTCGCAGCCGTCTACTCGCCCGCTGCGCCACGGAGCTGTCGATTCAAATGTCTTTATCTGGGGTAAAAGTTGCTTATGTTCTATTTTTTTTTTTTTTTTTTATAGCATAGGGCGGCAAAAGAGCAAAGGGGTCACCTGATAGTAAGTGATCTCCACCGCCCATGTACGCCCACAATACCAAAAGAATTATGGGCGCGTTGCCGACCTTAAAGGAAAGGGATAATAAGGGATTAGGAAGGGGAGGGGGTTTGGGCCTCCGGATATCTCACAAACCGTACGAAACGCAGCAGCAAGCTGCTACTTTACGCCAGTTTTCTGTGAGACAGTGGTAATGACCCGGACGAGCCGACCCATACATGCTGTAGACAAAATTATCTACAGCGTGGCTCTACCACTCATAAAATATTTCATGTATTGGTATATCTGTACATCCTATAATTCAACACGAGCCCTCTCCTTTCGCGAGTTGAATTTTACAAATATATGAAACACATTTTTCATTATTTTTTATAAGTAATATTTGTGCATAGTTTCACAGCCGTATTTCGTTCTATAAAAAAAATCATACAAAGCTCAACCCCCCCTTTTACCCCCTTAAAATCCCTTCTTAGCACGCCTCGCCATTACAAATAGTATCATCTAGCCAAATTTCAAGAACCCAGCCTTAGTTGTTTTTGAGAAACCGTGATTAATCAGTGAGTGAGTGAGTAAGTTCAACCCTTTTGCAAGTGGAATTTAGGAAAAATGTGACTCAAGCAATATTTGCGCACAATTTCAAAGTCGTATTCTCTTCCATAAAAAAGTTGCGTACAACGTACAAACCCCGCTTTTACCCCCATAAAATATAATTTTCCAAAAATCTAAGTCTTCTACATTACACAAATCTGACCAAATTTCATGATCCCAGCTTCAGTAGTTTTTGAGAAATCGTGATTAATCAGTGAGTCAGTGGTATTTCGCTTTTATATATATATATATATATATATATATATATATATATAGATAGTATCTATGTGGTAGAGCCACCTCGTAGCTTTTTGAAACAGAAGCAACTTCACACAGAACTCAGGATTTCAGAGCTCTGCATGGTACTGAACTGCGCTCGTCATCCAGAGACGTAAGATGTTAAGTCTTATAATGCCTAGTAATTTCACTGAACACGATGTCCTTTAAACCGAAACACAACAGCTTTTACACACTGCTGCTTGGCGGCATAAATAGACAAAAAGGTGGTGCTAACCCAGATGGGCTCTCGCATACGAGGGGCTTACCACCTAGTAGATGCTACTTTTACATTATTTATTGGTTTGACTGCTCGCCATCATATCACTGTATCATAAAAAACTGATGTGAAATGGCAACTTTTTTGTTGCACTTTTACTGGACTGTGAGATTACTGGACGCCAAGAGGCCATTCACGCGCGCGAAGACATTAGTAAAAATTAATAGGTCACTTATATATAAAATTCTCGTGTCACAATGTTCGTTCCCATACTCCTCCGAAACGGCTCGACCGATTTTTATGAAATTTTATATGCATATTCAGTAGGTCTGAGAATCGGCTACTATCTATTTTTCATCCCCCAAAATGTTAAGGGTGGTCCAGGCCTATTTTTTTTTTTTTTTTTTTTAGACAAAATTTTTTGTTTTTATTTTTTTATGATACAGCATTAAAAAATACATACAACCCAAAATTTTCAACCTTCTACGATCAACCCCTATATTTTAATAGCGACATTAGTAGATATTTTTGTCAAGCGCGTTTCTCACCGGGACTCGCTTGATGCGCCCACTAGGCTACTTTAATCCTGGAAATAGGCATTCACGCGGGCGGAGCCGCGGGCAACAGCTAGTAATAATAGCTAATGAGTGAGGGCCCAATCTGACATATACAACGTGTTACAAAAAGGCGTGGTCGAATTTAAGCAACGCAGGCATAATAGTGTACGATATTATTTCACCCCCCGTAATACCAAATCTGTTTGCATTGCTAGGACATAAATAAAACCATTTTCTTTTTCTTCGATATTAGATATTCGACTTGCAACTTTTGATAATACTAAATGATAAACAGCTGAGATTTTGTCTCGCTCTAGCATTGCTTTACTTAATTTATAGTTATGTGACCGATCTTATCGATAGTAATAAACAACTGATTAATTAGCGTGTAATTTTAGGATGCCAATATTTTGATAAGATCTGGTATATAAACACTCACTGTCAGGTGTATGTAACGATCCTTAAATATGATCACACATTTCTGTAACACGTTGCAGATTTTTTTAAACTTTGGTATTGTATGTATATGTATTTTGGTAATAAGCACCAGATACCTTTAAACGTAGAACTTACCTCACTTACCTCAAACATCGCTATCTTCTCTAGCACGGACATCTTCCTCGGCATCTCCTTTATGTCTATGATCTTCTTGTCCGCCTCCTGTATTTCCACAGACGTCATTCTGGATATCATCCTACTCACTTTGCCCTTGATAACAGTGTTGATGTCTACATCTGCATAGTACTTCTTTTTCTCTTCTACGCTCTTATATCTTCTGGTCACTGTTGAAGTAGTCTCTTTGACGGGAATTCTCGGTAATTTGGAAACTTCGCTAAATGTTCTTATTTCATCGCCATGTTCGGCCTCTTCTTGAATTCGAGCGTATGCTAAGTCTCCTTCTCGTTTGATTACGTAGCCCTTTAGTTTCATTGATTTTACTTCGGTGTCATCACCTTTTGTTGTTTCTAAAACCTTACTCGTTTGTATGTCTGAAGGTAATTTATTGTCAACAATTGTTCCTTTTGGTACCCAATTGACGGTTGTAACATTAGTAGGGGATTGAATAAATATAGATTTTGATTCGTTACTTGTTTTAGAATTGCTAAAGTTACTCGTTTCCATAAATTTAAGACTTGTAGATCTCTCAAAAGCTTTAGAATTCGTACTTGATGTAACCAAAATGTTATCATATCTTTTTGTTTCATTAACTTCTGTACTAAATTGTTTCCGTAATTGTATTTCACTTGTCTCAGTTGCCTGCTGCGATGCAGTTTCTTTTATCCGTCTTGTTGAGATCTCATTCTCATCATCCCATTTATTAATGCTCGTGTTTGATTGAAAATCCAATTTGGGCGTAACTAGTATGACTGGAGCATCCGTCATGACCTTACCTAAGCTTTCACACGATTTGCTGATATATTTAGAGTCGTAATTTAGCAAACTAGGACTTAAAGTTGCCATTCGTGATGACACTTCTAAGTTCTTAGTATTTTCTACTTTTTGTTCATATTCCGTCGCAAGTTTCTTCACATCCTTGAATGTATATTCAATTGTAGATGCTTCGGAAGTTACAGGATTTCCTTTATTTTCTTCAGTAACCAAGGTAGATTTCTCTTCAGTTGCGTCAGCTATTTGATTATAATCAATTTCTTGTTTCCTATTGTCAACTTTAAATGTGTAGTCAAATTTCGTAACTGGTTCAGATTTTACGGAAGTATTATCATTTGTTCTATTTGTAACGTTAGTAATGTGTTTACTTGTTTCATCTTTTTGGCCAATTTCATAAGTGGATTTGTTCATATCATTTTCAATGTTGTAATCAATTGTTTTAACTGGCTCTGGCTTCAAAGAGTAATCTATTTTAGCATCTTTAGTAATTAATGTTCTATTGTTGCTTATTTCAGCTTTTCGTTCATATTCACTAGTAAGTTTGTTTACTCCTTTGAATTGATACCCAAATGTCCTGGGTGGTTCAAGCGTCACAGCATTATCATCTTTATTATCGGAAATAGTAAATGAATTCTCATTTGTCTTGATCCCTTTTTCATATTGTATGTTAAGATCCTTAATATCAGCGTCAAATTTGTGTTCGACCGTTGATAGCAGTTCAGATTTTATGGAACCAACATCGTAATCATTACTTGCTATAGGATTAGACATCTCTTTTCTAATTTCAACGTTTTGTTTAAAATTATTTGCAAGCAAATTAACTTCATGCGATTTATAGTCAGATTTAAAAACATTGTCTTTATAATCCTTATTGATGGAGTTTGAAGTGATTTTAGTCATTTCAACTATTTGCTTATATTCGTCAGCGTTGACTTTATAGTCAAATTCCCTGATTGACTCAGATTTTACAAATCTATGATCTTGATGACTATTGATTAAATTTACATCTTTTCTATATTCACCAACTTGTTTTATTTCTGTATAATCTGGGGTCGTTACTGATTCTGCATCCAAACGACTATAGTTTTTACTACTTGTAGCAGTAAGGGGTGAATTTTCATGACTTTTTAGTACTTCTTCAACTATAGTTGGTGTATGAAGGTGTGCAACTTTTTGTGGTGAGTTCTTTATGACAAGTTTTGAGAGATTTTCCGATTTCTTTCTGGGCATTCTGTCTTCGATGTCGTAACGCTGTAAAAGTATTTTTAAATGTCAAATTTGTGTTTCATTTAAAGAATAAACTTTAAAACAATTTCAACTTTCAAAAGGTAGTCTCTCATATGCGTGAGGCCGTCTGGGTTGGTACCACCACTTTGTCTATTTCTGCCGCATATCAACAGTGTGAAAGTACTGTTGTGTTTCGGTGTGAAGGGTATTGAAGTTAGTGAAATAACTGGGCATTATGAGACTGAATAAGTTATGTCTAGGTATGACGAGCGCAGCCCAGTGCCATGCAGTGCTTTGTAATTCATAGTTCTGTGTGGCGTTGCTTCTATTTACGGGCAGGCGTGGCGCTTACCATCAGGGGAGCGACGTGCTCGTCGCGTCATTCAAGCTAAAATAAAAATTACCTCAAACATAGCAATTTTCGAAAGAATCGACTTTTTCTTCGGCAATTCATCAGTTTGATCTTTTTTAGTAATAGTTTCTGTAGTTACTTCGTTTGAAGCAATCCTGTGTATACATTTTCCTACATTCCCTGTTACCGTTGTTAATTCCTCTGCATTTGTCTCTTTTTCTACCTCATAAGATTTTGTACTTATATTCTTATTGCTCCCGATTGTTTCTCCATCATTTTTCGTAGTTTCACCCATCTGTTTATTAATTGCTGTTATAATTGTCTTTTTAGCAATAGCTTTTTCAATATAGTTGTCCTTTCCATCTTTAGGTGATTTGTTATCCTCTATTTCTTTTGTTTTCATGCCATTGGATTCCACTATACGTGTTACAGTTACACTCTGCTCAACGGTAGGATTATTGTTTTGAACATCAACTATTTTGCGTACCATTGTAACTTTTTTAACAGTTTCATTTTCTCTTGGAGATTTGGCATCTTTTATTTCTTCGACTGTATGATTTTCATTGTTTGTTACGGCTTGTGTATTGTTGTCAATATTTACAAGCTTTTTATCTGTTATTTTAATAGTGCTTTGATTTTCTGTAGCAGACGTTTCAAAATCTTTTACTTCTTTAACTCTTACATCATTACTTGATGATTCAACACGAGTAATAGTCGAGCTATGCTCAATAATAGGTATTTTGCTCTTGATTTCTATGGACCTACGCTCTGTAGCTCTTGATATATTATTATTTTCTGGCGCAGGTGATATAGGACTGTCAATCTCTTTTATTTGTGCCCTGTCACTACTGGATAATGTACGACGAGTAATAGTCATGGTACGTTCGCTGGTAGGATTTAGTTCTGTAGTTTCAACCGATTTTTCATTATCTCCCGAAAAGATTTTACTACTTATTATCTCGTTGCTTCCAGTAACCACTTCATAGCTAGAAGCTAATTTAGTAACTGAGGCTTTTGTAGCAATATTTGACTTAATAGTGCTTGTAGCTTCTGAAACGTGGCTTTTGGTATGATCAACTACTGTTTCATTTACCTCGGATGTAATATTTTTGCTTTCATTATTAATATTTTCGTCATTTTCGAATATTTCTGTTGTATTTTCTGTTACTTTAGCTTCAAACGTGGGATAGCCTATTCTAATACAGCCTTTCATTATATTTTCAGTTTGTAACGTATTTGATTGGTCAATATTTTTATCAATATCGACTAATGCCTCACTCTGGCTTGTTATACGTACAGTTCTATGGACTGTAACAGATTTTGAGTTGCCTTCTATATTTTTATTTAATTCCTTCCCACTCATTATAGTCTCGGTTTTAACTACTTTAGAAATCTTGGTTTCTATCTCAGGAGTTTTAATGGTTTTCGTATCAATTGTGTTTTTTTGTCCGCATTCGCTCGTTTGCTCTGTTGAAACCGATCTAGATAACATCACATGGCCTAGACCTTCATTGTCAGCTTTGACTCTCATGGAAATTTCTTTAAGCCGAGGTAAGGACCTACTTTTAGGTCTCTCAGCTATTTCTACAGTTTTTGATTCAGTATGTTCAGAACCTCTGCGCCTTAATGAAGGAATCCTGCTTTTTCTAATCTTCTCAACGTTGATTGGTTGGACGTTGTTCTCATCATAATCGTGGATTATTTCTTCAAACTTGCTTTCAATTAATTCTGGATGTTTCACTTCGATTTCTGTTTGGGTGTTTTCTACGATTTCTTCGTATATTTTATCGAATTCTTCATCAGGTCTAGTCACTTCGACGTTTTCGCTGTCACGTTTGAGGACCATAGGTTTGGAAGTTGGTGCCGGTATTTTGCTATGTCGCGAAAGTTTGGTCGGCGTTGTTGGCACGGGAATATGAGTCTGAAAAGTTTCATTACTTATTTATTTATACTTATAAAAGGTTGTGGACCAAATAAATATTTATGAATAATATTTCACCTTATTCTGTTGGGGGTAACAGAAGTACACAAATATAATTTGACATTTTTTTATAACATAACACAACATCCTACGGTCTTTCCATTACATTACTTTTTTGGTTCCTTGTAGTTAGTTTCCAAAATCATATAGTTTTCGACGAATGAAAAAATATGGTAATAATTATTACTTCATAAATAATTTACATCACCTTGAGTTACTTAAGTCCTAAGCTGGGAACTTATTATTAAAGCGAGCGTAAATCTCAAATATCGGCAACTATATTGTCTTTATAAGGGTTGTAAGGGGTCCATCATCTTTTAAACCCCAAGTTAATCTCATCAGCAAGAGCTGCTGTGCCAAGAGGCACACCCTGCCGACCAATAGATACACATTGGGCCAAGATTGTAAAATTGCTGTTCAAAGACTCCTATTGCATTGGGGGGGGGTTTCTCAACTTCGGGCTGATTAAGGAGTAGAAGAATACCTCGTGTACTCCCCTAGTCAATCTTCTTTCCCGCTTCACTCTTTCGGCAGCTTGCCTGAACTTTAGTTTCGGAATTCTAGTTTTCGGCCTCCCATTTTCTACTTGCGTCTTTTCTGAAACCACTTCAGTTTTATCTAAAAAAAAGTCAAATGAAAGTTTGTTGTTTGAATTGATATCAAAGAGACTAACTAGCACGAATAACTTGCGAGAACGTACCTATTCGTATCGAAATGTCAAAAATATGTATGAACCTTCATACAAATGCTAGCGTTCTCGATTCGAATACTTATTCGTAAGTTGTTCGTGCTCGCCCCCCAGAAAGTGGTATGTTTCTATGGTATGCGAGAGCCACCGCTTTATCTATTCCTTTCGCTGAGCAGCAGTGTGTAAGCAGTAAGCACTACCTAATGTGTTCAGGTTTGAAGGACATTGAAACTAGTGAAACTACTGCGAGTGTACAGCGTAGTACCATGCAGTAATTATTAATTCAAAGTATTGGGTGCTGATGTTGCTACGTTTACGGGCAGGTGCAGCGCTTGCCATCAGTCTTGCATCCATGGCATAAATTGCGTAAATCCCGCTAATCCGGTGACTTGTCCGGCGTTGAGTCGCGTCCCGTAGATGACATAGCCAGTTACTTCAGGTCAGCATAATTCGGCCCTTGAGCGACGCAACGTCTCTGGACGTTCGATTTTTTTTATTGCATAGGCCGGTAAACGAGCATGTGGGTCACCTTATGGTAAGTAATCTCCACCGCCCATGTACGAACACAATACCAAAAAAGTCATGGGCGCAACTGTTAACTGCTACTTTACGTCCGTTTTTTGTGAGATAGTGGTAACGACCCGGACGAGGCCCATTCATGCTGTAGACAAACCTGTCTACAGCGTGGCTCTACCACCCTATTATATTTACCATCAGATGCATTTTTATAATGGCAAAGTGAAATAAAATTGATGCAAAGCTTACCTTCACTGACCAGCTCCTCGCTCGTGGAATTGGTTGAGAGAGTGACAGTAGTTCTTGTTACTTTAGTTCCTTCCACTGTCTCACTTTGTTCCGTGTAAGAACTTCGTGTGATCGTGTAGCCTCCATTTTGGATCTCTTCCTGAAAAATAAGTTTAAATTCATAAATTGCCTCATTGGACTTGTTGGCTCATTAAGTGCTTAGGCTGAGAAACCGTGAGGTCTTAGATTCAAATCCTAGGTTGGGCAATTTTTTTATACGTAATAGGCTCACGTTTGGCCACAACACGCCTTATGGTGAGCAATGATGTGGTCTAAGAATGAATTACAGCTATGTATGAGTTTATGAATCGAAATGAGTTGCTAGGTTTGGGAATTTGTGCCTGCGGCCCGGTATGGCGATAAGCTCTCATCATGAGACAGAAAACTCGTCAAAGTGTGGATGCAGCACTAGTTGCATAATCTGCCTACCCCTTTGGCGATACAAGCGTGAACTGATGTATATTATATTTAACGTTCGATGTCGGAGCCATAATACTGCCGTTCTATCTAACGATGGTCGACAATTTAGCTAAACAGTACCGCTTACGTTTGACATCGAAGTCAGTTAAATTACGGGGCAATAGTGCTTAACACCTTATGTCTCGGGGGTCAAGAACGCAGTCCAATACCTTGCAGTGCTTTGTAGTCCAAAGTTCTATGTGGTGTTGTGTTTGCTTATGAGCAGGCGTGGCGCATACCATCAGGCGAGCGATCTGCCCCCTTACTGCTTTTACTATTTGCTTACTGGCAGTAAAATGTTGACACATTTTGTATGGCAGATCTGGCAAAACACTATCGATAGTAAGCAAATCTGTCGATAGACAGAATATAGGGAACGGCCATTAGAATGCAAAAAATAAATAATGAAACCTTCCATCACATCGTCTAAGCAATATGGTCTCTCGTTTCTTCAATAAGAATCAACCCACAGTCGTGTTCCGTCTAAACGCGTTATTCTAGCTAATATAGTGTTGACTTCATGGTAGATTCAGTGTGGTTTATAAACATTATGGAAATTTATCAATTGCTTGATCTAATGCCAAGGTTTTGTTGAACGATTACTGATTTTTTAATAAATTACTTAATAAATGACGAGACGAGCCGGCACTCGCCTGATGGTAAGTGCCACTTCCGCCCATAAACAGAAGCAACATCACACAGAACTTTGAATTACAAAACAACATGTCCCTGGAATGCGCTGTCACCCCGAGACATAAGATTTTAAGTCTCATAATGCCCAGTAATTTCAAAGGTTTCAATCTCCTTCAAACTGAAACAACAGTGCTTACACACTGCTGCTTGGCGGCAGAAATTCACAGAGCGGTGGTACTAGTCCAGACAGCCTCGCATACGAGGGACCTACCACCTAGTAAATAGATTTTCATTATTATTTAGCATAATAATCGATAATGGAATATGAGGTTGAAATGTCAAACTATATTAGTGTAATTTTTTATAATATAAAGCCAGCACGTGCAGCAAACGAACAACTGGGTCACCTGATGGTAAGAGATAATCAGCGTTCATAAACATAGTACATTACCAGATAAATCGTGAACGCGTTACTGATCTTTATAGAAATGGCATAGTAGGTAATTAGTAAGAGAGAATAGAATGGTTTCCTATGTTGAATTTTATCCATTATTTTATAAACAGAAAATAATACGCAAAAGAAACCCTTTTGTTAAAATATAATCAAAATTAGTTTAGAAATGAGCCCGCAATTTGGCCCTATATATTGGTATGAGGAGAAGTGTGTGCGTAGTGGGGATATTGCACTATCTCGCTTGCACGCGTGGGCCGTAATGGCCATTTTACATGGTGATGTCAAAGTTTGTGATGCCTGTCATTTGTAAATTTATTACCCCTATCTACCAGATTGGAATGACTTCTAACTTATTTATTGTTGGACGGATTTATAAAATTCTTTCTGCAATAGGTTTCGGGTAACTTATTGATTTAAATAATTAAAAAAAATACAGCCGTAATTATTGTGCTTATAAATTTCACCGACTATATGAAACGCATCAGCAACTGCTGTCATTACAAGTCTGTTTTCTGGTACCACCAATCCGTGTCACTCCATTCATGCTGTATAAAACTGGTTAGAGCGTGGTCTTTAATTTTATTGCAAGTTCATAAGTTTTTGTAAAATGTTAGGGTTTTAGAATTGTGTCTTAAGGTAGCTAGTCGGTTATTAGTCATTTAATATTAACGGAGTCCTATTGCTAATGGTAGCACAAGAAGTAGAAGCATTCCACCGGTTTCACGTAGCAGAAAAATCTCTATCTTTTGAACTAAGTAGAACTTCATTATCGAGGGAAACAAAGGTAAAATATACTTGGTTCATTAGGACTGCTTGAATGCACTGGGGTATTTTTCGAGCCCAAGACACATAATTATAAGGATAACTAAGTAAGTAGTCAAGGTACCATGTAATTAGTATTCTTAGTTGGTGCTAGATTTTCTGTACTCTCACTAGTTTTTCCATGATTTCAATAAATGTTAAAGGCATTACATCCTATTTTCATGATGCGACTACCACTAGAATTTAGTTGGTAGAAATCTGGCTTACTTTGACTGTTATTTCTAAAGTGGTTTGGGCTCCTAGAGAATTTGCCTCATGAGGTATATGAACTTTTTTAAGGTAGAAACAGTGTAGTAACCGCCGTTTAAGTACCCAGTGTATTAATGGAATGGGGGTATTGTGTAGATATTTGTAGTATTAGTACTTATTTAAGTGTTTCATATTATATTAAGTTTTTTTTTTTATAGTATATATGTATTTATGCGATTTATGTCTCTGCCCAACTATCAGGACTTCAATAATTTATTACTCCTATAATTACAGTACTCTTAGTTTAAAATACAATAGCTAGGCAATATTCAATATTGTTCCTACTGTCGGTTCTTTGAAAACCAGTTTTCTATTCGTAATAATTAAAAGGTGAAATCAAAGAGATATATAATTCTATTTATTTTAATATTTGTACTCAAACTTTTGGACGCTGGTGACAACAGTTTTGCCCGGTTGGGTCTCCTTTTTGAACAAATGTTGGTATTTGACAGATATGTCTTCAGTTACGGTAATTTTTTGCAGTTTCAAATCGCCTTTGGAGAAAGTGGCTTCTTTTTTAGTGACCGTTATAACAGGTTCCAGAGAAAAAGTGTCTGTAGTCGCAATCTCTGTACTTACAACGCCATCTGCGTTCTCAACGTGGGACTGCTCGGTGACTTCTCTGATGTTCTGAGAGCCTGGTACTTCGGATTCCACGTTATTCGGGTTTTGGTACTCGTATTGTATTTTAAATGATGGTGTTTCTGCCATTTCGATGCTGAAATTGTAGGAAATCTAAATTTATAAATAATACCTAATTTTTTTCAGATCCTCAACTAATTGCTCTAGTTATTAGGGTTACTATCAATATTATTATATACCAACTTCAAATTTTGTTGTAGCAATAACGCACTAGTAAGAAATTCGTCACTGATAGATATTAAACGCGTTTTGTTTCTTCCATTTCAGTATAACACTACAACGGAGCAAAAGTGTAACTAAATTAACTAATAACTAGGTACTACTCTGAAGTCAATTATAAAATCTAAATGACAATCGAATCCATATTTAAATATCTGGATAAGGCAAAAATCGCATTACGGGCAAACCTCTTTTCTACACAATATTTAGATCCGGTTTGATGACATTAAAAGCCATAAATTAAAGGGTTTAATGGGTCCAAAATACAAAAATCAGTACTTACGAGTCACGGCGAGCTGGCACAAGGAATTTCAACAATCGACTGTGTTCCATGTATAATTTATCATCATTAGATAAAAAGATTACGTATGCTATATCGATAACTGATTACTGCACATTCTAAAATTAGATAAAATTTATTAATTAAACGTAATTCACTTATGCAAAAAAGTATTGTATCAGGATACATGACATTTTACAAAGGATATTTATATTACATGACAGGATATTTAAAAAGGCTAAGTAAGTCGTTTTGGTTCTTCAAACACAGTTAGGAACCATCTTGATTAAACAAGCTTTCAAATAAATTAGAAACGTTAGAATCGGTACATTCATTTAGGCGTTACGTTGCCACAGACAGATAGATAGAGGGGCAAACTTTTGACACCCCTTTTTTTTGCCGAGAATTAAAACAAGCGCGCCACCATTTATTATGTTGTAGCCTGAATGACGAAACAAGCAGGTCGCTCACTTGGTAAGTGCCACTACACAAGCAACACCACATAGAACCTTGAATTACAAAGCACTGCATTGGACTGCGCTCGTCATCCCGAGACATAAAATGCTTTATGCCCAGTTATTTCACTGGCTTCAATGTCCTTCAAACCGAAACACAACAGTGTTTACTGCTTGGCGTCCGAAATAGACAAGGCGTTGGTACCAATTCAGTGGCCTTTCGCATGTTAGGTACCTACTACTTAGTGAATGTTGCCAAAATAGATTTCTTGCACCAATTGAAACTAGATTACCATTGTCTTACAGAAAAACGACTTGCAGTTAACTATTGTTATTAGTAACAGCTTCAAGAAATATTTGACTACACTGTACTTACCATCAGGAGCAGTGCAGTGTCGGTGCCGTGCCAGGGTAGGCAAAGACTTAAAGATATTCGGTAAACGCACACACGTAATTGTATTTAGGAATTTCGCATGACTTGTTCGCTACAAAACGTAGATAAGACTGCATATTATGAGCTAAAGTGATGCTATAGATTACGGATGGCGCCTTACATCCTTATAACATCGATCATCTGATATTGGTTGCCAATAAAAAAACGTGAGTAGAGGCGAGAACATTTTGGTTCTTTTTTTAATGAATTTTACAGACACTGGAACAAATCGATCTGTTATTTTAAACGAACTACACATGTCAGTTATTGCCTATTTAAAAAAAAAAAAAATAGGTATACACGTCGAATTGAGAACGTTCAATGTTTTTTCGACGGTTAAAAATGGGTTATTCAAACAAATCGTACCTATTTAACATAGAAAATATTTTAAATCCGTTTTTCCAAAAAGCAACGTTAATTTCTTGCCCGTTCTTTATTGAACTAGATTTGAGTAATTTTACCGGATCTAAAATATAGATTCAAAACATCGATTCGACTCGGCAGTTGTAATGCGTACGCGGTACGGCTGCTTTGCTGAGGTCTCGGGTTCGATCCCCGGGTCGGGTAAAAGTAATATTGGGGTTTCTATCACGAAATGCCTAGTAGCATCCCTGAGTCTGGATTTGTGCCCGGTATGGCTATAGGCTCGCCCCCAATCACATTATGGGAGGGTTATAAGCTCGGCAAAATGTGGGTATACCGGTTACCTTTGTTGTGCGTATTGCGTATTTATGTAAATAATAATACTAATAATCTAATAATAGTCGAAAGGTGGCAGAATTGAGAACTCATTTTTTACCTCTTAATTTATGGCTTCGCATTATTATGCATTTCGCCAATGACAAGTATATTATATTTTCAAGTCTTTACAAGAACGATGAAACACGAGATGTGGCCGGTTTCAAGGTCTTGTTGGAGTTTTGGTGAGAATTCCTTCCAATATGATGTTTTATAGACGGTTTTTACCAATCGGATCAAACTAACAAAGTCGATTCACCCGCCCGGACAAATCCTTCAAATTCACTTATTTTAATGTTTCCATGCACTTTTCATCACCATTGATGCTTAATGCACAAACTCACTCGACTTTAAACTACTTAGTTTAGGAAAAAAAATATCCGGTTCATGTCAACCAGTCTGATTAGAATAGAATCGTAGTTGAAAAAAAACACTTACCATAGTCACACAGTCGAATTAAAACAGTGTGCATGAAATCACTAAACTCAGTGCACTCGGATTAAATCCCAGAAAAAATATTTAACATTTTTAAATAATAATAAAAATATTATCCGAATTATTAAAAAGTTATTTATTTATCCGAAATAGGTAAAACAAGTAAAAATATATTTTAATGCCAGATGGCCAGTTTTAGTTTCAGAAAGCAAGATTAGAGAAGGTACTTTAAAAATAATGAAATAATTCCTTTTTTAAAACATCACTTCGCGCGAATTTTCAAGCTAAAAAGCAAAGGACAAAATTACGTAATGCCGAAACAGGAAATTCGAGTATCGGGAGCGTCGGCTAGGTGGTCGCAAATTAGACTAACACTATCCCTTTATCGCTGTGGTAGTGATAAACGATGATAATTGTCACCCGTGCCAGATAATGGAGTGGCCACACGATAAAATGTCCAAGTGCTATCTATGGGCGTGCCATTGTTTTAGTTAGGATTTAATGGATTAATGTATAAAAATAAAAACATATGTTGATATTAATGCACATACTTTTTAAAAGATTGGCTCGTAAAAACACAGAGTAATTAGTAGCACTACGCTGTATAAGCCTAATACTAGACCAGTATTAAATGTCAACTAATGTTAAGCAAAGGTCGGTGAAATTGGCAATTAGAGACTCGACTACTTGCGTTCGAGATTTGATCAAATGTCACCACATGTTAGTGGATGATGATGGTCGAACAACTAATCGACTTAGATAGAAAACCTGCTTTAGTATATCTGAGCAGGCCGTGGTCATTTACAATCAGTGATGTTGGCAGTATATCTCCCTGTGTATGCAGTAAGAAAATTCAAGGGAGAATCAAAATCAGCATAGATCGAAGCTCACGCTTGTATGCTTAAAGGCAGTTTCGGCTTTACCCCATGAGCACCCTGGGCACTGGCACCAGCCTGATGGGGGCCCCAAATGCTAAAACCTATAAAATTATTATTGAAAAAGAAAAATACAACTATTTTTTTCTAAAATAGCCCCAAACTAGCCCATTGCTAAGACGGCTCTGCTCGAAAGGGTAGGTATAAAGGTGCAAGCAAGTATTGCATTGCGCCCAGTTTATTTCCGTTCCATGATGAGATAAGCGGTAAATTTATCGCTATATTCCAATCTCGGGCAAAACGTGTGTGATTTTTCGAATTGAAATCTCAAACACAAATTGTTAATCTCTCTATTCTAAAAAAAAGTAACTGGCGCCGCCGCCATTGCCGCTGCCAAAAGCTTGTCACGCTATCTCCTCTGAAACCGCTGGGGGTATGGGGTCGAGACCGATACCAATCGATGCAGAATAATGTGGGGAAGAAAGTAAGACATGTCTCATATTCGTCGGACTCTAAGTTTTTTATTTTATGTTTTGTGGAAAAACTTGGGCAACGCCCCTAGTAATCTTAATAACAGGTAAATAAAATAACCGCTTCAGTTCATACACCCACATTTTATTAAAACATACTATAAACGTACATTCTTAAAGCAGATATGTTTACCACAAAACAATATTAATAAAACAGACACAAATTTGTTCTAAAATTACTTGCAATCTGTTACGATACTCCGAATATGCTACTAACAGATGTATTACTAATAAATAGGTGAATTATATTTGAAAGGTGAATAAATATACCTAGATGACAAGTTAAACTAGTAACCGTTAATATAATTTGCGTTATAACATCGAAAAATGCGTATATACATTGAATATCTATCTATTAAAATCGCATACAATTTGGCACAGCTTTTTAAACATATTTCTTGACAATATAACTCAAAAACTACTGGACCAATATTCATGATATTTTTCACTAACATATCTTATATATTTAGCTACCAAATATGATGATTATGTATCTAAATATAAACTAATGACTAATTACTGAGGTACAGTCGATAAAACGCGAAATCTACAATTAATAAATGTTTCAACGTTTCCTAATACAATTTATTGCAGTACACGCGTCATTTTTTTGTTCATAAATATTGCTCTAATTTATTTTTAACAAATACGATATTAATCTAGAAGCGATAGTATATTATAAGAAGATAATTTTAAGCATAAATCGAGGTGAAGAGGATGAAATGGATCAATTATTTCGCAAAAGGCTAAGGTAATGCATAGAAGAAAGATTAATTTAGGATATGTGAGGTAAAAATGTAAGATTATTAAGCTCGGATACGTTTTTCAGATATGTTAGAATATTTTTGTTTCTTGTCTCACTATTCACAAACAGGGTTTTGTCTCATTCCCACAGATACACCCGAAAATCACACATGGTAAGAAACAAGTCTTATGTTGTGGATATCAACTACGAGAGACTGTTTGTCTCACCACACTTAAACCCCAAACAAATATTTGAAGACTATACAAACAATTATATGTTACAGTATATGTTCGTATACATTATTAGTAAATTATCTAAATATTCTACAATGCTGATTTTACCTTTTACCCTTTCCGAATTAACTGACCCCTCTAAAAGTGGTATGAAATAGCTACAGGAAGATATTTTGAATATTAAACAACATAGATTTTAGTTACATTGTTTTTTTTTAAATCAAAGTTATTTCTGTCATTCTCGTCATATCGTGACAGAAATAAAACGTAGGCGTCGTCGCCAGTCTTCCATTTTCAAATATTTTGTAGGGGAAAGTTCTACCATTTGAAAATGGAACAACTTTAGACGTGTACTACTAATCGTCGTTCCCAATATTCTGTCTACCGACAGATTTGCTTACTGGCAGTAACATTTTGACTCATTTTGTATGGAAGATCTGTCAAATGACTATTGATAGTAAGTAAGAAAATCTATCTGTAAATAAAATATAGGGAACGACCATAAGGCGACCAAGGCCAATTTGTAGTATTATAAAATACTAGAATATTCCTAGTAAACAGAATTTTCGATCCTAAAAACGCCCCTGTGACAATCGAACCTAATGACACCAATTAAAATCTATGAATCTAGATATGCCTTGAAAATAGGATCTAAATAAAATTTCGTAATATTGTGCCATCTTCTCCCAAACTACGTTCTCTTCGCGTCGCTCTGTTTTATTCTTGTAATTTAAGGAACCATTTCCGTGTGAATGGGGCATATTAAGTGTTTATAAGTAGGTACCTAAGTTGTGATTATTTATCTCTATTCTGCTGATCGTTAGAATATCGATTATATGTTTTTCCTTAACTGAGTTAAAATCTGAACAAACTTTTCATTTGTTTTATAATAATTATTACCACATATTTCGTGCTTTCATTTTATTTACTGTAATATTTAAAATAGATATATATGTCTTTGTAGCACTTTATAATTAATTTAGATGATAATAAGGTCAATGTTTTTACATCAGTTCAGAAAAAAACACAATTTAAAACGTTAAAGCATCTTAGTTAATGATTTTAAAAATGACAAAGACGACGTTATATAAAGATAATTTGATAAATAAATACAATTTCTACATTTACCATGCATTATAACTTACGTTTACTAAACTACGTATGTACATAATTATAAATTAAATTATGACGTAATTGGTTAAATAAACGAATTTATTTTCTACAATAAAATTATTTTATGAGGTAATACAATGTTAAGATTAAAAAATACGAAAAGGGACCCAAATCCAGCTCTTTTGAGTACAGCGTGTAAAATAATAAATATAATAGACATTTTTACTTTTTTTTTATTCTGGCAAGTATACACTGTTGTTCAGTACAGTCCAAATATTATGCCAACCGTTTTTAAATCACTTGCCTGTTACCAAGATAATGTCGGCCTTTCTAACTGGATGTACACCAAATGAGAACGCTCGTTGGTGGAACGAGCCAGTATGTTTTTTTTGTCCATCTGTACAATGGTCGCTATTCAGTTGCGTACAAATATTTGTAATAATATAATTAGGTGCCCTCGCACCAGCTAAATCGGTTTTATGAGCTTGAACGATGTGACGAGCAGGTCGCTCGCCTGTAGACAAGTGCCACGCCTGCCCATAAACAGAAGCAACACCACACAGAACTTTAAATTACAAAGCACTGCATGGTACTGAACTGCGCTCGTCAGTAGTCTCATAATGCCCAGAAATTTCACAGGCCTCAATTACCTTCAAACCGAAACACAACAGTGCTTACACGCTGCTGTTTGGCGGCAGAAATAGACAAAGTGGTACAACGTAGAGGGCCTCAAACACACGACAGGACAGGTTAGTCTCCCACTGGTTATTGAAGAAACAATATTTCACTTGGCAAATAAGAATAAAGACTCATTTACGAGAGATATTTCGTATGACATAGCCGAGTATGCAACAGACAATCTTCATTAACGAGATGGCCTTATACCATTCTTTTTTAAAACTGTATGACTGCCTCGGTGGTGCAGTTGTAATGCGTAGTCGTCTCGGGTTCGATCCCCGGGTCGGGTAAAGTGGTATTGGGTTTTTCTTTTACGAATTACTCAGTATCAGCCCGGGGTCTGGAATTTGTGTCCGGTATAGCAATAGGTTCGCTCCCTATCACATCGTGGGAAGGAGATACGCTCGTCGAAATGTGGGTGCACTGGTTACACCTCTGCTTACCCCTTTGGGGATTACAGGCGTGAGTGCGTATACATAGGTATGACACGGCTACGTAAACAAGAGTTACTGTTAATTCTTGTAACTCATGCGATCAACTCTCTCCGTCTAATGGCCGTTCCCAATATTCTGCCGACAGATTTGCTTACTGGCAGTAATTTTTTTACACATTTTGTATGAAAGATCTGTCAAAACACTATTAATAGTATTGAATCTTTATATATAAAATATTGGGAACTGCCTGCCATAAATCACACTTACGTAAATTCCATTCGTGGCAGCACATCACAATGGTCACTTTTGTTGCGTCAGCCATCACAAGTATTACCTGTTCATAGGCCTATTTCAAATACAACAGAACTAATACTGTAACATCGTATTTTTTGTAAAATATTAAATATATTTATTATTTTACTCGCTGTTAATCATTTAATTAACACACATAAATTGTAAATAAATGAATAAACCAATCCATAAATGTATATGAAAGCCACACGAGCAGAGCCGTGGGGAAACGTTCGCTTAAGTTATGTACAGTTTAAATACTAATAATACATTTAAATGGTGGTATTTAAAATAAACAATTCTATGAATAATAAAATACTTCTTAAAGAAATATTTATTACTGTTTTTGCATTTCTTTTAAATTTTACTTTAAAGCACCCAAACTAGGCTAAAAGCATGTATCTTGGGCGTTTATGATACGTCTAGCTAAAGAGCCTCGGTCAGTGGTAGCATTGGTAAAGTACATAAAATATAAAAAAACAAATGCTGTTATGTATACTACTAGACAAGCTGCGCGGTACATAGAAATTGTACCACTAAGTTGCGGTCAATTGACCGTAACTCAATATTACCATCTCACTTACTCTCAACTAGAAACCCTATCGCGCTCCCTGTTTGTGAGCTGTCAAACTCCCGCGTTATGTGACGCAATTTTACTACTAAACAGCCCGTCTAGTAGTATACGTTAGTCATTAAAAAAATGTATATAATAAACGAGCGTTTTTAAGAACGCTTGTTTCTAAATATTCCCGACCGCTCCCGCGTGTGGCTATTTATTACCAAATATGAACAGTATATAATTACTTAACTTCTATTTATTTCACTTTACAATATTACCCATATTATTTTCTTAAACCTATAAATAGTGAAGCCTGTATAAGATACAAGAATTAGAGTTTATTTTGTTTTATAGTTTTTTATGCTCCGTAAATATTGAATTAGCAATAGAATGTAAAAATAGGGTTTTTGTCATGAGAAGAAACTATAGACGAACCATTTGAAGATGTACAGTTTTTTTTGCTAATAAGCACTTTTTAGGAAAACTACTCTTTTTCCATGCTACAAAAAGATTCGGCTTGTAATTTTACGACCGGCTACCTGCCTGACGTCAACCCCTCTGGGGAGAAAAACGAAATGTTTTTTCAAACAACTACTATTTAATTTAAAATACTATATAACTATGTCTATACAATATTATAATATATTCGCTAAGAATAAAATACCTAACAATGGAAGTTGATGTGATTATATTTTTACTTTGAAATATGTACTGATAATAATAATTTTATGCGATTAAATACATTTTAGGTTACATTCTCAAAACAATGTGGCAGAATATTACAGAAGAGGCTTGTGATAAACAGGTGAAAGAGAAATATAGATCATATATATATTTATATTTAAATATATTTCTATCACATAAATACACACAATAGTCACACACATAGTCCTGACCCCACACTAGGTTAACCTGTATCGTGGGTATCAGGAACTACGAGGGACTTGCCAACCTACAACACCCAGACCCGAAACAAATATTTGTGGACCACACAAACATTTGTCTCGGGAATGGAACCCACGGCCGCCCGCTGCGCCACGGAGGCTGTCAATCATAATATTCTATTTGCATAAACGGAAATTCTAGACAATCGTAAATGTATTTTTATTTAAATAAAATGGAAATTATGTCACAAGGGCGATGCAATTATAAGTATTATTTAAAAATTTGAAAAGTTAACATTGTAAAGAGTAAAGTTTAAGTAAAGTCTTAAAGCTTAAGTAAGAGAGAGGATAAAGTTTTCAGATAGGTAATGATAAAACTGCATATATGCTTACTTATGATTAATATATATTTATTGGCTTGAATATTTGCTAAAACTGCGGCACCTACATAGTAGAAGAAGTAAAATTTACAGCTATTAAAAGCAAGAAGAAAACAAGTCATGTGATTTAAAAACGAGGATTTTTCTCAACTTTTCTCACAGACTATCTCCGCAGCCATACAAAGATAGTTGATAGGTGCCAATAAGGGGGAAAAATTAGGATTCGTTTTATATCGTTTTTATAATTTAGCATAGCACTCACAATTCATCATGTGTTTTTTATCATTATAAACTGACTGATAAAATAATTAATTAGATGCATTGTAGCAAGGTCTAAGATCTACACTAAAATGAACGCAAGACACAGTTACAATTCTTGTATATTTTAGATTATTACTGTCACATGTGTTGACTCTATGACAATTAAAAAAAAACTGAGGTGTCCTCGTCTAATGCGACATCTTTTATATAGTTAGCATGTGAAAGGGGAACTGGTGATATGATAAATTTTACGTAGAGACGAGGATAGATTTGACACCTGCGTGAAGGCGAGATAACATAATTCGAAATTAAGTATAAGTGTAACTAAACAAAAGATTATAGAGGTAGTTAGTTCCATGAGTGCTATAATGAAAAAGGACGGTCTTATCGACACATCTCACTAAATTTTAAAGGCGTAAGCACTTCAGCATCACACAGTTATACGGATAAATACTTTTTATGTATCGAACGCCTTTCACGTACAAAAATAATATTTTTATGGCATAGTCAAGAAAAATCATAGTCATAAATCTAATACATGACTTTCTACTCGATAATATAAGAATATATGATAGAGATAAATGTATATTGCTATTATAAAGTTTGATTTCTTTTTTTAAGAATAAGAGTAATACGAATGATATTCTAAATGTTTTGATGAAAGACAAATTCATTAACGTGTCGCCTTTTATGTAGACGGTGCTTTATGGTTTCCAATACGAGTTTCAACATTTTTAATTATATTAGATCTGCTCTACGCAAAAAGCTCTTAATGTGCATGGCATGCATGTCTAATGAAAAATGAAAATGTTCATATTTGGTAATTAATCTTAAATCATACATTTTAAACACAGCTAGGCGTGTTAAACCCACTAAGTATACATGATCTACCTTTATGTGTAATGATTTTAAAATATCGCCTTATGGTAAAGTACTTAATAGTATAAATAAGCTCAAAATATTATTTCGTTTAAAATGATAAATCTACATCATTTTTGGTCCATTATCCACAAAATAAATTCAAAACAGTGCATACGTAACACGTGGGATATCAATTATTATTGTCGTATATATAAGCCAGGACTAAAGGGCTTGTAGACTGGCGTTTTGACGCCGCGTTAAAACGTTGCCATATTTTTCGCCACTTTAACAATACCTCTAGAGGATCATGTAAACACATTAAACGCACATATTGTGAGTCTCATTTTTATTGCTAGTTACAAGTCTACTGCGATAAAATTACGTGTTTTGCATTTTAATTCGACGTTAAAATGTTTATACTGTGAAAAGACACAATGCAATTTTAAAGCTTCTTATTCAGAATTTACAGCGAATTATATAACATTATCTCATTATTACATGGCAATGTCAATTTTTATTGGTTATGGAATGTGCCATTTTCACAGACGCTAGTCAGCCATTACTAAATTTATTGTCTTAAATTTTAAACTTTTTATAAATACATATAAGAAAAAATATTGTCAAAGTCACATATGCGAAATAATCACATTAGTTTTTGCAAAAGCATTATCTGGCATTTAGTGGTTAATGAAATACCGCCTTTTAAATTTTGGCCAGTTGGTTATTCTGAAAATAATTTCGGCCCTATGCTAAGCTAATATATAATTTAATCGGCTCGTTTAATTTTTTTTTTATATTATTGATACATAACTGCATTTAGTTAACAAAAGGTAGGTATTAAAATGTTTTCTATAAACATTAAAATTAATTTTTTTCATACAATGAAAGTATACTTATTCAGTTGTTGTATTTTTTTAAGACGACATTTTCGTTGCACTAAGAACCGATTAAATTAAAAATAATAATTGTCAAAAATATATCAATATAATACGTTTATTTGTATATATATAATGCATAAAAATTAGCTAAATGGTTTTTTGAAATTTCAAATGTACCTAAGTTAGGTAAAAAATAAGATGTAAGTAGGTAATAAAGATGTAATATTTAAATTGTAAGTATAACCATAGATACATAATACATATAACATTACCTATTACGATAAGTGAAGCAATGTATAAATAAATTGGGGATTATCACATAAAGTTAGGTTAGGTTAGGTTAGGATAGAAAAAATCGGATTACAAGAAATAAATATCTAGCCTTATTCTAAAGCGTACAATAGTATAAATATAATTATTATATATTATAATAAAATATAGATTATACGTTTGTTGCTAAACACACCCTGACTAAACGGTACAATTTTATTTTAAGACTTTTATGAGAATATTAGTATGAGTAAATTTATTTGCTCATTGTTAGTTGAAACTAAACGATGAGTTGTTTGTAAAACTGAGATATTAAATTTTTAGATTTGGGATTATTATGCTGGTTTTCACTAACAGTTCCTTAACTTAAGGTGCCTCTTAACAGTCAACAAGCATTACAGTAGCGCGATGCGATGTCAGCCGATTTTTATTGATTAATGGCTACCTACAGTTAATAGAAGGTTCATGACAACGAGCATTATTCTTTTAGAATATAAGATTGTATGACGCAGCAAAGAATGGGATAAAAGCTGGCGTCTTATTTCCTGTCCCACTTATACACCAGCCAGTACCTCCCTCAGATGACATATGGCTTCACAATATCGATTCAAGTCACTAATATAACATTATTTTCCTAGCACGGCAAAGTGTCTATGCTGCACCTGTTAGAAGTACAGTGCTGTGCGAATTAATGTCGATCAAATAGAGAGGTTGTATTTATTGACGGTCGCCAGAATAATGCTGGTCTGTTGAAACGTTATTTTTATACATCTACACGTGAATTGTTGTCTTCAGTCCCATTCTTTACCCACGTATTTAAGATATCCGATTTATTTCCAAAATATACTAGTACTTAGGGCAATTAATAAGTACTTAGAATTTTGAATATATTAGTGACATTTTACGACCCTTGAAATCTGTTTTCAGAGCGATTTAAAGGTTAACATTCTAATTTAAAAATAATTCCGTTTTTAAATTTTTAAATGGCTAATATATCTAAAATATATTTTAAAAGGCTATAAATATTGGATATTTCTAATATAAAATATGTCATCTAGGTTAGGTTATAATAGGTTAGTTTATATTTGGATATAATATATCACAATAATAATATAGAATTGGTCTTGAATAGTTTTTTTTTGGTTTTTTTCTTAAAATTGCCATTAACACAGCATTGCTCCTAAGACGTCTTTAAGCAAACCCCTTTATATAATATCTATTTAGTTCGCCTATTTAAATAATCCTAAATATTTAATCTCACATCGGCAATCACTCCAAGTCGGACAATATGGCGCCACAAAAACATGGCGGACGAGTCAAAATGGCGGGCAGTTTATTCCTCTTCTTCGTTCTGGTAACTCACGTAGCGTACCGAAGATTTGTCACTTATTATGAGACTCTGAAATTTAAAACACACATAATACTCAAAAACAACCATCATATTTGGATACAACTAAAGTTAGCAACTACAGCCTACAGTCGTTCCTCAAGTGGTAATACTAAATTTCTTTAATTCTGCTCCATTTTTTTTATAACATTTTACTCAGACCAAAGAGTTCGACCAAAGAGTATCCACGCCGTGACGGGGACAAATTCTAAAGATATTGTACTTTTATCTTGTTACCTGTTTCTCATCCCTGGCCGGCGGAGAGCGCAGCAGCAAGAGACAAGGTGCGTATGCAAAGTTCAGGATCGCGATGATAACCAGCATCCACTCGAAGCCGATGCTGTTCACCAGGGCACCAGAGAATGCGGGGCCTGAAGAAATATACCGCTTGGTTACACTTTATAGGTTCTCCTTGACATGATTGGAATACATTAGAACCATGTATCTATTTATATTTTTACTTTCTAATTTCTGTGCCCCGACTAAAAAAGAGGGTAAAAAAGAGGGAGAGGTAAGTTAAGTTTGAATCATTTGACTGTCTGTCAAATCGAGTCGTCATGGCCATCTTATGGCCGTTCTCAAAATTCTGTCCAACGCCAGATTTGCTTACTGGCAGTAAAATTTTGACACATTTTGTAAGGAAGATCTGTCAAAACACTATTGATAGTAAACAAATCTATCATTAAAATAGAATATAGGGAACGGTCCTAAATCCCTTAAATAATGGACCAATTCAGATAGTTATTTTAAAATGCTTTATTTTTTACAATCATTAAACTAGGGCTTTCACATAACCAAAACCTTTTCTGGATCTAGATGTGTCACTTGATACTTACCCACAGCATATCCCAAACAGAAAGCAGTATCTCCAATAGCATACACCGATCCATAAACAGCAGCGTGACGGATATCCACCAGGAAACCTAGTTCAGGCATCATTGAGGAGTCCACCATGCCGATGGCGAAGCCCAGACCGGCGTTCGGGATAATCAGGTGCTCCAGTTTGCGGGCCATCGGGATCTGGGGGTACCAGGAGGTCATAGAATGTAAGAGGTATTATTATTCATAGCATTATATATAATAATACCAGCCCTGTATTATACATGTCCCGCTGCTGGGCACGGGCCTCCTCTACTGAATGAGAGGGGTTCATAGCATTGCATTGTTGCAAATAAAGATATTTAATTGTGGACGTTTCCAATTATAAAAATAATCTGAAAAGATTGTCAATGATCTGCAAGCATCTTGGTAATTTCTATGCTCCTGGTGCCTTGGGTCCTAGCACGCGGTGATACTTTTTACTTTTTTTTGTTGCATAATTGTAATCTTTAAAAATGTAAAAAACTTTTAAAATAAAGAGTAAGAGTTTGATAAAATAAACTTTACCAAGATCAGACATATGCCAATGATGACCAGTCCAGAGCAAGCTGCCAACCAACGTCCCATCTTGTGGCCGAGAGGTCCGAATAAATTTGTACCTGAAATTAAAGTTTTTTTTATACGGGATTGGTACTAAGTAATTTTAGTATTAGATTGCCATACTGTTGCCATGGAGATAGTTAAGTAAGTAGACCTTAAACTGCATTTTCACTGACCGTCGCATAACTTTAATTAATCTCTAACAAATGTGTGTGTTACACACTCGAAAATGTTGGGACGTGACGTCGGTCTTTTATTACGTGGCGTCATTGTACAGTCTGATGTGTATTAGGCATTATCGGTCGATTAAAGTTAAGTATTGGTGGGTGAAACCGGGCATGAGACTATTATAAAACTCTTTATTTACCAATCAGGTAGCAAATGCTAGCAGGCAGGAACGCAACGCCCTGCTGCCACCTTCGAGCCTCCATGGTGTCTGCCATCCAGATCGGCAAGCTTGGCTCCAACATCGCTATGCCAACATTGGCAAATGTGATAGCTCCTGGAAATGGACATACCGCTTGTAATCAGGGATTCAGATATTAGTGGGTTATTGCAAGAGGAGCTAGCGCAGTTTGTTGACTGGAAAACGCGCATGTGGGTACTCGATGGCAATTACCGCTCTTAAACACCCACGATACCAGATGAATTATGGATGCGTTTTCAACCTTAAAGGAAAGAAGTAGGGATTTGGAAGGAGAGTAGAATTTGGGCGTTGGTACGAAACGTTACAGTGAGCTACAAATTAACTATGGTGTCCTGAGACAGTGGTAAAAACCCGGTTGGGCCGGCCCATTTATATTGTAAATAGATAAAAGTGTCTACAGCGCGGCTCAGTCTGTTATTATTCTACTAATACTAGGTTGTAGGTTCCTCGTATGTGAGAGGCCGTCTGGGTTGGTACCACCGCTTCGTCTATTTCTGCCGCCAAACACCAGTTTGTAAGCACTGTTGTGTTCCGGTTTGAAGGACATTAAATCCAGTGAAATTACTGGGCATTAAGAGTCTTAATATCCTATGTCTCGGGATGACGAGCGCAGTTCAGTGGCATGCAGTGCTCTGTAATCCAGAGTTCTGGGTGCTTCTGTTAATAGGCAGGCGTGACGCTTAACATCAGGCGAGCGACCTGCTCGTCTCGTCATTCAAGCAAATAAAACCTCCTTAATCTTCACAGTCTAACTTCAGCTTGCCCAAGTTATTTTGCGAGTATTGTAGATTAGACAAGGTCTATCTTCGCTTAGCTACATATTTATTAGAATCTAACTGGATTGTCATAAAATAAGGAAAAGGACATACCGGCAGCAATCAAAATATAAGGATCAGTGACTAGCTGACGCAGTGAAGGCGGATCTGTCTCCTGACGAACCACTCCTGGCTGCAAGATCATCAGCTGAAGCACTGTAGGTAAATATATAACTCAAAAACAATGTTATGAAATCTGTGGAATAATTAATACAGCTCTAAAAAAAAAACTTTTTTCTGTTGCCCTGGATATCATCGCAAATTTTTACGTTTTCAAGTACCGAAATTACGAATATATTCATGAAAGTTCTCAATGTGCTCGTATTTTAATGATTTTTGCATATGTTATATTTTGAACAATCGGCTTGATAAAAATAAAATTTAACTATCCAGTCTAGACCCAAAATCATTTTCATATCTAGGGCAACAAAACCACTGTAGACCAGTGTATAATAATAACAATGCTTTTTAAACTTACATCCATCTCCAAGAGCCAACGCGGATAGCATGAGGAACGGGGCGGTCTTTCCAACAAACTCGTACATAAGTCCTCCGAAAGGCGGGCCGATTAGTACTCCGAGAGCGAGACCTCCTAGAGCGATGCCCATAGCGTTGCCTCGTTCCTACGAAAACAGATTACTCTTTGCGAAATATGTCATCTTGGTACATCTTTAAGATCTAGCTCTAATATATAATATTTTAGCTTTATTTCTTCCCCCCTTGCCCGAGAATCGAGTTTATAAATGATTGGTTTTGTTTAGCCACCATACATACATTTGCTCTCATGCCTGTAACCCACGAAGGGGTAGGCAGAGGTGTAATCAGTACACTCATATTTCGCCGAGATTATTTCCGTCCCCTGATGTGATAGGGGGCGAGCCTATTGCCATTCCGGGCACAATTGTAGACTCCGGGCTGATGATACTAAGCATTTCGTGATAGAAAAATCCAATATCACTTTTACCCGACCCGGGGATCGAACCCGAGACGTCAGCACATCAATAGCAGTCGTACCGCGCACGCATTACAACTGCGCCACCGTGAGAGTTTTGTTTAGTTGATTATAAAGGTCAGATGCTTTTTTTACCATTTTTAAACCAATGTCAAGACCCATTTACAACATTTTGATATGTCTCTATTTAAACCATTATTTCCAGCCAATTCCTTTTTTATAGCAGATGCCTGCAAACGAGCAAGTGGGTCACCTGGTGGTAAAAGATCTCTACCGCCCATGAATACCCACAATTTTAGACAAATTATATATGCGTGGCTGACCTGAAGGTCAGGAAGGGGAGTTAAGGGGACTCCCGAAATTCTTACTCACCGTACGAAACCCGTTCCAAGTTGTCATCAAATCATGCCGGTTTTCTGTGAGACAGTGGTAACGACCCGGTCGAGCTGGCCCAGTCATGCTGTAGATAAAACTGTCTACAACGCAGCTTTACCACTTAACACATTTTTTATAGCATAGGCCGGCAAACGAGCGAGGGTTATCTGATGGTAAGTAATCTCCATCGCCCATGTACGCTCACAATACCAAAAGAATTATGGATGCGTTACCGACCTTAAAGGAAAGGGATGATTAAGGGATTGGGAAGGGGTTTGGGCCTCCGGATATCTCACTCACCGTACGAAACGCAGCAGCAAGCTGCTACTTTACGCCGGTTTTCTGTGAGACAGTGGTAACGACCCGGACGAACCACCCATTCATGCTATAGACAAAAATGTCAATAGCGTGGCTCTACCACTCAACTTCACTTACTAGGCGTAGATAAGTGATTTTTTTATTTATTTATTTATTTATTTATTGACAAACAATGTTACATAGATTATGCATCTAAAACTAAGTAGACAATAGATTGACAAAATTATAAAAGTGTTAGAGGTACATAGAACATTTATCATTATTTTAAACCAATATGTAACACAGAAATGTTTTGGTTCCCTGACTCACCAAACTAGGTAGAAACCTGTATCTTGGGAGTCAGTGTCCCTCCGAAAAAACGATGTCCAATTACATTGATTAAATCCAGGATTTAGATTGTATGTGATGGCAAATTAACTATAAGTTTTATTCTAGCATTATCTATGTGTATGTTCGTTGCATGCAATAACTTGCTAAAAATATATTTTATTTATAATAATTACGTATGGTGTGAATGTGTTATGTGTGTGTGTGTGTGTGTGTGTGTGTGTGTGTTTGTGAGTGTGAATGTGTGCGTGGAGATATGCATAGTATGTTTTTCTAAGTGGGAGAGAGAAGCAGGTTTTCAATATCATCGTAGCTTTGTTGCAGTAACCACTCTATCACTTTATTTTTACAATGGTATGAAGTTAGTTTATGTATTTTTAGAATTTTATTAATCCTGTTGTATAATTCTGTTGATTAAGTTTGTTTTCTTACAATTTTATAATTTACCTTATCATCAGGGTATCTTTCCGCCAACATGCCCATGCCAGATACCGAAGAACACGAAGAACCGATTCCTTGAAGGGCTCTGGCCACGAATAATACGCCGTATGATCTTCCAAATGCAAATACTAGAATACATAAGAATAATTTTGAAAAGTATTACTCTAAAGAAGTTGGAGAGAATATTGAAATCGTCGTGGAAGGCAAAGTTCGATCAGAGCAGAATCGACTTTATGGGCATTTAGAAAGGACGATTTTATTGTTTTATAATATTCTAGAAGTGCATTCACTTTCTTATACGATATCACGAATCATAAAGAAAAATCCGTCAGAAGAATACTACAATCTTTGTAAAGGAATTACTTCAATGGCTGTAGTATAAAGCGGTATTGATTAAAAAAACGACACTTACTCAGAGTAGACAAAAACATTAAGATGAAACCCGTAAACATTGGGACGCTGTAGCCAATCCTGAAAAAGACGTTGAAATTAGGGACTCGAAGTTTTTGATAGTGGCTGTGAATGCAATTTAAATACAACCAACAGTCACACACATAGTCCTGATCCCACACCAGGTTAACCTGTATCGTTGGTATCAGGAACTACGAGGGACTTGGTCCCACAACACCCAGGCCCGAAAGAAACATTTGTGGATCACGCAACCCACTGCGCCACGGAGGCTGTTTCTCAAATTTCTCCCGTAAAGTTAACTTTAGTGCTAAATGCTCAGTTTTTCCCGCGTTAGAATATCGGTTAGTCTAGGGAGAATCATTGCCACCTGTATTATGGAGGCTTAGGGCATATATTTTAATTGATATAGGTATCTTTTTTATTTGTTAACTCATTTAAATTAATCGAACACTGAATATTAGCCCACGCTTATCTCAATACATCGCTGCACAACCAAATGCAAATTGGTTCCGCCATTGCGGAAATTAGCGCATAAACGAAATCTGTTTTATATACGAGTATCATCACTTACTTGTGTGTAAGCGGTCCGACGAACGGATTCGCCAGAAGCTGGACTATGGCCTTGCTGGCGAACATGACTCCCACCGCCACCGTCTCGTGGATCAGTTCCTGATGCCGTGCCTCTTTCTGAGCAGTTATGTTGACTGCGAGTGACAGAAGATTACCGATGTAAAGTAGTGTCTAAGCTTTTCTAAAGTTGACAGCTATATCTTTTGATTAGCTTGATTCGACAAAGTTTAACGGAATGCAAACGGCATAGATAGTTTAGGTCATTTGTGCACGTCTTACTATATTTATAATTTTGATTTGAGTGGTGGTGACGCGTCAGCCGTCATCATATACCTCAAACACAATCATTGTGTCTGTAGGTTACGCATACATAAAATTAAAAAAATCATAAACCAGGCAAATATTCATACACTAGTGTTCAGAATCGCAATTTGTTAAAACACTCTCCAGCTATAATGCAATAAGTGGTTCGCTATATGGTGCAATATTAAACGCAAAGAAGCTATCGCTGAGTAGACTCGGACACATTTTGACTTTTTCTTGCATGCTTAAAAAAAAGTTATAATCCAGTAGGGACTGATACTGGCTGATACTGGTCAGAAATAGTATTGATATTTGAAATAAGAATTTTAGCGACCGGCCTCTGTGTGTTAGATGTCGTTCAGAAACTCCAGCGTGTATGTCTCCGTGTTTATGGTTGCTTGGTCCATGCTTATTAATATATATTTTTTATTGCCCTTTATAGACAGACGAACGAACGGCTCACCTAATGGTAAATGGTTACCGCCACCCATAGACCTCAGCAATGCCAGAGCACAGCCAGGCCGCTGCCTACCGTTGAAATAATAATATGATAATCTAATTTTCAAAAGTTCCCGGAACTCTTCGTAACTGTGATGTAAATAAAATACTTATGGCGCGGACGGTCTGAATATGTCTCATAATAAGAAGTGGTGCAAGTTATAATGATTGTGATGCAACTGACTCCAATATAATGCACCAACAGAATATTTGTACATAAAAAAAATACTTACTATGCGTAACATTTTCGATGACCAACGTGTTGTTCCGTTCAAGGCAGGGGCAGTAGGGAGTCGGAGGGGGCGGTGTTGTCGTGATGTCCTCTATAGAGACCGACAGCGGCGCGTCCGGGTGACGGATGTCGTACAGGAACTCCGGGATTATCGGCACTGTGGATGAACGCTTTGTGTTTATGATCGCCTGGTACATGAATACCTAAACTCATAGAACAATCGTCCCTCACTTTTCTTTCACCTTACTTACTACCAATTACCTAATTTACTGTTAAGTGAAGAGTCACTTAAATTTAAGCAAAGGTAGACAGACGGGTATATAACACGTAACACATAATATTATATTACGTGGTTTGTAGTTACCTACCCATTATCTTTGCACAACACTAGGGGCTTCTAGCCCTTGCTACGCTCGCTTTTCGTACGGGGCTTTCAACCCCTAATAAGGCTTACTCGTAAAAAGTATTAATAGAGAATATTTTACTCGTAGAAGGCCCCTAATATAGCTTACTCGCAAAAAAATATTTGTTATTGCAATGTGATATTAACGTGACGTTTTTAACGTAAACAAACGAAATTAAAAAAATAATATAGTGAAAAACTGTTTTACTGTGAAGAAGATTTAATCAATTCAAGATCTCTAATTAAATGTTTCTTACATTAAGGGCGATGAATGAATCAAGTGAAGGAATGACTCAATCGTTGTATAAAATCCAAGAGGAGAAAAACCAAGAAGAGACGCGATTCTTCATTCCGATTTCTGTTGAAGTCGATTCTTTAAAATTCAATTAAAAATCTAAATTTTAAGTTTTTTTTTTTTTTTTTTTTACTAGCCCTTTATTATATACGTCCCACTGCTGGGCACGGGCCTCCTCTACTGAATGAGAGGGGTTAGGCCTTCAGTCTACCACACTGGCCTAATGTGGGTTGGCAGACTTCACATACCTTCAAAATTCTTATGAAGAACTTCTCAGGTATGCAGGTTTCCTCACGATGTTTGTCCTTCACCGTTAAAGCAAGTGATAATTAACAATTAATATACACATAACTTAGAAAAGTCAGAGGTGTATGCACTTGGGGCTGGTTTCGAACCTGCGACTTTCGTCTCGACAGTCCATACCACTCCCCGCTGAGCTATCACTGCTAATTTTAAGATAGAGACTTGAAATGAGGTTCATATGAATGAGAAAGCTTTCATCTTCCAGTTGATATAAATATTTTCTTTGTAACATAATGAGTCTGAGAGTCTAATTTATATATCACGACACGCATAAATTTTTCCAACAAGTGGTTTTTAGATTTTAATGAAAATATCAGTCTGTTTTAAATTATTTTTAAACAAATGAGGTCTTGTTTGAAGGAGAAATGTCTGTAGTCTTAGATTGTAAAAAAAAAACTACGATCCTTTTTTGGCGAGTTACTCATATCGTAAACATGAAAAAGTCAAATTTTCCAGGCAGTTGCTTTTTTTAGAATAGAGAGATTCTGTTTTTAAATTATTATTACTGGCCGCTTATTAGCACAATTAAACGTTGACTTGTTCCACAATTAAACGAAGATGAATAATTTCTTTAAGGATAGCTTTGCCCATGTTTTTCCACAAAACATAAAATAAAAAAATAAAATAGTCCGACGATTATGAGACATATCTAACTTTCTTCCCCACATTATTCTGCATCGATTGGTATCGGTCTCGACCCCATACCCGCAGCGGTTTCGGAGGAGATAGCGTGACAAGCTTTTGGCAGCGGCGGCGGCGGCGCCAGTTACTTTTTTTAGAATAGAGAGATACAATGCAAATTATTGAATGGAAAATGTTTGATGAAAGTGCCCGGTCGGAGAATCGAAACTAAGACCATTACCGCCTATACCATCTCTGTATACTTCGTAACAGTGGTCTATATATTACGCGGATCTTCCTTTTTCGGTCTTTAGATTATTCTTATCTATAACGGAACGTGGCGTGCGGCTCTTTTCCTTCCAAAATGCGGTTCATTGGGGTCATAAATCATTTGACGAAGATCCCGTTTTTACTCGCGTACTGTATCATTTTTAGGGTTCCGTATGTAAGGGGTTCTAACGGCACTCTACTATTCTTTGCTCTATCTAGCTGAAAATAACAATTTAAGGGTAATAATTTAAAGGGTTCAAGTACTAGGATCCTCGAGCCGAGCCACGAATGAGGCGCAATGTAGCCTACTCATGCACCAGTGTCACGACGCATCGAGTCCATAAGTTGTAAAGTAAAGTCAAGTATATTATGGTGGAGTCATTTTTGTCTAAAGCACAAATAGTGCGGCTCAACTGGTATTAGGTACCACTATATCACAGAAATCCGACTTGAAGTGGCAGTTTGCTTTTACGTTTCGTTCGGTGAGTGAGGGTTGTACATCCACATATTAAAATTTCAGTCGCATTTGAAATATCGGCGGGGCGTAAAAAGGTTATATAATTTTTATGTTTTCATGGGTCCAAAGAAAGGCTTTGGACATAAAAAACACTTTTTTTTTTGTAAAATTGTAATGCTGAAAGTACTAGGGCGTGATAGATAAGGAGAAGGTTTTAGAAATGTTTTTTATTTATTTCAATGCATATTTTTATACATATAGCGGCGATGGGGGCATTGTAAAACCTATTTTTTACATAGAAACATATACAATTAAAATTCCAAACGATTTCTAAATTAAGGAATAAAAGAGAATATTCGTAATTCAGAAAAATATAATAATACTCGGCCATATTTATTTTCATTCGGCAACGCTCGGCCAGCCGATAATTGCCGACGCTCCAGCAAATGAAATGTCAGTAACACAGCCGTGTCAAGTGGTCCTTTGAGCCGGATGGGCTTTCAACCTCCACGCATAGCTATATCGATGATAGCACTCCGACCGCTATGAATTTAAAAATGGAATTCAATTGACGGTTGAGGATTTTTATTAAATTCTAGATTTTCACCGCAGCTTACGTGATTAGGTTTATCCTTATAGCCGGACAAACGAGTAACTAGGTCACCTGATGGTATGTGATCTTCACCGCTCTTGAACACTGGCCACAATAGTGCTATTTGTCGGTTTCTGCGATATAGTGGGGACTGCCTAGGTGGCGCAGTTGTAATGATTACGTGTTACCACTGACGCCGACGCTGAGGTCTCGGGTTCCATCCCCGGGTCGGGTAAAAGTGATATTTTTCTATTACGAAATGCTCAGTACCAGCCTGAAGTCTGGAATTGTGCCCTGTATGGCTATAGGCCAGGTATAGGATTCGAGTGGTAGAGCCACGCTGTAGATAGTTTTGTCTACAGCATGAATGAGCCGGCTCGTCCGGATCGTTACCACTGTCTCACAGGAAACCGGCGTAAAGTAGCAGCTTGCTGCTGAGTTTCGTACGGTGAGTGATATATTTGGAGGCACAAACCCCCCCTCCCCTTCTCAATCCTTTAATTATCCCTTTCCTTTAAGGTCGGCAACGCGTCCATGATCCTTTTAGTATTGTAGGCGTACATGGGCGGTGGAGATCACTTACCATCAGGTAACCCACTTGCTCGTTTGCCGGCCTAAGATATATAAAAAAAAAACTCGCCCCCTATGACATCAAGGGACGGAGATATGCTCGGCGAAATGTGGGTGTACTGGTTGAGTGCATAAGTATAGTGGGTACTATTCTGTCGAACCGGTCCATTCTCGCTATAAACAAAACTGCCTACACCGTGGATTTTCCACGGATTTCTTATTTCTAATTACACTCGTCCACCATTTGTGCTAGACCACAACCCTTCTAGCTTTTAGAATTATACTTTAAAATGATTTAAATTTTTCGCTTCAAGGGTCGACCGTGGCAGGCTTTTAGCCCGGCGGAAGCGAGGCCAATTTCCCGCCGTCGGCAACATCAAAGTGAAACTCAGTTAGCCGCCTCATCAAAGACGCCGCTTCTTGCTAGGGATGCGATGTATTTTGTATGTCGATGAAATACTACTAAATATAAGAAATTGTGTATTTTTTGTTATTGTTTTTATATTAATCCGCTTCGTTCAATGGGTTGCCATTCGCCTCGACTGTTGGTCGGCAGGTCACCAGAATTATGCCGGCCTGAAGTAACTGGATACACACCGGTTGATCCTGGAACGCGACTCGTCTCAACGAGCCACTATGGCGGGGTTTTCACCGTTTTTGTTATAGCATAGATCGCCAAATGAGCAAATAGGTCACCTGATGATAAGTGATCTCCACCGCCCATGTACGCCCATAATACCAGAAGAATCATGGGCGCATTGCCAACCTTAAATGAAAGGTATAAAGGGGTGGGGCGTTTGGGCCTACGGATGTCTCACTCACCGTATGAAACGCAGCAGCAAACTGTTACTTTACGACGGTATTCTGTGAGACAGTGGTAAGAACCCGGACGAGTCGGCCGGTTCATGCTGTAGACAAAAGTGTCCACAGCGTGGCTCTACCACTCAAATATATAAAATACCAAATCCACTGTCAAATCATGATGCGAAGGCGGACCCTGGCTGAAGTTTTCTATTAGCGTCTCATTGCCCTAGGTAGCTTAATCCTATACCAGATGGCAGGGCCCTAGTATGCGAGAGGAACCACCGCTTTTTCTATTTCTGTCGCCAAGTGTGTAAACACTGTTGTGTTCCGGTTTGAAGGACATTGAAGGCAGTGAAATTACTGGGCATTATAGGATTTAACACTTATCTCTCAGGGTGACGAGCGCAGTTCAATGTCATGCAGTACTTCATAATTCGAAGTACTGATTGGTGTTGCTTCTGTTTATGGGCAGGCGTTGTCGCTTACCATCAGGCGAGCGACCTGCTCGTCTCGTCATCTAAAGCTAATAAAAAAACCCGTCACTCGTGTGCAGTTAATAATAAAATTGTATCGATATATTCGGCAACTATCCACTCCCTACAAGAGCGAGTTCGTCAGAGTCGCAAATCATATTTCGTGTAGTTTTCGCCTTTATTACTCTCCCCGTGCTGCGATAGCGTTATGATACTAACGCAATTATTTATTCATACTTGTGTTGATAACTTGATTTCTGCTGAAATGTAACTTCTATAACATTTTGTTGTCCTAGTACTATATACATGTATAAGGTTTGCTTTTACCGAGAATTTTGCTTGAATACTATAACGGAATCACATGGTTCAATTTTAGTTAATCAACTGCTAAATCGCATGCGAGTTGAACCGTCTGAACTGAATTTCCAATCTAATTTAGCAATTCGTTCAGGTTTTATTGATTCAAGTCAATTGAATTGTGAACTAATACCTACATAACATATACATCAAAGGCAAACGTAAAAATAATGTTAAGGATAACTAAAGATGAATAAGAGGGTGGGTAAAACTGGGTATTTCTCCTCCATCGTCATATTATATGGTGAAAGCCGACGTCAAGTGGCAATTTTGCATTTCGTACGGTCAGTGAGACTATCTGAGGCATAAAAATCACCCTACTTGGTTTCAATACATACACTATATTCTGTCATTTTGAACATGGCCTCTAGGCTGGCAACATTGTTATCAAAAGTCGCTGGAGTCAAAAATGGGCGACTTTACTACGTACTTATCGAAACTACATTGCGAGCCACTTTTCTCCACTCCACCACAAAGTAAGGTAACACCCAATCACAAGAGTGGTTCATCTACAATTCATAAGATGGCGTAGCGTTTTTCCATTTCAAGCAGCGAACGGTTTCATCCTTTTAGTTGTAAATTGAAAGGCCTGAAATATTGTTGAGGTGATTTTTTGCATAAATTTTGCAACCCTCGGTGACTTTGCGTTTTGAAGTGCTCTTCTTGTTCGGTTGAAATTTGAACAAGATTCTGCTGACTGTATGGTGTCCTAGTACTTGTTAAAATGAAAAACGACATTTAACCGGAAAAATCAATGAAGATAGAGAGAGAGAGAAGCGAGATAGAGTTGTTTTTAATCATTATATTGATCGACCAGAAAGAATATCATCTCAGAACGAGAATATATTTCATTTTATTGTCTTGGTAACGCGAGTCTTTAAGAGCTGCTTAACCATGTTTCTTTGCACTGATTCCATTCCCACTTAAACACTAATTATACTTAGTTTTATCACTTTAAAATCGTATGTGTAAGCATTTTCTAAGGTAGAAAGAACGAAAAATCTTTATATAGTAATATGACATTCATTGTACTTACGGTCGGTGTTTCTTGGATTGAGATAAAAGACAAAATAATATAAATAAGCTACATACATCAGTTCACAAAATAAACTTGGTAATAGAACTTAATGGTATAGACTGGTATTGATCTTTAGGTGTAAATTCTGCGTTCGACTTTCTAGTAAATAATATTTAAAGCATTATGGGTTCCTCAGACTATGTTATTATGCAAATATAAAATAGCTTATGAGAATTATTTTTGTGGATCAAAAATTTATAGATTTCTTGTCTTTCCAGTGTTCCAGGAACTCAGTTTACGAGTTCCATATTATCATATTATATCACATCAGAAGCAACCAAGATATCAGAGGGCCAATTCTCGTAATTTTAATTGTTCAAAATATCATTCCGATCTAATCTCAGCGACAAGAAAGTTGCAAATGGTATTCTGCTAAACCAATATTCAAAAACTTAGAACGCAATGATATCGAAAGTAGAATACAAGTTGACTGAACCAAAACGGCATTCTGGTAACAATTTTGACACTTAACTATCTTCTTCTTCTTTTAATTGTGTTTGGCTCCACCGTAGATTGGTGATTTCGCCAGTGTCTATTGTGAGACACTTAACTATATAAAATACATTTCGTCTACAGACAAACGTCAAAATATTGAGAACGAAATGTGACTGAAGGTGAAGCAGTGTTGCCAAGTGCACTGTAATTACAGCAGATCTGCCGTATTTTCATGCCATCTACTGGACACGGTATTTTTATAAACACCTTATATGGAGACACAGTATTTTTTTACAGTAAAAATTTCGTATTATTATTGTATACTACTAGACAGGTTATTTAGAAGTAAAACTGCGTCACATAACGCGGGAGTTTGACAGTTCACAAACAGGGAGCGCAATAGGGGTTCTAGTTGAGAGTAAGCGAGATGATAATATTGAGTTACGGTCAATTGACTGCAACTTAGTAATACAACTAATTTACTATACTACAATTTATTATACTACTATTTCTATGTACCGCGCAGCTTGTCTAGTAGTATACATAAAACTCTTTGATTAAACACATTAAAAAAATAAACCGATATCATCATCATCGTAGCCATCCATTTCTGCAGCGATCGATATATACAAATAAAATGTTAAGTTAGTTTAGGATATAAAGTTTAAAATAAATTTATATTTTATTTAATAATTTAATTATTTCCTTTTTTGTATGACATTTTATTGCACTGTAAAATAGACTGTATTTTTTCCCATCAAGCACTGTATTTTTGACTCAAATGCCGTATTTTATTGTGGACAACACGGTATTTTCAAAAATCTGACTTGGCAACACTGAGGTGAAGTGACTGTGAGTTAACTGCAGACAAATTCAGTTAACTTTATTCTCTTTTACTGCAAGCAACTAAAAGTAGTCAAAATTGTGCGACTGTGTGCTCGTTATTCCAGTAAAGTATTAGAAATGAGTTTACAGCCTATGTTACTCAGTGATAATGTAGCTTTCTAACGGCCAAATTATTTTTGAAATCGGCCCAGTAGTTTTTAAGTTTATTTGTTACATACAAAAATACAAAAAAATCTTTCCTCTCTAGAATATTAGTGTAGATTAAATTATGAGAGCAATCGCAATGTCAAAATTCCCGCCAAAACTCTCGCACAATTTTTATTTAGTATAGATATGTCCTCAGCAGTGTTGCAAAATAAAAAAACCGCAATTCGGTAGAATTTCAAATTTCAATAAAATAATCGCGATTGTGGTTATTTCCGGAAAGGACTGCCTGAGTGGTGCTGTTGTGCCGTTTTCCTTCAGTTATGCCATGGAATAGATAAATTAATGAAATAAATAAAATACATGGAATTAGTCAAATCAATTAATTAAACAATCATAACCTCCAGTTACGTAATTTTTTAATCACTGAAATTAGTCATATTGTGGGTATTTTATTGTGAGTTGGTAACATTGATTTTGTCGCTTAGGTCATTTTTAATTTCTAGAATTTAGTCTATGGCAGCTGATACGTAAAATTCGGTAAAATACTTGTCATTGGCGAAATGCATAATAATGCGAAGCCATATTTTCAACAAAAGAAAGACATTGAAAGTTGATCGAATTGACAGTTTTATGCAATTTAACTGAGATGATATCGAATTTTTAAAGGAGCAGAATGCCATATTTTTAATTAATTCAAAATGTAATCTCAGTTCGGTTAAAATTCATTCGCAGTGTCAGTTAAAATAGCAGAATTGGCCCTCAGACAAAGATGGATGTCCGACTTCCAATATGGACGACGAAGGGTAATGTTTCACGACTCAGTGGTTTTAAAAAGAATAAGTTTGTACTCAAAATGATATAAAAATAGCTTAAGCGTTATTCATTAACTTAAATCGTAGTTTGGATATTCATGTATTTAAACATTTTTATATAGTTAAAATGAATGCACTATAATATCTGTCTCTTTCCATCTGACGATATCTACTCATATGTATCTTTCATCGCATTTCTTTATTATTATTTCTATAAAGTTTTGAATTTCGAATATGGGTAACTTTGATTTGTTCTGTATTTATAAAAATATGCTCTACGAGGACTTATGATGTCCTGGTATTTTATAATACCGATCTTATATAATTATTATTTTATTTATTGTACTTAAATAATATTTATTTATTTAGGTCAAGTAGGCATTGTAATTTTTTTTGTTATGATTTCATTAAAAAGTCTTTTCGTCTCCTTTAATATCCTAGTATTTGTATCACTTACCAACAGTGGTCAGCAGCATGTTATCCAGGAGTAGAGCGATGGCGACGATGATGAGCACCAGTTTCCTGGACTCGCGGCAGGCGGCGATCTTGGCGCGCCAGCCGCTGCCGAAGCCGTCTGATGCTACGCCCATGGTGTCTGAGAAGATGGAACCTGGTGACAAGAGAACCAGTCTGTCTACAATATAGTACTGTAAGTACAGATAGTAAATTACCACTGGAAGACTTTGACTTAGGGCTTATTTGACAATAGTTGAAGTACGACTTAACCACCAACTATGGTATATTAAACAGCTATTTTTAAAAGTACCTATTAGACTATCCCTGTATTCATAAACGTTGCTATGAGGCCTTATAGTACGCGCAAACGCATAGTGGCGACTGCTGCACTCATTGGTTAGTTTTTGACGCTAAATAAAAACAGCAAAGATGTCACATAAGTGTTTGTTTGTTTCACTTTTGTATTTTAACGTGTCATATATTATTTGGTGTTACCCTGATATTAGTAATATGAGGGTAACACGTTTATTGATGTTAGTGAAGGTACTCAGAAGAATAACTATGTAAAGCGGGTAGATAATAAGATTGAGACGTCGTGGAGGTAATTTGCTGAGGTATACAACGTGTTACAGAAAGGTGTGGTCATATTTTAGGGTCATTACATACACCTTACAATTAGTACTTATGTACCGGACCTTTTCAATACCAAGACATCCAAAAATTTCACGTTAATTTTGATCACTCGTTTATTATGATCGATAAGATTGGTGACATCACTATTAATTATTATGAAAGACACTCACTTTTTAATAATCTTGAATAAGTTGTACGTAATTCTACGAACATACGTACGTAACTTGTAATTTAAACATAAAATAACACCTGAAAGAGATTGTGTGCTGAAAACGATATTGGTACCATCCTCTAGAAGCATTTTAAAGACTTCATTCTCGCGTCTTCCATCTATGAATTTGGCTTAATACATTCGACGATCCTCTTATAAGCTGTTATCAGTTACACCAACACAAAGTACCAATACATAATACTTATTTTTAGTCAAATACAACATATTTTTTGAACTCGTAATCATACTTTATAAAATCAGAAATTACCGAACTGACTGCGTCGAATAAATATTGACATTTGACAACTGTTTAATGTTTTTTTAATTATAAAATAATTAAATGAAAGGAGGTCTATAGTATCATTGTTTATCATTTAGTGTTGTCCAAAGTTAAAAGTCGATATCGACATGTTACTCATTCGATAAAAAAGAAAATTCTATAATTATTGTACTAGCTATGCAATCGGATTTGGTACTATGGGAGATAAAATACTTATACGCTACACTATACATTGCTTAAATTTGCCCGCCCTTTTCTATAACACGTTGTATAAGAGGGTGCGTTATTAATTGAGAGCACTTAGTCGTGCTTAGAACTCTTGTGTGTTGTCTCGTGGAAACGCTGTCCAAGTGCTGTTATAATTGTGATTAACCATACTAAGTTTAATAAATTGTAAACAATAATATAATTTTGCATTTAATGTGTAAAGACTATTAAACTTATTGAACATCGTGACGAAGTTATTCATCTTTGAACAAAAAATGATAGTGAGCAGAAGCTGACATTGGTAAGTACCATTACTGAGGTGAAACAGGCGCTTAATAGCCACAAAGTCACAATATTTTTTTAATAATCTCCTCATTGGTCAAGTGGGAGCGTCCTTGGACTGTGTGAAATTAGTATTTTCCCAAAGAGTTTAATGTATACTACTAGACGGGCTGTTTAGAAGTAAAATTGAGTCACATAACGCGTGAGTTTGACAGCTCACAGACAAGGAGTGCGATAGGGGTTCTAGTTGAGTAAGCGGGATATTAATATTGAATTACGGTCAATTGACCGTATCTTAGTGGCGCAATTCCTATGTACCACGCAGATTGTCTAGTAGTTTAGTCTTTGTATTTTCCTACAAGTTAAAATATGTGATTATTTACCTTACTAAGTACATTATACATATTTCTGGCTAGAGCGCCATAAGCGCCGGCTTTATTGTCAGTTGAAGCTGTAAAAGCAATATAGGCTAACAGCACAAATCCATTCGAAAAAAAAACTTTGGGTACAAAAATCTGTATACATCATTTGTGCTGTTACCCCATTTTTGTTTTTCTAGGAATTATGATGTACCTACGTGTACCCAAAGACTTTAATGTATACTACTAGACAAGTTGCGGTCAATTGACCGTTACTCAATATTACCATCTTCCTTACTCTCAACTAGAACCCCTATCGCGCTCCTTGTCTGTGAGCTGTCAAACTCACGCGTTATGTGACTCAATTTTACTTTTAAACAGCCCGTCTATACGTTACTTTAAAGTATTTGCGTGAACCCTATAATTTTGACGCAAAACTATTTCAATTGTTCTAGTAATTACGTGTTAACGATAAGATGAAACATGGCTAAAGTTACCCGATATAGACCAAAGTAAACTGAAATTACATATATCGTTTGTGTTTCGTTCGATGTAGTCTCAGCGTCAAGAAAGTTGCAAATGGTATTCCCTTAAACCAATAATCAATGTCAAATGTGAACATAGATCGTAATGAGATTGAATGTAGAATAAAAGTTGACTGAAGCCAAAACGGTATAATGCTACTGCTAATGCTAAAATAGGTGCATTTGAGGTTGATTATTGGTTTAAGAGAATGCCATTTGCAACTCTATTGACGCTGAGACTAGATCACAATGATATTTTGAACATTTAAAATTACGAGAATTGGCCTACTCTTCTCGAAAATTGTCATGCTACGCTCTATTGGGATCGATTTATTATTACGGACAGGACTATTGTAGCCAATAAGCCTGAGGGGCTAGCACGGAAAACTATCGAAATCGTAATGTAAAGGTATCGAGGGCTCGATAGATAATTCCTTAAATATCATTGGTCTATATTCCATATTATATTAGTTTCTTTTACGTACGATAGAGGCGCTGTACTAAAATCGCATAGTAATTGTTGTCGATGACAGCTCGAATAACTTTTCGCAAGTTTCCGTGCTAGCCCCTCTGATATTGTGGTAATAGATCGATTGACGCGTCGGGCAATGCTTGTTGATGTCACTATTCCGCATGATGAGAACCTCTGTAAAAGCCGAAAAAGATAAAATGTCCAAATATCTAGATCTGGCACACGAGGTCACTAACATAATGTGGACTCTACAAACATTGTCCCAATAGTCGTTTCCGCTCATGGGTTGATACCGAAGAGTCTCGTCCAACATCTTCAGAGGCTCAATTGATGGTTGTGTCAGAAGTCAGATGCAGAAGGCAGTATTATTGGACACAGCACTCATTTTGAGGAGGTTCCTCACACTGGTGGCTTGGGTCTTAGGCCTCGCCATTGCCGGGTGATATTTATGTAAAAATTTAAAAGAAATCTTTTAAAATAAAGAGTACTGTACAGAGTTTTGTAATTTTTGTTTTGTTCAACTGAGTGACAAGACGGTAGTTAAGTATCCTAGAGTATGTGTACGATCTGATGGCGTCGCATCACAAGTTGTACCCCAGACGCAAGCTAAGCATATTTTGTAAAACAGTAAACAGTTCTTAGAACAAGTACATGTTGTTTTTATGTAATTTGAGACATCACAGGTGTGCTCCAGACGCTACCTCAGCACTTTTATCGAAAACACGTCGAAGCTTCTAGAATAAGTAATGCGTATTGTTTACATCGCTCGACCATATAAATAAGGAAATTGTACATGAAAATTAAGTCTAATAAAGATCTTCACTCTGAACAGTCTTTTAAAAAGCTCCTCGAGCCGTCGCCCGATTTGACTCGGTATAGTTTATTGATAGTAAATGCCACGACTGTCTATAAACAGTAATAATACTCAGAACTTAAAATTACAAAGTACTGCATGGCACTGCACTGGACTCGTCGACAGAATGTTGTTTTATGCATTGCTCAGTAATTTCACGGGCGTCACTCCCTGAGCCGCCGATATCTATTGAATGGTACTGGCATTTTGAGACAATGGCTGTAGATTATAATTCCTTTGCTCGTGTTCCATTGGTAGGGATTTGAAAAAAGAACTTCAAAATATCAAATAATCCAATTAAAAACTACACACAATACTGTGGAGTGACACAAAATGGCGGACCGGAAATGAGTGAGCGCGCTAACGACTAACTTCCCATGAAATGGCAACGCTTCCGTTGCATTTTCTGTAGAAAATTTAATATAGGAATCAAATTATGGAACACCATTTTTTTTTATTAAACTGACAAGAAAGTCAAAACGAATAACAAAATTTCCCTAATTAACTGATAGAGCCGCCCTGTACGCAATTTAGCGTACAGCAGGAATAATCCGGTTTTTATTAGCGTTAATGACGAGACGAGCAGGACGCTCGCATGATAGTAAGCGTCACACCTGCCCATATACAAGCTAATAGCAGGTTACCTAGCTACGACTAAGCTAGTAGCTTAGTCCTAGTTGCTTAGTTTATTCAGTAGGATAAAACGTCGACCGTCGATTGTTCCTCAAAAGTGTCTGTGTATTAACTAGTTTTAACCCGTTTCTAATAATAATCAATCAATGGAGGAAATTGTATCACTAAGTTTGATTTTTAGATAATTTAAAATTACCAGGAGAGCACAAAAGTTAAAGGAGTTTTAATTTATTTACGTAGCGTTGATGTTTCCTACGCGCGTAGCAATATCGCTACATCGCTACGAACTATAATGCTACATGGCTATGCTGCTCATAACAGGGTAGTTGACTAGATTTTTTTTATTATTTAAATCAATAACTTACATTACTCAAAATCTATTCCAGAAAGAATTTTATAAATCGGACCAAAATTAAATAAGTTAGAAGCCATTCAAATCCTGTAGAAGGGGTAATTGTTAAATGACAGACGACGACAAACTTTGACGTCACTGTGTAAAATGTTCATTATGGTGCACGCGTGCAAGCGAGATAGTGAGATATCCCTACTACGCACCCACTTTTCCTCATACCAACATTTAAAGTCATAACTGCAGGCACGTTTCTGAACCAATTTAGGTTGTGTTTAAATAAAATGGTTTTTTTGCGTATCATTTTCTGTTGCTTATAAAATAATGTATAAAATTCAATATAGGAAACTACCCTATTTGAAACCGTCTACGCTGACATTTAAAGAGTGTTATTTTCATGAAGCTTTTTTGATATACTCCCTAAGATATTTAAAAGAAAAACCGGTCAAGTGTGGGTAGTTTAATAAGCGAGTTTGCGACTGCCAAAATATATGACATAGCCGCCTTGATTGCGTTGACGTAGAAGTTTTACTTTTTGCTACTTTAAAAGTTACGGTCCGTATTAGGAATTCGTTTCACTTTATACCTCTGTCCTTTTCTGAGAAAAATGGACTTCACAGTCGGAAATACAGACAGATGGACGGATAACAAAGTGATCGTATAAAAGATCCGTTTTTCCTTTTGAGGTACAGAAAACTAAAACATTAAAAAGCGAAAGCCATTTTCAAATATTTATAGACCTAGTAATATACAACGTGTTACAGAAAGGTGTGGTCATATTTTAGGGTCATTACACACTCCTTATAGTAAGTACCTATGTACCGGATCATTTTAAACCAAGACATCCTAAAATTTCACGTTAATTTTAATCACTCGTTTATTAAGATCGATAAGATTGATGACATCACTCTTAATTATAATGAATGACACTCACTTTTTAATAAACTTGAATAAGATTTACGTAATTGTACGGACATACGTACGTAACTTGTAATTTAAACACAAAATACCTGAAAGAGACTGTTTGCTGAAGACGATATAGGTACCATCCTCTGAAGTATTATAAAGATTTCATTGTCGGGTCATCCATCTATGAATTTCGCTTAATACAGTCGACGAGCGTCTTATAAGCTATTATCAGTTGCACGAACACAAAATACCAATACATAATACTTGTTTTTAGTCAAATACAACATATTTTTTGAACTCGTAATCATACTTCATAAAATCAGAAATTGCCGAACTGACTGCGTCAAATAAATATTGACATTTGACAATTGTTTATGTTTTTTTAATTATAAAATAATTAAATAAAAGGAGGTCTATAGTATAATTATTTATTTATCATTTAGTGTTGTCCAAAGTTGAAAGTCGATATCGACATGTTACACATTCGATAAAAAAGAAAATTCTATAATTATTGTCCAAGCAATGCAATCGGATTTGGTACTATGGGAGATAAAATACTAATACCCTACACTATACATTGCTTATATTTGCCCGCCCCTTTCTATAACACGTTGTATATAGCACAAAGAAACATTTTGGGAATGCCCTTCTTCATACGGACAGGATTTGGATATTTTGATCAGTATTATAACTACGGGTGTCTACAGAACCCTGGATGCGCGAGTCCGACCCACACGTGAAGTGAATTTACAAGTTTAAACTTTATTTTTAAACAAGCTTTTGTTCGTGGCTCCGCTCGCGTGAACGGCCTTTTGCGGGATAAAACTACCATATGTCCTAGTCCAGGTCATGGTCTAACTGCGTGCCAAATTTCATCCAAATCCGTTCAGCCATTAAAGCGTGATTGACATCCAAACTTACACATTTATTAAAATTACTAATCATATACGATTTTTGACATTTAAATAGCTATTTCTTAGGTTTACGCGAATATTACTCATTGAAATAAAACTAGTTTATACGGATTTTATCGCGGATTAATTTTTATTTTAGTCCCGACGTTTCGAAAGCTTTTCAGCCTTCGTGGTCACGGGACCAAATCCGTATAAACTAGTTTTATTTCAATGATTTAAATAGCTCTAGAAGCAATATTTATAGACTTCATTATTATTATCAATTATTGCGCAATAACATTTTTATCCATATTTAATCGAAGGGCCGAGCGGTAATGTTCCAAAAAACAAAATTTAATTGAATTTCGGGGGGTAATACTGCCATATAACCTTAAGCTTGCGCGTAGATGTCTGAGAAATAAAAAGTCGAGATTGTATTCGTAACGGTGTAATTATGTTTTTTTTTTATAGCACAGGCCGGCAACAGAGCAAGTGGGTCACCTGATGGTAAATGATATCCATCGCCCATGTATGCCCACAATACAAAAATAATTATGGGCGCGTTGCCGACCTTTAAGGAAAGGGATAATAATTAAGGGAATGGGAAGGGGACGGGATTTGGGCCTCCGGATATCTCACTCACCATACGAAACGCAGCAGCAAGTTACTTTACGTCGGTTTTCCGTGAGATAGTGGTATCGACCCTGACGAGCCGGCCCATTCATGCTGTAGACAAGTGTCTACAGCGTGGCTCTACCACTCAAAAAATGTGTATCTTATTAATTAAGTACTGGGTGTGGCCTTAGGCGAAAATACCCTTATTTTACCCGACTTGAAAAGTAAGTTCTGTAGTCGACCCGTATATGTGTAAGCTTGAACGTCAATACGCAAACATAAATAAATATCTCTAATTAGAAAAATCTAACATAAAAATGGGACAGATTGTAGGCCAGCAGCTCAATGAAAGTAGTATTTTAAATGAAATACTACCTGCTAAAAACTATAATTTTATGTGTTTTACGTGCGTATTAGTAACGGTGGTGACTTGCTGTAATAGTAAAAAGGTGCCGTACCGAGTAACTACCACACCTTTGATAAATCACCGGTTATTTTATACCAATAGTTATTTTTATGGTAGAAATTTCTTAATTGAGATTTTTCTTTACAACTGAATAACGACTCTGATAACGTGGTTAAAAGGAACAACAGGGTTTTTGTAACATATTGTAGAGTAATATATAATTATATTTTCACTTATACAACGTGTTATAGAAAGGGGCGGGCAAATTTAAGCAATGTATAGTGTAGGGAATAAGTATTTTATCTCCCATAGCACCAAATCCGATTGCATTGCTAGTACAATAATTATAGAATTTTCTTTTTTATCGAATGAGTTACATGTCGATATCGACTTTCAACTTTGGACAACACTAAATGATAAACAATGATACTATAGACCTCCTTTCATTTAAGTATTTTATAATTTAAAAAAACATTAAACAGTTGTCAAATGTCAATATTTATTTGAGGCAGTCAGTTCGGCAATTTCTGATGTTATGTAGTATCATTACGAATTCAAAAAATATGTCGTATTTGACTAAAAACAAGTATTATGTATTGGTACTTTGTGTTGGTGTAACTGATAAAAGTTTTTAAGAGGATCGTCGACTGTATTAAACCAAATTCATAGATGAAGGAACCGAGAATGAAGTCTTTAAAATGCTTCTAGATTGTGGTACCTATATCGTTTTCAGCACACAATCTCTTTCAAGTGTTAATTTGTGTTTAAATTACAAGTTACGTACGTATGCCCGTAGAATTACGGGCATCTTATTCAAGTTTATTAAAAAGTTAGTGTTGTACATAATACGATCATAATAAACGAGGGATAAAAATTAACGTGAAATTTTTGGATGTCTTGGTTTTGAAAAGATCCGTTACCTATGTACGAATTGTAAGGTGTATGTAATGACCCTAAAATATGACCACACCTTTCTGTAACACGTTGTATAGTCAATATAATAATAATATTAGCCCTGAATTATATGTTCACTGTTGGGCACGGGCCTCCTTTACGGAATGAGAGGAGTTAGACCTTAGTCCACCAAGCTGGCCTAATGGGGGGCAGACTTTACATACCTTCGTAATTCTTACAGAGAACTTCTCAGATATGCATATATATGCATATCTTTACGATGTTTTCTTCACTGTTAAAGTAAGCAATAATTAACAATGAATACACACGTAACTTAGAAAAGTCATAGGTGCATGCTCTTGGGGCTGGTTGCGAACCTGCGACATTTACGTCTCGACATTTCGTGCCAATCCCCACTGAACAATCGCTGTTTTTTAATATTTTCAATCTATCAACATGCTCTTTCTATAAATTATTAGTAGTAGCCTGTATCTCCGACTTCTAAACAGGTTTTAGTTTAATTCTAGTTAATAGAATATACCTCAAATATGGTACCATTTAATTTTGAAGAAAAAATACCACATCTACAGGGGTGAAATCGTGATTAAAACACTAAAACCTAGCTTTTATTGCACTGATTTTGGTGATATTTTCATTAATGCTAGAAACACTATGTATGTCTATAAATATCCATAAATGTTGGGCGTATTTGCCTTGTAAATCTATTTATAAGGCAATTAAAGCTTTTAACTACAGAATAAAATAATTAGATATTAACAAATCGATCAAGAAATCTACGTCTTATCTGAAATATGAACGTTGAAATCAAAATTTACTCACTCTAAATATTATTCAGGCAATCTTCATCAGTCATTTTCTGATAAAATAAAGTTGATTTAATTTTGGTTAAGAATAAATATAATAAAATATACTAACTATATACGAGACGTCCGCGTCGCACGAGGTCCGCGGACCGACTGGCTTCTCCACTACTATTCCTAATTCAAAAGCTTAGTTCTGAAACTGGCCACGCAACGTTGAACCCCCATATATACGCTGAAAGCCCTTCTATTAGTGTAATAAATTGGGAGTAAAGGGGACGAGGAGGGTCACGTAAAATTAGCCGTTCGTTATCACTCCATAAGATGAACATTATTTGATTTTTAACTTTATTTCTTTATCACGAAGGTAGTTTTTTGATTGAAGCGTTGTGGTTTTCAGCCAGCAGACGATGTGTTAAAAGAATTTGAAGCTTTGTTTCTGCAGTTTTAAAGACTAATTTAGAGTGGCATGTCTGGTAAAAGCCACAGGTTTTCGATAAGTTCACGCTGAAAGTGCGCGTTTAAGCCATAATGAATATTGACGTAACTAAAACGTTTCAACAATGTCTTAATTATCCATCGAAATAAGATGACAAGAAACGTAACTCAAGCGAAATGACCCCACCAAAACAATGTGCAAAGGGGTGGGGATATAAAAGTCTGTGCAGGTCGTTCATTCATCAATTCGTAAAAATTTATTCAAGATCTCTAGTTGACACTTAACACGTCAAATTTTTTGCGTGGTGCACGTCGTATCTCAATCTAGAAATTGAATATTTAGTCATTAACTTTTATGAAATAAAGTTGATTTTAAACGTTCATACATTTTTGTTGCGTGTATGAGTGTTACGTGTGATTACCTTTGCATGTGTCAGTAAGTGGAGCCGTATTTTTGTCAGATTCATATGAGAGTTATCGTTCTAGTTATCTTCAAACTGTGCTAAGAACCATTTCAATTAAACTAGCTTTTAAACAAAAAACCTTATTCCAATCGGTCCATTCGTTTAGTCCACACATATACAAAAGGGGTTAAACTTATAACACCCTCTTTTTTGTCTAGGGTTAAGAATAAATTTAACAATTTGTTCAAGACAATAGGTATTACAGCCTTATTAATTCAGGCGGGGCCGAGAGATCCTTAATTTCTATCGCTATCTTTGTCTTACACATGGGAAAATGTATGTCTGTCTCTTTCTATACTTGTAAGTACACTTCCATCCTTTTTATGTTGTACTAGTGGTTGTCACGTGGTTCGGCTTGTATTTTTAACATACGCACTCACGCCTGTAATCTCCGACGGGGTAGACAGAGGTGTAACCAGTACACCCACATTTCGCCGAGCGTATCTCCGTCCTATGATGTGATAGGGGGCGATTCTATCGCCATATCGGGCACAATTCCAGATTCCGGGCTCATACTGAGCATTTCATAATATCACTTTTACCCGACCCGGGGATCAAACCCGAGACCTCAGCGATATTTAATTGTATTTTTAATTAATATTTTTATAGATTGAAAGGATAATTTGGTGGATCAGTCGTCCATGAAATCTGTGTACCTGGGTTCAATTTCCAAATCATTGACATTAGTCTTGGCTTGAAAAAATAATATTTCTTCTTCCACCTACCCTTATCCCACTCGCAGTGGGGTCGTCACAACATGCTTTGTAACATATATTACAGAAAGATTACGTGACGTCAAACCCTCTGGAGGAAAAAAATATTATTTACCAGGGGTAATGATTTCTCTCAGTCGTATTAGTAAGGAGGCAGATCCTGCCACTAAACCGGGATAACACCAGATAGAAAGAAATAATCCGTGGGCCAGTGGGCGAGTAACCGGCTGCGAAGCTGGAGGCCGTGGTTTCAATTCCCGCACTGAGACAAATGTTTGTGTGATCCACAAAGAATTGTTTCGGGTTTGGGTGTTGTGGGATGGCAAGTTCCTTGTAGTTCCTGATACCCACGATACAGGTTTACCTAGAGTGGGGTCAGGACTATGTGTGTGACTGTTGAGTGTATTTATAAAATTTATTTATTTATTATTCAATACTATTAGAGTCTTATTCATAATAAAACGCTTATCGAAGGTATAAACCTTCATTAGTTAAAACGTATTTTAAGCCTATAGAACGTGCAATAAAATTCTTTATTCATAATCGTTTGATAAAGCTCCGATAACTAAAATAAGTTTATCATACACAAAGTTGCCAGTTTACAGAAAATGATTGAATGATTGAATGATTTTAATATGGTTTGTCTCTGGAAAGACTGGAAAAAAACTAAATAAAAAGAAAATTGATGGAGTTTTGGCGGGAATTCTGACAGTGCGGTGGCTCTCTTGATTTAATTATTTCCTAAACTAGTTTAAAGTTGTGTTTGTTGTATAAATCATTTACGATGATGAATAGTTTATGGCGACATCAAGATAGAGAATTTAGGTGATTTTTGACCAAGGGTATCGATCGACCTTGTGCGTTCGATCCGCTTGAATAACTAATGACTTGGCAGCATGGTCTCTGATCCTAGCCGGTTCCTTAAGGAACAAACAAAAAAAAAATGAAAATTGCCATCCCATCAATGTCAAACGTCAAGAAAGGTAAACAAACAGGAGTTATAATATTCAACAAGACCTTGAAATCGACCACGCCGTGTCGCTGCGCTTATATTTCGTCGTTCTTGGGAAGAGTTGAAAATATACAATATAGTACTTGTCATTGGCGAAATGTATAATAGGGCGAAGCCGTTATGAATATAGAAAAAGTAATAAATTAAAAAACAATATGTCAGTAGACGTAAAAATAAACGTCAAATATGAAACAGCTGACCGATGTCGGCCATGTTTTTCACTATCGAACGCTTAAAATAGGTTTATAGAAGGGTTATAGCTTCTTTAAAATAGTGACACTTTATAGGAGAGTTAATGAGCGTTTTAGCGTTATTGAACGATTATGAATATCAATTTTTATCAATCATCTAATAACGGCCTTATAAAGCTCCGATAACTTATTATGAATAAGACCTAGACCTCAGTCTAGGTCTTATTCAGGCCCTCAGGCCTTCGAGGAATTCGACCACAGTATCCCCCTGCCAATGGTAGGAAAAGATTCCACAGTAACCCGGATTGCTTCTTGCCTTAAAGGACCCAGGAACTATCTTTAATACACTGATCAGGGCCACTGTGCGGTTTTGGTTGGATCCCGTCGGGAAGATTATATTTCCCGGGAGACTTAATATTTTACGGTCGGTGAGTCTTACTTACCGGCTACCTTTTTCCGGGGATGGGTGGTAGCCCTATTGTATATTTCAGTACCTATGTTATTTATGCTTACTAAATATGCGTGATTATGGCAAACACTAAGAAATTCTTCCTAAATCAAAATATAATACAATCTGTATATTTTTAACACACAGACAGTACTTCTCTATATATAATTATCATCTATCTCGCTCGCACATAAATGTACTGATTGCAGACGGTTTTAACGCTCCGATGGTTTTACTTTTGACTTCGAGACGGTTGACGGTTCTTCACTCGCTTTTCATAATATTAATTGCCTATAGATTTATGTCATCCTGGTATCTTATGAATTTTAAAATTTATCTTCAGCCGCTCGGCATTTATTTTTGATCGAATGGTCGCGGCATTCATGGCATATTCGTACTATTCGTAAAAACGATCATTGCCGAATGGTAATTTCACTTTCTACTTTATCAGTTGCTTTATAGATGTATTGTTACTGGCTTTTTGTCCTGGCCGAACGAAGCTAAGGATTGACATGATTTTTTGCATAAAGGTAATTTTAATGGGGTTTTTTTAGAAAGGCCGGGTTGGTGCATGTTACTGCTCCGCTCTCGTGGGTTATAGCGTGGTGTTATGTAGCTATGAACCATCGTTACGACAAAACAAATAATCGGTCAAGACGATCATAAGGTTACACGATCACACACAGATGCACCAACGATTAAACGTAATAAGATAATGGCTTGAGAAAATTCGTCTCGGGATCAAATCCTTCTACTTTGTTATAAAGCTTGCACACCGCGTAACGGATATCAGAGCTATCCATACTCCTTAGGGAACTGCGATTTTCCAATCTATAAAGGATCTTAAATATTGAAAATCTGAGCTGAATGTTTCAAGTGTAAAGTATACCGTTTTAATAATATATTTTTATTTTCACTAAAGAAAATACCGACATGTTATTTGTAGAACGATTAATTAGAGTACTTTTTATAGGTTGGCAATTAAATTCCACTGAAATATCATATTTATTATTTTGTTCATTTTATTTTACCAAAGTCATTTAATTTTTATATACATTATTATTATTATTTTTATTTTTTTTGCCTTTGACTACGGTAATAAAGGGTGATTAGGAATGCAAGGGCTGTTGGTTTTAATTGAACTTGATTTTAAGATGAAATCTTTTGTCCTCTTTATTTGTCCGACGAAAGTTTTTGATATTCTTTAGACAATTCAATTTTTTCAGGTTCAAATTCAAATAATTTATTCTGTAAGTTGGATCATAAAATATCACTTTTACATGTCAATTATTTTTATGCTAGATTACATTTACGACGTCATTTCGTGACTAGCCATGAGAAGAAATGCCGAAACAAACTCATGGGTTATAACCTCTTTTAAAATTATGTCTACCGAAATATGTACATATTATTTAAATAAATAAATAAATAAATAATAATAAAAAATACACCCAACACACGCATAGTCCTGACCCCACACACTAGGTTGGTCTTGGTCCCACAACACCCACCCGAAAGAAATATTTGTGGATCACACAAACATTTGTCTCAGTGCGGGAATCGAACCTACGGCCTCTCGCTTCGCAGCCAGCTCGCCCGTTGCGCCACGGAGGCTGTTGTTTAAGTATGCTTACGAAAAGCATGATGATTATTGTAAAATGAAAAACTAGAGTATTAATAGAAAAGATAAAAACATGTAGGAATATTTTTTAGGAAATTACATAAATTAGTTTTTAATTAGTAAAACACTTAATAGTTCCGTAGCCAAATGGCAAAAAATAACCACTATAATTTCGTCATGACCGTCTGTCCGTCCGTAAGTTACAGCCAATTTACTCCGACACTATTATCACTATATGGATGTACCTTTATGGTATATTTATTCGGTGAACTACACGAAAGTGTAGTGAAATTAAGAAACCCCTTTTTTAGTACATGTATCAATGTGACAACTGTTGGTAATCTTAATAAATAAAAACGAATTGGGTGGCTCTCCATATTTACATGTAACTGTTAAAAAGTATTTTAATTTAGCGACCGCAAAAATAACTTTGTTCTTTGAGAAATTACTTTTACTTATATTTCGTACCTTGTTTTTACACTGTGTATTTGACAGCCTCCGTGGCAGAGTGGACGAATAGCCCGCTCGAAACGTGAGGCCGTAGGTTCGATTCCCACACCGAGACAAATGTTGGTGTTATTCACAAATAATTGTTTCGGGTTTGGGTGTTGTGGGACCGCAAGTTCCTGATACCCACGATACAGGTTAACCTAGTGTGGGGTTAGGACTATGTGTGTGACTGTTGGATGTATTTATTTATTTATTTGTATCTTTAAAACCTTACATTTTCATTATGTCTACGGAATCCTTCATTGGGCGTGGTCAGAGACACGTACACTTCTCAGTTTTTTTATATCCCACTTTGGGTTTGTGTTCGATAAGAACGACACAAACCCTATTACATTAGGGTAAGTTGGCGAAGTGTTGGCACTTGTTGCATCTCTACCTACCCTTTCAGTGATACGTACAGGCTGACTGTTTCTACTAGCGGTGCCCACAACTACGCCTGCATTAGTTTCGGTTGGCTAGGGGTAATCATTCAGTACCTATATACGTATAATATGGATGCTTAGTTCTCGAAACTCACTTAAAAATTACATACATACGCAGTCACGCCTGTAATCCCCGAAGAGGTAGGCAGAGGTGTAACCACTTACATTTCGCGGAGCGTATGTCTTTCCCATGATTTGATAGGCGGCGAGCATATCGCCATACCGGGCACAATTCCAGACTCCGGGCTGATAGTGAGCATTTCGTAATAGAAAACCCAATATTACTTTTACCCTACCTGGGGATCGAACCAGAGACCTCAGCGTTAGTGTCAGTCAACGTGTACGCATTACAACTGCGCCACCGAGGCACTTAAAAATTATCTTGCTAATATCGTTTTTTAGCAGAGGATTGCAAACGATCAAGTGGATCACCTGATAAGTGACTTCCACCGCCCATGATCGCCCATAATACCAAACGAATCATGGTCAAGTTACCGTCCTAAAGGAATTAGGAAGGAAAGGCGTGATTTAAGCTTCCAGATATCTCACTGACACCGTACGCAACGAACGGTTTTCTGTGAGTTAGTGGTAACGACCCGGTCGAGCCGGCATATTCATGCTGTGGACAAAACTGTCTACACCGTGACTCTGCCACTTACATAAACTGTTAATTGCTTAATGAAATACAAAATCATTTTATTGTTAGCCCAAACTTGCCCCAACATAATTGAAAAGCATATTCAAATTGGTACAGATTAGCGTGTACAATGTAAGTAATAAACAAAAATCTGCTTACAATTTTATTAAAGACTAGTAGTTATCCGCGGATCTGCCCGCGTTAAATGTTTTTTTTTTTGATTAAAAGTAGCATATTTGCAAAGCTCGCCGCTCCCCTTTTGCAGATGGAATTTTCCAAAAATGTAAAACATGTACTTCATTATTTTTAATAATCATTATTTGTGCTCGATTTCACATTCGTATTCCGTTTCATACAAAGTTTAACTCCACTTTTACCCCCCTTAAAATGTAAATATCCAAAAGTCCTTCCTTAGGTGATTACAACATAAAAGGCACCAATTGCCATAGTTTCAACTTTGTATTCCCAGTGGTTTAGGCTCTGCTCGGATAGATAGATTTTTATTATTCTGCTGTGCTAAGGTCTCGGGTTCGATCCCCGATTCCTCAGGGTTCCCATTTGGGCCCTGTTTTGTTCAACATATTTATTAATGATATAAGTGAGTGTTTTTTAAATTCTGATTTCTATCTCTTTGCTGATGACTTAAAGATATTAAGGCCTGTACAAAATCAAAATGATATTAACTTATTGCAAAATGACCTAAACCGTTTAGCAGTCTGGTGTGCCAAAAATAACATGACACTCAACACAGATAAATGTTATTCAATTAAATTCACACTAAATAAGACACCTATCCCCAGTAATTATAGCATAAATAATACAACATTAAAGCAAATGGAACAAATCAGAGATTTGGGTGTAATGTTTGATAAAAAATTAAACTTTGCTCGACATATTCATAACATGATTACGAAAGGTTTTAAAATGTTAGGCTTTGTACTACGAAATTGCAAGGATCTTAAAAATGTCCACACAAAAATAAAACTTTTTAACTCCTTGGTAAGAAGTGGCTTGGAGTATGGAAGTATAGTTTGGAATCCACATTATAATATATACATAAAAAACATTGAAAGAGTTCAAAAAAGATTCCTTTGGCACATTTGTTACAGTGACCATAACTCCAAAAAACTTCCACACTACACAGATCGTCTCAACTATTACAATATCAGTAGCTTGCAAGAGCGTAGATTTTTGTTGGATATGTTATTTTTTAGAAAATTGATTTGCGGCCAACTCGACTGTCCGCATTTGACTGAGAAAATCCAAATTAATATCCCTACTAAGCTCCCACGAAAATCTAAATACACTCCATTTTATTTGAGATTTTCCAGAACTAACCTCGGTCAAAGTTGTCCCATTAACAGATTGGCTGAGCGGTATAATTCTCTTCATAAGGCTTGTGACATCGATATCTTTGCTGACACTAAAACTTCTTTTAAGAATAAAATACTTAAACACCTTAACGCAGCGCGATTATAGTTCTCATGCGTTGCACTTTTAAGTTATAATTTGCTTAATGTAACGAAAATGTAATATTGCATAATAATATACTTTGTCCCTCTGGGTTGTTCTAAGTTTAAGTTTTTGTTTGTATCGTAATTTTTTCTTTTGTACTCTCATAAGTGCATGTCGTGGTCGCCTGTAATTATGGCAACATTTATATTTAAACTATGTAAGGGATGCGGTGTATTGCATGTGAAAATGTATGTCATGTTGGCGATCCTAAAATAAATAAATAAATAAATAAATAAATATTGAGTTTTCTTCTTCGAAATGCTCAGTATCAGCCCGGAGTCTGGAATTGTGCCCGCTATGGCGATAGAGTCGCCCTCTATCAATCACATTACGGGACGGAAATAAGCTAGATGAAATATGGGTGTACCGGCTAATCCTCTGCTTACGCCTTCAGAGATTAGAGGCGTGAGGTATGTGGTAAGTAGTTAAGTTATTTTTTTATATTGCAAAAGCCGGCAAACGAGCCAGTGGGTCACCTGATGGTAAGTGATGTCCACCGCCCATGTACGCCCCCAATACTAGAAGAATCATGGGCGCGGTGCTCACCATATAGGAAAGGGATTATGGGATTGGGAAGGGGAGGGGGATTTGGGCCTCCCGATATCTCACTCACTGTACGAAACGCAGCAGCAAGCTGCTACTTTACGCCAGTTTTCTGTGAGACAGTGGTAACGACCCGGAGGAGCCGGCCCATTCATGCTGTAGACAAAACTGTCTACAACTTGGCTCTACCACTCATAAAAGTAAGTAAGTAAGTAATTAAATTAAGTAACGTCATTCTGGTATAATTTACTAGGAATACATAGATCATTTGAGGTTAACAACGCGTGGAATCTATATGAAATGAGGTTAGCAATTAATGGGCATAGAATATTATTATATCTATTTTCTATTCTATTTCTACTTGATTATACTATTTTCATTAATATATATTGCTTACTTATAATAGTAACTAGTTAATCCGCATGGCTTCGCACGGACGCAATTTTTTATATACTTGCATATATTTTGACTGCCTCGGTGGCGTACGTACGACTGAGGCTCACGCTGGGGTCTCGGGTTTGATACTCGGATCGGTTAAAAGTGTTATTGGGTTTATCTATTACGAAATGTTCAGTATCAGCCCGGCGTCTGGAATTGTCCGATATGGCGATAGGCTCGCCCTCTATCACATCATGGGACGGAGATACGCTGGGCGAAATGAGGGTGTACTGGTTATACCTCTGCCAACCCCTTCGGGGATAACATGCGTGAGTGCGCACGTATATGTATTTTGATATCGAAAACAATAAACAAACAATTTAAAAATAGTTTGTAACGGCTAAGTTTATTCGATTTAAATGTTTATAAACCGTCAAATCGTATTCAAATATGATACAAATAAACATTTTCAGCGACTTAATACGATTATAGAACGGTGAGAAAGTTGGCTCCAGCAATATTTAATATCAACCTTGACTTGTTGGAAGCGTAAAAATCTTAAACCAATTCAGTTTATACCGCCAGTCAGACGGCTAGTTTTATTGGCGCATAAAGTCGGGTGCTACACGTAGTGGTGGTACTATAAGGAGCGTAAAGTCAGTGACAGATGGTGGCGAGTGATTAGCGCTGAGTGCACACCAGTGTCGGCTGTACCGCACGCGCACAGAGCAATGGAGTCGATGTTACTCTTATATTTACAGTCAACATGTACAGAATGGTTCAAAAACAAAATATAGAGGGCGTAGACTTCGCACAACTGTAAACGTCTCCACGGAGCATGCGCCCAATTTTTATACCTACCATTTAATGAGCCATTTCCTTTTAATTATAATAATAAATTCACACATACGCACTCACACCTGTACGGGGTAGGCAGAGGTGTATCTAGTGCACTCACATTTTGCCGCGCTCATTGCCGTCCCATGATGATAGGCGGCGAGCCTATGACCATATCGGGCACAATTCATGAAATGATGTACATCCCAACAAAATGACAAATTTATATTGCAAATAAAAAAAATGCCATAAATACCCAGTTCTATTTTACATTTGACTAGTTATAAAATAAAACACTTAAAATGAGAATTAAAAAAACTAAACGAATACTCTATAGTCTCAAAAAACTAAACTAACATACAAATATTTCGTTATTTTTTTCATCCGTTGCATAGATACGAGCTGTTTCTGAAAATCTAATTAAACACGTAATTAATATAATCGTTTAATAGTTTTTTAATAGTTTTGTCTACAGCACGGAAGGCCGGGTCGTTACTGCTGTCTCGCAAAAAATCGACGTTAAGTAGCAGCTTGCTGCTGCGTTTCGTACGGTGAGTGAGATATCCAGAGGCGCAAATCCCTACCCTTCCCAATCCCTTAATTATCAATGTCGTCTAAGGTCGGCAACGTGTTCGTGATTATTCTGAGATTGTGGGCATACATGGGCGGTGGAGATCGTTTACCATCAAGTGACCGACTAGGTTGTTTGCCGGCCTAGTCTATATAAAATCTATTTAGTCGTCTATTTTACCTTGCAACTCCACACCATTCTTTGTTCTTTCCACGGTCCCTAAGGGTCTTTAAGTGTTAGAAAGAGACCACCTCTGATATCAATACGTGTGATGGAGACGGCGACAGTATTCTAGATTATGTGTACCGTAGGCTTACGCGGCGCGGGGCGTTAAAAATAGATAGATCTATAAGAAAATAAGACTTTTCTTGACAGATACTATTTATTGAACGCATTAGTGCTGAAGTTCTATTGTTTCAACGCATACAGCTTATTCATTATAGAGTGAAAGAAATATAATATTATAGCTTTTACTCGCGACTCCGCCCGCGTGACTTTCATTATCCGGAACAACCCACGTCCTTTAAAGCATTTCAACCCCTAAGGGGATGATTTTTGAGATATCGCGAAATATGTAATTGCTTATTTGTATTTAAGAGTACTCCTACAAAATTTCTAAGATTGTCTATTTAAGATTTTTGTTCATACAAAGTTACATCCCTTATTTTACTTTATTTATTGATTACTTACGTCATTAAAGGAACCAAATTTTTAAGTTATAGCCCCAACGGTTTGGGCTCTGCGTTGATGAAACAATCAGTCAGTCAGGACAAGTTATATATGTATAGATTACTAGCTGTTGCCCGCGGCTCCGCCCGCGTGAAAATAAAGCGTAGCCTATAACCGTCTCCAGGGTCCCACCTATTTCTACATCAAAATTTATCAAAATCAGTTCAGTGATTTAGGCGTGAAAGCGTAACAAACAAACTTACATTCACATTTATATTGTTAGTATGATGGTAGATACATTGACTTTTCTCCCCAGAGAGGTTGACGTCAGGAAGGCGGTCGGTAGTAATAACTACAAGCCAAATCTTTTTGTAACATGTGTTAAAAAGCATGCTACGCCGACTCCACTGCAAGTGGGATAAGGGCAGGTGGAAAAAGATCGCCAGTTAGTGTGCCAAAGGGCTAAAAAATCTTTAAAAATTTTCGATTCCTCTGGCATTGTAGGTTTTTACCGGAGATTCAAATCACCCCCCCATACAACGTACTTTGCTTAGGTCGACCGACCACGCATCCATTGTTCATGTCTTGTGGTCCTTCATGAGCGATGGAGATGACGTAGCAACCTTCAGGTGACCCACTTGTTCGTTTGCCGTCCTCTGTTACTAAAAATCATAGTCATACGCCCGAATACTGAAATTCAAACATTTAAGATAATTTTAAACATGTTGAGGCCTTCTTAGCTGTCATAATTGTATGATAATAAGTAGCAGTTAGCCGACAGATATTTAAGTAAAGTTTCAGTATTCGGATGTCTTAGGGCTTATTTCACAATGTTCGAGTAAGATGAAAATATCGTGTAAGACCATCGAAATTAGAAGACGTATTTTTGAATAAGTAAATCTTTTTTTGTTATATATGTCAGCGTGACTTATGTAATGGAACGTGTCAAATTTTAATCGATAACTAGCATTTACATGAGGTGGTGAAACAGGCGCTTAGTATAATTACTGCTACCAACAAACCAGTGCTCCAAAGGTCCATCTCCCCTCTTTATCCCAAATCTTCTAGTTTGACTTTCATAACCCGTGTACCAGGCTATCAGAAACTGCGATAGGTCAGCGCTAACCTCCCTATTGAATTATTTACCGAAAATTTCGGCACGCAATGCCGGCCTATTCCGGAATTATGAAGATGAATCACGACTTTGTTTTAAAAGTCCTTAGATTTATTTATTGCTATCGAAATTATACACAGCGACTTAGGTGATTAGATTAAAACATATTTTTTTCAATAACGTAAATTTTTTTCATGTAGAAACGAGCAGGCTGAATTGTAAGCGCAACACTTGCCCATAAACAGAAATAACACCAAACAGAACTTTGAAAGACACGGCTCTTGTCAACATGACGGGACTCGCTTGGATCACCCACGCACCGCGGCCACCGCTATCGCCCATTGCTTCTATATAAGCCGAGCGATAATACGCAAATATAAAAAGACATTGACTATGTTTCACATTTTTGTAAAATTGGCATTACAATTAACATTGGCTACTTTTGATCCTGGAAAAAAGGCATTCACGCGGACAAAAGCTAGTAAAATATAAATGTCAATAATATTGAACTATGCCCTATAGAATACTAAAAGAATAAACTAATTGTATGAGTGGTAGAGCCACGCTGTAGATAGTTTTGTCTACAGCATGAATGGGCCGGCTCGTGCGGGTCGTTACCACTGTCTCACAGAAAACCGGCGTAAAGTGGAAGCTTGCTGCTAAGTTTCGTACGGTGAGACCATCAGGTGACCCATTTATTAACTTGCTGGCCTATATTGCTGTGAAAAAATATCATCACAATTGGATCGCTCTGTGAAGTCTTGCGTTTAAAATTATACTTACATTCAAAAAAATAAACATACGCGTCGAAAAAAACCAACATACTTCGTTTCTTTCATTGGTAAATAATACTAGACTTCAGAATAATCCTGTGCAGTTGCAGACAAAAGAAGGAATCTGCGAATAAATTGGTCCAATCGGCGGCAGAACACGCGCCGTTGCTAGGCAACCGCTCCCCTTGCCCACACACCATGTACCCTCAGCCTTTGGACCAGATATAAAGCCTAGCTTAATAATATATCACAAAATAAAATACAAACGGCCTTATTCATAACAAAACGCTTAACGAAGCTATAAACCTGAGTTGTAGAGCCACGTTTCGTACAGTGAGTGTGAAATCCGGAGGCCCAGATTCCCTCCCCTTTCCAATCCCTTAATTACCCCTATACTTTAAGGTCGGCAACGCGCCCATGTCTCTTTGGAGACAATTTTTGATTATACAAAGAGTAGGTATAAGCTAATAATTTCGACAATACAATTCAGAAGCTACTTAGTTTTCACTTCTATCGGCAGTCCCCAAAGACTTTTTTTTTGAGAGTTTTTTTTTACTGTTATTAGTTGTCAGAGCTTTATCAAACGATTATAAACTAAAAAAAATATCGAACGTTCGATAAGACTTAAAATACGTTTTAACTACTGAAGGTTTTTTTATTTAATTCATAGTCCGGCAAACGAGCAAGAGGGTCGCCTGATGGTAAGTTATCTCAACCGTCCATGTACGTACGCCCATAATACCAAAAGAATCATTGCCGACCTTAAAGGAAAGAGATTGGAAACAGGGTTTGGGCGTCCCGATATAACACTCACAGCAGCAAGTTGCTACTTTACGCCGGTTTTCTATGAGGCATTGGTAACGACCCAAACACGACAAAAGTGTCTACAGCATGAATGGGCTAGCGTGGCTCTACCACTCGAAAGACAAAATTCTTCCAAACAACCTTAAATATTAATTAATATTTTGAAGGTATGTGAAGTCTGCCAACCTGCTAGGGTGGTGAACTAAGACCTAACCCCTCTTATCAGAAATAGGATGTATAATATAGGGTCAGTAAATAGAGCGATAGAGGGAAAAAAGTTCGAAGAGATACGGCGGGAGTCGGCTCCATTATTTGATTTGAGATAAATTGTCGGCGATAAACGGAATATTTCCATGGAGCGGACCCGCTAACCTATTTAATGCGGAATTTATTCTTGTTCAGGAGTCGGGAGTTCAGATCGCTGCAGGACCTGGGGCTTTACCAATATATAATAGAGAATACTCTGTGACCACATAAACTCGTAATGCGCCGGCTTACGTTAACTGTGTGAAATCAAGCACTTACTAGGTCCCTCGTATGCGCGAGGCCGTCTGGGTTGGTACCACCTCATTGTATATTTCTACCGCCAAACAGCAGTGTGTAAGCACTGTTGTGTTCCGGTTTGGAAAAATTACTGGGCATTCTGAGACTTAACACCTTATGTCTCGGGGTGACGGGCACAGTTCAATGCCTTGCAGTGCTTTGTAGTTTAAAATCTCAGTGGTGTTGCTTCTATTTATGGGCAGGCGTGGCGCTTACCATCAGTAGACCTAGTATAAGTTTTAATAATTTTCCTAAACGATGAAAGAACGACTGCCTCGGTGGCGCAGTTATAATGCGTACGCGTTACTATTACGCTAACGCTGAGGTTTCGGGTTCGATCTCCGGGTCGGGTAAAGTGGTATTGGGTTTTTCTATTAAGAAATGATCAGTATCAGCCTGGAATTTGTGCCCGGTATGGCGATAGGCTCGCCCACTATCAAATCGGGGGGACGGAGATACGCTCGGCGAAATGTGGGTGTACTGGTTACACTTTTGCCTACCCTTTCGGGGATTACAGGGGTGAGTGCGTATGTATAAAAAACCTTAGTCATGGGGACTAAGGTTTTTTTTAGATCGTATAAACTTCCGCGTGATAATTACTGTGTGAAATGACGGGCCTTATTTTACATAGCCGTATGTATTAACTTATATCTACGTTAAATGCGTGGAATCAGTCCACATGACATTTGTTAATTGTTTGTTAGTTAGAATAACTAAACGAGTATGTAGACAGTCTTGTCTACAGGATGAATGGGCCGGCTCTTCCGAGTCGTTACCACTGTCTCACAGAAAACTGGCGTAAAGTAGCAGCTTGCTGCTGCGTTTCTTACGGTGAGTGAGATATCCGGAGGCCCAAATCTCCTTCCCTTTCCCTTAATCCCTTTCCTATAAGGTCGGCAACGCGTCCATGATTATTCTTGATGTTGATACTCCTTTGATGTTAAGGGTCACGCCTGAATCTCGAAACACTGCATGACACTGGACTGCGCTCGTCACCCCGAGACATAAGGTGTTAAGTCTCATAATGCCCAAGTTCACTGGCTTGAATATCCTTCAAATTGAAACACAAGCGCTTACACACTCTTGCTTGGCTGTAGAAATAGACAAAGCTGTAGTACCTAATCTGACTGACCCTCGCGTCTCGCATTTGAAAGTTCTACTGTCTAATAAAATGTACAAGGTTTATCCCATAATATTGTAGCCATTTTCCCCAAAATTCTTTTGACAGAAAGCTCTAGATCTTTGCTGACTCCTAGACCTATTCACGTCATCATTACAGCTGCCTATATTCTTAAAGAAATTTGACCTGTACATTAAACCATATAATACACGCTAATATGACCTTTATCGCTTAGTAATAAAGTCGTAAACCTAATGTGAATTTTTATAAAATTTCCCTATATTACCCGTTACTAGAAATTAAGTTTTATTCTTATTCGGTTAGAGTAGAATTTCGAATGTGTGTTTAGAATAAATTTGTTGAATATTACCATTGGAGAGTTTACAATGGGATTTGAACTTTAGTTCCTTTAAAATAAGGTAGATATTTCTATGAGTAATGTTCAGACAATATAATGGGGTGACCATATCTGAGGTATTTCTGTGACTGCATGTAATGAAATACCTAAAGATGACGCGATAGGTTATCAATGAATTCTTATTATACTCCATTTAGATATTATTTTCTTCACTTTCTTTGGGAGAACTGTAGGTGCCGTATTTTCAAAGAATTTTGTAGAATAAGTTTATGCGATTTGAGTTTGGTATTCTATTCTATATCGAATGGTAAGTGGCCCACGTAGTATCAAAGTTTTCAAACCGTCCTACGGCTTCACAAAAAATTGTTTCGCGTTTGGGTGTTTTCTTCGCAGAGGGGTTGATGTAAGGCAGGCGGCCGGTCGTAAGTACTGCACGCCAAATCATTCTGTAGCATGTGTTAAACATATTGCGTCGACCCCACTCCTTAGCTGTCTATTTAGGACAGGATTCAAAAGAAAAGACAAAAGCGTACCCGCAGACTCCACGAAACAAGCGCACCCGGAAGAACATCGTTGGGTTTTAGTCCGTGGGAGTCGGACATAACCGCCCCGGTCGACCATACGGTGTTGCGGTACCCATAAAGGGCTAGAAAACATCATTAATATACAATATATAACAAAACCCCTGTTGGGCGTTTTAAGCGTGATATCAAAATCGATATTCAAACGTAATGAAATAACTGTCATACAAAAATCAGACTATAAATATAACCATATTAATTTTATTGTTTTTGAACCGTATTGCGATTGATTACCTCTGCCAGAGCAATGAATCGGAGCCAGAGCGAGATAGCAAGTTTGGCGTCTACGTGCATCAGCGTGCGCGCCCGGCTACGCCACTACGACACATGAGTCAGCTGTTCATCACTTTTCAGATGAAAATAACGTAAATATGTTAATTTTTCTAAGCTACCTGTGTAACGATAATATCTCGCTTCTGTTTATTATAATTTTAAATTAAATCTTTTTATTAAGCTGTCTATATTACTATCTTCACCAACTAAAAGGGCCAAAAGGGTTTTTGTTACATACTGTATATGTAAATATTTATGAGTTTCCAAAACTTTGATATTGTTAATCAACCACGCCTTAACTAGCTGAACGGATTTGTTTGATGACATGACCTGGAATAAGACAAATGCACTGTATATCCTGGAAATCAAAAGCTAGTTGATTTATAAAACTGTAACAGCAGACTCAAACTTGGATATTATTATTTTTTATTTTGATTTTTACTGCAAACGAGCAGTGGATCACCTGATGGTAAGTGATCTCCACCGCCCATGTACGCCCACAATACTAGAATAATGCCGGTTTACTATTGAGTTGGTTCTGAAAAGAACCCTTTCGATTTTGGTTCTGGTAAGAACCGTTTTGGGCCATTGTGGCAGAAGGATTAGTCACGTCGCTCCAATATCTACTTTTAGTAGTTGATCTTGGAGCGGTGTGTCCAGGGTGCGCCGGGCGGACATGCATAATTGTCGAAATATAATCATTCATACTTCACCACTCGGGGAGGCTCCTTCTATGCACCACATATCATCATTTATAGCCATTGACACGATAGAATAAGACTAGAATAATCATGGACGCGTTGCCAACCTTATAGGAAAGGGATTAAGGGAAAGGGAAGGAGATTTGGGCCTCCGGATATCTCACTCACCGTAAGAAACGCAGCAGCAAGCTGCTACTTTACGCCAGTTTTCTGTGAGACAGTGGTAACGACCCGGAAGAGCCGGCCCATTCATCCTGTAGACAAGACTGTCTACAGCGTGGCTCTCCCACTCTAAAAAAAGATTAGTCTAATGATTATTTTGCTTTTGTATTTTTAGATTCGGGTTTACTTTATTTAAAAATTATTTAGTACGTTTACAAGTTATTTAAAATACATGGTCACAGTATGTAGAGACCGCGTGCAGCATTCCACTGTCGTCAGTTATTTAATAAAATGCCTGGGACGTGCCCGCGCGCGAACTCCTCAAACATAGATATGTTATAGGCAAAGTAGAATCTTACGACATTTTAAGGAAAAGCTGAGCTAGCACGAATAACTTGCGAGAACGTATGCGTATCGAAATGTCAAAAAATTGTTTGAACCTTCATACAAATGATAGCGTTCTCGATTCGAATACTTATTCGTAAGTTGTTCGTGCTCGCCCCCCAGACCAGTGACAAGGAAATTATATTACAGAATACATACATACGCACTCACGCCTGTAATCCCCGAAGGTGTAGGCAGAGGTAACCAGTACACCCACATTTCACCGAGCGTATTTCCGTCCCTTATGTGATAGGGGGCGAGCTTATCGCCATACCGGGCACAAATTCCAGACTCCAGGCTGATATTGAGCATTTTGTAATAGAAAAACCCAATACCACTTTACCCGACCCGGGAATCGAACCCGAGACCTCACCGTTGGTCTCAATCGTAACGCGTACGCATTACAACTGCGCCACCGAGGCAGTCACAGAACATATTACAGAATGAATTCATAAATTGCCCAATTGATGTACAAATTGGTATTTAAACCATCTACGCAAATAGAAGGATGTTATACGTTCGAAGGCTTTCTGTTTATGGCTTCGTAGCTCTCAAAGGAGTAGTTCAACTTTATTTTTCTATTTGTTTCTCTCCATTTCTAAGAGCGTGTTTCTCTTTATTATAGTTGGTTATCTCTTAACGATGTTAAAAATACATACTTTTAAGTCTAAGCTATCAAGTTGCTCTGATTTTAAGCGTCACGCCTGCCCATAATCAGTAGCCATATCACACATAACTCTGGATTACAGAGCACTGCATGACACTAAACTGCGCTCGTCATCCCGAGACATAACGATGTTAAGTTTCATAATGCCTAGTAATTGCATTTGTTTTAATGTAAACCTTTAAACCGAAATACAACAATGCTTACACACTGCTGTTTGGCGGCAGAAATAGACAAAGTAGTGATACCAACCCAGACGGCCTCTTGCATACGAGGGACCTACCACTTAATAAAACTGGGAATTTTATTGTAAAAATGCGGGTAAACTAGCGAGCAAAAGCTAGTATTTATTATATCATTTATTTGGATGTGTAATATGGGATCGTACGTATGCTTGTTAGGCGTATATTAGAACCCTAAGATTGCGAATGCTTGACAATATTAATCGCCATTTTGCGGAGAGGTTTAGCGCAAAATTGGAACCGTCGCCGGCAGCACGGCAACCCTGGATCATAATTGAAACCGGTCGCGCAAAGAATATTTACGCAGAGTAGTCTATCTAATGATACCAGCCCTGAGGGGCGAGCGCGAACAACTTACGAATAAGTATTCCAATCGAGAACGCTAACATTTGTATGAATTTTCAAAAAAAAATTGACATTTCGATTCGAATACGTTTTTGCAATTTGTTCGTGCTAGCCCCTCTGATTATAACAATACTAGCTTTTGCTCGTGGCTTCGCCCGCGTGAATAGACTTTTCCGAAATAAAACGTAGCCTATAACCGTCTTCAGGGTCCCATCTATCTCAACATCAAAATTCATCAAAATCGGTTCAGTGATTTAGGCGTGAAAGCGTAACAAACAAATAGATATTTTTTTTCATAAAAAGCTTCCTATGTTACTTCTTATACCTCCAAGAATATGTGTACAAAGTTTCATGATGATCGGTTAAGTAGTTTTTACGTGAAAGCGTAACAAACAAACTTACATTCACATTTATAATATTAGTATGATGTAACAAAAACCCTATTGGGTATTTTCACCGCGACTATGTTAAGCAACGATAGCTCAGCAGGGAGTGATACAGACTGTCAAAGTGAAAGGTGCAGGTTTGAATTAACCCAAAGAGCATACACTAGATGGTCAGTTCTTCGTTTGCGAGAGGATGCCTGGGTTGGTACCATAACTTCTATTTCTGAGGCCAAGCAACGGTGTATAAGCACTGTTGTTTCGGTGGCGCAGTTGTAATGCGTACGAGTTACGGCTGAGGCTGAAGCTGAGGACTCGGGTTCGATCCCCGGGTCGGGTAAAAGTGTTTTTATGTTTTTCTATTACGAAATGCTCAGTATCAGCCCGGAGTCTGGAATTTGTGCCCTCTTTCACAGAGTTTTGATGGGGTCATTTTTTGCTTCAGTTACGTTTCTTGTCATCTTATTTAGAGGCTTTAACCTCTGTAGTATTTTGTCTACGAACCCTAGAATGATGTAATTTTATCGACGTAGTTTTACCCGAGATATTTGACGTCGCTTGTTATCCCTTTCGCACTCGAGATGTCTTGTTGTATGTGCTAAGCCCGCAGGTGAGGTTGTCTTTGGTCCTAAAATCTTGCTAACTCTCTTACAATCCCTATAACTCTATCAAGTCTATAAATATAATAATCTTTGCTGAGATACGAGCGAGGTCACCGGTGAAAGATAGTACTCGGTAAGAATGCAAACCCACATTTACATGGCGACGGAAAATATCTGTCTGTTTACTAGCCTTTCCTCGAGGTTCCGCTCACGTGACTTTTTATATATCGCACAGGAATGTAGGACAAAGTAAAAATATATGCCCTGATTCAGGTCATGGGCTACCTACGTGCCAAATTTCATGTAAATCCGTTCAGCCTTAAGGCGTGGAGAAACGAAAGCTGAAGCGTAGTGGACTAAGCGCTGTGTTTAAACACTGCAACCACTTCGAATCCGTATTGACGACTTCAGGAAATCGGAAATCGGATCGAATACGCAACCCCTCATACAAATAGAAATACAGCTATTACTGATCGATATTTGTGTGAATCTTTGTTGTTGGTGTTGTTACCACTGTCTCACAGAAAACCGCCGTAAAGTAGCAGCTTGCTGCTGCCTTTCATGCGGTGAGTGAGATATCCGGAGGCCGAAATCCCCCTCATCTTCCCAATCCCTTAATCACCCTTTCCTATAAGGTCGGCAACGCGCCCATGACTCTTTTGGTATTGTGGGCGTACATGGGCGGTGGAGATCACATACCATAAGGTGACCCACTTGCTCGTTTGCCGGCCTATGCTATAAAAAAAAAGTGTCATTTTCCTTTAAGGTAGTGGGACAGTATATACTACAGTGCTAGTAATTATTTATTTATTTTATATCACAAAGAAATTTGGTGAATTAGGGGGGTTAATAAATGAGTCAACCGGCATGTAAGCCGCATTTATAACGTTCAACAGACGAGAGCTGTGGACATATGATTATATTAGAATTTCATTCGTTTAGGAATTAATTTAATAAAGGGAAATGACTTTCCAATACCAAGTAGAGAGCACGTCTTAAATTAAATAAGTAAAGACATAAGCAATCAAGCATCAGGCGCGCGTCAATATCGGCGCGCATATATTCTACGAACTTTGTATAACCTAAACGTCAGAAAACTTGGTGGTAGGCCCCTCGTATGCGTATATTTTTATGATTTCATTGATTAAAATCATTAAGAAATACATGCGTCAAACCTATTCTTCAACCGTCGAGGTAACATCAGAAGGCTAGTTCTCGTAATTTTAAATGTTCAAAATATCATTCCGATCTAGTCTCAGCGTCAAGAAAGTTGCAAATGGCATTCTCTTAAATCAATAATCAACGTCAAATGTGAACATAGATCGTAATGAGATTGAATGTAGAATAAAAGTTGACTGAAGCCAAAATGGTATAATGCTACTGCTAATGCTAGGTGCATTTGACGTTGATTATTGGTTTAAGAGAATGGCATTTGCAACTTTCTTGACGCTGAGACTAGATCGGAATGATATTTTGAACATTTAAAATTACGAGAATTGGCCTGCAGGTCCAGTGTAGTCACTTTGCCGTACCAGGATTTAAAAAAACAAAGTACACTTTGAATTATCTATATTTATATACAAACTTACATATACGTTACTTACACATATAATTATAGGTAAGTTGATGACTTAGTCCCAAATATTATCAACAAGTAAATAAAAATACTATTTTCTATACATCCTTTGTGTGATTAGAACTGGCTGAGAAACATATTTGAATAGTTATCTCTCTTTTCCACTACAACAATAAATATAATGCTATCTTTATCTTAAGCATTTCCCCGAATGATATCAGATTTACAAATTACTTCCTTTTTCTGACACAATAGGGATTATTATAGCTTAATCTTTAGAATTAATTGCGTAATCCGATTAATTTTAATAGATTTGTTCGTCCCGCTCACACAACAGCTACAGAAATAGCGCCGATTCTTTCTCGCATTTTTAATCCGATGTTCCAATTTCAAATACCACATTCATTTCGCTCGAACACCAACACAAAAATAATGTCATCTCTTTCTCAGTCCGTATTCCAAATTAGATTTTAATAATAATGACGTCGATTATCCTTGAAAAGCGAACGCGTAGCCATCTCCGAAGCTGTGTGGGCCTTTGTCTGCAACTTCGTTTTCGTGGTACTGTGAACGAAAAAACCTTTTATAGATCCTTTGAAGTTATAATATCCTGGTACTTGATGAATTAAAATAGGGGCTGCTTGGCTGCGAGAATTTATTGTGGGAGGGGGGAGAGTGGATAAAAATAAGTTTACTTTGTTGGAATAGAAAAACAGAGTTCTCCTTTATAGGTATATCAGTTCATTTGTGCATGTATTGCATGTGTTCGTGAGCTTATGTCATCAGGCCGGCATAATTCTGACAACCGCAGAGGAACGCATTGTCTCTCAACTGTCGACATTATGTCCGAACTGCACTGGCCTAACCATCAGGAGGAGTGTAGTCACAGATTCCCCTGTTTTAACATACCTGGCCATCATCATTCCTTAGGTCCTGTGCCCTCCAGTTCTGCACGAAATACTGGCCGCCAGCTGGTCGCTGTTCACCCTCGTAACCCTGCAAATACGAACATTTAATGATTTGCCATATACCTAATATTGTCAAGTGGCATAAATCAGTGATTCCTTGTTTTTTTATTAGCTTGAGTGACGAAACGAGCGGGACGCTCGCCTGATGGTAAGCGCCACGCCTGCCCATTAACAGAAGCAACACCACACAGAACTTTGAATTACACAGCACTGGACTGCGCTCGTCACCCAGAGACATAAGTTGTCAAGTCTCATAATGCCCAGTAATTTCGCTGGCTTCAATGTCCTTCAAACCGGCACACAACAATGCTTTAACACTGTTGCCTGACGGCAGAAATAGACGGCGCGGTGGTACCAACCCAGACGGCCTCTCCATACGAGAGACTTACCACCTTGTAAGAATGATATGTTCTTAGACCTTCATGATTAGAAATGATTTCTTACTTATCTCAAATTGGTGATTCTTCTAAGTAAATAAATGAAATGATGAAGTACTAGCTTTTGCTCCGCCCGTGTGCATGACCTTTTCCGGGATAAAAAGTAGCCAATGTCCTAATCCAGGTCATGGTCTAATAATAATATATAATTTCACCCAAAACTAAGGCTGTTAAGGCGTGATTGACTATCAAACATCTAAATTAACAAAGTCACAAACATCCAAACTTTCATAGTAGGATAGTGTTACCTGGTTTTGCCTCCAGTTCTGCTGAGGCTCTGGTTTTTGTTGGTTATACTGCTGTTGCAGGTTGTACTGTTGCCTTTGCTGCGTGTATGCTTGATGGTTGTAATTATCTAAAGAAAATAAACAAAATTGTTACTTGTCGGACCCGAGCACCGAGGGTTTCTCTGTACAACATGCTTATATTTTTACTATTTTTATTATTTGTTATGATTTCAGCCGACTTTCAGTTCAAAATATAGAACTCTAACTTTAGGACAAGATTGTGTAGGCTTCTAGCTGTTCCTTATATTCTATTTTTACCATCTTTACAGATAAATTTGAGTTTTGAGCAACAGAGTTTTGATAGATCTTCCATACAAAATGTGTCAAATTTACTGCGAGTAAGTAAGTAAAAAGTCGGTAAGGAGAATATTGGGAACGGCTATTAGTAATACGGAAGTAGTACGAAACCCTTAAAATGCTGGAAGTTTTGTAGAATTTTTTATTTTATATGCGAACCTTGATTTTGCGGCGGCTGAGGTTCAGGACTTTTTGGTATGTGACTCCCTTCGAGGATCTACAACAAAAATACGAAATTATATGGACTATCACTATTTTATTTTCATAATATTTTTTAATGATTAGCCCATGGCGATTAACCACATGACATCAAAAAATAATCCTGAAATAAAGACCAATAATCATTTTTTAAATCTTAAACTATCAGGTTCATATAAACACAAAGAGTTTCACCTGAAAGCCCTCCTTGCCGTTCATGCAGCACAGTAGGCCTAGTACAAGTTTTAATAGTTTTGTAAAACGATGAAAGTTTTCGTTTTATCTCAATACGTCAAATATTAGTAGCCACTAGTGGGGATTATGATGAATTAAAATTAATTATATGGTTTATTTTATTTCATAATAATACAATGTGAACACCTGCATACCCGATAAGATCTTCATAAGAATTTCGAAGGTATGTGAAGTCTGCCAACCCGCATTAGGCCAGCATGGTGGACTAAGGCCTAACCCCTCTCATTCAGTAGAGGAGGCCCGTGCCCAGCAGTGGGACGTGTATAATACAGGGCTAGTATTATTATTAAATAAATAAACAAGGATGATGATGACTTGCCCGTTGGTGCCATTGTACTGGTAGACGCCGACCTTCGAGTTCAAAACTATCAGGATTACATAAACACAAGGAGCTCACCTGGAACCCTTGCTTGCCGGCCCTGTATTTGAGCTTGACGACCTGCCCGTTGGGGTCCTTGTACTGATAGGCTCCGACCCTTGAGCCGTCAGGTTCGATCTGCTCTCCTGCAGCCAAACCGTTGTCTGACGCGTACTCAAAACGGAAGCTGCCCTCTGGTGGTCAAAAAATCATATTTTTGTCTGATCGTCTTCTAAATAGCTTGTTGGTAAAATCAGATTTCTGACAAGATTAGAACCTACAAGTATCTTATAAATCCTACTATACTACCAATATTTTCCTAATTTCTTCTTTCTACTATCCTACTCCCTATTATTCTACTTTCCTAGTAATACTTAGTGTGTGAAAGTTTTGGTGTTTGTGAAATCGGCTGTTTATTGATCAACGGTTAAACGGATTTAGATGAAACTTAGCACACATGTAGACCATATCCTGGATTAGGTACTAGTCTACTTTTGATTCCGGAAAAAGAAAAGTGGCAAAAGGTGGTAGAGTATAAATGAACTATGTCGTTACATACCAGATGTAAGAGCTTGCTTGTGGTGCAGGATGGAGGCTTGTTGCTCCTTGCTTACCGGGTACGGCAACCGCCACGGGTCAGGCTTCGATTGGGACGACGAAGGGTTGATCGAATTGGGTTCTGCAAACATTATCATTAACATAGTCATACGTTCATCAGGAATTCCGTGCATCTCTAAGTAATACCTATTAATAATGTATATACTATGGAACTTGTGGAAGTATTTCTGTTCTCTTAGGCGTTTTTGTCATACGTCTATTATTGGTATCAAGTTTAATAGCTCGCACACAATACAACACAGCATCACTTACGACATCTGTTGTGCTTTAAATCTGGCTATTCTAGTTGTAAATGTCCTTTTGCCCAAGTTTGAGATCTCCTTAGTTCATTATTTTGTCTCCCGCTTTGCTATGGTGGGAAGTGGACAATTTATATTTTCAACTTACTATTTGAGTAATTTCGTTGCGGGACCAAGGCAATTTAGCATTCAGAGACTCGCCGAGCTTCACAGCTTCGTGTCAACAAAAATGCGTGCCAATTTTGAGCCTGGTGCAGAGGATTTACAGTGGCGGGTGTGTGAGCGGTATAGCCTATCTCTAATATTAAAACAGCATCATTAGTTGAAAGCTAATTAGTAGGTTAGGTGATATTTGTTTCGAATGGAAACCGACCGCCATTCATAATTTGGTGATAATCAAACATAGACACTCTTTCCTGCCTGAAACGCGACTCGCATGCATTAGGCTAGTGCAATACTGGCGCTCGTCGAGAAATTCTATTCGACAGTCACTTGTCATTATTACGACGAAAAAATATTACCTCGCCAAGCCTCTGAAGGTGCGGATGGTCCAGGTCCAGGAGGTGGTCTCCATGTCGGCGAGTAGGTACTTTGTGATGTGACGTCAGCGGCCGGTGTGAATAGACTGTTCTGGTATCCATCTACCTGCAAGAAAATGGACTTCTTCTAATGAAGTATTCCGACTTCCGACGCTTGAGTTAAGGGCATCAGTAACGCTCAATGTCAAACTTACAATTAAATAGACAATTTGACAGCTCCGTGGCGCAGCGGGCGAGTAGTCAGCTGTGAAGCGAGAGGCCATGGGTTCGATTCCCACACCGAGACAAATGTTTGTATGAACCACAAATATTGGTCTCGGGTCTGGGTGTTGTGGGACCGCAAGTCCCTCGTAGTTCCTGATACCCACGACACAGGTTTACCTAGTGTGGGGTCAGGACTATGTGTGTGACTGTTGGGTGTATTATTATTATTATTATAATAAAAACACCAATGACCCGCGTGATTGACACTTGTTATTTTATAAAATACTAGCTTTTGCTCGCGGCTCCGTCCGCGTGAATAGACTTTTCCGAATTAAAACGTAGCCTATAACCGTCTCCAGGATCGCAACTATCTCTACATCAAAATTCAACAAAATCGGTTTATGGCCGTTCCCTATATTCTGTCTATCGACAGTTTTGCTTACTATCGATAGTGTTTTGACAGATCTTCCATACAAAATGTGTCAAAATTTTATGGCCGATAAGCAAATCAGTCGATAGACAGAATATTGGAAACTGCCATTAGTGATTTAGGCGTGAAAGCGTAACCAACAAATAGATATTCTTTTTTCACAAAAAGTAATTTATGTTAGGTACTTCTTATACCTCCAAGAATATGTGTACAAAGTTTCATGATGATCGGTTAAGTAGTTTTCGCGTAAAAGCGTAACAAACTTACATTCACATTTATAATATTAGTATGATTACAATAATAATTTATCTTCAAAGGGGTTGATGTCAGGCAGGCGGCTGATCGTAAAAACTACTAGCCAAATCTTTCTGTAACATGTGTTAAAAGGAAGTTTCGGCATTACCACTGCGAGGGTGGCAGGAGAAGGTAGATATTATGTTAGATCATCTTACTCTGTTGTTGGCGGTCTCCCAGGCGCGGTGTATCGGTTGGAAGAGCGCCGGTCCACGGACCTGTTATAAACAGTCTATTTCGCATTTTTTCTCGAACCACGCATACATTTTTGAAGTGAAAACTTCTGAAGGCGCGTTGGGCATTTTTTGCGATGGGAAATAACCATTGAACTCGCGACACTGTTACCGAACCTCTGTATATAAGTATCTACATATATTGGCCCCGTTTAAAAAACGAGAGTTGAGTTTGTGTTGAAATATATTGGTAATATAACTATATATAATATAAGCATATATTGTGTACATAGGAACAACATTGATATATATTCAAGTCGCAACTTTTCGAATCGAAAATACCATTTTTTTTTCTACTGACGATAAAAACAATACACGTATAATTGTTCAAGTTTTCACTTCTGTCGGCGCTCCCGGAGTGCCACTGGTTTTTTTTATCCTGGTAAAGTGACTACACTGGACCCGATGTACAGTGCAGTCCAAGAGACATTGCGTCCCTCGACCGTCGGTAGAATTATGCCGGCCTGAAGTTACTAGATATACACTTACTGACCCCGGAACGCGACTCGTCTAAACGAGTTACCTACTATTATCTTTCACCATGTTTACGGTGGTCGCTTTACAGACGGATTAACCAGCCTTGTATTATACACGTCCCAGTGCTGGGCACGGCCCTACTCTATTAAAGAGGCCTTCGACACCGTACTGTGGATTGGTAGACTTCAAAATTCTTATCAAGAGTTCTCAGATATGCAGTCCTCATGATGAATAATAAATACACACGAAATTAAACGAAGCCAAAGGTTTTGACCGCGACTTTTTTAGACAGTCCGAACAGGCCGCTGTTTCTTAGGAATATTTATTATTCAGGCGCATTAAGTAAATAGTAATTAGAAAGCGGATGCAACACAATAATAATTATAAATGAAGCAACACATAGCGCGGACCCAACCATGCAACACGATGAACTAGATTTCGTAACATCTAATCAACGTTACATTGTGTAGGGTGTATATAAAATAGATTGTGACTGTGGGCTCTCTTATATCGGGCAAACTAAAAGAAGCATAGGGACCCGCGTAAAAGAACACATAGCTGATGTTAAACACCGACGCTCTACAAAGTCTGCAGTTGCTGAACATTCAGAGGAAGGCTCCAAATATTACCTTAGATTTGACAAACCACAAATCCTTACCAAAGAACACCGATTCCTACCTAGGATGATCCGCGACGCTATTGAAATTAAAAAAACACCCAAATTTCAATAGAACGGATGGTTGGAAGTTTGCATAAGCCTGGGATCCAATTATACATCTAATTAAATCGGAACCCCAAAAGCCCAACTGCCAGACCTTAAGACACTGTGAGCTCTTTCTGCGTAGATCGGACTAGTGTCAACTAACTTTTTAAATAATTAAAAAAGAAATGTTTAATTCTAAAATGAAGCTAGGCAATGTAAGATTAACTTTTCGAGACGACCTACACCTCAGTCCCGTGACCACAAATGCTGTAAAGCTTTTGAAACGTCGGGACTAAAATAAAAATTAAACCGCGATAAAATCCGTAAAACTAGTTTTGTTTCAACGTTACGTTGCTCATACCCGAATATTATTCTCAGGCAATGGTTATGGAACTCTTCTTTCCCTAAGGCCTTAGTCAAATATAATAATCAGCGAATCGAAAACGTGGCGAGACATTGTTTTTTGTAATACATGGGGTGTGGGGTCGCTTGATAAGGTTTATACTTTCTGCCACTAAAATCCTAAGGGAATAGAGTCCTACTAGTATTTGAGAAAGATCCAAACTTTGTTTTGAAAGTTTCAACGTGTTTGTGAGTTTGGATATTTGTAAGTTTAGATGATTGTGAGTTTGGATGTTGGTGTGTTTATGATTTTGCGGATGTTTTTAATCAATCAAGCCGTCTGTTGAATTGATTTGGGTGAAATTTGGAACACAGATAGAACATGTCCCGTATTAGGGCATTATGCTAATTTTTATCTCGGAATAAGACACGGTCACATTGTGTTTACATGCGAGCAAAAGCAAATACTGGATAATAAATATAATAAGCAAAGTTTTTTTAAATACTATGACTTACATTTTGTCTGTACGTTTGTGGCGCGTAGTAATCACTCTGCGCATGCGCCGTAGTCACCACAAGACACCAAAAACATATTAACTGAAACAAATAGTCGAAGTAAAAAATCAGTTATTCAAAATGGAATACGTGTTGCTAATTTTTATGGGCAGACAGCAGGCTGAGATAATTGGCAGATGTGGCGCTTATCATCAGGTAACGTGCTTCTGAAGTTGAAATCATTTGTATTTACTTATGTTTTTTTTTATTAGCTTGGATGACGAAACGAGCAGGTCCTAAATCTAGTTTAGTGGAAACCTATTCTAAAAAAAGTAATTGGCGCCGCTGCCGCCGCCGCCGCCGCTGCCAAAAGCTTGTCACGCTATCTCCTTCGAAACCGCTGGGGGTATGGGGTCGAGACCGATACCAATCGATGCAGAAGAATGTGGGGAAGAAAGTAAGATATATCTCATATTCGTCGGACTTTAAGTTTTTTTTTATTTTATGTTTTGTGGAAAAACATGGGCAACGCCCCTAGTATTTCTTAAAAAAAATCAAAATCTTAACGCTATTTTAGGTATTTAATTTTGTTTTAACTCACCCGCATGTTATTGAAGCGTGAGATCAAATAGTGCACATGTCAGGACACACGGACAGACAATGTCCACATTATGAAGCTCCGCTATATATAAGTTTAGCAATAGAACTACTGAACCAAAAAATAACCGGTCTTTCGTGGGCTCGCGGTAGGATACGAATGTATAAGTGTTAAAAATACATTTTAAAGATAGTATTTTCTTCCGTACGTACTAGCAGCTAGACAAGTAACTGCGCCATTTCCCCTAAGTCATTCAAATTCAAATTATTTATTCTGTAAATTGGATCATAAATATCACTTTAACATTTCAATCATTATTTATGCTACATTACATTTACGACGGCATTTCGGGGTAGCCATGAGAAGAAATTTCCATCCCATGATGTGAAGACGAACATAGCTAATGATTTTCGCTTTACTTATAAACAGACAGCCTCCGTGGCGCAGCGGGCGAGTAGCCGGTTGCGAAGCGTGAGGCCGTGGGTTCGATTCCCGCACCTTGAGAAATGTTTGTCTGATCCACAAATATTTGTCTCGGGTCTGGGTGTTGTGGGACCGCAAGTCCCTCGTAGTTCCTGATACCCACGAAACAGGTTTAACCTAGTGTGGGGTCAGGACTATGTGTGTGACTGTTGGGTGTATTTATTTATTATTATTATTTATAAACTGGTTCATGTCCTCTGAAGTTTTACATATACTTAATTGCTTAGCTAACAATATCGCGCAAGTTAAATTGGCTTAGTTTTCAGGAGAGAGCAAAAACTGAATATTTTTTATGAACATGTGTGATGTAACCAATGAGCTGCGCGGTGAAAGAATTATTTGAATAACGTGCTTTGTATGGTTAATTTAAATTATTGTGTAAATTTATTGGATACGCGGCAAAAACAATTTAGGTATCCAATGACAATATCACATGGCCAACTTTCGAGTTACGCGGTATTGTAAGCTAAACGACGATATGGCGAGTGAAATTTCACCAGGAACGGCAACATAGGTACCTAATATATAAATTAAATTTACTTTTACAGTTTTTTTATAATTTCACTTATGCCATTTTACTTCTCGGGGGCTAATTCATTTGTAATGATCAATAATAAATTCGTCAAAATTTGTGTACATTTTACTATTACAAGTTTAAAGTAATTTTCTTATCGGCTTACTTCTTCTTCTTTCTTGGTGAATGGCGACGAGCATAGAGTGTAGCTATTCCGCCAATGTGACGTGGTGATCGGCTTACTTATCTAAGCGTAAACATAAATGTCGGAAAAAACGTCGGAAAGCGACAGATTGTTATCGGTTGAAGTATAACGCCTCATTGGTTTAGCATACTAAGGCTGAGAACCGAGAGGTCCTGCGTTCTATTACAACCCAAATTTCTCAGCAATTATAGAAACACATTAGTGTCGTAGCAGCGTACTAAGTAAGGCTGAGAACCGTGAGGTCCTGCGTTCTGTTACACCCCTAATTTCTCAGCAAATATATAATATTCATGATTTAATGCATATAAAATGCTAAATAGTGATTTTCAAAAGCATAATTATTAATTCCATTTCATTTAGTGCAGTTAGTTCCTGGCATTCGCGACTAGCGGTACTCGCTCCAGAAATCTGTAATTCACACTTTTGTGTGTTTGTACTTAACAGTTTTTGGTTTTGCTCAATAAACATTAGGTGAAAAAAAAGTGTGTGTGTATTAGTGTATACACGTAAGAAGTGAAACTTCTTTATGTTTATATTTAAATTATTATTGTTTTTATTTTATTATTACAATTAATTGATGTTTACTAGATTAACAGCCGTATTAATTAATAATTGCTAGTTTTAATAAAATTATTTACACTCACTGATATTTACAATCAAAAACTAAGGTTAACCTGAAATAACCTTGAAAAAAATAAATACAGTAATCACACCCACGTGTTGAATGTATTAGAAAAAAGGTTTAATTACTTACTTCTGTTAGAAATCCACTGGAATTAGAATAAATATCTTTTATTCTTTTTGCCAATAACTTTATAATTTTTTTTTCGCTAATCACTTAATTGAAATATTATTTTTCACGTCACTACTGAGTTTCAGAAATAAATAAGGCGCGTAACAGAAAACGTGATTTAACATAAATAATTTAAGGTGTGTTCCACTGAGCGCTCAATACGCTCATGCTACGTGTATTTAGATTGGATTTTGCTCATTGTGAGCGCACCTTTAGAAATCAAGATGGCGCGTAACGCAAAAATGTTACCCAGAAACCAAGATGGCGCGTAACAGAAAAACGTTACACTTTTTTTTACCTCCTATAAAATTTCTCCCATACGCCGATAAAGAAGTTTCACTTCAAAAATAACTTTTTTTAAAAAACAAGCACGCTTCACAGTTCGATTCCCAGGTCGGGCACTACTTGTGTTTGGACTTTCAATTCGAAAATTTAGACATTCTGCCCGGCATTTGAATTTGTGCCCGACATGGCTATAGGCTCGCCTCCTATCATGGAACGGAAATAAGATCGGCGAAATGTGGTTACACCTCTGCCTACCCCTTCGAGCATAATGGGCGTGAGTGCGCACGTGTATTTTATGCAGCTGAACAAAACGTGAATAAAATTATACTTACCTACATCGAAATAAGATGACAACGTAACTCAAGCCAAAAAATGACCCCACCAAAACTCTGTGCAAGGGGGTGGGGCTATAACAGTCTGTGCATAATAATCTCTAGTTAACACTTGATACGTCTAATTTATTGCGCGGTGCAGATCTCGATCTCGTCGTATCTCGATCTAGAAATTTAATATTTAGACATTAACTTTTATGAAATAAAGTTGATTTTGAACGTTCATTAATTTTTCGTGTGATTGATTACCTTGGCATGTGTAAGTCTGTGGAGCCGTATTTTTGGCAGATTCATATAAGAGTTATCGTTCTTGTTATCTTATTTCGATACTTACCTGCAATGAAAAACAAATAACATAAATTAGAAAAAAAATGTATCCACCTACAGTGTTAAGAAATAAGAATCCAGCCTCCGTGGCGTAGTGGGCGAGTAGCTGGCTGTGAAGCGAGAGGCCGCGGGTTCGATACCCACACCGAGATAAAATGTTTATGTTATCAACAAATATTTGTTTCGGGTCAGGTTTTTTCTCCCCAGAGGGGTTACCGTTGGGCAGACGGCCGGTTGTAAAAACTCCAAGCCAAATCTTTCTGTAGCATGTGTTAAAACACTTGAAACGCATGTTGCGCTAACCCCACTGCGAGTGGGGTAAGGGCAGGTGGAAGAAGAAGAGATAGCTAGCTAAGAACCGTCTTTAATTATGGCCAACCCCAATATTCTGTCTATCGACAGATTTGATTACTGGCAGTAACATTTGTATGGAAGATCTATCAAAACACTATTGATAGTAAGCAAATCTATCTTTATTTAGAACTAGCTTTTGCTCGCGGCTCCGCCTGCGTGAACGGCCTTTTCCGGGATAAAAAGTATACTCAGTAAAAATGTAGCTTTCTAACGACAAAGGAATTTTTGAAATCGGTCCAGTAGATTTTACGTTTATTCGTTACATACAAAAATACAACAAAATCCTCTTTATAATATTAGTATAGAAGTTTAGATAGAGAACGGCGATAAATCAGCTTTCAAACAAAAACACAAAAATCAATCACGTCATTTTAGTGCTACTTTGCCACAGACCGGCCAAAAAATGTCAGGGTTAAAAATGCCCGCGTTACTTTGTAGATACAATTAAACACGTATTTCAGTAAGTTGTGGCTCAGCAGGGTTGCTGTCGTGATCACTGCATGTAACACAATTATTGAGTGCAGCTGACCGCAATAGCCACCTCCGGAACGATGACTAAGAAATTGCCAATCAATAAATATGTTCCACCGATCAACAGAGCTGCATTTCGTAATAGAAAAACCCAATATCACTTTTACCCGACTCTGGATTGAACCCGATACCTCTTCACAGCAGTCGTACCCCGTACGCATTACAATTTACAACTGCGCTACTAATAGTCCGGTCAAATTTAACCAAAAAATAGGGGTGAGGTTATAATAATTCACACTTGGCTGAAAGTTGGTAGGATTGTTCAAAACACCATTAAAAATGAAATGTGAAAAGTCCTCATAGATCCGACATCGGGAATTTCGCGATTTTTAGCAAAACTGTAAGTTTTATCATAAAATTAGCTTAGACAAAAATTGTAGATCAGATAATTATCTATAAAAAATGTCTGAATACTTTTTCCTAAGAGCTACCGTTTTTGAGATATAACGCTTCAAAAAGTTGAAAGAGTAAAAATTATATTGGGTTTTTCTATTACGATATGCTCTGTATCAGCTCGGAGTCTGGAATTTGTGCTCGGTATGGCGATGGGCTCGCCCCCTATCACATAAGGGACGGAAATACGCTCGGCGAAATGTGGGTGTACTGGTTACGCCTCTGCCTATCCCTTCGAGGATTACAGGCGTGAGTGCGTATGTATGTATATGTGCGCAACAAATGGACGAATAACTTAATATCACGCCGACCGATTTTGATGATTCCCTTTTTATTGGGAAGGATGTACTTCAAGGGTAGTTTGATGAGAGTTTGGTTAGGTTCTGTGTTTTTATTTTGAAGTCGGTTTCTAAGGTTTGATAAACGTTATTTTGTACATGTAAGTATGTCGTAGTCTGAGACAAATACAAGGTGGTAGGTAGGTCCCTCGTTTGCGAGAGGCCGGCTGGGTTGGTACCACCGCTTTGTCTATTTCTGCCACCAATCAAACAGTGTGTAAGCACAGTTGTGTTCCGGTTTGGAGGATATTGATGGCAGTGGAATTACTGGGCATTATGAGACTTAACACCTTATGTCTCGGGGTGACGAGCGCAGTCCAGTGTCATGCAGTGCTTTGTAATTCAAAGTTCTGTGTGGTGTTGCTTCTGTTTATGAGCAGGCGTGGCGCTTACCATCAGGCGAGCGACCTGCTCGTCTCGTCATTCAAGCTAATAAAAAAAAAATGGTTTTCTTTCTTTAAGTGATCCCATCACCGACGATGGTTGTGAAGGGTATTTGGGCCTCCGGAAACCTCACTCACTGTACCAAACGCAACAAACTGCCACTTTACAACGATTTCCCTGATTGAGCCGGCCCATACACGCTGTATTGATCCACGGAGGCATCGTACCAAAGCTGAAAAACGTGAATTCTTGGGTTCAATTCCCAGGTTGGGCAAATACAATTCATGTTTGTGTTTTAGATTCGAAAAATCACTCAGGAATTTAGCCCGCGTATGAATGTGTGCCTAGTATGGCGATAGGCTCGACTCCATCACATTATGGGGCGGAAATAAGCTCGGCGAAATAAATAAATAAATACACCCAACAGTCACACACATAGTCCTGACCCCACACTAGGTAAACCTGTATCGTGAGTATCAGGAACTACGAGGGACTTGCCAACCCACAACACCCAGACCCGAGACCTATATTTATGGATCACACAAACATTTGTCTCGGTGTGGGAATCGAACCCACAGCCTCTCGCTTCGCAGCCGGCTACTCGTCCACTGCACTACGGAGGCTGTCAAATGTGGGTTTACTCGTACCTCTGCCTAATCTTTCGGGAATATGTAAATATAAAAAGCGAAACCAAATTCAATCAATACTTTATTAACGATTCAAAATATACAACATCCATAATTCTTGTGGGATTGAGTTCTACATCAAATAGTCTGAAACCCACGGTGACATTTCACTCGTGTACTTGGTCGGTGGGATATCATACGGGATTACAAGACGGTTCTTACTACCCTCTTCCAGTGGGAAGAAATCTTCATTTATCTGTGAAACATAAAAATATTAATAAAATATTCTTAGAGAACAGTGATGGCTCAGCGGGAAGTTGTATGGATTGTCGAGACGAAAGTCACAGGTTCGAAACCAGCCCTAAGAGCATACACCTCTAACTTTTCAAAGTTACCGTGTTTATAAATTGTTAAATATCGCTTGTTTTAACGGTGAAGGAAACATCGTGAGGAAACCTGCATACCTGAGAAGTTCTTCATAAGAATTTCGAAGGTATGTGAAGTCTACCAACCCGCATTAGGCCAGCGTGGTGGACTAAGGCCTAACCCCTCTCATTCAGTAGAGGAGGCCCGTGCCCAGCAGTGGGACGTGTATTATACAAACCTAGTATTATTAAAGATATTTTTACGAATTTTTTATTTGTTGGAAAATTTACAGTATATATTTACAATATTAATAGAGAATACAGTTTAAAAGGCCATTTACACGATATCACAAATATTTTTGGGGTTTTCGGAAGAATTCAGCAACTTTAGCGTCATAGACATAAATTTAAATAGAAGACAGACGCGACGTTGTTGATAGAGTCCCAGGTTATTGGCTCAAATCAGCGAGTAAAACTCATTGAAATAAAACTAGTTTATACGGATTTTATCGCGGTTTAATTTTATTTTAGTTCATAATTTAAAATGAAGGTAGGCAATGTAACATTCGACTTTTCGAGACGGCCTACACGTCAGTCTCTCCCGTGACCACGAAGGCTGAAAAGTTTTCGAACCGTCGGGACTAAAATAAAATCCGTATAAACTAGTTTTATTTCAATGGGTGAAAGTCATTTAGCTTGTTACTCACGAGGAGCCGCGGCAGGAACAGAACCCCGGCCTCGTAGCTCATGAGCCTGAGCGCGGCGTTGCCCTTGTTGATGGAGCCCCAGGCCGCTTTGCTGACGTTGGCTGACGTCAGCAGGTAGAAGGCAGCTCGCTTGTTGTCTCTGGACACGCGTGTGTATGACTTAATGTGAGGCATCGCGCGGTCGCGGCGTGTTGATGTGGCTCGCCATTGGCTGGGACAAAAAAAAGTACATTACTAGCTGTCCCGCGCAGTTTCTCCCGTAACTACAGCAGCTCCACCTACCAGGTCCAATTGTGAATCTAAACCATCCAGGGCGCCACCCAAGCATACAACGCGCAACGCATACAAAAAAAAAAAATCATTGAAATCGGTCCAACCGTTTAGGAGGAGTTCAGTCACATACGCACAGTATAATCTAATATATATAAGATGTAACAAAACCCCTGTTGGGCATTTTAACTGTGATATCAGAATCGATATTCAAACGTAATGAAATAACTCGCATACGAAAATGAAACTTATTACTTAAACTTTAATTTATTTATTGTTTGTAAACTGTATTTCGATTGATTACCTCTGCAAGAGCGTACATCAAAAGCGCCGCGCCCGGCATCAGTCAGCTGTTCATCACTTTTCAGATGAAAATAACATTTTTTAAATATGTTCATTTTTCTAAGCTACCTATGTAAGGACAATATCTCGTTTGTTTACTATTTTTTTAATTTAACTTTTTATTAAGCTGTCTATATGTCTATCTTCACGACCTAGAAAGGACCAACAGGGTTTCTGTTACATACTGTATATATTTTATACAACAAGTTACACAAAGATTTGAGCGGTAGAGCCACGCTGTAGACAATTTTATCCTCGACCGGATCGAGACCAGTGTCTAAAATCGACGTCAAGTAGCGACTTGCTGCTGCGTTTCGTACGGTGATTGATATCCGGAGGCCCAATCCCTACATCCTCTTCCGAATCCCTTGAATATCCCTTTCCTTTAAGGTCGGCAACGAGCCCGTAAATTTTATGGTATTGTGGTCGTACATGACCGGTGGAAATCACTTGGTATCAAGCATGTATTTTACAAAAAATGTTATAGAAAGGTGTGGCTAAATTTGAGCAATGTAGTGTACGATATAAGTACTTCACCCCCGTAGTATCAAATCCGATTGCATTGCTAGGACATAAATAAAGCATTTTCTTCTTATCGATTGATTAACATGTCGATATTGCAACTTTGGACAACACTAAATTATAAACAACTAAGGCTTTGTCTCACTCTAACATTATTATTCTAATTAACTTTAACGTGTAATTTTAGGATACCTAGATTTTGATAAAATCCGGTACATAAACACTTACTGTAAGTTTATGTAATGGCCCTAGAGTATGACCACACCTTTCTGTAACACATTGTATAGAGCGCGTCAACCCAATAAAAATAAATGATATAGTGCGCGTGGCTTTTATTCTTAGAAATCCTCGATGGTAGTTTAAAAAAAGGAAACTTTTAAAACGCTGAACCGATTTCTTTCATAGCTTTAAAGCATTTCGATTTAATCAGAATTCTACAAAAAAACGCATTCAAATCACTCCATCCATTTAGGCGCTACGACGTCACAGACACACACATACATAGAGACAGATAGACAAAGGGATCAAACTTATAAAATCCCTTTTTTTTGACAGGTGTTAAAAAGTTATTCAAGACGTCTGTACTCGAAGTGGGTACAGATATGGTGTCTATTTAGATGGTAAGTTTGTGCTTACTAGAGATAATTGGTAAGCCATGTTTGTTTTGCGTGCGCATCGGCCGCGTACGGCAGGCACCCGCCACCGAGCAACCCGTCGTGGGACTGCTTCACGTTCTCTGCAATATATAAATAATATATAGAATGTTCAAGCGCAAACATAGCAAAATAACTTATTGAGGAACACGATAATATACTGTCATCATCATCATCATCAGCCACAAGACGTCCACTGCTGAACATAGGCCTCCCCTAATGCCTTCCAGGCCTCGCTGTTGGAAGCGGCCTGCATCCATCGGCTTCCTGCAACCCTTGTCAGGTCGTCGGTCCATCTCGTTGGTGGACGTCCTCTGTTGCGCTTGCCCGTACGTGGCCTCCATTCGAGAACTTTTCTGCCCCATCGGCTATCAGTTCTGCGAGCTATGTGGCCTGCCCACTGCCACTTCAACATGCTAATCCGCTGGGCTATGTCGGTTACCTTCGTTCGTCTACGGATCTCCTCATTTCTGATTCGATCACGTATAGAGATACCAAGCGTAGCCCGTTGAGCGACAGTGCGTCTACGTATGCGGCCCATTGTAAGAGGCCACGTCTCAGTCCCATATGTCATCACTGGTAACACACATTGGTCGAAGACCTTCGTCTTCGGGCACTGAGGTATTTTGGACGAGAAGATCTTGCGTAGTTTCCCGAACGCTGCCCAACCGAGCTGGATTCGACGATTGAGCTCATTCTCGACTTCTCTCATATACTGTCAGGTTACTCCCTATTGTTAATGAAGGTGTCCGAGAATGTAATGCCGGGTAGATTGAAATAATAGCCGTGCAAGTAGTAAACAAGTTGTACGCCTGGTGGGGTGACAGTTGCTTTATAAGAGAGCGCTCCGTCATTGGGAACTCAGTACTGTGAGTGTTGCGGTACCGAGAGTACTGAGAGTAGTACTGAGAATAGTACTGAGAGTACTGAGAGTACTGAGAGTAGTACTGAGACTAGTACTGAGACTACTGAGAGTACTGAGAGTACTGAGAGTAGTACTGAGAGTACTGAGAGTAGTACTGAGAGTACTGAGAGTAGTACTGAGAGTACTGAGAGTAGTACTGAGAGTACTGTGAGTACTGCGAGTGCTCTCAGTTCTCTGGGGTCTGTGTGTTGTTGGTTCTCTGTAATCAGTCACCAGTCTCGAATACATTACTACGTGGTTATGCTGGCTCAGTTGAACTTATTGTTGCCTAGAAGCATTCAGTTCATTCAGAATGCTCATGGGTAAAAGTTCTAACAATACAATATGTAACAAAAACCCTGTTGGGCATTTTAACTGTGACATCAGAATCGATATTCAAACGCAATGAAAACAAACTTGCATTACGAAATTTGGATTATAAAACTGGAATTAATTTATTGTTTGTAAACCGTATTCCGATTGATTACCTCTGCAAGAGCGATAACTCGGAGTCAGAACGAAATAGCAAATTGCGGCGTCCACGTACATCAAATCATGGGCGCAGTGCCGACTATATAGGAAAGGGATTAAGGCATTGGGAAGGGGAGGGGATTTGGGCCTCCAGATATCTCACACACCGTGCGAAACGCAGCAGCAAGTTGCTACTTTACGCCAGTTTTCTGTGAGACAGTGGTAACGACCCGGTCGAGCCGGCCCATTCATGCTGTAGACAAAACTGTCTACAGCTTGGCTCGACCACTTATTAAGTTTATTTTTATTATCATTACGACTCACCTAGCGATGGATAGATGAGTTTCAATTCAGGCGGCGTCGACAACATCTGTGATTGGTTCTTTATTTTTGTAAAATTGTGAAGGAAGTCACCCGTCAGCCACAACTGAAACAAACTTTTTTTACACAACTGATTGAGAAGATGAGCAAGTTGTTCGTCTGAGGTGATGCCAGCTCATGAACAGTAGCAACATCACTCAGAATTTTGAATAAAGTAGTGCATACCACTGCACTGCGCTTGTCATCACATGTGTCGGATATGTTAAATAAAATAAATAATACATACATGCGCACTCACGCCTGTGATCCCGAAGGGGTAGGCAGAAGTGTAACCAGTACACCCGCATTTCGCCGAGTGTATCTCCGTCCCTTATGTGATAGGGGGCGAGCCTATCGCCATACCGGGCACAAATTCCAGACTCCGGGCTGATACTGAACTCTTCGTAATAGAAAAATCCAATATCACTTTTACGCACGCGTACGCATTACAACTGCGCCACCACTTATCACATCATGGGACGGAGATACGCTCGGCGAAATGTGGCTGTACTGGTTACACCTCTGCGTACCCCATCGGGGATTACAGGCGTGAGTGCGTATGTATGTATAAAGTGTTAATAATAATAAATGAAAATGTAACTGGCTTTAATGTCGGTCAAACTGGTACACATGTGGTCCTCACCCTGGGTTCCTTGCCGTAGCTGCCGAGGCTGCTGGCCTGCGCGAGGAGTGTCCAGCTCCGCTGCTCGCGAGGCGGCACGCAGCAGTGTTGCCGCAGCAGCGTCCCCACGCGAGCGAGCGCCCACTCCATGTCGAAGTGAGACCCTGGCACGGACGCTACCAGGAACACGCTGACAACATTACTCTTATTCATTAAACTATACCACACGTCGAGTATCACTCTCTATTCTAAAAAAAGTAACTGGCACCGCCGCCGCCGCTGCCAAAAGCTTGTCACGCTATCTCCTCCGAAACCGCTGGGGGTATGGGGTCGAGACCGATACCAATCGATGCAGAATAATGTGGGGAAGAAAGTAACATATGTCTCATATTCGTCGGACTTTAAGTTTTTTTTTTATTTTATGTTTTGTGGAAAAACATGGGCAAAACAAAGCAAGCAAAATGTCTATTATACAATTTCATCGTTTGATATAAATTAATCATACTAATATTATAAATGTGAATGTAAGTTTGTTTGTTACGCTTTCACGTGAAAACTACTTAACCGATCATCATGAAACCTTGTACACATATTCTTGGAGATATAAGAACTAACATAGGATATTTTGTATGAAAAAAAAAACAATTTGTTTGTTACGCTTTCACGCCTAAATCACTGAACCGATTTTGATGAATTTTAATGTAGAGATAGATGGGACCCTGGAAACGGTTATAGTAATATATTTTTTGTTAAAAGATACAAATAATACAACACAGAGATTTTTATGTAATTATATCTGTATTAAAAAAAAATGTTACAATTTGTTGAGTCACTGGTTCCCAAACTAGGTCAATCCTGTATTTTGGGATACCAGTTTCTTCCCATTAATAATAATTATACATTTTTAATGCTGATTATTAATTACAATTATGATTACATTAAATTTAAATAATTCCTCATCAAGTAAATGTGTATATATATATATATATATATATATATGTGTGTGTGTGTGTGTGTGTGTGTGTGTGTGTGTGTGTGTGTGTGTGTGTGTGTGTGTGTGTGTGTGCGTTTATGGCTCTACACTTTTTTTTTTGGTTTTTCACAACCATCGATACTCACTTAATATGGCTGAAGTCGCATCTCTTGACTCTCTCTACGTAGTAACTGAGTTGCGGCATGTGATAATGATTGAGGTACCTCAGTAACGACCTCTTGAAGAAAGTTTTCGATTCGCCATCGCACGGCATCGACTTGGCGGGTAACTCCGGACATTTTGGACTGAACCATAGTCTATAATGAAAATGTACAGCGTTTTATTCATAACATAGACTGGCAAGCGAGTGGGTAACTTGAGAATTAGTAAGTCAGAATGTAATTATAAATAAACTTAAACAAACTAACAATGAAGAGCAGTAAAAATAGATAATAAATCGGTAAACTAATACACTAATAATATTTTCTCCATTTTAGTCGATAACATGTTCTAAACACAGCAATGTTCAATAGTAATACGTGGAAAATGTCGTGGTTGTTACATTTACTAATTTGTATATTCTAAATTGTGTAATATATATATATATATATTGTTATAACGTTTATAGACCATAACAAAGAAAAAAAAACGCCCAAAATACTAAAATAATTAACGGTAGCCAGCGGCTTGGCTGTGCTCTGGCATTGCTGAGGTCCATGGGCGGCGGTGACCACTTACCATCAAGTGGGCCGTCTGATCGTCTGCCTATCTAGGCAATAAAAAAATCATACCAATTCACATGTGGTAGAAGTGAAACCTTTAAGAATATTGGCTTCAATATAATGAGACGAATGCAAAATATTGGGAAATGTATAATGCTTCCTATCTCATTTGATCCCGTGTTAAAGCTTATGAATTTATGTGTCTGTCTCTTTTTATTGCGTACACGTATACAAAACACCACGGTTGTTGTGATGCCTTTTCTCAAGCTTTGTACTACGCAAGCGCGCACAACTGTATAATGCTTCCTATCTCATTTTCTCCCGTGTTAAAGCTTATGAATTTATGTGTCTGTCTCTGTTTCGTTTCATCGACTTTTCGTTTCAGCGATATTCAAATCACATCGATGCTAAAGAAGTTTTCACTTCAAAATACATGCAATATTGAGTGGCGGCGCGCATCATGTTATAATAAACATTAAACAATCTATATTATAATAATAATATCAGCCCTGTATTATACACGTTTTATAATGTACTAATGGGAGGAATTAGGCCTTTGTTCACCACGCTGGCCTTTTTTTGCCGCGGGAAAAGTCCATCTTACGGATACCCTCCCATCTCGGGGGTGGCGGGATGATTATGTCGGGCTCACCAGCCTACTGACCTAGTACATCACGTAGTACACTTCACCACGCTGGCCTACTGCGGGTTGGCAGAATTCACACACCTTCGAAATTCTTATGCAGAATTCTCTGGTATGCAGGTTTCCACACGATGATTCTTTCATCATTAAAACAAGCGATATAACAATGAATACACACGTAACTTAGAAAAAGAGACGACTGCCTTGGGACTGGTTACGAGCCCATGACCTAGATCTCGATAGTTCGTACCACTTCCCGGTAGACCATCGCCGCTTTCCGACAAAAAGCTTTCTTTACGCGCCTGTAACGCCTGTAATCGCCAAAGGGGTAGGCAGAGGTGTAACCAGTACTCCAACATTTCGCCGAACGGATCTCCGTTCCCACGATGTGATAGGGTGCGTGCCTATCACCATACCGGGCACAAATTCCAGACTCCGGGCTGATACTGAGCATTTCCTAATAGAAAAACCCAATACCACTTTACCCGACCCGGGGATCGAACCCGAGACCTCAGCGTTAGCCTCAATCGTAATGCGTACACATTACAATTGCGCCACCGAGGCAGACGCTTTCTTTACTATATATTTAAATATATATATTCTCACCCTTGCGTCCTGTTCTCCCAGTCGTCCAGGTACAGGTTAGCGGTGGAAATGACCACGCGCATAGAACCGTCTTCATAGCAGAGAATCATCATTTTCCTTTAAACAATCATACATAGAAAGAAATATGTATTTATTATTGCATCATGTGAAGGTAAAGGCTTTACACAAAACATAAATTAACAAATGGGGTAGTTGACTAGATTTTTTTAATTATTTAAATCAATAAGTTACGTTACTCAAAATCTATTGCAGAAAGAATTTTGTAAATCGGACCAAAAATAAATAAGTTAGAAGCCCTTCAAATCTTGTAGAAGGGTAAATGTCAAATGACAGACGACGCAAACTTTGACGTCACTGTGTAAAATGTTCATTATTATGCGTGCAAGCGAGATAGTGAGATATCCCTACTACGCACCCACTTTTCTTCATACAAAGTCATAACTGCGGGCACATTTCTGAACCAATTTTGATTGTGTTTTAATAAAAGGGATTATTTTGCGTATCATTTTCTGTTGCTTATAAAATAATGTATAAAATTCAATATAGGAAACTACTCTATTATTAAATGAGACGTAGCCGAAATGGTGTTCCATTTGTTACGTGAGGCATATAACCTGAGTTACCCGAGTGGTAGAGCCACGCTGTAGACAATTCTGTCTACAACATGAATGGGCCGGCTCGTCCGAGTCGTTACCACTGTCTCACACAAAACCGGCGTAAAGTAGCAGCTCGCGTTTCGTACGGTGAGTGAGATATCCGGAGGCCCAAATTCCCCTCCGCTTCCCAATCGCTTACTTATCCCTTTCCTTTAAGGTCGGCAACGCGCTCATGATTATTTAGTATCGTGGGCGTACATGGGCGGTAATGATCACTTACCATCAGGTGACCCACGTGCTAGTTTGCCAGCCTATACTATTAAAAAAACCAGCAGTGGGTTGATGTGGGCTGATGATGATTATGAACAACAATTTTACGAAAGTTAGGTTTTGCTAAAATTAAGTTTGTGAATATTATGTTTGTGAAAGTTGGGTTTACGAAAGTTAGGTTTGTCAAATATATGTGTTAAAGTTACTAATACTAATACTAGCCCTGTATTATATACGTCCCACTGCTGGGCACGGGCCTCCTCTACCGAATGAGAGGGGTTAGGCCTTAGTCCACCACGCTGGCCTAATGCGGGTTGGTAGACTTCACATACCTTCGAAATTCTTATGGAGAACTTCTTAGGTATGTAGGTTTCCTTACGATGTTTCCTTCACCGTTAAAGCAAGTGATAATTAACAATTAATATACACGTAACTTAGAAAAGTCAGAGGTGTATGCTCTTGGGGCTGGTTTCGAACCTGCGGCTTTCATCTCGACAGTCCATACCACTCCCACCTGAGCTATCACTGCATTTTTAAATGTGTTAAAGTTAGGTTAACGAATATTATGTTTTACAAAAGTTAGGTTTGTAAAAGGTTTGTGAAAGTTAGGTTTACAAAAGTTAGGTTTGTGAAAGTTAGGTTTTACGAAAGTTAGGTTTGTGAAAGTTAGGTTTTACGAAAGTTAGGTTTGTCAAATATATGTATGTTAAAGTTAGGTTAACGAATATTATGTTTTACAAAAGTTAGGTTTGTAAAAGGTTTGTGAAAGTTAGGTTTACAAAAGTTAGGTTTGTGAAAGTTAGGTTTTACTAAAGTTAGGTTTGTCAAATATATGTATGTTAAAGTTAGGTTAACGAATATTATGTTTTACAAAACAACTTTACTTTGCCTTAATTTGACCACACCTTTCTGTAACACGTTGTATTTCAGAGCCGAAATACGAGCAAGTGGGTCACCTGATGGTAAGTGATCTCCACCAGCTACTGTCCATGAACACCATAATGGATGCGTTGCCGTTATTAAGTGATGGGGAGAAGGGGAGAGTGATTTGGGCCTCCAGAAATCACACGACCTGCCACTTCATGTCAGGTTTTTTGTAACAACAAAGTCTGTTAAATGCCTCTGACTCCTTCTCCCTATCTCCATCCTACGGTTGCCTGTAAGAGATTGCCCTGAACGATAAGGCCGCCAATTGTACTATTATTTGTATTATAATTTTACATATACAATACTCTAAGTGTTACATACATACGCACTTACGCCTGTAATCCCCGAAGGGGTAGGTAGAGGTGTAACCAGTACACCCACATTTCGCCGAGCGTATCTCCATCCCACGATGTGATAGGGGGCGAGCCTATCGCCATACCGGGCACAATTCTAGACTCCGGGCTGATACTGAGCATTTCGAAATAGAAAAACCCAATACCACTTTACCCGACCCGGGGATCGAACCCGAGACCTCAGCGTTAGCCTCAATCGTAAAGCGTACGCATTACAACTACGCCACCGAGGCAGTCAAGTCTAAGTGTTGTACAATAAATAATCAGAAATCAATAAGGATGAATACTTACGTATGGTGTTTCCCAAAGGGCGTTGCCATGGTGACGAGATGCGCGTCCACCTGAGGTTTCTTCTTCGATATATTCTTTAAGTCTGAACAATCTTCTCCATACAGTATGGTCAGTCTCTTCTCACTGGTAACAAACAATAGTGTTTTATTATTTTAACCAAACACTTGTATACTACCAGACGGGCTGTTTAGAAGTAAAATTGCGTCACATAACGCGAGAGTTTGACAGCTCACAGACAGGGAGCGCGATAGGGATTCTAATTGAGTGTAAGCGAGATGGTAATGTTGACCACAACTTAGTGGTACAATTTCTATGTACCGCGCTTGTCTAGTAGTATACATTAAATTCTTTGCTTTTAACGGCTGATTTTCAATCTTCAAGTAAACGTTATAAAATATAAGAGGTCTAAATATAATATACGGTATGTAAAAAAACCCCTGGTGGCCCTTTCAAGGTCGTGAAGATAGACAGCTTCATAAACATAGTTAAATAAAAAATAAATAAAAACAGAAGCGAAATATTGTCCTTACACAGGTAGCTTAGAAAATAAGCATATTTATAAAATGTTATTTTCATCTGAAAAGTGATGAACAGCTGACTGATGTGACGTATTGACGACGGGTTTGATGCACGTAGACGCAGCAACTTGCTATCTCGCTCTGGCTCAGAGTCATCGCTCTTGCAGAGGTAATCAATCGAAATACGGTTTACAAACAATAAAATAATTAAAGTATAAACAATAAATATGTTTATTTTTATAGTTTCATTTTCGTATGCGAGTTATTTCATTACGTTAGAATATCGATTCTGATATCACAGTTAATTAAAACGCCCAACAGGGTTTTTGTTACATCATAGTAATCATACTAATATTATAAATGTGAATGTAAGTTTGTTTGTTACGCTTTCACGCGAAAACTACTTAACCGATCCGATCATCATGAAACTTTGTACACATATTCTTGGAGGTATAAGAACTAACATAGGATATTTTGTATGAAAAAAAATCTATTTGTTTGTTACGCTTTCACGCCCAAACCACTGAACCGATTTTAATGAATTTTGATGTAGAGATAGATGGGACCCTGGAGACGGTTATAGCCTATTTTTCGGAAAAGTCTATTCACGCGGGCGGAGCCGCGAGCAAAAGCTAGTATTGAATATAGGAAAGCGTATGCGAAATTGATTATTCTTAAACTTATGAGTTATCTGACCAAATCTGCTTTTGCCTATTATCGGACAGCCTCCGTAGCGCAGCGGGCGGTTAGCCGGGTATAAAACGAGAGGCCGCGGGTTCGATTCCCGCACCGAGAGAAATGTTTGTGTGATCCACAAAAATTTGTTTCGGGTCTGGGTGTTGTGTGACCGAAAGTTTCTCGTAGTCCCTATTACCTACGACACAAGACCTTACTGTGGGATCAATATTATGTGGGTGACTGTTGGGTGTATTCATTTGTATTTACCTATAACCAGCGAAGTAATACTGAGCAAGCAGCCAGCCGATCTCCACCATAAAGTTTATTTGTAATGAACATTTTAACTCGCCCAGACTGTGGTCGAGGATTTCTGAAACAAAATGTATATATATAAAAATACACCCAAAGGTCCCACACAGAGTATGACCCCACACTAGGTCAACCTGGATATCAGGAACTACGAGGTACTTCGATCCCACACTCAGACCTGAAACAAATATTTACGTCCATCTGGGTCTTTCATTTCAAAACCGGCTATGTTACCAAATCAGATATAGTTACATGTAATATTTTTTTTTATGTCATAGGCCGGCAAACGAGCAAGTGGGTCACCTGATGGTAAGTGATCTCCACCGCCCACAATACTAAAAGTATCATGGGCTCGTTGCCGACCTTAAAGGAAAGGGATAATTAAGGTATCGGGAAGGGGAGGGGGATTTGGGCCTCCGGATATCTGTCACCGTACGAAACGCAGCAGCAAGCTGCTAATTTAAGTCGGTTTTCTGTGAGACAGTGGTAACGATCCGGATGCGCCGGCCCATTCATGCTGTAGACAAAAGTGTGTACAGCGTAGCTCTACTACTCAAATAAATGTAGAACAGAAATACAGACGGAGAAACACAAATAGACGGTATATGCTCCCTTAATACACGGGTCCCCCCCCCACACCGGTACAGAGATGATTTTCTACTCTATTATATGCAACGAAATAAGATGACAAGAAACCTAACTCAAGCAAAAAAATTACCCCACCAAAACTCTGTGCAAGTGGGCGGGGCTATAAAAGCCTGTGCAGCTCGTTCATCCATCAATTCATAAAAAAATATTCATGATCTCTAGTTGACACTTATACGTCTAAATTTTTGCGCGGTGCAGAACGTCGTATCTCGATTTACTTTAATGAAATGAAGTTGATTTTGAACGTTCATTGTGTTACATGTGATTTTACCTTTGCATGTGTAAGTAAGTGGAGCCGTATTTTTGGCAGATTCATATGAGAGTTATCGTTCTAGTTTTCTTATTTCGATGATTGTATGCATCTAGAATGATTGAAGTGTCATTGAATAAAGGCACTTCCCCTTTAGGCTGCAGCGAAACCCTAATGAGGATGCACCGTGACTTTTATAAGTTATGTTCGTATTCATTGCTTTAACGGTGAAGGAAACATTGTGAAGAACCTGTATACCTGAGAATTATCCATAAGAATGAAACATATTAACCCACATTAGGCCAGTGCGGTAGACTAAGGCCTAACCGTTTATTAGTAGAGGAGGTCTATACCCAGCAGTAGGTCAGTATGCAGGGCTAGTATTATCATTACTTACCTTGAAAAGTGATAGAGTAGGGCTGCGAATGCGTATCCTTAGAGGACTTAATAGTGGTGTAGAATATGTGGTAGGGTGCACTGGCGGCATGCTTGGCATACATCTGACCTTTAGGACGGACTACTGTCAAATAATCCTCGGCTCGACGTGTCGGCGGCACCACAGGACGATAGGCAGACTCTGAAACGTAAATACATACATACAAAACTATCGAAATCGTAATGTAAAGGTATCGAGGGCTCGATAGATAATTCCTTAAATATCATTGGTCTATATTCCATATATATTAGTTTCTTTTACGTACGATAGAGGCGCTGTACTAAAATCTCATAGTAATTGTTGTCGATGACAGCTCGAATAACTTTTCGCAAGTTTCCGTGCTAGCCCCTCAGTACTATGTCCCGCGCGGTTTCACCCGCAACTACAGCAGCGCCACCTACCGGGTCCAATTGTGAATGTAAACCATCCAAAGCGCCAAAGAAAACGCATACAAAAAAAAACATTCAAATCGGTCCAGACGTTTAGGAGGAGTTCAGTCACATACACACGTACAGTAGAATTATATATATAAAGATGTAATAAAAACCCTGATGGCCCTTTTTGGGTCGTGAAAATAGTCATATAGACAGCTTAATATAAATAATGAATTAAAAATAATAATAAACAGAAGCGAGATATTATCATTACACAGGTAACTTAGAAAAAAAACATAGGTTTTAAAAAAATGTTATTTACATCTCAATTTCTGTGTGTATTGATTGTTGATGTACGTGGATGTCGCAACATGCTATCTCGCTCTTGCTCCAAGTCATTGCTCTTGCAGGGGTAATCAATCGAAATACGGTTTACAAACAATAAATTAATTCAAATTTTAAAAATAAATATGAATATTTTTATAGGAAAATTTTCGTATGCGATATTTTTCATTGCGTTTGAATATCGATTTTGATATCACAGTTAAATGGGTATTTTAACAGGGTTTTTGTTATATATTGTATACAACAGTCACACACATAGTCCTGACCCCACACTAGGTTAACCTGTATCGTGGGTATCAGGAACTACGAAGGACTTGCGGTCCAACAATACCCAGACTCGAAGCAAACATTTGTGGATCACACAAACATTTGTCTCAGTGCAGGAATCGAACCCAGGGCCTCTCGTTTCGCAGCCGGCTACTCATCCACGGCGCCCAGGAGGTTGTCAAATTGAGAGGCAGAAAGAAAATTGTAATGCGTACGCGTTACGACTGAGGCTGACGCTGAGGTCTCGGGTTCGATAAAAGTGATATTGGGGTTTTCTATTACGAATTGCGCAATATCAGCCCGGATTCTAGAATTGTGCCCAGTATGGCGATAGGCTCGCACCCTATCACATTATGGGATATGCTCGGCGAAATGTGGGTGTACTGGTTACACCTCTGTCTACCCCTTCGAGGATTACAGGCGTGAGTGAGTGAGAAAGAAAAGTCTGTGAATAAGGAGTAAGATCATACCTTTACTCTTTTCTCTGTTAACATCTGTTCTATGTGGTGAGTTGCTCTTCTCTCTGCTGCCTTTACTAATATCATTGTTATCTTTACTCGGTGCTTCTTTATGTATTGATAATGTTTTAGTGACTGTGCTTGTGTTTTTACTGGTTGATTGGTCCAATGTTTTAGTTGCTATGCTTGTGTTTTTACTGGTTGATTGATCCTCTTTATTGTCTAATCGTTTTGAACTAAAATAAAATGACATTAATTACATATTTCACATATCTTCAGATGTCAGTTTAAACTATGTTACAATAATAAGAAATCCCGTCAAGTGCGAGAAAACTCACGCCTTTGGAGGGTTCCGTACCATAAATGTCTGCACATCGTAATTGTAATCGTATTTGTACGTGTTTAATAGATAAACTTTAATTTTGGTAGATACTTGAAAATAATTACTCGCATTTTTTCTTTCTCTTATGCCACACAACTTCCTTAAATGGCCGGTAACCGAGCAAAAGTCGGTCACCTGATGGTAAGCGATCACCACCGCCCAGGTACGCCCATAATACCAAAAGCCCACACGCCTATAATAACAAAAAGGTCATGGGCGCGTTGCCGACCTTAAAGGAAAGGGATAAGTAAGTGATTTGGAAGGAGAGGAGAATTTGGGCTTCCGGATATCTCACTCACCATACGAAACGCAGCAGGAAGCCACCACGCCAGTTTTCTGTGAGACAGTGGTAATGACCCGGACGAGCCGGCCCATTCATGCTGTAGACAGAACTGTGTATAGCGTGGCTCTACCACTCAGAAATTGTATATGCAAGCATCATAAAACATCGGTCTTCGCCTTTATCTCCGATGGAGTAGGCAGACGTGCAACTAGTACACCCCTTGTTAAGAGAGCTTACTGCTTACTACTTATCTTTACTTAGTAATCGCCATATTGGGCACAATTTCCAATCCTCGGCAACTTTAATTGGTGATTTCTCGAAACAAACCACTCAAAAATATTTGAGGTCACACAATACCTATTAAAGCATCCTAATATAAATGTGAAAGTATGTTTGTTTGTTACGCTTTCACGCCCAAAATAGCTGAACCGATTTTAAGGAATTTTAGTATAGAGATAGATAGGACCGTAGAGCTGGTTATAGGCTACTTTTTATCCCGGTAAAGGCGGTTCACGCGGACGAAGCCGCGAGCAAAAGCTAGTTATATTATATTTGCAAATCCTTGCCACCTATCACCTATCACATATTGGTGTGGATAGAAGCTCTACAAACTATGGAAGCAGCACTAGTTACACCATACTCTACTGCTTTATTTTATTTGCTTGAATGAGAAGACGAGCAGGTCGCTCAACTGATGGTAAGCGTCACGCCTGCCAATAAACGGAAGCACCACCACACAGAACTCTGAATTACAAAGCACTGGATGGCACTGGACTGTGCTCTTTTACCGGAGACATGATCTTAAGTCTCATAATTCCCAGTAGTTTAATTGCTTCAAAGTTCTTCATGGGAGTCATGCTCAATAATCATTATTTTGTGTTTTAATGTTCCTCTTGGCATAAACTGAGCTGTTTTAACTCAAATTAAATTTTATTAATGTAATATCAATATTGTAAATCAGTTTTGAAAAGAGCAACGTTAGAGTTTCTTGCCTGTTCTTCTCTAGCGAAACAGCATTCCGAACTGGCGGTAGAGTTAAATTAAATTTGACTGAATCTAAATGATGTATAACATTTTATGGATTCAATAAATAATTTAAATTTAATTTCAAAACGAAACACAACAGTATCTACACAGAAATAGAAGGCACGGTGGTATCAACCCAGACGGGCTTTCGCATACGAGGGACCTACCACCTACCAGTGCCAGGCTCGTGTAGTTTGGTATAATGCTGAACTAGAGCCTTTTCAGCACATTCGCGAGACACACACTGCCCGCCCCTTGGTATACCTAATTTAATACCCGCTCAGACCCGCGTATCGCAGGGCATACGACAGTTCCAAGCAGAATTGAACCTTATTGACATTCAATAAGGTTGAATTCTGCCTGGGAGAGCCGCCGTATGCCCTGCGATACTGTCGGGCGGACAGAATACCTACCATTTGCTGTTATTGTTTTTGTTACTCTCAGCTGTTGTGTTTATATTTTGTTGCTCTATATTAGTGTGTCTCAAAAGAAAGGGGCGAATAAATGTTTTCTTTCTTTCTTTCTTACCTGCTTTCGTCTGTCAAGTTTTGTATCCTGTCTCCAGGCTCATATAATTTCTTCTCTACTATGACATCAAGTTGCTCTGTGATCATGTGTTTTTGAAGACTGTACTTCTCTGGTATGGGGTATGCTCCGCTGCCATTGTGCTCATCTAGTATAGCTTCCACTGTAACGTAATGAGAATAAGATTCAATTACGGTTGATATAAAACAGATAAAATATTACATAAGCCTGTACCCTTTAGGCGTAGACAGAGAAATGTGGACCTATGTTTATGATTCTTTTCATATCCAACAGAGTTTACTTTGATGCTGGGAATGACATTTTCTGAGTGGTAGAGCCATGCTGTAGACAGTTTTGTCTACAGCATGAATGGGCCGGCTCGTCCGGGTCGTTACCACTGTCTGAAAACTGGCGTAAAGTAGCAGCTTGCTGCTGCGTTTCATACGGTGAGTGAGATATCCGGAGGTTATTGGTGCAGTTGTAATGTGTAAGTAATATGTACATAGTATAACTGCTGTACTGAGGTTTCAGGTTTGAACCCCAAGGATGGGTAAAAGTGATATTGTGTTTTTCTATCACATATTTTTTAAATGCCATAGGCCGGGAAATGAGCAAGTGGGTAAGTGCTTAGTATTAGCCCTAAGTCTAGATAGTGTCCTTAGTAGTTGTAGTCCTTAGCGTAGTAGTAGTTAGTAATCCTTAGCGGATAGTTATCAGATAATTTTTCAAACACTGTTCAGACATATTGACGGAATCTGCCGAATGAAGACGTAAACAAAGCTAACAGCTGATAACAAAAAATAAAGAAATACACTCAGAGGAAATCTCACAATGTGGATGGCTGAACTCCCTTAAGTGTGCCGGATTCCTTCTGTAACAGTTGTCACCATATTCACAAGCTTTCTTCACTCTTTTGGGTTTTTTCTCATCTAAAATGAATAATGTAAAATGTTACTGTTTTCAAAAGATATTTGAGTACGTGATATTTGGTAGGAGCAGCTCAATTCACCTGCCATGTTTTTGCGTTTATTAGAAGTATCCATCACTACCTATTATTGGAGTTATAATAACTTTATTTGTAATAAAATTTACTTTCGAAACTCGAAGTCAAAGAGCTCGAAGTGACAACGACATTTCAAAATTTAACTAGACCTGTCACCTGTGTCGATCACGATCGATAGAGTCATTTTGATTCGATCACAACCCATACTTGAAGTATGATCGGTTTATCGATTTGTAATAGATTTTTTCAACAAATCAATATGGGTGTCACTTTCGAGGTTTCTTATGGTAATCCATATGGGTGTCACTTTCGAGGTTTCTTATGGTAATCCATATGGGTGTCACTTTCGAGGTTTCTTATGGTAATCCATATGGGTGTCACTTTGGAGGTTTCTTATGGTGCTGATTATGAAAACGACATTCATTTTCAAATCTAAGATGGCGGACATTATGTTTTTCTACAAATCGATATGGGTATCATTTTCGAGGTTTCTTAGGGTGCTGATTACGAAAACGACATCGGTTTTCAAATCCAAGAAATAATGTACGCCAAATTATATTCTCTCAATAAATCAATATGGGTGTAAATCCATGACTTTTAGCACAGCAACACGGGTGTTATTTGCGAGCTGTCATACTTGATTCCAGTAGTGGGTAAGGCAAAAACGCCGGAATGCACGAATTTTCCTTCTAGTCTCTTAATTTGTATCAATAAACAAACAGCTAACATGATAGAATAACATAATAATATGTCACAACTCACAGCCAAATGACCCGTGATCGAATCTTTTGACTCGATCATCTTGCCAATGGGCTGTGATCGACTTGGGTTGCAAGAAATGTTCGATCGACACAGCTCTAATTTTAACTAAAATTGATTTTTATACCTTTAAAATTAGAGATGCGCAATTGCGCCAACTCAGTTCACAGCGCCGCGCCGGATGCGTTAATTTTTCAAAAGGTATTGGCGCACAACGCAGCTTTATATTATAAAATTAAATTAAATAAGTTACCGACCAATGCGATAAGTATCATTTATAATCGCCCATTGCTAAGCCAAGGTAGTACGTATGCTGCTTCTGCTGAAAGCCTGCGAGCGCGGGGTCAGATGATGTGCGTTTTGTAGTTCACTAAGCGCGTTTATTTTGTTGCGCCATAAGTTCTTCATTTTGAGTTAACTCAAAGAGTTGGCGCAGTGCAGTGAACTGCACCTGGGTTACTTTGTTGAAGTAAGTTTTGCAGAGTCACCCATCTCTATTACAAATTCCATTTTTTTCCTCAATAAACCAAGGGATGGTTTACGTATCTGCCAGTGTCAAATTATTCTCAGATTCTAATAAAATTAAAAAAATCAGGTGTTCTCCATAAATTAATATCGCCTCAACGCGGTTTATGCCATGTCCGTGTTTTTCCATTTGGCTTAGCCTTTGAGTAACTAACCAAAGGCTAGCACTATTGTTCTTTTTTCAAGGAATCGAAACGGATTCCTATTGAAAAGATTCGTGCCGGTATAGACGAATGGCCCACGCGGTTGAAGGCTTATAATTAAATTTGAAAATAAAGGTCATTTTGAATTATGTATTATTATTTTTAATTCTAGATCTCAATAGTAATAATCTCTCTATTCTAAAAAAAGTAACTGGCGCCGCCGCCGCTGCCAAAAGCTTGTCACGCTATCTCCTCCGAAGCCGCTGGGGGTATGGGGTCAAGACCGATACTGATAATACATAAATATTCATAAACTCAAATATATTGATATCATTATTTCCTCCTGTGTATAATATGACTATTCGTGTTTGAAACAGTTACACATATCAGTGGTTAGACAGAGACAAATGATCAGGAATACAAGTCATTTTTCCCTATAGATATGAATAGTTTTTTTCTGAGAGTAGAATAGTGGCAATATTACGTAAATTCAATATGCGCGTATTTACCTAAAATCATTTTAATATAGGTAGGCTGTGGTGTCAAAAAATATATATTTAAATAAGTCATAAGGGTATTTTAAATTTGTCTTTTGCTGGATCACTAGAAGCTCCGTTTCTGAAGGATATTTCAGGTATGGTTTTGAAGTACTTATTTATCAGTCAATAAATTATTATTGTCATTGATTTTGTACTAGTTCTGCCCGGCAGCGAATATAGAAAAGCTGCTTTAATGCCTTTGTGGCTTCTCGATGTAAAGTAATGTAAGTACATAAAATGTAAAGTATGACGAAGAAACTTTTTTGCGAGATTTTCTCCCAGATCCTTGCAATCTATACCAGTATATACCTATATATATAAATGCGAACGTCGAACTCAGTATGAAACTGTTTATTTTAACTTTTGAACAATTTGACCGATTGGGTTCATATTCACTGCTGCGTTTCATACGGTGAGTGTGAGTGATATCCGGAGGCCCAAGTCCCAATCCTTTAATTATCCCTTTCCTTAAAGGTCGGCCACGCGCCCATGATGCTTCTTATGTTGTGGGGGTAATTGGGCGGTAGAGATCACTTACCATCACCCTCATTTCGTCGAGCGTGTCTCCGTCCCATGATGTGATAAGAGGCGAGCATATCGCAAAACCGGGTTCAATTCCAGACTCCGGGGCGATACTGAACATTTTCGTAATAAAAACACCCAATTAAACTGGTAATAAAATTTATTGATTTATTATTCAACTACTCACTTAATAATTGTGTGCAGATTTTTGAATAAAAATAAAATAACGTTTAACAAAACTTAGAAACCAACTTCAAAATAAAAACTCTGAAAAGTCAAAAATAACAAATTTTAAAGAGACCTATAGAATTTGTTATTTTATACTTTTCAGTGTTTTTTATTTTAAAGTCGGTTGTTAAATTTTGTTAATCGTTATTTTATGTTTCAGTTTTTAATGGTAGTTACAGCAATAGCATGTGAAATCCAACACAATAACACAATCGCGACGAGTGTACTGTTGTCCGTTGAGGATTTTTTTTCTCCATACTCAGACATCAGATCTTAACCAAATTTATATGGGACCACATCGCAGCTAAACTTTATCGAGTGATTTTTTTCCTACAAAATCGGCCCACAATTGTCGGAGAAGTCGATATACCTACATACATAAAAAAGGCAAAAAAACACGCCGAATTGAGTCCCTCCTCCTTTTTTTGCAGTCGGTTAGTAAATTACATTATAGATTATTAAAAAAAAACATGAAATCAATTAAATGTAAATATTTTCAAACTAACACTTTTCATACACGCCCGAAACATAACGGACCGTATTGTACGAACGTATTGGTTCGTATCGTAGATTATATTATATCTCTCTATTCTAAAAAAAAGTGACTGGCGCCGCCGCCGCCGCTGCCAAAAGCTTGTCACGCTATCTCCTCCGAAACCGCTGGGGGTATTGGGTCGAGACCGATACCAATCGATACAGAATAATGTGGGGAAGAAAGTAAGATATGTCTCATATTCGTCGGAGTTTAATTTTATTTTATGTTTTGTGGAAAAATATTGACTTTTTCATGTACAGATTACGTAGAGAGAGAATAACACAGATTACGATAACTCGCCAAAAAAGGATCGTAGAATTTTGACATTCTCCTTCAAACAATACCTCATTTGTGAAAAATAATTTAAAACAGATTCATATGAACCTCATTTCAAGACTCTATCTTAAAATTTCAATTATTAATTGAATTTTAAAGAACGATACTTCAACAGAAATCGGAATGAAGAATCGCGTCTTTTCTTAGTTTTTCTCCTCTTGGATTTTATACAACGATTGAGTCATTCGTTCACTTGATTCATTCATCGCCCTTAATGTAAGAAACATTTAATTAGAGATCTTAAAATGATTAAATCTTCTTCACAGTAAAACAGTTTAACACTATATTATTATTTTTATAATTTCGTTTTAGTACGTTAAAAACGTCACGTTAATATCACATTGCAATAACAATTTTTTTTTTGCGAGTAAGCCTTATTAGGGGCCTTTTACGAGTAAAATATTCTTTATTAAGACTTTTTACGAGTAAGCCTTATTACTTACTCGTAAAAAGTAAGCGCTCGTGCAGCGAGCCTAGGGGCGAAGCCCCTAACAGTAAGTAAAAAAACCCTGTTGGCCCTTTCTAGGTAGTGAAGATAGACATTTAAGCAGCTTAATAAAAATAGTAAAATTTTATATATAAACAGAAGCGAGATATCCTTACACAGGTAGTAAAAAAATTAACATATTTAAAAAATGTTAGTTTCATCTGAAAAGTGATGACGCCGGGCGCGCACGCAGCGCGGCGTGTTTGATGCACGTAGACGCCGCAACTTGCTATCTCGCTTTGGCTCAGAGTCATCGCTCTTGCACAGGTAATCAATAGAAATACGGTTTACAAAAATTAAAATAATTAAAGAATAAAAAAATCATATGATTATTTTTATAGTCTCATTTTCGTATGCGAGTTATTTCATTACGTTTGAATATCGATTCTCATATCAAACGGTTTTTTTTTATTGCATAGGCCGGCAAACGAGCCAGTGGGTCACCTGATGGTAAGTGATCTCCACCGCCCATGTACGCCCATAATACCAAAAGAATCATGGGTGCGTTACCGGCCGTAAAGGAAAGGGATAATTAAGGGATTGGGAAGGGGAGGGGTTTTGGGCCTCCGGATAACTCACTCACCGTACGAAACGCAGCAGCAAGTTGCTACTTTACGCCGGTTTTCTGTGAGACAGTGGTAATGATCCGGACGAGCCGACCCATACATGCTGTAGACAAAAGTATCTACAGCGTGGCTCTTCCACTCATAATATCTACAGCGTGGCTCTACAACTCATAGTATCTTTAGGTTTAGGTAGGTTTACTGAAGAACATTTATTAAAACTACTATGATGACTTTTTTTTAATAAATACACCCAACAGTCACACGCATAGTCCGTCAGAACTACGAGGGACTTACGGTTCCATAACACCCAGACCCAAAACAAACATTTTGTGGATCAAACAAACATTTATCTCGGTGCAGGAATCGAACCCACGTCCGCTTGTTTTGCAGTCGGCTACTCACCCACTGCGCCACGGAAGCTGTCCATCAGGCTTAGATTTATAACGCAATCAGGTAACCTATTTCCTATTTTATCATCTCTGGCAGAGAAGATATCCTAGAAAAATATTATACCCAGGTAGTATAAAAAAGGTTAAAGAAAAATATTTTCGTTTTCAGTTTAATGATGACAAACTTTGCCGCGGAAGATAATTTTATTATTTTCAATAAATCAATTAACGAACATTAAAATATTCGATTACCATCATGGACAACCACAACAAAATACTAACTGATGCAAAGTTTATAGTTGCAATACTAGAAAACTCTCAAACAAACGTAGAGAGTTCTAATATAATAGACTGCATTAAAAATGGCGCTGATGTGAATGCGAAGTTTGCAAACTACCTTGACAACACCCCGCTACATATAGCTGTAGCAAAAGGTGACGAGGACGTTGTGAACATACTGTTGAAATATGGCGCAAGAGCAAACATCACAAATATAGAAGGTAAAACAGCCTTAGCGCTCGCTAAAGAACTGCCAGAGCGTTCAGACATTATACAAATACTCACAGACAGTGAAGCAGCCGCGAAAGGAGCTACGACTTCGACAAAATGTGAAGTCAACGATGCACTCGCAATCGCTCCTGTGTGTACATATAAAAAGCGTCCGGGCATAGAAAACGTGCGCGGACAATTGTACGAGACAAAGCTACTCACACTTATTTATTTCCGAGCCGCCAGGTGCAAGCGCCTCACACAGTTTTATTTGGGCACCAATGTGGACGAGATTGGAGACATGGACGACGTGTGTCTGAGATTTAAAACGGTAAATGATGATTACGTCGTATTCTTGCAAGCAAAATATAAACATAATATTGTGAAAGGCAGAGTAGGAATTGAAGATTTGTTTCTCACGAATGGCGACTTCAGTTTACTCAAATATTTTGACAGTTATAGACAAATACGAAATAAATTTACCCTCAACTCCGACAGCGAACTGTTTCGGGGAAGGTACGAAGACCTGAAATGTTACTATGTTTTGTACACGACAATCAAGGACATGATAGAATGTACTCGCAAGAAACCAGTTGCAAACGATGAGGTTACAGATTTGATAGGGACAGGAGAACACCGAAATATATTCCAACTTAAGATTAATGATCAATTTATAGAATTATTAACCAAAGCTATAATGATAGAACGCATAGAAAATATGGGGCGAAAACTTTTAAAATTAATACAAGACAACAAATACAATATGATGCTTGTTGATGAAAATATACGCAGTTTCCATGTCATGCTGGCGCAGAAGGTCATTACAGTGTCAGATATTAATGGAGAAGGATGCCGGACTGGCATCTTCCGTGAGGAATTCTTCTCGTCAAACGAAGAACTACTAATTGTATTGAGGGAGACATTGTACAAAGAAGCTACAAAGAACAATCAATTGAGCTATGATGAAATCAATACGTCGATATCTAACATTTTGACAACACCTGAAGCATACACAATTTCTAAGCTGATTGGGAATATTCTCACGTACGATAGTGATAGTAACACTCTCAAAGTAAGTTATGGAAAACAGACCATTAATCGGTTCAATGATAAGCTACTAAGTCGTCTACAAGTACCACAGTCAGTAGTCAACGAGGCGTTTGAAATTGCCGGCCGAAGAAAACTATGTTCTTTAGCATTTACCCTGCCTGTTGCGTTTGGCAACCTTGACTTGACTGTAAATAAGAAAAAAGGTGAAAGAAGACTAGAATATTTAGCTTATAAGATCTCTGATATTATTAACGAGTCAGCTGACGCAGGAAGGCTTGTGTTTATACGCAGAGGAATGTACGCCATGAACAAGTATCTCACGGCAGGGGAGCTGGCAATAAACGGAGGTATCGCAGGTGCGGTTGGCAACCTTCTCGTGTCCGATGACAAAAATATGCTGAAATTTAACTTGGACGTTGACACTTTGGGAGACAACGCTAAGATGCTACTCATAAAATTAAAAGAAAGACTAAATGATAACTTACACAGATACAGATTCGTAACAGAAGGTGATGATTTTCCAAGATTATCTTTTCACGCTACGAAATCTGAGCAAAGGTTTGTAATAGACTTCCTAGATAACCTATATTTTTACACGTGCCAAGCAAAAGAAGACCAATTGGAGGAAATCGAGACTAAAGAACTCCAAGCATACGAGTGCTCTGATAGTTTAAGCAAAGCAGAATCACGCATCAGATCAAACGCATTGTATCTTAAAGTTCACAACGAAATCCAGGTCTGGTGGATGAAAGAGCAAAAAGCGCCCTATCTGACACGAAACAAATACGAATACATATTCCGTGATTTGTTAAATAAAGGATTGCTCATGTTCATTAACTTTATTTATTTGAACGAAATGTACAGTGTCGGCATAGAGTTTAACTCGGCCGCTACTGAGATATTATCAGTTTGTGGATGCGATACACGTGACGTAATGATCGTCATCCACACAAATGTTCATCTGCTGACTTGTCACAAACTAGTGCAATACTTTAGGGGAGCAAATGACTACATATTTTTAGTTATTGATTACCTTTGCCGAATGACGCCAAATTATTTGAACATAATAACTGATGAGCTCGACAAAATGGATATTCATAATGTGGTAATTATTAGCGAAGATGTATCTAAATATAACGACGTGATTCGTGCTTGCGGTACTAGAAAACTAATACTGGTCACGATTAATTATGTTCCAACACAAGAATGTATTTTCGTTAGAGATGACAGAATCAACTTAACTGACCTGACAGAGGCATCACAGCGCAAAGTTCTTCAAAATCAATTCACTTTCCAAGGCATTGAAGTGACGTTTGCCGAAGTGTTTGATGAAGAGAGCAAATACTTGTTCAGTTCAAAGGTACTTGAAAAAATAATCAATAAAGAATATATTACTTTAGGACAGACACTGGTGCAGTCGATATATGAAGAAACCAAACATTACTACGTACCAAGAACTTTAAGATACACTAAATCTTCGTGTGACTCCAGCGATACATCTAGTTCTGCAACTGAAGATGAGTTTTCACCCTTAACGCTCATTGATCATCGTGATATTTTTGAATGTAGACGAAAAAAGAAAACGTATGACATCATTCTTATTTTAGACGCTCCCGGCATGGGTAAGTCTACATTGTTGACTCACTTGTCTCTGGAGACTAAGAGGCGATACCCAAAAATGTGGATACAAAGGATAAACCTGATTGATCATACCAAACAGTTTCACGAATGGCACGAGAAGAAAGTTGAAGTTGACAGTGTGGAAGCTTTAAAATTTGTATGTAATATTGTATTGTCCAAAGATACATGTAGAGGTAATGTTCGCGTCTCCTATAGTAATAAACTAGACTTGCAAGTAGTTAATGACGAAATTAAACTTAATAATCATGATGAGGTGAGCGCGCTGGTAGCTTTCGAGCTGAATACTTTCTTAAATTGTTTTAAAGAAGGACGAACTGTTTTCTTATTCGATGGATTCGACGAGATCTGTCCACACTATAAAAGAGAAGTCACGCAGTTTTTAAAGTATCTCGCGCGCTGTAGTACATTGACCGACTTGCCAGCGGAGGGTCGTGTGCAGAAACGCTCTGAGCAATGCGTCTGGATCACCAGTCGCCCTTACAATGATTTGAGGGAGACGTTGGAGAAGGAATTCGGCGAATCTTACACCCTCCAACCATTCTCGTATAAAGATATTCAAGTGTTTTTGGATAAGTACTTGAGACGGAATTTAGAGTTAAATGCTTTGACGAGCAATCAGCTCAAGAACATCGTCGGATTCCTCGATTATATGATAGAATACTCAGACTTTAGAGTTATAAATAATGTTCTTACTAGCGTTTACATTGCTGCAATAGAATATTTTGAGAAAGAAATAAAACGGTCACGTGTTTCCGTTGACAACTTAATGTATGTTAGATATTTGAATACAAAATTAAAAGAGTATACTCGGCGTGGTAAATTCTTGATGGACCCAAAAGTACATAGAGGAGACGTGCCACTGCACGTGTACTTCGCCATCCACTTCTTCCATAACCAAATCAAAGATGCAAGAATCACTAATACCAAAGACTTTGTGCGGCAATGGGATATGAATATCAATGTGTTTGCATTTTATGAGCGCTTTATAGAAACTAAATTGAAAACCATACGTTTCGAAGAGAAAAACCGCATGGATATATACAACCCTGATGTGAAAATAACATATGATAAAGAGAAGAAGGAGTTTTTAGATAAACACAAGAAGCTGGCATTTTACGCTGTTTGCTGTGTATACAACAAAGAAGTGCTCCCGGAAGATGAGTTGAGTATGATTAAGGATATAATTAAAGCGATGGAAATAGCAAAGGAAAAGACGGGTATTGTTGACAGGGTAGTGGACGGTTTGCCCAGATTCGTGCACTACACGTTCGCTGAGTATTTTGCAGTTGAATATATTTATGATGCTCTAAAATCTGGAGAGATAAATAAACAAAACCGAATGTTGGATTACTTACTGTCCCGAAATATTAACTTTACTAGATATGGTGTTTTACACCACTTTGATCTCAAAATTAAGTCGGAACCGTCATTCATAACCGCGGTTTGTTCTTCCCACGTGAATAATTATATTTTGGAAACGTTGAGAAAACAGGTTCTTGACTCTCACGAGAAAAATACAACATTTTTTACTGTAACTTATATGGAGAGCCTGAAACATTTCGCTGCATTTCTAATAAATGCCTTAATTGGCGCAGTGAACGAGTCAAACTTTGACATCTTTATGTTGATCATAAAATCGGATTTCATAATTATTTTCGAATTAATACAATATGATTACGTTGAGTATGTTTGTAAAATATTGGACTGCATAAGAAGATTCAATACTTCGAAAATCGAGGGCTTAATACCTTTTAGCAAATCTAAAAATAAGATGCTATCTGAGAACAACGAAGAAATTATAAAGAAGCTTCGAAATTACGTGGGATTAAGTGCGGAATGTCAATTAGGTAAAAGACTTGAAATAGCCGCTTGCGGCCATAGTGAAGTAACATCTGGGGATAATATAGGCTAAATCCTACGACTGTTTACGTAATGCACCCGATGCCAATCCGAGAAATCACGGTCCGAATCAGCCCTAGTACATAGTATTTTTCTAGCACTCTAGATCATTATATCCGATTTCAGTGTTCCAAAGTCTGGAATATCTCTAGTTCGAATCATAACCTCGGATTAGGATAAAGTAATCCTTCGACGATAGGCAGCGGCTTTGCTGTGCTCTGGCATTGCAGAAGTCTATGGGCGGCGGTGACTACTTACCATCAGGTGGCCCATTTCCTCGTCTGCCTATCCAGGCAGTAAAAAAAAAAAAGTTAATGGTCGGAGGTAGTGGGTAAATACTCTAGAATGATGTTGAGTTGCAAGAAAATGCTGAACAACAAAAAAGTACCTGGATGCCCGAGCTTACACCTACCGAGACAAATTTAAAAAGTAAAAATTATCTAAATACAAAATTCATCTTAGTCGGTCGAGCCGATAAACACACAAGTCATTACACAAGTACATATAAAAAACGGTCCTATCAAAATATGTTTGCATATCATACCTACATATTTAAACATACTTTCACGTGTTTCACTGATCAAAACCTATAGAGTACTTCCCGTTAACCTTCAATCCTGTCATTTTTAACCCGTAGGAAGATTTTATTGCAAAACGAAAATTATTAATTTCAGATACCTACTGTAGGATTTTTTTATAAACATTCTGTAAACATGTAGGCAAAGACTTGTGTTGGCGACGCGACCTCCGACTCCGCGGTTAATGAACTCTAGCGAAGCTCCTATGTGCGCGAGTGACTTATTATGAGTATTACGTAAATGCGCCCGCGTCGCGCTTGTTTGTAAAAAAGGCGCTTATATATTTCATTATGTACTATAACGAAATATATAAGCGCCTTATGCGCAGAGTAAATTGTTATTGTACAGTTGGTGAACTTTGAATGTTTTTTATTGGTTACGTATTATGTGTTTTGTTCATTTACGAATTTGTAGTGTAGTATTTTATATTAATGTGTAGAGCTAGTTATGAGCTATGTGAAAAGATATGGTATATAATTGTAATGTTGTGTGTTTCTGTATTAAAAGTGTCGTTTATGCCAATCGTCATAGTACAAAATGGGCCGTTATGGGGCTAAATTTGGGTCATTTTTCCGGGGCTCTCCCGGCGGTATAACTTCGGACCACTTAAGGTATTGGGGTCCGTTGGGGAATGTGTCTGCAAGTATTAAGAAAAACTGAAGAAAGAAAACTGATGAAAAGGAAAAGTCAAGTAAGAAGAGGAAGACAACCTGCTTCAAGATAGACATTTCAAGACATCACGGCGGAATAGTGCATAGGTTCGCGGGGTTTAGGTGCGGTTGGCATACGACTTTATTGTGAGATTGTGGTTTCTCTGGGTCGACCCCCTCCTCCCCCCGTACTATTCTCGCACACATACTGCACACCATCCACACTTTACACATAACAAGTACTCACTCTCACATACATACATACATTATATATATTCACACATTATATACTTTCATACATTACACACAACGGTGCCTAGTTCGCACACACACCGGTGCGCTCACACATTCATTACTCTCACATCGTACATTATATACTTTACAGACGTACGGTCAGCACATACACTCTACATACAAGGAACGCTCTCAAGATAGAAGAGCTTCAAGAGTTGTCGGCAGTCCCGGCATAGGTGACGCGAAGAGCCTATTGAGCTGGGTGTGAAACCGGCGGCCGAGGTCAAACTCGGTCTATCGCCATCCAGCCCCGCTAGCGGAGATCGGATCCTGGTCTTACAAACCGGGGGGTTAGTCCTGATCGTCCGCGACAACTTGCGTCACATAACGTGAGAGTTTAACAGCTCACAAACAGGGAGCGCGATACAAAGTTAGTAGTTGAGAGTAAGCGATATGGTAATATTGAGTTACGGTCAATTGACCGCAACTTAGTGGTACAATTTCTATGTACCGCGCAGCTTGTCTAGTAGTATACATTAAAGACTTTGCATGTAGGTAATGATATCAGAACCCTAAGGGCGCGAGTCCAACTCGCTTTCAATGAGATTTTATTTTGAGCACATCTATGGCACACTTACAAATTAAGTACGAAAACCAACAACGATGGCCAATATTCAACGTTAATTTTTTTTTTTTTTTATTAGCTTGAATGACGAGACGACCTGAGGGGCTAGCACGGAAAACTATCGAAATCGTAATGTAAAGGTATCGAGGGCTCGATAGATAATTCCTTAAATATTATTGGTCTATATATATTATTCCATATATATTAGTTTCTTTTACGTACGATAGAGGCGCTGTACTAAAATCTCATAGAAATTGTTGTCGATGACAGCTCGAATAACTTTTCGCAAGTTTCCGTGCTAGCCCCTCAGGTCGCTCGCCTGATGGTAAGCGCCACGCCTACTCATAAACAGAAGCAACGCCACACAGAACTTTAAACAACAAAGCACTGCATGACACTGGACTGCGCTCGCTCGTTCATGTATTAATATTAATTATGTGTAGGTGTATGTTTTGATTATAAATCTTATCATGATTAATATTTGTTTTATTGAACATCTACCTACTTATTTATTTAAATAATGCTCTACAAGTTATGGTCAATCTTTAGCCACTAGTCTCTATGGTAATATCATCGGAAAAGAAATTACGTTAACTATCTATACTTAACACTAAAGAGGCACTTTGTAAATTTAATATTTTTTCCACATTTTGATTGGGTTATGTTATAATAACGATATAATACACAGATATCATCAAGTCTAAAGTACTGAATTTATTCAAAAGAATCGGTAATAAATACATAGAGCGTATCTTGAGGTAACATTTAGTCTTTGTTTTACTAAAATCGGTTCATTCTATCCAAAGTTATGAGTATTTACATGATTACATCGTATTTCTTACAAAAATCAAGTCAAATAGTTGTTAACCAATGTAATCGGTAGATGGCGTTATGCAAATGAGGTAATTTTCTGAATCGCGAATAACACGTAACGTAATTTGGTTAATGTTTGTTTAAGACACCACGTGCTTCATATTTTTCCATGGTGCCTATCTATCTATATACCATCACGCTACGACCCACGAGGGCAGAATGAATTTGAACAACAACACTTAGAAACCGACTTGAAAATAAAAACACTGAAGTCTTTTTAGAGTCGATGCCTGTGTGCACCGACTCCAATTATCAAGTTTTTTTACCTTGCCAATTTGACGCTATTGGACCAATATTGATTTTGATGCTATCGTCGAAAGCTGCTGCTAATTCAGCCGTAGATTGAGTATCATCAGTTTTCACTATCATTGTCGATCAAAGTTTTCGGACGACCACGGAGTTAATGTTTCAGATCTAAATTTCCAGAACGAAAGTGGGCAAACCAATATCGGTTTATGCTCTCTTTGGTAGTATTCGCTCCGTATATGTCGTTATATGCCCGTATATGTTTAGGTCGCGTTGCTACCACGAAGGTATTCATATTCCATAATTACTCGATATTCTCCCGTATCCATCATGACGAAAACGATTCAAATGTGATGAAAATATAACGTTAATCAATAAACTAAAGAAGATTTGGAAAAAAATCGACGTTTTTAAAATGAAATTCATTTGAAATTGGAATTCATAACCAAAAAAATTTTTTTTAAATTTAATACGGCCAATACCTACTGCAGAACGGAAGCTCCGTATTTTTGGCCCCTGACAAAAAGAAGAGTGTTTAATATAAAGCATATGTTTACATTATACCTAACATACTTTCTTTTAGGACACCCATTGTAGGTACTAATTTTTTGAAGGCAATCCTGAACTACCCAAATGACATAGGTCAATAGTCTCCAGTCATTTAATGACATTGTTTTGTTTTCGTTTTCAGTTTAATGAAGACATAATTTGCGCAGAAGATAATCATTAACTAAAAAAACGTTAAATGAATATTAAGATATCTTATTAATACCATGGCGATTTACCATAACAAGACACTAATAGATGCAAAGTTTATAATAGCGCTACTGGAAAACTCAGAAACAAACGTTAAAACCACTAACATAATAGATTGCATTCAAAAAGGCGCAGATGTAAATGCGAAGTTTGCAAACGACTTTGACAACACTCCACTACATATAGCTGTGACTAAAGGCGACAAAGAAGTTGTGAACATACTGTTGAGATATGGCGCAAGAGTAAACATCGCGAATAAAGAAGGTAAAACAGCCTTAGCGCTCGCTAAAGAACTGCCAGAGTGTTCAGACATTGCAAAATTACTTGCAGACAGCGAAACAGCAGCATCCAGTGAAGCGTCTTCGATCACAAGTGAAATCAAGAACGCAGTCGCGATCACTACTATTTGTGAATATAAAAAACGTCCTGGGACAGCAGGCGTGCACAGACAACTGTATGAGACGAAGCTGCTCGCACTCATTTATCTGCGAGCCTCCAGATGTAGATACCTTACAGAGTTTTATTTGGGCACCAATGTGGACGAGATAGGAGACATGAAGGACGTGTGTTTGCGATTCAAAACTGTAAATGATGATTACGTCGTATTCTTGCAAGCAAAATATAAACATGGTATTGTGAAACGCATTGTAGGAATCGAAGACTTGTTTAGCACGAGTGGCGACTTCAGTTTGCTCAAATATTTTGACAGCTACAAACAAATACGGAGTAAATTTAACCCCAACTCTGACAATGAATTTTTCCGCGGAAGGTACGAAGATCTCAAGTGCTACTATGTAATATACACAACAGCTAAAGACATGATAGAATGTACTCGCAAGAAAGCAGTTGCAAACGATGATGTGACCGATTTGCTTGGTACAGGAGAACACCGAAATATATTCCAGCTTATGTATAATGATCAATATATTACAGAATTATTAACAAAAAATATTATGACAGTAAGCATAGAAGTTATGGGAAGAAAGCTTTTTAAATTAATACAAGATAAATCATACAACGTCATGCTGGATGATGAAAACATACGCAGCTTCCATGTGATGCTGTCGCAGAAAGTCATTAAAGTATTAGATGCATTTGAAGAACAACGTTTAGGCACCTTCCGCGAGGAGTTTTTCTCGTCAAACGAAGAATTACTGATTGTTCTAAGGGAGACACTGTACAAAGAAGCTGCAAAAGTAAATCAATTGAGCACAGAGGAAATCAACACACTGATATCCAAGATTTTGAAAACTCCTGAAGCACACACAATTTCCAAACTGATTGGGAATATTCTCACGTACGACAGTAATACTAACACTCTCCGACTAAATTATGAAAAGCATGTCATAGATCGGTTGGATGATAGTTTACTATTAAGTCGTCTACAAGTATCACAGTCAGTAATCAACGAAGCGTTTGAAATTGCCGGTCGAAAAAAACTGTGTTCTTTAAGATTTTACCTACCTACTGCATTCGGCAACCTTGACATGACTTTAAATAAAAAAGAATGTGAACAAAGACTAGAGTACTTGGCTAATAAGATCTCTGATGTTATTAACGAGTCAGCTGACGCGAAGGGCTATGTGATTATACGAGAAGGAATGTACGCCACGAACAAGTGTCTGACAGCAGGTGATCTAGCTATTAAAGGAGGTATCGCAGGCTTAGTTGGTAATCTGCTCGTCTCCGATGACAATAATAAGTTGAAATTCAATTTAGACGTTGTCACATTGGGAGATACTGCTAAGATGCTGCTCCTGAAATTGAAAGAAAGAGTTATTGACTTACACAAATACAGATTCTTAGTAGAAAGCGAGGATTTACCAAGACTATCATTGCACGCTACGGAGCATGAAAAACGATTTGTGGAAGACTTCTTGGAAAACCTATATTTTTACACATGCCAAGCAAAAGAAAATCAGTTGGAGGAAATCGAGACGAAAGAAATTCAAGCACACGAATGCTCTGACGGTATCAGCAAAGCAGAATCGCGCATCAGATCAGACGCATTGTATTTGAAAGTTCACAACGAAATTCAGATCTGGTGGATGACCGAGGAAACAGCACCTTATCTGACGCGAAACACCTTCGACTATATATTCCGCGATTTGATAAATAAAGGATTTCTGTCGCTAGTGAACTATATTTATTTGAACGAGATGGACAATGTCGGCATAAAGTTTAAGGTGGACGCTATTAATGCGTTATCTGTTTGTGGCCGCGACACACGCAACACTAATATGATTGTTGTCAACACAGACGTCCACCTGCTGACTTGTCACAAATTAGTGCAATTATTTAGAAGCGCAGAAGATTACATATTTTTAGATATTAATTATCTTTTTCGAATGTCACCAAACTTTTTAAGTATAATAACTAATGAGCTTGATAAAATGAATATCCGTAATGTGGTTATTATTTGCGAAGATGTATCTAAGTTTAAAGACGTGATTCGGGCCTGTGGTACCAGGAAAATAATACTGGTCACGACTAATTATGTTCCAACAGAACAATTTATTTCTGTGAGAGACGACAGAATCAATTTGACTGATCTGACAGACGCATCGCAGCGCAAAGTTCTTCAAAATAAGTTAAATTTTCAAGGCATTGAAGTCACGTTTGCTGAAGTGTTTGATGAAGGTACGAAATATTTGGTTAATTCAAAAGTACTTGAAAAAATTATCAATAAGGAATATATTATAATAGGAGAGACACTGATGCAGTCGACGTACGAAGAAACCAAACATTATTACGTTCCGAGAACTTTGGATCTTACTGAATGTTTTTGTGACTCCATCGATACATCTAGTTCTTGGGACTCCAGTGACAGTGCTGCAATAAAAAATAAGTTTTTACCTTCAACGCTCATTGATCATCATATTTTTTCTAAATGGAGACGAAAACAAGAGACTTCTGACATCATTCTTGTTTTAGATGCTCCCGGCATGGGTAAGTCTACATTGCTAACGCATTTGTCTCTTGAAACTAAGAGGCAATATCCAAAAATATGGATACAAAGGATAAACCTGATCGATCACACTAAACAGTTTCACGGTTGGCATGAGAATAAAATTGAAGTCAACAGCGTAGAAGCTTTGAAATTTGTGTGTAAAGTTGCATTGTCCAAAGAATCGTGTAGAGGTCATGTTCGTTCTTCCAATAGTCGTAATATAAATTTGCAAATTGTCAACGACGAAATTAAAGTTATTAATAGTGATGAAATGACTACACTGGAAGCTTTCGAGCTGAATACTTTCTTACACTGTTTTTATAAAGGAAGAACTGTTTTCTTATTCGATGGATTCGACGAGATTTGTCCTCATTACAAAAGAGAGGTCACGCAATTGTTAAAGTATTTCGCACGCCGCAGTCCGGTGCGAAACGTGACAACGAAGGGTTGTGAACAGCAGTGTGAACAACAGCAACGCTTTGAGCAGTGTGTTTGGATCACCAGTCGCCCTTACAATGATATAAAGGAGACACTGGAGAAAGAATTCGGCGAGTCTTACACCCTTGAACCGTTTTATTATAAAGATATTAGCGTGTTTGTGGATAAGTACTTGAGACGAAATCTAGATCTTAATGCCTTGACAAGCAATCAGTTAAAGAACATTGACGGTTTCCTCGACTATATGACAGAATCCGTCTCAGACTTTACAGTTATAAATAATCTTTTAAAAAGTGTTTACGTTTCTGTAATCGCATATTTTGAGAATGCGATAAAACAGTCACATGTGACCGGTGACAACTTAGAGAGTGTTAGAGATTGGGGTAACAAAATAACGGAGATTATTTGGTTTTGCACAAAAATCTACAACATACAACTGGGGACAGGAGAGATACCACTGCATGTGTACTTAGCCATCCACTTCTTCCAGAACCAAGTACAAGATACAATTCTCACGGACACCGAAGATGCCCTACGACAATGGAATCTAGACACGAATACTTTTGCGTTTTACGAGCGCTTTATAGAAACTAAATTGAAAACCATACGTTTCGAAGAGAAGAACCGCATGGATATATACAATCCTGACGTGAAAATAACATACGAGAAAGAGAAGAAAGAGTTTCTAGACAAACACAAGAAACTGGCGTTTTACGTTGTGTGCGACAAAAAGGTGTTCCCGGATAATGAGTTAAATGAGATTAAGGATATAATTAGTGCAATGGATATAGCAAAAGAAAAAACGGGATTCGTTGACAGGATAGTTGACGGTGAGCCCAGATTCATACATTACACGCTTGCTGAGTATTTTGCAGTGGAATATATTTATGATTCCTTAAAATCCAGCGAAACAAGGAAATTAAACCGAATGTTGGATTACTTACTGTCCCATAACATACCTGGTATACTATACCACTTTGATCTCAAAATTAGATCAGACCCGTCATTCATAACCGCAGTGTGTACTCCCCACGTGAATAATTATATTTTAGGAACGTTGGGACAGCAGATCCTTAATTCTAAAGAGTTACATACAACATTGTTTACTGTAGCCCATGGGAAGGGCTTGAAATATTTGACCACGTTTCTAATACACGCCACTATCTGCGCAATCAACGATACAAACTTTTCAATTTTCATAGCGATCATGGAATCGGATTTCATGAATATTTTCGATTTAGTAAACTATGATCACAGTGATATTGTTTGTAAAATATTGGATTGCATAAGAAGATTCAATACTTCGAAATTGACTGATTTATTACCTTTCAGCAAATCCAAAAATATCATGCTATCTGAACAGAACAATGAAGAAATTATCAAGAAGCTTAGGGAGTATGTTAAGTCTGTTGAATTTAAAATGATTCGCCATACACGAAGCCGGCCGGATAAGTTTAACCTATCGAAGTTGTAGTCAACAATGAATAAATAATTGTCTCATAACTCACTGCGTGATTATGATGTGATTAAAGTTCTCAAGATTGCTATTTCTTTTATTGAACATAATCGAATTACGTAAGCAAAGCACTAAACACCTCGAGCTCTTTAATATCAATTTGCATCACAGATTATTTGTATCTGTAAAATTTTAAACGCATGTAAATTGCCATCGTCCGTCCCACTTCTGATGTTGTCAACCATATGGGGTTAGATAAGAAAACCGCGAAGTGTGAGTCGAACTCACCGTGAGGTCGAGAGCAGAACAATGGGTATATTTTAATAATGACACTTGCTTTTAAAAAGCTTACCAAAGAGTGAACAAGATTTTAACGCCCGAACACTATAACTCGGGCATTTAAGATCGTGTTAAACATTTAAAGTGCTTCCTAACTGTCAAAATATTATGAAAATAAGTAGCCGTTAGACAGTCGGCCGCTAAGTAGCGTTTCAGTATTCGGGCGTAAGTCTCACAACGCCCAGTAATTTCACTGACTTCAATGTCCTTCAAATCGTAACACAACAGTACTTATACACTGCTGCTTGTCGGCAGAAATAGACAAATAGCCTCTTCTATACGAGGGACTACTACTAACACCCAGTAATCACGTGTAAAAAAATGACCCCACCAAAACTCTGTGCAAGGGGGCGCGGCTATAAAAGTATGTGCAGCTCGTTCATTCATCCATTCCTAAAAACGTATTCATGATCTCTAGACACTTGATACGTCATTTTTTTGCGCGGTGCAGAACTTCGTATCTCGATCTGTAAATTTAATATTTAGACATTAACTTTTATGAAATAAAGTTGATTTTGAACGTTCATTAATTTTTGTTGCGTGTATGAGTATTACGTGTGAACTTTGTATGTGTATTTGTATGTGACCTTTGTAAGTAAATGGAGCCTTATTTTTGGCAGATTCATATGAGAGTTATCGTTCTAGTCATCTTATTTGGATGCATATTATTAATGAAAATGCATTATTATAATTGATGCATTTAATTTGAATGGTTATGTTGATTGTGTGCCGTGGGTGGTGCGGGTCGTGGCTCGGAGCGACTTCTCCAAGGAGTTGAGCGCCGGAGTGACGCTGGTGCCGAGGTCTTCCACCACGCTGGCCAGGTACGCTGGACACAAATACAACACTGATTAACACCCACCTAAGCGAATGACACGCCGGCGGAGGCGACCAACGGTGGCGGAGGTGACTAAAGTTGGCGGAGACGACCGACGGTGGCGGAGGCGACCAAGGTTAGCGGTGGCGACCAACGGTGGCGGAGGTAACCGACGGTGGCGGAGGTGACCGACGGTGGCGGAGGCGACCAAAGTTAGCGGTGGCGACCGACGGTGGCGGAGGCGACCAATGGTGGCGGAAATATCGAGCTGTCACTCCCAAACAACAGTCAAATGACATATCATGAGGTGGTGAAAGCGAATGGCGAGTGAGAACAAAAAAATCTAAATGATTTATAACATTTTATGGATTGAAGAAATTGAATTTGCATTTAATTTAATTTACGTTGATATATATGCACATCTTACCAATATCGGTGAGACATCTCTTAGTTCCAAGCGCGTCCATGTTGCGTATATTCAATATTTTCTCAGCGTACATTTCACATGTATGCGTGCACACCTTAACATAAAATAATTACAATAAACTAACACACACTTTATGGGCTATGCCTGAAATAAATTTAATTATTATAAATAAATACACCCAACAGTCACACACATAATCCTGAGTCAGGAACAGACTCCTGACCCCACACTAGGTTAACCTGTATCGTAGGTATCAGGAACCATGAGGGACGTGCGGTCCCACAACACCCAGACCCAAAACAATTGTTTGTGGATCACACAAACATTTGTCTCGGTGCGGGAATCGAAACCACGACCTTTTGCTGCGCAGCCGGCTACTCGACTATTGCGCTACGGAGGCTGTCAGCGCGTATTAATCTATATACAACGTGTTACAAAAATGTGTGGTCAAATTCAAGTAACGTAAATAATGTACTTGCATATAAATATTCCACGTATTCAAATGCCTCGGTGGCGCATTCGTAATCCAAACGCGTTACGACTGAGGCTGACGCTGAGGTCTCGGGTTCGATCCCCGGGTCGGGTAAAGTGGTATTGGGTTTTTCTATTTCGAAATGCTCAATATCAGCCCGGAGTCTGGAATTGGTGCCCAGTATGGCGATAGGCTCGCCACCTATCACATCGTGGGACGGAAATACGGTCGGAGAAATGTGAGTGTACTGCCTACCCCTTCGGGGATTACAGGCGTAAGTGCATATGTATGTATATGTAGTACTAGAAACACTTATTAACCCCTCCCCGCCCAGCAATCCTCATTACATTAAGGTCGGTTACCGACTGATTCTTTTGGTGTTTTGGATGTTCATGGGCAGTAAAGATCACTTACAAACAGGTGACCCTCTTGTTCGATTATCGGCATGTGCAATAAAACAAAATCTAGAGAAAATCTTACATCAGACAGGAACTGCCACGGCGCTTGTTTCTCCGATAAATGCATCTCCAAATGTTGAGGGAGTGTCATCAGGTACTGACCGACCTGAAACAAAATAACATCTTTGAAAATACTGGTCCCGGCTGGTTTTAGGGTCCCGTAAAAGTTATCGACGGAGCCCTATTACAGAGCCTGCGCCGTCGGCTTGTCTGTCTTTAGACATTCATGTTGTATCTTCTAATATATAAAATTCTCGTGTCACAATGTTCGTTTTCATACTCATACAAAAAATAATAACAAAAACTTTTGTCAAACTAATAAAAAAAGCAATTTAAGGGTGGACCACCCTTAACATTTAGGGGGATGAAAAATAGATGTTGGCCGATTCTCAGACCTACCCTATATGCACACAAAATTTCATACAAATCGGTCGAGCCGTTTCGGAGGAGGATGGGAACGAACATTGTGACACGAGAATTTTATATATAAAAAGATTCAGTAGGTCTGAGAATCGGCTACTATCTATTTTTCACCACCTAAATGTTAAGGGTGCTCCACCCCTAAATTATTTTTTTATTTTTTTGTCATTTTTTTTTATGATACAGCATAAAAAAATACATACAGCCCAAAATTTTCAACCCTCTACGATCGACCCCTATTTTTTAATAGTCATTTTAGTATTTTTGTCCAGCGCGTTTCTCACCGGGACTCGTTTGATGCGATCACCCTCCACGCTAGACTACTTTAATCCTGGAAATAGGCATTCACGCGGGTGGAGCCTCGGGCAACAGCTAGTTGTCTATAAATAAGTAAGTATAAATTCTTCTTCTCTTCTTTATTGATACTAATATGAAAGATATAACATAAATATTTGTCTATAATAATATGATATCCAGAAAACAATTTAATAAGTTTACACTAATTTTATTTAACTTAAATTTAATTTGGTGAACTGCAGTGTTATTGTTTTCAAATATACATGCTAAAGAATTTAATTTTATGCTGGTCGACAAACTAAAAATTGTACAAGCAAAGGGTATATTATTAAGGGCTTTATTTATTACTAGTCCTTGCTCGCGGCTCCACCCCCATGAACGGCCTTTTTCGGGATAAAAGGTAGCCTATGTTACTCAGTGATAACGTAGCTTTCTAACGGCAAAAGAATTTTTGAAATCGGTCCAGTAGTTGTTAAGTTTATTCGTTACATACAAAATTACAAATCTTTCCTCTTTATAATATTAGTGTAGATTAAGGGCTAGCGCTTACATACAACTTTTAGTTGAACAACTATTTTGTTGTGTATCATATGTTTAAAAGAATATATTAAAGCGCACATACAGTCAACTCGATAGTTGTTCGACAAAAAATCCAAAAAGCTATATCGATTTGCTTTTGATTTAAAAGTTGGACAACTATCGATCAAGCGCTCAATTTGTATTGCATTGTATTGATGTGCGCAGACCATCGACTAAACAGTCGATCCGCGACTACAGGAGTACAGGATGTACACAGTATCTTCTTTTTTTATCTCTCTTAAAATTTCTATAAAGCAAAGCACAAACTAAAACTTTGTTGTTAATTGACATGGTTTGTAAACACCTTGACTCGAGCGTTGCTGAATAAAGACTGGTCGATTTGAGAAGATATAAAATCGATTGTATACGCACTTCCATCAACTAAACTGTTCAGTTGAGTAGAAATCACGAAAAGTACACAACTCGACGAAACAGTTTAGTCGATGCAACAGTTGTATGTAAGCGCTAGCCCTAAGACCAATTGTAATACCAATATGACATCAATAAAGACTTGATTTGATACCTCAGTGATGTACTCCTGCGGGGACAGAGCGAAGTCTGGCAGCTCAGTTGTCAAGGCATCGTTGTTATACCAGACTGATAACTGCGGGATTTTTTCTGAAATACACAAACAAACATAAGCTCACGCTTTCATCACTGAAAGTGTAAGCAGAGCTGCAACTACTCCTACACCCATGTTTAGATTTTTGTGTGTACGATTCGATAATTCACACATGAATTTCCCGACTTCGGGATTGTTTTTTTTTATTAGCTTGAGTGACGAAACAAGCAGGTCGCTCGCCTGAGAGTAAGCCACGCCTTCTATAAACAAAAGCAACCCCACACAGAACTTAATACAGAGTAAAATAAATAAAAATAAGTCTCAATGCCTAGTAATTCGACTGGCTTCAGTGTCTGAAACCGAAACACAACAGTGCTTACACACTGTTGCTCGGCGGCAGAAATAGACGGCGCGGTGGTACAAACCCAGACGGCCTCTCGCATACGAGAGACCTACCACCTTATAATGCCAGCATCTCATAGTAAACTGCCACTAGACCAGTGAGACAATTTACTGAAATACAATACTATAGCGCCCATGACCACTCTAATTACAAAATACGTCAAGAGATGGCGCCACTGCCATAGCGCGATGCAAAACGTATGGCACATCTACATCGCGATGGCAAGATTCTCCGACAAAACATTACTTCCGAACACAAGGTTGTAAATGGTAGGGAGTCAGGATTAGCCTAGTTACCTATTCTGTGGTAAATCAAAGACTTCCACCTTGATGGGATCTTTCGTTGAAAGCAGAATACGTTTAATTGAGTAGTTTGTGTAGCGAATGACTTCCACCCTTGTTGGGATCATTCATCGTTACTCGCTAGTTATTATACGCAAATATACTCTTCCCCGTACCTCCACGTGTTTTTCTGCTACGCTCCAGTCCGCCCGTCCGCTACAATACAATATATAAAAACACATTTCTTCCATCAAAATAAGATGACAAGAAACGTAAGTCAAGCAAAAAAATGAACCCACCATAACTCTGTGCAAGGAGGCGGGGCTATAAGAGTGGGTGCATAATAATCTCTAGTTGACACTTGATAAGTGTAATTTTTGCACGGTGCAGAACGTCGTATCTCGATTTGGAAAAGTAATATTTAGACATTAACTTTTATGAAATAAAGTTGATTTTGAACGTTCATTAATTTTTGTTGCGTGTATGAGTGTTACCTATGCATGTGTAAGTAAGTGGAGCCACTTCACCAACGACTTTTGTAAGTTACGTGTGTATTAATTGTTAATTATCACTTGCTTGAACGGCGAAGGAAACATCGTGAGGAAACCTGCATACCTGATAAGTACTTCATAAGAATTTCGAAGGTATGTGAAGTCTGCCAACCCGCATTAGGCCAGCGGGGTGGACTAAGGCCTAACCCCTCTCATTCAGTAGAGGCCCGTGCCCAGCAGTGGGACGTGTATATAGAGCCGGTATTATTATTATAAGACTTAACAACTTATGTCTCGGGGTGACGAGCGCAGTTCAATGCCATGCAGTGCTTTGTTATTCAAAGTTCTGTATGCTTTATGGTCAGGCGTAGCGCTTAACATCAGACGAGCGTCCTGCTCGTCTCGTCGATCTTGTGTAGGGTTTATGAATATTTTAATAAAGAGGGTATCTAGTGAATCATTGTATGACAGTAACTATAGAGAGGGAATATTTGTATTCAGGAGGTGGACTAGCTGCCAAAGGGGACAGTATTTTTGTAATACTCGAGACGTGATTATGTCAGTTTAACATTGTCTGTTAGAAAGTTTTTTTTTTTTTTTTTATAGTATAGGCCGGCAAACGAGCTACTGGGTCACCTGATGGTAAGCGATCTCCACCGCCCATGTACGCGCACAATACAAAAGAATTATGGGCGCGTTGCCGACCTTAAAGGAAAGGGATAATAAGGGATTGGGAAGGGGAGGGGGATTCGGGCCTCCGGATATCTCACTCACCGTACGAAACGCATCAGCAAGCTGCTACTTTACGCCGGTTTTCTGTGAGACAGTGGTAACGACCCGGACGAGCCGGCCCATTCATGCTGTAGACAAAATTGTCTACAGCGTGGCTCTACCACTCGTAAAGTTGTGAACATAAAAATAATGAGAATTGTCAATCTGTGTCGTGTTTCAATCCGAGGTGCTTGAGGTGTCACATTAACCGGGAACAAGTGTAGTGTGAACATAATAGGGTAGTTTCCTATATTGAATTTTATACATTATTTTATAAGCAACAGAAAATGATACTCAAAAGAAACCCTTTTATTAAAACACAATCATAATTGTTTCAGAAATGTGCCCGCAGTTATGACTTTAAATGTTGGTATGAGGAAAAATGGGTGCGTAGTAGGGATATCTCACTATCTCGCTTGCACGCGTGCACTATAATGAACATTTTACACAGTGACGTCAAAGGTTGCATCGTCTGTCATTTGACAATTACCCCTTCTACAGGATTTCAATGGCTTCTATCTTATTTATTTTTGGTCCGATTTATAAAATTCTTTCTGCAATAGATTTTGAGTAACGTAACTTATTGATTTAAATAATAAAAAAAATCTAGTTAACTACCCTATTATCTTACACTAACTAATAAAAACCAACGGCACGGTTCGATTGGATTATTTCCGGGATCGATCTAATAAATACACCCAACAGTCACACACATAGTCCTGACACCACACTAGGTAAACCTGTATCGTGAGTATCAGGAACTACGAGGGACTTGCCAACCCACAACACCCAGACCCGAGACAAATATTTGTGGATCACACAAACATTTGTCTCAGTGCGGGAATCGAACCCACGGCCTCTCGCTTCGTAGCCAGCTACTCGCCCGCTGCGCCACGGAGGCTAGCAAAAGATGCAGAAGAAGAAGATGAAGATCTATAGATGCAGTTTGATCGCCGTATCTCATACCTAACTGCACATCCACCGGGTTCCTGAGGATAGCTCTGGCGAGGTTTTTGAGCTGTTCCTTGACCCTGCGCAGTCCCGCCATGGAGGGGAGCGGCTCACTCCTCAAGTTCAACAGCTTCTGCCTACCCTCCGAGTCCAGCAGCAGGGTCGGCAGGTCGTACAGAGGGTTTGAGTCTTTCACTTCTGCGGAACAATTTTTAATAGCCTTATATTCGATGCGAAAGGACTTGAAAAAAATAGCAGAAGACAGTTTTGTCTACAGCATGAATGGGTCGGCTCGACTGGGTTGTCACCACTTTCGCACAGAAAACCGATATCACCATGTGGGATAAATAGTCGGGCAGAGAGAGAAAGAGAGGTTGCCGTCGGCTTCTTTCTTTCTGGCTGGCGTTATCCCGGCTTAATGCCAGGATCCGTCTTTCCATCATGTTTTGACGGTCCATTTGGTATTATATGAGGTGACTCTCCGTCTGACCCTGAAAACCCGTGACAGGAACCAAGTTTCGTCATTAACTGGTCCGTTAATCAGAGTATACCACGTGCAGGTGAGCTTGGTTTTGGATTGGTTAACTTTTGCTATAAAAGAAATAGAAGGCTTCATTATCTCCCCATTGTGTGTGTATTCCAACTAACCATGAGATGACCCTGGAGGTGGGTTATGATTACCAGCCATACCATCTTCCCTCTCGACGTTCTGCCTCATGGCCAGAGCATCGAGCAGCGCCGCGGCGGCGGTCTCCAGCACCAGAGACGCGGGGAAGCTGCTGGACAGCACTCCTGTGCTCTGTCCTGACGTCACGGACGACAGGAACACACTCTCTATGCGGCGGCTGTGACACGATATGTACGACGAGAGAGCTGTTATGAAGTTCTGAAAAAGGACAGACGTTCAAGCAGGTCAGCTCGGTGATCGAAAACATAAATACAGTAGAATTCGCATATAACGACATTCAAGGGACCGGCGATACTATATCGTACTAACCGGATGACGCACAAAACGGTGGGATTATTTCTTAAGTACATACCTAACTTACCAATACATATTATAAATGCGAAAGGTATTTTAGATAAATAAAACATTTTATAAGAATCACATACTTATGCTTTATTTTAGGTAGCGCTGAAGCTTGAACCACTATAACAATACCTTATCCACCTGCTCAAGAATAGGAGTCCTTACGCGTTTGCATTTCAAAACACTGACATTAAACCGATCTTATCTTTATTGTAGATATTATAGAATGAGATACGCCAAACTCCTTTGCGAGAGTTGCATTTGATTCACCGGCTTCTAATCGGTGTAATAGTGCACTTTTTTCTTCAATTGTAAAACAGTTTCGATTCACAGAACTCATTTTGTCGAGCTTAATGAACTTGTCATAACAGGTGACAAACGCTAACTGTCATTTACGCGCGCCAATAACGAGAGGTGAAGCGCGCGGGGCGGGGTGAATTGGGGCGCCGAGGTATTGGTGCGTAGGTTGTGTCAACAAAACATTGCGCGTCGTTTTAACCGGACGTATTATTATAAATAATGGTCGCTATAAGCAGTTGGTCGCTTAAACCGGAGTCGCACTAAACGGTTATATTTTCTCAGTAACTAATATTGAAACCTAACTTGAGTAAACATTATCGTCGCTAAAACCGGTTAGTCGTTATAAGCGAAGTCGTTATATCTGAATTCTACTGTACATGAATTTGCGTACCATAATCGCGATGTCGTATTTTTGTTTTATTGGCTTTAAGTGACGAAACGAGGAGGTCGTTCGCCTGATGGTAAGCGCCACGCCTGCCCATAAACAGGAGCAACGCCAGACAACACTTCGAATTACAAAACACTACATGGCACTGAACTGCGTTCGTCGCCCCGAGACAGAAGATGTTAAGTCCCATAATGCCCAGTAATTTTACTGGCTTCAATGTCCTTCAAATTGGAACACAACAGTGCTTACACACTGCTGTTTGGCGGCAGAAATAAACAACGCAGTGGTACCAACCCAGACGGCCTCACGTATACAAGGGACCACCTAGTTGTACTGAAATGATTTTATTTTATAGCATAGGCCGGCAAACGAACAAGTGAGTCACCTGGTAAGTGATCTGCACTGCCCTTTTACGTCCACAATACCAAGAATCATGGGTGCGTCGCCGATCTTAACGGAATTTCTTCGCATAATATTTCCAATTTTATTCAGACCAGTAAAAAAGTGTTGTCAAAGTTTTTTAAAACGTGGTCGGACTCTTGTATGCTCTAGTCCTTTGGGGTAGATACCGCTGCTTTGTCTATTTCTTCAGCTAAGCAACAGTGTGTTAGCTTTCACTTAAAAGTATTAGGTCTAGTCTTATTAAGTGATAACACCACAGCTCTTGTGTCTCAGGCTGACAATATGGCGGGTTCACACAAGTCGATTTTAGTTGACCAACTAACTTGAATCAACATAAGCTGCTTTAATTATTAAAAGTTGATCAATGGAGATGTGGCGAGAATTCTGACTTTCTACAGTACAAATACTTACTTCCACAGCCGGAATATAGTATGGGTATGCAGCGGCGCCCGCAATTTTCTTGGCTCTGTTGTACGCGGTGGTGAGCCATCCTTCGCATCGTTCGGCCACGGACAGCAAAGCTCTGGAACGTTCTAGAAGATCCTCCTACAGATGTCAAACAGAAGATAAGTACTAGGATAGCATAAACGAATAGGTTTTCTAATATTGATGACGGTACAGGTTCTAGAAACATACTCATAACGTTCAAGAAGTACCAGGGCATAAGAGGTGCATAAGAGAATTATTATAAGAAACTCTTTCGTTTTAACAATGACTTCAATACCATAGACGGGCTGTTCAGAAGTAAAATTGTGTTGTATACGCGGCCGGCGAGCCGGGAATGACGTCTAAGGCGTGGGAGCGAGAGGAGTTGAGAGTAAGCGAGATGGCAATATTGAGACGGCTGTTTTGTTTGGTATTAGTTTTCATTCACAATAAATTATTTTTTCGATCAAAACCAAGAAATAATATAGTTACTTCCGTAAAATAACTTCAAATTGAATGAATAATATATGCACGTAAATAATGACAATGTTTTATGGGTCACAATAAACAATTTCGTGTTAGTTTGTCGAATTTAACGTTCGCAGCTATTCAAGCAACAACAACTGCTCTTGTCGCTCTCTCGCGGGCGACTAAATGAGTTGCGGTCAATTGACCGTAACTAAGTGCGCAATTTCTTTGTACCGCACAGCTTGTCTAGTAGTATACATTAAAGTTTTTGCGTTTTAATGTAGATTAGTTTATTTTCATTGTTACATGTTTACATGTACCAGGGGAGCATATGTCAACAAGAGCAATACCTGCTCGAGCTGTGGGTCCTTCAAGTTGTTGAGAAGCAGTTGAGTCTGCAGTTCGCTGTACTTGGGCAGCTGTTCGCGTAATGGCGCGTACACAGCCCTGCCGAGCTCGCGTATTGTTGCTGGAGGTACCACCTCTGCAAAATATACATTTTATTTATCCATGGATAAAACAATGCACCTTGTAAGTACGTGAGACCGTCTAAAAAGTCGTTTATGACCGTCGACAGAATTATGTCAGCCTGTTACTGGATATACACTAGCTTAGCCCGGAACGCGGCTCGCTGGAATAAGCCATTACATTTGTACCATAAGTATGGTGGTCACTATCCAGTCAGGTGCAAATGAATACCAGATACCCTCCGACCAGCGAAAATCTAAACTCGTCTAGAAGTCAGAGCTGTGTGTCCGAAGCGGAGACAGCCTCCGTGGTTTAATGGGCGAGTAGCCGACCGTGAAGCTAGAAACCGTGGGTTTTGATTCACGAGACAAATTTTTTGTGTGATCCACAAATATTTTCTCCCCAGACGTGTTGACGTCAGGCAGGCGGCCGGACTTACAAAATACAAGCCAAATCTTTCTATAGCATGTGTTAAAAAGCATGTTGCGTAGACCCCACTGCGAGTGGGATAAGGGCAGGTGGAGTAAGAGTAAAAGAGGCCCATGCCGAGCATTGGGACAGTTGGAATACCTTTGTTCTGCCTGGGTGCATCCAGTACTCCCTTGATGCAGGCTATGAACTCGTCCACATCACGCTTCAGGTCAGTAAGCATCACCACACCTTCTTCAGCGTTCGAGCACAGCTTCAGACTGGCTGACACCACCTAGACGATAATCCTCTATGACAACTCTATCCTCTATGACTACGTATATTGTGTGGCGCTTCATAACAGGAATTGCTAATTTATTGATTTTGAACATCGTTTTGGACCCCAATTCAATATGGCATAGTAGAGCATCGAAATTAAATAAGTATAACGATAACTCTCATATGAATCTGCCAAAAATACAGCTCCACTTACTTACACATGCAAAAGTTATCACACGTGGCACTAATACACGCAACAAAAATTAATGAACGCTCAAAATCAGCTTTATTTCATAAAAGCTAATGTCTAAATATTACTAAATCGAGATACGACGTTCTGCACCGCGCAAAAAATTTGACGTATTATGTGTCAACTATATGATCATGAATAATTTTTATGAATTGATGAGTGAACGAGTTGCACGGACTTTTATAGCCCCGCCCCCTTGCACAGAGTTTTGCACACACACACACGCACACATAGCTCAAACCTTTTAGTTGTGGTTTAAAAATGAGAGATATTAGTGATCGATTATGTATTTTTTATCTGATATCGGACGCAGCTAAGTTGGTATACAGGGTGTAAGACTGGTGGTAGTTTAGATGATCTAAAATACGATGGCCAAAAAAAAACGCGAAATAAGTCGCCATATTTTTTATAATCACACACACACACAGTCTTGTTTAGAATATTATATAATTACGTTTCATTCGAACCATAATTAAAATAGTATTTTTCGTAATAACGTAATAAATAATGTAAATCCAATAAAAGAAACAGTTGACGCTAGGAATCAATTGTGCAGCGCGGCGCACGGCGTGATGTGCCTACTGAGTATTGAAGTGCGGTAATGCGTGCCGGTCATTGATTCAGACTAGAATAGTGTTTTCCGTTTATATTAAGGTAGTGTTTTCTTGGCGTTACGGCTTCGGAAGCGGTCCCCTTACACCCGATAAGTAGTTGCTACATATAATCAAGTTCTGATGGTGGAGAAGGAATGCAGTATTTAAGCGCTAGGTTGTTGAAGAGGTTGCCAGACCGTCCAAATATCATGTCGATATATCGTTTTTTACTCGATACATCAGAATCGATATCGATACTTTTTAAAAATATCGTAGTTACATTTCCGACATATCTAGCGGAGCTTATTTACGTGAAAAAGAAGAATAAGAAAAAAAAAGCTTAGTTTATTTACCTTGGTAGGCGATGGGTCCAATGATAACAGTAGATCTGTGTACAGCCTAACCAGTTCTGCCAGAGGCGTCTCAGACTTTAACACCATAAGCCATTCCACCTGTGCAGAAAGTACTAAATTGTTTTTTGTTTGTCCTGATACGGCAAAGTTATTATGCTGCACCTGATTGTAAGTTTTTTAATTTTTTTATTGTATAGGCCGGCCAACGAGCAAGTGGGTTACCTGATGGTAAGTGATCTCCAACGCCCATGTACACCCACAATACTAAAATAATAATGGGCGCGTTGCCAACCTTAAAGAAAAGGGATAAGTAAGGGATTGGGAAGCGGAAGGGGATTTGGGCCTCCGGATATCTCACTCACCGTACGAAACGCATCAGCAAGCTGCTACTTTACGCCGGTTTTCTGTGAGACAGTGGTAATGACCCGAACGAGCCGGCCCATTCATGCTGTAGACAGAACTGTCTACAGCGTGTCTCTACTATTCAAAAAAGTACAGTGCAGTGGAAATATTACATCTGTGAAAACAATCTGCCAACGATCACCAAAGCTATGCTAGGCTGTGTATGAGTTTGTACACCAGCTGATCCCGCGATTCGCTGGAACGAGAAACAATGGCAGGATATTCAACAAGACGTGTTACACAAACATTTTATCTCGGTGCGGGAATCGTACCTGCAGTCTTTCGCTTCTCAGTCGAATACTCGGCTATTACACCACGGATGCTGTCACAAGTTGCCAGCATACATGATACACGCAGGCTCACAGTGAGCAGTGAGCAGTGAGCACTGTATCAGTCACTGTACCTGGTTGTTGGCCTCCCCGGCCAGCAGCGTGGTGAGCGCGGGTAGATGGTGGTGGTCTGTCCTGCGCCAGATCGCCGCGAGTCTCGCCGCAGCCGCTCGTCTCCAGCACCGACACACGGAGCTGGTCCGTCCCATGCCGACGAACACGTCCACGTACGGACCCGTTCGCTCTGTGGAGTAGGGGTTACATTTTGCTCTATACTTTTTCATTTTGCCTGGCTTAGTTCTAGGGTACACCTTCCTACTAAGACCTTCACTTCGCTCGATTTTGAGCATCCTCAATAGTAAGAACATTAATACGTTAAGCTAGCACTTTTTGGGCCATCCACTGAGATCGAGGCAACTAGTCCTTTCTTCAGCGTAATCTCAGGGAGAGACATGTCCAAATGTGTTCTGAACTCCACAATTAGCTGAACTGGTGCTCAGCAGTTTTAGTAAAAGCGCCACCTCTCCTTCACCGCACTATCCTCACAGACCAAAACGCCCCGGGAATCTCGTAACACATCGCCATTTGGTTATATCGAGTGTCGCTTTGCTGAACCTTAATGAGCTGATATATGAGCTTTTGACCCTCTGCGGTTTCTAGCTTCTCATAGTTCTTCTTCTTCTCATTCTCTATGACAATAATGATTGTGTCGGACCTTATTTTAACTCTATACAATGATTTTTAATTGGGTCATTTATCGAAATTTACAAAATTCCTTTGTAACAAATCAAAATAATTTTATTTTTATATATACATGAAATCACGCCTGTATCCTAGGGGTACTGTTGTTTGGCGGTAGAATTATACAGAGCAGTGGTACCAACCTCGCATACGAGGGACATTATACCTAGTAAATGTGATGTGATAGGTGTTAAGCCTGTCGCCATACCGGGCACAAGTTCCAATCCCGGGCACCTTGTGTGATTTTAGAATCGCGATTTGATTTCGAATCACAAATTGTGACTGCCCGACCTAAAATTTGAGTCCAATACTTCACTGATTCCCAGCCTAATTATTTGATTTCGAATCACAAATTGTGACTGCCCGACCTAAAATTTGAGTCCAATACTTCACTGATTCCCAGCCTAATTACGCTGCCACTAGAGTCAAGACTAGACCAATGAGACCATATTTAATTACATCAAAACTTTAAAATTTTATTAAAACTTAGGTATCAACACATGGCATTACGTACCTCCTGATTTTTTTAGTTATTTATTTATTTAATTTAGATCCTTCACAGCTCACGATTCATATCTTAGCCTGTCATACAGACATAACGACATACACTTACAAACAATACGCCTATTACGAAGTACTCAATATATATAAAGAGCTACAAGGTTCAGTAAAACATTTGGGTAATGATACGAGTAATTATGTATGCAGATAATATAATATAGTGTGTAATGAGTGTGGATGTGTTGTGAGTATGTGTGTGTATGAAAGGTGGAATAATAATAGCCGCATATGGCTTATAGTTTTCATTACATTATATTATAATTATGGTTCCGCTTATTCTGCGACAGTGACAGTATATGTTTTTTTTGCATCGAAACAACATAACTAGAACGATAACTCTCATATGAATCTGCCAAAAATACGGCTCCACTTACTTACACATGCAAAGGTATGTTACACGTAACACTCATACACGCAACAAAAATTAATGAACGTTCAAAATCAACTTTATTTCATAAATGTTTGTCTAAATATTAAATTTCTAAATCGAGATACGACGTTCTGCCCTGCGCCAAAAATTTGACGTATTAAGTGTCAACTAGAGATCATGAATCAATTTTTATGAATTGATGAATGAACGAGCTGCACTGACTTTTATAGCCCCGCCCCCTTGCACAGAGTGGTGGGGTATAAAAATAGACGAGACATTTTATACATTAAACACATTATATTTGGATAATGCGAATAGCGTAGTTTCCTATATTGAATTTTATACATTATTTTATAAGCAACAGAAAATGATACGCAAATGAAACCCTTTTATTAAAACACAATCAAAATTGGTTAAAAAATTTGCCCGCAGTTATTTACTTACTTTTACTTTAAATGTTTGTATGAGGAAAAGTGGGTAGTAGGGATATCTCACTATCTCGCTTGCACGCGTGCAACATAATGAACATTTTACACAGTGACGTCAAAGTATGCGTCGTCTGTCATTTGACAATTACCCCTTCTACAGGATTTGAATGGCTTCTAACTTATTTATTTTTGGTCCGATTTATAAAATTCTTTCTGCAATAGATTTTGAGTAACGTAACTTATTGATTTAAATAATAAAAAAAATCTAGTCAACTACCCTATTGTGTTCACCATCAGGCAGTTTCACGCGTACGGACAGTTTTCGCCGATAGTTAAAGCACATGGCCATACCGGCGTCCATTTGTGTAAGTGCATCTATGAGCGGTGGGCTGACTAGTGCTTCTAATCTGTTGTAAAGCGCTTCCAGTTGGAGACGCTTGCTCTCGTAGTCCGGCGCGTCGCTTAACACCTGCAATTGTTTTTTAGTCTTTAGACGGAATGTGACTGGACTTTATTTTTTATTTTTTTTATTAGCATTAAAAGGCATAACACAGAATACAATCATACAAGTAATATAACTTAAATATTATAATTTTATGTACTAGATCGTCTTCCTAAACATATGCCCTAATAGAAAAACAGTGCGGAAATGACAAACTAAGACAAATTAATTAATATTGTTAATCTATAACAAAGAGAAGAGAAAGTCAAGAAAAAAATAAATAACTGAACGAATGGGATTTGATTTCATTTCATGATTTTGAGTCTGACTGGAATTCGACTAGAATACGGTCAGAATTTGGCTGGACTGACTGGAATTTGGCGGGAATTTTATTGGAATGTGACTGTACATTGGCCGAACTTTGACCGTTATTGGTCAGACTGACTATAATTTTGCTTGAGTTTGATTGGAATTAGGCCGGGCTTTGACTAGAAAACGGGTGGCAATTTGACCAGTCCTTGGCTAGAATATGGGTGTAATTTGGCTCGCCTTTGACAGGAATTTATCGGGGACTTTTACTAGAATGTGACTGGAGATTGACCGGATTTTGACTTTTATTTGGCCAGACTGACTAGAATTATGTTGGATTTTGAATAGAATTTCGCCGGGCTTTGACTAGAAGTTGGGCGAAATTTCACCAGTCTTTGGCTGGACTTTGTCATTTGGTGGGACTTTTCCTGAAGTTTACCAACTGAATTTTTGATGGAATTTGACCGGGTTTTGACTGGGAATTGAGTTTAATTTGGCAGATCTTTAACTGGAATATGGGTGTAATTTGGCTTGTCTTAGACTGGACTGGCTGACCTTTTTATGGAACACGAGACAGAGACGAGCACGAGATTTTGAAGACAGTTTTGTCTACAGCATGAATGGGCCAGATCGTTACCACTGTCTCACAGAAAACCAGCGTAAAATGGCAGCTTACTGCTGCGTTTCGTTCGGTGAGTGAGATATTCGCAGGCCCACATCCCCCTCCCTTTCCCAATCCCTTAATTCCCTTGCATTTAAGGTCGGCAACTTGTCCATGATTATTTCGTTACATGGGCGGTGGAGATCACGTGACCCACTTGCTCGTTTGGCGGTCTATGCTATAAAAAAAAACTTGTCATTCAAGATACCTCCAAGCTGGCGGTCATCGCAGCGACTTGTTTGGCCAACTCGGCGAGCTTGTCACTCTGCGTCGGTACTCCGGACTCCAACACATCCTCCAGTGACGTCGCGAGTGCGGCCCACTTGTCCGCCTCACGGAGGGCTGATGCCGCGTTCTGAATATATACATACATACATACGCACTCACGCCTGTAACCAGTACACCCACTTTTCGCCGAGCGTATCTCCGTCCCATGATGTGATAGGGGGTGTTGGCGACGCGACCTCCGACTCCGCGGTTAATGAACTCTAGCGAAGCTCCTATGTGCGCGAGTGACTTATTATGAGTATTACGTAAATGCGCCCGCGTCGCGCTTGCTTGTAAAATAGGAGTACATAACGAAATATATAAGCGAGCCTATCGCCATACCGGGCACAAATTCCAGACTCCGGGCTGATACTGAGCATTTCGTAATGGAAAAACCCAATACCACTTAACCCGACCCGGGGATCGAACCCGAGATCTCAGCGTTAGCCTCGTAACGCGTACAAATTACAATTGCGCCACCGAGGCAGGTAAATTAATAATTATGGTAAACAAAATTGTCTCAAGGCATGAAAGGGTCCCCTCAACCAGGTTGTTACCACTGTCTCACAGGAAAGGGGCATGAAGAAGCATCTTACTATTGCGTTTAAAAAAAAACGAGGTTATAAGAGTAAACTTCGCCATTTATGGTAGCGATTTTGGTGAATGAATTTTTTTCAACAAAAATGAAAATGACTCAAAAAAAATAATAGCAAAAAATGAGTCGGTATTTTCTACCTTATACTTTTCTACCATTACATTGCAAAAGCGCCAACTTAAAATTATTTTTATGTTTTAGGATTTTTTGTTTTTTTTGAGTAGGTTTTATTTTCGTTAATATAAATATAAAAAATCCCGTATTGGTCGTATACATCTGGCAACACTGATACCATCTCTCCACCCCCTGCTATTAACATACTAGCATTTGGTCACAGATTATAGAACTCACTTCCAGCTGGCTCTTCAAGTGATCAATCTTTTGCAAGCTCTCTATGGAGTGGCCCGTCTGCTCCTCCACACCCTGGACCTTCTGCTCTAGGGAGAGCAACTTCTGCTGCAGCAGGGCACCTTCCAGCTGCAGGGATGACGCGTCTTGGAGTATACGCGGTATCGACGTTACAATCTATACAAAAATGGGAAATTTGGGATAGAAAATAACACATTAGCTGTTGCCTGTATTTAGAACTAAAAGTAAAGTTTAAAAAAGTAAGTTTGTTTCACCGGGTTTTCTCAGGCTGAGTCGTTTTGGATCCGGTGTTAGTTTTAAAACACGCGCCGTTTCGGTAATGCCTATGGTCCATATCGAACCATAAAAAAGAAGAAATATAAAATAATAATAATACTAAACAATTCTGGACTATTCCATAATAAAAATATTGTAAAATTTATAGTTGCCCAGTGTATTTTGACGATGCTATGTATGTTATGTATACATTAGTTGATATAATTTCTATACTTACACAAGTTTCTTGATTTTGTACCGACTTGTCATAAGCGCTATTTTTATTGCCTAACATGATTAATAAACTATTTCATTTCATTTTATTTCAACTGCACCAGACTAGATATACACCCAACCTACCTGTGTGGTTGTTTCGTCCAAGGAGTTGGTCAGCTGTTTCATATACAGCTGCAATCTGGACACAGTATTGGCCACAAATATCTGCAAATAGACAGAACTCTGTAGACAATTGGACCAGTTACACCGAAATGTACCAAATCATATTCAACTAAATAAATTGTTGTAAATGTCAGTTTGTGCTCTTCACTTAAGCACTTTAACATATTTTTAAGTTGTTTCTGTATTCATCTACACTATCTTCTAATATATAAAATTCTCGTGTCACAATGTTTGTTCCCATACTCCTCCGAAACGGCTGGACCGATTTGTATGAAATTTTGTGTGCATATCGGGTAGGTCTGAGAATCGGGCAACATCTATTTTTCACCCCCCTAAATGTTTAGGGTGGTTCACCCCAAAAAAAAAATTTACAGCATTAAAAAATACATACCTACAACCCTAAATTTTCAACCCTCTACGATCAACCCCTATTTTTTTATAGTCATTTTAGTACTTTAATCCTGGAAATAGGCATTCACGCGGGCGGAGCCGCGGGCAACAGCTAGTAATATTAAAAAGAGGAAAGATTTGTATTTTTGTATGTAACGAATAAACTTAAAAAATACTGGACCGATAAAAAATAATATTTTGCTGTTGTAACATTGCTACATTATCACTGAGTAAGATATGCTAATTTTTATCAGGGAAAAGGCCGTTCACGCGGGCGGAGCCGCGAGCAAAGGCTAGTTTAGAATAATTGGATAGAATAATTCAAACTTATGTGGATCATTAGAGCCCAATTATTTAGGATGTTATATATAAATGTGGGTTAACTGCCTCAGTGGCACAGTTGCAATGCGTACAGGTTACGAATGAGGTTTATGCTGAAGTCTCGGGTTCGATCTCTGGGTCGAGTAAAAATTATATTGGATTTTTCTATTATGAAATGCTCAGTATCCTGGAACATGCTGTGAAATATGCATAGGTGTAATTTTACAAATTGAAAACTTGTGTTATTGTGATTGCCTGACTTGAGAAACTAGAGCCTCCGTGGCGCAGCGGGCGAGTAGCCGGTTGCGAAGCGTGAGGCCGTGGGTTCGATTCCCACACCGAGACAAATGTTTGTGTGATCCACAAATATATGTTCGGGTCTGGGTGTTGTGGGACCGCAAGTCCCTCGTAATTCCTGATACCCACGACACAGGTTTACCTAGTGTGGGGTCAGGACTATGTGTGTGACTGTTGGGTGTATTTATTTATTTATTTATTACAACTACTCAGCGTAAAGTAGCGGGGATGCTGTTGCGTTTCAGATGTTGAGTGAGACAAAGGAGGTCCAAATCTCCCTCCCTTCCCTCTAAGGATGATATAACGAGTCCATGATCCTTCTGGTATTGTGGGCTTTCATGAGCGGTGGAGATCACTTACCATCAGGTGACCCACTTGCCCACCAGCCTATGCTGTATAAAGTAAATCATACTTCCTTTTCTTGATTCCCACTGGAACTCCATGCATTGTTAATCCATTTTTTAGGATCAAAATCATCTTCAGCAAATGTTTTTAATTCCTAAAACAGAAAACAGATATAATGCATATATATATATTTTATATATGAGAATTTATATATTTATTAATTAATAATTTATTATTTTAATTATATATTTTATTTTATTTTATATTTTATATATTTTTCTCTAAAATGTATGAGAAGATGTATGAATGTGGAAGAGGCGAAAGAGGTGTGTCAGGATCGTAGCTTGTGGTACTCAATAGTCTCTGCCTACCCCTATGGGACATAGGCGTGAGTGTGTATGTATGTATGTATGTTTTTATGATGTGTTGTTTTTGTCCCTTGAGCAAACTTTACTATGTGGTATATCCTTCATCGCAAGAGGCCGTCTGGGTAACATCGCTTTGTTTACGTCTGTCGCCAAGTAGCAGAGTGTGAGTTGTGTCTCGGTTTGAAGGATATTGAAACCCGTGTAATTACTGGGTATTTTGAGACTTAACATGCAGTGCTTTGTAATTCAATGTTCTGTGTGGTGTTGTTTCTGTTTATGGGCAGACGTGGCGCTTACCATCAGGCGTGCGAACGTCCTTCAAGCCAATAAAAAAACTCTAGAAAACGAGATATCAAATCTATGCGCACCGAGTTAACAACGGTAATGTACGTAGTAAAAATCGTGAATATTGGTTTGTTTACTGATCGATGTATGTCCTGTGGTACATAGCCTTGCAAATTATACAACTATTCTTTGTATATGTTAACAAAAAAAAGTTCAAGAGGAATTGTTTTTTACCGGCTTCAACGCCACGTACACAGTAAGTGCAATTGTACAGAATGTTATACAGAAACACTAAAATATGCTAGTAACTTAACGAACACAACATCACGTACCATTTTAATGTATTTATTTCATTAAAATGAATATTATTATTTTATTTCTTGTTTTGACTTATATGACATCATAAACAGCTGTGAACTGTCAAGTAGTGTTGAGTGGGACATACACGAGGCATTACACTTGTTCCCGTACGTGACGAAATAATGTAAGGGCGGCCCAATTTTTTTAGATGTGTACTTAAAACTTTTATGTCGCGTTACTCTTTTACTATTCCCATTACGCGATCTACATGCGTGAATTAGTGAGAACGAGCGAGTGAGCTTCAAGATGCCTTGCCTCATTTGAAGTGTTTCCTTGTACTGGTTCAGTACAAACAAAATGCAATCATGACCTACACATCACTACTGTTAAGTGTCAAAATATAAATAGCAATTTACGTAGTAACTAATAATTAATCTGTGATAGCAATCCCGAGGTTGTACGGGCTAGAACCCTTTGCCTTCCCAATAAAAGGGAACATTTTTAGAAAAAAAAGTTAACGGAAAAAAAGCAATCCAAAGAGTATACATAAAGGGCTCTCGTAATGGCTCTCGTAGAGAGTATTATATTCTTTGCTTAAAGGGTATTCTCCCTCTACGACATAAAGGTTTACATCAGGGCTATGACAGCTTAGTTCCAAGTGATCCGTTTTGGCGCTGCGATCGTTTATGGTAACGCCGCCATTTTGTGACGCTATTACTTTGAGTTTGACGTTTTCTTTCTTTGCTGTCATTGTGTCAAATAACCGAGTTGAGTGCGCTGGTGTTTTGTGTATTTCCTTGTCTGAGTTGAGATCCAAAATATCCAAATCCTTCTCATTGTTTGAGACAATATTATGCTGCGATATTACACCGTTTGTAAGTGCAATCTATATTACATGATGGCACTAAAGTGTTACGTTGGTAGTTGCAATGCAACAAGTGAAACGTACCGGGTTTTTTGTATCCCCAAGATCGATTCGCTAAGGAATTTGTGGATGTCCTTTCTAGTGCCTACAAACCCTCTCCTCATAAGTCTCTCGAAAGAACAATTACTCAGAAAACGTGTTTGTGAAAAACATTTCGACAAACGACAGTTTGACGGCGAAGGCAAAAGACTTCGGTATTCGTATCCTTGTTTATTTACGGATGACGAAATAGCCCACGGTGAACCTCTTTTTTCAGTTGGAGCCGGTGAGTATCTTTTAAGCATTGTCATAAACAATATATTTTGCCTAACTGAGTTAACGAGTTACGCTCGATTTACATTGGTTAAGTGTTTATAATAAGCAAATCATAAGCAAAGTGTGATGTAAACTGATCTCATAGTGGCAATACAACTTGGCTTGCAGTTGCTGTTCGTACTACTTACAATTTTGTTAAATATTTGACCAAAAATCAAGAATAAACCTAAATCGACATTGGTCTCATCTGAACTAAGTTTTCTTTCCAACTTAAGGTGGTATGGTCTCCGAGAGTTAAATCAATAGTTTTGACTAATCCCTCAACTTGCAAAAAAAACTTTATCCAACCATTTATTTTCTAGTACTTAGCTGTGTTATGCAATTTTACTTAATCCAAAACATGGTCTCTCTGTATGCTAGTTTCATTCAAATCCATTGAGCTGTTACAGTGTGAAAAAGTAACAAACATACAGAATAACAAACTTTCACTTTTTTATATACAATATAAATTAGTGTGATGTGATTTTCATTTAAACACCTATTTTACATTTTAAAATATAGTTTAATACCTAATGATGCCATGTATTAACTAATGTTGTTATTTTGTTGATTGTTTCAGTGTGTAATGTTCTGAGAGACCACAATTATTGCAAAGAGCAAGATGATGATGAAGATTTGACAGGCACTTGATTGGTTGTTGGAATAGCAGGTATGTAGTTCAGTTTTTGGTGCTATATAGTAAATTTGCTCATTTTTGTTTGCATCTACAGATTGACTTTTTTACTTTTATCTGCCTAGTATTTGCTGAATAACTTTCTTTTCAAAATTAAAATTAGCTTGTCTACTAAACCACAATTATTGTAAATTGTACTTGGCCTCATCGAAATAAGATGACAAGAAACATAACTCTATAAAAAAAAAATACCCCACCAAAACTCTGTACAAGGGACGGGGCTTTAAAAGTCTGTGCATTATAATCTCTAGTTGACACTTGGTACGTCATATTTTTTACATGGTGATATCAATATATTTATTTGTGGCTTCAATCATTGTTCACATTAGCCACAATAATTTTGATTTTACAATTTCAGGTGAGAATTTCCATGAACACCCGTCATGCTCACATTCACACACTGCCAGATTAATTGCAGAAAAAGGAGGTATGTAGTTTTCATGGTTTTTTTACATATTAAAAATTTTGTATATATATGATTTTGTTAATAAAGAGAACTGTAGGACTTTGACACTTGACATTGGCAGAATTATCAAATATCTTTCTACAATGCGATGTATTTTATTTAGTAACATGTACGAATTCGTAATTACTGAATATTTAGTAGGGTTCATTTCTAATTTGTATATTTGTACTCTTCTCTAGCAATTTGGAAAAAAAATGGTATAAACTTTTCTATTCCTGAGTGCCGAAGACTGTTTTATATAGTTATTACCATACAATTGTAATATATGTGGGTTAACTCACAAAGGGCATATATTATAGTGTATAGGTATACATACAATGTTTACTAAAGTGCATGTTTTTTTAATTGTTTCTAATTTATTTTCAGATATACTTCACACTAGTTCTGGAAGCACAACCTCCACCAGTAATATGGAAGCAACAGCAGATATTGTTGAATTTTTTGACTCTTTATTTGACAGCGTCAATTGCTATTCTGGCGGAGCGACAAGAGGCAAATTACGGAGAGCGGTGAAAAAAGATTCACCACATCATCCATTTTGGACAGAGGCCATAAAAAAATTAAAATCTTTAAAATTCGTAGACAGTGGTAGCAAACTTGCTATTAGATCAGGAAAACCTCGTCTCGTGCGTGTACCATCACTAGAAGGATGGATCACAACATTAGAAAGTTTCATTAGGATATCTAAGTTATTATTTGAAAATGTTTGTCTGGATTATTATCTTCGAAACATAAACCAAGACCGACTTAATTTTTTTTTGGTCGTATAAGGGCCCTTAAACTGTCGCAATGTGAATCCAGATGCAAACACTTTTATTTATGCATTCAAATCATTGCTTTTGTCCAATTTTCTGAACCCTCAGTCAAAATTAGCAAACTGTGAAGTGGATAATGGAGAGACCTTGATAGATATAAATTTTCTATTTGAAAGTAAAGAAAACGAGATAATGCAGCTTCTCTCCCAACCATATCACAGCATCATTCAAGTGGGTCCATTTCGAGATGAAATAATTTTAGAAAAAGTTAAATTGCAATGTTCGGCTTATACTGCTGTAGAAAAATTACGAAAACAATAAAATGTCAGAGCTGCTTGAAAACATATACAAGCAGCTCTACAGAAGAGAATATACATGCTTATATAAAGTATAAGGAATACAAAACATTAAAAAATAATAACTTGGCATATCTTAGTGCAAGATTTTTAATTCTTTATAGAGATGCTAGTACATACATTCATAACCATCTCAATGTGAATTGTCAGAAAAAAAATATCTCTTCTATTTTACGTTTGATATTAAATAGTTATTTGAGGTTTTCCTGGTTAGGGTGTGTTAACCACTGCTCATTATTAAAAACTATATTCATCAAGAATATTATAAGGTTGCACGTGCACAATTGGTGTAATATCATAAATAAGATATTAAAAGGAGACATAGAAGAAAAGTATGTGTCCAAAATGGGGGACCCTAAAAAATTGGCTCATCAAAAATATGAGACGTATAAATTACGAAAAAGAACAATAAATAAATGAGATTTCGACATTTTTGTTTTTTATTTTAATTTAAACTACAAATTAGGTTCATAAAAAACCGATCCCAATATTATCGATAAAAAAGAACATCACTAAAGTATCGATATAAAGTACCGAATTCGGAAAGCACTATGCCCATAAAACTGTCAAACTTGACAATCTACAGCCACAGAGTATACTATAACTTGTACTGCTACAGTTGCGCCAAAACGGAACAATTGGAAACTGTGGAAAAGTTACTGTCGCATCTGTTACGTAGTAACTAATAGTTAATCTGTGGTTTACATAAAGGTATATACCGTTGACTGAGTATCTATACGGTATATAGGAAATAGCTATAGCTTTAGCTATAGCAATCTCTTTATTAGTCTTTGATTAAAAAGATTATAGATCAAAGATGGTCCCATTTTTTTTTTTTTATTCTACCCCTAAGGTGGTAAAATCAGGGATGAAAAATTCAACTTCGTCATGTATGCACCGATTTTAATAATTCCTTAACTAAAAATAGTGAAATAATAACTTTTAATAGTGAAATAAACTATTCAAGTTTAAAATAAATCACGATTTTAATAATTCCTTAACTAAAAATAGTGAAATAATAACTTTTAATAGTGAAATAAACTATTCAAGTTTAAAATAAATCATTTTGTCTTTTTAGTTTTCTTCCGTCGGTTTTATTTTTTGTTAAAAAGTTATGAAAACTAGGTTCCTTCTCATTTTTTTTTACTTTAATAACGAGCAGGTCGCTCGCCTGATGGTAAGCGCCACGACTGCCCATAAACAGAAGCAACGCCACACAGAAATTTGAATTACAAAGCACTGCATAACACTGAACTGCGCTCGTCATCCCGAGACATAAGATATTAAGTCTCATAATGCTCAGTAGTTTCACTGACTTCAATGTCCTATAAACCGAAACAACAGTGCTTACATAATGCTGCTTGGCGGCAGAAATAGACAAAGCGGCGGTACCAATCCAGACGGCCTCTCGCATACGAGGGGCCTACCACCTTGTAAACAGTGCGACCCCACCGCAGTTATAAGACATTCTCCATGATGCTATCTAAAGGATGAATAATGATGTAGTCAGGTGTTATCTGTCACAAGGCACTAAATTTATAGACGCTTGGACGCCAGTCGCCAGCAGACTGACGCGGGACGATGATGTGTCATATTTAATAATAGAAGTATTGCAATAGTGGTTTGTGTGTCCCAACTACACTATGAGCCAAGCATCGACAATGTTTATTTAAAATATCAGCCAGCCTTTATCAGCCACGGATCTACGTTTTTTTCGAAACGAGGCAGAACTTTATAGTGGCGCCACTCTCTCCAGCGATTGAGATAAATTACTTAGGAAAACTAAAAGAAAAGAAAAGAATGATGCACAATTTTTCTTACAAGTCGACGATGAGCCAACCAGGCTTCCGTATGCTAGGCGCTTTGTGGAGCAAGATTTTTTATTTTTAATCATATTATATTATGATTGAAACTGCCGCCCGGGGCGGTTACCCCGATTTGCCCCCCCCCCCTCTCCTAGATCCGGGATTGGCCTTTATATGAGAGCCTCTGTGACGCAGTGGGCGAATAGCCGATTGTAAACGTGAGGCCGTGGGTTCGATTCCCGCACCGAGACAAATATTTGTCTAATCCACAAATGTTTGTTTCGGGTCTGGGTGTTGTGAGACCGAAAGTCTGTCGCAGTTCCTGATACCCACGACACAATATAATCATATCTTAGTGTGGTATCAGGGCTTTGTTTATTACTGTTGGGTGTTATTTACCTGTATCTTGTTCTCAGAGGGGTGAAGGTCAAAATGGCCGTTCTAAAAACTAAAAGCCAATCTGTCTGTAACATGTGTTAAAAAGCATTTTACTAGTATGCCGACCTCATTGCGAGTGGGTTAAGGGCAGGTGAAAGAAGACAATAAGTATAATACCTTTAAAAATTAACTAAAGTAGTCCTCGTCCTACATATTATTAGGACGCGACATAGTGTCAGTTGCAGTCCGGATCTAGAGTGACAAAGTGGCAGATTTAAACGTAGGATTAATGTTTTGGCCTCTGTTACGTTCGTAAACTACTCGGAAATTACTATTTCTATATATAAATGTTACAGTTGGACAGCAGACTGTTTACACACTGTATCCGATACGAATACGAGATTAAGATCCGAACTGGAGAAATTCCAGACTTTGGAATTGGGAATATCTACTGAGCAATGCCACCTATTAACATAGTAAGTAGGTACTTACTAGTGGCCGTTCCCTATATTCTATCTATCGACAGATTTGCTTACTATCAACAGCGTTTTGACAGATCTTCCATACAAAATGTGTCAAAATATTACTGCTAGTAAGCAAATCTGTCGATAGACACTATATTGGGAACAGCCATTAGCAGGGCTACTACAGACCGACATTTCTTGGATCGCATGCAGTGCATTAACACTATAACATAGTAAAGAGCTGATAATATTGTTTTGTGCTGTAAGCAGACAAAACGCGAACTACTAAAATCATTTGATAGTTGATTATCGAATGAGTCCGTACGCAAATCAAATCTAGGTGGCTTCGGCTTGGCTTTGCAAAACGACGAAACGATATTTAGAAAAGTAGTAAATTTTGTTTGAATTTAAATTCATAAAAAGTACATCCAAAAATGTTTTGACTCGATCAATACAACCTATTCATCGGCCACGCGAGGTGTTAAAAAGATAATGATATCGTACAGACAAGACGTTCGCTTTAAAATAGACACAGAATGCGTTTGGCGCACGCCAGAACAGCGGCTCTGTGGAGACGATTTATTCAGCTTCTATTACATTCATTCATAAGCTATCCCCGAATACCTATAGGCTGAGGTGCAATTAGTGCACCCATTTGCTGAGCTTATTTCCGTCTCATGATGTGATTGGGGCCGAGCCTATCGCCATACTGAGCACAAATTTCAATGCCGGGCCATTCATGCATGAATCGTAAACCGTAATCGAGTCGAATCGTAAACTCAAACTCCTACCTATGGGAAATTATTAAGAACATACCTAATATTTGTACTCAACTGTTTAGCGATCGCCGTATACATAGTGAAAAACCCGCCAGAGCGCCTCGATCAGGCGAATCGTGTTCTGGGGTCAGCCAGTGTATATCCAGTAACTTTAGACCGGCATATTTCTGCCGACTGTCAAAGAACGCAATGTCTCTTGACGATTGATTTATATTTAGACTGCACTGTACTTAACATCAGACATCATCATCAACAGGTCCAGAGTAGTCACTTTGCCGTGCCAGGATAAAAAAAAAACCCGAGCTGGGATTAGTATCCAAGATTCACGGTTTCTCAGCCTAAGTAAGCTTCCATTAGACTAGTGAGGTGAGTTTCTATTACAATATGTGCAATTTAACATGGTGGGCCTGAAGTAAATAATTTTCACCCACCCTCAAACCCTTCAGCCATTAGTATGAATAACTGAGACTCCACTCGTGCCGGTAGCTCATAACGCATGCTTTCTATTTCTACTTTTTTCAATAGAATATGGTCCGCGTCTTATACGGCGTAGTGCCGGCATGAACCTTACTATAACGTAAACGTAATATTTTATGAAAAGTTAAGGAAAACAAAAAACAAAACAAGCGTCTCCACATATTTCTGTGACATTTAGTTTCAAAGGGAGCAAAACGCGCACAGTTAATGTCGGAGTCAAACAAAACCAACGTCCAAGTACAATACATTGCAATTGTTAAGTAAAAATATATTATATACTTAGTTAATTATTTGTGAACAGTGCATAAAGTGAATAATTCCTATAATTCAATTTACGTCTATTAAAAAAAATACTTGTATAAAAAATCAATAAAAATTGTCTGTGGTGCGTGCAATAAAATAATTTTCCTAATATTAAAAAAATACAAAACAACAGATAACAATTCGGAATTTAAAACATGACGCAATTTGTGGCCAGTGTTATGTGATTACCCTAGCTAAACATGGAAATAAAAAAAATTGAGTTACTGGGAATTTCTACTATGTGTAGACAGTTTTGTCTGCAGCATGAATGGGTCAGCTATACTTATATCCTCTTTGGGGTCGGCTCGACCGGGTTGTTTGTACTGTCTTACAAAAAAACGATATAAAGTAGCAATTCGCTGTTGCGGTTTGTACGGTGACAGTAAGAGAGGCACAAATTACCCTTCCTCTTCCCAATGCCTTAATTATTGCTTTACTTTACGGTAGGCATTAGGCAACGTCTCTATAATTCTTTTGGTTTGTGGTTGTGGCGGAGTTCACGTACCAGCAGGCAACTGAAAAGCTTGTTCGCCTGCTTTAAAAAAAATAATAATTCTTCGTTGCGGGGACGAATTATGTACCAGCACTTGCGGTATCTATCACCAAAAAGGATATAAGTATATCTATCACTATCTATGTCTGTTGGGTCGTGTGGACTAAAATGATGCCATTAGTTGGCCTGCATAATTATGACGACGATCGAGAGACCCATCATCTATCGCTGGTTGAAATTACGACTTATAATTTCTAAATGGCTTAACAGATTTTCTTCAATCTTAGCTTAGAACCATCTCGGTTAAACTAGCCTTCAAATAAGAAAAACATTATTCAAATCGATCCATTGGTTTAGTTACTACGATACCACACACACGCACACATACACAGTTAAATAGGTCAAAATAACATGACCTTAGGGTCCGTAAAAAAACAGTGAAAGTGGTTGCTTTAACTGTGAATTTAACAATCAATCAGTTTTGTATAAAAATAACTAAAATTAACTAGCAATTTCAAGTATAAAAAAGTCTGTGTAAGATTTCAGAGTGACTAGCTGGCACGCGGCTGGGTATTTGACATTTGGACAAGAAGCCAAACCCACTGTTAATTAGGCCGTGTTTTTTATTTATAACGGGGTCTGTGGGCCGACCTGCTTCCTGGTTCAATCCACTAGATCAGATACCCTGACGTCTGTATCTTCGAAGGAGTAGGTAGAGATGCAACTGGAAAATTTTCGAGCTTATTCTCGAACCAAACCTATCGCCATACCGGACACAAATTGCGATCCTGTGCTACTCAGGGGTTTTGTAGCATAAACTGGCAAAGGAGCAAGTGGGTCACCTGATGGTAAGTGATCTCCACCGCCTATACACGTCCACAATAACTGAGGAATCATGGACGCGTTGCTGACCTTAAAGGAAAGGGATAATAAGTCGAAGGGGATTTTGGCCTTCGGATATCTCACTGACTAAGAAACTTAACACCAAACTGCTACTTTAGATCGAGTTCTTGTAAGACAGTGGTAACAACCAGGTCGAGCCGGCACATTTATGATGTAGACAAAATCGTCTACAGCGTGGCTCTACCACTTATGTAAATAAAAAAAACACAAGCTTTTGATTGCCCGATCTCCCAATATCAAGATTTCAGTCTCAATACGTTGCAACTAGGCCATAGAGGGAATAATGCTGGGTCCGACTTACTCCATCCTCCGTCGACGTCCCAAACATGTTTTGGCAGATCCCAACGACTTCATCACAGTCGCTATCGAAGCAGCACTTCTTGCCCAACCCGAATCGCAACAATAATACGCGACCCCGACATAGGACACGTCTGCGAGTCCAAAAAGCTCCCACAACTGGCCCTCGGCATAATGATGTGTAGAGGTGGCCCTAAACTATACTCCCAAGCGATTGCTCAAGCTGAGGTCTGAGCCTTCTAAAAGACGCCTCTGTGCTTAATCGCTACTAAATACACTGTACATATTTCTGGCTAGATTGCCATAAGCGCCGGCTTTATTGTCAGATGAAGCTGTAAAAGCAATATAGGCTAACAGCACACATCCATTCGAAAAAAAAACTTACTCCATCATGATTTTACGGTCGATTTGGTATTATGTGGTGCGACCCGCCGTCTGACCCCCACAACCCGCAACGGGAACCAAGTTTCACCATTGTCTCGTCTGTTAATCAGCAGAATGTACCACGTGCAGGTGAGGTTGGCTTTGGGCCTAAAATTTTGGTGACCCACTTTCACTCCAATATGTCTAATTACATAATGTGTACAATTCAGAGCATACTTTTGTCTCTATTTTCTTTATTACACAACTGACCTTAAAGTTGTATGTTTATAGGATTCATGTATGTGTTTCTTTAATCCACTTTAACTTCTATACGCCTGAACCGATTTTGATGTATGTGATAGATAGAATCCTGAGGGATTTAATTTTGGACAGTCGTGTTTTGTAAGTGTTATTTACATTATCTATGGTCGAATGACCTCTACCTCTATATTAAGAGATTGTTGAAAGAATCAGCACCAATAAAATTTGGCAGTAGCATGGCACGCAGTGTTATTTAATTGTTATACATCTTTATTGGCCGCTGTGCTAATTACTCCATCAATCATACTCTTGTCTATGCGGAATATTTATATTATAGTAGCTTTTGCTCGCGGCTTCACCCGCGTGAATAGACTTTTCCGAAATAAAACGTAGCCTATAACCGTCTCCAGGGTCCCATCTATCTCTACATCAAAATTTATCAAAATCGGTTCTGTGATTTAGGCGTGAAAGCGTAACAAACAAATAGATTTTTTTCATAAGATGTATCGTATGTTACTTCTTATACCTCCAAGAATATGTATACAAAGTTTCATGATGATCGGTTAAATAGTTTTCCGTGAATGCGTAACAAACAAACTTACTTTCGCATTTATAATATTAGTATGATTAATCATTGTTTTTAATGCTGGGAGGCGGTAACAATTAATAATAATACTGTTGTTCTATATAAGAGATATTTCGGGGATCGTTAAGACATGCAATAAAAATATGAGATTTAAAGCCTATTTTAAAATTGTAAAATGTAGAGTTTGGCTTTGTATTTGAATGCGGTAATATTTATTCAGAGGTGGTGATGCGGGTGCTAAACCTTTTCGATAAATAATAAGTCACATATAAGTAATATTCCCGTGCGAGCTTCGCCATCATGGAAGGTAAAAGGGCATCGATAAATTGCCACTACGCTGGCAAATATACATCGATAGCATATGTGGTTACTTAGATCAATAGCAAATAATATGGAAAAAACACTATAACTTTTTTCGTACAGAACGGCAATTTCTAAGTAAAGACCTATTACTTACTATTGCGCTGACACCAAAGATACTTACATACATACATACGCACTCACGCCTGTAATCCCTGAAGGGGTAGGCAGAGGTGTAACCAGTACACCCACATTTCGCCGAGCGTATCTCCGTCCCACGATATGCTAGGGGGCGAGCCTATCGCCATACCAGGCACAAATTCCAGACTCCGGGCCGATACTGAGCATTTCGTAATAGAAAAACCCAATACCACTTTACCTTACCCGGGGATCGAACCCGAGACCACAGCGTTAGGCTCAATAGTAACGCGGACGCATTACAACTGCGCCACCGAGGCAGTCAGCCAAAGATATAAACAATAAATAATAAGTAGGTAATTTTAATTTTCAATACTGGCACATAAAAAGTAATTCCAACAGAATTAAAAAGGAATAACCAAGAAAATAAATAAAACAAAATTGAATCAAAAAAAATCTAAAATCGAACAGTGTAATCGATAATACGAACAACGCTCCTTGAAGCCAAGCTCAAGTGGCCTGTGGCGACTGGCGGCGCGAGTGTTGTGATGAGCGCCGCCCGCTCGGAATCAGAGTGTTCCTCCGAGGAAGACGTGGACTCCGGCATCGCGGACGACCCGCGACAACTCGACTGCATGGAGCTCTCGCAGTTCTTCAGTTATTGGTAAGTTATTTTACACATCGCACCTTTAAATACAAACCGTTACTAAACAACTAGTATAAACACGATATTGCATTTAGCCAGAAAATCTTATTTAGTTTTGTAACGGTCAAAATTAGCGCCATCTACCTATAAAAGTGGATTTTTTATGAAAGTGTAAAATTCATCGTATAGTATACGTAATTTAAAAAAAAAGACATTAGTTACTCAATTCTTGAAAATTTTCGTTTAGTAACGGGCTATCTTTAAATGTGCGACATATATTTTCAACAGGGAGTACTTGTCACGAGAGGCGTACTACGTTTTTATTTTTTTATTAGCTTGAGTGACAAAACGAGCACATCGCTCGTCTGATGGTAAGCGCCACGCCTGCGCATAAACAGAAGCAATACTGAATGACAAAGCACTGCATGGCATTGAACTGCGTCACCCCGAGACATAAGATGTTAAGTCTCATAATGCCCAGTAATTTCACTAGCTTCAATGTCCTTTAAACCCAAACACAACAGTATTTACACAATTATTTTTCTTTCTTTCTCTTCTTACTAGTTGTTCCTCTGCTTAACCTACTGGGGATACATGTGTGAGTTCATGTTTGTAACGTTTCATATGCCTTAAACGCCTAATGAAGAAAGCATAGCAATGACGCTCGTGCGACGATTAATTAAAGATTCTGTGCAGGAGTCGAAAGTATTATCACAACAAAATTTAACATTCCAGAATTTAAGAACAAAATACAAGATGAAAAGATACGCGTAAGTAGATTTTTTATATGCGATTGGTCCGTCCATTTTTATAAGGCATCGAAAATGGACCAACTCGTATTTAAAGGTACCTTTATGTACAGAATACACCACTATGCGTACGGGTTATAGCTATTTTTAAAAACGTTTTTACTAAAACTTTAAAACACCTCAGAAATATAAACATTCAGAATAAATGTTTCCCATATCCCCCATACCATAGATACATCCCCATACTCGGTCATCAAAAACCTATTGAATACACAAATAATCAATTCTTTTTGTTGTATTCAAAATCGGTTTATGTAAGTCGTAGATGTAAGTAGATACATAGTACACACGTAACGTAGTACCTACATCAAAAAATTACAGACGACCCTAATTGAAACCGGTTGAAAAGGCAGGTAGGTTAAAGTATTAGGTGATAATGAATAAGAAATAACTACGGATTTAAGGGTATGTAAATGAAATACATAATATTAGCTAAAGTTATTTTACTTAACAAATTATTTTGTATAAAGGTATTACTTATTATAATGCAAACAGAAAATTAATACAAACTGAAATAAGTACTTATTACATAGGCGAATACAAAAAAACACTTTTGTAATAAAATAGTACGGTGGCCGGGCCAGCAGCTTGTGAATCTAGGGGCTGCAGGTTCAATCCCCGCACCGAGACAAAGTTTTGTGTGCTCCGCAAATATTTGTTTTGGGTATGGTTGTGAGATCGAAAGCCTCTCGTAGCTGATACAAAACGATCGTATCTTACTTAAGGTGCGTCCACACGTGCGTGACATTTCGTCGCTCCGAGCTAGCCGTGGTTGTCAGTTGTCACACATATTTGTTACGCTAATGTGGACGGGTATCGTAACTAGCCCTGTGCCGTGCTTAATGGCAAAATGTTCAATGACTTGTCACGGTGAAATGTTACAGGGTCTCCGAGCGGATCGCCCCGTAACATTTAATTTTGACAACCGTCACTTGAGAGTTTATCTGCCGTGTTGGTCACAGTCACGCTTCTCGGTGTGGCAAAATGTCACAAGTGGAGATGCACTTTTATGTGTGTGACTGTTTGTTGTTATTATATTGAAAAGTAGGCACTGTGCTGGTGGAAGAAACCGTTAAGATTCAAGGCAGAACGTGAATGAAGCTATCGCCTGAAGAAAGTTCTCGAAAAAGAAAAAAAAACTTGAACTGGAACGAACGGGGCCAAGACTGGGACCCGGAAGAGAGCTGTGATAATGATGAGGGTTGTGTTCAGAAATAAATGTGGGCTGATATGGTGATATTTAAAGTTCTCTATTCTTTTACTTCCCCTGAACCACTGCTAGCCTGAAACAAAAAGTATTTAATGTAGTAATAGTACAAGAAAACACAGCGAAATAAGAAAAGAAAGAGCGGACAAAATAATTATGAGTAAAACTTCAACGACTAATTTTCTAACTAAACCGGAATCGAGGTGCGTTTGTGATACTAGGTGGTAGATCTCTCGTATGCGAGGTCGTCTGAGTTGGTACCACCGCGTTGTCCTCTATTTCTGCTTTTACTATTTCTGTCGCCAAACAGCAGTATGTAAGCACTGTTGTGTTTCGGTTTGAAGGACTTGAAGCCAATGAAATTATTGGACCTAACATCTTTTATCTCGGGGTGACGAGCGCAGTCCAATTCCAGATAGTAATTTGTAATTCAAGGTTCTGTGCGGTGTTGCTTATGTTTATGGGCAGACGTGGCGCTTACCATCAGGCGAGCAATCTGCTCCATTCGTGATTCACGCTAATAAAACGAACGCGAACATTCAATATTGTACACAATTTTTTCTTATTAATTTTATGGAGAACCCTCCCTTCAAAGAGTATTAACTAGCTATGGAAACCTTCCTTGAATAAAACTTTCTTCTTCTTCTTTTAATTGTGTTTGGCTACACCATAGATCGGTGTTTTCGCCAGTGTCGAATGAAACTTTAATATGATTCGAAAAGTACTGTGCCATAGAAATCGCAAAAAATTATTATATTTAAATGTTGGCATAATATAAAATAAACACACACAAGTTTTTTTCATAAGAACACTAACAATTTAAATGAAAACATTCTCATCACGTCCATGGCTGTATGAGCTAGGATCCCTTTGCCTTCTCTGCACGGGAAAATAATTTGTTCAAAATACACATCATATTATTATTCTCTTTGTACACTTGATTGCACATCATTGCAAATGAATAGGTTCTTTCAAATAGTTGAGTTTTGACCATAGGCGATACCTACTCCTACCAATAGTACAATAGTATAAATCGACCAATTTTAAGTGGTAGTGCCAAGCTTTGATTGAGGTATCTGGAGGGCCAAATCCGAGGGGAGGAGTTCTCTTCTTAATTTTCCTTTTAAGGTCGACAACGATTCTTCTGATACATGGACAGTGAAAAGCACTCCATCAGGCGATCCACTTGCTCATTTGCCAGCCTATGCTAGTAAAAAAACAAATCCATTATGTTGGAAATACTTACAGAATTTTTCATTCTTTGGACATAATCTGAGTCATAGTCAACTCCCCCGTGTGGGTAGTCCGGGTTATGGTCCACTATATGTACTCCGCCAGGAGGATAGTCCGGATTATGGTCAACAATATCAACTCCCCCGGGTGGGTAGTCCGGATTATGGTCGACAATATCAACTCCCCCGGGTAGGTAGTCCGGATTATGGTCCACTATGTCTACTCCCCCTGGTGGGTAGTCTGGATTATGATCGACAATATGGACTCCCCCGGGTGGGTAAACTGGATAATGATCCACGATATTGCCGCCGGGTATCTGAAATCAGAGTCAGTTAAGATAGATGATCTTTAAAACGACAAAAAAACAACGCACATATTTTTGACACTGTAATCTCATTATAATTTTATTCTATTCATCCCCGATTTCAATGGCTTGGAGAGGAAAGATTTTTTCATCTCTAATAGGGACTAATTTTGAGACATTTAATGCTTGAAGTTACGTGAGACGAGTATTATTTTATTAATACCAAACGACAGAATCACTTTAACTCATAGTTTATTGGTTACATTTACAATATTACTACTTTACAGATCACAACCCCATGTCAGGATTCTCTAGAGACCGCTCTCTAATTACAACTAAAACAACTAGGACCGCATTGTAAACCACCACCACTTGGACTATCGACTGAGCACTGATCTTACTGAACTGGACTGTCTGACCGACTGCGGGAAAAAGGCCTCCAGTTATGGCGACAACCTCTTCTATACCATTTAACTACCCTTCCACAACTATATCGCACCATTATTATTACAGTGTACGCAACGTTGCTTTCTCAGACACCCTCAATATACCAATATTAACAAAATACGTTAACACCAATAAATAAAGAATTATCAAAAGCAGACGTATGACGAAGTAGGTACTAATTAAAAATACTTTACCGGAACCCCGTCGTCTCCAACCACCATAAGTTTGTCACTCATTTTTTTAATTTAAATAATCAAATATCTAAATCTTTCAACAGGTTCGTTCGACAAGTGCTGAAGTAATGCCCTTATCTCTATATCTGATATAGTTGGTTTATCAAGCAAATGGGACAAACCCAATAAATATCTTTTAAAATAAACAGTACTAGATGTGTGACTAATCCGACCAAACCGAATAATTTTCACTCTTTTTTCGGTTTCTCAATCAGCTTTCCTACTAAAACGCCTCCACTTTGCCCGAAATTGAGAATCCATCGCAGTGAAACCATTCTCCATTTCACTCCTTTTACGGTAAAAAAGGAGAGAAGCTATTTTAAGCGGGAGAGTCGCCGGTTTATATGAATAGGCAGGCTTGACGAGGTTAGTACTAATGGTAAGCGGAAACTTGATGTGAATTAAGAACACTCTCTATTAAAATACAGAGGTATTATTAACTCAGCTAGAGACATGATAGACGACGGTGTTACAAGAGTGGACGCGCTTCGGTTGCAAAAGAGACTACTGAGGAAGCAGTGTCTGCCACTGGAAGGCACGAGGCTACGTAGCAGGCAGTAAATCAGAGAATATGTAAGAGCTGACCGTGTTACAAGTTACAACAGTGGGCACGCATCGGTCGCAGTGAAAACAACTGAAGGACCGGCGTCTGCCACTGACCGAGACTATGCTATGTATATGGTAATAAGAGAGGGCATGATAGCTGACGGTATTGCTGCAGACTGGGAGAGCGGTCGATATTTTCGTAAACGTTATAAAACTGGATTTATAAACACAAAACCTGTGATCGCGTCATAACGGATTTTTATTGGTCCATAAAATGTTTAGAATTAACCTACTGCACCGCCGTTTCGTGGTGTCTTTTGATACTGTAATAAATCATTGTTTTTAATTTTGTTCCTTTTGCAGTATTTCGGAGAGTAAAATATTGTAACGGGTTATTATAATGCGGACAGTATAGATCTGTATTCTGTATGATATTGTCATTCTTTCCACCTTTTTTATTTCTATTAATCAAAGTAACCATGCTATCGATGCATCTTTGCCAGCGCAACTTGCCAATTTATCGATGCCCTTCTTGAATAAATCGGCTGGACGGGAGACAAACAAACAGACAAACTCTTCAAAGGGATTTTGTTCTGCCTCTCGAGTATTTATTATTTTCCCGCCAAAAAGTAGTCCAAAGTATGAAAAAAGTAGAAGCCTGTAGACGCAAGGTCTGGTGAGCACGGGGGATAAAAGAGGGCTACAACTCCAGCTCTTGTAGCTTGGAGATCGTATGTTGTACAATACCGGGTCGCATGAGCAGCGGGGACGAGCGATTGACCAAAGCTGGTTGCAGATGTGCAAGCTTCTCCACCACTGAGTTCTTTGCGTTTTGATAAAAAAAATATGTATTATCGGATATTAAAATAAAAATTAAATCGCGATAAAATCCGTATAAACTAGTTTTATTTCAATGGATATTCAAAAGTTAAAAATAACATTAATTTGGTACACGAAAAATAGTTTATTCTTGTGACTTGTCCGAATTCATGCAATTTCATTCAGCACTTACATTAATATAATCCAAATCTCATTCGGAAACTAAACGATATCGTTTAGATATTATTTTCGGAATGAGGTTACCGGTTATTCGTATTTCATTTTGCCCAACACTACCATTAGATTTACTAGAATTACTGATTACTTCCGTCAAATGTTTAAATGTATTGATTTTAAATCGTTTGTTATCAGTTATCAGTTATCAGTACTCATAAGCTAATTTAAGGTACGTGTAATGAGAATTTTAAGCTAAGTCTAGATACTTCCACAGGTGATAAAGTATAATATTATGTTAGCCCAAAGACTTTAATGTATACTACTAGACAAGCTGCGCAGTACACAGAAATTGTACCATAAGTTGCAGTCAATTGACCGTAACACAATATTACCATCTCGCTTACTCTCAACTAGAACCCCTATCGCGCTCCCTGTTAGTGAGCTGTCAAACTCCCGCGTTATGTTATAATTTTTCTTCTAAACAGCCCGTCTAGTTGTATACATTAAAGCTTTGTGTTAGCCTGTATCAACCGACTGATGGCCATCGGCCTTAGAATATCCTTTATTTTATAGTAGGTATAGACCGGAAAACGAGCAAATGGATCATCTGATGGTAAGTCATCTCCACCGCCCATATACGCCCACAATACCAAAATAATAATGAGCGCGTTGCCGACCTGAAATGAAAAAGATAATTAAGGGATTGGGAAGGGAGGGGGATTTGGGCCTCCGGATATCTTACTCACCGTACAAGCTACTATTTTACGTCAGTTTTCTGTGAGACAGTGGTAACGACCCGGACGAGCCGACCCATTCATGCTGTAGAGAAAACTGTATACAACGTGGCTCTACCACTCCAGAAAAACAGTGCTGCTTTCCCTAATCTACTTTTCCTTGGTTACCATTCCGTCACGCTCTGAACCATCTCCCATCCTTAAGTCGCACCTAGTAGCCCGCCCATCAAGCTCAGTCAGCTTAGTGATCCATTTCACTAAGGCTATGTTGTCCACTTTCGTCCTACAACTCATCACAACATTGGGGATTCGGTCCACAAGCGATATACCGAGCATGATATCCATGGGCCTTTGTGCTACTACGAGCAAATGGATTACCTGATTATAAGTTATATCTACCACACCGTGATGCCTTGCCGAGCTTATAGAAAGTAATGGAGATCTTGCAACGTATGAAACGCAACGGCAAGCTATTACCTACTTCACGTCGGTTTTCTGTTAAACAGTGGTAAAAAATAACAAGCCGGACGTGCCAGCCCCGGATCTTGGATTTTTTAGAACCGGGGCATAAACTTGATATTTGCGCCCCTCTCTCCAGCGTTTGAGAGAAATTACTTAAAAAAAGTAAAGGACAGAAAAGAATGATGCACAAAGGGCCTGTGTGGCGCCTTTTTGTTACAAGTCGACGGTGAGCCCACCAGGCTTCCGTATGCTAGCCGTGCTTTGCGGAGCAAGATTTTCATTTTTAATCATATTACATTATGATTTTGGCGCCCTCATGAAACTGCCGCCCGGGGCGGGTGCCCCCTAGATCTGTGCCTGGGTCGTGCTGGCCCATTCTACAGCCATTTGGCCATTTGGCCCATTCATTCAACGCTGTCTACAGCGTGGCTCTACTACTAAAAAAATACAATGAATATTATTATAGTAAGTAGTCCTTATTGACATAATATATAGAAGTAGAGTTCGTACACTTGATGTCATCGTCTTGCTTACTTCCCCTTGCGTGCCTTTACACTACATACATGAGTTATTCCATGGGTATGTGCTTACTGTTGCACTGAATAGTAGTGTTGAAGTACATAACAATAGAAACAATAAGCCAGGAGCGTAGAGATTTTGAGTTGTAGAGCAACGCTGTAGACACTTGTCTACAGCATGAATGGGCCGGCTCGTCCGGGTCGTTACCACTGTCTCACAAAAAACTGACGTTATAACTGACGTTAAAAGCTTGCTGCTGCGTTCCCCTCCTCTTCCTAATTCCCTAATTATATCTCTTCTTTTACGTCTGCAACGCGTCCATGATTCTTCTGGTATTGTGGGCGATCATGGGCGGTGGACCGACCATAGGAAAACCCAATTCCTCGTTTGCGGGCCTGTGCTATAGAAAAAAACCACATAACTAGATAGTTACTGTAGATACAGTACCTATGGCTCTATCATTTAAAATACATAGTTCTAATAGAACGTTGCGTGCTGAAGTATTGAAACCTAAATTACTAGAGTACCTACAGTAGGTAATATTCTGATTTATATTATAAATAGATATGCTTATTGGAACTTTAGAATCATTGGTATCATAAATTTCGTAGTTTAAAACCATGCTGTCAATCATTTGTAAATTATTTAAAACAAAACTTGACCCGCGTAGATAAGAAACCTCACTCGACCTAGATTCATCCCGTACCTGAAATAAATGGCGTCTATTAAGATTTCATTAAATAATACCAAAATTTAAAAATTTATACCAATTTGATACTACTTAAATAAGTAAATAAAGTAGCGGAGTTAGGATTTGGTAGTCATAGATGATGTACAGTTTGAAAAGAGGACGTAGGCGCGAGCTGTAGGTAAAAGATCGCCTGCGTAATGCGTACAGATGTCATAAATCTATGCCGTCAACAGGTAAGATGAAATATGTAACAAACACACAACAATGCACTGGTAATGGAGTATGCTTTAAAATAAAGTAAAAAAAAGTCGGCCACAGCGCCCGTTGCAGTCGCCGGCCATTCGTAAATAAATTTTCTATTTACAATGCCCACCGGTAACACGAGACAGTGGTCAGAGAGAGCACGGCTTACCGGCGGCCGCTCGTCCATCGGTCGAAATATACCGACAAAATACCGGCAAAACGACATTTATTAAAAAACGAACATACCGCCGATCACCGGTAATTTTTTCTTTAAATGTCAAAATTAGAACTGGCATGAAAAAAATCGGTTGAAAATACTAAAGTTACATAATACAAGTTTGATTATATTTAACTAATTGGTGTAAAATTATTGTCTTAGACTAAACTCAAAAAGTACACAATATTTATTTTTATTAAAAGTAAAATTAGTAATTACGAAGTGCTGGTTTGAATTTCAAAGGAAGTCAAAGGTCATATTTTCGCGGCAAAAAGTGCGTTCGGATACAAACTAAAGTTGTTTACAGTGCGACAGTTATAAAGTGTTATTATTAATTTTATTTATTGTTTGTGAATGTGTTTAGTGCCATCTGTTTGTAATTAAGAGTGTTTATTTGGCCGCTGTAGGTATATTATTTTTATTACATATGCAAATATTTATGCGATGTTTTGTTGGTATATCCGAATTATTTAAAGTTTTTAACAAACTTATGGAAGTAAAACATGCACATGTTTGGGGAAACTACCCTTAAACTTAAACCTTGTTTATACATGTGTATTTCAGTAATAATTAGGCAATAATTTGAAATTTTAGGACGGGCTTTATATTTTTATGAGAAATAATATTCTTTCGGTCAAATATGATGCACCAATTTTGGTCATTATTACATTAAACTAATATGTACTTGTACTTAGGTCTTTATCTGCTTGAAATAAAAAATAAAACTTTTAACAAAAAAAAATACCCGACTCAAAAAACTCAAAGGCTAAAATAGAACTAAACAATTTTGAGTGGGTGGTATCAATAATTGATTATTAAACTACAGTCACCACTACCATCGACTCAACATTGTTTAGTTTAATTTTTAGGATTTGAGTCGGATTATTTTTATTAAAAAGTTTTTGGTTCTGTTAATGACCTCAAAATCGGTCGATCAGATGAACGCAGAATATGACCGCTGAACGCTTGAACGCGTGACCGCTTGCTGTTTGCAACATCCCTGAATGTACGAAACACTATAGCTAAGCTACCACTTCCCGACAGTTGTAATCGAGACTGTGGTACGACCACAGTCGATTCAGCCGATACTGTCGACAAAAGTGATTACGTCGAAGCTCTACCACTTATGAAACCTACATATAAATCCAGTGACCCAGTTTGGAACTAGTGGCACGACCCGACTCCGCTCGTATTTACAGTTACTACAGTTTATATTCTAATATTTAATGACTCGACACCATTAAAGAAGCCGCGGTTTATTAGAAACGGGTTTTATTATTATTTTTGCGTATTTATAAAGTTTTTTGAACAATAATTAGTTAGTACCCATAGAATTGAGTGCCGCTATATACAACGTATTACAGAAAGATGTGGGTCATATTTTAGGGTCATAACATACACCTTACAATTCGTACTTATGTACCGGATCTTTTCAAAACCAAGACATCCAAAAATTTCACGTTAATTTTAATCACTCGTTTATTAAGATCGATAAGATTGATGACATCACTATTAATTATTATGAACGTCACTCACTTTTTAATGAACTTGAATAATATGTAGGTACGTAATTCTACGGATATACGTACGTAACTTGTAATTTAAACACAAATTAACACTTGAAAGAGACTTTGTGCTGAAGACGATATCGGTACCCATCCTCTAGAAGCAACATGCTTCTAGACTTCATTCTCGGGTCTTCCATCTATGAATTTGGCATAACACGGTCGACGATCCTCTTAAAAGCTGTTATTAGTTACACCAACACAAAGTACCAATACATAATACTTGTTTTTAGTCAAATACAACATATGAACTCGTAATCAATCATACTTCATAAAATCAGAAATTGCCAAACTGACTGCGTCAAATAAATATTGACATTTGACAACTGTTTAATGTTTTTTTAATTATAAAATAATTAAATGAAAGGAGGTCTAATAACATTGTTTATCATTTAGTGTTGTCAAAAGTTGAAAGTCGATATCGACATGTTACTCATTCGATAAAATAGAAAATTCTATAATTATTGTCCTAGCAATGAAATCGGAATTGGTACTATGGGAGATAAAATATATCCTACACTATACATTGCTTAAATTTGCCCGCCCCTTTCTATAACAAGTTGTATAAAGCGCGTAATTAACACGTTCTTTAAATTTCAATTGACTTGAATTAACAAAAGCTGTTTCGTTTTGATAATCAACTCGATTGAAAGTATATTCACACGATTCAAATCGCATGCAACTTAGCAGTTAATAATAATAATAATACTAGCCTTGTTTTATACACGTCCCACTGTGGGGTACGGGATTCTTCTATTGAAAAAGAGGGGTTATGCCTTAGTCCACCAAGCTGGCCTAATGCGGGTTGGCAGACTTCACATACCTTTGAAATTCTTATGAACAACTTCTCAGGTATGCAGATTTTCTCTAGATGTTTCCTTCACCGTTAAATCAAGCGATAATTAACAATGAATACACACGAAGTCAGAGGTGCATGCTCTTGGGGCTGGTTTGTATTTGACTTTGACTTTCGTCTCGACAGTCCGTAACACTCCCCGCTGAGCCATCGCTGCTACTTAGCAGAGAATCGAACTGTGTGAAATCGCTAATATACAGTGTCGTCTATATTGAGGCGAAGAGCAGGTGCATTGTATGATTGTATTATTTGTATAGTACATACAGATGGATAGACGTGGTCTCCACTCTAGCACCTTTCGACCCCAACGGCCATCGTTGCGGCGACAAATGTGACCAGCCCACTGCCACTTCAACTTGCTATGTCGGTTACTTTAGTTCTCTGACGGATCTCCGTATTCCGGATTTTATCCGTCAGAGAGATACCAAGCATAACCCGCTCCATAGCTCGTTGAGCGACCTTAAAGTGGTGGATTAAGCCCTTTGTTAGAGTCCACGTCTCTGCGCCGTACGTCATAACAGGCAGGACGCACTGGTCGAACAGTTTGGTCTTTAGGCACTGCGGTATTGTTGACGTAAATATGTGACGCAACTTTCCAAATGCCGCCCAACCCAAGCAAATTCTTCTGTCAGCCTCGGCATCGAAGTTGTTAGAAAGGAAGGAAGGAAGGATGAGGAAGGCGGAGGACCGTCAAGGGTGGCGCCAACTTGGAAAGGCCTATGTCCAGCAGTGGACGAATTCAGGCTGATGATGATGATACAGATGGATCGGTTCATCTTTGCGTATATTATTAGCTTGAATGACGACACGAGCAGTTCGAAGAACTTGGCCTGCGAGACCTACCACCTAGTCTCTTGCATTATTGTAGTTTTTACTCAGTAACTAACTATGACTACATAAAATAAAATCATCTAAATAATATGACCAGAAACGTAACTCAACCAAAACTCTGTGCAAGGGGGCGGGACTATAAAAGTCTGGGCAGCTCGTTCATTTATCAATTCATGAAAATTGATTCATGATCTCTAGTAACTCACTTAAGTAAGTGGAGCCGTATTTTTGACAGACTCATATGAGAGTTATCGTTCTAGTTATGTATCATGTTTCGAGGAATAAAATACACAATTTCGCTAAATAATCAAGGCAAAGAAACATATGTGATCGTTCATAAAATCACCGGCGAGTGAATCTAACACAAACAAGCGATCTGTTCCGATTTGGCTGATCACCAAACTGGTTATTCAAAACCATCAATTTATGTATCGAACGCATTACATCCCGAACATCTGGATTTTATTGATATAACATACGCACTCACGCCTGTAATCTCCGAAGAGATAGACAGAGGTATAACATCCACACTTTTCTATAGCATAGGCCGGCAAACGATCAAGTGGGTCAACTGATAGTAAATGATCTCCACCGCCCATGTACGCCCACAATACCAAGAATAATATGGGCCCATTGCCGACCTTAATGGAAAGGGATAATTAAGGGATTAGGAAGGGAAGGGATTTTGGCCTAGCAGGAGGCTGCTACTGTACGCCGGTTTTCTGTGAGACAGTGGTAATGACCCGGACGAGCCAGCCCATTCATGCTGTAGAGAAAAGGATCTACCACTCATAGAGCTTTTCGCCGAGCTTATTTCCGGCCCATGATGTGATAGGAGGTGAGCCTATCGCCATACCGGGCACAATTCCAGACTCCGCGCTGATACTGAACATTTCGCAATAGAAAAACCCAATATCACTTACCTATACCCGACCCTGCGATCGAACCTTAGACCTCAGCACAGCAGTCATACCGCGTACGCTTTACAACTGCGCCACCGAGACATTTTAGTTTATTGATATTCATCTTATTTCGATGATTGATATACTAACGTTTTAACGTATCTATGCTTTTAGTTAATATTGCGATCGCGTCAAAATAAATGGAAAACATGAGAATAACATTAATAACTTCTGTCCATCCTAAGGTTGTCTGGAAGAAATCGCTGTTTGCGATAAGACCGCCCATTGTATCACCCTTACTGTATGATCCTCGTTTTATAAGCTACCTACTTTATTTAGTGTGCAATAAAGAATATTCTATCTGTCTATCTATCTAACACGTCTTTTTTGATTAGCTTAAATGACAAGACGAGCAGACTACTCGCGTAAGCGCCACGCTTGCCAATAAACAGATGTAACGCCTTACGCCCAAAGACTTTAATGTATACTACTAGACAAGCTGTGCGGTACATAAAGATTGTACCATTAAGTTGTGGTCAATTGACCGTAACGCAATATTACCATCTCGCTTACTCTCAACTAAAACCCCTATCGCGCGTCCTGTTTGTGAGCTGTCAAACTACCACGCCATGTGACTCAATTTTACTTCTAAACTTCTAGTAGTATACATTTTAAAAGTCTTTGCTTACGCCATACAAATCTTTCGAATTACACAACACTGCACGGCACTGGACTGCGCTCGTCATCCCGAGACATAAGCTGTTAGGTCTGTAAGCGAACTAAAAAAAAGGTTTATTTTATTTAGCGTCAATACTGAGCCTCTAAATCTATAGGAACCTTTGCATAACTAAAATCTTAAATTCAAAGAATAAAAACATGAAGTTTCTTATGCTTGTTTAAGTCGCAGTATTACAACATACTTATCTAAGCATACAGTAAAGAACTAAAAACCAAAATTGGGTTCACAGACCTCTAGTCGATACCAATTATTTTACTAAAAACCATTTATTTTATTAACGCGGCGCCATAAATATTAAAGATAATCGCCCCCCAAAAATAAATATCGAACTTCCTAACAGGAAGCAAGTGCGTCGCGCCTGTTCAGATCAAACACGTCACTGGAAAATAAAATTAAAAATACCATTCATCCGCGCATCCGCTTTCGCTGAAAACATCTTTACATCTATGCGTTCATGTTTTCCTAGTACTTTATTTTTGTTTCGTTTTCCAATTCGATTAATGGGATGGAAAAAATCTTGTTTTGTGACCGGAAATACACTGTCTAGGCGCGACTCTAGAGGGGGGAGGGTGATATTGATTCACCCCTCCTCCCACAGAGACAAATAAAAGGTAATAAATGTATTTGCCCTTCCCTCGCTAAACAAAAGTTGCTCCAAAAACAATAATCTCCATCACGAAATTGAACTAATACAATAAATAGACGACGATTCTATTTTAGATGATCAACTTCTAAATCGGATGCGATTTGAATCGTCTGAATGGATTTTAAATCGAATTGTTTAACAAAACCCACACAGCTTTAGTTGATTCAAGATTCTGTCAACCAAAATTGAACCATGTGAACGCGCTATAACCTAGCTTTTAAAAACCTTTCAATAAGAAAATCATCTGTAAATTGCAATGCTAAACAGATTTTATTTTAAACGCCAAAAACCATCTCAATCCAACCAGTTTTCAAACAACACCTCATTCCTATCGATCCATTGGTTTGGGTGCTACGATACAGACAAACAGATAGACAAACAGACAAAGCGATCAAACTTATAACATCGCTCTTTTATGTCGGTTGTTAACAATAAACATTGATCGACACGCCTTAGTTTGGCTGGTTTATAGGTATAATTGATTGCTTACTCTAATTTTGCTGATGCTTTCTAGCATGCTATTAGTCAATTTGTTGTAAATAGCAAGACAAAAAGCATCGTATAAACTCAGTAGTTCATAATGTAGGTAGTTCTTTGTAGTTTATAAGTAATAGAGCCACGCTGTAGACCAAATGGGCCGACGCGACCGACCACTGTCTCACAGAAAACCGACTTGAATTAGCAGCTGGCTATTGTTCGTGAATGAGATATCTGGAGGCACAAACCTCCTTCCCAATCCCTTAAATATATCTTTCCAGCAACGCATTCACGTTTCTTCTGTATGGCGATCGCTGTCCATTATACGACCCACTTGTGTGTTTGTTGTAATAAAACAAATATTGTGTCTGACAGATTTTTACATAAACACGCAGGATTTGTGCATTAGAACCGATTCGCGTCTAAATGAGATGCAAGTGACTGAATTTGAAAAAGAAAAACAAAAAAAAAACTAACTAACACTTTGAAAACAGTTATTTTATACAAAATATTCGTTATTTTTTTATTGTCTTCTCGATGGTAGGACTTTCGTACGCAAGATTCCGTCTGGGTAGGTAATTGGTACCAAAGTATTGTCTAATACTGCAGTCAAGAAGCAGTGTTGTGTTCCCGTTTGAAGGACATTAAAGCGAATGAAATTACTGGGCATTATAGTGCCATACAGATGGTAATACACCATAATTCAAAGGTCTGGATGGTGTTCTCCCTGATTATGGGCATGCGTGGCACATACCAGGCGAGCGATTCAGACTAATAAAAAAAAAACAGACTAAACTATTTTAATCGACGGAGCGCGTGCGTTGCCCGCATATGGCAAAGAAAAATAAACACAACACAAACACGAATCTAAATTCTAACACCAAAATACAGGCGCCATTTAGTTTCCAAAAATAAACAAGTGCGCTGAGAAAATAGCGCGTGACGTCGGTGGATATATTTAACTTAAACAATTATAATTAAATTATAATGATAGCAGTGATAGCTCAGTGGGGAGTGGTATGGACTGTTGAGACGAAAGTCGCAGGTTCCAAACCAGCCCCAAGTGCATACACCTCTGACTTTTCTAAGTTATGTGTGTATTAATTGTTAATTATCACCTGCTTTAACGGTGAAGGAAACATCGTGAGGAAACCTGCATACCTGAGAATTTCTTCATAAGAATTTCGAAGGTATGTGAAGTGTACCAACCCGCATTAGGCCAGCGTGGTGAACTAAGGCCTAACCCCTCTCATTCAGTATAGGAGGCCCGTGCCCAGCAGTGGGACGTATATAATACAGGGCTAGTATTATTATATTATTTATTAATTAAATTAATCGTGTCTGTATGTAAAACATATTTCGCATAAGATCACGTCTATATTACCCGGTCAAGGTGGCCCATTCGTGCTGAAAAAAAACTATCTACAGCTGTACCACTCAAAAAATATTAATGTGATTGCCCGCCTGAAATGAAATTAAATAGTTTATTAATCATGTAGGCAATTAAAATAGCGCTTATGACAAGTCGGTACAAAATAAACAAGCTTATGTATAGAAATTATATCAACTAATGTATACATAACATACATAGCATCGTCAAAATACACTGGGCATCTATATTTTTATTTAGAAATAGACCAGAATTGATTGAGTATTTTTTTTTTTTTATGTGTCGAAATGGACCATAGGCATTACCAAAACAGCACGTATTATAAAACTACCACCGGATCCAAAACGACCCAGCCTGAGACGACCCGGCGAAACAAACTCAGTGGGCTTACTTTACCACTGGATATTACACGGCGCGACCCAGTCCTGAGAAGATCACTGGATATTACACGGCGCGACCCAGCCCCGAGAAGATCCAGCTAGTCAAATTCAGTGGGTTTGTTTTTGGTTCCGCCTAGCATTTAAACCCAAGACCTTACGGTATATCAGCTACTAGACAAATAACTGCATATTATGTGTAAAGACACGTTGTAGACAGTTTTTCCTACAGCATGTATGAACCAGCTTTACCGGCGTGACACTCAAAAAACCGATATATTACCGGGAACTACAAAAATCCTACTTTTAAGAGGAAACTTCTTTAGGCGCGTTGAACACTTTTTGGTTGAACAAAAAACGTGAAACTCGCGTCATCGGCACCGCACGCTTCCCATGAACGATCGAACCCGAGACCTCAGTACAGCAGTCGTAACGCGTACGCATTACAACTACCCCACCGAAGCAGAACTGAAATGAAATAATTTCTAAATCATGTAGGCAATTAAAATAGCGCTTATGACAAGTTTTTTTTTTATAGTATAGGCTGGCAAACGAGCAAGTGGGTCACCTGATGGTAAGCGATCTCCACCGCCCATGTACGCCCACAATACAAAACAATTATGGGCGCGTTGCCGACCTTAAAGGAAAGGGATAATAAGGGATTGGGAAGGGGAGGGGTATTTGGGCCTCCGGATATCTCACTCACCGTACGAAACGCAGCAGCAAGCTGCTACTTTACGCCGGTTTTCTGTGAGACAGTGGTAACGACCCGGACGAGCCGGCCCATTCATGCTGTAGACAAAATTGTCTACAGCGTGGCTCTACCACTCGTTAGTCAGTACAAAATAAAGAAAACTATTTATTTATTGAAATCAAAATAAAAGCACACTGTCAAATTCTGATGATAAATACAGTGCAGCCTTTTTTCTTTCTTTCTGGCGTTAGTGTAGTACCATAACATAATATGAGAGCGATGAGTCAATTTATTTTTGAGTGGTCTTCATTTAAACTGCAAGTCTGTACGTACCACATGAATGCGTTAAAAATATTTTCCTGATACATTTAAATCTAAATACAGTGCAAGTATTTTTATATTTGAGGTTGTCGCAGTGTCGCGGTCCATTTGCCTGTGTCAGGAATAAATTAAAACGCCTAATGCAGTACGGAAAATCTTATTAATAATAATATCATATACATATACGCACTCACGCCTGTAATCCTTGAAGGGGTAGGCAGAGGTGTAACCAGTACACCCACATTTCGTCGAGCGTATCTCCGTCCCACGATGTGATAGGGGGCGAGCCTATCGCCATACCGGGCACAAATTCCAAACTCCGGGCTGATACTGAGCATTTCGTAATAGAAAAACCCAATACCACTTTACCCGACCCGGGGATCGAACCCGAGACCTCAGCGTTAGTCTCAATCGTAACGCGTACGCATTACAACTGCGCCACCGAGGCAGTGTATTAATATCATATCTAGTATATTACTACTAATGATTCGCGAAATAAGGGAGTACACAATCAACCATTCTTTGTCTCGATAACTTAGCCGTTAACCGCAGGCATAAATAAGTATTATTACAAAAACATACGTAACTTCTAAACGGCTGAACAGAATTCATTCAAACATACATAAGATCCATACATATTAAGTCAACTTTCAAACAAAAAAACGCATTCAAATCGATCAATTCGTTTAGGTGCTACGATGTCACAGACAGACAGACACAGAGACCTAGACAAAGGGGACAAACTTATAACACCCCTCTTTTTGGCGGAGGGTAAAAACTAGATCGTGAGATACATCATCTCTCGAAGGTCGACATTAAACTTGGACCACACTCCATTAACCATTAGATGCAATGGAGTCACTTTGAAATGCTCGGATACCTAGCTAAGAACGAATTAAATTATCTTTCATTCAATAAACTGCATCTAAACTGGTCTATTCGTGTGCTACGATGTCACAGACACACATAACACCCTCCCTTTTTTTGCCGTGGTTTAAAAAACAATATAATGCTCCCCGGGTCGGGTAAAGTGATATTGGGTTTTCCTATTACGAAATATTCAGTATCAGCCCGGAGTCTGAACTTGTGCCCAGTTTGGCGACAGGCTCGCCCCCTATCATATCATGGGACAGAAATATGCTCGGTGAAATGTGGGTGTACTGGTTACACCTTTTTTTATTTTGGGAAACCCTTTATGGGTACCCCCCACCCCATGGTCCGCCGGGACAGTTATGTCCGATTCCCACGGACCAAAACCCAACGATATTCCTCCCAGTGCGCTTGTTCGGTCGGGGCTGCGGGGACGCTTTAGTACTCTTCCGCGGCCGCGACGGCGCCGGCCCTTATAGAGGCTTCTCCGGTCGGTGGGTGACGTTGACGTGAGTTATCCACCCACCTCTGCTCCGTTCAGACGAGGTTCACCTCGAGGCCTCAACTGTCAGGCGACGGACTTCGACGTGACCGCCGCCCAGGCCTCTGTCAGGGGGGTAAGAGTGCCTCCCGCATCCTCCTGCGCGTGACCTCTCGGCGGCGGATATACTGGTTACACCTCCGCCTACCCCTTCGGGGATTATTGGCGTAAGTGCGTATGTATGTATATGTATGCAGAATGCTATTTTGAGAAACCAAGCAGTATTGTCACTTTGTCAAACGCCTAAATTAAAAGTTATACTACAACATCGCATTTATTTCTCGTATTTTCGTGATTTATCAGGTCATGCACCCGACTTATTTTAATATTTTAGCTAGTGAATGGATTCTTTTGCAGATTGATTTATTAAAAAGTTTATAAAATTACTCCCGCAGTTTATAACTCACTATAGATAATGGAACAAAGAAAATAACATTTTTATCTCGGAAGGCAACAACGAACAAGTCAGTCATCCACCACGGGCCCCCGGTCTTAGGACAATCCCAAATCACAAAATCTCATAAAATGTCAACCCTATATGCAAGAAATAAAAGCTCACTGCTAACTTGCTGCCATGGGTCCTTAGTCCGCCACTGTACATATGTATATTTTCTACCACCAAGCAGCGGTATGTAAGCTCTGTTGTTTTTCGGTGTGAAAGATATTGAAGCCTGTGAATTACTGGGCATTATGAGACTTAACATCTTACTCCTCGGGGTGACGAGCGCAGTCCCATTCTATGCAGTGCTTTTACATTTGCATAAAAGCTATCAGGTGTGCAGGTTTCTTCAGTATGTTTCCACCGTCAAAGCGAATGATAATTAGAAATGAATACACACGTAACTTAGACTTAGACTGCCTCGGTGGCGCAGTTGTAATACGTACGCGTTACGATTGAGGCCAACGCTGAGGTCTCGGGTTCGATCTCCGGGTCGGGTAAAGTAGTATTGGGTATTTCTATTACGAAATGCTCAGTATCAGCCCAGAGTCTGGAATTTGTGCCCGGTATGGCGATAGGCTCGCCCCCTATCACATAAGGGACGGAGATACGCTCGGCGAAATGTGGGTGTACTGGTTACACCTCTGCCTACCCCTTCGGGGATTACAGGCGTGAGTGCGTATGTATGTACGTAACTTAGAAAAGTCAGAGCCTCGGGCCTGTTTTCGAACCTGCTTTTATCCACGCCGTCCGTACCACTCCTGCTGCATTGCTGCTTTTCGATGTAATGGTAAACGACAGATCGGTCACATGATCAACACTCAAAGTCCTCTCTATCAGACGATTACATGACGTAAGTAATCACGATGCCAAAATGTCATCACTATTTTTACTATCCACGAGTCGTTGTAGTACATACTTCACGGAACTTGACACGTGGTGGAAAACACGCTGTTTTTTTCTATTTACGACGATAGCAAATCTATTGCACGCAATATATTGATCATAATAAACAATCTTTCATCAAGTAATGATTGTGCGTGGTTGATATAATCATATGAATCGTTTCTGTCGTTGTTTATGGTAATAAGCACATTTAAGTACTAATGTATACATTATGAACGCTAACACAGAATTTGTAGAGTAAATAAAATATGTAATCAAATACGTTAAAGCTTATAAAGCTGTGTAAAAATACTCTTATTAAGTTTCAAATGCTTAAGCATTATTATACTTTATGCTACTCTCAAGAATTAAATAAAAACTAATTTATTAATACTTTTTTAAATACAAATCCATAGGTACTGTGGATTCTCTTGCATGTGATACTTGACAATTATTTTTTTAAATCTGTATTAAATAAAATCATGAGCGTTGATTTATAGATATATTTTCCTAATGCGATACATGTAGTAGCGTCTACGAGATACCTATTAAGTTTATAAAATATAATAAAATAATAATAATACTAGCCCTGTATTATACTCGTCCCACTGCTGGGCACGGGCCTCCTCTACTGAATGAGAGGGGTTAGACCTTAGTCCACCACGCTGGCCTGATGCGGGTTGGCAGACTTCACATACCTTCGAAATTCTTATGAAGAACTTCTTAGGTATGCAGGTTTCCTCACGATGTTTCCTTCACCGTTAAAGCAAGTAATAATTAACAATTAATACACACATAACTTATAAAAGTCAGAGGTGTATGCACTTGAGGCTGGTTTGGAACCTGCGACTTTCGTCTCGACAGTCCATACCACTCCCCGCTGAGCTATCACTGCTTTCATTAAGTTTATGGCGGATTGAATCTAAGTATTTCTATATTAAATTCTTTATAGGAGTGTCCGGTAAATTATGACAGGCTCCGTGGCGCAGTGTGATTCACAAATATATGTTTCGGGTCTGCGTGTTTTCTCCCCAGAAGGGTTGACGTCAGACAGGTGGCCGGTCGTTGAAAACTACAAGCCAAATCTTTCTGTAACGTGTTAAAACGCATGTTGCGCCAACCCTGCTGCGAGTGGGATAAGCGCAGGTGAAAGAAGAGGATAGCAGAGTACGCCAAACGTACAAATTAGTTGTTCGGCACTCCACGACCCATCATAACCACAATACCAGAGAATCATGGACTTCCTTTCCGACTTTTAAGGACTATAGGTATTGCAAAGTGGAAGAGTCATTTTACCCGGTCGAAATGGCTTATTAATGCTATAGACAAGTATCTACAGCGTGCTTCTACCGCTGATAAATGACTTTTGGATAGAGTCTATCCCGCCCACAACCCGCCACTGTAACTCCTGTGCACCAGGATCGACAGTGGCACGCATTTTTGTTGACACCGAGCAGTGAAGCTCGGCGAGTCTCTGGAAATGCTAAATTGTCTTTGTCCCGCAACGAAATTAATTAAATAGAAAGTTAAGGTGGAGTTGGAAATATGAATTGTCCACTTCCCTCCATAGCAAAGCGGTAGACAAAATAATGAACTAAGGAGGCATTAACCTCAGGCACAAGGACATTTACAACTGGAGAAGCCGGATGTAAAGCACCACGGATGTCATTAAGTGGGTCCTATCATACGAGCTGTTTATTTATTTATTTTTTTATTTGGCATAGGCCGGCAAACGAGCAAGTTGGTCACCTGATGGTAAGTGATCTCCACCGCCCATGTACGCCCACAATACCAAAAGAATCATGGGTGCGTTGCCGACCTTAAAGGAAAGGGAAAATTAAGGAATTGGGAAGGGGAGGTAGTTTGGGCCTCCAGATATCTCACTCACCGTACAAAACGCAGCAGCAAGCTGGTACTTTACGCCGGTTTTCTGTGAGACAGTGGTAATGACCCGGACGAGCCGGCCCATACATGCTGTAGACAAAAGTGTCTACAGCGTGGCTCTACCACTCATATTATAAAAGGTTTAATAAAAGGTACGGCAAAACTGGCTTTTGGATAGTAAAGGGCAACTTTATTACAATAACACACACTTTCGATTAGGAACACGATTATTTGACATCGTTTTATACATTTTATCCCACATTCCACAAATACCGCACCACTGCAGACGAAGTAACGGGTTATAAAGCCGGTTCTATTCAGCCCGCCCGACTGCTGTTCTATGCATAGTCAAATCGTTAACAAATAATAACCGCACCGCCAATTAACTGTGAAAAATACATTTACGCTACCATTTAATCGTGTGGAACATTTATCTACATAAATTACAAGGTCTCTCGCATGCGAGAAATCGTCTGGGGTAGGTACCACCGCTTTGACTATTTCTGCGGCGAAGCAGCATTGTGTAAACATTGTTGTGTTACGGTTTGAAGGACATTGAAGCCCTAACACCTTATGTCTCAGGGTGACGAGCGCAGTTCAGTGTCATGCAGTACTTCATAATACGAAGTTCTGGTTGGTGTTATGGGCAGACGTCACGCTTACCATCAGGCGAGCGACCTGCTCGTCTCGTCATTTAAAGCAAATAAATAAGAAGTTTGAGCGGGAATTGTGTATTAACCAGAAACTTACTCGGTTGTTACTGCCATTGGTCTAATTAATGGCGGCCTATTTAGGCTGAGAAACCGTAAGTTACTGGGTTTAATCCTAGGTCGAGCAAGAGACAACAACAAGTATTTGAGATTTCAATTCGAAATCGCTTATAAAAAACTAATTGTGTTGTTTTAGCCGCCAGTGTTTCTCCTGTCAGACAGGATCGAAAAAGTTTCAGTCAGTCTATCTGACTGCGGCATCGTGGCCAACTGGTTGAAATCAATATTATCATATACAACGTGTTACAGAAAGGTGTGGTCATATTTTAGGGTCATTACATACTCCTTACAATCCGTACTTGTGTACCGGATCTTTTCAAAACCAAGACATCCAAAAATTTCATGTTAATTTTAATCACTCGTTTATTAAGATCGATAAGATTGATGACATCACTAATAATAATTAGGAACGACACTCACTTTTTAATAAAATTGAATAAGATGTACGTAATTCTACGGACATACGTACGTAACTTGTTATTAAACACAAATTAACACCTGAAAGATATTGTGTGCTGAAGACGATATAGGTACCATCCTCTAGAAGCATTTTAAAGACTTCATTTGGCTTAATACAGTCGACGATCCCTTTTAAAAGTTGTGTTATCAGTTACACCAACACAAAGTACCAATACATAATACTTGTTTTTAGTCAAATACAACATATTTTTTGAACTCGTAATCAAAATTCATAAAATCAGAAATTGCCGAACTGACGGCGTCAAATAAATATTGACATTTGACAAATGTTTAATGTTTTTTTAATTATAAAATAATTAAATGAAAGGAGGTCTATAGTATCATTGTTTATCAATTAGTGTTGTCCAAAGTTGAAAGTCGATATCGACATGTTACTCATTCGATAAAAAAGAAAATTCTATAATTATTGTCCTAGCAATGCAATCGGTTTTGGTACTATGGGAGATAAAATACTTAAACCCTACACTGTACGTTACTTAAATTTGCCCGCCCCTTTCTATAACACGTTGTATATTTATATATCATATTTATGCATATTTATTATTATTAGGTACCTCATAAATGTATTGACCCTACTGGCTAGCTGGTGTTCGCACGTTACTTAGGGTGATCACTGAAAATCAGTGCTGTGTTGTAGCTCATGCTCAATACAGCGATACGAGTAGGTATGCTGAGTGGTCACCTGCCTGTCACAGCCACGGCATGCAACTGCTTACTTTTTATTGTTTTTTTTTTCTATTTTTTATAGTTTTCTATATCCTAGCAAGTAGCGTGTTGTGGCAAATAAATTTATTTTTCTTTCTTTCAATACGGTTTTTTATTTGATAATTGATTTAATTGATATGATTCTTAACTATTTGAAGAACATATGTTCAGTCATCAAGAAATTACTGTTTTTCTAATAATTGATGTAGAAGTATCCATGTGTGGGTGATCCACCATCCATCAAATGTGCCAATTCTAAGATTTACGTTTAGTGTGAAATTATAAATAGTTGTATGGGAGAAGGTCGAACACTTTTCGCTAGATATTGAGTAATGTTGAATGTGTGCCAACTTCAACGATACCACTTCCCTACATATGTGACCCTAGTAGTAGCACACGGGCGGGCTCGCGGTTACAGAAAGATTTAACGGTGGAGATCACTTACCATCATTGTGACCCATTTGCTCGTTTACCGGCCTATGCTATAAAAAAAGCGATAACTCAAGGATTGGTAAAGAGAAGGTATTTGGGTCTCCGGATATCTTACTAATCGTACGAAACGCAACAGCAACCAACGTGAAGTACGTTGGTCTCCTGTTAGACAGTGGTAAAGTCTATTTTACAAATTACAAACATTTTTTGAATTATGTAACGTCGGAGATTTTCTACCGTTTCGTTTATAAAATAAATAAATTCAACCCCACATTAGGATTCTCCATGTAGTATGCCTATATGAATATCAAAATTGTAGAGAAATTATTTCCAAAATACTTACTATTAGTAATGAATGATCACAAATCACTAATTTCTCTTTTAATTTTATTTTTATTCCATTTTGCGACCTTTCTTTTCCAAGCTCTGTGGATCACAGAAGTCCTCGTCTCAATAATGGGCTATTACTTGTAGTCAATTAATTGTACGCCTTAATTTTTTAATACTCAACTACTGCTGCTCCAGTAATAATAAGCAAGGATCAGAAAGTATTAGATGACGAGATGTTCTTAAAAAAAAAAACAAAGTTTACTAAAACCTCCTTTTTATATTTATACTGTATTACTACTCAACTCCCGTTTTTCAAATAAAGTTGAACACCCAACTTTTTGGCGGGAAAAAAAATAATACCTGAGAAGGGTTTGTCTCTCGTCCAGCTCATTTCTTCAAGAAGGGCATTTATAAATTGCCACAGCGCTGGCAAAGGTGCATAGCATGGTTAGTTACCTACTTTGATTAATAGAAATAAAAAAGACGAAAAAAACTTAAACTTTTTTTAGTACAGAACGGAAATTCCATAGGTAAAGACGTATTATGTATTTAATTTTATTTTTGCGAGTACATTATTGAATAATAGAGTATATTTTGTGATATAAACCAACAAACATACAAGCAGATACTATAATCTTATCGTTTTGTTTTGTTTTCCAATACTGGTTACTTTGACATGTTTTCGTTGAATTATTTTCACGGATTATTTTTAAAGTGCGGAAAAATTTCGTCCATTTTTTTTTCTCTCATTGTAATTAGGTATACCAAAGGCATTTTAAACTTGAAAACATATGACACAAACATACTTGAATAGAGTTTTAGGTATAATTCCATTATCTAAGTTCGTAGTGAAAAAATCTGTGTAATTGTGTATTCTTTTTGTGTTGCCAAAAATAAACAGAAAGGACGGCAACACCTGTACTGAGTCACACGTGCGAACGAAAATAATTGAAATATAATTTATTGAAGCAAAAGACCACGTCTTTTGTTTGTAGCGTTGACACTTCTCGCTTTGACAAGTTGATTATATTTTTCGTATGTACCAATATTATAAAATTGAAAAAAAATTCTATCGCGTCATGTTTTCCTAGTTGTTATAATAATAGATAGTAAGAAGAATAAAATACATGGAATCTTATACAACGTGTTACAGAAAGGTGTGGTCAAATTAAAGCAACGTAGGTATATTCTACGATAAAAGTATTTCACGCTCACCTAGATGTTGAGCATTTATGAGAATTGTCTCATTCAAGCATATTCATTCTCGCTCACTCACTTCATTTATAAAGATGTGATCAATCGTAGTAAACGAGTGATTAAAATTAGCGTAAATTTTAGGATATTTAGATTTTGATAACATCCGGTACATAACCACTCACTGCTAGGAGTATGTAACGACCTTTAAATAAATGGTGATTTCTTAGGTTTACGCGAATATTACACATTGAAATAAAACTAGTTTATACGGATTTTATCGCGGTTTAATTTTTACTTTAGTCCCGACGTTTCGAAAGCTTTTCAGCCTTCGTGGTCACGGGAGAGACTGAGGTGTAGGTCGTCTCGAAAAGTTAATGTTACAATGACTAACATTAACTTAACTTGTTGTAACATTAACTTTTCGAGACGACCTACACCTCAGTCTCTCCCGTGACCACGAAGGCTGAAAAGCTTTCGAAACGTCGGGACTAAAGTAAAAATTAAACCGCGATAAAATCCGTATAAACTAGTTTTATTTAAATAAATGATTTAAAAAAAACAAAAAACTTTGTATACTCAATATATTACAAAAACTATAAAAACAAAGATAAAAGCAAAATATTCCGAATTAAGAACCTCCTTATTTGAAGACGATTCCTGCTTCTCTTCCTTTTTTCTTTTAGAGTAAATAGATGTGATATTGTCTGCGATATGTCTTAAATCTAAACCATTGTTGGTTGGCGCGTTGCTGACCTTAAAAGAAAGGGATAATTAAGAGATTGGGAAGGGAAGGGGAGGGAGATTTGGGCGACCAAACGCAGCAGCAAGCTGCTACTTTTTTATAGTATAGGCCGGCAAACGAGCAAGTGGGTCACCTGATAGTAAGCGATCTCCATCGCCTATGTACGCCCACAATACAAAAGAATTATGGGCGCGTTGCCGACCTTAAAGAAAGGGATAATAAGGGATTGGGAAGGGGAGGGGTTTTGGGCGTCCGGATATCTAACTCACCGTACGAAACGCAGCAGCAAGCTGCTACTTTACGTCAGTTATCTGTGAGATAGTGGTAACGACCCGGACGAGCCAACTTATTTATGCTGTAGACAAAACTTTCTACAGCGTGGCTCTACCACTTAATAAAATGAATGAAATCTATTTCATTTAAAAATGTCAGTTGTTTTTCTAATCGTCATCCGGGAATTTCAACGGTTAGAAATCTCATGGTTTTATTCCCTATTTAAAAAATAGGCCTTTTAAAGTAAGTTCCCTCATCTTATTTATTGTCTACGCGGCGGGATTGGATGTTCCAAATGGAAAGTAGAACACACGGTAGGAAGTATTATTTTAGCCTCAAACTTGACCTGTGTATTCCAACATTGTTTACTTTGTGGGTTATTTGGGTGTTCGATTGTATAATATATTATATTCATGCGTAAATTAATAATGTATATAGTATTATTGATATATTTAAATGCGACTACCGCACACATTTCTCGTTCTACTTGACATATTTTGCAGGAAATAAAATCGGACTAAATGCAAATATTATTTTTTATAACTTAACTCTACATTGTATGCTGTCCTAGTACCTATTCATTTAAATGCTTCATTTAAATTCAAGTTTAATGTATATTTTAGAATTATGTTTCGACAAGATATCGCATAAACATCACTATACTTACAAATCGGATTTAAAAGTTGCTACGTACTTACCACTTGTTGTACTTTTTAGCATTCCCCTCGTGGATACACACAAAATAAAACAAAATAAGAGAAATATCAACAAAACATCGTATGTTCGTAAATAATCGGTTGCAAGTGAACGCAGCAGTCGGCGGAAGATCGGCGGGCCGCGCGGACATGTATCTGTGAACTATGTTCAGCTTCTTCAAACGCAAAGGCAAGGCCGAGCCGGAAACGGCCGAGCCGCCGCGGGGACACCCGACAGACAACACGTTAAAATTAACAGCAGTCGACCCGCGCGCGCCACACGAACCCACCAAAACGTCCAAAGATGTAGTCAACCTGCTCATACCTGAGACAGACTACCATCAGAAGACCGGAGTGGGCGCCATCCTAGAGATCATGGCGAGGAAGCGACGCAAACCGAAGAGGAAGGCGAGGTCGGAGTCCTGTCGCGTCAGCCCTCCCAAAACTAACCTGCAACGAACGAGCTCTCTGTGTGACGCGCGCGCTCCCGACGCCAAAAATAACACGCGCGTCGCAGACGATACCACGGAGTACACGAAACCGCTCGTCCCACAACACAAGCCAGAGAAACACGTGTCACTAGTATACGTGAACGAGAACCAGGAGCGCAATGCCGAGGCGCTGCTGAGGCAAATCGCGAGGACCATCGACACTGCTGTGGAGGAGATCAACGAGGGCAAACAGATGGGAGGCGCCGACAGCAAAATCAAGGACAAGTACGAGAACGAGGCGATTGATTGTTACAAAAACGAACTCAAAGGCGAATTAGATAAATTGTTAAAGGACGACGTCGAGGACGACGCCGAGTCGCAGTCTATAGTAAAAAAATCCAACTTAAAACCTCCGCGGTCCGACACAGAAGGGTGTTCCGACGACGACCGCTCCGACTGCGGGAAGAAGAAAGTCACATTCAGAAAGCACATAATCTTCGACGATGGAGAACAGCAAACTGATGAGGAGGTCGACTCGTCCTTCGAATCCCTCACTTCTGGGGAAGAGGAGGAGTATTTGGAGGATATGCCGCAGTCGGAAAATAAAACAGTTATTAACGTTAAAAATAACGATGCGATAACAATCAAAATAACCCCCGAGGACGGACTGAAGAGAGTGTACAGTGATAATAGTGACAGTGGCTTTGTAGATGATAAGAATTGTGCGGATGACGTCACGAGTGAAGTAAAGAGCTTAGTGAGTGAGAGTGAGACAGAAGAGGAGATCGTGGAAGAAGTAGAGGAGATAGAAGAAGAACTAGAAGTAGAAGAGATAGAAGAGGAAGTAGAGATAGAAGAAGAGGAGATTGAAGAAGAAATCGAGGAAGAACAGTGTGAAGATGACGAGTAAGTATTTTATGAATCTCTAACTCTTATTTAGACACATTTTGTTGGTTGATTTACAAGTCGGACACAAGAGACAAATGTAACTGCTTACAAATACGACAAAGGGCCGTTTTCTATATTCTATATAAAGATAGATTTGCTTACTATCAATAGTATTTTGACGCATCTTCCATACAAAATGTGTCAAAATGTTACTGCCAGTAAGCAAATCTGTCGATGTCCATATTAGCAGAAGCAGATAACCCGATCCGAACGTCAAACATAATAGTTATACTTTAGTTATATTTTCGGCTGTACATTTTTTTACCTAAAAAACAGCATATTTTCTTTACCTTTATCATATTTGTTTACAATATAGTGGTATGTTCCGTGCAATCAAATATTATTAAAAGTTCCGAAGATTCCGCCCACAAAGTAATTGGATATAAACTAGATGTTCCGTAAACACGAAATGAGTCAATAGGTCAGGTATTTCAGCACGTGTTCGTTGTCTCAATTAATTCAATATATCTTACATAATTTTTTTGTTATGCACCCAACAGTTACATACACACATACGTGCACGTAAACGCATAGTGTCAAGTTCTGTGTAAGAAAGAAAGAAGGAAAGAAAAATAGTTTAATTGTCACAAATACATAAATCATACAATACGAGTGGTAGAGCCACGCTGTAGACAATTTTGTCTACAGCATGAATGGGCCGGCTCGTCCGGGTCGTTACCACTGTCTCACAGAAAACCGGCGTAAAGTAGCAGCTTGCTGCTGCGTTTCGTACGGTGAGTGAGATATCCGGAGGCCTAAATCCTCCTCCCCTTCCCAATCCCTTATTATCCCTTTCTTTTAAGGTCGGCAACGCGCCCATAATTCTTTTGTATTGTGGGCGTACATGGGCGGTGGAGATCGCTTACCATCAGGTGACCCACTTGCTCGTTTGCCGGCCTATACTATAAAAAAAAAAAAAAAAAATATAATTTCACTACACATTTTTATAGTGGTTCATAGAATACACCTACCAATTACAATTACAATTTCATCGATATAGAGCTAATAGTCTTCCAGTAAGATGGCTATGACATACGGACGGAATTATAAGGGTTCCGTTTTTGCCATTTGGCTACGGAATCCTAAAAACAGACGAATTGAGAACCTCCTCGCTTATGAAGTAGGTTGATAGATGTATACTGGTCACTCAGGCATTTGGCTCTCATATCAGCGTCTCTCATCGTACATGAAGGGCGTTAAGACTTATTGGATGTATTTTATTATGAACACAATAATAAAGCATATGATTTAGAAATAAAATGAGCACTAGCCTTTTCGTTTGATTATTTATTTCTTTATTCATGTTCTTAATTAATGATAATTGCAAGAGTTTATGGACTAGAAGTTCAAATAATTTGATGCAGCTGCTAACTAATAGAATATACATAAATATCATAAAATACATAGTTGTTACAGAATTACGAAAAGAGCGCTGCCTGTAAACACGAATCGCGGTGCGTTTGAAATCGATCCTATTTCTTCATACTCCCTGCATGACATTATAATTATAATATACTAGCCTATGTTACTCAGTGATAATGTAGCTTTCTAATGGCAAAGAATTTTTAAAATCGGTGCAGTAGTTTTTAAGTTTATTCGTTACATACAAAAAGACAAACTTTCCTTTTTATAATATTAGTGTAGATTTCTTACTTTCTACCTGGCGTTATCCCGGCTAGTGCCAGGGTACTCCTTCCTACTAAGACGCCTCCACTTAGCCCGATCTTAAGCATCCTCCGTGTGAAGCCATCATAATTATATAATATGAACAAATAATTTCAATTTTTATATTAACCAAGTTTCCAGAAAAAGAACAGTACAGATTTTAGGTTATACATAGAGAATTAAAACCAACATAGGTAATACTTAAATGTAAAATGAAAGCTCATACACCATGAGTACTTACCATTAAGTGACTCTGGGACCCTATTGTTCTCTCTTTCATAAAAAATACATGTCGAAATTTCAGGTAAAATGTGTGTATGTTACGCTGTCTCCTATTCTCATTTTTTTATGGCACAGGTAGATATGAGCAAGTGGGTCTCATCATCTCCACCGCTCATGAATCCACAAAATCACAACAATTATGGGTGCGTTGCGGACCTTAAAGGGGAGGGGATTTGGGCCACCGGATATCATTTATTATGTTATATTCTATTCATGCTGTAGACTGTCTACACTATAGACTCTACAGCATAGCTCTACCACTTTCAACTGAAAATACTCTATAACTATAAAGGTTAACTTCTCATCCCGATAGTAGATATCTATTTTGAAATTGTCTTTACTAACAGCGAATTTCAATAAAAAACCAAACCGTAAAACATATTGTTCCCACAAATGAGCCAATAAGAATAAAGTTTGAATGAATGCCACGCCTACAGATTATATAGTTTGATTCGTTTATTTTCGAGGTTGATCTATATATTAAGTAGACAGGTTTATTATTGAAATTGGCTGTAAATGACATAAATCTAATCTAGGTAGTAATAACTTGGCCGCCTGAAGCGGCGTCGTGTCGTGGCGGGAGGCGTAAAGGCTACCTACAAACCGCCCAAGATATTTTGCGCGTATTCTAACAAAATATTGTAATTAATTAGTACTATTTAAATAGTTAATTACTAATTCTGAGCTGACTGCGAAATTGTTTTGCTGTATCGATTTAGTATGCTGTGCATTCCATTTTATTGCTATGAACGGCATCATTATACTTTCTTGCTACGTATGTTTAATTGTTATCGCTCATTGATTCCGATAACGTGTTATCATATTTTACAGTATCATAAAGTCTTGATATTATTTAACTCGTAATGTATACAAAGAAAAATATTCACCACTTTGCTCAAAACAAAAAGATTTTCCCTTTGAAGAGTGAGTCATAATGCTATAAACGGTAAACAAAACCAAAGATTTGGCTTTTAGTACAAACAAAAGAAAATATTATTGTGAAATACCATGACGGATTATGATTAATTTGCTACTCATGATCCTTTTTTCATTCTAGAATTCTCTATTGTGTTGGAGAGTGACATTAAAATAATTTCGAGCACTTAAAATCCCTCATTTAAAAAAGCCTTTTATGGTCTTGTGGGAATTGAAGTTGCGACTTTTTAACTAGCCGATACTCTTACCTCTTCACCAGAGATCCATTCAGTCATCCTAAATATTCTTTCCTGATAGTAGAAGATGAATGTACCAGAAGATGTGCATAAAACGAAGGAACAGCAGAATAAGACTAAACAAATTGAAAGTAGGGGAATTTTGGCGGGAATTCTGACAATACAGTTGATCTCTTATTTAAATTAATTCCGTTTAAAGATGTTTGTTGAATAAAATTGGTGTAGATTTGTGCAGTAAATATTGACTGTTTTGAACAGTATATGGAATCATTGAAATTGGTGAATATAGGTGATTTTTGACGAAGTTTGTATATTGACCGACCTTGGTCGTTCGATCCGCTTGGAGAAAATCGTCTATCAACCACTTACTTGAAGGAATTGACACTAAAATTCCAAGACAACTTTGAAATCGGTCACGCCGGTGTTTCATCGTTCTTGAAAATACTTAATTGATAATGTAATAACTACTTGTCATTGGCTATATGCATAATAATATTAATGCGAAGCCATAGGTAATTAATCAAAATATATTAAAAACCTTGAGAGTACATTTATGAAAAAGTATTATACTTCTGAAAACATCTCGAATACTCTTTGATGTTACAACCATTTTACTTCTCCGTGAAAGCAATAAATTTCTATAAATGTTTCCATAAAGTTTGACTTTGAAAGGTTATGAACAAATTAAATTTTTCCCGTGATTTTAAGGGGGAATATATTTTTTTTGTAGCATGGGCCAGCAAATGAGCAAGTGGGTCACCTGTACGTGTTCTGTTCTACACCGCCCATGTACGTTCACAATACCAGAAGAATCATGGCCACGTTGCTGACCTTAGGGAAAGGGATTTGTAATGGGTGGGGATTTTGGGCCTCCGGATATATCACTCACCGTACGAAACACAGCAGCAAGCTACTACTTTACGTTGGTTTTCTGTGAGACAGTGGTAACGACCCAGTCGAGCCATGCTGTAGAGAACTGTCTACAGCGTGGCTCTACCACTCAAAAAACATATCTCCGAAAAACTTACTTTTCTGAAGTCATTTTATAATGTAGATTAGAGAAAAAGTGCACCATTTATTGGGCTAAGACCTGAAGATGCCAGCTTAAGCCCATTGAATGTCAGCATGACACCATTATCTCCATCATTTTGAATATCACCAAGAAGAGTTGACATGGTCACGTAGCGAATAAGCGAAACATATGTTTTATTCCCTTATAAACTTGTCCTCCTCTTGTCACCTCGTCACCATGTCTTGATCCTTTTTAGCCCCGACGAAAAAGAAGGGTGTTATTGGTTAGTCCCCTTAATCTGCCTCTTTTAATGTTTAAATTTGTATGTATAATCGTAGCGTATTTTAACGAATGGACCGATTTTAAGACTGTAAGTACCCTACGCCACTTGTCTTGATCCTTTTCAACCCCAGACGAACAAGAGGGGTGTGAGAGTTTGACCCCTTCATCTACTTCTTTGAATATGTATGTGGAATCGTAGGGCCTTTTAACGAATGCACAATTTACGGACTTTACTCTACGCCAATGACGTTATAGCGATGATTTGCGCTATAAATCTACCGGAATGGAGGTTTCGCGCGATTGAAATGTGACGGCAGCGTTTGAAATAATTTTTATTTGTTATTTTAAGTTCTTATTTAGAATGTTATACAGGTAATATTAAGATGCGTTTCTTTTATTTGATCATAAGGATTATTTTAGTTAGGAATTAATTTTAACCAATATGTCGATTCACTAGAAATTGTGCGTCAAGTAATAGCAGTAATTTTAAAACTTTTCTATAAATAAGTTATGCGCACTTAAACAAGTTTTGCTTTGACATAAATTTCCCCAACGAAACTAGGTAGGTATATTCCACATATATTATTTATACAGCGATTATTTTAGTAGGTTCCTCCATCGAAATAAAATAACTAGAACGATAACTCTCAATATGAATCTCACATGCAAAGGTAAGTTACACGTAACACTCATACACGCAACAAAAATTAATGAATGTTCAAAATCAACTTTATTTCATAAAAGTTAATGTCAAAATATTACATTTCCAAATCGAAATACGATGCACTGCGCAAAAAATTAGACGTATTAAGTGTCAACTAGAGATCAAGAATCAATTTTTATGAATTGATGAAGTGTGAATTGAGTTTTGCTTGAGTTACGTTTCTTGTCATCTTATTTCGGTGAATTATCTTAAAACCCAATGGCATATTGATGATTCTAAGTTAGAGCCGAAATACGTTTATGTTTTTTGCTTACCGTGATTTCCCGCGGGAACTGTATACAAACGTTGTATTAAAGCGTCTTCTTTGACGTCTCAAGGCCGCCATATTGCCGTTTGACGCACGACCCGCCATTTTGGTGAATCACGTTTATTTTGCATTTAATGTTGTGTAAATTAATATTAAAATAGTAAACACTTGCTATTTCCTTTCTCTGTACGTGACTTAGGTTAAATTTATGTTGCTAAAACAATGTTTAATTGTTTAAATAGCCATCGCGATCGCTTGCAAGTTCGTTCAAAGCAAGAGCACATTCGATAATTTAGGGCACAGACAACCACAGATGTATTATAGATTATTCTAAATAATCCATTACGGCCAATGTAACAATAAAAACAGTTGTTTAAGAGATAGAGCCACGCTGTAAGTACAGTTTTGTCTAGAGCATCTCGACCAGGTTGCTACCTCTGTCTCAGAAAACAGACGTGAATTAACACCTATTGTTATATCCTACGGTGAGTGAATTATCCGCAGGCCCAAAAATCCCCTCCCTTTTCAATTCCCTAATCATCCCTTTCCTTTATGGTCGACAACGCGTCCATGTTTCTTTTTGTATTGTGGATTTTCTTCGGCGATGATCGCTTACTATTTGTTGACCCACTTGCTCGATTACCGGCCTTTGCTATAAAAAAAAGTAAAGTACTCGTCCTAATCAGTAGCTTTTCCTTTTGTTGTATCCCCTCCCCTCAGTATCCGCTTATATTCGTGCAACTCGGACTTCGACGCAAGAGCACGCAGTAGGTACCACTTCAAATGATAAATTTGGCGTTGTGTACAATGTATGGCTTTCATTGCCACCCACGCGCGTCTGGATCTCGACCTGTGTTTGCGTCTTTCTAACGCATTTCTTTACATCTACAAAATCTATTTTATATTATGTACATACGCACTCACTCTTGTAATCCCCGAAGGGGTAGGCAGACGCGTAACCAGTTTCACATTTCGCCGAGCTTATTTCCGTCTCATGATGTGATAGGAGGCGAGCCTATCGCCATACCGGGCACACTTCCAGACTCCGGGCTGATACTGAGCATTTCGTAGTAGAAAAACCCAATATCACTTTATACTTGACCCGGGGATCGAACCCGAGACCTCAGCGTCAGCCTCAGTCGTAACGCGTACGCATTACAAGGAAATGAAAAATATAAACCGCCTTTGAACCCGCCACCAATTTATAAGAGGAAGTAAAATAAATAGCGGGAATCCAAATGGTCTGTTTACATGTGGGTAATGTAGTTGTGAATGTTGAATTTTTCTAGTTATATATAGATCACAGGTGTTAGCCGTGGGTCGTGACACGTATGTGCGCTCCGTGAAAAATCTCTGTTCACCACTACCGACACAAGAATGCGGTTTTTAGAGAACTATTGCAAACTGTGAAGCAAATTATTTACTGACTTTAGAAAGAGAGGTTCTTAATTCGTTTGTCTTTTTTTATGTCTGTTATCTGTGTTACCTGTGCCCAGTGGGACGTGTATAATACAGAACTAGTGTTAATATGATTTCATGGCATAGTACAACAGAATAACGGATAACTCCTGGTTGTCTGGTGGCTGGTAGAGATCGCTATTACTGATAAGACCGCCTCTTGTTACATTTATTAATTGTTGTTTCTTTTAACTGTAATATTTTGCATGGTGTACAATAAAGTGTTATCTATTTATCTAATAATTATCAGCAAAAGCATCGTCATTCTAGTTTTGAGGTCTGTAAACGTACCTATTGTTAATACATTAAATATTATCCAAGACATGTCTCTATTTATCTTTTCGAAGAGTAGCATCTCAATAATGAAAATTCTGAGTACTATGAATAGTTTTCATTATACATAGATAAATTTAATGATATGACTGCCTCGGTGGCGCAGTTGTAATGCGCACGCGTTACAACTGAGGCTGACTCTGAGGTCCCGGATTCGATCCCCGAGTCGGGTAAAAGTGATATTGGGTTTTTCTACTACGAAATGCTCAGTAACGTCCCCTAGATTTAACCAGTACACCCACATTTCGCCGAGCTTATGTCGGTTCCATGATGTGATAGGGGGCGAGCCTTTCGCCATACCGGGCACAAATTCCGAACTCCGGGCTGATACTGACCAGGGGATCGAACCCGAGACCTCAGTGTTGGCCTCAATAACGCGTACGCATTACAACTGCGCCACTGATGCAGTTTATTTCTTTCTGCCTGGTGTTTCCCCAGCTTAATCCAGGTCTCCACCTTCTCAAACCATAGATTTGACGTTATTTAGTATTATGTGCGGCGACCCGCCGCCTGACCCCTACAACCCGCAACGGGGACTAAGTTTTGCCATTGCCTCGTCCGTTAATCAGCAGAGTATACCACATGAGGTGCGGTTGGCATTATTGATAAGATATTGAAAAAAAGAAAGAAAGAAAAAGTCTATTGACATCATAAGACATGCAACACATAATGCAGTACACAATAGAATAATATTAAAACTAGACAGTTGCATGCCGTCACGGTGACAACAGGAGATCAGCTCAGTATAATACTGTGGTTATGGGGCGAGCCACAACACAGCGCTGATTTCAGTTTTCTAAATTTTTTTTGGTGGCCATCCATGCAAAATAATAATCTATACTCCATGTTACCTAATAAGGAACGGATACCCATCTAAAACCGATTGTATGGTGCATGCTTCACACAATGGATGCATCATCCATTCAATAATACCGTCATTCATTGCATCGACTTTGCATAGATACTTACTTAAATACAAAATTCTACCCAGCAGACTTTTACATAAGAAAAGCCTACCAACTGTTCATTAAAGTGACGTTTTTAAAGATTTTTCAAAGTGTAATGTTCTGGGGGAATATTGGCTAAATCATACTAAGTTATAAATATAAATGTGAATGTAAGTTTGTTTGTTACGCTTTTACGCGAAAACTACTTAACCGATCATCATGAATCTTTGTACACATATTCTTGGAGGTATAAGAAGTAACATAGGATAATTTTGTATAGTTCAAATTTCATTCAAAATATTGAGTGAATCCATAAAATAATAAACATTACTTAGATTCCATCAATAACCCTAACACCAGTTGGGAAGGCTATTTAGCTAGAGAATAGCGGGCAAGAAACTCTAGCATTGCTTTTTTTACTAGTATGTACGAGAAAAATGTATGTCCTACCCAACATTAGTTGCCACCCTTTGGGTAGGGAAAACACTCTACAACAGACATAGTAAACATCTACATTTATAATTTACTAGCTGTCTCACGCAGTTTTACCACTGCCGTGCTCCCATGGGTCATAGCGTGATATACATATAAACCTTCCGGAATAAATTCTCTAAATGACAGTAAAAACGGCATGTAAATCCATTGCATAGTTTAGGAGAAATAAGCGGGCAACACACAGACGCAGATAGCTTTGTTTTATACTATGTATGGATCGGCGTACATATATTTTTTATAGCATAGGCCGGCAAACGAGCAAGTAAGTCACCTGATGGTAAGTGATCTCCACCGCCCATGTACGCCCACAATACCAAAATAATTATGAGCGCATTGCCGGCCTTAAAGGAAAGGTATAATAAAGGGATTGAGAAGGGTAGGGGGATTTGGGCTTCCGGATATCTCACTTACCATACGTAACGCACTTTGTTACTTTACGTCGGTTTTCTGTGAGATAGTGGTAACGATCCGGACGAGCCGGCACATTCATGCTGTACACAAAAGTGTCTACAGCGTGACTCTACCACTCAAAAAATATACAACATTGTTCCTTCCATATTTATAGAGTCGTATAAAAACTAAAGTGTAACAATTCTCCATTCCAGGAAGACTCTGGTAAACCAAGAGAGCAAATTCCAATCACAAGTGGCGGCTCTCGCCGAGCTCGCTGACTCGCGAGGCGGGGAGGCAGACCGCGCCAGGGACCTGATATCCGCCTACAGGAAACAGATCGAGGCCAAGGATCAGGAGATTGAACGTGAGTATCCAAATTGAAATAGTTTATTGAACGCCAGACTTATATAAAGACAATGAGAATATTTATTTGACAGCCTCCATGGCGCAGTGGACGAGTAGCCGTCTGTGAAACGTGAGGCCGCGGGTTCGATTCCCGCATCAAGCCAAATATTTGTCTGATACACAAATATTTGTTTCGGTGTTGCGAGACCGTAAGTCTCTCGTAGTTCCTGATACCCACGACACAAGACTCGTATCTTACTGTGGGGTCAGGGCTATGTGTGTGACAGTTGGGTGTTATTTATTTATTTAGGTACTAAAATCAGTGAGTTCCCAAACTAATCCAATCCTGTATCTTGGGATTCATGTTCGAGTTAAATCATTTATTACAATTTAAAATAAATTACAATACAATTCAAGCGTATCAGGTACCGTGGTTTTATGAGACTCACACCTGTATCGACGAGGGGTTAGGCAGAGATGCACCCATCTTCCACGGAGCTTATTTCCTTCCCATGATGTGATAAGTGTCGAGTCTATAGTCATATCGGGCACAAATTCCAATTCCAGGCAACTATGTTGATTCGTCGAATTAAAAGCAATAATTGTGATTGCCCGACCTAGGCTTTGAACCCAGGACCTTTACAATCTGAGTACACTGCTAGATTAATGAGGCGAAGTATATTTTATTATAACACTACATTCAGTTATTTCCAAAGTATGAATGGGCCTGAATGCTAAATGTTGCTGATGCGTTTCATATTATGGTCAGAAGCCTTGCCATATAGAGTCAGTGTCAGTCAGTAAGTGCATTAATTACATTTTAACGACACACACAATTCTCTTCGCACGTTGTCATCGTAAGACATAAAAATATTTTACACCACTTATTAATAACATACTTACCGGCCTTCGAACTCACGACCTTGCAGAAGAAAGCACATTGAACAATAACATATAAAAAAAGTCCTCTGAAAAAATAACGACACATAACTAATATTTATAAATCTGTTTGTGACGCTCTTGCTTGACCTTTTCTTTGTGTCTGGTATTGTCCCGGCTTAATGCCATACCATAGATATATGACAGTATTAGGACAGTAGGTAGTATTTATTATATCTTCCGTCGACGTCCCAAACATGTTTTGGCAGATCCCAACGACTCCATCACAGTCGCTATCGAAGCAGCACTTCTTGCCCAATCCGAATCGCAATAATAATACGCGACCCCGACATAGGACAAGCCTGCGAGTCTGAAGAACTCCCACAACTGGCCATCGGCACAATGATGTGCAGAGGCGACCCTAAACTTTACTCCCCAGCGCTTGCTCAAGCTGAGGTCTGAGCCTTCTAAAAGGCGCCTCTGTGCCTACTAAATATACTGTAAATATTTCTGCCTAGAGTGCCTTAAGCACCGGCTTTATTGTCAGGTGAAGCTGTAAAAGCAATATAGGCTAACAGCACAAATCCATTCGAAAAAAAAGTATTTATTATATGGAGCGACCCGCCGTCTGCCCCCACATCCCATCAGAATGGAAATGAAATCATTGTTCTTATTATTTTAAAGGGGTTTTTAAAAAGGTTACCAAGACACACCTAGGCACCGTGCGTGTGTATATTTACACGAACCATTTCGAGCTATAGTATATTCTTTATTTCATTCACGACTCGGTTTTATTCTTACCCACCAACGTAACTACTTTATGTTTTCAAAGACTGGATAACATAAACAAACAGAAATCAGCATGAATATCACTACATGTGCTCATCATGACGCAATGTTTAAGCATATGTTTAAACCTCTCTTTCTAACGCGAGATATAATTTCTGTTTTAAATGTCGAACACATAAAAAACAAAATAGTACCATCGGCAAATGTTTAGGCGGGATGTGTTCCCGCCATTATTCCAGAAAAAAAGTAACGTGATATATCGAAGATCTCGTTCACAGCCACGCTTCTATGTCGAGTGCCGCTTGCCGTGTGTTGGCTGGCCTCCAATGCTTTCACGTGGTCCCTTTGTTGAAATTATCGTGCGATGACTAAACGTCGGAATTGATTTTCTTTGTTTATACGTTCGTTAACCTTCCTGCATGCCGTGCAGGATCGCAAAAAGGCTCGTTTCCAGAGAACAATTAACATTCGAAAAATGTTGGCCTTTGATACTGGCCAGAACATAAAATATTATTATTAAAGTTGAGATCGATCGCACGGTATTTCGACAATGCGAAGGGGTCGAAATTTTATGATTTCTGTTAGTTCCCTTTTCCACCTGCCCCTTATCCCACTCGCAGTGGAGTCGGCGCAAAATGCTTTTACACATGTTACAGAATGATTTGACTAATAGTTTTTACGGCCGGTTGCCTGCCTGACGTCAACCCCTCTGGGGAGAAAACACCCAGATCCGAAACATATATTTGTAGATCATACAAACATTTGTCTCGGTGCGGGAAACGAACCCGCGGCTTCTCGCTTCACAGCCGGCTACATTCCCACTGTGCCACGGAGGCTGTCAGTCTAATCAGAAAAAAGATAGTTTAAATTTTCATGCAGTGAAAATAACAATGTATCAACTGTAATTAGCATCATAAACATAAAAGACACATTAACAAAAATGAATTTACATTTAATGTTCAAATATCTATTGGTAGGTATTCAAAACAAAGCCAATAACATTTAGTTCAATGGCCATTAGCAAGTTTCTATTGTCCGTGGTCAGGGAGCCTTTCTTTCGATAATAACCAGCGATTTCAGTTCATTCTTGCGGAAAAGTAGCGGATTCCTTGCACGCCTGCCCACAAACAAAAGCAACACCACACAGAACTTTGAATTACAAAGCAGATGATTGCAGAGCATTGGACTGCGCTCGTCACCCCGAGACATAAGATGTTAAGTCTCACAGTGCTTACACACTGCTGCTTAGGCAGAAATAGACAAAGCGGTGGTACCAACCCAGAGGCATACGAGGGACATTTGATCGATGCTTCTTGGAATGAGAGATTTTCTTGGCTATATTTGCTGTTCAAACGTTTACAACATTTATAGATCTTTATTTGCTGTTTAATGTCGGGTTGTTTTAGCGGTTAGATTATTTATGGTTTTTTTGTGAAGTCGCATCACTAATTACTGCATCGTAGTTGTAATACGTACGCGTTACGACTGTGCTGACGCTGAGGTCTCGGGTTCGATTCTCGGGACGGGTAAAAGTGATGCTGGATTTTTCTATTACGAAATGCTCAGTATTAGCCCTATGTCTGGAATTGTGCCCGGTATCGCGAATGTATGTATGAATAATTTAATATCAGCTCTGTGTTATATACCGTCCTACTGCTGGGCACGGGCCCCTGTATTAATGAAAGGGTTTAAGCCTTAGTCTACCAAGCTGGACTAATGCGGGTTGGTAGACTCTACCTACCTTCGAAATTCTTAGGGAATATTCTCAGGCTTGCAGGTTTCCTTACGAAGAATTTTCTTCACCCATCGAACGAGCAATTATTATTTAACGATGAATATACATTTTACTTCTAAAATAGATGCTGGGTGCTGAGACGACTTCCACATCTCTATAGGTTATCGCTATTTTCCAGCAATTAATAAATAATGACATTTTAAAATATCATCCATCAATATTTTGTGTGGTAGAGCCATAGTTTTGACAGAGACAGTTTTGTCAACATGAATGGGCCGGCTGGACCGAGTTGTTACTGTCTTACAGGAAACCAATGTGATGTAGCGGATTGTTGCTGCGTTTCGTATGGTGAATGAGATATCTGGAGGCTCAAATCCCAAATTGCGTACAAGGGACAAAGCCTGACTCTACCTTTTTAATGCGTTAATTTAAAAAATACCAAATGTTTGTATTTAAAAAAAAATATCATGTTTTGACTGCCTCTGTGGCGCAGTTGTAATGCGTACGCGTTACGATTGGGGCTTACGCTGAGGTCTCGGGTACGATCCCCGGGTCGGATAAAGTGGTATTGGATTTTTCTATTTCGAAATGCTCATTATCAGCCCGGAGTCTGGAATTTGTGCGCGGTATGACGATAAGCTCGCCTCCTATCACATCGTGGGGCGGAGATACGCTCGGCGAAATGTGGGTGTTATTCTGTATAATATATATATATAATACTGGTTACACCTCTGCCTACCCCTTCGGGGATTATAGGCGTTAGTGCGCATGGTATGGTATTCAAGTTTAAACGCCATTACCCGTCCGTTGGTTTCCACGTGAAACCGATAAAAAAATCAAAATGCCAATGTATTCAAAGAATGCAAACATAGAAACCAGACAAGTTATTTATAAATAAGTAAATGCTATGTAAATTGAACCGTGCGGTTAAATATAGTTGCGGTGAAAGTTAACTGTATCCTACCGAAATAGCTGTTAGCGATGCGGCTATCGGCGAGTTAAATATGTACAAGGGCGCGGGAAAAGTTCAAGTTAAATCCTACACTTACCTGACCAGCGTGGCTTTGCACGTGTGCAATAATTAAACTCTATTTATATGGCCAAGTTGGTTGTGCCACATATGCAAGAATATAATAGACATACTTACTAGGTGGGACGTCCCTCGTAGGTGAATGTGGTTTGACTTTAAGGTCGGCAACGCACCCATGATTCTTTTGATATTATGGACTTACATGGGCGGTGGAGATCACTTACCATCAGGTGACCCACTGGCTCGTTTGCCGGCTTATGCAATAAAAAAAGAAAAAAAGTTGGTAGGCCGTCTAGGTTGGTACCACCGCGCCATCTATATCTGCCACCAAGCAACAGTGTGTAAACACTGCGGTTTTTCGTTTGGAGGATATTGAAGCCAGTGATCTGGACATTATGATACCTACCATCTTATGTCTCAGGAAGACGAGCGCAGTCTAATGCCTTGCAGTGCTTTTAATTCAAGGGTCCCTGTGGTGTTGCTTCTTTTTATGGGCAGGCGTGACGCTGACTATCAGACGAGTGACCTGTTCGTTGCGTCAATCCATAAAAAAATAATTGACACGGCCGCATCATACGATTCTTTTTTCAATATGACGCGGCGTCGCGTCGTAAACAAGAGTTTTTTTATAGCACAGAGAAGCCAACAAGCAAATGGGTCACCTGATGGTAAGTGATCTCCACAGCTCATGAACGCTCACAATACTAGAATAATTAAGGACGCTTTGCCAACCTTCAAAAAAGTTATAACAAAAGAGAAAAAAAAAAAAAAAAAGAATAGTAAGGGGAGGAGGGTTTCGTTTTTGCTGTACACACGTTTGTTACATTTCATTAATTGTTTGTTTCAAACTGTCGCGCATGAATCGTATGTTTTTGTACTAAGTTGGGTGGAACCAGCTGAATATCAGTGTATACATTAAGCTGGCTCCTTGCCACATGCATACAACATTGTGTTACCCTACTGTATTATGTCAAATATTTTGATGTTTTTATGTATTGAGGCAAATAAATAGTTTAAATGGTTTTATTTGCGACTTCAGTTATCCCACTCATCGTCGAAACGCAACAGCAAGCTATTATTTTAAGTCAGCTTGCTTTAACACCGTGGTAACAACCCTGTCGAGCCGAGTCATTCATGCTATAGATAAAACTGTCTACGGCATGGCTCTATCACTTAAAAATACTTGGTATTTATACTATTGTACTATAGTAGGTATCGCCTATGGTAAAATTTCGACTGTTTGAAAGAAATGGCAAAATATGATTTATGCCTACCTATTCTATTTGATCTGTATTACAGGTTTATGCCCATTTCAGACACCAGCTCCTCGCATAAATTAGACTGTTTAGTAAAGCAAGTTTTACGTTTATGCCACACAGCTTGTAATAGGGTCTGTTTTTGTGAGGAGAATAAATGATATTATTATTATTATTCATTTTGAGTCTTCTGTTATCCGTGGTGTCATGGGATAAACTCTCTCTCGGAATAGGGTTTTAGAAGTTGCCTTCTTCGTCATTTCTCACCTGCCTCGATCCACTGCTATCCCACCAACCACTCGTCTCTATTCTGTATCAATCTATTCCATAAACAGCCCACGGTCCTTTCTAAAGACAACCTATTTCGCTAATGTTATAAGTGCTGGCAGTACTAAATAATAACACAACGGTTATGACGTCACACTATTATTGTATGACATTATATTGTCTCTTAAATCCATAAGATACTCTGACTTATTTAATTATTCAATTATAAATAATATACACGTTATTTAGAACGATCTAACATGTTCAATAATAAATTCAATTACTAATGTGAACTATTTGTGAAAAGGTATAAATAAGGTAGAATAATTATTGTCGGCAGTCAGTCGGTTCCTAAACGGAATATAAAGTGTTACTCTGCCCAAATAAATGGAGAAGGTCGTGTACATTTTGTTTCAATTGTTCTACTTCGTTACACTAAGTAAACACCGGCTGAAGTGACTAACTTCAAAACACATAAAGATTGCCAAGACCTATACTTTATATAAGTATATCCTACTCTCAAAGATTCTAGCAAATTGCATTACATATTTAATACATACGCACACACGCCTGTTATCCCCGAAGGGGTAGGCAGAGGTTTAACCAGTACACCCACATTTCGCCGAGCGTATCTCCCTCCCACGATGTGATAGGGGGCGAGTCTATCGCCATACCGGGTACAAATTCCAGACTCCGGGCTGATACTGAGCATTTCGAAATAGAAAAATCCAATACCACTTTACCCGACCCGGGGATCGAACCCGAGACCTCAGCGTTAGCTTAATCGTAACGCGTACGCATTACAACTGCGCCACCGAGGCAGTCCGAGGCAGGCAGTCGAGTCAATATTTAATATAGTCAATAAATCATATTCCACGTAATTTCCTGCAATTAAAATGTTTTCGTGAACGCATTTAGACGTTCAATCATTGTTAAAAATAATCTGAGAATGCACTGACCGGATTCGACCCACGCAGTACGTAGTGAACGGACGGCAAATGTTACCACATGGTAGCCGCAATTCTGTGGGATCTTTAGTTGAAATATCTACACTGGTCGAATACTGACTGATGGGTTTCGGAGGATGTTCGATAGGATATTGAATATGGCGACTGTTTCGTCGTGTTCTGATAAGGTGATCTGGGAAAGCCTTACCATAATAATATTGCGAATGGAGCGGACACTCCAGGTGCTGACACCTAAGTAGAGAGGCCTTCGCAAGTCCATTCTATGAGTTCAGGCTTTACACAAACCAAACCATCGGCAAAGAGCTTCATATTTTCATCTAGCTTCTTCTAAAAATTTCTCTCAAGCTGGCACTAAAGATGCTGTAGTTTCACTGAGGTGTCTACTCTTCTACTCTTTCGTGACATACATAAGCTCGGCTCTATCCCTGAAGGTCTAGATTGAGATGCAACTAGTGCGCCCATTATTTACCGAGCTTATTTCCGTCCCATGATATTGTAGAGCCTATCGCTATATCAGGCACAAATTCCATTACTGGGCAGCTTATATACATTTTCGGAAAACACTAATTGTAATTGCCGGACTTGGGATTTGAACTCGGGATCTCCGATTTCTCATTGCAGGTACGCTGCCGCAATTAAGGGTCTTTCAGTACGTTTGTAACTAATTTAGTTGTTGAAGGTACGGTCACAAGTTAAACGTCAACGTCCCATTGACGTAATTATATATGACTAGCTGTTGCCCGCAGCTCCGCCCGCGTGAATAGACTTTTCCGAAATAAAACGTAGCCTATAACCGTCTCCAGGGTCCCATCTATCTCTACATAAAAATTCATCAAAATCGGTTCAGTGATTTAGGCGTGAAAGCGTATCTAACAAATATATTTTTTTTTCATAAAAAGTCTCCTATGTTTCTTCTTATACCTCCAAGAATACGTGTACAAAGTTTCATGATGATCGGTTAAGTATTTTTCGCGTGAAAGCGTAACAAACAAACTTACATTCACATTTATAATTTTAGTATGATTAGTATGATTACCTTTTGCTCGCGCCTCCGCCCGTGTGATTTTCTTTTTCTGGGATAAAATGATCCTAAGTACTACCTGTGTTCCAAATCATCATTCATCCAAATCTGTTTGTTGTTAAAGGATGATTGATTAACAAATATCCACATTGGCACGGTGTAAGCCCGCCATAGTTGCACGTTCAGGCAACTCGCTTTCCGGGGTCAGGCAGTGTACCTATATCAAGTAACTTCAGGCCGGCATAATTCTGCCGACAGTTGAGGGACGCAATGTCTTGACGGTCGACATTATATTTGGACTGCACTGTACTTGACATCAGAGGGGCGAGCACGAACAATTTACGAATAAGTATTCGAATCGTGAACGCTAGCATTTGTATGAAGGTTCAAACAATTTATTTACATTTCGATACGAATACGTTCTCGCAAGTTATTCGTGCTAGCTCCCCAGGTCCAGTGTAGGCACCTTGTCGTGCAAGGATAAAAAGAAAATATCTAAATTCACAAACTGTCAACATCCTAACTTCACCTTTATAATATGAGTAAGAAAATGAGATATTAGCCGTACGTGGTTAGGACCTATGTTTTCCAAATATTGTGTCACAAATTTTAAAAAGTTCTTCGAAGTCGGACAGAACGACATGGCAAGTCCTGATTCTGAATTCACCCATCAGACTAAACTTTTGAATTTGAGTAATTATAATAATATCAATAACGTTTACACTCTACTTTTCCGTTTCTAGGCCTGTTCCCTAGAATATAATCTTGTTCCCTCTGGGTCCAATGACTAGTCATAAAATAGACAATATGTATCACACACGATATATTTTTAAGTACCTAATTATTCTTTGTTTTCAGAGTTAAAATGCGAGCTAGCGGCAGCGTACAAAGAGTCAGAGCTGGTGCGGCAGAGGAGTTGCTCGCTGGAGGAGGAGTTAGCGGCTGCCAGGAGCTGTTCCGCGGAGCTGGGTGATCAGATACACAGACGGAACGGTAAAAATTTGTATATGGCACAGATTCAGAGCCAGTACGGCAGAGGAGTCGCTTGCTAGAGGAGAAGCTAGCAACAGGAGCTATCAGGAGCTGTTCTGCGGAGCTGGCTGACCAGTTGCACAAGCGGAACGGTACACATCTGCTTTTGTACATTGTACAGAGTGGGAATTGGTGCGGCAGAAGAGTCACTAGTTGGATGAGGGACTCGAGATTGCGAGGAGACGATGAAGAAGAAATTCTTGCAATCATAGTATTGGGGCATAATAGTATTGGGACATACTATATTTCCTTCTCTCTCTCTCTCTCTCTCTCTTTTTCTATTAATTTATCTCGCTCTCTGTGTTTATCTAATTGGTATTTGTAAATGTAAGCGCAAAAAAATCGGTAAAGAATTGGCATCTAGTACATCAATGTCGAATAAACTATTACTTCTTCCATTCTTATTTGTTTCTACTTTTTCTTTTTAGATGAGTCAATACGGCAGATCAGGGCGGAGCTGGAGGATGCCCAGGGGCAGCGGGCAGAGCTTGAGTCACGGGTGCTCGCCCTGGAGCAAGACAAGAGCAGACTCGAACAGGAGAAAGTTCTCCAGGAACAGAAGGCGCAGGAGGTAAGATTTATGAGATGAGTAGCTATGCGACGACAGATGAAATTGAATCTGGGAGATGCTCAGGTGTAACAGGCGGAGCTCGTGTCGCGGATTCTCGCCCTAGAGGAAGACAAGAGCAGACTCAGAGAGAAGAAGATTTGCAAGAGAAGATTCTCCAGGATATATCATCTCTCGCTATTCAACACTGTACTTCATTTACCATCACTCATCAGGTGCAGTAAATTGGAAGTGATAAAAAATATGCAATGTAATTTGCAGGCTCTAGCAGCTGCAGAAGCGAACACAGCTAAATGGCGTCTAGCACACGAGGCGGCGCGCTCGCAGGCTGCGGCACGAGCTGAGCGGATGCTGGCCGACTGCGAGTGGAAGATGCGCGAGTTAGAGAAGAAGGCCAGGGACGCCGAGAAGCAGAAGAAAGAGGTACGTCACTAGCACTTATACAGATAATGTCTTCTACAATAATAGAGGAGATTTAAATAGTAGATACTAAGTAATGATTGGTGTCTTACGAGTCTATTTGTGTTTTATTTAAAAAATTATCTCAAGTGTTCTTCAAAAACATGTCATTTCAGAGTTAACTATTATTTTCAGTATCTTTCTCTACCAGCAAAACTATTGTAACTATTGAACTTCCTTATCTCTCTAGTACACCTGCTAATGTCAAATATTGTCTCCTTCTAGCTTGTAGAAACAGTGGAACAGTTAAAAGAGGCTCCAAAGCCCACTCCTTCGCACGTGGCAGAGCTCCAACAGCTACGAGGACTGGTCACAGAGCAGCAACGGTCGGTGCAGTCGCTGACTTTACAATTACAACGCGTGGAAACACGCGAGGAGGCGCTTAAACTGGAGGTCCACCGACTCAAGGAGCTGTTGGAGAGGGAGACCGTTAGTGGAAAGGAAAAGGAAGAGAGACACCAAAAAGTAAGTTTAAGAGGAGTGGCCATGTCATGAGCGCTGATCTTACAACGTGTGGAGGCTCTCAAGCTGGAGATGTACCGGCTCAAGAACCTGTTAGAGAAAGAGACCGTCAGTGGGAAAAAAAAATAAGAAGTCCACCAGAAGGTATCTAATGAAAAGATAAATTGAGAACCTTTTTAATATTCGAAACAATAACACGGAACGGCGGTGTTTAACAGCTCATCCGAAAATGATAAATAAATAGTTGTTTTGTTTCATATTTGTATTAATTTCAACTAAGGATTTAATATTCCAAGTATTTCTATTTTCAAAGATTGTTGTCCAAAACAACATTTTCAAGCTATCAAAAATAAAAGCAAACAAATTTCCTAGGTCTTAAAAAAACTAGAAGAGCAACACAGCAAGACTGTAGAAACAATAAAGGCTGAACAAGCTGCGGCGGCTGCTGCCACCAGATCAGCCATGGAACGAGCTCATGCTGAAAGAACCAGAGCGGCGCTTGCGCAGCTAAGGGCAGAGGCTGAGCAAGCGGCCAGAAACGCAGATAGAAAGCTTAGAGAAGTCACAACTCGGGTAAGTTGGACAATTTGGTAATTTAATTTTAGTGATTATTGATTAGAATGGTAGTGATGGATGTCAAATAGAGAGCATAAGTTGAGCATGAGGTCGAACGCTGACAGAAACCTGCAAGACCACTACTTAGATACGTTGGAGGATCCGGTACTTTGGTTTAAATAGTCAATATTGGTTATTTTGTATTAAAACTAACTATAACAAATACTTAGGTACTAAATACTGTATATTCTCAATATCCCCCAGTTCGAGAACTTAAAAGAGGTCCTAGCAAGCAAAGAAGCACAATTCGAACACGCGATAGCCGAAGCGCACAGCAAAGCAGACTGGGACATAATGCAGCTGCGACATCTGCTGGACAAGGCGGACATAACATACGCGAACAACATCGAACAACTCACAGAGAGATTCGAGAGAGAAAAAGGTCAGTATTTACAAATAACAAAGCGAAGCCATACTACAACTGCGACATCTATTGGACAAGGTGGACATAACATACGGGAACACTATCAAACAACTCACATAGATATTTAAGAAAGCGAAAGTAGAAGTACTGCAGTTACAACTTAATAATATGTTGGAGTAAGGGGACATAACAAACGCGAACAATACTGAACAACTGAGAGATTAGAGAAGGAGAAAGGTTATCAATTTTGTCTACAGCATGAATGGGCCGGCTCGTCCGGGTCGTTACCACTGTCTCACAGAAAACCGGCGTAAAGTAGCAGCTTGCTGCTGCGGAGGCCCAAATCCCCCTCCCCTTCCCAATCCCTTATTATCCCTTTCCTTTAAGGTCGGTAACGCGCCCATAATTCTTTTGTATTGTGGGCGTACATGGGCGGTGGAGATCGCTTACCATCAGGTGACCCACTTGCTGGTTTGTCGGCCTATACTATAAAAAAAAAAAAAGATTAGTACCTACTTGTTAAGAACACAGCGAACTGAGACACACTGCAATTTTAATGTATTGTTGGATAATGCGAACATAACGAACGCGAACAATATCGAATAACACGGCAGATTTAAGAAGAAGAAATTCCTATTATTTCAAAGGACTTCAAATTTTAAATGAAGCCCAGATATTTCGCAGTATTCAATAATTTTGTCCCTATGGGTCTTAACTTTTTGTAAGTCTGTGGAAATATTTGAATAATCAATGTAAAATCATTTTTGGCAATGATTCCAGAAACTCTCATAGAAGAATGGTCGCAGAAATTAAAAGAAGTGGAAGAAGAAGCGGCGACGGCAGCAAACGAAGCGAAGAATCTTCTAGAATCAACCAGAACAAAGCTAGTGACAGAGAGAATAGAACAGATCAACAAACTTAAAGAAAAGCATCGACTAGAGATGGGTAAGTAGCTATGTTTATCGACGTTAATAATATTAACCCTGTATTATATACGTGTCACTGCTAGGCACGAGCCTCTACTACTAATGAAAGGTGTTAGTCCACTACGCTGGCTTAATGCGGTTTGGCAGAGTTCATTATACCTTCGAAATTTATAAAGAATTCTCAGGTATGCAAGTTTGACAATGTTTCAAAATCCAAACGTGCCTAAAACATAATTACCATATCTTAATTTTGCTATCCTGAGTTCAACTATACTTTTTTAATTTTTTATTTTAAAATAAAGGTTTTACAAGGTGGTAGGTCCCTCGTTTGCGAGAGACCGGCTGGGTTGGTACCACCGCTTTGTCTATTTCTGCCGCCAAGCAACAGTGTGTAAGCACTGTTGTGTTCCGGTGTAAAGGACATTGAAGCCAGTGTAATTACTGGGCAGTATGAGACGTAACACCTTATGTCTCGGGGTGACGAGCGCAGTCCAGTGTCATGCAGTGCTTTATTTAAAGTTCTATGTGGCGTTGCTTCTGTTTATGAGCAGGCGTGGCGCTTACCATGAAGTCACTTGAGGTTTAGGTATCCAGCGAGCATGCGTGTGAGCGAATGACTCATTTAATATAATCGGCTGATCCCTCACCTTAAATGAGGGGCTCGAAGTACCTACCTCCTCGAATGTAATAAACGATAGACGCATCTCAAGCGTATCTCAAGCGTCAACTGACAGTTTTTTAAAGCAAAACAAAGGCATACGCCATTATGCAGTATATATGATGTCATTTGGCGTTTACGTCTGTTTAGAACATAACAAAATTGAAAAAGGAAATCATAATGAAAATAATCGATCTCCAATGGAATAATTATATCAATGTAACTTTAAAAAGTCTGAAGTGTGTACCTTGGGACTAGTTTCGAACCGATTTTTGTATGCATATCGTCGACGTCACTGACGTGTACTTGCTTTGCTTTAATCAATGAAAAATTATCCATAAAATAAGCGTCCATTGCAGACGACCAATGGGAGCAGTTCATGACAGACAAAGAAAACTGTCTGTCGCGAATGAAGATGGAATGCAGACAGGAGGGAGAGGAAGATAGGGTGAAGAGGGAGAAGGAGCTTTTAGAAGAAATCGCTGGTATGTATTAAGTATAGTACTGATTAAAATACATAGTACCTACCGTTATAAGTAGGTATAATAAAGGTCATCTCAAAATTGTAATTTACTATGGTTAGGGTACAGAGAGAAAGCAACAGATTCAGCCAATCATGTAAGTTGTAAAAAAATAGAAAAATTTCTCAAAATAGAAGAACATTCAAACTACCTCTATGTCGTACCACTCACGGCCAACATTCACCAATCTACCGCATGTGCTTAGCTTGCAACAGCATTGAAAACAAAGTCGACATCTTTAGTGCGTCCATTTCAACGATTAAGAGATGCCTTTAGTATTAATTTATATTTAATATCTTCTTTTGTTATAGATTACTGTATTACAGAGTGATTTTCTATCTTTTTTATATAATGCATGCTGTGTTCACATCGAGCAGGTTGTTCACATTGTTCGTACCTCTATGCCTTACAATTATTTATTTTAGTGCTGCAACCAGTTTTGTGAACCTAATAAAAAAAAAAAAAAAAACGGTATTGATAATTTTGTAACATATTATAACCATTTGGAACATAATATTTTTCTCTCATTCAAACACTATAATAATTTTGATTTAAATCTGGTAGAAAATCAGTATATCTAAAAACAAATTTCCAAACGCGGCCATAATCTGCGTAGCGCAGTGGTTTACCACCCGCGTGACAACTAACGCCCAGCGAATACTACTTTTTTATTGTGCTTATTTAGCAATAGTAATAATTTTTATACCAGACTGGATAGCAAATCTGCTATAATGGCTCGTTCAGACGAGTCGCATTCTATGGGTCAGACAGTGTATATCCAGTAACTTCAGGCTGACATAATCCGACCGTAGAGCGACGCAATGTCTCTTGACGGTAGACATTATAATATTTAGCCGCGTCAGAATAAAATAGTTTAAAACACGAATTAAATATATATTTAGACCACCTTTAAGTGCCAGATAAAAAGAGAGGTATCTCTAGCGTATCCTAAAATTCAGATTTCCTCAGTAATTCCTAACACGGCCAGTTGTTCGACAATGTTCCAGAGTTAAAGTCTCAAGTGCAGTCGAAGTCGTTGGATTTCGACAATCTGGCGGTGAAGGCGGCCGCGTGTGGTCGCACGCTTGCTGTCACCGAACAAGAACTCAGGTACATTTACATTATAAATCATATTACATGCATGGTGTATATATATTAATAATACATTGTATTAAAGAGAGAAAACAACAGATCCATACAATTGAGATGTCAAAATTGGTGTAGAACTTTTTCAATATCTTATAACCAGTTGGAACATGGTATACACCTTCTAGAACATCGCACATGCATGTTGTATAAATGTAAATTATATTAAAAGTAGAAAGCAATCGTATCATACAATTCTATTAGTTGTCAATATTGGAGTGGAACATTCTAGAACTTTTAATAACCAGTTGGAACATAATATTTTTGTTTTGTTCTAATATGGACAAATCCACTATTGCTGTCTTCTTCTAGCTTTTTAAAATTTCCTAAATTTTTAAGATTTTCCATACATAACCTAACTCGCTAACTTCACACCCAAACGGAACTGGTAGCAAAATTTGCTCCTAAAGTCTAATATCTAGATTTTTTGAAAGACTAATGTAAATTTTTATGTTTTTTTATCATAATCATTAACGAAATATTGCCTTTTGGACAAATTCGGCTACCAACGCATGACGAAATTCTTAGTTTATTGCGTTCATTTCACCTTTTCATCAACATTATGGGTACTACGAGTAAATACATATGTCAAGTCTACTATTGTGTTTCTTTTATATCAAAATATAAGCTAATGGATAAGCGGGTCGCCTGATGGTAAATGATTACCACCTACTTGCCTACCTTCAAAGAGTGGGGATTGGGGAAATGGGGGGTGGTCTTCTTTGGCCGGTGGCTATCAAGCATATTAAGCTACTTTGAGTAATAAAATCAATGATACGAAATAGGACATCTTTAATACCTAGGTATATATTTTTTATGTTATACGTTTTTATGAAAGCTACATCTTACTGATTAATACAATTACTTAAAAATTATAAAAATATGTACTTAATACCAGCCTAAAACTGCTCCTCAACCATAAGTACTATAAAAAGTTAAAATCTTTCAATTTAAAAACAATTTGCGTTCACAAGTTATAACTCAATTTTGAACCTTCCTGCACAAAGAAATTAGAGGTACGAGTACTGCCTATACATGGTATTATTATTAATAGCGTAATGTAAAACCAATAAAAAAACAAAGTGTCTAACGCACACAGCACACGGCCGCTGCGCGTCATGAGCATGTTGCCATGATATGACGCAAACCCATAAGATTTTCCTTTACCAAAAAGTGCCCAACGCGGCTAAAGAAGTTTTCACTTCAAAATGACGCTCGGAATCAATTGGAAAACCTACTAAGTATTGGAGCGCAGAAATGCGCGCGGGTCATTGACGCGAATTTAGCATTAGTACGCTATACATTACGTGCTTACGTTTCCAAGTACAAGTTCCAAAACAGTAAAGGAATAGTAAGAAAGATATAAAAAAGAAAGAAAGAGAAATGTTTATTTTTGGAGCAATATGATATGTGTTAGAAAAATATTAATAATAATATAAGTTGCTCCAACAACGTGATGCCTCATTTAGCTACATGCTGTAAGTACGGTGCTGATTCAATTAGGGGTCGTAGTGACGTGCGGAAGCTAAGTCAGTACCTACAAAAAACACATAGGTACATAAACAATGGAAATCTTGACAAAACAAGACAAAACTGAGGTAACCTCATTGAATGTAGGCATGATGTGAAGTTATGCTGACATATAAACTTTAAATAATACCAATACGTATTAGGTATAAGACGCAAAGTACTCTAAGCCTCTCCTCTAGCGTTTTTTTTTTATGTTCAGGTAGTATTTTATTACCGTTTCGGCTTCAGAAGCGATCTCCTTACACCCGGTATTTATTATTATTTATGAATCTCAATCGTCATGTCTAGCTATACTGGGTGAAAGGGAAACGAAAACTAGGACAGGTCATCTCAGCCTGTTATCGTCAACTGTTGGGCGTAAGCCTCCCCAAGTGAGCGCCAACCAACCCGGTCTTGGGCAGCCCGCATCCATCCACTACTCGCCGTCTTTTGACAGACAAATTATTACGAACATATCACAAAAAAAATCCCGATGTCGTAACAAAACTACTTATCTATTATTTCACGCAGAATTATGTTTGGATAGATAAATACCGGTAGTCATAACGATATACGTATGATCTGTGTGATTGTTGGGCGTATCTAAAAAACCTTCAATCTTTTATTTTATAGAGAAATGTAACACTAGAAAAAATCAGCTGACGCTCAGAGTTAGCGACTGTTAGCCATGTACAAGCGGTGTGTGCGCATGGTCACAACAAGAATAGGTAGATTTCAAATTGTAATTTTTTCGCGATTGTTTGAGTAGTATCGTGTCTGTAATCATTAGCACTACCACATATCTTAGTTTTCGGAAGCGAAGGAAATTCCTTACACCCGTTATAGAATACAAGTTATAGAAATTCTCTTACACCGTTATAGAATACAAGTTAAAGAAATTCTCTTACACCCGTTATAGAATACAAGTTATAGAAATTCTCTTACACCCGTTATAGAATACAAGTTATAGAAATTCTCTTACACCCGTTATAGAATACAAGTTATAGAAATTCTCTTACACCGTTATTGGATACAAAGTTACTGCAGACACTATTGTAAAAGTCTCTACAAGAACGATGTGATATCCTCCACAGGAAATCCAATAACTAGGTATAAATGTTTAACATACAGGAGAAATCTTAATCCACTGAGGACCGATTTGACCAAATTTTACATTATTCCAGAGTACTTATCCCTGGAATATTTTTACTCGCTTTCTTTTCTGAATTTATAATAGTATTTTATATAGCAACGTAGTCTGTCACTCGTCTTTATAATAACAGATCCACTGTCCGTCTTTTTTTACTCTCTCGAGTAAAGTCTAACTCCGCCGAAATGGGCCGTGTAAACCATTACTTTCGTTTAAGGAAACTTAAAAACGATTTACTCCGTGGTATCTCCAGATTGAAACTCTAGTAAGACCTTAATCTAGTTTGATGGAATCGGACTTTAATTTGACCTTTTTCTTATACCTTAAAAGCCTCTTATTTTATTGTTATTCTTATATATAAGTATGAGAAAGGATTTCTTTGATAAGAAAAATATTTGTATCAATAATAAACGATTTTGTAAGATGTAGCTTTCAAAAAACAGATATAAGGAACCCTCATCTACTTACCATCCTGAATCCGGTCAAATGTTGGATCCAATATAAATCTATGTAATTTTTGTCCAATGCTTGGTCAAAAGTTAATCACTGAACCCTATCATCACGTACAATCATTTCATACGATCATTACCAAATATGTCCAAAAGGCAGTATTTTAATAAAATATTTGTAATAATTATAAGTTGTATCTGAAGAAAACGTGTAAAATTAATTATGATTTGTTTAAAAAAAAACAAATTAATTGGACAATCCTTAATTATTTTGGAACGAGATTTAGTTCGAGCGCGAGTGTTGATCAGTTTCTAAGGTTTGCGCGGGACCAGGCGGGAGGGGTGACGTCATAAAACCATTGTTAGTGGTGCAACTTAGACAGTTTTGTCTACAGCATATATGGGCTGGCTGGAACGGGGTAATACCACTGTCTCACTGAAAACCGACGTGAAGTAGCCGCTTGCTGTTGCGTTTCATACGATGAGAGAAGTCTGAATCTGCTCCTCTGTTATAGGTCGATAAATAACCTCTTTCTTTACAGTATATCCTATCCCCTATCGCGCTCCCTGTCTGTCAGCTGTCAAACTCCCGCGTTATGTGACGCAATTCTACTTCTAAAAACCTGTCTAGTAGTATAAATTAGTCTTTGTTATTTACCCAGGTATTTTACATAACAAAAAATTATACCTACAAGCATAACAAGTATAAGCATAGCGTAGTCCTGATTCCTGATTGTATGGACTAAGGCCCGTATTATAGAACAACACTAAAGCGAGCTCTTTGTTAGGTGTCGATTTCAGTACCCGTGATTGGTCTATTTTGGCGCCAAACAAAAACGGACCAATCACGTTAGCAAGAAATCGACAGTTAGCAAAGAGGTCAATCGAATGTTTTTCTATAATACGGGCCTGAGTCTATGGTACCAGATCCAGAATTTAGGTAAATGCAGAGCTGTGTAATGGCTCTATGAGAATCAGTTAATTTTTATTAAAGTTATTAATGTTTAATATCGTGATCGCGATCAATCCGCCAAGACCAGATTTTGAATTTTGAAGCTTAGTACATATTACCATTAGGTTCTATTATGCAATATTCGAGTAAGATTTATGTATATGACAGCTATTTTTGTAAGTTTCTAATAGACATCTTTTTGCCGGTATATTACAATTATGTCGCCTGTTTTACCGCCTCTGAGTAAAGTTTTTAATTAGCTTGAGTGACGAAACGAGCAGGTCGCTCGCCTGATGGTAAACGCCACGCCTGCGCACAAACAGAAGCATCACCACACATAAATTTGAATTACAAAGCACTGAATGGCATTCGACTGCGCTCGTCACTCTGAGACATAAGATGTTAAGTCTCTTAAAGCCCACTAATTTTACTGGCTTCAATGTCCTTCAAACCGGAACACAACAATACCTACACACTGCTGCTTGGCGGCAGAAATAGACAAAGCGGTGGTACCAATCCAGACGGTCTCTCGCATACGAGGGACCTACCACCTTGTGACTCAATTTTAATTCTAAAGATCCCGTCTAGTAGTATACATTCAAGGTTAGGTACCTCTACCTACTTACTTCGTAGCCTATTTTGCCTTTCCAGACAGTACCGACTCCAATCAAACGTAGGGACAATTTCTATTCCAGAAAAGTTCTGATGCTTTTCTATACCTACCTATTGTCAATCTTTTTATTTGCTATCTAGACACAATACCAGGGCAAATTGAATGCTAAACAGGCAAAGTTTTCTAACAATGTGCAAAAGAAAATTCTGAATTGTGACGCCATATTGGCGTTTTGACAGCTCCAGCACGCTCGGCGCGCTGCTATTGGTGGTGGGCGCGTGCGCGGTCTCCGGCTCGCTCCGTCTCGCTCTAGCGGTGCTGCTCGTCTCGCTCGCACTCGTGTGCTACGCCCGCGTCGTCAACTCCAGAGATGCTAAAAATGTTAACAAATAGATTTGTAAACGGTATTCTAATTTGAATTTGGAATGTAAGATATTTTATTTTAATTAATGAATCAATAATAAACCAAAGACTTTAAAAATGTATAGAATACTTATAATAGAATATTCATATACTTAACCAACAAAAATTCTCTAGAGAATAGTATTTTCAATAATACATAAATTCTTAAGGCATAAGTTACAATTCACGCAACATACATTTTATTAAGATACTGCCACCATTCGGTCTGATAACATAATCAAGTCACTATATTTTATACATACACACATCTACATGTAAATCTTCATATTATATGTTCATAATAATATGTAGATAATTATTATTAACAAATGAAATACCTTCAATCATGTATATGACATAAAGGGGACGGACTTGACGAAAATAAATATACTCTTACTAATATGCTCATAAATGCCCTTGCTTTTTCTATTTTAATCATGGACCTATATTTTAATATCTAATTCATTTTAGTTATAAATATCACAAATCAATTAAAAGATCATGAAAGTCCACACCTATATATGTAAAGGAAAAATGAAGTAGGTACGTGTTAATCATTTTAGGTTCATTTGCGGCTTTATTTATATGTGTAACCAGGTATTTAGGGTATACATAATTAAGAAAAAAACACATAAACTCACAAATTGTAAGCACACTAATTTGTGGTACGTAAAATCAATGAAATTTCCGTCGTGATTAATAAATTATTCATAAATATGAAAAAAAACATAGTTTCACTTTATTAAAAAAGAAGAAAAAATTTAGACCAGACTTTACAGCTTACAGACTCAGACACATTACCTAATGACTTACATTAAATTAAGGAACTAAGTATATAAGAAATGATAATTGATTATTTATACCTAAAATGCCCGGGTACATTGCTATCGTCACTCGATGTATTTGTTGCTTCTAAAACATTTTGTATGGGAAATCATTTGTGTATAATTTTTATATAATTATGTATTTTGTACTAAATAAATGGACAAGGTTCATTCTTGTAAAATATACATTTTATTTACCTTTTTTAAATTTTTCACATGGACCATGTCCTTCATGGGTCATAAATAAACAAAAAATTCAAACTCAGAAAAAAAAGAAAAAAAAATAGTGTGTGTCAAATTAGTTGTAATTTTACTATTTATTACTTACTGAATTAATTATCAAAATCTGCGCAAAAAGGTTTTATATGTATATCTCCGATTTCATCTCCTTAGGAGTGGAATTATTTCATCAAATGGTACCTACAGCCAGCACTGGAACTGTAATTTTTTCAAACTTGATTCTATCCAGCGTTTGTGATAAATTACTTAAAAAACCTCACAAATATAGGTAATGGTTGGCATTTTTTGTGTACGGGACAATAAGAACTCTTTAATAAATTCCCAGTGGTGTGGGCCTGTGTGGCGGCTTTTTTATCATATTACATTATGATTTTGGCGCCCCCTGAACTGCCGCCCGGGGCGGGTGCCCCGTTTTGCATAAATATGAATCTACTTACAAGTAAAAGCAAATGACTCTATATTATCAATATTTGTTAATTTTCAAAAATAAAAAACTCGAAGCAAAAAATATGAACATTTAACAATTTTATATACCTACTTACTAAGATACTGACTAGAAAAAAAAAATACCTACACAATCTCATGCCTATAACAAACAAAAAACACAACAATAACCTGTTTTTAATTTGTCCCCTCCAAAACCTACTAACGAATAGAGAGGCGCTCGATCGAGAGAAAGAGTTGCGCGAGAAGAGAGCAGAAGACGCGACCAAAATAAAGCAAGCTGAGAAAGCGGCCAAGGAGCAAGTGGAACATTTGACGAGAAAGTGCGCTTGTCTCAGGAAACTGTAAGTGGGATTGCCCGTTTTCACCAACCTATGTTTAAATTTAGTTGATCCCTAACTTCCTACAATATTAATCTATTCGATTTCCATCGCTCTGCACCACCGCGCCGTGTGATATCTATTGGACGATAGGAGTCAACTAAAATTAAGAATGGGTCGGTGAAATCGTGCATACATTACAAGTTTTTATGTCGTTTTTGAAGTATATTAATGATTTTCATAGGAATTGTGATGTGAACGATTTGACAAACGCTGTGAATGGTAGACCTAAATTTCCTCATTAGTGGAGGAGGCGCGTGCTCAGAAATGGGCAGTAGTATAAATACAAGCTGTTGCATGTATACCCGAAGGGGTAGGCAGAGGCACAACTAGTGCAGCATCATCCGTTCCTTGATGTGATTAAATCAGCCTCAATTCTATTACCATGTGCAGCACAAATTCAGGTCTCGGACAACTCATATGTTTCAAGAATATCAAATATAGATTGTCCGACGCGACGTGGCAATTGAACCCACAACCCCACCGGTTTTACAGCCTATTTACGCTGCCATTAGACCAATGTGACATAATACAAAGTTGATATGAGTGGTAGAGCCACGCTGTAGACACTTTTGTCTACAGCATGAATGGGCCGGCTCGTCCGGATCGTTACCACTGTCTCACAGAAAACCAGCGTAAAGTAGCAACTTGCTGCTGCGTTTCGTACGGTGAGTGAGATATCCGGAGGCCCAAACCTCCTCCCCTTCCCAATTCCTTAATTATCCCTTTCCTTTAAGGTCGGCAACGCACCCATGATTCTTTTGGTATTGTGGGCTTACATGGGCGGTGGAAATCACTTACCATCACCACCACTTGCTCGTTTGCCGGCCTATGCCATAAAAAAAACAAGTAGCACCGTCAAGCCGATGATGTTGTCAACAGCTTCGATGACATGCGAGCTCGACTGACGACCCGCGAGCGCGCTGCCGAGCAGGAGGCAAGGGCCAAGGACAAAGAACTGCACCAGCTCAGGGGAGAGGTCGCCAGACTCACCAAGATCCTCGTCGAGCAGAGGTATATCATACTGTACTGATACTAACATATCTGAATACGAGCCAAGGACAAGGAACTGCACCAGCTCAGGGGAGAGGTCGCCAGACTCACCAAGATCCTCGTCGAGCAGAGGTATATCATACTGTACTGATACTAACATATCTGAATACGAGCCAAGGACAAGGAACTGCACCAGCTCAGGGGAGAGGTCGCCAGACTCACCAAGATCCTCGTCGAGCAGAGGTATATCATACTGTACTGATACTAACATATCTGAATACGAGCCAAGGACAAGGAACTGCACCAGCTCAGGGGAGAGGTCGCCAGACTCACCAAGATCCTCGTCGAGCAGAGGTATATCATACTGTACTGTTACTAACATATCTGAATACGAGCCAAGGACAAGGAACTGCACCAGCTCAGTGGAGAGGTCGCCAGACTCACCAAGATCCTCGTGGAGCAGAGGTACGTCACACTGTACTGATACTAACATATCTGAATACGAGCCAAGGACAAGGAACTGCACCAGCTCAGGGGAGAGGTCGCCAGACTCACCAAGATCCTCGTCGAGCAGAGGTATATCATACTGTACTGTTACTAACATATCTGAATACGAGCCAAGGACAAGGAACTGCACCAGCTCAGTGGAGAGGTCGCCAGACTCACCAAGATCCTCGTGGAGCAGAGGTACGTCACACTGTACTGATACTAACATATCTGAATACGAGCCAAGGACAAGGAACTGCACCAGCTCAGGGGAGAGGTCGCCAGACTCACCAAGATCCTTGTCGAGCAGAGGTATATCATACTGTACTGTTACTAACATATCTGAATACGAGCCAAGGACAAGGAACTGCACCAGCTCAGTGGAGAGGTCGCCAGACTCACCAAGATCCTCGTGGAGCAGAGGTACGTCACACTGTACTGATACTAACATATCTGAATACGAGCCAAGGACAAGGAACTGCACCAGCTCAGGGGAGAGGTCGCCAGACTCACCAAGATCCTCGTCGAGCAGAGGTATATCATACTGTACTGTTACTAACATATCTGAATACGAGCCAAGGACAAGGAACTGCACCAGCTCAGGGGAGAGGTCGCCAGACTCACCAAGATCCTCGTCGAGCAGAGGTATATCATACTGTACTGTTACTAACATATCTGAATACGAGCCAAGGACAAGGAACTGCACCAGCTCAGTGGAGAGGTCGCCAGACTCACCAAGATCCTCGTGGAGCAGAGGTACGTCACACTGTACTGATACTAACATATCTGAATACGAGCCAAGGACAAGGAACTGCACCAGCTCAGGGGAGAGGTCGCCAGACTCACCAAGATCCTCGTCGAGCAGAGGTATATCATACTGTACTGTTACTAACATATCTGAATACGAGCCAAGGACAAGGAACTGCACCAGCTCAGTGGAGAGGTCGCCAGACTCACCAAGATCCTCGTGGAGCAGAGGTACGTCACACTGTACTGATACTAACATATCTGAATACGAGCCAAGGACAAGGAACTGCACCAGCTCAGGGGAGAGGTCGCCAGACTCACCAAGATCCTTGTCGAGCAGAGGTATATCATACTGTACTGTTACTAACATATCTGAATACGAGCCAAGGACAAGGAACTGCACCAGCTCAGGGGAGAGGTCGCCAGACTCACCAAGATCCTCGTCGAGCAGAGGTATATCATACTGTACTGTTACTAACATATCTGAATACGAGCCAAGGACAAGGAACTGCACCAGCTCAGTGGAGAGGTCGCCAGACTCACCAAGATCCTCGTGGAGCAGAGGTACGTCACACTGTACTGATACTAACATATCTGAATACGAGCCAAGGACAAGGAACTGCACCAGCTCAGGGGAGAGGTCGCCAGACTCACCAAGATCCTCGTCGAGCAGAGGTATATCATACTGTACTGTTACTAACATATCTGAATACGAGCCAAGGACAAGGAACTGCACCAGCTCAGGGGAGAGGTCGCCAGACTCACCAAGATCCTCGTCGAGCAGAGGTATATCATACTGTACTGTTACTAACATATCTGTATACGAGCCAAGGACAAGGAACTGCACCAGCTCAGGGGAGAGGTCGCCAGACTCACCAAGATCCTCGTCGAGCAGAGGTACGTCACACTGTACTGTTACTAACATATCTGAATACGAGCCAAGGACAAGGAACTGCACCAGCTCAGGGGAGAGGTCGCCAGACTCACCAAGATCCTCGTCGAGCACAGGTACGTTACACTGTACTGATACTAACATAGCTGTATACGAGCCAAGGACAAGGAACTGCACCAGCTCAGGGGAGAGGTCGCCAGAATCACCAAGATTCTCGTGGAGCAGAGGTATGTCATGCTGTACTGATGAGACAATAGCAATTAGGTCCCTCGTATGCGAGAGGCCGGCTAGGTAAATACCACCGCTTAGTCTATTTCAGTCGCCTAATAGTAGTGATTAAATTAAGCACTCTTTTATGTTCCGATAAGAATGACATTGAAACCAGTGAAATTACTGGGCATTATGAGATGTTACCGGCTGTCATGCATAGTCCAATGTCATGCAATACTTTGTAATCCTCGTTTCTAAGTAGCACTGCTTATGGTTATGGCGAACGACGTCTCGATATTCAGACGCATAATTAAAAAAAACCATTCGAGAATACCCAATCATGATATCTAAAACTAGTTACACCACGGATCTACAATGTTACCTGGCGTTAGCATCTCTATAGTAGTCTGTAGATACCTGTAAGACCCAAAACTTCACTAATTACATGATGAGACTGTTTGGTTTTATTACCAGCGCCCCATCTCTCGGAGCCAGGACTCGTGCTGATGGATGTGAGACTCTGCCCCTCGACGAGCCTCCAACGAAGCCCGAGCCGCCTCGACGCAAGGGTACGTCAGTTGCACTGTCTTAGAGGTGAGCGCTACACATACTGGCATGGCGTGGTCTGGACCCTAACCACATTAACTTCGAGAATGTATGACGGGATCTACTGAAGGGTATGAACCTTTGGGGGAACCTACAATGGGCAGAGATTGATAGAAATCACGAGCATTGCAGGGATCACAGTTCGTACATTTCTTTTCATAATTCACATTTGTACATAATATCTTATTATTTATATTGACTCATCTTTTTTAGTGAAGTTACGATACCCACAACCGATAATCGGAAGAAATTTATAAATCCGTTCAAAACTATATACCTAAGTAATAAGCCATTCAATTTAATTAAATTGTTATTATTGTATTATTATGGTATTTTTCAAATTACAGAAAAAGCATACACTTCTATATTATGACGTCAATATTCACAATGGCCATTACGGTGCAAGCGTGCGAGGGAGATAGCGACATGTTCCCGCTACGTGCTCAGCTTGGCTCATATTAATATTTAAATTAATAATTGCAATCTCTTTTTTTAAACAATTTGAATTCTGTTTTCACAAAAGGGTTTATTTTTTGTATTATTTTGTCTTGCGTGTAGAATTATGTAGAAATTTAGAGGCAACTACCCTATTGCACATACTTTATGCTTCGCTCTATTCATAAGCTCTGTCGCTTCCGTTTTATTGTTTGTTTCTCTTATCCTCATACATAAATTGTGTAATGAACTTGCTTTTTAAAGTTACGTTTAGTTTAATATTTAGCACACTTCTGTGTATTTACCTTTTATTTACATTTTATATTTTTTTTTAATAATATCACCCGCCTCTATTTGATAGCGACGACCGTTCGGGAAATAACACCTTGCACAGCATGTTTATTCTCAAAGTTCAGGCTTTATACATACTAAACAAGGGGCGTCATCTAATTATTAAATCTCGCTCCAAGTCCATCCTAAAATTACCTTTGGACTGGCAATGAATTCTATGTAACTGAATAGATACTCAGATTCCCCACTGAATAGGTAGGTACTCAGAGTCCCACTCTTTTATGTTGCTTCAGAGAATTCTACATTACACTCTGCACTCACACGGCTTTTCTTACTAATGCGGTACACCTTCACTTACTATTCTTATTCCTACATTAGGAGATATAACATCCAATGTACTGCATAGTATCATCATTTTTGTACTCCTGGGGTAGAAAGTTTGGGGTAGAAAGGAATGACCTCCTCCACTACTTCCCTATAATTTCCCTAATTTCCCTATCAGCCGTCATCTTACCATTCACTCATCGTGAAAATCTCCTAATTTATGAGCGGCCGAAATTCATAAACTATCACAATCCAAATCTGCAGATTAATCTCAGAATAACGAATCAAATGTGTGTAGTGAAATGTATACCTACTGTATAGATATCACCTATGCCATCGATCTATAGCAAAGATTATAATACAAGCTGCGCGGTAGATAGAAATTGTACCACTAAGTTGCGGTCAATTTACCGTAACTCAATAATGCCATCTCGCTTACTGTCAGCTAGAACCCCCTATCGCGCTCCCTGTTTGTGAGCTGTCAAACTCCCGCGTTATGTGACGCAAATTTACTTCTAAACAACCTGTCTAGTAGTATACATTAAAGTATTTGATCTAGAGATTTCATTTAAGATCGTTTATTAATTTCGGACGATAGTTGTCAAGGAACTAGCAAGTTTACAAGTACTTTGGCAGGTAAAAGTAGGAAATGCCACCAAGCTTTATAAAGAGAATGTAGTGCGCTTTTTATTAGAGGGGCGTTATGAGCATTTGGTAATATCACTAAATAACTATTGTAACTCTGATTTAATATTGTTTTAACAAGCTCCGAATAAGGTATTCTAATTCTCTTTGATTATTTTATTCACTAACAATGTGAGCTAACGATATAACATAAATAATACCTATATGATTATATTACCTTCAATTATTTTAAAATATTTCAAGCTCTCTTGTAATATTGCATTTTTTTTCTTTTACCAATCTCTTAGTTTCGTAGGTACAATGCATAAGTACCTAATAGGTAAATGTAAAATATTTTTTCTTTTAACAGTAGGTATGTAATCGAAAAATAAATAAAATCTATACATAGTAAAAGATATCTATAAATTAATTCCAACGAGCGTATATTGCAATGTAATTTTATATTGTAGTCAGATTATGATAAAGATATACCGGGTGTAAGACGACCGTTACCGAAGTCGGAATGGTAATAAAACATTACCTTAACGTATACGAAAAGCGCTATTCCTTTGCTGTTTACTTTGCATTTTGGAAACAAGCCCGCAAAGGAAAGCGTCTCGGGATCAATGATCCGCGCGCATTACCGCGCTCCAACACTCAGTAAGTATATTCCAAGCCTCGATTTTATTTTATTGACTTTACATTATTAAGAAACGTACGATTTTAATTATTATTTGAATCAAACGTCATTGTAGGTATTTATTGGCGCAATCAAGACATTTATGTACTCGTACGTGAAAAAAAAATTATACTAATAAAATGTTTTTTGTTGTACGAGTATCACGTTCGCGGTGTCTGCCACCACCAGCTCTACCACCTGATTTCGTTTTCGGAAGCGTTTCCCTTACACCCGGTAGTAATATTTGAGATTTTAAATTAATTTAACAAGGTGTGTCAAACATCAGGTCAACTCAAAATTTAAAATATTTACTGATTGACAATATGATCAGGAATATACGTTCGTTTGTTGTGTTTTTCTTTTTTCTAGAAATTAAGTTGTACATTAGCCTAATTAATTATTTTCATATAGTTTTGAAATTGTTGATTTGTGCCACTGAAACGCTATTCAATGTTTTATCGATGTTGTTTATTTTTTTGAATTGTTAAGGCTGATGCACTTTTCTACTTCTTGGCTACTTTTGTACAGCACAACATTTCGGCACACAGTTTCTTCTGCATACCTAATTTGCTTCTATTTCTTTAATACTGCATATTATTAATCATACACCCCTCTTTAGGGGGATCTCTAAGGACTCCCGAACTCGGCCGGAAACGGCCGACTTTACCCGAACTGCCAGGCTTGCCAGCGCAGGCACGCCTGACGCCCGTGGAGTTTGAGAACGGCAGGCGAAGGGCGAAGAGCGTCGACCTCCCAGCCGTCCAAGTTCCAGTCAGAATAAAGCAGTTGGAAGAGAGGAATAAAGAGTGATTTTTATACATTAGTGACACAACCCATTTATATTTTTCTAACGGAGCTGAGGATAAAGTTATGCAAAGAGAAAAGTCAACTTCCAGTTATATTATATTAAAATATTCAGAAGTGTAGATGTTGCTGATTTCGCTGTCCCTTGAAATTATATGTTGAATGGATTGTGTGACCAAAAATAAGTTTCCTTCAACCACGGACCAGCAGCTGGGCCTGTGGCAATAATAAAGTTAGTTCTATTAATTTATTTTTCCTACTTTCCTCCGCATATCATGGAGCTCTATGTGTTGTACACGACAAAAAAACCATCCAAACTATTGACAGTAAATACATTTTCTACCAACACATTTTGTGATGCATAGTTAACTTTAAAGAAGATAAGATGTGTTGAAAACCATTCATATGTGTGACGTCGTGTGATGTTAAAAAACTGCTCCTGGTTACCAAAAATAGATCTAAATTGATATGGTATGTGGCTAGCAGGATTCTGGGGTGAGTCAGTAAGATTCTAGGACGAGTCAGGCCCTAACGTTTATTACATTTAAGTGTAGGAGAATGTGCGACTAATAAAGGCACGTCTATCACTAGTGACCAGATTTCGCTGAATATGAGCCACCTCCTGCAGTTCTTTCCCAACCAGAAAGGCCGACAATATTATGTACCTACTCTAGAACATAGAGTAGTTAATATCCTAGTTCCAAGGGAAAATCACGATAAAATAGTAGGTACATGGCTCTACTTCCTTCAAATAAAACGACGTATGCATTGCGTTAAAGTATTTAAAGGTCTCTGGTCCGTGGTTGATTAGTGTATTTTTAAAAACATTTCTACCCTCTTATTAGTTTAAGAAATATTTTCTAGCTATTGCTTCAACTAAACCTGATTTTAGAATGATGATAAATGAACATTTTAGGACTATACTTTGTTAGCTGTAGGTGTCAAAGTAAGAATTGTCTTTAATTAGATATAAAAAATATGGAAAGAGAATCTAATAGTTCTGGCTAGGAATATAAAATTAGCTTTTCCTATTCTAATATAAAGAGCAACTAAAACAAAATCTAAGGTTGTACTTTATACTCTTTTGATATTCAAAAATCTGAGTCTAATTAGAAAAGTGAAAGGGTATGTAAGTGCTTTCTAATAGAAATTGTGTCTATAAGTACAAAAACATTTGATGAAATATGTGTATTACAGTCGTGTATTAATCAACTTTACTGAACTAATTTATGTACAATAATTTTATTTTTACTTGATTTAATTGAAATTCAGGTTTATTAGAAGCAATGGCGGAATAAGCTCGTATACAAATTTAAGCATTATTTAGTTAGGTAAGTACTTATAATTACGATATACATGTTAAGTTGTATGTAGGTAATCGTACTGTAAATATTACATTTTTGGTATAAAATTTGAAAGCCTAGTTTGTTTTTTATTTTATTCTCTTCAAAAACTTATAAATAGGAAGTTATCTCATCCTGTTATAAATGTTGTATAAAGGACTCTTGGCGCCTTTTTTTAACCTTACAAGTTCCACGGCACTGCCTTGTCAGGTTACCTAGATAAAACGTTACTACTTACAGCTTGGCAAAAAAGAGTGTGGATTTAATGAGGGCGCCTAAGTCTAATATAATAGTAATATAGCAACCCAGTATACTACGACGTAAAGTGTTTAGATACTTGTTATTTTTCAATGAGTTAACTTGTTGATAAAATATTTTTTACGAAAACCTCTTGTTTGATCTAACTCACAGTTTTGTTCATTTATTGTTATTTACCTACTGAGCCTTTAGGGATGATTTCCAAGCGCCAGCTAAATATTATTTGTATAAAAGAACAAAGAGATTTATAATACATACAAACGAAAAGAGGACTATTCTTTGCACTAGGTCTTTGATAAGTTGAATTTATAAGTGGTACTGAGTCTATTGAATTATGAACAATATTATATAGGAGCATCTACTCACTCACAGAATTATGTGTTTTCAAATAATTTATTAGCCCTTCTTATTTTCGCGAGGAGTATCGAGCAGGTCTTATCATCTATATAAAATACTATTGTAGTATAAATATCCGTTCATCGTATATTAAAACATTAAGGAAAATTAAACATTTTATAACTCCATAATTTTATTTTAATAATACAAAATATCTAATAAAATTAATCCGATTCTAAAACACTTTCATCTAAATATTCTACCCCAGAAAACTGTATTGTGTCTTGGCTAGATGTTCCTGCAACAACAGAATCATCTGACTCTGAAGCAGTGTCGCTGCTGCTGTCTTCTCTGAGGTTAATAACCAATTGTTCAATATCCTGATACATAGTCATACCCCTATCATAATATTCCTTTTCAATTTTCATAATATGATGGCATGAATTCCTCCAATCTTCAGCAGTAATAGCTAGAAATGCTTGTTCAGCTGCCATCTGTTGGGAGTAAAATGTTACAAATTATGAGTTCAAGTTAATAAAATTAATAAAAAATAATTATGAACTAGATCTCTACCTTTATGTCAATGGACCCTACATTGACCGAGGCAATTTTATGTTTTGCAATTCCCCATATCAATTCAATCGGATTAAGATCACAATGAAATGGTGGAAGCCGTACCACAGTGTGACCATGATCCCCCAAAAGTTGGTCTATTTCATAAATGACCTCTGGTTTATGGCGTTTCACCAGCATTAATAATTCCGGTTTGCGCATCGTTTCATCAAAACGTATATTATTTTGAAGCAACCACAGCTTTACATCAGCAACCTTTGTTGCGCTGGTTGGTGCCTTATTGACAACTACCGAATGGTAAGGTGCATTGTCCATTACAATAATGGAAGGTTCTGTTAAATTAGGTATTAATTTCTCAGTAACCCATTTTGTAAAGTTTGCTTTGTTCATTTCAGAATGATAATCTTCATTTTTGTTTGTGCCACTGAAAATTAGAAGTGCATTGGGCACAAACCCCTTTTCACTACCAGCATGCACAATAATATATCTTTTGCCTTTGGATATATTGTGTCTCACTCCACTGATATCAATGGATTGCCAACATTTTTTGATCTTGTAAGATGAGTGTATATAGCTTTCATCCAAATAAATAATTTGTTTTTGTAATTCTGTAGGCAGATTTCTATTATGCGTTATTATTTTTAAATATTGCTCTCTCTTTGCAGCTATGTTAGGTTTTTCCATTAGTGCTGATCTATCTGTTTTACATTTCTTGTATGAGAAACCCAAAGAATGCAATATTTTTCTTAGATGCTCACGGCTTCCATTAAATCCCAATTCTTCTTTAACTACAGGTAATAAATTTCTTAGTGTAGGCACCTGCGAAAAAAATAATAAGCACTTATTTATAACTTAATAATATTTTTTTTTCGGAAGAAAGAAACAATACCCTTATTACTATTATAAATGTAAAAGTTCAGATAAATGTTTGTTACTCAATTGCACCAGGATGGCTAAATGGATCTGGATAAAATTTAGCACACAGATAGAATATAGTCTGGAATAGCTCATAGGCATACTTTTTAACTCGAAAAATATATAGTGTAACCTTTACCCCACAAAAGCTTTTTACCACGGGCGGATCCGGGACAAAAATCTAATATCAAATATAATACATACCTGCTTTTTTACGGTGTCGAAGAAATGAACCTTTTCTCTAATTGCGCATAAGTCAAAATCATCGAGATCTTTCTTTGGTCGACCTTTCCGATGCTTCCCAGGTGTAGAAAAAATGCCATTATTTTGTTCACCTTCTTCAACAATTTTTCTTATAGTATTGACTGATTTACCTAAAATAAATACCAAACATGCATGAACTCAAGTCTCAAGTATCAAAAAATTAAGTCATTGTATAAGAGGTTTGTAAACATAACTGTATTTGCTCCTTTGTCAACAAAAATCTAAAATATAGTAAATTTTATGTTACCCATATTATAAACTAGTGCAAAATGTATGGTTCGACTTGTAGAATGTAAATAAATTGCATAAATACCTGTCATATCGGCAGCTCGCTGATAAACATTGTTAATTTGGGACAAAATTTGTCCCGCTTGAGATTCAGCCAAACATCGTAAAAAAAACTTAGTATATCACTGCTCTACCACTACTACGACTCGTTTTATTCATTTTACTTAATAAAACAAGCAACGAGCGTAGAAGAATTTACAGAATTCCGTCGAAAATAACTTAGCGTAAACAACGATGACACAGAAGCAGTGACAGAAGCTACTAACAATTTGACAGAAATGACAAGTCTAATAGTGTTGCCACAAATAATTAGTTTTAGTTCTTATTTTCATCGCGTCATACTCTTTTTTGCCAAGCTATACACTGCTCTCGATGGTAACTACAATGCAGTCCACAAAATATAATAATTTCGTTGAACAGTCTAAATATGTTGACACAACGGTCGACACCACTACATCGGATGACAGTAAAAACGTGCGGAGAGAATGGAACGAACAATGATCGAATCGAATATTTACGCAGATACGAGCACTTATAAGACCAATCAAATTGTTCAAAATACAGGTCTGTCTTCATCCAATATAGACATTTTTCTACCAGCACACAATTCCTCTTTGCTCGTCTTTGCTTTAGTGGAAATCTAGGCAGACACTATTAGGTACTTAAAGGTACACGCTTGGCCAATGCGCATGGCAATTCCTCGCAGGGTTCCTTTGATTTATACAAAATCGACATTCGTAATTGGTTCTGGTACAAATAGCAATAAACTTATGCCTATAGTTATATCCTCTTTGCTTATGCCCCCAGATTACTATATTAGTAGTACCTCTTATGCCAGTGATTGCCAGTTACGTGGGTTTGGACCCACGTTTGGTTGTTGTTCATTGTTCCACAATGTTGGAATCGTGAACGCTTCGCAAGCGTGTAGACCCGCTATCAACTGATAGCCACGAATTTTAGTATGTGGTTTACGGTAAGGTTTAAAATATAATAACATATTTAAGTAGAAACTACAATATGTATTTATATTAGGTATTTTCCACCGTTTGAACCCCACGACCCGCAACAGGATCCAAGTTTCACTATTGCGTCGTCCAAAAATAAGCAGAGTGCACCACTTGCAGATGAGGTTGGTTTTGAACCTAAGATGTTGATGCCCCACTTACAGTCCTCTAATATTATTATAAGTAACTGTATGCAAAGAGAATATAACCTGTATGTATTTTAAACGTTTTTTTTAGGAGTTTTAGCGGGAATTCTGACAGTGCGGTGTCTCTCTTAATTTATTTCCTAAACTGGTTTAAAGTTGTGTTTGTTGTATAAAAGTGGTTTGGTTTTGTGCAATGTTCATTAACGCTGATGAATAGTGTATTGAAATATTGAAATAAGTGAATTTAGGTGATTTTTACCACGGGTATCGATCGACCTTGTGCGTTCGATCCGCTTGAAGAAAGTCTTCTAAGAAGCATCGAACTGAAAGGAATTAACACTAAAACTCCAGCAAGACCTTGAAATCGGTCACACCTCCGTTTCATCGTTCTTGGAATATAAGAAAAAAATAAAACTAATGACTTGGCAGTACGGTCTCTGATCTTGGCCGGTTCCTTAACACCTAAACAAAAAAAAACGTTATTTTTATTCGTTTTAATTGATAGTCAATAAAATCTATGCCATAAGCTTACCAAGTAATAAGTTTGACGGTAGGCAGCGGCTTTGCTGTGGCCTGGCATTGCAGAAGTCTATGGGCGGCGGTGACTACTTACCATCAGGTGGCCCGTTTGCTCGTCTGCCTATCCAGGCAGTAAAAAAAAAAAAAAAATATATTATATAGTTGCATTAATAAAACGTTTGCTACTGAACTGACAGCTGTTTCTTACACAACATAACCTTAAAACTCGAAGTCAATATTAGTGAAAAATAACAAATCACACAAAATTACATAAAATAAATAAAAATGTCAGCTAAAAACTTGTTCTTGCCGGCGGCGTTCGTCCGCGCACCGCTACAGAATGGTGTGGGTCGTTACGTTTGTCAATTACAGAGGATTACACTCAAATTCTGTAAAACCCATGGATCCTGTCGCGGGTTAAGGTTCGTAGTATAAAATAAAAATAATAAATATTCGAGTCGTATTAATAGGTTTATAAACCGTTGTTTACTACGTTGTCTACTTTCCACGTAAGTAAAACGTCGTTGCTTAAATTATATTTTATTTTTAGAGACTTCATTGAACAAGATCTTGTAGACTTCTCTAAACAGAATCCCGGCGTAGTTGTGTACTTGAAGCCGCGACGACACCGCGGCCCGGTGATAGTTGGAGAATACTGTGAGTTAGCTTTTGGAATAGATAAGTAGTAGATATTTACATTTTTGTGATATGGTGTCTAAGCTGGATGGAGCAGAATGCAGACCAACTTCACCATTTTACCATCGCACCACAGTAAAGGTCATCCATACTACCTGGAAACAATCCCGTCTAGCAATAGGTGCTTACATGGTTAAATTTATACTGTGCACATGAAGCTCTGGAATGAAACTTCTCAGGTATGCAGGTTACCTCACAATGTTTGCTTCACTGTTAAAGCAAGTGATAATTAACACTTGTAATTTAGAAAAGTCAAAGGTGTATGCTCTTAGGATTGGTTCCGAACCTGCAACTTTCGTCTCGACAGTCCATACCAATCCACGCTAGGCTATCACTGCTATAGAAAACAAAAAATAGAAACTCAATAAAATTATAAAGCACATTATATCCCAAAACTTATTTCCAGTAAATGGTGACCGTGTATGGATGAGTTTACACAACAAAACTCATGAAGAAATCACAAAATGGGTGGAAGTTATAAGAACACAGCAAGGAGATATGTCATCTTCCAGACTCCGGAAATACCAGTACACAGACCATCCCTCCATCCAAGGACCCTGGACACCATTCACATTCAAAGTGCCAGAGCTCAACACTGCAGTCCTCCCAGACCCCAAATTTGGTTCCAATAACAGACTTCCTACATCAGCTACGGAAGAACTCAGACAGCTGTTTGAAAGACAAAAGTTGATTGATAAGACAGAAGATTTGAAAACGGCTGAATGATTTAGTCTATGTTTAGTTTAGGTTTTAGTGTAGAACATTAATAATAAATGTTTAACATGTTATATTTTTTATTTCAATTCAACATGGTTTGTTTTTAGAAAACATTATTATTTAGTATCTATACATGCAGCTGCATAACAAAAGTTTCACTTATAGAACAAAAAACATGTAAATTGAATAAAAAAAATGTGAATGTGTTTTAAGAATGTGATGTTTGGGTTTAAAACCACTCGCCCGATTTCTGAAAGGCTGATCAATGTAAAATTAACTAATCAAAAGTCAAATCTCATGTCAAATCCAAATGCAGTTGCTAGAAGCATGGTCTAGTCATGATTGGACATACATGTTAGTTAACATAACTTTCAAATTAATATGAAAAATCGTATGTCAAACGATACTAAAGAGACATCAAATATTATTAAATTTCTCACTAAATATTGTTTCAACAAATTGACACTTGACAGTGGTGTCAAAATCAAAGTTCTGTTAGTTGAATGTTGATTTGACCAGCCTTTCAGAAACCGGGTGTTTACCTTTTACACTTGATATCATATGAAGAATCTTCATAAAATGCTATGTTGCATTTGTGAACAGTTACCCCTTGATTCTTAAACATTTAAGGCTGAATTTTCAATGTCCTAATAAATTTTAATCATCAGATAACAAACACATAGGGCCTATTTCACAATATTCGAGTGGTATTAAACCACTAATTGAGTGTCTAAAGATGTCTCCGTTTTGATCTTTTTGTTATTGCTATTTTAACACTACATTGGCGAAATCATCGCAAATCGATGGGGCCATAATATAAAAATAGAATAGAACCACTAGTCAAATAGACTTCTTTCTAGTGGTACATGTCAAAGTGTGACTTTTGTATTTAGTAAGTAGCATATACTCAAGTACCATCTTGACAGGCACTAAGATAACCAATATAACGTATGGTGCTCTGTATTCTGGGTGTAAGGGAATCGCTTCTGAAGCTGAAACGGTTTAACCATTAAACCATTTATTATAAAGGTTCATTGCTTCTCCCTATGCCTCAATTACAAACATCAATCGTCAGTTTTACATACGCAAGCTAATTAAATTATTTAAGAATAAATCTTAATGTAAACAGCATTGAAGAAGCTGTAACATAAGTCCGATGTAAAAATATATGTGAGTACATGTAAAACTTACAAATAATAATATAATTGTGGCTTAACACATGTCAATATTTTCAGTTTGAGTTGTGTCTGCAACATGTACTAACTACTACATAGAACTAGTGTAGCTCTAGAGGAACTAGTATAAATATAACAATCACAGAAGTATTGTTCAATAACTAAATACATGTAACACACTCCAGACATTGGGTGAGATATGCAGAGAGTTGTGGAACATGAGTGTGGAGGACAGTCAAACTAATCACCTCCCTCTGTCTTGTATATGTATATTGGTATATTTGTCATATCTTGACAGATATAAGTCTCGCCTAATGTGTGGAATGGGCTAAATATTAGAACCATTTATTGTGATGTATTAAGTCATGCAAAGTCACAAATACAACACTGACCTCACACTAAACTACAAGTCAAGTATTGTGGGCATTGTCAGAAACTATGAGGGAGTTTCCACAAATCTATAATTACTTAAATCTATGAGTAAAGATGAAAAAAAAACTAACTTTAATCAGACTTCAACTATCACATACATAAGTGCACTTCTATTATGGTCAAATCTTTTATTTTTCTTTGGCTAGCTACAAAATTACACTTTTTTACACATTTATTGGGTAAGGGACCCAACCAACTTCACAAGACATTATTGCTATCCTAGTCATATTCAACAGTGCCAGGAGTTACCTGCTGGAGTTATAACTGGCTGCTAACTCCTTAATAGTAACATAATTACATTGTAACAACTAAGTCCTTTAACGCTAGTATGCTATTTTGGTAGATATAAAGTATAAACCATTTAATTTTTCATCAAAAACCAGCAGCATTGGTCCTAAATGTATTGTACACTATGATAACACCAAATAGTAAAAGTACAACCAAGAACAAAATGTCATATATCTTCACACCCAGATCTCTGTTTATGTCTCCTAAGTCTACGGGGAGAGCCATAGGTCTTCCCACACACACAAGTATATTTCTTACCATCTCCGTCATGCACTCTTTCTATATGTGTACGTAAATATGGCTTGCTTTTAAAAGTGGCCTGGCACATACCACAAGTAAACTCAGAATTGCTGTGACAGTTATTCATGTGTGTCTTCAACGCATGCTTGTTTCTCAAATTAGCAGGACATAGTTTGCATTTTACATCTGAATTCAACTTCCAACACGGACTCCGGCCTTCATGTTTGTACATCATATGTTTGCGAAGGTATGGATGACATTTAAACTCCTTACTGCATATTTTGCATATTGCCTTGTCGGAACTGTGGACTAGACGGACATGCGAGTGCCATGTTTTGTACGGCATTACTTTACCACATTCGTAACACTTGAACTCTTTGTTGGCAATTTTAACATCATTACAAGATTTGTTGCATAACTCTTTATGTGCTTTTAACTTGTCTTCAGTTTGAAAGTATGTATAACAATGTTTGCATTGATGTGGGTAGTCATGACAAGATCTGAGCATCACATGTATGTGACTGATGTTATGCTGGTAAAGGGTATATCTGCAAATATAAATATTTTTTTATTATTGAAGTATCAGTAGGTTGACATATTTACACATATTGTCTAACTTAGGAAAAGCCCTAATAATTAGACATAACCTAGTTCTTCTTCTCCCACCTGCCCATCATTATCCCACTTGCAGTGGGTTCGGCACAACATGCTTTTTAACATAGGTTATAGACTGGTTTTAACTTTTAACACATGTTCTAGACTGGTTTGGCTTGTAGTTTTTACCAGGGGCCATTTGCCTGACGCCCGGCCCTCTGGTTTGCACCAATACGCAAAACAAATATTTTTTGATCACACAGACATGTACCTACATAATATAACATATACATAACCTAATTATTCGTGCATTCGTGTAAGTAGGGCGAGTAGTCGGTTGCGAAGCGAGAGGCCGTGGGTTCGATTCCCACACCGAGACAAATGTTTATGTGAACCACAAATATTGGTCTCGGGTCTGGGTGTTGTGGGACCGCAAGTCCCTCGTAGTTCCTGATACCCACAACACAGGTTTACCTAGTGTGGGGTCAGGACTATGTGTGTGACTGTTGGGTGTATTATTATTATTACTTTTGTAAACTTGCATCTTAGTTTGGTTTTGGTGCTTGGTTACTCACAGATCATTGAATTCTTTGTGACAAATCAGACACTCCTGCTTGCTGCACTCTATGAAGTCATCGTACACATTAACGTAGCTGTTATTGTTGAACAAATCTCTGTTGTCAACACACCAATCCGTTTCTTCCTCAGCGTCAGGACTTCCGTTTTCCACTTTGATTTTAACGTCAAATCCCAAATTAAAGTAGCTATTGCCATCATCGACGTTTTCTTCTTGTTTTAATAAATTATAATCCAGTAACATGTCCATTTTAGTGTGCGTTCAGACAGCAAGTCAGCATAAAATAATAATGATTGGGGATCTACGAATAATTAATTCTCTTTGCGAATGATGAGTTTGATATTGAGGTTATGTCAACTGACATATTTTGACAACTACATTTATTTTATGTTTCTTGGCAATATGGTCTTTGACCTTAGACGGTTCCTAAAGCAAAAAAAAATTGTTTTTTTTTTTTTTGTTTGTTTGTTCCATAAGGAACCGGCTAAGTTCAGAGACCATGCTGCCAAGTCATTAGTTATATCTTTTCTTATATTCCAAGAATGATGAAACAGGGGTGTGGCCGATTTCAAGGTCTTGCTGGAGTTTTGGTGATAATTCCTTTCAGTTCAATGCTTCTTAGACGACTTTCTTCAAGCGAATCGAAAGCACAAGGTCGACAATACCCTTGATCAAAAATCACCTAAATCCACTTATTTCAATGTTTCCCTACACTATTCATCATTGTTAATGATTATTGCACAAAACCACACCACTTTTATACAACAAACACAACTTTAAACCAGTTTAGGAAATAACAAGAGAACCACCGCACTGTAAGACTTCCCGCCAAACCTCCAAAAAAGAGATGAGGCGTATTTACTAGAACAGAATTGAACAGATACAAGTATTAGGTATTTTACGATACTAGGAAAGAAAACATTTATTCAGCAAGCATACACGACATACATAAAGGTAGATACACAATAGTTTATACAGACAGACAGAGTAACAATACAAAAATAGTATAATGGGACGGGCAGTGTGTCTCGTGATATGCTGCTGAAACGGTCTTAGTTTAACATGCCAGGCAAAAAAGAACACGATTCCATCACTAAACTAGCTATGTTATTTTGGAAGGTGCTTTGTGTATAAATACGTTTACATTATAACAAAAAAATTGATGAAAGTTAAAAACGCAAAAGATTTAAACACCTTGTATATCACGATATCCAAATAAATAATGTAGCAAATAGCATCATGTGCTTATGTATGTAACCCGCAACAACTAAAAAACCAAAAAAGTGGCAAAAAACCCTGTATATCGGCGTCAGTGCGCGATATCTCGGCTACTGCTATACTAGCAACAAAATTAAATACACCATCTGCAAGTATGGTAGGTATATTTAATTTTGTCCTGTGACCCGCGCTCGCAGGCTTTTAGTACAAGCAACGAAAGTACTACGTTGGCTTGCTTGGTGTCATTATGAATGACACATCACATAGTTTAATAATAATAGGCTATGAAATTGCCGGGAAAAAAATCAATACCCGAGAGGCAGTACAATATGCCTTGGAAGAGTTTGTTACCTCCCGTCCAGCCGATTTCTTCAAGAAGGGCATCGATAATTTATTGCCAGGCTCCACCTTCCCATTATTTAATGGTGAATTTGGTAGATATTATGTGGGGCGACCCGTCGTTCGACCAGCCCCCAAGCAACGGGAACCAAGTTTCGACATTAATTTGTTGGTTAGAGCAGAGTGTAGCACGTACATGTGAGCCTGGATTTGGTCCTAAGGTACAGTCGACAACAAAAATAACTAAGTAATTCATTCAGGCGTACATACCTACTGGTTGTAAGACGACCGCTTCCGAAATCGAAACTGAAATAAAACACTACCTTATCATAAACGGAAAAAACTATTCTTTGGTTGTTTACCTGTCATTTTGGAAACATAAGTCCGCAATGTAAAGCATACTAATACGAAAGTCGGGGTCAATGACCCGCGCTCATTACCGTGCTTCAATACTCAGTAGGCACATCGCGCCGTGCGCCGTGCTGTATAGCTGATTCCGAGCGACAATTCAATTTTTATCGGGTTTACATTACGTTATTAAGAAAGGGGTAAACTGTAGCCATTTGTCTCTATCCCTAGCTATTATAGCATCAACCCATCTCTTGGTTGGTCTGCCTCGTTTCTTTTGCCTGTTTCTTGTGAACCAATGCATTGATACGACCATGTCTCTTTGCCCCAGGTTGTATAACCTGTTCATTTCCATTTAAGCTTGCTGATGGTTACTATTTGAGTGTGTTTCTTTATAGTTGTAGTTCTTATTCTATCTAACAATATTTTCCCATCATACTCCTTCCCATGGCGTATTGACAAATTGTAAGTTTCTTGTTGTTGGTTAATCATTGCCCAAGTTTGGCACATATAATATACCAGGCTTTTCTGTTTTCTTAGATGATTTTTAGTATTATACATTTATTTTTGATAAACTGGTTTATAAGCGCATGCCAAATCTCCTGTTTCAATGAATCGAAGGCCTTACTATATCCACAAAACAACAGTATAAAGTTCTATTAAAGTAGCTTATGCTCGCGGCTCCGCCTGCGTGAACGGCCTTTTCAAGAATAAAAAGTTATGCCTATGTTCTTATTTAGGTCATGGTCTACCTGTGTGCTAACAAATATCCAAATTCTCAAACTCACAAACATTCAAACTTTCGCATTAAAAATAGTAGTAGGTCTTTACCTTTTTCGAATAGTTGTTTCACAACGTACATGTGGTCTAGAGCGGAGTATACGCTCCTGAATCCTGCTTGCTCTCTCCGTTACTCTCTTTGTTACTTCTGTTTAGGATTACTTTTGCGAAAACTTTATAGATATTTGACATTAGACTAATGGGCCTGTAGTTGTTCATAGCATTTATGGAATTATGGCTGCTTTCTTGTGCAGCAGTATTGCGTTGATGTTGTCCATTGGTTAGGTATTTTCTCACTTTGCAGGATTTTAGTAAGAATTTTTATGAGATGTTAATCACTTACCTACCCAAAAAGGTATTTCTAATATCACCTCAAACAAGCAATCCTACCTTCTTCATATTAGTACAGAAAAACAAAAGAGAATAAGAAATATAATTTCAACACTTTAGTTGCCTAGTAACATTTAATTAGAAATATTTGATAAACAAGTGTTTAAATTGTATTGATGCATAGAATGCTAACAATAATTTGAATACTGTTGTTGTGGAGATGTTATTGATTTTTTCAAGAGTGTAGTATTATTAGAATACATAGTGTTCTACTATATATCTGCTGTTGACTGTACAAAATTACTTCCTTTTCAATAACCTAATTTCACAAGACATTACTGATGTCCTAGTCATATGTATTTAATATTGCAAGGGTTTGGCTCATGAGTGGCTGCTAACTCCTTCACAAAAATACATTGTAGCAACTAGCAAGTCCATTGTGCTTGCATGCAATTTTGATAGAAATATAATATATACAATTTAATTTTTGTCATAAACTGCTCATAAATATATGTCTGTACATGTTAAACACAGTGTACATAATATACTAGAAACGACCAAATTGTACAAGTACAACTAAGAACAAAATGTCATATATCTTCACACCCAGATCTCTGTTTATGTCTCTTAAGCCTGCGAGAGCCATAGCTCTTACCGCATAAACAGATATATTTCTTTCCATCTCCATCATGCACTCTTCTCAAATGTGTAAGTAAATATGCCATGCTTTTAAAGTTGCCTGGCACACATAACAAGTATACTCAGAATTACTGTGACAGTTATTCATGTGTTCCTTCAAAGATAACTTGTTTCTCAAAATAGCAGGGCATAGTAGGCATTTTACATCTGAAATTTCAATTTGAATTTGAACTTTCTTCGACAAAGTCCTTGGACGGCCTTCGTGTATGTACATGATATCTCTGCGAAGGTATGGATGACACCTAAACTCGTTATTGCATATTTTGCATGTTGTCTTGTCTGAACCGTGAACTAGACGAACATGTGAGTGCTATGTTTTGTACCCCATTACTTTTCCACATTCGTAACAATGGAATTCTTTATTTGAAACTTTAACATTCCTGCGAGGCTGATTAAAAAATCGTTTGTGTGCTTTCAACTTGTCTTTAGTTTGAAAGTATGTGTTACAATATTTGCATTGGTGTGGGTGGTCATGACATGATCTCAGGATCACCTTATGTGAGTGATGTTGTGCTGGTAGAGGGAGTACCTGCAAACATAAATACCATTTATAGTTAAGCTAATAAGCATTAAATTCTCTCATAAAATTACAAAGCTGATTCTATTGACCATTTTTGTAGATATCGAACTAAGGGTAGGTACTTCTAGCCGTGAGGCATAACCTAACCATCCATGCACATTTAGCTCATTAAAGCTAGCATGGTCTGTATGTTATTTATCATTATTGCAAAATATGCGTGAACAAAGGGACAAATAAAATTATTAGGGTTTGTGTACATGTATTGTGTTAGGTCCTCGATAACTCACAGTCCATCGAAATCTTTGTGACAAATAGACACTCCTGCTTGCTGCACTTTATGAAGTCGTCGTACACATTAGCGTAGCTGTTGTTATTGAACAAATCTCTGTTGTCAACACACCAATCCCTGTCTTCCTCAACGTTAGGACTTTCGTTTTCCACCTTGACTTTAACGTCAAATCAGCTATTGCCATTGTGGCGTCACGACCACACTTACACATTACACTTTTATTCTTATTATTACTTACGTACAGTTACACAATTTACCATCACCCTATACCCATTACCGACCAACACCATACCATAATACAAGCAATACATAGTTAGAAAAGCAGTTAGTAAATCACACATACACATGCAATACATAACAGATTTATTAGTACACACACACACCCCCACACCGCACACTTTTGACGTCTGCCGTTAAGAAACAAGAAGTCGTGAAGCTAAGAAACAAGAATCAACGAGTGCGCCGTGAAAACGACATCACAAGTTGCGTGCAATACATGCAGCGGAGCCCGAAGCAGTCGACGGTTCCACGTCGCTGAAGCCCGCGCACGGCGACAACACTTGTTGGGAGATGTGTACCGCAGGTCGGATCGCGCCAAAATGGACGAGCTGCACTGGCTCGTGAGAGTAATAGTGTTCTGTGTGCACTGGCTCGGTTTAATTATACCTGCGCCGCTGCCGGACCGCGCGCGTCGCATAGCAACGGCCACGCGCGGGCCGCGAGGGGACTCGCGCCTCGCAGCTCTAGCGCCACCACACGGAATGCGCAGGAAACATAGAGAGCAACTCTGATTGGTCGGTTGGGAAAGATGTAAATAGCTCTTGTAATATTACAGTATTCTAGTATAAAATGTAAATAAAATTAGTGCATTTTGTCAAATATATACAACGTGTTACAGAAAGGTGTGGTCATATTTTAGGGTCATTACATGCACCTTACAGTAAGTACTCATGTACCGGATCTTTTCAAAACAAAGACATCCAATAATTTCACTTTAATTCTAATCACTTATTTATTAAGATCGATAAGATTGATGACATCACTATTAATTATTATGAACGACACACACTTTTTAATAAACTTTAATAAGATGTTACGTACATCTTAATCTACTGAAATACGTACGTAACTTATAATTTAAACACAAATAAACACTTGAAAGAGACTGTGTGTTGAAGACGATATAGGTACCATCCTCTAGAAGCATGTTAAAGACTTCATTCTCGGGTCTTCCATCTATTAATTTGGCTCAATACAGTCGACGATCCTCTTTAAAGCTGTTATTAGTTACACCAACACAAACTACCTACCAATACATAATACTTGTTTTTAGTCAAATACAATTTAATAACTCGTAATCATTTATACTTCATAAAATCAGAAATTGCCGAACTGACATCGTCAAATAAATATTGACATTTGACATCTGTTTAATGTTTTTTAAAATATAAAATAATTAAATGAAAAGAGGTTTATTGTATTATTGTTTATCATTTAGTGTTGTCCAAAGTTGAAAGTCGATATCGACATGTTACTCATTCGATAAAAAAGAAAATTCTATAATTATTGTCCTAGCAATGCAATCGGATTTGGTACTATGGGAGATAAAATACTTATACCCTACACTATACATTGCTTAAATTTGCCCGCCCCTTTCTATAACACGTTGTATATACGTGATTCCAGTCTTGAAGAGTTTTAATTACAAGTAGGAAATAGCCTTCCCTACACCATCTACTACGTTTTCTTCTTGTTTTATAATAAAATCCGGCAACATGTCCATTTTATTGCACGTTCAGAGTCAAACATCAAGTCAACAGAAAGCAGACTCGTTCACTCTAATGCAGGTATAAAAGTCTTTGACAGCAAGTAGTGAGGTTATTTCCCTATATAGTCTAATGCTCTTTGGTGATGTTATATCAACCGGCACAGAACAATTTTACTCTAGGGGTCAACCGCTATCCATTATTATGTACTTATATTTTAATTTTTACTTATGTATTTTCAATGTCACCACAAAAATAAAACTTTTGATCGAAATATCGACACTTACGTTATTCTTGTAGGTAGGTATTTGACATTTTGTAGGTATTAATATAGATTATTATTAATATTATTTTGTAGGTATTTGTATTAGATATTTAGGTACTTACCTAAATAACTACATATTTAAGAATATTCTGGCAGTTCCCTATAACCTATTTATAGATAGTTTTACTGATAGGTGTTTTGACGGATCTTCAGTACAAAATGTGTCAAAATTTTACTGCCGGTAAGCTTTAGCGGTAAGCAAATCTGTCGATAGACAGAATATTGGGAACGGCCATTAGGGTACCTAATGCTACTATGTATATAGGTAGGTAGGTAGGTATGTGTTGAAATCATTGAAACGTTCTGAAAGTAGCGAATCACAGAGTAAATCTAAATAATATGTTCAGTCCGTGTTCAGTTGTCGCGTGTTTTGTTCGGTCGTGTGCTTATGGTTAAATGTCAGCATTAGCCCGCGAAATCCAGTTTCATTTTAGATTTTTGAAAATTGCAGCTCGATCCAAATATGGATAAAAATAATTTTGCGTAAATAATCACAATGAATATACGGAATAATAACAATGAAAACTATAAATATACGCTCGAGCTCGCTCTTGGGTATTTCATACGTTTCATATTTCATACGCAATCACGCCTGTAACCCCCGAAAGGATAGGCAGAGGTGTAACCAGTACACCCACATTTCGCCGAGCGTATTTCCGTCCCATAATGTGATAGTGGGCGAGCCTATCGCCATACCGTGCACAAATTCCAGACTCCGGGCTGACACTGAGCATTTCGTAATAGAAAAACCCAATACCACTTTACCTGACCCGAGGATCGAACCCGTGACCTCAGCGTTGACCTCAATCGTAACGCGTACGCATTACAACTGCGCCACCGAGGCAGTCATATTTAAAATTGAAATTTGGAAAGACTGTCATAATTCTTCTTCTTTCTTGGTGAATGGCGACGAGCATAGAGTGTAGCTATTCTTTGAAGACAATTATTGACAACTAGCATCATAGCTATTAATAGTTTTCCGGAATAAAAAATAGCCTATGTCCTAGTCCAGGTTATGGTCTACCTGTGTGCCATGTTTCACCTAAAATCGTTTAAAGTATGATTGACTAATAAACGCCCAAACACACAAACTTACAAACATCCAAACATCACATTTATAATACAGTTTTAAGACATTAGGTCATTCCATTCACATGAAAGGATTTTCATCCTTGAATGTAATAAATGAAAAAAAATATGATGATGTAATAACTTTAATAACACTTACTATATACATAAAATACAATAGAAATAATATACTTACTAAAAAGAATAAGTTGAACGCATATCTTTAGTCACAAAATAAACAGACAAATAGAACCAAAAATAGAATTTAATATTATATACTTCCCAAAAATCTCGAAGCCACTACTGGCCTCATAATTGAATCGAGGCCTAAGTGTTAGAATATGCAAGACTATGGCGAAGACCAAGCATCGTCCTATTTTACAGCCAATAACCGTATTTATACGCTGTCTAGGACAAATGCCCTAAAGAATCCAGGAAGGTCATAAAAAAAATATAATGATATACGACAGTGAGAGATGTCTTATTTAAAAAAAGTTAACACTAAGGCCCATAATATAGAACACTCAAGTGAGCTTTGCTAAGTGTCGATTTTAGTACACGTGATTGGACTATTTTTGGCGCCAAACAAAAATGGACCAATCACGAGTACAGAAATCGACACTTAGCAAAGAGCTCACTTGAGTGTTGTTCTATAATACGGGCCTGAAAGGAATTATGAACTGAATGTCGACGCAGAAAATATAATGCTTTACTACTAATAATGCCTGAAGCGCTTTATATTTAAGTTTGAAAGTAGTATGATAGAAAACAAAGCGAGATTTTGTTTCTTTTTTCGCCATACTAATATCAGCTGTATGCTAAGAACGCAAGGTTAAGTTTCATTTGTTACACACAGATTCTTAAAAAACCTAAGGGAGCCCCAGGGTCCGAATTCAATTCAAACTACTGAATACGTTAATATTAATTTAATTGACTCGCTAATATTTTAGAAATATTTTAAGGTCGACATACACAATACTTTGTTAGATTAAATTTTTATTTGGGTAAATTAGCGAAACTAGTGTGTGCTATAGTAAAGTTTATCTTGTCTTCTTTTACTGGTTGTGACAGGAAAACATGTTTTTTCAGTAAACAAGTAGACCAAGTGGCACATTGTTATTAGGAGCGGATCCAAGGGGTCAATAGGGACAATTGCCTCCCTCTGAGTCAAGTGAAACCGAAGTACTTTAGCGCGAAATGCCCTCGTTCCGAATGTGCCCATTCCCTCGCCGAATCGAACAAAATTACCACATCTTAGCGAAATTCAGAATATGCGCCTGTGGTGTGTAACTACGTATAAATATAAACACAAACTGGTCTCGCTAATTTTACCATACTTTACAGCCAAAGTATAATATTATAATGTTTTTTTATAGCAAACAGTCAAAATGTCGCACGCAAATAATGTTGCTAGTGCGCATCACGTGAGTTGTCTCGACAAGCCGACAACGTCACGTGTCCCGAACGTTCCGTGTCACAATGTCGTAAGAAGGTCGTAAGCGTCAAAAACTCAAAGCTTTAAACAGGTCCTATTAAAAAATCTACGCAAAATTAAAAATACCAAATAAGGTTAGGTGAAGCAAAATCGTTTGTCGCTTAGGACGTTATGACACGGGCTAGCGACCGCGACATTACAACCAATAGGAAATTAAAGATAGCTTGTTTATACCTAGCGTCCTATCTATAAATATTTTTAATCAGTATGTGTCCCTTTCACTGTAATCATTTGACGTAAGGAAAAGAGTAGGCGCAAAATAACTTTTCTGGACTGAAGTTGGTCCCGCGTCGTTGCTGCTATTGTTTTCAGATACCTAAGTGTGACAGAAGTCGTAAAAGGTGGGTTAAGTGACTAATTTCAGCAAGCACAAGTTATTTCGCGCGTATTGTAACAAAACACAAATAAATTTCATATTGGAAAAACACTGATAACTTGGTTAAAGTTATTCGTCGAAGACGCGAGCCTCCACCCCGCATTACTTACAGTGCATACATATGCGCATGTTGTTTATATAGCTATTTACTACATAGCTAGTAGTATTTACTATTGTAGTACATAACGTAGACAAGAAATATCGAATGAAAGAAAGAATAAAATTAATAAATGCAATCACATGTAAAACACTGAAATGAAAAATTCACAGCATCGTAACACCGACAAACTTATAAAACCATTACATAGTCTTTCATTTATTATCTAAATAAGTTACTATTATCTCAATTTCTAAACATGTATTTTGCTAACTAGTATATTTATTTTAAAATTTCTAGTATGAATTTATGTATCTAGTACCACGGTATGTATTTTTCAATAGAACTTGCAACATTTGTTATCAGGCTCCTCACTGCTAGGCGTGTGCCTTCTCTACCAATGAGGATGATCACTCTACTGCCTCTTAACATAAATGAATCAAAATATTTATTGGATCCATAAAATATAGTACATCAGATCCAAACTTTTATCTCTTATGGGATCACTCCGCCACATCATTCGGTGTGTTCCACATAAATTACGCTATACAATATACAATTCCCTTGTAAAACCTCATCTACTGTATCTAATTGAAGTCTGGGGCAATGCCGCCAAAACAAAACTAGCTGATCTTCAGATAGTCCAAAATAAAATTATAAAACTACTGTTTCGCTATCACTACTTAACACCTACTACCAAGATCTACAGCGAAACAAAATTAATGAACATAAAACAATTATATATTTACAACATTTGTATTCTTGTTAGAAAAATATTAAGTGACTCTCTCCATACTAACTTATCCTTTAAACGCCTAAAACAAATATCGCAACGAAGTTCACGCCGCGCAAATTTTTTAGTTCTACCCAAAACAAGAACAAATTACGGAAAAAAAATGTTTACTTATGAAGGTGCACATACTTACAACAAAATACCGTCAAATATAAAAAATGTTAACTCTTTTAACACATTTAAAATAAAACTTGCTCAATATGTTTTAGACAATTACTAATGTGCTGATCGAGTAAGTTACCAACATGGCGAATGTGTTAGAAGTGTATCCTTGTGCGAATATCCAATTCTATGTATACAATATGCAAATCGTATTCTCATGTAAGTGACTGTAGTCTTTTTTTGAGAATAAATTTCTTTAAACGTTTAAAAGTTTATAGTACATTAATTGGAGGCCAGTTCTACCAAAATGTACCAAGTTATATAGCTGCACATAGCATTGATTATAAGAAAATTTCGTTTAAACAATGGCATTCAGATTGTATATAGTATTCACATTTTAATTCTCTTTGTCCTATCCATCTATCGATCCAATAAATAAATACATGATATTTCAACTGAGCGTCTCCGTGTTTCAGATTTTATTTACAAGATCTATTGAAAAATACTATAGATCAGTAGCGAAGGGTGTAAATTTTTAAAAAGGAAGACGTCGCTAGTTTATAATATATTTATTGTATAATTACTATACAATGTGTTACAGAAAGGTGTGGTCATATTAAAACTACGTATAGTGTACGACACAAGTATTTCACCCCCCGTAGTACCAAATCCTATTGCATTGCTAGGACATAAATAAAGATTTTTCTTTTTCATCGAATGTGTAACATGTCGATATCGATTTGCAACTTTGGACAACACTAAATGATAAACAGCTGAGTTTTTGTGTCACTCCAACATTCGTGCACTTTACTAATTTGTAGTGATGTGATCGAATTTATGGATCATAATAAACGAGTGATTAAAATAAGCGTGAAATTTTAGGATGTCCAGGTTGTGATGGACCGATACATAAACACTTACTGTCAGATGCATGTAATGACCGATAAATATGACCACACCTTTATGTAACACGTTGTATATTATACAGATATTTAATATTTGACAAGCTTCCAAAGGTAAGCCGGTAGAAATAGTAGTACATAGACCCTTCGCCACTGCTAAAATCAGCCACAAGCAATGACTTTTGAAAATCGATTTATATTGTGGCCCCAGTAACAACGGATCAGGTTAGCTTGTATACTGGGACTAGCTATAGAAATGCTTTCCAGGCGAACTTAGACCACGTCACTACCGAAGCTATTTCAATTTCTAATCTAATTAATAAATTCAACAACCCAATTTAAATAACTAGCTTATCTAATCTATTCTATATGGAAGTACCGCGCAAAAATTTACTTAAAGTTACAGACATACGCACTCACGCCTGTAATCCCCGAAGGGGTAGGCAGAGGTGTAACCAGTACACCCACATTTCGCAGAGCTTATCTCCGTCCCTTATGTTATAGGGGGCGAGCCTATCGCCATACCGGGCACAAATTCCAGACTCCGGGCTGATATTGAGCATTTCATAATAGAAAAATCCAATACCACTTTACCCGACCCGGGGATCGAACCCGAGACCTCAGCGTTGGCCTCAATCGCAACGCGTACGCATTACAACTGCGCCACCGAGGCAGTCACTTAAATGCAAGTTATGTTTTATTAACGCCTCAGAAGTCTGCAAGAAAATGCACTAAATTTTAAAAGGTGACAGAACACTCGAATATTGCACACTGCGACAGCCTCTGTGGCACAGTGGGCTGGATTAGTCTGCTGCGAAGCGAGACGCCGCGGGTTCGATACCCGCCTCGACAAATGTTTATGTGATCCACAAATATTTCTTTCGGATCTGGATGTTGTGGGAACAAGTCCCTCATAGTTCCTGATACCCACGATTTTGCCCACGATACATGTTAACCTAGTGTGGGGTCAGGACTATTTGTGTCTACTATGTGACTATTGTGTGTATTTTTATTTTGAATTGGATCGTGAAAACTTTCTTCCGATTTCAATAAATGATCTTAGTATGAATCCCCAGATCGCATTTTTTTCTTTTTTTATAGCAGATGTCAGCTAACGAGCAAGTGGTTCACCTGATAGTAAGTAATCTCCACCGAACATACATAATACCCGAGAAATCATGGATGCGTTGCCGATCTTAAAGAAAAGTGATCGGGAGCAAAGGCGGCTCACACTGTCACACACATGAATATTACATATTTACAAGCTCACGCACACAGCCAAACGTGGACAAAAGGGGTTATGCTATAAATTTCTGCAACATCAGTCAGTTACAGATTTTGACATTTTGATAGTACTGAAAATAAATTATACAGCTCTTAAATAACATAAACCATTGCGTGTTACAATAGGTTTAGCCGCCAATTACTGGAGCCCACACTAACCCCCGGTTTCTGAAAGGCTGATCAAATCAACATTCAACTAACAGAATAGGCTAGTTTCCTATACTGAATTTTATACATTATTTTATAAGCAACAGAAAATGATACGCAAAAGAAACCCTTTTATTAAAACACAATCAAAATTGGTTCAGAAATGTGCCCGCAGTTATGACTTTAAATGTTGGTATGAGGAAAAGTGGGTGCGTAGTAGGGATATCTCACTATCTCGCTTGCACGCGTGCACTATAATGAACATTTTACACAGTGACGTCAAAGGTTGCATCGTCTGTCATTTGACAATTACCCCTTCTACTGGATTTCAATGGCTTCTATCTTATTTATTTTTGGTCCGATTTATAAAATTCTTTCTGCAATAGATTTTGAGTAACATAACTTATTGATTTAAATAATAAAAAAAATCTAGTCAACTACCCTATTTTGAGTTGACATCGCTGACAAATCAATTCGAGTTGCTGAAACGTTATTTAGTGAAAAAAATATATATATATTTGATCTCTCTTTAGTACCGTTCGACATACGATTTTTCATATTAATTTGAATGTTATGACGTTAGCTAACATGTGTGTCAAATCAAAAGTGTTGAACACGCTTCTAGCAACTCAATTTCGATTTGACATGAGATTTGACATTTGATTAGTTAATTTTACTTTGATCAGCCTTTCAAAAACCGGGGGTTAGTCCGCTTCCCTTATAACATAGCCCATGTTCTTTACTAAGTCTGCTTCATTCAAAGTCCTAGTCCATTATTACCTTAATATTTGACCGCAATAACTTTCCACACTAAAACCTTTGTCAAACAGACAGCGAACTGAAGACATCCGAAAGGCGTTATTATTTTGTAAAGTATGGGGTCGCTGGAATCTAGTCACATAGGAATACGAAAGCAATGTATATATTTATCTCATGTGTTCCAAGGTGGAGCCTACCACGAATAGCCAAGGGCAGGCTGGTGACCCGGAATCCTGACGGGGGGTATCTGCCGAGGGTAGGAAGAGTATGCAGTCAGACAACGCTAAGCAGCAGGTACGCTCTACGTACAGTCCTGACGCAATGGTCCCGAGGGATCAAAGTAGCGGGACTATCAAGGGGCGGCTGCGCTGGGCAGAAGTGGATATCGGAAAGGTGTCAATCTGAAAGATAGCCATGATGCCCCAAAGGCCTGTGAGCTGCAGCCGAAACCCTATCGGCGGAGACCTTCTCTCACAGGGGTGCGGGGAAACCGAGCCAAATCCGAAGCGAAAGTGTTAGTGCCACTCAGACTGGGATTAAGGGTGAAATGGTTCAACTTAAGTGAGCTGATCACCCGTCTGTGCTACTCGCAGACGTCCCCACCATAAATACAAATACAATGTATTTACCTCTGTTCTCATTCGCCACGTGTTCGGTTCGCTGTCTGTATGACAAAGGCTTAAAGTTTCTTAGTCCTCTTCAATGTATGACGGCGGTAGTTGAGATTAAGTGGAAGAAAGAGACAGCGATATAATGCGCTAGCAGCACGTGCACCGGACGTCATCGCCCCCACCTACCTCCCACAACGCTTGGAGAGTATAAAACGGGCCGTTTCGTTGTATCGGCATCTTAGGGCTGGAGTGCCTACAAGCATTCGCCCGAAAGTCCGGTGACGCTGACTAAAGCCGACTCACGGTCAGGCTATCAGCATTCGTCCACACCAAAAAAAAAAAAAAAAAAGTATCGGCGTGCGTACTTACCGATCCCGACGATGCGACCACTCTGGCCATCCGGGAGATGGAACCTCTCAGACAACAAATACACTGCACAAACCGATGTACCGTCCTCGCATCGCTCCCCGAAGCACCCCCGACATTTGTACCGGCCCGCGTGCCGATGAGGATTGATACAAATTATATTATAAGTAGCTTATAAATCCCCCTAAACCCCAATCTCAAATGTCTTTGCCCTCTCCAGTGGCCGTCCTGAGCCGAGGTCCGTATCGAGGGGGTGCCCTCAGCGAAGGTCACTTAAATCTCAGGGTTGTAGTGCCTAAAGCATTCACCCGAAAGTCCCGTGACGCTGACTAAAGCCGACTCTCGTCAGACTATCAGCACCATAAAAAAAAAGTATCGGCACGCACTTCTAACGGATGCGTCTCGGTGCACGGACTGCTGTCTCAGTACGAGTCTCTGCCTCCCTCACTGCCATTAGTCGGTACTCTTGCTAACTATTTGGCTTGTGTAAAATCTTGATTTACTGTTAATATATTGTACCTACTATAAAACTATTGCCGATTTAGTGTCGGCTCATTTATTGAGTCATTGATAAGGTTTAAATTAATGAAACAATTTATATAATCGTACCAATCCTTCTGTTTTACTTCTGAGGGGCTAGCACGGAATACTATCGAAATCGTAATGTAAAGGTATCGAGGGCTCGATAGATAATTCCATATATATTAGTTTCTTTTACGTACGATAGAGGCGCTGTACGAAAATCTCATAGAAATTGTTGTCGATGACAGCTCGAATAAATTTTCGCAAGATTCCGTGCTAGCCCCTCTGGTGTCTGAGCCATTCCCGACATGTACATAGTCTGCGTCCGTTATGTAATCATTGTCCATTATTTAATACTCATCGGCCATGATGAGCACGATAAGCGCAGTCCATCCGGTGAACGGCTTACAACCTGAGCCCTTCCCGTCCTCTCCAGAATACTGCTCCCATAAATACCCCGTCCTTTTGTACTCGGATAGCACGTTACCTATGGAAAACGGGGATATATGGTTAGTTAGGATACACTGGTAGTCAGTTGCATTTACTAATCGTTAAAAGATTAGCGAGTTAAGCAACCCTTGGCGCGGTATATTTTGTTTATAACATAGGCCGGCAATCACGCAAGGTGAAGTGATCTCCAACGCCCACGCCCACAATACCAAAAAAGTTATGGGCGCGTTGCCGACCTTAACGGAAAGGCATAATTAAGGAGTCGGGAAGGGGAGGGGCATTTGGGCCTCCGAATATCTCACTCACCTTACGAAACGCAGCAGCAAGCTGCTACTTTTACTTTATGTCGGTTTTCTGTGAGACAGTGGTAACGACCCGGACGAGCCGGTCCATTCATGCTGTTGACAAAAGTGTCTACAGCGTGGCTCTACCACTCATAACCACTAACCACTCTCATAAGTAGACGAGGTCCGTGCCCAACAGTGGGACTTGGATTATAAGATTGGATTATGACGTGGATTATGAGACTTAGCATTTAATCTTTCAGGGTGACCAACGCAGTCAAGTGCCACGCATTCATGTTATGGAAAGTTCTGAATGGTGTTGCTAATATTTATAAGCAGGCATCGCACTTACCATCAGGCGAGCGACCTGTTCGTCTCATCATTAAGGCGAATAAAAGTAAGTGTTCAGTATACTCACGAACGAGGTTATCCCTGAGCTTATCGTGTAATGTGGTGGCGATGTGGGCGTGTGGTCCGCGGAGCGTGGCGTAGTGTTTGAGCCCCGCCAGTGCGAGGTAGTTGAGGTTGAGCCACACCTGACCGCGCCAGTACGGAGGGTCGTGAGCGGTGTTGCGACGCATGTATAGTGGAGAAGACTTCGATAGCGACCTGAGGGATCATCGACATTTTTTATCGATAATAATTACTACACTGGTATTTTACAAGGTGGTAGGTCCCTCGTATGCGAGAGGCCGGCTGGGTTGGTACCACCGCTTTGTCTATTTCTGCCGCCAAGCAACAGTGTGTAAGCACTGTTGTGTTCCGGTTTGAAGGACATTGAAGCCAGTGAAATTACTGGGCATTATGAGACTTAACACCTTATGTCTCGGGGTGATGAGCACAGTCCAGTGTCATGCAGTGCTTTGTTATTTAAAGTTCTGTGTGGCGTTGATTCTGTTTATGAGCAGGAGTGGCGCTTACCATCAGGCGAGCGACCTGCTCGTCTCGTCATTCAAGTTAAAAAAAAAAAAAAAAAAAAAAAAAAAAAAAAAAAAAAAGACATAAATTAACAAAACATATATATAAAAAACTGAAAGTTAAAATAAAATCAGCTAACTAACTAATGCCTACCACCTAACTACTTATTACCTTAATCAATTTCAACTCGGTACTATTATAATTTTATAAGTCTATAATTAAAAGCAACATTCTCAACATTAGTATTATTGAGTTATTAAAAAAACTTTATTTTACTAATATGAAATAATCATTTCTTAGGTTTACGCGAATATTAGACATTGAAATAAAACTAGTTTATACGTATCTCTCCCGTGACCACGAACACTGAAAAACTTTCGAAACCGTCGGGACAATAAATAAACTAATAAAAATTAAACCTAAATTAATTGACTGCCTCGGTGGCGCAGTTGTAATGCGTACGCGTTACGATTGAGGCCAACACTGAGGTCTCGGGTTCGATCCCCGGGTCGGGTAAAGTGGTATTGGGTTTTTCTATTAGGAAATGCTCAGTATCAGCCCGGAGTCTGGAATTTGTGCCCGGTATGGCGATAGGCTCGCCCCCTATCACATAAGGGACGGAGATACGCTCGGCGAAATGTGGGTGTACTGGTTACACCTCTGCCTACCCCTTCGGGGATTACAGGCGTGAGTGCGTATGTATAAAAATTAAACCGCGATAAAATCCGTATAAACTAGTTTTATTTCAATGAAATAATCATTAAAAATCGATCCACATGCACAAATGCTGAAGTTTAAGTCTTTCGTCCCTTCAGAGGTGGATTTTCAAGTTCAAGAATAAATGGAATCAAATTATACCCTATCGAATACAATAAGAACCATAAATAATAGAAATAAATTTACTATACGATCACAATATTTTTAATGGTCTCGATTCATCTTACCAAAGCTTTCTTTATTCAATTAAGTTATCAACATCATTGCATGAGACACATCTAGAAACACTAATATCGCTGATTTAGCATAATGGTTAGGCGAACGAACTACCTATCCACATTCATATTTTTCAGATTTTTAATTGATTGGTAGTGTATTTTGAACAGACCTAATGTAGTAACTTGTTTTGTACGAATTGCCCACAATATTTAAGATAAATTGTTAATGTAGTATCTCATGTAAGTAAATGTAAATTCTTATGAGAAATAAAGTTCTTTAACCAGAACCATCAAAATCGGACGATATTCAAAGATATGTAAACAAGGAAATAAATACAATCAACAGTCACACACATAGTCCTGACCCCACTATAGGTTAACCAATATCCTGGGTATTAGGAACTATGATGGACTTTCGATCCCACAACATGTGGATTACACAAATATTCATCTCTGTGGGGGAATCGAACCCAGGGCCTCTCACTTCACAGCTGGCTACTCGCCAACTGCGCCACAAAGGCTTGGTCATACATTACAAACAGAAACATAAAAATAATAATATGTACAAGCAATGTGTCAGAACCAGCTTTTCTTTTTTCGTCGGTTTGTATTTATATGTATTTTGTTGCTGTCATGCTGACCTCAGACCGTACGGTGACCACAGCAGGTCCGGGTTGTCCAGCTCCGCCAGGATCTTGCCCAGCTTGTCGCTCTCCGGATGGAGGACCTTCAGCAGCATCGGGAATAACGACACGTAGCCTGGATATCAACACTTCATTCATTACTAATAAGGTAGTTGACTAGATTTTTTATTATTATTTAAATCAATAAGTTACATTACTCAAAATCTATTGCAGAAAGAATTTTATAAATCGGACCAAAAATAAATAAGTTAGAAGCCATTCAAATCCTGCAGAAAGGGTAATTGTCAAATGACAGACGACGCATACTTTGACGTCACTGTGTAAAATGTCCATTATGGTGCACGCGTGCAAGCGAGATAGTGAGATATCCCTACTACGCACCCACTTTTCCTCATACCAACATTTAAAGTCATAACTGCGGGCACATTTCTGAACTAATTTTGATTGTGTTTTAATAAAAGGGTTTCTTGTGCGTATCATTTTCTGTTGCTTATAAAATAATGTATAAAAATCAATATAGTAAATTACCCTATTCCATTTATGACAAATAGGTAACAATTTGAACTTTGGACCACATGCCCACCAACATCTTAGGCCCAGGCAACCTCACCTGCACGTGGTACATACTGCTGGTCAATAGGCGAGGTAATGGCGAAACTTGGTTCTCGTTGTAGGCTGTGTGGGTCAGACGGCGGGTCACACCATATAATACCAGATACCTAGTGATTTCTTATGTTTACGCGAATATTACACATTGAAATAAAACTAGTTTATACGGATTTTATCACGGTTTAATTTCTATTTTTGTCCCGACGTTTCGAAATCTTTTCAGCCTTCGTGGTCACGGGAGAGACTGAGGTTTGGGTCGTCTCGAAAAGTTAATGTTATATTGGGTACCTTCATTTTAAAATTTCTACATTTATTTTTTTATTATTTAAAAAGTTAGTTGACACTAGTCCGATCTACGCAGAAAAAAAAATAAACCGCTATAAAAGCCGTCTAAACTAGTTTTATTTCAATACCAGATACCGTCAACTCTATGGTACATGAAGGCAGAACGAGAAACCGCCAAGCAAATAGAAATATAACAATGTCACCTTAACCTCTACGTGTTATGGTAATGTCAATTCACTGAGTGGTAGAGCCACGCTGTATACAATTTTGTCTACAGCATGAATGGGCCGGCTCGTTACCACTGTCTCACAGAAAACCGACGTAAAGTAGCGGCTTGCTGCTGCGTTTCGTAAGGTGACTGAGATATCCAGAGGCCCAAATACCCCTCCCCTTCCCAATCCCTTAATTATCCCTTTCCTTTAAGGTCGGTAACGCGGCCATGACTCTTAGTATTGTGTGTATAGTAGACTCTTAGTATGGGCGGTGGTGATCACTTACCATCAGATGACCCATTTGCTCGTTTGTCGGCCTATGCAATAAAAAAAAGCTGAACTCAATGTTCATACTGATACACAACAGTACTTATTGTTTATATGCAACTAGAGTGTACAAAACAAATACCAACTAGTACTAGAAAATTATCGGAATTTCTTACCAAAGGCCGAAGTGACGAGCCTCGGTTGTGGTGGCATAGTGATGGTGCGCACCACCTTACCATGCTCCGAAGGGTTCTTCGGCGAATTCTGCTTCGTCAGCCGGACACCGTCCGTGTGCATACCTGATGACAATGTTATCGATGTCGATAATGTCGATATTTACATAGATGATATCGATAGATTACACACAAAAAAACTAGTAAAAAAACATTCAAATTAGGATGGCGGTTAATTGTATCGGTGAGTATATAACAAAATTTACATCGCTAATATTAATTTCGGCAAAAAAAAATTGAAATTTTTATCTAAGTAAAATAAAAAAAATAATTATTTATTGATCACGTAGGCATGTTAAAAAGCGCTTATGATAAGTCAAAGTAAAAAATTAAGTAAGGTTAGCAAAAAAAAAAGGTTCACTAATAAAATTATTTCAAATATTAATTAGTGTTCTATAAGCAATTCAGGTAAAGGTCACAGTGTCTTGGTGCAGTGTGCAGGACTGATTCCAGACTTCCCTATCAAGTTAAATAGTCTGAAACGCTATCTCTACGCTATGTATAAAGTAAGTATTAGGCGTGCATGAAGTTACCGTAGTCCGCGTACGTCTGCGTGTGCGGCGACCAATGCAGCTCGTTCAGTAGATCTTCATCGCCGAGCTGGTCTCTTAATGCTTCGAATCTAGGAACAGCAGTCATTTACTTCTAAATTTCATGCCCCATAACTTCAATGTTTGCACTCAGTTAACCAATAGAACAAGGCCATCGACCCGTATTATAACCAGGATGGTAGGAGATCACGACCCAACCCAATTAAAATGGACCTTTACCGAGCAAATGGGAGAGCGTGAAGACATAGGTATACCCAGTCCTCTTCCACCTGCCCTTATCCCACTCGCAGTGGGGTCGGCGCAACGTGTCTTTAAACACATGATACAGAAAAAATTTGCTTGTAGTTTTTCTACCGGCCGCCCGCCTGACGTTAACCGCTCTGGGGAGAAAATAGATTTGTAGATCACATAAACACTTTTGTCTCCGTGCGGAAATCGAACTCGCGGCTTCTCGCCTCGCAGCCGGTTACTCGCCTATTGCGCCACGGAGGCTTTTGTCGTATAATAGGTAGGTAGGTATACTCTCTCTGCAATGTTGCCAAATATTGTGTTGTTGGCGGTGTTCAGTACTGTTGGTACCAGGGGAGCATAGTAGAGTGGTACTCACTTGGTGGTGTCCCTGTGCAGCACGTGTGCGATGGTCGCCATGGCGTCGGCAGCGGCGTACATCCAGCAGCGCAGGTCCACGTGCCGCTCGATGTCCGACGGGTGCGACGCCCTGCGTAGTACCAGGACGACATCAATTATGCACGGTTCTTGATAATCGACTGGTATTAACGATCGGTTTTTTTACTTTTTAACCGACTTCAAAAAAAAATACTGAAAAGTCAAATAGAATAAAATATATAGAATTAGTTATTTTTGACTTTTCAGTGTTTTTATTTTGTAGTTGGTTTGTAAGTTTTATTAAACGTTATTTACCTTGGATAGTCATCGAGTCCAGAGGTGAGGGTCTTGGGGTTGAGCTGCAAGCCGTCGTCCTCCCTGCCGCGCCATCTGTACGACGTGGGTTCTTCGCCCTTCTGTGTCGTTTGGAACCACTGGTACCAAACCTACAAATAAAAAAAAATGTAATAAACGTTTCCAGAGTACCAGGTGCACATAAACGCCCAGTGGTATATTTGAACATCTTGACAATATTGATCTAGTTTATGCATTTGAAGAAGAAGCATGCACTCCTCACCGCACCGCTAAATCCCATGTGTTAGTTTTTCTTAGTTCTAGTCATCGAAATAAGATGACAAGAAACGTAACTCGAGCAAAATAATGACCCCACCAAAACTCTGTGCAAGAGGGCGGGGCTATAAAGTATGTGCAGCTCGTTCATTCATAAATTCATAAAATTGATTGATGATCTCTAGTTGACACTTAATACGTCTAATTTTTTGCGCGGTGTAGAACGTCATATCTCGATTTAGAAATTGAATATTTAGACATTAATTTTTATGAAATAAAATTAATTTTGAACGTTCATTAATTGTTATTGCGTGTACGAGTGTTACGTTTGCATGTGTAAGTAAGTGGAGCCGTATTTTTGGCAGATTCATATGAGAGTTATCGTTCTAGTTTTCTTATTTAGATGGTTCTAGTAGGTTCTATGTACTACATAGGTGGATAACCTATTTTGTATAATAATACTAGAGGCAAAACATAAAATAAAAAAAAACTTAAAGTACAACGAATATGAGACATATCTTACTTTCTTTCCCACATTATTCTGGGGTTTCGGAGGAGATAGCGTGACAAGCTTTTGGCAGCGGCGGCGGCGCCAGTTACTTTTTTTTAGAATAGAGAGATTTACATTAAGTACAGTAACAACACGCAAGCAGAATAAAATTCAAGTGCATTCTTTTACTAGGACAGCATGAGTGTCTCATGGTTTAGCACCTGCAGTCTGGTGAACATCCTGTCGAGCGTGGACCTGTACGCTGCATGCGGCTCGAACAGTTCCCGGTGGTTGTCGACGAAGCGCGCCAGCGTGATGAGCAGCATGGGCGGGTTGGCGGCTGCGTTGCTCTGCACCACAAACTCCTTGGGAACGCGCGCGAGCGCTTCAGAACCTACACCAATACATTACAATACACACAAACACAAAACAAAACACACAAACACCGTAATAGGGTAGTTGAGTTTTTTATTATTATTTAAATCAATAAGTTACATTAAAGAATTTTATACATCGGACCAAAAATAAATAAGTTAGAAGCCATTCAAATCCTGTGGAAGGGGTAATTGTCAAATGATAGACGACACAAACTTTGACGTCACTGTGTGAAATGTTCATTATGGTGCACGCGTGCAAGCGAGATAGTGAGATATCCCTACTGCGCACCCACTTTTCCTCATGCCAACATTTGAAGTCATAACTGCAGGCACATTTCGGAAACTAATTTGAATTGTGTTTTATTAAAAGGGTTTCTTTTGCGTATCATTTTCTATTGCTTATAAAATAATGTATAAAATTAAATATAGGAAACTACCCTATTCTACAACGTGTTACAAAAAGATGTGGTCAAATTTAAGAGTCCATACATATACCCGACAGTTAGTGTTTATGTATGATATTTTATCAAAATCTAGGCATCCTTAAATTTTATGCTAATTTTAATCACTCGTTTATTACAGTCGATAAAATCAATCACATAATTATACATACATACATACGCACTCACGCCTGTAATCCCCGAAGGAGCAGGCTGGTAGAGGTGTAACCAGTACTGAGTACACCCACATTTCACCCGTATCTCCGTCCCATGATATGATAGGGGGCGAGCCTAATGCCATACCGGGCACAAATTCCAGACTCCGGGCTGATACTGAGCATTTCGTAATAGACAAAACCAATATCACTTTTACCCGACCCGGGTATCGAACTAGACCTCAGCGTCAGCCTCATTTGTAACGCGTAGGCATTACAAGTAATTACAACTGCATCACCGATGCAGTAAAGATCAATCACATTCCTATAAATTAATTCATTATCTCTGAACATAGCTGTTTAGCATTTAGTAAAGTTGAATATTGACATGTTACTCATTCGATAAAAAACAAAATGTTTTATTTATGTCCTAGCAATGCAACCAAATTTGGTACTATGGGTGTAGGCGACGCGTTTTAGCTGGCCGGCAGATATAATTAAAAAAACATTATAAGCCTTCGTTTTTTAAAAATATAAATCTAGATGGTCGAGATGCTGTAGGTGTGCACAAGGCGACAACGAGGGAGGCGCGGGGCGCGGGAGGGTTCACGAGCTCAGAGTTTTTTGGCGCCATCGGGCGAGTTTGAAGGAGTTACACGTAAGAGGGCACCGCAGTACGCACCTATTGTTTTATCACCATCTCGAATTTTGGAAATTATCATCGTGTTTTATTCGCACCCTTATCAATGGGGGTGTTATACTTAAATCGTACACTATACGTTGCTTAAATTTGACCACACCTTTTTGTAACACGTTGTATAGAAGACTTATGAAGTAAGTGGTAGAGCCAGATTGGTTTGAAGCATGAATGGATCGCCTCGACCGAGGTGGTGCCGCTGTCTCACAGAAACCTGACTTTGAGTGGTTTGCTGTCGACTTTCGTACGTGACGGTGAAAAAGATTTTTTAGAGATTAAAAATAACTCCTTCGATCCCAATCTTTGTTTTTTTCTTTAGGGCAATGGTTCCGTGATTTCTCTGGAATAATATGTGTTCATGTGCAAAATTACCAGAATTGGCCTCCGGGACATTATAAAACGAATACGGCTCACCCAATATCTGCTCCCTGGGTATCCAACCCTCGACGTTGATGAGATCTAACCAGTGCGCGATGATGTCCATCTGTATGTCCGGAGACCACCGGCCGATGAGCAGACCATGGAAACCCTCATCCCACAGGAAACCGCGGGGGAAGAACGACCTGTTGGTAAAAGTTACTCCCATGAAAAACTTTGTTTCAATAGCGCAGTACTGAAAGCCAACTATATAGATATTTCTGAAACAAGTTTGGTAAATAGACTATAGTTAGGTATTGTGAGACCATAAGTCTCGACATCTTTGTTTGAAAGACTCGTATCGTAGTGTTGAGTTAGGAATATATTAGGGAACTAACATTTGCTCGCGGCTCCGCCCGCGTGAACGGCCTTTTCCGGGATAAAAAGTAGCCTATGTTACTCAGTGATAATGTAGCTTTCTAACGGCAAAAGGATTTTTGAAATCGATCCAGTAGTTTATTCGTTACATACAAAAATATAACAATACAAATCTTTCCTCTTTATAATATTAGTGTAGATAAGGGTGAAATGGTTTCATTAACGCGAGCTTTTCACCCGTCTGTGCAACTAGCAGAAGTCGCCACTATAAATACAATACAAATACAATAGGAATATGTTATGTGACTATTGGGTGTATTTATTGATCCTATTTTGTTCTCCAGCTATTGGATCTACACATGCGAATATTGGAGTAACTTTAGTGACTATGTTTAAATAAAGTCGTGAATAAACCATTGAATTAGATAGTTGCCATGAGGCATGAGGAAATAGTCAAAAAAACCTTTTAAATATACTGTTAAACAAAACCGTAAATGCAATACTGTAGCGAACGGACTGTGGCGGTGAGTAAAAGACGTAGGGTACGGAAGAGACTACATTTAAAACCCTTATAAGTTACACTAATAAATGATCCCAACGAGAGTAGTAGTGTTCAAATCAAATATATTTCATTAGCACGCTACGGACTACACGCTGTATTTTTCTCGCGCGCTTTTTTATACGCTTTAATATAGCATGAAGCGTGGGCGCGCGGGCGCGATTCGTTGTAGCCGGTGATGAGCATACGTCATTCAGCGAGTGATAGCGCAGCGCGATTGACCGCCGCGCGCTGCGGCGCTATAATATTGCCACGCTACGCTTTCTATATCTACGCTAGTCAAATAGCAAGGTGATATTTCTAGCGCCGATTGGCAATTGAGACAGCGCGCTAGATTTGTTGGGAATAAATATAGCGCTATCGCTATATTAACCACCACTAGAATGATCCCAACGGATGGAAATCATTCTGCTTACTATACTACTTATACAAGTACTCTGCTTTCAATGAACGATCCCAGCAAGGTGGAAGTCATTCAAATATCACAGAGTAGGGGAGTGGGCTGTCTCCCACTTTTCTCTCATTATTCCCATTGCCCTCGTTGCTCTTATTATTCCTTAGCATAAACAAACTTATGTTTGGAAGTCATGTTTTGCCGGAGAATCTTGACATCGGGATGTAGGTGTGCCATACTGTTTGCATCGCACTATGGCAGTGGCGCCATCTCTTGGTGAAAGTAACTAATGTAGTCATGGGCGTTACAATACTGTAAAACTTGTAGTTTCGGGTACGTATCCAGCATTAATGTACCAGGCGCACATGACAGTGTAGAGTATTATAGTATTAGAGTATGGAGGTACCTGCTAGGCACGGCGGTGTAGAGCGGTGCGCGCCAGTACGGCACCGGCTCGCGCGTGTACTGCGACTGGACTCGACCCGCCCCGTAGAAGTACCCTATACCACCGATCATGTTTGACATCGCCGCTTTGGCTATGTCTATATCCGCTTGTTTGTACCTGAAAGTAAATAAATACTAGCCCTGTATTACACACGTCCCACTGCTGGGCACGGGCCTCCTCTACTAAATGAGAGGGGTTAGGCATTAGTCCACCACGCTGGCCTAATGCTGATTGGCAGACTTCACATAACTTCGAAATTCTTATGAAGAACTTCTCAGGTATGCAGGTTTCCTCACGATGTTTCCTTCACCGTTAAAGCAAGTGATAATTAACAATGAATACACACATAACTTAGAAAAGTCAGAGGTGTATGCACTTGGGGCTGGTTTCGAACCTGTGACTTTCGTCACGACAGTCCATACCACTCCCCGCTGAGCTATCACTGCTGAAAGTAAATACAAAGTCTCAATCGGGTACCAATTATGTATTTTTTTGTGAAGTGTTAAGTGAAAACTTCTTTAACATCGTTGTGATTTGAAAATCGATGAAACGAAAAAGAGACAGACACATAAATTCATAAGATTTAACGTGGGAGAAAATGAGATAGGAAGCATTATACAGTTGTGCGCGCATGCGTAGTACAAAGCTTGAGAAAAGGCATCACAACAACCGTGGTGTTTTGTATACGTGTACGTATTATACGTTTGTAGAGCTTTTTCATCATTTTTATAGTAAAAATTTTCATTGTATCTTTTATCGAAAATGTAAAGCTCTGAATCTGAATAAATCTATGTAATATATACGAATAAAATGTAAAATAATTATCAAACTTTGTATCACTATGATCATTAATAAAACCTACAATTATCCTCTTCCCGAAATTTTACATTCGTCTCATTATCTTGAAGCCAAAATTTTTTAAGGTTTCACTTCTACCACATGTGAATTGCACACATGATATTTTTTATACTGGCACACTGCTCCAAGGCCTATAAAACGATATGAAGCGACGAAGTACGAAAACGTAGACCTAATGTATCATAGAATATCCATCACAAAGTTAATATTTCTAATACAAAATATACATCCGCACTCACGCCTGTAATCCCCGAAGGGGTAGGCAGAGGTGTAACCAGTACCCCCACATTTCGCCGAGCGTATCTCCGTCTCATGATATGATAGGGGGCGAGCCTATCGCCATACCGGGCACAATTCCAGACTCCGGGCTGATACTGAGCATTTCGTAATAGAAAAACCCAATATCACTTTTATCCGACTCAGGGATCGAACTCGCGACCTCGTAACGCGTACGCATTACAACTGCGCCACCCAGGCAGTCTATATAAAATACTATGACTAAGATAAAGCTAATGGTAAAAGCATGTATAAAAAGGGAAATATATTTTATCACGGCAACATTTACTTACAAATTCATCTTGGTGGTAATAAATTATATGAAAAAATATTATTATTGTAATGACCAAGGCTAAAATTATTTCATCCTCAAAAAAAAATCACTCACCCCTTCTTAGCCAGATTGAACTTCAGCTCAAACTCTTCATCAAAATCTTTCTTCTTACTGTCCAGTACTGCAGTATACTCATCTCCCTTGAGAGGTGGAGTTGGCAGATCCTCGGTGGAGTACACCACGTCAAGGACGAATGGAGTCTCCACCAGCATTTGTATGGGTACGAAGTTGACCTCTTTTTCCTGTAAAATATAGCAAACAATCACACACAATTAAAATTTTAACGTTAGTCAATTTACCCAGTCTAGGTGGTAGGTTCTTCGTATGCGAGAGTCCGTCTGGGTTGGTACCACCGCTTTGTCTATTATTGGTTATACCACTCAAAGACACCGATAAAGATACCGATTAAGATTCAGAACATATGAATTTTGACCTGCATATGTTCTGTAGTTTTTTTTTTGCAGTTAATTAACGTGCACGTACTTCTGTCAACTCGTCATCGTGTGACAGTACTGGCACGCGACCGTAAGGCGACTGCAGTTTGTGCTCCTTCAGAAGGGAGTACAACTTCTCCTTGAGCAGGTGAAGACCTGGTGCATATGCTTCAGAATACGACTTGTGGAGCACCTTGCCTGTAACAACAGAATCGTTAACGTATTTTCACCTTCCTACTACATGGGATCCTTTAAACAGAGTGTGAAGAAGCAATTAAGCAGGCCGGCATAATAGGGTAGTTTCCTATATTAAAATTTATACATTATTTTATACGCAACAGAAAATGATACGCAAAACAAACCCTTTTATTAAAACACAATCAAATTTGGTTCAGAAATATGCCCGCAGTTATGACTTTAAATGTTGGTATGAGGAAATGTGGGTAGGAGTAGGAGTAGGAGTAGGGATATATCACTATCTCGGTTGCACGCGTGCACCATAATGAACATTTTACACAGTGACGTCAAAGGTTGCGTCGTCTGTCATTTGACAATTACCCCTTCTACAGGATTTGAATGGCTTCTAACTTATTTATTTTTAGTCCGATTTATAAAATTCTTTCTGCAATCGATTTTGAGTAACGTAACTTATTGATTTAAATATAAAAAAAAATCTAGTCATCTACCCTATTCTGCCGATCTACGATACATACATTGTCTGTCGTTGGTCGACTCTATTCTTGGATTGCGCTACACTTACCATCAGGTGTATACACTGCCCTTCCCAATCCCTTAATTATCCCTTTCCTTTTCGGCAACGCGCCTATGATTCTTTTGGTATTTCGGGCGTACATGGGCGGTGGAGATAACTTACCATAAGGTGACCCACTTGCTTGTTTCCGCACCTATGCCATAAAAAAGGGTACCTGATACCTGAGTGGATAGCAATCATCGTGATGGAAAACAAACATATCAAGGGTTCGTTCAAGCGAGTCACGTTCCAGGATCAGCCACTATATCCTTTCAGATGAGCATATATCTGGCGACAAATCATTGCGACAAAACTGCACCGTACCATAGTGATTCCTACCTGGGAGGATTCGCGAGGCTAATTAAATTAAGAATTAAATTAAATTACAACGCTGAGGTCTCGGGTTCGATCCCCGGGTCGGGTAAAGTGGTATTGGGTTTTTCTATTACGAAATGCTCAGTATCAGCCCGGAGTCTGGAATTTGTGCCCGGTATCGCGATAGGCTCGCCCCCTATCACATCGTGGGACGGAGATACGCTCGGCGAAATGTGGGTGTACTGGCTACACCTCTGCCTACCCCTTCGGGGATTACAGGCGTGAGTGTGTATGTATGTATTAAATTACAAAAAAAATTTGTTCCTCGATAAATATAATGTGGGTGTCTTCAAGTCGCGAGTGAATCGTTTTTTGCTAGGCAAGCGCGCCTCATTTTAGGCCACGTCATCGCTTACCATTAGGCGTGATAGTAGCTAAACACGAGCCTATTATGTATAAAAAAAATACCCGAATTTCAATAGAGAAGATGGTTGGAAGCTTGCACAAGCCTGGGATCCAATTATACATCTAATTTAATCAGAAACCAAAAGACCAACTGCCAGACCTCAAGACACCGTGAGCTCTTTCTGCGTAGATCGGACTACTTACTACTTTAAAGGTTTACAATAAATCGTCTGATTAGAAAGATTTAAGTATTTTATAAATTACAAGTAAATAAATTAGGAGTTGTTTTTTGTATCATGGAGGGGGCAGCATGAGGGGAAAGGCGTGACTTATTGCAATTTTATTATGGTGCTGACGTGCGAGGGAGATATCACTATTTCCTATTATGCTCCTACTCTCCCAAATACTAACATTTCATATGTTAATTGCTGCCACATTTTACAACTAATTTGAATTCTGTATTTACAGAAGGGTGAAATTTTGATTCCATTTATTGTTTAATTATAAAATTATATTTACACAAATAAAATACAGGCAACTTACCAACGTTATTGACAAGTTTAGCTAAAACAGTGTGAGTTCACGAGTGGTAGAGCCACGCTGTAGACAATTTTGTCTACAGCATGAATGGGCCGGCTCGTCTGGGTCATTACCACTGTCTCAAAGAAAACCGGCGTAAAGTAGCAGCTTGCTACTGCGTTTCGTACGGTGAGTGAGATATCCGGAGGCCCAAATCCCCTCCCCTTCCCAATCCCTTATTATCCCTATCCTTTAAGGTCGGCAACGCGCCCATAATTCTTTTGTATTGTGGGCGTACATGGGCGGCAAAAAACACCTGACCTGAATGCGGCAGCAGGTTGACGCGGAAGTTGTGCAGATGCGGCGTGTGTCCGAGCAGTGCGGCGCCGTCGAGCCACAGCCGCGAGTGCGGCGCCGCACCGCCGAGCGACTCGTCCAGCGCCGTGTACCAGATCAGCGCGAACGGGCCGCTGCTCTTCACCTAAACACATCCCCATCAAATCTTTTTATCGCCTTGATCTATATTAAATTGAATATTGAGTAAGATTTCATTTGTTGTGGGTTGGCAAGTCCCTCGTAGTTCCTGATACCCACGATACAGGTTAACATAGTGTGGGGTCAGGACTATGTGTGTGGGTGTATTTCTCTATTGTAAAAAAAGTAACTGGCGCCGCCGCCGCTGCCAAAAACTTGTCACGCCATCTCCTCCGAACCGCTGGGGGTATGGGGTCGAGACCGATACCAATCGATGCAGAATAATGTGGGGAAGAAAGTAAGATATGTCTCATATTCGTCGGACTTTAAGTTTTTTATTTATTTTATGTTTTGTGGAAAAACATGCGCAAAGCCCCTAGTTAATTTAAATTTAGACTTTTACTTTATATAGATGACCATACACTGCAAGAAGGAAAACAGAACAAAACATAATGGACACATAGACAATAAAATTAAGAAACATTTATAAATAAATAAAATATCAGGAACTATGAAGGACTTGCAGTCCAACACCTACACTCAAAACAAATATTACTGTGTTACAGAAACATCCGAATCAGAAAATCAGGGAATGGAATCCGCGACATCTCGTTTCAAAGCCAATTATTCGTTGCAGCGATGTGTAATTACAAGTTCAAGGGCACATAGTAAGGCTGAAATCTATAGAGTGCACCTTAACTTTGCTTATACTTATCTTATGATAAACTTGGGTTTGTATAGTCTGAGTACAAACTATTTGTGGATCATATAAACATTTGTCTCGATGCGGGAATCGAACCCACGGCCTCTAGCATCGCAGCCACCTACTCACCGGAGTCACGGAGGCTGTCAACAAAGTTATGATGCAGGAACACGTATAAATTTATTCTTTAATAATCTAATTACATCTTACTTAGACTGTGAGATACAGGATGGATTAGTTCTCAGACCAAACATGCAATTTTTGTGTAGTTTTCGATTGTTCATAGAATATCTTGATTCGAAAGAAAATTATTGATATTTGTGCCCAACACATTGACAGACTCACCACCTTCATCGCGTCGCGTCGTTTAACTGGATCATAACAAGGACCTCAGATTTGATTACCTCAGAAGTGATGTTGATTCTGACAGTCCAGTGGCCACCGTACTCCCCTCCCGGAGTCTTCACGAAGCTAGTGATGATATTATGGGGTGGGTCTGATATATGCTGCTCTCCAAAGCTGACACCGTCATGTCTCAGCCAACCGTACGATGGTAAGTTATCATTTTGGTCACACCAGTGTCTGCAAATAATTGGTTATATTTTTTAATTGCCTAATTTTTTAAGTTTGACATCACTCTATACATATTTTATTTTATTTTTATTTATTTTTTTTATACACCCAACAGTCACACACATAGCCCTGACCCCACACTAGGTAAACCTGTGTCGTGGGTATCAGGAACTATGAGGGACTTGCGGTCCCACAACACCCAGACCCGAGACCAATATTTGTGGTTCACACAAACATTTGTCTCGGTGTGGGAATCGAACCCACGGCCTCTCGCTTCGCAGCCGACTACTCGCCCGCTGCGCCACGGAACTGTCCCATATTATATGAGATCTCATACACTCTAACAAATGAACTTTTCAGGACGGAGAATTTCATTAATTTCCTTATATGTTATGGTTTTATGATAACATATTTATTATTTATGATGGGGAAGTCTGCAAGTTGAACGGACGGGTGATCACACCCATTTTATTATTAATGATTATTTTGATAATGTAAGTGGGATATCTAAACTTGTTAATATTTTTCTATGATAATTTACCGAATGTATAAAAATAATAAATAATAATACTAGTATTAATACAGGGCTAGCCCTGTATTATATACGTCCCACTGCTGGGCACGGGCCTCCTCTACTGAATGAGAGGGGTTAGGCCTTAGTCCACCACGCTGGCCTAATGCGAGTTGGAAGACTTCACATACCTTCGAAATTCTTATGCAGTATTTCTCAGGTATGCAGGTTTCCTCACAATGTTTCCTTCACCCTTAAAGCAAGTGATAATTAACAATTAATACACACGTAACTTAGAAAAGTCAGAGGTGTATGCTCTCGGAGCTGGTTTCGATCCTGCGACTTTCGTCTCGACAGTCCCTACCACTCCTCACTGAGCTATCACTGCTTATGTGAATGTATAATGCAAAGAATAAATTAAGTTACCAGATAAAATGCCACCATTCGTTTATTCAAAATATTTGCAGACTATGAGGTTTTACATATACACACCTTACACCTTTATGAGCAGCAGAAGCAAGGTCATACCACATAAGACCAAATACTGGCGACCGAGGCTCCCTGCTTTTCATGCCGAGGTACACCCCAGGTCTGTATGTACCCCAGTACCTTTCCGGGATGGCTAGACCTGAGTTTTGTACCACCTGCAATTGGAATAAAACTTACAATATTTAAATCTGTAAAGGATTACCAGAGAAGCAGAGGACAGGAAATGTGATTAACTTTAGTGTGGACAACTTAATTTGGACATATTATATATCGTGGGCATCAGAGACTATTTGGGACTATGGCCTCGATGCTGCGATTCAAACATGCGGCCTGTCATTTCAGAGACAACTACTTAATCGCTACTTAAAGAGAACTGTCTCAAGAGCTAAGGACTTTATAGTCATCACAAGATCACACACTTTAATACTTTGCTATGAAACAGACAATAAAACAAATAACGTAGGCTTATCTAAGGTTTATTGACAGCTATGATTAAACGTAAACTATGGTCGCAAACACCTTGAACCAGCTCATTAAAAATTAAAAATAGGGCTTACCTTCTCATCGTCAAATGGCGTGTTTACCCTCGTTTCTAAATACCCGAGCGTGCCGACGTACACCGCTATACCTAGGCAGACAAATCCCAGCAAGGTTTTCCAGAAAGACAGCAGTTTAAAGGAGCGCTTTTCCACTGAACTATCGCTGGATCCGGAACTACTACTTGTCTCATTGTTAGCCTTCTTATGCTGTTCATTCCCGCCTTTCCTTGCTTTGACCATTTTAGCCAACGACTAGAAGCATTAAACTGATTTTTTGTATAATTAACTGAAGATTTTTCTGTGTTATTATTGATTTAAATTTAATTTATGAACATTGTCGGCTTTTAGACTTTACGTCAATAAATGTAAACTTTGAGGATTTTAGTGATGTACGACAGTACGTTTATAACTGCTCATGCATTAATCGATTATTTAATTATAAATTAAATATTAATTTTTACGTTTAGTGATTTATTGAAAACTATTAGCAATTATTAATACAAAATTCGAAACTAACACAAGCGGTAAATAAGATAATTAAATACTAGTGGCAAATGTTCGGTTAAACGAAAAACAACGCACAAGCCGAGAGATCAGGAAATGTAGCGAATGTCCCGCGGCAGTGGTCGACGTCACCAAAGTTAATCACTAAGTTTAGAATTCCTAATTTAAACACGATTATGACATTTCCCAATATTGATTAAAAACAGTAAATGTTGCAGAGTATTGATAATATTAACTCTTAATCATTAATACTACTCGCATGACTGCCTCGGTGGCGCAGTTGTAATGCGTACGCGTTACGATTGAGGTCAACGCTGAGGTCTCGGGTTCGATCCCCGGGTCGGGTAAAGTGGTATTGGGTTTTTCTATTACGATATGCTCAGTATCAGCCCGGAGTCTGGAATTTGTGCCCGGTATGGCGATACGCTCGGCGAAATGTGGGTGTACTGGTTACACCTCTGCCTACCCCTTCGGGGATTATAGGCGTGAGTGCGTATGAGTACTACTCGCATTTGCCATTTATTAGTCTAACCGTAATATATGGAATGACATAGTAAATTCATAAAAATACACGAAGTATTAATAACATACAAGAAACATGTGGTCAATTAAAAAACTGTTTTGTATTGCATTTAAATAATTAAAAGGCATTAAGCTAGCTAGAAGCCTTTAAACTTCATAATTAAATCTTGCAGCTTGCTACCCTGCCTTGCTGATAATCTCTTAGTTACTAGTTTGGGGCAGGTGTCTCTATAAAGAAATCCTTTCCGTCTCCAAAAATATATTTCCATATCGCATAAATTATGTACAATAATCTTTTTTTTAGTACGCACTCACGCCTGTAATCCCCGAAGGGGTAGGCAGAGGTGTAACCAGTACACCCACATTTCGCCAAGCGTATCTCCGTCCCTTATGTGATAGGGGGCGAGCCTATCGCCATACCGGGCACAAATTCCAGACTCCGGTCTGATATTGAGCATTTCGTAATAGAAAAACCCAATACCACTTTACCCGACCCGGGGATCGAACCCGAGACCTCAGCGTTAGCCTCAATCGTAACGCGTACGCATTACAACTGCGCCACCGAGGCAGTCATAATCTTTTTTCTTACAGTAAAATAATGTAATATTACTATGTTAATAAAAAAACACTTCGGATATTTGAATATAACAAATTAACATCTTTTTATTAACCAGATAAATAATAAAACCAACTGATGCTCCAATACTTCAATTACATTATTATATTCGGTAATATTCGATTAAGAAACTATTCGTTACACGAATCTTCGAACCAAAGTAATGTACATCACTAACATCAATACGTGTATTATAATAGCGGTTCCACATGTTTGGTTAGGGCTACCTTCACTTATTGCAATATGTGGATAGGGCCGGGCAATTAGCTTGGCCCCGCATCGCGTTGCGCCGCGGCCGCGCTAATTAAAATTAATCCAATCGAGCGCAGGTTTTTGGTAAAAAAAAAACAAAGGTAGCTTGTGGGCGGCGCTTGCGAGCTATCCAATCTCGAATGGAATTCTTGGTCAGTCGCAAGTCGCAAACACTAGTAAGGCGGCCCCTAGACCTACAATAACATTGTGCAATAAATTTTATTGTAAGGTGCTTTGCATCCAAACGATCAATTATATTGCACAAAAATACGAACTGCTCAATGTTTTCGTGTTCAGTTGGAGCATCATGTCCGAACAAAATACAGCTGCATCTGTGGTGTTGTTGCTTATGGCTAAACGTAAACGTAAACGAACACGTCGCTGGTGTAAAGAGTGGTACAAGAAAAGGCAGTAATATACTCACGAAAATCTTTTAAAAGACTTGATGTTAAGTGAGGAAGTGGACTTCAAAAACTATATACGACTGGACTTGGAACAGTTTCAAGAGCTACTAGAATTGGTCATGCCATTGATTGACAAAAAAAAATACAAAATTTTAGATTCTCTTTTCCCGCCATTTTTGCGCGCGCCTGTTTTCTCCACGTCAGGATGAAACAGAGACTAAAAAATATTGCGCAATACTGGTCCTACACGATGCAATGGAAAAATATGGCACAATAAAAATTAAAGTCGCTCAAACTTTTGTTCAATCATTGCGCAATCTTCAATATTTTGCCTAATCAATTATATTGCACAATTCGAAATATTGCGTAATATAATTGATCGTCTAGGGGTCGCCTAAGAAGAAGCCTAGCCAAATGCGCCCGCGCGGCAGCGCGGCGCGGCGGCCCGGTCCAGTCGGTTCCACAACCTGTGAAGGGTTAGCAAATAGCAAGCATGTGGATTCACTATTAAATATTTGACGTTCTATGTACTTCGTTCAGAAGTTGTAGATGGTTGTAGAACCAGTTCAAGGAAAAAACATTAAAAATTAAATGCAAGGAGACAAAAAATATCAACTGAAAATGATCAGATTAGTAGTAATGTATACACTAGACCAGCTGCCGCGCAGCACATAGACATTGAAATAGAAACATAGAAATTGTACCACTAAGTTGCGGTCCCCTAACTCAATATCACCATCTCACTTACTCTGAACTAGAACCCCTGTCGCGTTCCCTGTTAGTAAGCTGTCAAACTCCCGCGTTATGTGACGCAATTTTACTTCTAAACAGCCTGTCTAGTACATATTATTCATTAAAGTATTTTATAAATACTAATGGGAACATTTTTAATTCGCTTAGATCTAAGGCCCACTTGCACGACGATCCTAAATCGGGATTTATTTACCACAGCCACTAAACTTATTTACTTAGGTCAAATTGTCATTCGACTTTTATTGGGTTAAACTCGATTGATGGTTGTTATGCAAGTGGGCCTAAGGGTCTAAGGCGACTAGCAACCCAAATAGCCTAGAGTTGAAGCTTGTATGACGATTGACAATGTCAGACTCGTCGGTATTTTAAACCTAGAATTTGTAGTGATACACGAAGCGTTCAGCGCCGGATTTAGGGGGAGAAAGGCGCCGCACAGGCCTCACACCACAACTGAAAAGTAGAAATTTAATAAAGGGTTCTTATTGTCCCATTCACGAAAGATGCCAACTATTATATATTTCTGAGTTTTTTTTAATTTATCTCAATCGCTGGAGAGAGTGGCGCCACTATCAAGTTTCTGTCTGGGTTCGAAAAAAATCGTAGGTCCGGGACTGGAAGTATTTTCGCAGTCTTAGATTATTATAGCATTAATGACACAAACCGATAACTCTAAATGCTTTTCGAGACATAATTGCTCACAGACTGAAATTCGAATCCATTCCAGTGCAGTGGGCGGAATGTAAACAGAGGCGGACTAAGTCTATTTGGGGCCCCCGCGCTTTTTTTCCCAATAGGCTTGACATTGTATGAGATTTCGAGATTTGGGGACCCCTAAGACCCCCGGTCGGGTCGGGTCGAACTTAGTCCACTACTGAGCATAAGATTGCATTTGGCGTACAAATTTGGCGGTGAGGTTATTACTAATTAATTGGCGTTGGAAGCTTTTCAGTTTTTCATGTTTTATTGAGAGAAAATTAATCAAAGTCCACTTCTGAGAAACTCGAATATGATGTTGAGATCGATGTGCTTGTGTCTGAAGTATCACACGTACTGCAACGTCGTCGTCTAGAAAAAAATTGAAAATATTTTATACGTTTTTATCCAAATTCAAATTTATTTATTTTGCTAGAACCATGGTTACAATGGTGTAAGGGTTAAAACATAGTAGGTACATGTTCTACCATATTAACGGCACGCAAAAATATAGGTACAGTTAAAAATATGATTAATCGGCATAACTAATATGCAAAGAAAAACCATCTGGATTAAACCATTCATTTGAAAAAAATCACATTCTTCGTTCACTCATTTGGGAGGTACGAGACATAAACACAAACAGACAGACAAAACGGGTCAAACATATAACATCCTACTTTTTGCTCGGAGTTAAAAACGGCCCAGTGTGAATTTTGGTGTAGGTAAAAGTATTTATGTAGGTACCTATGTTTCCGTTTTTTGTGTTTCTGGTTTTCCCTGTAACCTCTCTTATTGCATTTTTTACGGGTTCGTTGACTCATGTTATCACTCTCTTCTTCAACGGAGTCTTGGGATTGTTTATCTAGTCCCTCTTGTTTATGGTTACGCCTCTCATTACATATTTGCCGCCTCTTTCTTTCTCTATAAATCTCATATGAATCCTTCGGCACAACTTTCCAACTCCCTTTGCCTGATGCACTTTCAGTTCTCTAAAATGTTAATGTGCGTTATTTGAGTACCCCTCATTTTTTAAACATTTTTGTTCACACCCGAGTGACTGCTAGATCGGGACCCTAGCCAATATTCGCTGCGGCGGTGTACCACCAAAAATTTTGCGGTGTCCCGCTTCGACGCAAGTGGGATGTTTTTGAGGGATCTTTGTATACTTGCTGCCAGTGGCAGAGTGCAGCTGCCTTTGTGGCTTGGTGGCCTCCTCACAGTCAGAAAGTCCTCAGCGTCTGGGACAAGCGAGGTTATTGTACTGACGCGGCCGTTCGTCTCAAGGTCGCACCAAGAAAACATACAAGTTTACAAGAAGGAACATCCCCCACTATGCCGCCGCGACCCAGATGCCCCACTTAGTCACCTCTTACAACATGCAAGGGGTACCGTGGTAGAATTATATATCTACGGGAAAGTCAGTAGTCACAATGTATACAATATAATAATAATAACATAAACCCGTACATTTTGAATAATACTTTCAACACTTTCTATATGTATAGGTACTTGATGTCTGTAACTCTTCCTACAGTTGGTTTTACATGTACCTTTTTTTAATTTTTTGGATCTGGTACGACTTCTTTGTAATTTTACACGGTTAAAACACCTCATTGTACTTAAACCGATCTGAATAAAAATGTACAATAGCCATATTATTTAAATGAAAATTTAGGCTAAAAGTATAAAGAGGACTTTACTTTGGGCCTTTATTCTTTTATTTTCTTACAAATACAGAAGATAAGGGTCTTTATTTATTACTCTTTGATTTAGACACTGACAAATAGTAATAGTAGTATAAAAATACCAAAATACGGGAATGCCACAAAGCAAAGAGTATTAAACTCATTAAACTAATCCACAAAGGCACTGATCACAGCTAGCTGCTAGCTCTTTGGATTTCAAAGAGTATTTAATAACTAGCTTAAATTAAATAAGTACCTACTAGATATGGTACAAGTGCATTACCACAAATAGTACCGACTACGTACAGAAGTACAAATCGTAACACTCACCTACCAATAGGTCTTTTTGGCGGGAAAAAATCAATACCCGAGAGGCAGTACAAAATGCCATTGAAGAAAAAGAAAGAAAGAAAAAGATGATTACTTCGTGATTAGCAAAGTGACACAAGCTTGGTACATATAACATTTACTCTTTGAGACGAGCAAGTAGCTCGCCTGACGGTAAGCGCCACGACCACGCCGACCAACATAAACAGAAGGACTTTGAATTACAAAGCACTGCATGGTAATTGGTACTGGACAGAGCTCGTCATTCCGAGACATAAGATATTGTGTCTCATAATTCACAGTAATTTCTCTGGGTTAAATATTCTTCAACAAAACCACTACTGCTGGGCGGCAGAAATAGACAAAGTGCTGGTACCAACCAAGACAACCTCTCGCATTTGAGGGACCTACCACCTTGTAGACATTACATTACACTAAATTATACTTAATTCTGATTTTAACGAACGTTGCTAATTAAATTTGATTTTGAGCGGTATTACCACGCTGTAGACCGTCCTGTCTACAGCACGAATGGATCGTTTCGACCGTCGTTACCACTATCGCATAGAAAACCGACATAAAGCGGCTTGCTGCTACGTTTCATACGATGAGTGAGATATCCGAAGGCCCCAATCCCCGACCCCTTCCTAATCATAGTATTATTTTATTCTTGTTACAACGACAATTAAATATTAGCTCTTTAAAACGTCGCAGTTTGACGTTGCTGGCTGCAACAAAAGGTTCAATGAATGACTCGATGTTTATCTAATAAACTTAACTTAGTAGGTACCTACAGGCTACGACGCGGTGGTGTACGTCCAAGCTTTCACGTCATCCTGGTGACGGACTAAGTCCATTGGGGCCCAGGGCGGCATCAAATCTAATGGGGGTCCGGGGCGGCAAATCTATTTGAGGCCCCCGGTGAACCTGTTTTGCACATAGGCTTGACATTGTATGAGACTTGAGATTTGGGAGCCCCCTAAGTCCGGGGGCCTGGGTGTCCACACCCCCGCCACCCTTATTCCGCTACTGCGTCATCCAAAAGGGAGTATGTACGATGTTTAACTAAAATAAATCTCGACGCAAGTGGGCACACATTTCCAAACCTAGATTAATTGTGTAAACAAATAAAAATAGGTTTATTTTATTTTCAAAATTAGTCTTGGGATATCAACGCACGCAATATTTACCGTGGTGCGTTCGCGTCGCGTCGCTGACAGGCGCATCATTGTATTGGCAGTGAAGCGGCTAAAGCGCTGTTTAATACGAAGCGGGAATTTTTCAATCAAATGTTTAATTTATAGATATTTAGTTTTTTATTAATATTATCGTAGTAAAAGGATAATAATATGCATTTCTTAAGTCATTGTATTGTTAAAATTTTCAAATAATTTAGACAAAAGTCTTTTGTTATTCTATTGGTGGAAATTCGCTTAAAGTAATTCTCCGAAAATTTATTAGTGTTATTTGGATTACTTATGATTTTTTTTATTAGTGTGATTTATACACATAACCGTCCTCACATGCCTTATGAGAGATGATACTTGCGAAATATTATTCCTGTATCGATACCTATTGTCAATACTTCATTAAAAATTGAATTAAAATATTTTTAATCCTTCATTGTCATATTGTATTCAGACTAGTACCTAGCTTTCATGCAACCTAGTTCAGGACGAATATATATCTATTCATAGAATAAAAATTAATAAGACCCGCTGTATAAAACATAAATAACTTGCTTGAAGCGCTTTAGCGTTGGTATACTCGACCGCGCCACCTGTCCGCCGTCTGTGTCGACAAAACAGTCTGGGCTCGCTACCAACCGCATCGCTAAAGCGGCTCGTCCCCCCGCAGCGGCGCGCTCTCACCCCTCGCCGCCGCCCTGCGGCGCCCAGTGCCCAGTACGATCGAGCGACACAAGGCGTGCGTACTCGCGAGCCACACGTATATACAATGCGCCACGCTACGCGACTGTCATGAGTGCAACATACATTTTCCTCAAGTGATCAGTGAAATAATGTAAAAGATTGTGTTAAAAGCCAGCGGACCGCGCCGCGGAGTGAGATAAAGCGCCCGCGTCGACCCGCCGGCCGGCGGACGCCGCTTGAGACGCTCCAAAAAAAAACCGAACTGACTCGATGTGCTCGCGGACTGTTCAGTGTCAGTGTAGTGTTAATAGTTAAATGGATAAACAACGTGCGATGATCGTATGAGGAAGAAAGGCAACAGGAACATCGTAAGTGTGGAGAGCGTGCGCTCAGTGTTAATATATTGTGTTCGAGCAGAAATGCGGGGTCGGCCGCCCCAGCGCGCGATGCTTATACACAGCCAGTGGGGAGGCCGCTGAACGAACTCGGAGGTACGGACTCGGAGGAGCACGGCTCGTATACAGCTTGTCGTGGGTCGGGGCCGAGGGCCGAGGGACGACAGACCGCCGCGGCCGACACTCGTCCCCCGCGTTTTGGAGGGACTGTTTAGGTGTCTGTGTTAGGTTATGTACGCGGCGGCGGGTTGCAGGCGAGCTTTGCGTTTTTTTTTCTCACTCATAACAAACAGGTTTTAACATCTCACTCGGCTACTTATACCTACGATTAGTTCGCCCGGTGGAGTGTGTTAACGTAAATACAAATGTTATTCATCTTAATATCGTACTGCGTTAACGTTTTATTAGTACGAGAATTCAAAATTGTAGGTAGAAATATTCACTCATGCCACGACGTTTATAAATAGTTATACAAAAAGTCGACTTTTTGCAATGAATCAAGCTTTAAAATAAGTCACTAAAATGGTGCATAAGTAAATGTGAACCATTTTGGAATGTTTTGGAGTGCTACGGGGGACGACTTCGATAAAAAAAACATATGTGTTTTGGTGCTGTGTCGTTTACAAAAAACACTGTTTATATAAATTTTAATATTTATTATATACTGTCCCACTGCTGGGCTCGGGTCTCTTCTAACGAGAGCTGTTAGGGCTTATTCCTCCACACTGGTCTAATGCGGGTTGTTAGGGTTCTCATCACAGACTTTAGTATACTACTAGACGGGCTGTTTAGAAGTAAAATTGCGTCACATAACGCGGGAGTTTGACAGCTCACAGACAGGGAGCGCGAGAAGGGTTCTAGTTGAGAGTAAGCGAGATAATAATATTGAGTTACGGTCAATTGACCGTAACTTTATGGCGCAATTCCTATGTACCGCACAGCTTGTCTAGTAGTATACATTAAAGTATTTGCTTCTCATACATTCGTTTTTTTATGGAGAGTTCTCAGGTATGCAGATTCCTCAAGATGTTTTACTGCACAGTTAAAAAGCGAGCAATAATAATATTAACAATGACTACGCCATAATGTATCTCCGTAAATTATAGATACATACCGCCTTTAATCCCCGAAGGGGTAGGCAGAGGTGTAACCAGTACACTCACATTTCGCCGAGCGTATCTCCGTCCCACGATGTGATAGCGGGCGAGCCTATCGCCATACCGGAAAATGATAAAAAAAATGAACCTGCGACCAGTCGATAGTCCTTTCCACTTCTGCTATCGCTATTGCCGCTTATAATAATAATAAACCAATAAAAAAGGGTCAAGTTTGTTACAAAGTACAAACTAGTTTCGTTGGGGACGAATCGTACTAAATATCTTTACAAAATATGTTATTTATGAGCTCTTGTATCTCCGAAGGGGTAGGCAGAGGTGTACCGAATGCGATTAATGAGCGCCGAACACCACATATAACATTTCGACAGCCTCCGTGGCGCGCAGCGAGCGAGTAGCCGGTTGGCCGAGAGGCCGCGGGTTCGATTCCCGCACTGAGAAAAAGAAATGTTCTTTTCAGGTCTAGGTGTTATGGGACCGTAAAATCCTCGTAGTTCCTGATATATACGATACAGGTTTGTCTAGTGTGGGGTATAGACTATATGTGTGACTGTTGGGTGTATTTATTTATATCAAGGAATTTGTTTCCAATCCAAGGCCACTCACGTCTGTTTTTATTCGAAAATCATATGCACACAATTGCCCGCACTGGAGATCAAACCCGCGACCTCACCAGTTTCACTGCCACTAGACCAATGATGCTAGATAATGATAGTTACTTCTTCCACTTGCGCTTGTGGATCACACAAACACTCTGTAACTATTTGTACTATTTGTGAACCGAACCCGCGACCATTCACTTTGCAGCCGACCACTCGCCCACTTCGCCACGAAGGCGGTCTAATGGCCCTTCTCTATATTCTATCTATCGCAAGATTTGCTTACTATAGGATGTGTTTTGACAGATTTCCATATAAAATGTGTCAACATTTTACTGCCAGTAAGCAAATCTGCCGATAGACTGAATATTGGGAATGGCCATAAGGCGATAGTACCTGAACATTTTAAAACATTTAAGTACGTATTAAATGCCCGCATAGAAGAACGAACCCGCGACCTCACAAGTTTCACTGCCACTAGACCAATGAGGTGATAGGTACTGAGCATTTTTTTTTTATTGGATAGACCGGCAAACGAGCAGTGGGTCACCTGATGGTAAGTGATCACCACTGCCCATGTACGCTCACAATACCAAAAGAATTATGGGCGCGTAAGGAATAATTAAGGGATTGGGAAGAGGAGGGGGATTTGGGCCTCCGAATATCTCACTCATCGTACGAAACGCAGCAGCCAGCTGCTACTTTACGCCAGTTTTCTGTGAGATAGTGGTAACGACCCGGACGAGCCGGCCCATTCATGCTGTAGACAAAAGTGTCTACAGCGTGGCTCTACCACTCATACCTGGCTTCATTTTCTGTCACACAATTCGTGTTGTGACAATTAAAATTAGGCGCACACGCAAACACCTAATATTCAATATAACAAGAAACCCCTATTAAGTTGTTCAGTTAGTCAAATAATTGTAGTTATTAGCTGGGTACAATCAGGCGCGGATCTAAGGGGGGCAATTGCCTCCCCCGAGCCAAATAAAATCGAAGCGAAATCCCCCCCGCATCGTGAATTTATATAAAATTGAAATTTACCCTCCCGCCTCAATTTTTATTTGCTTCACTGACAAGACGAGCCGGTCGCTCGCCTGATAGTAAGCGTCACGCCTGCCCATGAACAGAAGCAACGCCACACAGAACTCTGAATTACAAACACTGAATGACACTGGACCGCGCTCGTCATCCCGAGACATATTTTTTTTATTTTTTATTTTATTAGCTTGAATGACGAGACGAGTAGGGCGCTCGCGTGATGGTAAGCGTCACGCCTGCCCATAAACAAAAGCAACGCCACACAGAACTAAATTACAAAGCACTGAATGGCACTGGACCGCGCTCGTCATCCCAAGACATGTGATGTTAAGTCTCATAATGCCCAGTAATTTCACTGGCTTCAACGTCCTTCAAACCAAAACACAACAGTGCTTACATACTGCTGTTTCGCGGCAGAAAGAGACAAAGCGATGGTACCTACCTAGACGGCCTAAGCTCGCTTTCTATCACATCCTGGGACGGAAATAAGCTCGGCGAATGTGGGTGTACTAATTACACCTCTGCCTACCCATTCGGGGATTACAAGCATGAGTGCTTGCTTGTGTGAACTAACGTACTTTATGATCAGTGGGCAGTGCGTAATGGCGCTTATCAACTAAAACAAACTTCTGTACATTTTGAACAAACATTAAGCTTGAAATAGCAGTTTAGGCGATCCATCAGGGTAATGGTCTCAATTTTTTTTTATACTAGCTCGGCAAAGTGTACACCCGATGGTAAGTGTAGCGCAATCCAAAAAACTGTCGGCCAACGACAGACGACGTGTCTATCGTAGGTCGGCAAAATTATGCCGGCCTGCCTAATTGCTTCTTCACACTCCGTTTAAAGCTCCTCATATTATAGGAAGGAGGGAACACGTGTGCCGGCAAACTATTCCACAGCTTGATGGTCCGGCAGAAGTAAGATTTTGCGAACTTTTTAGTTCAATATAATTTTCCATTAATGATTTCTTATGTTTCCGCGAATATTACACATATATACTAATTTATACGGATTTTATCGCGGTTTAATAATAATAATGATAAGATTAAACCGCGATAAAATTCGTATATATTAGTACATACTTACGCACTCATGCCTGTACTCCCCAAAGGGGTAGGCGGAGGTGCAAATAGTACGCCCACATTTTGCCGAGTTTATACCCATGATGTGATATGGGGCGAGTGTATCGCCAATCGCCATCGGGCACAATTCCAGACTCCGAGCTGATATTAAGCATTTCATGTAAGAAAAGCCTAAAATCACTCACCCGGGGATCGAACCCGAGACCTCAGCATACGTATTACAACTGCGCCATCACTGATTTACCTTATTTTACAATATCTTTTTTTTTATTTGCTTAAATGGCGAGACGAGCAGGTCGCTCGCCTGATGTTAAACGTCACGCCTGCCCATAAACGTAGAAGCAACGTCACACAGAACTCTTAGATTACAGAGCACTGCATAGCACTGAACTGCGCTCGTCACCCCGAGACATAAGGTGTTAAGTCTCGTAATGTCTAGTAATTTTACTGGCTTCAATTTCCTTTAAACCGAAACACAACAATGCTTACGCACTGCTGCTTGGCGGCAGAAATAGACAAAGCTGTGGTACCTACCCAGACGGCCTCTCGATAATTAAGGGATTGGGGAAGGGAGGGGCTCCGGATATCTCACTCACCGTACGAAACGCAGCAGCAAGCTGCTACTTTACGCAGGTTTTCTGTGAGACAGTGGTAACGACCCGGACGAGTCGGCCCATTCATGCTGTAGACAAGTGTCTACAGCGTGGCTCTACCACTCGTAAACTCTATTATCAATCAAATCAACATCAACCAATCGTTATTTTATTATATAAGCAAATTATATTATTGATATCGATCGACACAATCCGTTGTGTATTTATTTGGGCTGGTGATACCGTAGTGGTCGAAACTCGACCATTTTTTAATTTATTTTGATACAATAATATCAGCTACGAGATTTGACATTCAGACATTGTCAATCTGAGTGTAAACAATGATTGTTGCATTTTATCTTTATATATAATAAATAAAATAAATAAATAATTCACCCAACAGTCACACACATAGTCCTGACCCCACACTAGGTAAACCTGTGTCGTGGGTATCAGGAACTACGAGGGACTTGCGGTCCCACAACACCCAGACCCAAGACCAATATTTGTGGTTTACACAAACATTTGTCTCGGTGTGGGAATCGAACCCACGGCCTCTCGCTTCGCAACCGACTACTCGCCCGCTGCGCCACGGAGCTGTCCATATATAATTCTACTGTATGTGTGTATGTGACTGAACTCCTCCTAAACGGCTGGACCGATTTGAATGAATTTTTGTATGCGTTTGGGTGGCGCCCTGGATGGTTTAGATTCACAATTGGACCCGGTAGGTGGAGCTGCTGTAGTTGCGGGAGAAACCGCGCGGGACAGCTAGTTTAATTATATATTTTATTCGTACTGATTACTTTTAATTTTATGAGTTGTAGAGACACGCTGTTGACACTTTTGTTTACAGCGTGTATGGTCCGGCTCGTCCGGGTTTATACCACTGTCTCACAGAAACCGGCGTAAAGTAGTAACTGGCTGCTGCGTTTCGCACGGTGAGCGAGATATCTGGAGACCCAAACCAACTCCCCTTCCCAATTCTCTAATTATCCCTTTCCTTTAAGGTCGGTAACGCACCCATGATTATTTTGGTTTTGTGGGCGTACATGGGCGGTGGAGATCACTTACCATCAGGTGACCCACTTGCTCGTTAGCTCGCCTATGCGATAAAAAAACTACTGAACAATAGTAGCTGACAGTAAAATATATTATACCTACTGTCACCGTGTCTTTTCCTACCTAGACTCTGTCAAAATCATTGAACCCCGATGGAGCCAGAATATAAAATTGGATTGATGTACATTTTTTATTACCTTGAATGACGAGACGAGCAAGTCGCTCGTACAGATATTATATATATAAAATAACATTCAGCACGCCTCCTCCACATACAATTTTAACTACATATGTCAAATCTCACATTACACCGTGCGCGCTTATATAAAGGGATCCAAAGTTTTCTCTTCACGTGTTAATGTATAGATACAATTTTGCGATAAACAAAATTATAAAACCAAATATTTGTAAACAAAAGTAGGTCAAAGAGGAGCAAGCGCCAATTAAGGAAATTAATAAATGAAACATCATCCTCATTCTCCTGAGCTGCATTAACTGAATGAGTACCACGTGTCTCATGATCCTGAATTCAAATTTAATATTTTAATAGCTTTTGTTCGCAGCTCCACCCGCGTAAATGTCTTTTATGTATTACACTAGCTTTTGTCCGCAGCTCCGGCCGCGTGAATAACCTTTTCCGGGATAAAAATAACTATGTTCTAACCCAGGTCATGGTCTACCTGTGTGCCAAATTTCATACGAAACCGTTCAGCCGTTAAGGCGTTTAACAAACATCCAAACTTTCAAAGTTATAATCATCGAAATAAGATGACAAGAAACGTCACTCAAGCAAAAAATGACCCCACCAAAACTCTGTGCAAGGGCTATAAAAGTCTGTTCATAATAATCTCTAGTCGTCACTCGATACGTCAAATTTTTTGCAGGTGCAGAACGTCGTATCTCGATCTAGAAATTTAATATTTAGGCATTAACTTTTAAGAAATAAAGTTGATTTTGAACGTTCATTAATTTTTGTTGCGTGTATGCGTATTACGTGTGATTTTACCTTTGCATGTGTAAGTAAGTGGAGCCGTATTTTTGGCAGATTCATATGAGAGTTATCGTTCTAGTTATCTTATTTCGATGTTAATAATAGTAGACGGATAGGATAGTAGGAGTACTGCCCTGTTCCCATAGGTCATAGCGAGATATACATATATATAAAACATCCGGAATAAATTGTCTAGATGATAGTGAAAACCGCATCAAAATCCGTTGCGTGGTTTAGGTGGAGTTAGCGGATAAACATACAGACGCGGAAAGCTACTTTATTTTATACTATGTAAAGAGTAACATAGTTATCGCTTCATGTCCTGGTTACGAAGTCGTCTGCGTGTCCTTCCCTTATTTTATTGGTCAGAATGATGAAATAAGCAGGTCGTCCGCCTGATAGTAAGCGCCACACCTAGCGTCTGCCCATAAACAGAAGCAACGCCACACAGAACCTTGAATAACAAAGCGCTGCATGGTATTGGAGTACGTTCGTTATCCCGAGACATATGATAGTAAGTCTCATAATGGCTAGGAACTTCACTAGCTTCTTCTGTCCTCCAAATCGAAACACAACAGTGCTTACACATTCCTGCTTGTAGAAATAGACAAAGAGTACCAACCCAGATGGCTTCTCGCATACGAAGAGCCCACTACCTACTTTAGATTACTAGATTTTCCGAACCATAATAGGTAACCGACTCAAATTTTCGCAGCATATGTGTAATTTATGTGGATATAGGTTTTTTATACGGAATCATCAGCGCGCGAGTCCGACTCGCACTGGACCTTTATTATTTTCCCATACATTTTCGACAGCCTCTGTGGCGTAGTGGGCGAGTAGCCGATTGTGAAACGTGAGGTCGCGTGTTTAATGCCGAGAAAAATATTTGTCTGATACACAAATCTGTATCTGTTTCGAGGTGTTGTGAGACCGAAAGTCTCTCGTAGTTGATACCTACGACACTAGATAATCGTATCTTACTGTGGGGTCAGGACTATGTGTGTGACTCTTGGGTGTTATTTATTTATTTCAAAATAAAATATCTTTGGTGCCTAATACGGCGTATTTTTTTATGGTATAGGCCGGCAAACGAGCAAGTGGGTCACCTGATGGTAAGTGATCTCCACCGCCCATGTACGCCCACAATACCAAAAGAATCATGGGTGCATTGCCGACCTTAAAGGAAAGGGATAATTAAGGGATTGCGAAGGGGAGGGGCTTTGGGCGTCCGGATATCTCACTCACCGTACGAAAGGCAGCAGTAAGCTGCTACTTTACGCCGGTTTTCTGTGATTATTCTGGCGCGGGCTGGTATCTAGCGTTTATTTTGAATGTTGGTAGTTTTTTGTTGTAATTTTGAGCCGGCGCGGGGCGTTGTGGCGCGGCGGCGCGGCGGCGGTCTCGCTGACCGCGCGACTGTACTGTTAGCCGCAACAAGTGAGAGGTCGTCGCCCTGTGGGAACCTCCCATCACTCACTGATGCCACTTCAATTTGATAGAACCTATAACCGGATTCCTGGTAACAGGCCACAGGGGCCTTGTTCCCTATAAAATATAATCACTTAACGTGACCGCGTTACGTCAACTTCGTGAAAACAGCACCGAATGACATTCTTAAGGCCCAAGAACAAAACAAGTAAACTTACGCCCGGAATGCTGAATTACTACTCAACTGTCTGGAACTTAAAATGGAAAAACAAAGGATAAGCGATGAAAATTATGTTGTTGGTAGTACTAAGAAAGTAGGATAATATCAAGATTCATTTGAGATTTGTCAGTGGACCCAAATGCTTATCCGCTACTGGTAGGGACGTGTTGCACCGGATTATGACAGAGTGACGACTGGACTATCTTTACCAACTATGCAGTAGGGATGGTTATGAGCTTTGTTTGAAGAAAATGTGTTCTGCCATTTATAAATTACATGATGAAATGCATGACTGTCTCGGTGGCGCAGTTGTAATGCGTACGTACGCGGTACTACTGCTGTGCTGAAGTCTCGAGTTCGATCCCCAGGTCGGGTAAAAGTGATATTGGGTTTATCTATTTCGATATGCCCAGTATCAGCCTGAAATCTGGAATTGTGCCTGGTATGGCGATATGATCGGCCCCCTATGATACGCTCGGCAAAATGTGGGTGTACTAGTTACACCTCTGCCTATCCCTTTAGGGATTACAGACGTGAGTGCGTATGTATGGATATTGTAGTGAATGGTAATTGAAGGGACCGCCACTATCAAGTATGGTAGACTTCATGAAATCTCAATCGTAATGACGGTTAGGGGGGGGGGGGGGAGGCGGGGGGGGTGTTTTAATTGGTCAAAAACCGGGCCGGGTGCGAGACAGACTTCGACGGGGCACCCTTTAGTTTTTACATTTTTAATTTTTTTGGGATATCCGCCATTATTCCATTTCATTTGAGTGTTATAGTGCGCCGGCTCGACCGGTCGTTACTACTGTCTCAAAGAAAACAGACGTGACTTGCTACGTTTCGTACGGTGGGTGAGACATCCGGAGGCCGAAATCCTCCTCCCCTTCACCTAAGTATCTTTAATTTCGGCAACGTGCCCATGATACTTTTGGTATTGTGGGCGTACTTGGGCGGTGGAGATCACTTACCATCAGGTGATGCATTTTCATTTATGCTATAAAAAATATAACACATTATGAACACTTTAGGCGGCTACCTACTACGGCTCGAAAGATCTCTCTTTAAAAGTAAAACAGACAGACAAACAGATATGATTACGATTATATACGATACTATTGTAGGTATGCGTTGTTTGGACATCTACCTTCTGTGAGTATATATTCTAAAGGCCGTTCCCAATATTCTGTCTATCGACAGATTTCCTTACTGACAGTACAATTTTGACACATTTTTTATGGAAGATCTGTCAAAACACCATTGATAGTAAGCAAATCTATTTTTATATAAAATACTAGCCTTTGCTCGCGGCTGCGCCCGCGTGAACGGCTTTTTCCGGGATAAAATGTAGCTTTCAACGGCAAAATAATTCTTGAAATCGGTCCAGTAGTTTTTAAGTTTATACGTTACATATATAAAAAATACATATCTTTCCTATTTATAATATTAGTGTAGAAGTATAGATAGGAAACGGCCATTAGTCTACAATATATGATTATAGTCTAGTACAGAAATGGTGAATGGATTTTGACCTGTGCGTAACATTTGTACTCTGGCAACATTCCAGCGGTTTTTGAGAATCTCGCCATACGTCGGCCGACTAATGTATGTGTCAAATTATATGTCAAACAAACGCAGCGATCGGTGATACGCTCAAATCTGATCAAATAAATATTTCTAAATTCTGCCAATAATTTAATTTATTTCATAGCGAGATATAGACAGCTGGAAATTCCTGGATACTTGGCGAACTTCACTGCTCGGTGATATCATGCCACTGTTACAAGAGTTACAGTGGCGGGTTTGAATTTTGAAGGACAAGGATGATCTGCTCAAATGGTAATCTTCACGGATAGTTATTCCCTATTTGATAGCCGTTATCAGCTATGTTGTTTGAACAAGATTAAACGACAGATTTTCTATCGGAATATCAATGCAAGAAAAACAAATGATACCCTCTATATATTAAAATCTGATTGTTTTTTTTTTAAATAAGAATTATATTACGAAATATCACCTTCCGACACCAAGCAATTATGAAATTGAAAGAGTTAACTGGCCGGCACAGTTTTATGTGTAAATAAACAATATGTTAAAAGATATTGTACGCGTTCCATTCCGGGAACTGTGGACGAAATTCGCGGAATGAAAGTAGTTGCACCATCAATGAAATGCAGTAATTAAAGTGTTCGATAATGCTTTCATTTCTTTTAACAGCTGTGCGGTGTTATGGTATCCTGGTACGTTAGGTCTGTTATTCTTTAATGCATATTTGAAGTTTTAATGACTCACAAGGTTAAATTGGGTTATAATAATGATAAATTGGTTTTGATGGAGTAGTAGTGACTACATTAGTATATATTTCAAGTCTTCTCAGAACGATGAGACACCGTTGTGGCCGATTTTAAAGACTTACCGCAGTTTTAGTGTGAACACTTTCCAGTACCATGCTTCGTAGATGATGATGTTTCGCCGGGTCTTCTCAGGTTGGGTCGTTTTGGATCCGGTGGTAGTTTTAAACCACGTGCCGTTTCGGTAATGCCTATGGTCCATATCGACCTTTAAAACAGAGAATAAATAACAATAATAGTAATACTTAACAGTCCTGGACTAATATAAAAATATTGTAAACTTTATAGTTGCCCAGTGTATTTTGACGATGCTATGTATGTTATGTATATATTAGCTGATATGATTTCTGTACTTACATAAGTTTCTTTATTTTGTACTGACTTATCATAAGCGCTATTTTAATTGCCTACATGATGAATAAAACTATTTCATTTCATTTTCTCCAAGCGGATCGAACAACCTAGGTGAAACAATACCCCTGGTCAAAAACACCTAATCCACAAATTCACACCACATTAAATATAACAAACACAACTTTAAACTAGTTTAGGAAATAATTAAAATAAGTGATGAGTTGTCAGAATTCCCGCCGAAACTCCTAGAACTATGTCTTGTAACGGATAGTATAATAATTATAACACATCGAAATATAGATAGCAAGAAACGTAACTCAAGCAAAAATATGATAGCAAGAAACGTAACTCAAGCAAAAATATGACCCCACCAAAACTGTGCAAGGGAGCGGGGCTATTAAAGTCAAAATCAATCTTATTTCATAAAAGTTAATGTACATACATACGCACTCACGCCTGTAATCCCCGAAGAGGTATGCAGAGGTGTAACCAGTCCACGCACATATCGCCGAACGTATCTTCGTCCCTTATGGGATAGGGGACGAGCCTATCGCCGTACCGAGCACAAATTAGAGACTCCGGGCTGATACTGAGCATTTCGTCATAGAAAAACTCAATACCACTTTTACCCGACCCGGGGATCGAACCCGAGACCTCAGTCGTAACGCGTACTCATTACGACTGCCCCACCGAGGTAGTCTCTACTGATAGTTACGCTACGAGTATATGCAGCGCCTTGCATTCTGTTTAAAATAATGCCTCACACCTGTGTCCAGTGGCCCATGTACGGTAACGTGACTCATTTTTACCTGAATACGAGTTTTACAACACGAGACGCTATAAAGACGTTTTTAACTAAGGGCCGGAATCCCTTCGAGTGGGACTGTTTTAAACAATAATAATCATACTAATATTATAAATCTGAATGTAAGTTTGTTTGTTACGCTTTCACGCGAAAACTACTTAACCGATCACCATGAAACTTTGTACACATATTCTTGGAGGTATAAGAAGTACATAGGATATTATTTATGAAGTTACGCTTTCACGTCTAAATTACTGAATCGATTTTGATTAATTTTGATGTAGATAGATGGGACCTTTGGAGACGGTTATAAGCTATGTTTTATTTCGGTAAAGTCTATTAGCTAGTATTGAAATAAAACTAGTTTATAAGGATTTTATCGCGGTTTAATTTTAATTTTAGTCCCGACGTTTCGAAAGCTTTTCAGCCTTCGTGGTCACGGGAGAGACTGAGGTGTAGGTCGTCTCGACAATATAATGTTACATTACCTACGTAATAATAATATATAAACGAGCAGGAAAATATTATGTACTCCCGAGCCCACAGTGTTACTAAATACGTATGAAGGAAACTACAGCATCATAATGGACTGGCCTGATAGTTTTATGAATTACTTAGGATTTGTTTCAATTTCAAAATAAAATAATACAAGATACAGCCTCGGTGGCGTAGTTGTATTGCGTACGGAGTACGACTGCCATGCTGAGGTCTCGGGTTCAACCCACGGTCGAGATTTGGGTTTTTCTGTCATGAAATGCTTAGTGTCAGCTTAGAGTCTGGAATTTTGCCCGGTATAGCGGTGGGCTCGCCCCCAATCACATCATGGGACGGAAATATGCTCGGCGAAACGTGGGTTACACCTCTGCCTACCTCATAGGGGATTATAGGTGTAATTCCATATGTGACTAATGTTACTGTCAGCCTAAATGGTGTAGCGGTTGAGTAGCCGGTTGTGAAACTTGAGGCTGCGGGATAGATTCCGGCACCGAGGCAAATGTTTGTGTGATCTACAAATCATTTGTTGCTGGTCTGGATGGACCACAGATCCTTCTAGTTCGTGATACCCACGATACACGTTAACCTAGTGTGGGTTCAGGACTGTTGGGTGTATTTATTTATTTTTTCAATTTCTACGGTCCCTTAGAGATGTTTTAAGCTGGTAAGTTGGGTTTGAAATTATCAAGATAAATGTGTCTAAATCATGATAATGACAACATAAGCTCACGCCTTTATCCTAGAAAGGGTAGGCAGAGAGCAACTAGTGCACCCACATTTCGTCGACCTTATTTCCATCCCATGAAGTGGGGGGCTTATCGCCATACCATATACAAATTCCAATCCCGGGCTACTCATGTGTGATATTTCGAATCTAAAACTCACACACAAATAGTGATTGCGCGATCTGAGAATTGAACCCAGGACGTCACGGTTCTCAGCCTTTGTGCGCTATCACTGTCACCAATATGGCGATAATTATCCGATAATATCGAAGCAAATTGATTAATGATAAAACACAAGTAACAATCAACGTAATTAGTTATGTACTCGTATTTAGATACAATTTCACGCTTATAAAATAAAACAAAACATTTGTTAACAAAAGTAGGTCAAAATCAACCGAGCAAGTGTCAATTAAGGAAATTAATAAATGAAACATCATCCTCATTCTCCTGAGCTGCATTAACTGAATGGGGAATATGTATATTCATAACTAGCTTTTACTCACGGCTCTGCCCGTGTGTACGGCCTTTTTAACCGACTTCAAAAAAGGAGGAGGTCCTCAATTCGGCGCGTTTTATTTTTGCCTTTTTTATGTATGTACAATGATTTCTCCGCCTATTGTGGACCGATTTTGTTGGAAAAAATTTCACTCGTTAGAGTTTAGCAGCGATGTGGTCCAATATAAATTTGGTTTAGATCTGATGACGGAGTACGGAGTAAAAAAATAAAACTCCTCAACGGACAACAGTACACTCGTCGCGATTGTGTTATTGTATTGGAATTTACATGCTATTGCTGTAACTACCACCAAAAATTTAAAAATAAAATAACGTTTAACAAAAATTAGAAACCGGCTTCAAAGAGACCTATATAGAATTTGGTATTTTTGACTTTTAAGTGTTTTTATTTTGAAGTCGGTTACGAAGATTTGTAAAACGTTATTTTCCGGGATAAAAAGTAGCCATGTCTTATCCAGGTCATGGTCTACCTGTGTGCCAAATTTCATCCAAAACAGTGATTGACTAACAAACATCTAAATTCATAAACACACAAACATCCAAACTTTCACATTTATATTAGTAGTAGGAACATAGTAAATATTATTGATTATAATAATTAGATGCAGGTTTTGCTATAACCTGCTTCTAATTCAATGCAATTTATTTATTTATTTTTTTATTTATTTATTTATTTTAGGATTACCAGAAGACGATACACTACACTAATATAAAAACATACGCAAACAAACAAAAAATATAGTGTTCTCCCATAAACAGGCAACCACAACTTACAATGGGTAACTAGCGCCATAAGAGTAGCAGTTATTAAATAACTTTAAATTAAGTTAAATTAAAATAAATTGGTAATTAAACATGCGTAAGCCTTAATTTAATGTTTTTAGTAGGTACTTAACATGAGATCATCAATAGTTGAGTTGTTGAAACAACAACAAACAACAACAAAAATAAAACAAAAACAAAACATTATGCATAAGTTAAAACAGAAAGTACTTGCGTTATATAAGAAGTTACAACAAGTGAGGCTTTATTTTCTTTTTAAATGAGTATAGTTGGTCGTGAAAAATATCAAGATCCATGGAATCAAAATATATTGCCGGTATTTTTTTTTATTATTTATTTCCACCGAAAATAATACATTCCTACATACGCACTCACGCCTCTAATCCGCGAAGGGATTGGTATAGTGTATATCCGTCCCATGATGTGATAGGGGGCGAGCATATCGCCATACCGGGCACAATTCCAGACTCAGGGCTGATACTGCGCATTTCATAATAGATAAACCCAATATCACTTTTATCCGACCCAGGGATCGAACCCGAGACCTCAGCGTTAGCTTCAATCGTAATGCGTACGCACCGAGGCATAGGCGCTAATACATTCAAACTTTGATAAAATTAAGTATATCAAGAAAACTGACGTAAAGTAGCAGCTTGGTGGTGCGTTTCGTACGGTGAGTGAGATATCCGAATTCCGAAGGCCCAAACCCCCTCCCCTTCCCAATCCCTTAATTATCCCTTTCCTTTAAGGTCGGCAACGCACCCATGATTCTTTTGGTATTGTGGCGTACATGGGCGCTGGGGATCACTTAACATGAGGTGACCCACTTGCTCGTTTGCCGGCCTATGCCATAAAAAAATATCAGTGGGGGACTGGAGTTTAAACTAGGGAAACTCACTCATCAAAATCTATTGGACACTTCCCGTTGATTTACAATCTTCTTTCGCACGCAGTGAGCTCTTGTGGCATAAATTAAGGAAAAAATCCAAAATTCATTAATTTAAAACACAATAAAAAAATATTCCAAAAAACTGCATAATTTGAGTTTATGTCTAAAACTCGTACATATAAATATAGGTACAATTTGCAATTATTTTTGAATCATGCATGGAGGCCTCAGGGCGCGCCGCGAGGCGTACTAACACTCGATCGATTTTTTATCAATGTATGACCACGCATATCTTTTTTTTATAGCCTAGGCCGGCAAACGAGCAAGTGGGTCACCTGATGGTAAGTGATCTCCAGCGCCTATGTACGCCCACAATTCATGTATAGATACAGCGCCCGCCGCCTAGCGGATTGCATTGAAAACGTAACTTCATACTTAATTCTTGTATGCGATTTACATGACAGGCATCGAAAAACTCTCAGTAGGTACACATGTAAAATCGCATCTCAAGTCATAAGAACGCATAAGCAAAACCACATCGCGACGTAACTGTAACCCAACGCCATCTGTCGAGCAAAAACAAATACACGACGTGCATTGTGCTTCACAGAAACATACCGAATTGTACAGCGGGCCAAACAGATGCACCTGCCTTTGTGAAAGTTCACGGCCCGAGAATAGCACGCGAGATTACTTGGCACGCGACGGCGCGGCCGCGGCGACGTCCTCGCGGTTGTGACGCCCTGGTACTTCGGCACCGATTGTTTTGTTATTTTCATGACGGAATTTTCGTTGCCTTTTTTTAAATGGTTCCAAATATAACGAACTCTTATAAAAAATGTACATACATAGTCCTTGGAAAAGGTAAGATTCCGGCCATCCATCCATTTATGATACCGACTATATACGAGTAACGTAATAATAAAATGCATAGTCAGAATATAGTCAGTGTGACCAAATCTTGTTGTGGACATACGCGCTCACGCCGCGCCTGTAATCCCCGAAGAGGCAGTTAGTAACCAGTACACCCACATTTCGCCGAGCGTATCTCCGTCCCTTATGTGATAGGGGGCGAGCCTATCGCCATACCGGGCACAAATTCCAGACTCCGGGCTGATACTGAGCATTTCGTAATAGAAAAACCCAATATCACTTTCCCGACCCGGGGATCGAACCCGAGACCTCAGCACAGCAGTCGTAACGCGTACGCATTACAACTGTGCCATTGAGGCAGTCTTTTTGTGGAATTAGTGTAAATTACGTTAACTGTCACCTCTGTCTGGCGATATACCGGGTTAATGCTAGGGTCCGCTTTACCATCATGATGCGGCCGTCTGACCCCCAAAACCCTCAACGGGAACTAGTTTTGCCATTGATTGATCTGCAAACAGCAGAAATGTACCACGTGCAGATGAGGTTGGCTTTGTACCTAAGATGTTGGTCCACTTTCACCAAGCTTCAGATAGAACTTTTGGTTGCACTCCCGTAACAATTCTGTATACAATTTGACGTAGTTCTTGCAGTTGTTATAAATACGACTTCAACAAAACTAAACATTTTTAATACGAATTGACAAATTGCAACATTTGATTAACTTATCATAGGGGTCAATTATTTAGGCCACGCCTTTTTTGTCAGTAATAAGATCTATTTTCAATAATATGATCGTAGGTGGCACGGTTTTTAACCGCCTCAAAAACATAGGTTCTCTCAATTCGTCTGTAGTATACGTTTTCTTTATGTTTATATTTAGAGTGGTAGAGCCACGCTGTAGACAATCCCTTAATCATCCCTTTCTTTTAAGGTCAGCAACGCGCCCATGATTCTTTTGGTATTGTGGGCGTACATGGGCGGTGGAGATCACTTATCATCACGTTACCCACCGGTTCGTTTGCCTGCCTATGTTATAAAAAAAATGCTTAACTTCGCCAATTCCGATTTTGATAAATGCGTTTTGTATTCGATAGGGTTTATTGCGGTGGTCATCATCATCATTGTATTCCTATGTCCCCCGATTGGGGCAGAGGGCAGACACAGTGGTTCTCCATCGCGTTCTGTCGCTGGCTGCATGCTTCACTTCACTCCAGGTTAGACCAATTCCCTGCGCCTCCGATACAACTGAACGCCGCCAGGTGTTTTTCGGTCGTCCACGCTTACGCTTTCCCTGTGGGTTCCAATCCAGAGCTTGTCTGGGAATGTGGTCACGGTGTCTGCGCAAGGTGTGTCCGATCCAGTTCCACTTGCGGCGTCGTATCTGTAGTTCTATAGGGATCTCTCGGCACAGTCTCCACAGCTCAGCATTACTAATTGTGTCCGGCCAAAAAATCCTCAAGATCTGACGCAGGCAGCGGTTTATGAAGATCTGAAGCGATCGAGTCAGGTCTTTAGTATTTTTCCAAGTCTCACATCCGTACAGCAGCACTGGTTTTACGTTGGAATTGAAAATCTTTAGTTTCAGTCTGTTAGACAGGTGTTTGGACTGCCATACTGGACGGAGACAAGCGAAGGCGCCTTTTGCTTTGGTAATCCGGGAAGTTATATCCAAATCTGTGCCCCCAGATCCCGACACGATGCTCCCAAGGTATGTAAAGTGGGAGACTCTCTCCACTTCCTTCCATTGCGGTGGTAGTCTCATTTAAATTTGAAGAAATAATTCCACACCTAAGGGGGTGAAATCGGTTATGAAAGACTAAAATACCTTGATGCACCGAATTCTTTCACAAATAAAATTGTAAAATATTTTTTTTTCTAACAGTAATAAACAGAGTGTGTATGTATGTATCTAAGAAAGAGTCGTGGAAATGTGTAACAAAACGTGTGGCTTGCGTTGGCCAAGGCACAAGGCCAGCGAAGCGGAGGCACGTGTCGCGGGGCGCAAGGTACTGCCAGTTGCCACCATACGTAGCTTGATTCTTGTTCTTTGCTTGAGCAAGAACATACAGAAAATTTCCATCAGTAATACAGTAAAACCTCGTTAAGTCGAACCTCGATAAGTTGAAAACCTCCAAATCTCGAAAAAATAGTTTGTTCCCTTCCCTGAGATATCCCTACTACGCACCCACTTTTCCTCATACCAACATTTAAAGTCATAAAATGCGGGCACATTTCTGAACCAATTTTGATTGTGTTTTAATAAAAGGGTTTCTTTTGCGTATCATTTTCTGTTGCTTATAAAATCTAATATATAAAATTCTCGTGTCACAATGTTCGTTCCCATACGGTCTGAGAATCGGCCAACATCTATTTTTCATCCCACTAAATGTTCAAGGTGGTCTAGCCCAATTTTTTTTTTAAAGTTTTTTTGACAAAATTTTTTGATTTTATTTTTTTATGATACAGCATTAAAAAATACACACAACCCTAAATTTTCAACCCTCTAAGATGAACTCCTATTTTTTAATAGCGACATTAGTATTTTTGTCAAGCGCGTTTCTCACCGGGACTCGCTTGATGCGCCCACTAGGCTACTTTAATCCTGGAAATAGGCATTCACGCGGGCGGTGCCGCGGGCAACAGCTAGTAATGTATAAAATTCAATATAGGAAACTACCCTATTATCGAAAAAACTCATCGTACACGCTGCGTAGGGTCTACGTGCATCTTTGGGCGTATGCACAGGGCGCCATAGATTACACATTTTTTTTGATTTTCACAAGCAGCGATGAAGAAACCGGAAGAATGTAGATGTGCCGAAGTGATTGAAAGGTGTCCCAATGGGGGGGGGGGGGGTGATTTATGTGCATAAGTTTTCGACGTAAAACAATCATGACTTGTAGTTATTTCATTTAAAGTGTGATATTGTTGATATTGGAGTTTTCTATCACGAAATGTAGGTGTACTGGTTACACCTCTGCCTACCCCTTCGGGGATTACAGTCCCGAGTGCGTCTGTATGTAAGTTAATTTAAAATATTAAACGAACTCACTGAACGAAACGCATCTATAAGCGACTACTCTGAGCGGGGTGATACTTACCATTGTCACAGAAAATCGATGTCAACCCAACGACCATCAAAATCGGCTATATTTTCGCTAGTTATGTGTGTTCATGACAGCCACCGTGGCGCAGTGGGCGAGTAGCCAGCTGTGAAGCGAGAGGCCGTGGGTTCGAGACAAAATACACATACACCCAACAGTCACACACATAGTCCTGACCCCACCCTAGGTAAACCTGTATCGTGGGTATCAGGAACTACAAGGGACTTGCGGTCCCACAACACCCAGACCCGAAACAATTTTTTGTGGATCACATAAACATTTGTCTCAGTGCGGGAATCGAACCCACGGCCTCTCGCTTCGCAGTCGGCTACTCGCCCGCTGCGCCACGGAAGCTGTCATTTGTGTGATCCACAAAAATTTGTTTCGGGTCTGACTGTTTTCTCCCCAGAGGTGTTGACGTCAAACAGGCGGCCGGTTGTAAAAACTACAAGCTAGTTGTGCTAGCTCATAAGCAGTTGCAACACCACTTTCAATAGCAAAGTACTGGCACTTCACTGTGCTTCTTAACTCGACACATAAATATGTTATGTCTCGTAATGCCCACTAATTTCAAGCGTCAAATTCCTTCAAACTGAAACACAACAGTACTTATATTGCTGCTTGGCAACAGAAATAGATAAAGCGGTGGCACCTACCCCGTTCGAGCGATGCACCACTAAGTGTAAACTACCAGGCAAGCATGATCGTCAAGGATCTGCTCTAACTCTGGTCATGGGGTTCACAATGTAATGCTCGTCCAAACTATTTCTATAATGGTTACACAAGCATGTAACCACTCGTAATTCTTACGTCACGATGACGGTGTGTGCGCTGTCATAGCCGCAGCAGGAGCGGAAGCGGTTAAAAAAATAAAAATGATTTTACAGCTGTATACTTGAAATCTATAATGTATATAAGTAGATTTAAATAAGGTCTTTCTTGACGAATTATCGGATTTTGTTCCATCTCATAGATGGTGATAGTTTCAGTGGGTGAAGTAATCTCTCCACAAACGCTGAATCGCCTGATACATGATTCCAAGATAGACGAACGTGAAAACCTTGTTTTGCCTTGACGCCTACTCGAAGCGGTTACAAATGTAAGGTCTAATCACCATATCTGTTCAGGAAATATAAATTAATTACCCACGTTTCAATTATCTCTATTGTATTTGGTGTAATTGCTAGGACAAAGATATTATATTGAATTAAATAACATAATCACGCCTGTATCTCCGACAGGGTAAGCAGAGGCGCAACTAGTGCAACCATCGTTTGCCGAGCCTATTGCCATGCCGGACAGAAATTCAATCACGGACAATTAGTGCAGTAAAGAGCAATTTTTCGAATCGAAAATTCAAACCCAAATTATTGCCCTGATTGGATTTGAACCCAAGGCTTCAGTACGCCGCGCTGCCACTAAACAAGGCGATTATAAATGTATTTAATACATACATACGCACTCACGCCTGTAATCCCCGAAGGGGTAGGCAGAGGTGTAACCAGTACACCCACATTTCGCCGAGCGTATCTCCGTCCCATATTGTAATGGGAGGGCGAGCCTATCGCCATATCGGGCACAATTCCAGACTCCGGGTTGATACTAAGCATTTCATGACAGAAAAACTCAATATCACTTTACCCGACCCGGGAATCGAACCCGAGACCTCCGCGTCAGCCTCAGTCGTAACGCGTACGCATTACAACTGCGCCACCGAAGCAAGTCTAAATTTATTTATATATAGAAACACTATTAAATACTTTAAATATCGGGAGATATTTACATTTCCAGAACAGGTATGACGAATTTACTCTTAACTGCCTCATTATTAACCATACAACTTGTTACAAGTCGATATATTTCTGAGTGGTAGAGCCACGCTGTAGACAATTTTGTCTACAGCATGAATGGGCCGGCTCGTCCGGGTCGTTACCACTGTCTCACAGAAAACCGGCGTAAAGTAGCAGCTTGCTGCTGCGTTTCGTACGGTGAGTGAGATATCCGGAGGAACAAATCCCCCTCCCCTTCCCAATCCCTTATTATCCCTTTCCTTTAAGGTCGGCAACGCGGCCATACATGGGCGGTGGAGATCGCTTACCATCAGGTGGCCCACTTGCTCGTTTGCCGGCTTATAATATATATATATATATATATATAAATCTACTTTAAAGTTATTTAAGCCATATGGCTTTGGTTGTTTGTCCTCTGCGAAATTTTAGCTCTCAAAGAGGTTAAACATTTGCAGTGCGTTTTTTTATACGGTTTTTAGCTATGATTGAAGAAAATTCCATAACGATCCATAATTTTAAAAACGGCTCCACACATTTGGCGAGAGAAGCAGAGCTTTCCTAAATACGAGAGTGTAAGAGGGTTGTCCCGTCTCTTCTCGCGCGCTCTTGTAGGTCTTGTAGTCTTGTATTCGCCAGAAACGGGTCTCGGGCAGTCTCGGCCAATATGTTGAGCGGACACAATAATCGCTCACCGCTTCTCCTGTGATTGTGCGAGCTACCGCGTACCTAACATATATTGCTAAATATAGAAAGTACTCAATTACACTTTTCGAAACACGTATTCTAGCGTTTTTTTTTCACCGTTCGACGCAATTTTTTCCGTTGCACGCCGCGCTGCACAACCACGGTAACCTCCTTTTCGGAGTTGGCTAAGTTACAATAATACAGTACAGCCCGTACAATTTGTCAGCGCATTTTATGTGACGCAAAAGCAGACATCTACTAATATTACAAATGCGAGTGTGTTTATTCTTTCACGATGCATCGTAGCAACGTATCGATATGATTGTTAACCCCCGATAAAAACATGGGTGTTATAAGGTCGAGCCTTCTATCGAGTGGACAGATTTAAATGATTTTTATTTACAAGCTGATCTAATCGATATGCTCCTATATTTGATGATTTTTTTAGGCAACGGATTATTACATTATACAGACTTCATAAGTGTACTGCTCTCTTGGTATGGTCCGATTAAGCGCATCATTCAGCGCACTATTTTTGTAACAGGCCGGCAAACGAGCAAGCGGGTCACCTGATGGTAAGTCATCACCGACACTAAAAGATTCATGGACGCGGTGTAGATCTTAAACTAAAGGGATAATTAAGGGATTGTGAAGGGGAGGGGATTTGGGCTCCCGGATATCTCACTCACCGTACGAAACGCAGCAGCAAACTGCTAATTTACGTCGGTTTTCTTTAAGACAGTGGTAACGACCCGGACGAGCCGGCCCATTCGTACTGTAGACAAAACTGTCTTACAATGTTGCTCCACATATGTCCACTAATTTCAAGCGCAGTGCAGTGCTATACAGTATTTTGTAATTCAAACTTCTGGGTGGTGTGGCTTTTATGGGCAGGCGTGACCACATGTAACCGACGCGACGGTATTACTTAAGATGACTACCGGCTTGATCACCGGCCACAAGTCAGGCTCGTTGCCAACGTTGAAACTCTTGAACTGTAGACTCACTGATCAAGAATGCTGACAAATGATTGACGAGCGTCGTGTGTACACAGATGTCGGTGGGCCTGCAGCGGCGCGTGCCGGCGCTGGACGAGGGCGCGGGCGGCGTGCCTCCCGCGTGGAAGAGCGGCAACAGTGAGCCGCCGTTCCCGTCGTTCGCGCCGCCGGCCGGCTCGCCGGCGGGCCCAGCGTTCGCAGCGTCGCCGGCGCCGTCCACACCCGGCCCCGGCGGCGGGTTCGCCGGCCCGCCGTACGCGGCCGCCGGACCGTTCGGCAGCCCGTCCGCGCGGCCCGGCTCGGGCGGCGGGTTCCCGCCGGGTCCGCCGCCGCAGCAGGCGCACTTCCCTGGCCCGGGGTTCGCGCCCCCCGGCTCTCCTTTCCACCCACACGCGCCGCATCCACCGATGCCGCCGCACCCGCACATGATGGCGCCGCTGCCGCCGCCTGTTGACAGGTCAGATATTTTTTTTTATCGTGCTAATGTGGTCTTATGTTTTGTTGGTAAGGTCGGATGTGTCGGGAATGCGGATCGATTACGGAATAATTAAAGCATAAGGAAGGTTGATTTTTCTTTTTTTGGTTAAGTGTTCAGATAGCGAGATTTGAATAGCGATATCTTCAGAGATTTTAATGTATCATAACCGACACTTAACTTATGGTTATTGAGAGGCTGTCGAGTGTCGACGTTTATTGTTCATCAGGTGACTAGAGAGTACAAAAGTTAGTGATGTACATAAATACTCGTAACATCTGTTTGCACGGATGTTTATTATCATAGGTTTTATTTATTTTAATCTTTCAATTAGCAGTTTTTCCTTCGGGTTACGGTTACCTTTGGATAATGAAGAGGCAGTACCTACCTTCCTATTAAATTAACCACAATTAAACTTTAAAGTGGTTGTAACTGCAATACAGATGACATACTACATAATATTGTCTAAGATATTTCTACAGTTTATAACGCACTTTAAAGCTCTTTATTTAAAGTGGGAGAACAGACACGACCAGGACAATGCGGTAGGTTCCTAGTATGCGAGAGGCCGTCTGGGTTGGTACCAAGGCCTTGTCTATTTCTGCCGCCAAGCAGCAGTGTTTAAGCACCGTTGTGTTCCGGTTTAAAGGACTTTGAAGCCAGTGAAATTACTGGACATTATAAGACTTAACATCTTACGTCTCGGGGTGACGAGCGCAGTCCAATGCCATGCAGTGCTTTGTAGTTCAAAGTTCTGTGTTGTGCTGCTTCTGTTTATGGGCAGGCGTGTCGCTTACCGTCAGGCAAGCGACCCCCTCGTTTCGTCACTCAATCTAATAAAAATGGAGATGGATGGAAGTCTCAGTCACGAAATGCAACAGCAAGCAGCAACTTGGCGTCGGTTTTCTGAGACAGTGGTACTTCCTCGGACCCTTTCATGCTGTAGACAAAACTGTCTACAGCATGGCTCTAACATTTATTATATTTTACATGTCAGACTTCGTTCTATACTTGGATTAATTATCAAAAGATCTTAACAATAATCCAAATTCTTACTACTATTATAAATGTGAAAGTTTGGATGTTCTTGAATTTGGATGTTTATTAGTCAATCACGCGTTAACAGGTTTACGGTGTTGGATGAAATTTGGCACACGGATAGACCATGACCTGAGTTAGGCCATAGGCTAGTTTTTATCCTGGAAATGACCGTAGATGCGGGCAGAGCACGGAGTACAAGCTAGTTATAAATATACATATTCTCCATTCAGTTAATCCAGCTCAGGAGAATGAGGATGATGTTTCATTTATTAATTTCCTTAATTGACACTTGCTCGGTTGATTTTGACCTACTTTTGTTTACAAATGTTTTGTTTTATTTTATAATCGCGAAATTGTATCTAATTACGTTGATTGTTACTTGTGTTTTATCATTGATCAATTTGCTTCGATATTATCGGATAATTTTCGCCATATTGGTGACAGTGACTGCGCACTATTAAGCTGAGAATAGTGAGGTCCTGGGTTCAATTCTCAGGTCGCGCAATCACTATTTGTTTCTCAGTTTTAGATCCGAAATATCACACATGAGCAGCCCGGGATGTGACTTTGTGTCCGGTATGGCGATAGGCACGCCCCCTCACATGTGATGAAAATATGCTCGAGGAAACGTGGATGCACAAGTTGCTGTGCCTACCCCTTCGGGGATGAAAGCGTGGGCTTATGTTATGTTATTATCATGACTGAGACATTTATCTAGATAGTTTCAATCCTCGAGTAAAAGCGTTTAGACTTTTTTAAGCGCTCACTAAAAAATGACCAACGACGTTTACTAAATATTCGCTTAGCAAATAGCAAAGTTTAAATAGCAAAGCACCTTTAAATGTTTGTTGTCTGTCGTCCGGGCTGCGACACCTAAAAACCAAGAATTTCCTTGTGTTTACCTTGACGGCCTCCATGGCGCAGCGGGCGAGTAGCCGGCTGCGAAGCGAGAGGCCGTGGGCTCGATTCCCGCACCGAGACAAATGTTTGTTGCATCCACAAATATTTGTTTCGGGTCTGGGTATTGTGGGACCGCAAGTCCTTCGTAGTTCCTGATACCTACGGGCCACGATACAAGTTAACTACTGTTGGGTGTATTTTTTATTTATTTATTATTTTTTACATTTTAGAGGTAAATCCTTACTAGTTACAGCCTCGGTGGAGAAGTTGTAATGCGTACGCGTCTCCTCCTATCACATCATGGGGTGGAGATACATTCGGCGAAGTGTGGGTGTGCTCGGTGTGCCTCTGCCTACCCCTTCGGGGATTACAGGCGTGAGTGCGTATGTATTATTTTTTAGTTTTTAGAGGTAAATCTTTACTAGCTAGTCATTCTTTTTTTGTCGGAAGGTTTGCAATTTCCAATGAATATGGTAGGGAGTTGACAACCGCGAGCGTTACTGACGCCAGGGTCGGATGCTCGAGTCTCGACCACTGGAAGTGGGCGTTAAGATGGTCCAAGCTACTCTACTATCTTTTTTTTATTAGCTTGAATGACGAGACGAGCATATCGCTCGCCTGATTGTAACCGCCACGCCTGCTCATAAACAGAACCGACGCCACACATAACTTTGAATTACAAATCACTGTATGACACTGGACTGCGCTCGTCACCCAGAGACACAAGTTGTTAAGTCTCATAATGCCCAGTAATTTCACTGGCTTCAATGTCCTTCAAACCGGAACACTGTTGTGTTCCGATTAAGGGCAGCACTGTTGTGCTTATACACTGTTTGGCGGCAGAAATATACGGCGCGGTTGTACCAACTACCAATCCAGACGGCCTCTCGCATACGAGAACCTACCACCTTGTATCTGCTATAATTGTCTTCGGTCTGCCTGGCGCGGGCGTTGTCCCGGATTTATGCCAGGCTTCGTCTTCTCTTATTATGTATTTGACGGTATTTGGTATTGTATGGGACAACCAAAAACTTTAATGTGTACTACTAGACGGGCTGTTTAGAAGTAAAATTGCGTCACATAACGCGAGAGTTTGACAGTTCACAGACAGGGAGCGCGATGGGGGTACTAGTTGAGAGTAAGCGAGTGGTAGAGCCACGCTGTAGACAATTTTGTCTACAGCATGAATAGGCCGGCTCGTCCGGGTCGTTACCACTGTCTCACAGAAAACCGGCGTAAAGTAGCAGCTTGCTGCTGCGTTTCGTACGGTGAGTGAGATATCCGGAGGCCCAAATCCCCCTCCCCTTCCCAATCCCTTATTATCCCTTTCCTTTAAGGTCGGCAACGCGCCCATAATTCTTTTGTATTGTGGGCGTACATGGGCGGTGGAGATCGCTTACCCACTTGCTCGTTTGCCGGCCTATACTATAAAAAAAAATAAAAAAAAATGTGATATTGAGTTATGATCAATTGACTACAACTTAGTGGTACAATTTCTATGTACCGCGCAGCTTGTGTAGTAGTATATATTTTAGTCTTTGCGGGCAACCCATAGTCTGATCCCCACAACCCGCAACGGGAACCAAGTTTCACCATTGCCTCGTCCGTCAATCAGCCGAGTGTACCGCGAGCAGGTGAGGTTGGTCTCTCTAAGATGTTGGTGGCCCACTTACACCATCTGCTATATTTTGTTACTTGATAATAAAATAAGGAGTAAGCTTACACCAGAGATCCAACTAGTGCACCTGTGCGGAGCTTATTGTGATATTGTGATTGCCCGATCTGGAATGTGAACACGGGACCTCACCGGTTTCTCAGTCTATGTATGCTACTTGGTATTATGGGATCAGTAACATTAAAATTAAATTTGGAATTTTATACGTCACTGCAAAAGTTTTAGAAAGTAGATACGCTAGGTGTCTGCGAGAAAAATAAAACTATAATTTCGATGAATTTTTAAATGTCTTTACATCCGATATGAGTGTCTAAAAATCGCAAAATTATACCCACAGTAAAGTAAAATACTGGGTGTGCTTTGTGTGTGTGCGTGAGGTAAAGCTCGTCGGTGTGCCGTGCGCGTGTGTGCGCGAGCGGGCTATAAAACGCGTCTGTGTGAGTGAACAAATAAATGTAGGTGAACGGCACGTATATATTTTGTGCCGATGCCGCGCGTACCGTCCGCAGCACACCTGCGCCGGAATTAGATTTGTTTCTTTTTTTTATTTTATACATTGCCAAGGAATCGAGATGAAACGCCACAATCGATTGTGTAGTGATGAAAGTAGTGTTTGTTTCGTAGAGTATATTATTCCCTGAATTAAAATGTAACACTACGCAATGGTACAAAGAGGAATATCAAAATCTGCATTTCCCACTGAACCACTAAATTGTTTAATCCGTACCATCATTCCATTATATTTTTTATTTAAGTTTAGCGTTTCTTAATGTTAAGCTGGACATCCGTTTCTAAGTATTTTGTATAATAACTGCTGCCACCTGTGATTATATGCTTTTAAGCTGCAAGATTCCCGTCTAGATCGATTCAGTAGTGTTTGCGTGGTGTGCAGGCATTACAATTTTGTCTATAGAATGACCGACCGGGGCACTGCCACCTAATCACAGAAAACCGACTTGAAGTGGTTGCTTGCTGTTGTGTTTTGAACGGTGGGTAACATTTCTGGGGCCCAACTTCCCATTCCTTGTCTTTAATTCAGGAATGCAATGATGAGTCTTGGTATTGTGAGTGTTTATGAATGATAGAGATCAATTGTAATTAGGTGACCCAATTGCTCGGTTTACGGTGTGAATAAATAGCAAATCCTGGGTCGAGTGATCCTGAGATCACTTACTTATTATTATTATCAAATAATTAGTTAATGTATATCATATTATGGCCATGATAGTTTTAGGACTATAAGATTAGTAGATCACCGTGACTCACAGACAAAAAAGTATACTTACAAGACGCCACATTACATGCAATGTGACCATAAGGCACAATTCGTCATCACACGCATTATTTGCTGATTTACTCTGTTAACGCATGTTTTAAACCATTTACATCATGTGTATTTTGGGTTGAGTAATTAAAACACATCACCCCTTTCACCTTTCCTCTGAATAATATGTATGTGTTTTTATTTTCAAATAAACCATACACATTTGCTACAATAAACACATTAAGTGTTTTTTCTGGTATTGTCACACTCTGCCTACAATGGCGAGAAAAGGATACATACAGGAAAGGCAATATGATATTCCTGGACTGAAAATTATACGTTTGCAATGCTATTCGAACCCGACGCGTCCGCGTCATTCTCAATCAAAATGCAATAATATTGTAATAATTTATCATATTGATTAAAAATATTGTATATTCATTCAGTTGGTGTAAATTCATAAAAATGTGTCGACTGCATGGTAACCTTTAAGAAATTAAAAAAAGAAAAAACCTAATGGCACCTGCCCGCTTTTTGCGTGAACAGTACTCGCCCACCCCGGGTAGTACCTATCTCTATCTACACGCGGTACGTTCTATGTATTCGTTGGTACCGCTCCGGCCGGTGTGTGTTGGTCTCCCTCGCCCCGCGCTCGCCGTACACCCGCCCGTACAGCCCCCCGCACAAGCCGACCCGACTTGACATTACAGGGATCTTGTTCGAATGGACCTTGTGTATGTACATAAAGACTATGTGGAGTGAGACGGCGCTCCGTTGCTCGAGTGTCGTCTGCCGCGCTCCCTGATCAAAATCATTTCGAAATTTGAAATGAAATTTTGACATTTTCGAATTCGGCGTTCCATTTTCGAATTTGTGTGTAATTCTTTATTTAGTCATTAAAAATTAAGTATGTATTATTATTTCTTTGCTTACATTCTTTAGTACACTTACCATATTATCGTTATTTCGTATTAAATTATAAATAGCTAAATATTTTTGACAAGTTACTCATTATATTTATTGCATATTTATAATGTAAAAGGACAAATTAAGCCGTAACATTGAGGCACTTGTTTATGGAATATTATTTTAATTTTATATACAGCAAAAAGGCTACTTCCCCGAGCCGTTAGTTATTACTTGTTTTTTATTTGATACATATTTTAACCGTTATTCTATCACGGTCGCCATCTTGGATGATTTCCTTTTTCTATTTTGTAATTATTATTATCTAAGCCAATCAGGCATTCATACGTTTTATTTCAAACATATTGGTTTATCAAATTTAACCTAGTTTCTGACTTAATATAGAACTCGATATATTTTCCTTGTATTATATACAAGTTATTTTTTCTTGTTATGAATAATTATTATTTCAATAGTTATTATCAGTTATTATAATATTCTCCCAAGAGAGGTTGACGTCAGGCAGGCGGCCGGTCGTAAAATCTACAAGCCAAATCTTTCTGTAACATGTGTTAAAAGTATGTTGCGCCGACCCCACTGCGAGTGGGATAATGGCAAGTGGAAGGAAGGATTCAAAAATATAGAAAGCCTTATTTGGCTGTGTTATACGTTACACAACATCTTTGCCAAGATGTGGATTGATGATGCTTTATTTATCACACAATTATTATGCCTCGGTGGCGCAATAGGGTAGTTGACTAGTTTTTTTATTATTATTTCAATCAATAAGTTACTTTACTCAAAATATATTGCAGAAAGAATTTTATAAATCGGTCCAAAAATAAATAAGTTAGAAGCCATTCAAATCCTGTGGAAGGGGTAATTGTCAAATGACAGACGATGCAACCATTGACGTCACTGTGTAAAATGTTCATTATGGTGCACGCGTGCAAGCGAGATAGTAAGATATCCTCACTACGCACCCACTTTTCTTCATACCAACATTTAAAGTCATAACTGCGGGCACATTTCTAAACCAATTTATATTGTGTTTTAATAAAGTGTTTCTTTTGCGTGTCATTTTTTGTTGCTTATAAAATAATGTATAAAATTCAATATAGGAAACTACCCTATTGTAATGCGTATGCGTTACGACTGAGGCTGACGCTGAGGTCTCGGGTTTGATTCCCGGGTCGGGTAAAGTGATATTGGGTTTTTCTATCATGAAATGCTTAGTATCAACCCGGAATTGTGCCCGATATGGCGATAGGCTCGCCCCATATCACATCATGAGAGGGAGATACGCTCGACGAAATGGTACTGGACCCAGTACTGGATACACCTCTGCTTACCACTTCGGGGATTACGGATGTGAGTGCGTATGTATGTATGTATGTACAATAGGGTAGTTTCCTATATTGAATTTTATACATTATTTTATAAGTAACAGAAAATGATACACAAAAGAAACCCTTTTATTAAAACACAATCAAAATTGGTTGACGTCAAAGGTTGCATCGTCTGTCATTTGACAATTACCCCCTCTACAGGATTTGAATGGCTTCTAACTTATTTATTTTTGGTCCGATTTATAAAATTCTTTCTGCAATATATTTTGAGTAACGTAACTTATTGATGTAAATAATAAAAAAAATCTAGTCAACTACCCTATTATTATGGTCCCATACTTTCGTTAAGATCTGATGAATGAGTACGAGTTGAAATAGAAGTTTTTTGTTTAATCGCTTGTTATACGACTAAGACGAGCAACACGCTCGCCTTATGCCTGATGGTAACCGCGTGTTCATAAATAACTACCACCTAGAACTTCGTCGATCTGTCTGTCTGTGGCATCGTTTCGCATAAACGGCTGGACCAATTTCAATGCGGTTTTTTTAACGGTTAGTTTATTTTTAATCCCCAAACCCACTCCATGGGGCACTCCGTGGCTACTTGGTGATAATATATTAATAAGTATTCACTCGGATAGTAATGCGTGACGACCGGTGAAAAAAAATCTCGCATGGGATCACGTTTCAGGAGTAACCGGTGTATATCCAGTTACATTCAGCGCGGATACAGGTTTTTTTTGGCTTGCCAATTTTTATTTAAGGCGAGATTTCTCTTGGAGTTGTTGGGGAGGGGGTGGGAGTCAGTGTTTTTATTTTTTCTTTTTATAGTATAGGCCGGCAAACGAGCAAGTGGGTCACCTGATGGTAAGTGTTCTACACTGCCCATGTACGCCCACAATACTAAAATAATCATGGGCGCGTTGCCGACCTTAAAAGAAAGGGAAGGGGTTGGGAAGGCGAGGGCAATTTGGGCGTCCGGATATCTCACTCACCGTACGTAACGCAGCAGCAAACTGCTACTTTATGCCGGTATTCTGTGAGACAGTGGTAACGACCCGGACGAGCCGGCCCATTCTACAGACAGAATTGTCTACAGCGTGGCTCTACCATTCAGAAAATATGGTCCAGTTATATGACGCATGCTAGCCATGGAGGCAGCGTGACCTACTCGAAGTACTTGAGTACAAGACGCCACACACATTTTATTCATAGTGACTTGTCCATGACTTTAGTACATCGGGAGACGTGTGACGTTATATACACGAGTATGCCGCGCCCCGTCCGTGGCCCGGCCCGTGCTTAATGATATTATAAAAATACTAGCCGTGTATTATATACGTCCCACTGCTGGGCACGGACCTCCTCTACTGAATAAGAGGGGTTAGGCCTTAGTCCACCACGCTGAACTAATGCGGGTTGGCAGACTTCACATACCTTCGAAATTATTATGGAGAACTTGTCAGGTATGCATGTTTCCTCACGATGTTTCCTTCACCGTTAAAGCAAGTGATAATTAACAATTAATACACACGTAATTTCAAAAGTCAGAGGTGTATGCACTTGGGGCTGGTTTGGAACCTGCGACTTTCGTCTCAACAGTCCATACCACTCCCCGCTCAACTCACTGCTTTGCTTTGCTCGTGCTTACACGCGTCGTCAAAAGACTAAAAATTGTCTATTTGCTTCTGCCGCCGAGCACAGATTTGTTTCGAATTGAAGGGCATTGAAGCCAGTGAAATTATTGGTTATTATGAAGCTTGACGTCTTATGTCTCGGTGTGACAAGCGCAGACCAGTGCCATGCAGTGCTTTGTGATTCAAGGGTCTGTGTGGTGTTTTTCTTTATCGACAGGCGTGGCGCTTACCGTCATTAGGCTTAGTACGAGTTACAAATACGTTCAAAGTTTTCGAATTCGTATAAAATCACTACCGTCGAAGTGTCAAACTAACTTCAAGTCAACTTTTTTAATTGCCTACATGATGAATAAAACTATTTCATTTCATTTCATTTCAGTAATTCATACTAGTCTAAGATCCCGTCATACATCGACCTTCACCGAAATGCTTATTTGATGAAACGTATTTTATATTTAATTTAATAGGTCAATAAATATATTGCATATGGGTTGCCTAACAAATTTCAGTCCAGGATATGGTAAATTAATAATTAAAAAAAAAATTTTTTTTTTACAATTCACCGGTTAGATAAATAGACAAATTCTATACCAATCGAAAGTATGAAGCCCATAGAATACGCACACGTTAGGTTGCCTATTCTTTTCCGGTCACAACTCTCGGATTCCCATCGGATGAAAATTTAGCTTAGTGCGTGTTGTAACTTGTAAGCGGCAGAGCTACTCTGTAGACAATTTTGTCTACAGCTTTATTGGTCCGGCTTGATCAGGGTGCGGCGTTGCCACTGGGCATTGTTTCACAAAAAAACCGACGTCATTTTTTTTATTTGCTTGAATGACGAGACGAGCATGTCGCTCGCCTAATGTTAAACGTCACACCTGCCCCTAAACAGAAGCAACGTTACACAGAACTGCACTGAACTACGCTCGTCATCCCGAGAAATAAAATGTTAAGTCTCATAATGCCCAGTAATTTCACTGGCTCTAATGTGCTTCGAACCGAAACACAACAGTGCTTACACGCTTTTTTTTGGCGGCAGAAATAGACAGCGGTAGGTGGTACAAATCCAGACGGCCTCGCATACGAGGGACCTACCACATTGTATGCGCATATTATTATGATACATAGCTAGTGGTACTCAGTAGTATTGAAGTCTAACCATCGAAATAAGATAACTAGAACGATAACTCTCATAAGAATCTGCCAAAAATACGGCTCCCCTTACTTACACATGCAAAGGTTAAATCACACGTAACAAAACGCAACAAAAATTAATGAACGTTCAAAATCAACTTTATAAAATGAAAGCTAATGTCTAAATATTAATTTTCTAGATCGAGATACAACGTTCTGCACCGCGCAAAAAATTAGACCTATCAAGTGTCAACTAGAGTTTATTATGCACAGACTTTTATAGCCCCGCCCCCTTGCACAGAGTTTTGGTGGGGTAATTTTATTGCTTGAGTTACGTTTCTTGTCATCTTATTTCGACGAGTCTAACAATGGAAATAAGTAACAACTCCCAAGCGATGTAAAGTTCCGAATTAGGAGTGCGCGCGTCTTCGTGCAATACAAAAACTATAAACTATGACGCAGTACACACGTCAACGCATACTTCACGAGTGGTAGAGCCACGCTGTAGACAATTTTGTCTACAGCATGAATGGGCCGGCTCGTCCGGGTTGTTACCACTGTCTCACAGAAAACCGGCGTAAAGTAGCAGCTTGCTGCTGCGTTTCGTACGGTGAATGAGATATCCGGAGGCCCAAATCCCCCTCCCCTTCCCAATCCCTTATTATCCCTTTCCTTTAAGGTCGGCAACGCGCCCATAATTCTTTTGTATTATGGGCGTACATGGGCGGTGGAGATCGCTTACCATCAGGTGACCCACTTGCTCATTTGCCGGCCTATACTATAAAAAAAAACAAAAAAAAAAAACTGCCACGCGTTGATGCAATGACAGATAGGCTAACCTATATTTAAGTATTTAAGCTACCCTAGACGTCTGTGTTGCGGTGCGGGGGGACGGGGAGGGGGTCGGTCGCGGCGAGCACGTGGCGTGCGAGGGGTGGCTCGGGTGGCTCCCACCCCCGCGCCACTCCGACACTTCTTGATACTTGCGGAAAAATTGTATGTAACATAAGCTCACGCCTTTATCGCCAAAGCGGTAAGCAGACGTGCGACTATTCACCACGCTTATTTCCGTCCCATGATGTGATGCCCACACCTGGCACAAGTTCCGGGCAATTCTTGTGTGAATTTTCGAATCAAAAACCGTTCAGTTCAGTTTACAAACATCCAAACTTTAACATGTATAATAGTAGCAAGATTATGGCGGTTTTTCAACAAACTGCCTCGGTGAAGGAGTTGTAATGCATACGTGTTACGACTGAGGCTAACGCTAAGTTCTCGGTTTCGATCCCCGGTTCAGGTAAAATTGATATTGAATTTATGAAATGCTCAGTAGCAGCCCGGAGTCAGAATTGTGTCCGGCCTATTACATCATGGGACGAAGATACGCTCGGCGAAATGTGGGTGTACTGTTTACATCTCTGCCTACCCCTTCGGGGCTTACAGGCGTGAATGCGTATGTATGTATGTTTTGCAACAAATAAAAACTAACACACTTTAAAAATTAAAGTTGTGGGTACGGAATCCTCGGTGTGCGAGTCCGATTCGCGCTTTACCAGTTTTTATATACATAATTTAGAATATCGCAGGCGCCACATCGTAAATAAAATTAGCAATAATTTAGTTACATGTTTACATTTTATGATACAAATGAGTTGTTAAAAAAACAATAAATCTGTATTAACATGAATAATCATACTAATATTATAAATGTGAATGTAAGTTTGTTTGTAACGCTTTCACGCGAAAACTACTTAACCGATCACCATGAAACTTTGTACACATATTCTTGGAGGTATAAGAAGTAACATAGGATACTTTTAATGAAAAAAAATTATCTATTTGTTTGTTACGCTTTGACGCCCTAAATCACTGAACCGATTTTGATGAATTTTGATGTAGAGATAGATGGGAACCTGTAGACGGTTATAGGCTACGTTTTATTTCGGAATAGTCTATTAACGCGGGCGGAGCCGTAAGCAAAAGCTAGTATGTAATAAAACAATAATCAATATGTATTAACATAAATAATATATTATATGTTGTTTATATATTAATAAATTAGGTAATATTTTTTTATCGAATATGGCTTTATTTTTGATTCAACTAATTCTATGTGTAAACCGGTACTGCGACTTCATCTTCTTGGCACTTAATACAAGACTGGAATTTAAGCCACTCCAGACGCTGGTCGGTTATTTTACATCAACTTACGCACGGTAGGCAGCGGCTTTGACGGTAGGCAGCGGCTTTGCTGTGCCCTGGCATTGCAGAAGTCTATGGGCGGCGGTGACTACTTACCATCAGGTGGCCCGTTTGCTCGTCTGCCTATCCAGGCAGTAAAAAAAAAAAAAAAAACTTAATTTCGAAATGTATAGTAAAGATCAAAATTAAAAATGTGCTTAGTATTAGTATTGGATTAATTAGCATTCGCATTAATTTTTTGCATGCGAAGTCTTATTTAGCATTTCGTAAATTAAATACAGTTGTGAAATTATGTGAAGTATGAATTCATTCGTCGCTTTGTAATTCGTACAGCAACGGTGGCAACGTGTTGTCCCCTTCGCACCCGCGGGAACACTCAATTATTGTGTCATATCAGCAAATATCATTAGCACGAATGATTAGCAACTTTCAATGAGAATATGTTTTCCCTATAAAGGAAATTTGATTAACTAAGCAATTTATTGAGAATACTATAAATAGGGATCTTAAATTAGCGTGCTAAGACACGAGAATAGGCTAGTTTCCTATATTGAATTTTATACATTATTTTATAAGCAACAGAAAATGATACGCAAAAGAAACCCTTTTATTAAAACACAATCAAAATTGGTTCAGAAATGTGCCCGCAGTTATGACTTTAAATGTTGGTATGAGGAAAAGTGGGTGCGTAGTAGGGATATCTCACTATCTCGCTTGCACGCGTGCACTATAATGAACATTTTACACAGTGACGTCAAAGGTTGCATCGTCTGTCATTTGACAATTACCCCTTCTATAGGATTTGAATGGCTTCTATCTTATTTATTTTTGGTCCGATTTATAAAATTCTTTCTGCAATAGATTTTGAGTAACGTAACTTATTGATTTAAATAATAAAAAAAATCTAGTCAACTACCCTATTCACATGCTAATGAAATTAAATCGTAATAACATTAATTGTCATTAAATACAACTAAGTATCAAAATATGTAAGTTACAGTATACACCAGTCCCCTTACCGAGCGCTACGGTCGGCAAAATGCTGACTTTAAAAAAAATATAAAATCTAACGTTACGTCCCCCGCGCGCTTCCCAACCCCTGCAACTCCTCGACACCTGGACTATCTGATACATGACGTGACCTTCGGGAAGAATGTCTAAGGTTCGACTTTGACAGAGTTTTCATAGTGTTTATTGCACAGTGGGTAAATAAACTGAGACACCCGCCATAAAAAACAAAACATATATTTCTGCCGCCAGACAGCAGTGTGTAAAAATTGTTGTGTTGCGGTCTGGAGGACTTTTTAAGCCAGTGAAATTACTAGGCATTATGAAACTTAAGGTGTTAAGTTTCAGGGTGACGAGCGCAGTATTGTGTCATGCAGTACTTCATAATTCGAAGTTCTGATTGGTGTTGCTTCTCTTTATGGGCAGGCGTGACGCTTACTATAAGGCGAGAAACCAGCTCGTCTCGTCATCAAAAGCTAAAATATATTTTTCTAAACTACTTGCCAGGACGAGCAAGTCGTTCGCCTTATCGATAAGCGCCATCCACGCCAACCTATACACAGTAGCTTACTCAGAACTTACAAAGTGCTGCATGGCACTACTACGCTGTACTCGTCACCCTGACTCCAAAATGTTACTCTCGGCGGTTGCTTCTCTGGATTTGATAACATTTGATAAAGATTTTGAATAGGGTAGTTGACTAGATTTTTTATTATTTTAAACAATAAGTTACGTTACTCAAAATCTATTGCAGAAAGAATTTTATAAATCGGACCAATAATAAATAAGTTAAAAGCCATTCAAATTCTTTAGAAGGGGTAATTGTCAAATGACAAACGACGCAAACTTTGACGTTACTGTGTAAAATGTTCATTTTGGTCAAAGTGTATTATACTATATAAGGAAACTTATGGTGCACGCGTGCATGCGAGATAATGAGATATCCCTACTACGCACCCACTTTTCCTCATAACAACATTTAAAGTCATAACTGTGGGCACATTTTAGAACCAATTTTGATTGTGTTTAAATAAAATGGTTTCTTTTGCGTATCATTTTCTGTTGCTTATAAAATAATGTATAAAATTCAATATAGGAAACTACCTTTTTCACATAACGTACAGCCTGTATTAAGATTTAATAGACAGCCTCCGTAGCGCAGCGAACGAGTAGCCGACTGCGAAACGAGTGGCCGTGGGTTCAAAACCACACCGAGACAAATGTTTGTGTGATCCACAAATATTTGTTTCTGGTCTGGGTGTTGTGGGACCGCAACTCCTACGTAGTTCCTGGTAAACCTAGTGTGGGGTCAGGACTACGTGTGTGACTGTTGGGTGCTTAAAAAAAAGAATGAAACGCGTTGGCTCGACGATATTAGTATTAGAACATAAAGTTATAAATGATAGCGTGTAACCCGCTTAAGAAATAGCGTGTCGTGGTCGACCTCCACAAGTCCCTAAGCTGAACCAATGGGACATTTTTAGACTAGTAGCTAATAATATATCAGAAATTGTCAAACCAAGCGTCACGAAGGTACTCAAGCCACTGAACTTAACTACTACTATATAATAAATGTGAAAGTTTGAATGTTTGTGAATTTTGATGTTTGTTAGTCAATCACACATTACTATCATTAACAGCTGAACGGTTTTGGGTGAAATTCTGCACACAGGTAGACCATTACCTGGATTAGGACATAGATAGATAGATACTTTTTGACCCGGAAAAGGCCGATCACGCGGGGGGAGCGGCGAGCAAAGGCTAGCTACAAAAAAATTAGGTACGCGTCAAAATTTGTGCCTCCTCCTTTTTTACGTCGGTTAACAAGTTCGGATAATCATTCATCATCACTGTGTTTAATTTATTATTATTTTTTGTCGAAGACAATTTTATAGAATTTCGGACGTAGTTAGTACCAGGCAAACATAACTCCGCGGGCGGTTAGATTGTGAACTAAGCACGATTCCATATAAACTCGCATCTCTATCAAGACAGTAAGCGACAAATACAAATGCATAATTATTTTTGCATCCCCAGAACCATGAATGAAGGGTGGCCGCTTTTGAACCCTCTATTAATAAATTTTATTGTCTCTCTCCCACTCGTGTGTTTAGCGCACACATCTCGCTCTTAATGCAAATGAAAAATCAATGGTGCACTTGATCCATTACCGTTTTGGGTTCGTATGCCCTAGCGTAGGGTTAAGTATGATTTTGAATTTTATAATATCTCTTTCAGGTTTATGATGTCTTGTTTGTATGAAGAGCAATCGTATGTATTTATTGTGTGTAAAATGTATTTATTAAATTGAAACATATTGACATCTATTAATAATAATAATTAATAATTCACCCAACAGTCACACACATAGTCCTGACCCCACACTAGGTAAACCGGTGTCGTGGGTATCAGGAACTACGAAAGACTTGCGGTCCCACAACACCCAGACCCGAGACCAATATTTGTAGATCACACAAACATTTGTCTCGGTGTGGGAATCGAACCCACGGCCTCTCGCTTCGCAGCTGACTACTCGCCCGCATGTTGCACGGCGTGTGAACCATAATTGCAGTAACAATAACTAGCATATTAATTAATTAATAAAAACAATATATTCATAATATCTTCTAAATATTTTCACTCACAAAATAATAAAACTGACTGCCTCGGTGGCGCAGTTGTAATGCGTACGCGTTACGATTGAGGCTAACGCTGAGGTCTCGGGTTCGATCCCCGGGTCGGGTAAAGTGGTATTGGGTTTTTCTATTACGAAATGCTCAGTATCAGCCCGGAGTCTGGAATTTGTGCCCGGTATGGCGATAGGCTCGCCCCCTATCACATCGTGGAACGGAGATACGCTCGGCGAAATGTGGGTGTACTGGCTACACCTCTGCCTATTCCTCTGCCTATTCGGGGATTACAGGCGTGAGTGCGTATGTATGTATGTATGTATGTAAAATAATAAAAATAAAAATTTATTTTACATAATTATTACACATTCATCTGTTGAAGTTTAAGTTATATTTTCTATTATTTCTAATTATATTATTTATTATACACATACATACTCACGCTTGTTTTATACAATATGTAGCAAAAACCGTGTTGGGCATTTTAACTGTGATATCAGAATCGATATTCAAACGTAAGAAATAACTCGCATACGAAAATTGTACTATAAAAATAATCATATTTATTTTTTAAACATGAATTAATTTATTGTTTGTATACCGTATTCTGATTGATTACCTCTGCAAGAGCGATGACTTGGAGCCAGAGCGAGATAGCATGTTGCGGCGTCCACGGCCTCGTCAATCCTTACAGAAATTCAAATGGAAATATGTTTTTTTTAATATGTTCATCTTTTAAGTTATCTGTGTAAGGGTAATATCTCGTTTCTGTTTATTTTTTTAGTTTAACTATTACTATTAAACTGTCTATATGACTATCTTCACGACGCAAAAAGAACCAACAGGGTTGTATAGGGGTAGACATAGACACCGGAGTATTTATTATTGATGAAATTGTAAATCACATCTAAATACAACGTTTTATTTTTCCATATTGTACCTCAGGATTTAGGTCCGATTTTTGCTTGAGACAATATTCCTTGGGAACATTTCCTGGTAATTGTTATCATAAAAAAGTATTAGTAGAGCTCATCTCCGTCCAATGATGTGATAGGAGGCGAGCTTATCGCCATACCGGGCACAATTCCAGACTCCGGGTCGATACTAAGCATTTTATGATAGAAAAACCCAATATCACTTTGCCCGACCCGGGGAACAAACCCGAGACCTCAGCACAAAATACAGTCGTACCGCGGCACAAACAAGTGTATGATTATTGATAGAGTTCGAATTTCGACTTTTGTTATTTTCCCGCATTTTCAATTTCACGATTACTGATCACGTGGCTAAATCACGTGTCACGTGTGCTCGGTTACAGACTACAGTTACTGGACACAGACCACGAAGATTACGAAATGCTCAGTATCAGCCTAAAGTCTGGAATTTGTGCCCGGTATGGCGATAGGCTCGCCCCCTATCACATAAGGGACGGAGATACGCTCGGCGAAATGTGGGTGTACTGGTACACCTCTGCCTACCCCTTCTGGGATTACAGGCGTGAGTGCGTATGTATATACATATGTATATAGAGATAACCAGATAAAACTGGTTTTTCATGACAAAACAAGTCGATAAAATTATCTCGTGTTGCATATGCTAAACCCACTGGGTTCAAGTTTGTGTCTGAGTTTCGAGAAATCACACGTGAGTTGCCCGGGTTTGGAATTTGTTCCCGATATAGCGATAGGCTTGCCCCTTATAAATAAAATATGCTTTTCGAACCGTGGGTGCAGGCACTTCTGTCGACCCTTTCAGCTATACAGGCATGATTGTATGTGTGTTCGTATGTTTTTAAATATCTTCTTACCTTACCAACTGCCGCACTCAATGTCGATAATTATTAATGTATTGACTGACGTCTTTGAGAAATAATCGAATTCCAAGAAATCACCTATTGATAATTAAAGTTTCGACGTCTCAGAGTGGGGCAGTAAGTTACTACATATTCTTTCAGATAAGTGACAGATTAGCGCAAAAGTTACAAACAAAAAATACACTTCTCCCACTTTCGCTCACAGCTGACAGCATTTTCTCCATTAATTTCGGGTTTTCATCGACACAATAATACCAGGATAACATGAAATTATAGTATGCAAACTAAATTACTATACTTCTCTAATAATACGATCTCCCTCCGCGCTCTCTACCTTCCCCGTCCGTATCAAAACAATCGAGTTATTTGAAACTTTGAAATTAGAATAAAAATTAAAAATGTTTTTAAAATTGACAGAACAACTGTAATATTGACCAAACAGGTTTTTTTTTTACAAATTTCAATTTTCGAAGCAATGATTACATAGTACGGTGTCCACGAAATAATTATTATCAATCGTATGCTTACAGCTTTGTGTTGTATGTGTTGGGTGAGATGATTCGAGTTTGTGTGCGTGTTTGTATTACGCTTGTATAGTTTTGATGATTGTATAATTTTTATGCACTTTTTATTTTATTTTTTTCATAAAGAATTGGTATTATTAATTATTATAAAGCAATATTATAATAAATTCAGAAAAAGTTGCTATCATAAAATGATTTATACAACAAAACATATTTATACTCTTGCAGTTATTCACAATATTCATATAGTTAAAATGATATTGTTAAATTACATTCTTTTAACAAATGGTGGTTAAATTTACAATACAATAATGTATATGCTGAAATGTGAACATAAAAAGCAAAAAATATTTTTTTAAGCATTTTTGAGTCTGTGCTATAGCAGTTTAATTGTAACTCAATTATTGATAGCACTGACTTATTCATTGATAGGCGTTAAATTTTTTGCTTTTTAAGTTCTATTTTAGTTTAAAAGTTTTTATATTACGCCTTTTGGTGAATGGAATCATCAAAATCGGTGCATAAACGCCCAAATCTTGGTCTTTAAACCCCGATTTCACACCCTTTCCTTTAGGGAGTGGGGAGGTATTTTTTTCCAAAATGGGATTTACTTTGAAGTATATGAACCCTATCAAATAGAATCATGAAATCTGATAATAATACCGGAGATACTGGGTAAAATTTACAAAATATTGATTTCATAGGTGTATATTTACGCACATAATGTGTTACATAAGAGTGATAACCGAATGTATTACACAATAAAACCTTCAATAAAATAATATAGATTAGGTTAGTGACACAACTATCAAAATTAAGATTTGATTCGGACATACGTAAAAAAATCTCTAACATAAGTAATAATAAAAATAATATGAAAATTTTCTCAAATGATTACGCCATGCTAAGAATGGCGAGATTTATAGTTAGTTGTGAATATTTTTATTAACATTTAAAACATTAGAAACAACGAAAAAATTTCAATATTATCCATAAGTACGTAATTATAAAATATTGGTTAACGATCAAGACATGTCGACCGGCGCGCACGTATCTAGACGGCGACTTCACGCACACGCGCACGTTTTATTGTCTTCGCGTATACGGTTGTGTTTACGACGCTCGTGTATGATGCTTTCGTATGTGTGCGTTGGCTGAAAATGCTACACGGTATGCCAACATGATAACTGACAGATTCGTTTTTTTCGTGTTTGTATAAATAATCTATACTGACGATGCAAATGGTATATAATATAGTGATGTCAGTTATCAGTACACCTACAAAACAATGGGTTACTGGTTCGATTCCTGCTCGAGTGAAACTTTTATGTGATGTTAAGGGATGTAGTGAGCGTAGTATTAAATTAAGTCTTCCAAAAGCGTAACCTCGATTATACTGCAGTAAATGACTATTTTTCTGTTTATCGGTAAAGCGGCTAGCAAGCAGACGATCATCTAACGGTAAGCTGTTACAGCACACGTAGATCCGTTGCAGATCATTTCCAATATATACCGCATTTTCCGACCTCACCTAAATTTCAATCAAACAGCGAGTCACATTGGCTATTCGATGCTTTAAAACCGATCGTTATTGGTTCGTGCTCATAAGTGTAAGTGCATAAAGGGGCTGTATTTTTTTTCTGTGGTATCTATTGAAGGTGGTCTGTGTTTTGTACACACGACACTGAATACTGACAAATACAGAATGACGATGCAAGAGCTGAGAAAGTGTGTGACATTTTGTGTTGCTGAAGACATTGCTTGCGGTATTCTCCGATGCGTTCGATTAACCCAAAAGAAATAAAATTGCACTTCAAAATGCTTTTTTATGGTAATTAGCTAAAAAAAATATATATTTAGATGAAATTACGCTGTACGAATAAAGCTTGTATTAAATTAGTCCCTCAAAACAAATAAAAAGTTTTAAAAGAAGAAAAAAATATATTTTAAACAATAAATAAAAATTAATTAATATTAATAAACAAAAAATAAATTTTTTCAATTTTTTAAAAGGACGAAGCCTTTTCGGACCAGAAATAATAGCTGAAAAATTAAGCATTCAAAAAAATTAATAAAAACTTTCATATTTGGGTCTCGATACTTGAGGAACTAAATTATTTCTTACTTCATCGGCTTTTTTCAGGATTTCAGGTGGTGTGGATTCGTCGCTCGAACTTTCTGGAGTTTCCGGTATTATTTCCGACTCTATATTCATTTTTAAACTAATTTTAATTTAATTACAATTTTATTTATTAAATTAAACTGTCAGACGCGTCAACCTCAATTCAGTTTTAATATGTCGATTGTGTTTTTTTTTGTTATTATTTTTTTAATTTTAGCAATTTTATCTAAATTTGCGTGTGCCAAGAATAATTTACGTGCGACAAGTAAAGTTGTCGCACTCAAATAACAGTTTTATTTATGAAAAAACTCACGCGTAATTTTAAAATGGGCAAACGGTTCTTTTTCAAACGTAACAGCGAGCGTCAAGATACTACTTTTCCCGCATGAGTAATACAAAAATATTTTTCCTCTTTCAATAAAATATTAGAAACTTACTTACAATGTTTCATGTTTAGCACGACGTTATCAGTGTGCGCGCGAGACGGACGTGCGTGTGTGCGTGAGACACGTGCCTCGTTTACGCTTGGTATTGTTCGACAGCTGATGGATGGGACAGTCTCTACGGCAAGTGGGTTAAACATCTACTTGAAAAGTGATAAGTTTTAAATATACTGGATCACCGTGTATTATAGCAAAATTATATAATGTATGAAACAGGGTACGAATATATTTTCACGTAATTATAAAAAGCAGTAATAAAATAAAAAAAAATAAAGTAACTCCTTTCTTTTAAGCGTTATTATTTAGTGTTTTAAATAATTACCATTTTGTCTCTTTTCATTAGTAATTTAGGTTAAATGTAAATTACTTATAAGCCTTCAGGGAATAAGTTGTAGTTTAAGTTTGTAGTTTATGTGATGTACTTAGTAAAGTGCATTATGAAAAAAAAATAAAAAATTGTCTCTTTCTCCCTCTCGACAAATTGAGAATGAATGACACTAAACACTTATGTCTTACATATAATGTAAGCTCACGCTTCTATCCTGAAGGTGTAGGCAGAAGTGCAACCAGTGCATCTAAGGTCCGCATGCATAAGCGTATTGGGCACAAATTACAATCCCGTACTTCGAATCTAAAACTCAAACTTAATTTTGGACTATAGCCACTTAGTCGGGCATAAGATATGCAACACGACGTCTCGCGCGCGAGTGTGTTAACTATCAACGACAAATATCTCGGGTAAAAGTGTCAAATGATAAAATCACGTCGTTATGTTAGGGTTTCTAGACAAAATACCACAGCGAGGTTGAATGTATTACTTTTTTCTACTATACGTCTACTTTTGACATAACGAGTCCAGTATTCTATGTAACCATGTTAACTACGATAGAAATAATAATAAATACACCCAACAGCCACACACATAATCCTGACCCCGCACTAGGTTAACCTGTATTGTGGGTATCAGGAACGACGAAAGACCCAGCGGTCCCACAACACCCAGACCCGAAACAAATATTTGTGGATCACACAAACAATTGTGTCGGTGCGGGAATCGAACCCACGGCCTCTCACGGAGGCTGTCAAATATAGAGATAACCAGTTAAAACTAGAGTTTTCGCGAGAAAACGAGTCGACAAAATTATCTCGTGTTGCATAATATGCTAAGCCTATAATAGTATGGAAGCCTCATGTAGAAAAACTAAAAAAATATTAATTTATTTATAGAGACATTACGCAGGGTGGCTTTATGTATTCCATATAAACAAACCTAAATTCTTAACCTAAAACACACAACACAATATGTATCTGGATTTTAATAAAACTACATACATACATAGACTCACACCTGTTTTCCATAGGGGTAGGCAGAGACAACGGATTTCCACTTGCTACCTTTGCTTTGCTTATGTTTGTGTGATCCACAATTGTTTCGAGTCTGAGTTTTTTCTCAGGAGTGTTGAAGTCAGGCAGGTGGCCGGTCGTAAAAACTACAAGTCAATTTTTTCTGTAACATGTGTTAAGAAGCTTGTGAAGGTGGAAGACGAAATAGTATGTTAGTGTAATTAATATTAACTCAAATTATCTACTTGTATTATGATCTATCCGTTTAAGAACATGAGATAAACCACGTATTGTTTATTTTTAAGTAAAGTGTAAATGCTCGTTCTTAACTAATAAATTTAAGAGAGTTAGTTCACTATCTCTACAACACTCAACTATAGGGCTCTTCTTACAGTTACAGAAAATACGGCTACGTTACAAAATTAACCAATGTCATGAAATGTGTCATGTGCTTCAGTTTCTGAGCAAAGCAAATGCTGCATACCTTATTTTTTTCTTTGTTTTGGGATCATTATTTACAACAATACTGTTCCATCTATTCGTCACCTGCCTAGTGTTATTCTGCGCCACTGAGGCAGTAATTATCAATTATTAATTGTTTCAACCCCTGTTTTAATTATCCCTGATTTATACACATATTTTTCCTTTGTTTTTTTTAATTCGCTTGAATGAAGAGACGAGCAGGTCACTCGCCTGATGGTAAGCGCCACGCCTGCTCATAAACAGAAGCAACGCCACACAAAACTTTAAATAACAAAGCACTGCATGATGCTGGACTGCGCTCGTCACCCCGATACATAAGGTGTGAAGTCTCATAATGCCCATTCATTTCACTGGCTTCAATGTCCTTCAAACCGGAACACAACAGTGCTTACACTGTTGTTTGGCGGCAGAAATAGACAAAGCGGTGGTACCAACCCAGCCGGCCTCTCGCATACGAGGGACCTACCACCTTGTAAAATATAATCAGTAATAATGTAATGAATATTACGAATTGCTTTACCTTCATTATTATCTCCGAAGATCATTTGCGTATTTTATAAACGACTTACAAACCAGTAACACTCAAAAAGTACGATTCAAAGCGGTAACCGTGCCGATGCTACTAGGAGAAGGATTCTGTTTACATTATTTTAACTCTACCTGCTATTGTTTGTTGTTTCGGAGTCTTTTGAACCGCTTTGTATTTTATCCTCCATCCCATCCGCAAATATAACAATTACGTATTTGTTATATTATCATTTCATATTTCTGAGGGTGGTGCACAATGCAAGTAAGTTAACTGTTTATGAAATGTAGTTAGTTAAAATACAAACTATAAACATCAAATGATACAAGATACAGACTCTTTTTTTTTACTTTATCGGTATTCAGCTGAGACACCTGTTGCTTGCAGTAAATGCGTAATTTTTCTACACATAATGCTAAATATATTGCGGCAAATATCAATTAATGGTACCTACTGTCCGTCAAACGATAAACCATTAGAGAATTGTATCTTCTAAAGACATCTAATCTAGTCAACTACCTAAACAAGTTCCATAAAACGCTTTCAAAAGTACTTTGAATGGGAGATACATCACAATCATGTTGCATAATATAGCTTCCGCTCACCCTTGAACTGCTTTACTGTACAAAACTTGAGTCTTTATTCGAAATGTAAACAAAGGTGGAAAAAAATAGCATTGTACTGTCATGTCTACCTGACAGACAAGTGAGTGTTCAAGCGAAAAAACACCGTCCAAACGCGCGCTACAATGCTGATAGCCCCTTATCTACTGCTACGTCAACACGCCAACTCCCTCCCTCTCGCACCAATGACACAAGTGGCGCCCGTTCTCATTCTAACGCTTGTACCTTTCACTCATTCACAAGCGTGTGTTGTATAACGCCATCTCAGTCGAACACGAATAAGTCCTTCTCTTTCGCGCTAATGAATTAAATCAACAACCTCGCTTGCTCCCTCTCGATAGATGATCAGCGTTCCATATTTGAATTTTATTTCAAAAATAGAAATCCAAATTTTGATGCAACATTTTTGGAGAACGTTTTTTTTCTTTACAGCTCACAGTACCTAAGTAAGTTTTTAAATATTTTGAGTCCTAATAAAATTGCACTACTTAGTCGCTTAAATTAATAAAGTAAAACATATGATTTATTACATTTCTATCGTTGTTATTTTACCCGACTGCCAAGGAAGGGTTATTTATCAAATCAATTAGCAACTGCTATTACAGTTTTTTTAATAATAAATTATTGTGGATAATGAACTCAAGGTGTTGCAATTTAACATTCTTGAGGTCAAGGTAACTTTGGCGTAGCTATGATTTTCATTTTGTTTTCTTCTATAGTAGAGATGGGAAATGAGCATGTGGGGTACCTGATATTAAGTGTTCAATGTTGCTCACAAAATACCAATCCGCTTTTAAGCTCGCGCCACAGTACGACGTATGCGATGCCGACGATTTTGCATTTACATTGTTTTTACAAGGTGTTCCTTAGATAACACACCAATCGCAAAACACCCTGTAAAGGTCAATCAACGCAAAACAAAAACAATTAAAATTATAGATCAATAATATCAAAGATCACAAACCACTGCATAACACAACTTTGTACTCGTTATCCGGAGAATTAGATGTCCATCATCGATATACTATGAATATTTACAGCCTGTAAGGATGAAGAGAAACATCGTGAGGAAACCTGCATAAGTAAAGTTCTACATTATAATTTCATATGTATGAAGTCTACCAAGCTGCATTATGTCAGCGTGGTGGATTAACGCTTAACCCCTCTCATTTGTAGGGGAGCCCCGTGTCTTGCAGAGGAACAATTTACATTATATTTGACAAGCTTGTAATTTATTATTAATCGCCTTTATGACGTAGTAAAGTGTAAGTGGGCCACCTGGATCTTAGGCACAAAGTCAACCTCACCTGCACGTGGTACACTCTGTTGATTAACGGACTAGGCAATGCCGAAACTTGGTTCCCGTTGCGGGTTGTGGGGGTGAGACGGCGGGTCGCCCCATTTAATACCGTAAAATCTATGGTACGAGAAGGTGGCCCCTGACATTAAGCCGGGATAACGCCAGGCAGAAATAAAGTAAGTCTGTGCAACGCATTGGATGATTAGCTGGCGGATGTGAGTTCGATCGCTGCACCGTGACAAATATTTGTGCGTGTGAATCTCTGTTTCGGGTTTGCGTGTTCTGAGACTGAGAGTCTGTCCTAGTTTTCGATACTCATAAGTTAATGCTTTGTAGTGTCAGGACTATACCGTGTGGCTGTTGGGTGTTTTTTAATTCAATATGCCTTCGGAAGGCTTGGAAACTTTGACACTTGGTTGACCATTAACCATTCGAACAGAAATAAAGAATTCAATAAGCATATTGAATCCTCTATTTCTACAATCCTGGGAGAAGCCGCTAGCAAAAGCTAGTTTAATATAAAGTACTTCAGTTTTACATTACTCAAAGGGTCAATTGGAACTGCTCCGCTGCAATGATCCTCGCATTGGTTCAATGATGCGCTTAGAGTTAGACTAGCGACAAGGTAAATAGAGAAGTTGCGGGCTGGCGCGGTGGAGCGTCGCGCGGCCTTTCACAAACTTTCTCCAGTGGCTACAGCGGACATACTCGACGCGTGTACAGGACGACCGATGACGCTCTTGGAAATTCATCATAACTACAAATACATATCGAGGAAAACATTTTCATTGTAACTTCTTCAAATTAACTGTATTTCGAAATGAATGAGTTTAGAATTGATTAAGCAAATTTTCTTGTTCATTAAACCCGTGACTAGGTGGAGAACTGTATCGTACGAAATTGTAAAAACTAGAGGTGTCTTAAGACGATTTGTTTCTGCATATTCTATGGCCTCTCTCGAGGTCCTCGTAACTGAGGGGAAATCATGCAACACTTGTTGATTAACAATCGTGGGCTTGGCATAAGCTTTCTTCACTTGACCTTGAAAATCTATCGATGTCTGATGCCTCAAGCGACGTCGCCTTCGGAGTTGGGACGTCGCTAGTGCCGCTGCATGGTGCACCGGCTGCGAGTCTGCGAGTCGCGACCTCGTCGCATCCGCACAGATGTGATTGACCTATCGCAACACCCGCTCCCTCCCCGCTATTAATCATGCTGACATAATCTAATCGTGTAACACCGCCGATCGCGCAGTGGTCGCCACGACTCTCGAGCGCACCCGTACACACCCGAAGTTTGCCGAGCGCGTGACAGTCCGTCACTCGTCACAGCGCGGCACACTTCTATGTATTGTATTACATAGGTGCAGTGCACGCTCCGTCGCGCCGGCTCGTTCTCATTTCGAACTGCAATTTCGAATTTGGAATCGATAGAGCGCGACCGGTAGGGATGCGAGAGGCGATAGATTCCCGATTGTTGTCCGATATTAGTCGATGTGCGCCACGAATCGATTCGAGGTCAGGTGTCCGCGGATCGTTCTCGATTTTCAGTAGTTTTCCCTGGGCGCACGTGCCGTCAGTGTTTACGTGTAGCCGCACCACGCTAGAGCTGAGCGGTGTCGTTGACTCTTCGACGTGACACACATTCTTTGAGTGACGGCGCGGCAGCACGTCGGATTCGCGATTTTTTTACACGTCTCCCATTTGTTATATTGTTTCTAAGGCGCGCTATCGGTTTGTTGTGCGCGCGTTTGTTTGGAGTGTTATCAGTGGATCTGTGATAAGGATGTAACTCAAGGTGTTGCGATCTCGCATTGTGAGATTTGCGGTGCGATTGTGGCACTGTATAGTGTGTACTTAGTAGTGTTTCATTTTGTAATTTAGTTTTCTTATAAGAATTTATAATGTTGTATACAGGCAGGCAGTTTGTACAACTGAATTTGTCGTTTAAGTAACGTTTAGTAGCCTTGTTACGCGTTTACCGCCGCTTGGTTCGAATAATATATAATTATATTAAATTCCTATTTATTCAATAACGCCGTGAATATCTTTTTTTTATATGACATTGTTTCCAGTCAATGCTAATTTGTCAAGAAAAAAACAATAGATTATTATGCCATTCCACGTCGCGTCATACGTCACAGAGACGAAGGCAAGTTCGAAATTTGAACGTGTCTAGTTATTTATAGAAAAAAAGATAGGCAATTTTGATTTGTGTACGTAGTAGTGAAGCTGTGTGCACATAGAGCCGTCGGAGCCGCCTCCGTGTACAGCGCACGGCGCGCACATAACAATATCACAGTTGCGCTTGTGTGTGCGTGCCCGAGTAATGAGCCGCTCTATGTGCTAAGAAACAGTAAAAAGTGTGGCGCGCGCCTGCACTGAGCGGCAACGTCGCGTGCGTTCCGCAGCCTTGCCGCGACGCGACGCGAAAACAATGGCCATTTTTATTATTATGATAAATATGTAATTTTTCGTCAGTGCACATAAATTAATTTTTATGACTATGCTATGGTAATGGGCCTGCGGTCGATGATTTAATTCGTGTGAAACTTGTCTCCACCGCGGTGGCATTAAAATTCATCAGCGCATTAAACAGCGGCGGGGCCGCGGCCGTGTTGATTTCGAAGCAGGTTCGATTTGATTTATTGACGAAAACAAAGTGGATGAATTAATTGATTTTAATTTTACAAATATTTTAAATCACCAGAATTCGTTGACTCTATAATTACTAGAATACAAAAATACAAGTAAATAAAATAGTATTTAGTTAGACATCCGCGTTTCAAATTCGAAAAAATCAATATGTCAATGATGAAAAAAACAAACAAAGCTGACGAAAATAGGCGGTGGATACCTCTTGTGTGTGAAAAAAATGTAACCGATGTTGACCTTTTCGAACGCGCCTCTGTACTAGCACGGCCAGCTGACGCGCGGTTGCCAGCTCCACCGCCGTAGATCGCCGGTATGTACACTCTTATCGCCTCTAATACTTTGCGATAACGGTGAAAATGGCGTGGCAACGAAAAGTATATAACGCACTTACGACGCTTTAAATCCGCGGTGATGACACTTCCCGCGCGAAAAATTCGAAATGGTTTTTATCAGTGGTGTTCGTGACGCGTCCGATAGACGAATATTTGCGGCGAACGTGCATAGTTTTAATTGACTTTCCCCAATTATTTGGTTGTAGTTTCGTTATTTTTTATTCTCGTCATTTTCAGCCGATTCGCATGTGAAAATATCGATTTGTTCACAGTCGCTACGTGGACAGCGTCGTGGTGTGTCAAACCAAAGTGTCCAAAGCTAGTTTTAGACAAATAAAGAGTTATATTTATTTTATTGTGTTATTTAAACAAAAATAATATTTATCTAGTTAAAATTCAATAGTTTATAATAAAAAGTGATAAATAAGGTATTATAAGGAAGTGCTTGCGAGTGTGTAAAGGTTCCAAGTAGCCCAAACGGATTTTAAAAACATTCAAATTCGAATAATTATCGCGCGACCCAGACAAAAGTGCCAGGCGCGCATAAACTAAAAGAAGATTTCGAAATCGGAACATCAGTTTACTACTAGCACGAGGCCTGATGGCGCGGTGACAAAGTGGCCTACATGCCGGTGGCGCTGGGCTCGCTCGGCGGCGAGGGCGAGTACCGCGACTACGGCCATCACCTCTCGCCGCACCATCCCGCGCACGCGCCGCACATACAGTACCATGAGTACGCACCGCCGCCGCCGCCGCCGATCTACCACCAGATACCGGACCCATACTTCAGGTAAACTACGAGAGAGTTATGATTGCCTGGTGTATATCATTCATGTAGGTTACCTCCAAAATCTGGTAGAAATGAATGATGATAAAATATAATATTATTTGTCAGTCACACTTGCAAATTGGTGGTTCAGAGAAAATATAGGTAATATGCTGTATTTATCTTTCTTCTATTCTAGTCTCCTTAACTAGATGATATATAGTGGTATTTGTGTATATTTAATCAACCGTCGAATGACTAATATTTTCGAAACTACTGTAAATCCACTGAAAAATATTCTTGTAACACCGTTCGCTCTCTGTGCTCTGAGCCACTGCCACGTAGTCTCGTCCAGTGACTGACACCGCTCCCTCATTCGTCTCTACTGTGACCAACGCGCGTCTACTGTTGTAACTCCGTCGGCTTCCATATCCTCTTTAGCTGATTTACTACTTAGTAACGATTAAGCACAGAGGCGCCTTTTAGAAGGCTCAGACCTCAGCTTGAGCAATCGCTGGGGAGTATAGTTTAGTGCCGTCTCTGCACATCATTGTGCCGAGGGCCAGTTGTGGGAGTTCTTTGGACTCGCGGACGTGTCCTATGTCGCGGTCGCGTATTATTATTGCGATTCGGATTGGGCAAGGAAAGTGCTGCTTCGATAGCGACTGTGATGGAGACGTTGGGATCAGCCAAAATATGTCTGGGACGACGGAGGAAAGCATAGTCCCGTCCATTGACAGACACCCCTCCGTCAGACGTCTCTACTGAGTCCACTGTTGTAACTTGTAACACCGGCGGCTGTTCATTTACTGCCTGTTGCGTAGCGTAGTCCCGTCCAGTAGCAGACACCCCTCCCTCAGTCGTCTCTACTGAGTCCACTGTTGTAACTTGTAACACCGGCGGCTGTTCATTTACTGCCTGTTGCGTAGCGTAGTCCTGTCCAGTGACAGATACCGCTCCCTCAGTCGTCTCTATTGAGTCCACTGTTGTAACTTGTAACATCGGCGGCTGTTCATTTACTGCCTGTTGCGTAGTGTAGTCCCGTCCAGTGACAGACACCGCTCCCTCAGTCGTCTCTACTGAGTCCACTGTTGTAACTTGTAACACCGGCGGCTGTTCATTTACTGCCTGTTGCGTAGCGTAGTCCCGTCCAATGGTAGACACCGCTCCAGCAGTTGTCTCCACTGAATCCACTTTGGTAACACCGTTGGCTCTCATGTCCTCTAGCTGAGTTACTACCTTCTGAGTCGCTACAATATGAACAAAATCTCGAGCTACACAAACTTCCAATGAAAAAACATCTACGATAAGGTTTCATTTGATGAATTTGGGTTGTTTTTAATTAGGTTGAAGTGTGTTTTCCGACATACCTACAGTTGTGATTTTTTCTAAAGGTTTCCGAACTTGCTTTGGCTTCCGGCGTCATTTCTCACTCACTGTATGGAACTCAACAAAATGTTATGTGGTTAACTTTTCTTCAACTAACTTTTTTTGCAACTAATAAAAAATACTTACGCTCGTATTCAAGAATAATGTCCGTACTCACAAACAACTGCCTCGGTGGCGCAGTTGTAATGCTAACGCTGATGTCTCGGATTCGATCCCCTGGTCGGGTAAAGTGGTGTTGGGTTTTTCTATTACGAAACGTTCAGTATCAGCCCGGAGTCTGGAATTTGTGCCCGGTATGGCGATAGGCTCGCCCCCTATCACATCGTGAACGGAGATACGCTCGGCGAAATATGGGTGTACTAGTTACACCTCTGCTTACCCCTTCGGGGATTACAGGCGTGATTGCGTATGTATGCAAGTGCAATTATGTTCTTGTGATAGCCCGACTTGGCTTAGAACTCAGGGCTTCACCGGTTTCTCAACTTATATATACTGCCATTAGAAAACATTAAAAACTAAATTGTTGAATATTTCTTATAGAGTAATTTCTTATGTTTAAGCGAATATTACACTTTGCAATAAAACAACTTTATACGAATTTTATCTCGGTTTAAGTTTTTATTTTCTAATTTTAGTAATTTCTACTCCCATGAAGGCTGAAAGCTATCCAAACGTCGGGACTAAAATAAAAATTAAACCGCGATAAAATCCGTATAAACTAGTATTATTTAAATTTCTTATTATTATTATTATATATTTATTTATAGAATACTTTTGGTTAACTTAAAAACTACGAGAACGAGATATTATAAAACTAAAAATGAATTTAATTTGATTCCCAGCACTGCAGCGCATATATACAATTTTTTTATTTTCTTACTAGCTGTTGCCCGCGGCTCCGCCCGCGAGAATGCCTATTTCCAGGATTAAAGTAGTCTAGTCGCATCAAGCGAGTCCCGTCATCGCGATCGGTGTGAGAAACGCGCTTGACAAAAATACTAACGTCGCTATTAAAAAATAGGGGTTGATCGTAGAGGGTTGAAAATTTTGGGTTGTATATATTTTTTAATACTGTATCATAATAAAATAAAAACAATTTTTTTTGTCTAAAAATTAAAATCATTTTTTTTGGGGTCGACCACCCTTAACATTTAGGGGGATGAAAAATAGATGTTGGCCGATTCTCAGACCTACCCGGTATGCACACAAAATTTCATACAAATCGGTCCAGCCGTTTCGGAGGAGTATGGGTGACACGAGAATTTTATATATTAGATTTTCTTAATTACACTACGGTCAACCTTACGTGGTACTGTATGACTTTTAGGTGTACTAATTAACTTATAAGTGAATGCAAATTCACATCCAAACAAACCTCCATAGCGTGGTGGCTGAGTACTCCGTCTGTGAAACGAGAAGATGCTGATTCTATCTCGGTCGCGGTATTTATTAGTTTCGGGTCTGCAGTTTAGTTATGATGAGTCAAATTATTGTTTCCAGCTAACATAAATAGTCTTGTCATTTGCCAGCCAGATAGCGGTCACCTGAGATTTCAACAAGTCTCACTGCTAGAGTTATAGAATAATAATAAAAATAATACTAGCCCTGTATTATTTTAGCCCTGTGTTATTTCCAACTCCTCCCTAATTTTCTATTTCATTCATTTCGTGCGGGATAAAGACAGATTTGCATTCCCAGAGACTCGCCGAGCTTTATTGCTCGGTGTCGAAATATGCGTGCCACTGGCGATCCTGACTGACTTACAAGAGTTACAGTGGCGGGTGTGTGGGCGGGATAGTCTCGTATCCCTGTATTATATACGTCCCACTGCTGGGCACGAGTCTCCTCTACTGAATGGGAGGGGTTAGGCCTCAGTCCACCACGCTGGCCTAATGCGGGTTGGCAGACTTCACATACCTTCGAAATTCTTATGGAGAACTTATCAGGTTTGCAGGTTTCCTCACGATGTTTCCGTCACCGTAATAATAATTACACACGTAACTTAGAAAAGTCAGAGGTGTATGCTCTTGGGGTTGGTTTCCAACCTGCGACTTTCGTCTCGACAGTACGCACCACTCCTCCCTAAGCTATCACTGCTATCACGAGTTATAGAATTAAACCTGTTTTTAACACGATTGTTTTTTGGGAAAGATCGGGTTTTTGAAGGTATTAGAACCGGTTCTGAAAACATCGGATTTTTCGGTTCTTTGCAAATATCTTTTTGCATTTTTGCGGCTAGTACACGTCATACACATTTTAATAATAATCTATATATATAAAAGCGAAATACCACTGACTCACTGATTCATCACGATTTCTCAAAAACTACTGAAGCTGGGATCATGAAATTTAGTCAGATGATAGTTTTTGTAATGTAGACGTCAGCTAAGAACGGATTTTGGGAAATTTACATTTTAAGGGGGTAAAAGAGGGGTTTGTCCGTTCTATGCAACTTTTTTATGGAAGGGGATACGACTGTGAAATTGAGCACAAACATTGCTTATTAAAAATAATGAAATATGAGAGTCATATTTTTGGAAAATTGCACTTACAAAAGGGGGGTGGTGGTTGAACTTTGTATGGAACTTTTTTAATGGAACGGAATACGACTGTGAAACTATGCACGAACTTTGCTTATGACAATTAATGAAATATGTGATTCACATTTTTGCGATATTTTATTTGGAAAAGGGGGGAGGAGGGGTTGAACTTACGCACTCACTCACCGATTAATCATGATTTCTCAAAAACTACTGAAGCTGGGATCATGAAATTTGGTCAGATGGTAGTTTGTGTAATGGCGAGGCGTACTAAGAACGGATTTTTGGAAATTCACATTTTAAGGGGGTTTGAATATTGTATGAAACTTTTTTATTGAACGGAATACGTCTGTCAAATTAAGCACAAATATTGCTTATCATAAATAATGCAATATGTGATTTACATTTTTGTAAAATTCCTCTTGCAAAAGAGGGGTAGGGGGGTTGAACTTAGTATGAAAGTATTTATTTTAACTTTTGTACAACTTGACTGATTGGGGTCATATTCAAACCGAACATTTGTTTTGTGGAAACAATGGTTCATAACTATATATCATCACGCTACGACCCATGGGAGCGGAGCAGTAATCTTCTATATATAAAGCTATGATCATGAAATTTGGTCAGATGGTAGTTTGTGTAATGTAAGTGGTCCGCTAAGAAAGGGTTTTTGGAAATTTACATATTAAGGGTTCAGAGGGGGGAATTTTCTATGAAAAGAAAAACGCCTGTGAAATTGAGTACAAATATTACTTAATAAAAATTATGAGACTCGTGTTTCATAACTCGTGTTGTTGTTTGACAGCCTCCGTGGCGCAGCGGGCGAGTAGCCGGCTGCGAAGCGAGAGGCCGTGGGTTCGATTCCCACACTGAGACAAATGTTTGTGTGAACCACAAATATTGGTCTCGGGTCTGGGTGTTGTGGGTTGGCAAGTCCCTCGTAGTTCCTGATACCCACGATACAGGTTTACCTAGTGTGGGGTCAGGACTATGTGTGTGACTGTTGGGTGTATTTATTTATTTATTTATTTATATATTTGTAAAATTCAACTCGCGAAAGGAGAGGGAGGGGGAGTTTGAATTTTTGGATGTTTGTAGATCAATCACGCCTTAATGGCTAAAGGGATTAAAATTTGGCATACATGTAGACCAAAACATGAATTAGAACATAGGCAACTTTTATCCCAGAAAATGACATTTACGCGGGCGGCGCCGCGGGTAAATGCTTAATAAAACTCACTACAGCCTTTTTTCTGCGGAGAAAATCCCGATTACGGAAGGGAAGGTCATCCTGGGAAAGAATTTACTAGAATTCTCAGAGAATTCCCAGCACCGGCGGAGGAGTGAAATTTGTACAAAATTTGTTTTACTGTATTACTTAGTGTTACTTAATTAATTTGATTTCGTTATTGGTTACAGGCGGCACGCGCCATACTTCGGCCAGCCCGACTACAGAGTATATGAACTCAACAAAAGATTACAACAGAGGACAGAGGTAAGTAAGCGCTAACAAGTATCTACGATAGACACATCGTCTGTCCGTGGTCGACAGTTTTCATGGATTGCGCTACACTTACCATCAGGTGTAGCGTAGTCACTTTGCCGATATCTCTCTATTCTAAAAAAAAGTAACTGGCGCCGCCGCCGCTGCCAAAAGCTTGTCACGCTATCTCCTCCGAAACCGCTGGGGGTATGGGATCGAGACCGATACCAATCGATACAGAATAATGTGGGGAAGAAAGTAACATATGTCTCATATTCGTCGGACTTGTAAGTTTTTTTTTATTTTTGTTTTGTGGAAAAACATGGGCAAAGCCCCTTTCAAAGTACGAAACAGTGGGTGTATTAGGAATATTTGTATTTACATTAGTATGTGATGATGTTTCAGGACTCTGACAATCTGTGGTGGGACGCGTTCGCGACGGAGTTCTTCGAGGACGACGCCACGTTAACGCTCGCCTTTTGTCTAGAAGATGGACCTAAACGATACAGTGAGTTGTCTTGCATTTTATGTCACCCTGATACTTAGTACCTACTCAGCCGACGGAATAGGGTAGTTTTCGTATATTGAATTTTATACATTATTTCACCTTGCCTGTAATAACAGAGTCGTTAACGTATTTTCACCTTCCTACAACATGGGATCCTTTAAACAGAGTGTGAAGAAGCAATTAAGCAGGCCGGCATAATAGGGTAGTTTCCTATATTGAAATTTATACATTCTTTTATAAGCAACATAAACCCTTTTATTAAAACACAATCAAAATTGGTTCAGAAATGTGCCCGCAGTTATGACTTTAAATATTAATATCAGGAAAAGTGGGTGCGTAGTAGGGATATGTGACTATCTCACTTGCAAGCGTACTCCATAATGAACATTTTACACAGTGACGTCAAAGTTTGCGTCGTCTGTCATTTGACAATTACCCCTTCTACAGGATTTGAATGGCTTCTAACTTATTTATTTTTGGTCCGATTTATAAAATTCTTTCTGCAATAGATTTTGAGTAACGTAACTTATTGATTTAAATAATTAAAAAAATCTAGGCAACTACCCTATTAAAAAAAACATTGCCTACTTGATGCGGCGCCCATACTTAGGCTCCTCTGATTTAGTCTTCAAGTTTAGCTTCGAATTTATGTGACTCAAGGTATCCACCACACAAAATTGGAAATGTTACCCGATATAAGCTACCTGACGGTCAAGCTCGCCCTCTATCATGGGACGGAAATAATCAAGGCCAGTGGTTCCCAATTAGTTTTTGCTGCGTACCACTTCAAAAAAGACCTCAAACCTGCGTACCCCTTATTGTAGCAAACACACTAATATCATAAATGCGAAAGTTTGTGAGTGTGTGTGTGTGTTCTTGTTTTTACTGATGATTGTAATAAAATAATATATTGGAAATTGTTCTTGTTTTTACTGATAGCCGCACGTACCCCTTGATGCAACTTCACGTACCCCTGGGGGTACGCGTACCACTAATTGGGAAACAATGATCTAGACGAACCGTGGGTGCACCACTTGTACCACCTTCGGTGATACAGGCGCGAGGTTATGTAATATTAGTATTGGTATTTCAGCCTAATTTATCTTGTGCATGTTCCAGCAATCGGCAGGACGTTGATACCGCGGTACTTCCGCAGTATATACGAGGGCGGCGTCTCGGAGCTGTACTACACGATGCGGCAACCGAAGGAGTCGTTTCACAATACCAGCATCACGCTCGACTGCGACCACTGTACCATGGTCACACACCATGGGAAACCGATGTTCACTAAGGTACCCACTATACACACTACGGATCATCTGTACACCTTTTAGACTGAACACCCCCGGATCTAGGGGGCAAACCGGGGCAATCTTAGATCCGGAGCTAAGACTGAAATCTATAGAGCGTGCTATGATTTATCTCTTCACTAGCTGTGCACTAAGGTTACGTTACTAGCCAGCGATTTTTTTTTGTTTTACACTAGGGGCTTTGCCCATGTTTTTCCACAAAACATAAAATAAAAAAAACTTAAAGCCCGACGAATATGAGATATATGTTACTTTCTTCCCCACAATTTTCTGCATCGATTGGTATCGGTCTCGACCCCATACCCCGAGCGGTTTCGGAGGAGATAGCGTGACAAGCTTTTGGCAGCGGCGGCGGTGCCAGTTACTTTTTTTTAGAATAGAGAGATACATACGCACTCCCGCTCGTAATCCCCAAAGGGGTAGGCAGAGGTTTAACCAGTACACCCACATTTCGCCGAGCGTATCTCGGTCCCATGATGTGATAGGAGACTAGCCTATCGCCATATAGGGCACAATTCTAGACTCCAGGTTGATACTAAGCATTTCATGATAGAAAAACCCAATATCACTGTTACCCGACCCGGGGATCGAACCCGAGACCTCAGCGACAGCCTCAGTCGTAACGCGTACGCATTACAACTGCGCCACCGAGGCAGTCAGTGGTTTTTTTGTTTTATTTTGTTGAAAATGGGATCTCATTCATTCGATATAATATCGATTGTGGATCACACAAACATTTCTTGGTGCGGGAATCGAACCCACGGCCTCTCGCTTCGCAGCCGGCTACTCGCCCGCTGGGCCACGGAGGCTGTCAACAATAACTATTTATCTACTGAATATAATCATAGTAATTATCAACAAAGCTTTTATAAACTTTAAATGTCAAGAAACTTGATTTTTTCTCAGATTAGTCATTCTGGACATTAAAATAACTATAGGTAAGCAATATTGATAGTTTTCATTATTATTATTCCGTATATCCATGGTGATTCATCATCCTTTGCCCTGGGCCGGTACCGGCTAGTTCGCCGAACTTCGGATTTATACAAATCGATGTTCGATTATAGAACAAATGATTCTGTCGTACCGCCGAACGACCGTCTAATGACCAAAACGATGAACAACGATTTATGACGTCACATGAACTTCAATAAAACGGATTGATTTGAATTAATTAATGCCGCCCGCGGGCGGTTAATCTGAATGGACTTCCTTCATCACTTTCTTACCCACATATGTTTCCTCTATTCTCATAACATGCCCATACCAAGATGTCTGGATACCGTATATCCATAGTGATTATTTGCGTAAATTTAATTTTAATCCATATTTAATCAAGGATCGAGCTGCAATTTTCAAAAAACCTAAATTTAATTTCGCGGGCTATTGCTGACATGCGACTCGGTATTTATAGAGTGATCTTTACAGTACAAGCATAGCAAACACATATGTATACGAAATCGATGATCTACCAAAAACTTAAGAGTATAGACCAGATAAAAATAGTGGACTGAAATGTTGAGCTGGCTTGTTGGCTCTATTTTGTACTGAGCCAGTACAAGGTTCCACTTCAAATTAGGCGAGGCGTATTGAAGGTCATTCGGTCGTTCTCACTCTTTCAAGCACGTAGCCTGCTACATGAGAATAGTAAAAGAGAAACGGGACATACAATTTGAAGTAGTGCAGCCAAAACATTTGAGCCGCTCTTACATTATGTCGTACGTGACGTCATGCCTCTTGTATCTCCTACAGAACACTAGTCAGTGTACCTATTTAATAAAAAAAAACTTCAAGGGACAATCAAGGGACGCAGATTGACGGTGGACATTATATTTGGACTGAGGGTATAGCACGAATAACTTGCGAGAACGTATTCGTATCGAAATGTAATCAAATTGTTTGAAACTTCATACAAATAATAATAATAATAATACACCCAACAGTCACACACATAGCTCTGACCCCACACTAGGTAAACCTGTGTCGTGGGTATCAGGAACTACGAGGGACTTGCCAACCCACAACACCCAGAACCGAGACCAATATTTGTGGTTCACACAAAAATTTGTCTCGGTGTGGGAATCGAACCCACGGCCTCTCGCTTCGCAGCCGACTACTCGCCCGCTGCGCCACGGAGCTGTCCTGGCGACAAGTGGCAGATTCGAATACTTATTCGTAAGTTGTTAGTGTTCGCCCCCGGCTCTGTACTTAATATCAGGTCCAGTGTTCTCACTGTGCTGTGCCAGGACCAAAAAAAAAATACCATGACTTTGGGTTCGATACAAACAAAAATGATGTAAATTTTCGGTTACCAAAAACACATCAAGTTAGTTGCCTAGGGGCCGGAGATTGAAATTTTTTGTCCGATATGGCGATAGGCTCGATGCTAATCACATCACGGGACGGAAATAAGCTCAGCTAGAACAACCTTTTCCGGGGTAAAAGCTTATGTCCCAATCCAGGTCATGGTCTACCTGTGTGCCAAATTTCATCCAAAACCATTCAGCTGTTAAGGCGCGATTGACTAACAAACATCCAAATTCACAAACTCACAAACATACACACTTTCACATTTATAATTGTAGTAGGAAGTAGTATAAACACACCCAACAGTCATACACACATAGTGCCGACTGCACAGTAAAATACGAGTCGTCGCGTGGGTATCAGGGACTACGAGAGACTTTCGGTCTCACAACACCCAGACCCGAAACAAATATTTGTCTTAGTGTGCCTGATATGGCGATAGGCTCGCTTCCTATCACATCATGGGACGGAAATAAGCTCGGCGAAATGCGGGTGTACTAGTTACACCTCTGCTACCCCTTCGGGGAGTGCAGACGTAAGTGCGTATGCATGTATGCATGTTGAATTAAAACTAGTTTATACGGATTTTATCGCGGTTTAATTTCTATTTTAGTCCCGACAACATTTCGAAAGCTTTTCAGGCTTCATGGTCACGGGAGAGACTGACGACTGACTGAAACGTCAGGACTAAAATAAAAATTAAACCGCGATAAAATCCGTATAAACTAGTTTTAATTCAACATGTAATAATCGCGTAAACATAAGAAATCAACCACCATTTATGCATGTTTTGAGTTGATGAGTAGTATTGGAATGTATATTGTATAATGTCAAAGACTTTAATACCATAGACGGGCTGTTCAGAAGTAAAATTGTGTTGCATACGCGGCCGGCGAGGCGGGAATAACGTCTAAGGCGTGGGAGCGAGAGGAGTTGAGAGTAAGCGAGATAGCAATGTTGAGACGGCTGTTTTGTTTGGTATTAGTTTTCATTCACAATAAATGACTTTTTTGATCAAAACCAAGAAATAATGTAGTTACTTCCGTAAAATAACTTCAAATTGAATGAATAATATATGCACGTAAATAATGACAATGTTTTATGGGTCACAATAAACAATTTCGTGTTAGTTTATCGAATTTAACGTTCGCCGCAATTCAAACAACAGCAACTGCTCTTGTCGCTCTCTCGCGGGCGACTAAATGAGTTGCGGTCAATTGACCGTAACTAAGTGCGCAATTTGTTTGTACCGCACAGCTTGTCTAGTAGTATACATTAAAGTGTTTGTGTGTATTGTATAATGTATATAATGTGTTACAGGTGTGCACAGAAGGTCGGCTGATACTGGAGTTCACGTTCGACGACCTGATGCGCATCAAGTCGTGGCACATGTCTGTGCGCGCGTACCGGGAACTGATCCCGCGACAGGCGGTGCACCCGCCCGACCACGCCGCGCTCGACCAGCTCGCCAAGAACATCACGCGCCAGGGCATCACCAACTCCACGCTCAACTACCTCAGGGTAAATTATATCACACACACACACACACACACACACACACACACACACACACACACACACACACACACACACACACACACACACACACACACACACACTCTCTCTATATACTCATGTCGCACTGCTGGGCACGGGCCTCCTCTACTGAATGAGAGGGGTTAGGCATTAGTCCACCACGCTGACCTAATGCGGGTTGGCAGACTTCACATACCTTCGAAAATCTCAGGTATGTAGGTTTCCTCACGATGTTTCTTTCACCGTTGAAGGAAGTGATAATTAACAATTAATACACACATAACTTAGAAAAGTCAAAGGTGTGTGTGCTCTTGGGACTGGATTCGAACCTGCGACTTTCGTCTCGACAGTCCGTACACGTCAGTGGGGAGTACTGAGCTATCGCTACTTGTATATACAACGTGTTACAGAAATGTGTGGTCATATTTTAGGGTCATTACATACACTTTACAACTAGTACTTATGTACCGGATCTTTCAAAGCCAAGACATCCAGAAATTACACGTTAATTTTAATCACTCGTTTATTAAGATCGATAAGATTGATGACATCACTATTAATTATTATGAACGACACTCACTTTTTAATAAACTTAATTAAGATGTACGCAATTCTAAGTACGTAACTTGTAATTTAAACACAAATCAGTACCTAAAAAGAGTGTTTGCTGAAGACGATATAGGTACTATCCTCTAGAAGCATTTTAATGACTTCATTCTCGGGTCGTCCATCTATGAATTTGCCTTAATACAGTCGACGATCCTCTTAAAAGCTGTTATCAGTTACACCAACACAATATACCAATACATAATATTTGTTTCTAGTCATAACAACATATTTTTGAACTCGTAATCATACTTCATAAAATCAGAAATTGCCGAATTGACTGCGTCAAATAAATATTGACATTTGACAACTGATTAATGTTTTTAATTATAAAATAATTAAATGAAAGGAGGTCTGGAGTATCACTGTTTATCATTTAGTGTTGTCCAAAGTTGAAAGTCGATATCGATATGTTACTCATTCGATAAAAAAGAAAAATCTATAATTATGTCCTAACAATGCAATCGGATTTGGTACTATGGAGTATAAAATACTTTTATCCTACACTATACATTGCTTAAATTTGCCCGCCCCTTTCTATAACACGTTGTATATAACCTTGATTTATTTTATTTCCTCTTCTTCCATCTGACCTTATCCCACTCGCAGTGGGGCCGGCGCAACATGCTTTTTTGAGTGGTAGAGCCACATTATAGATAGTTTTGTCTACAGCATGAATGGGCTATAATCAATGCTTAAATAATGTTTGTACGGTCCCTAGTATTCAGTACTAGCTTTTGCTCGCGGCTCCGCCTGCGTGAACGGCCTGTTCCGGGAAAAAAGTTTTATATAGCCTATAGCCCTCCTCAATAAATGGTAACCCATCTAACACTGAAAGAGTTTTTCAAATCGGACCAGTAGTTCCTGAGATTAGCGCGTTCAACCAAACAAACAAACTCACCAGCTTTATAATATTAGTATAGATTCACCGAGATTGATTTATAATATTGTTTGGATGCAGTTGTGCGTGATATTGGAGCCGATGCAGGAGTTGATGTCGCGGCACAAGGCGTACGCGCTCTCACCCCGCGACTGTCTCAAGACTACACTCTTCCAGAAGTGGCAGCGGATGGTCGCGCCTCCTGGTCAGTCCTCACGCCCTGGTACTTTACACACGACATACACCCAAAATTATTATATTTATTGACAATTATTGTCTAATAAGCTTACTTATTTTATTGATCCACGCACAGATATACAATGTAACAAAAACCCTGTTGGGCATTTTAACTGTGATGTCAGAATCGATATTCAAACGTAGTGAGAAATCTCACAGACGAGAATTGGACTAAAAATACATACGCATACGCACTCACGCCTGTAATCCCCGGAGGGGTAGGCAGAGGTGTAACCAGTACAACCACATTTCGCCGAGCGTATCTCCGTCCCACGATGTGATAGGGGGCGAGCCTATCGCCATACCGGGCACAAATTCCAGACTCCGGGCTGATACTGAGCATTTCGTAATAGAATAACCCAATACCACTTTACCCGACCTGGGGATCGAACCCGAGACCTCAGCGTTGGCCTCAATCGTAACGCGTACGCATTACAACTGCGCCACCGAGGCAGTCAAATAATATTTATTATTTAAACTTGTAATTAATTTATTATTTGTAAACTGTATTTTGATTGATTACCTCTGCAAGAGCGTACATCGAAAGCGCCGCGCCCGGCATCAGTCAGCTGTTCATCACTTTTCAGATGAAAATATTTTTTTTTTATATGTTCATTTTTCTAAGTTCAGTTTGTATGGATAATATCTCGCTTCTGTTTATTGTTTTTTTGTATTTAATTATTTTTATTAAGCTGTCTATATGTTTATCTTCGCAACCCAAAAACGGCCAACAGGGTTTTTGTTACATACTGTAGATGCAATAGATGACGCAAGTGTACCGAAGTGGAAACGAAATCCTGGGAAAATCCTGAGCACGCGTGTTAGTCTGCTTGTGACATGACATGACACTTGTTATTCCTTTTTTTTATAGTATAGGCCGGCAAACGAGCAAGTGGGTCACCTGATGGTAAATTATAACCACCGCCCATCTACACCCACAATACTAAAATAATCATGGGCGCGTTGCCGACCTTAAAGGAAAGGGATAATTAAGGGATTGGGAAGAGGAGTGGGATTTGGGCCTCCGGATATCTCACTCATTGTACGAAACGCTGCAAGCTACTTTACGCCGGTTTTCTGTGAGACAGTGGTAATGACCCGGACGAGCCGGCCCATACATGCTGTAGACAAAAGTATCTACAGTGTGGCTCTACTCCTCCCTCGTAGTTCCTGATACACACAATACAGGTTGACCTAGTGTGGGGTCAGGACTATGTGAGTGACAGTTGAGTGTATTTATTATTATAATTATATTGTAAAAAATCTAATAAGTGGTTCAAGAGTTTATTCTAATTCTATTCAAATTTTATATTATGGTGCCGTTGATTTTTCACGATGCTGTCAATATCCAAAAATAAAAATCAAAATGTAGACATCTTTAATAGGTTCAAGAGTTGTTTCTCGTTACTAATTAGCTCTTGTGACGTCACAGCAGGCACAAAAATTTGTGTTTATGCCGCTGAAAGCAGTCATATTGCGTCGTCTATTTGGCTAAATATCTGTGGATCGTATATCATGATTGAGTGTATAGTTTGATTGTATTTGTGTATAGAGTCACAGCGTCCAGCGAGTAAGCGACGCAAACGCAAGGGCAGCGCCGGCGCCAACGCTGCGCCCCCCGCGCCCGCCAAGAAACGATCACCCGGACCTAACTTCAGCCTCGCATCACAGGTACACAATACACATATTCATACAAAGTTGCACCACCCAGCAACACATCAAGAAACGATCACCCGGACCTAACTTCAGCCTCGCATCACAGGTACACAATACACATATTCATACAAAGTTGCACCACCCAGCAACACATCAAGAAACGATCACCCGGACCTAACTTCAGCCTCGCATCACAGGTACACAATACACATATCCATACAAAGTTGCACCACCCAGCAACACATCAAGAAACGATCACCCGGACCTAACTTCAGCCTCGCATCACAGGTACACAATACACATATTCATACAAAGTTGCACCACCCAGCAACACATCAAGAAACGATCACCCGGACCTAACTTCAGCCTCGCATCACAGGTACACAATACACATATTCATACAAAGTTGCACCACCCAGCAACACATCAAGAAACGATCACCCGGACCTAACTTCAGCCTCGCATCACAGGTACACAATACACATATTCATACAAAGTTGCACCACCCAGCAACACATCAAGAAACGATCACCCGGACCTAACTTCAGCCTCGCAACACAGGTACACAATACACATATTCATACAAAGTTGCACCACCCAGCAACACATCAAGAAACGATCACCCGGACCTAACTTCAGCCTCGCATCACAGGTACACAATACACATATTCATACAAAGTTGCACCACCCAGCAACACATCAAGAAACGATCACCCGGACTTAACTTCAGCCTCGCATCACAGGTACACAATACACATATTCATACAAAGTTGCACCACCCAGCAACACATCAAGAAACGATCACCCGGACCTAACTTCAGCCTCGCATCACAGGTACACAATACACATATTCATACAAAGTTGCACCACCCAGCAACACATCAAGAAACGATCACCCGGACCTAACTTCAGCCTCGCATCACAGGTACACAATACACATATTCATACAAAGTTGCACCACCCAGCAACACACACCAAGAAACGATCACCCGGACCTTACTTCAGCCTCGCATCACAGGTACACAATACACATGTTCATACAAAGTTGCACCACCCAGCAACACATCAAGAAACGATCACCCGGACCTAACTTCAGCCTCGCATCACAGGTACACAATACACATATTCATACAAAGTTGCACCACCCAGCAACACACACCAAGAAACGATCACCCGGACCTTACTTCAGCCTCGCATCACAGGTACACAATACACATATTCATACAAAGTTGCACCACCCAGCAACACATCAAGAAACGATCACCCGGACCTAACTTCAGCCTCGCATCACAGGTACACAATACACATATTCATACAAAGTTGCACCACCCAGCAACACATCAAGAAACGATCACCCGGACCTAACTTCAGCCTCGCATCACAGGTACACAATACACATATTCATACAAAGTTGCACCACCCAGCAACACACACCAAGAAACGATCACCCGGACCTTACTTCAGCCTCGCATCACAGGTACACAATACACATGTTCATACAAAGTTGCACCACCCAGCAACACACCAAGAAACGATCACCCGGACCAAACTTCAGCCTCGCATCACAGGTACACAATACACATATTCATACAACGCTGCAAATATACATACAACAATTATATATGTCTTATATACTGTTCCACTGCTTAACACTCGCCTTTTTATTCTGGCCCAGCAAAGAGACTACGCTATCCCTGATGGTAAGTGCAGCACAATCCAAGAATTCACTCTATTCTGACAATGTATCTATCGTAGATCGGCAGAATTATGCCAGCCTGCCTAATTGCTTCTTCCATCCCATAATGTAGGAAGGTGGAGGCGTTTATCCCTCAAATAATAATGAGATTATGGACCACGGGATAATATCTACACAGTACAATTTGTATGTTGTACGTTCGTTATGTTAAGCGGAACATTTAGCGCTGCGGACCTATGCGTACTGTAAATCCATGCGTGCCATGTCAATGTAGATAATAAAAGTTGGTAGGTACAAGGTGTTAGGTCCCTCGTTTGCGAGAGGCGGGCTGGGTTGGTACCACCGCGCCGTCTATTTCTGCCGCCAAGCAAAAGTGTGTAAGCACTGTTGTGTTCCGGTTTGAAAGACATTGAGGCCAGTGAAATTACTGGGCATTATGAGACTTAACACCTTATGTCTCGGGGTGACGAGCGCAGTCCAGTGTCATGCAGTGCTTTGTTATTTAAAGTTCTGTGTGGCGTTGCTTCTGTTGATGAGCAGGCGTGGCGCTTACTATCAGGCGAGCGACTTGCTCGTTCCGTCATTCAAGCTAATAAAAAAAAAAGTTGGCAAGCTAGTTTTATATACAGACAGGGGTATATGCGTTGTCTACTGTATATTAGATCTTTAGTAGAGGAGATCCGTGCTAACCAGTGGAACATATTTGATACAGGGCTTATATTATATGATATGCAGTGATATCGTGTATGTGTGCAGGACGTGATGGTCGTCGGCGAGCCGTCGCTGATGGGCGGCGAGTTCGGCGACGAGGACGAGCGGCTGATCACCAGACTGGAGAACACTCAGTACGAAGGCGACGGCGTGGAGTGGAGCGCTCCGCCCCCCGCCTCACCCGCCAAGACGCCGCCCGGCACGCACTGACACTCCGACACTCCGACAGTCTACACCTCTACAGAATATATAAATAAATAAATATAGGCCTTTACGGATAAATTATATACTGCTTGTTTCATTTTACCCGCCATAATATTATGTATACATGTTACAGAAAGTTGTGGTCAAATATTAGCAACATATACAAGTATTTCGCGCCTGTAGTAACAAATCCGATTGTATTACTAGGACATAAATAGAGCATTTTTCATTGAATGAGTAACATGTCGATATTCAATTTGTTTGCAACTTTGGACACACAATATGATAAACAGATGATTCGAATGAAACAGTTATTAGGCGCGCAGCGGTAATGCAAATAATTTACAGTGAGTATAATCGAATTGTAGGTGGAGCGAATGGGAAAGTCGACGGGGACACTTAAGTCAATTCAAACAAGGAAATTGGAATATTTTGGCTATATAATGAGAAATAACAAGTACGAACTCCTCCAACTAATCAGTCAAGGGAAAATAAAGGGCAGGAGGAGGCCCGGTCGCAGGAGGATATCGTGGCTTAAAAATCTTCGCCAATAGTTCAACATGATCATTGTTCCGAGCAGCAGCTTCCAAAATTAAGATAGCCTGTATGACCGCCAACCTGCGATAAGAGATGGCACAAGAAGAAGAAGAAGATAATCGAATTAATAAAAGCGGGGATAAAATTAGTATGTCATTTTATTGATAGTGATACAAAGTTGAGCTTCAAAAAGTTATTATAAATGTTGCGTCCACCTTTACTCTCTTTACCTTGGCTTCGAGACCGAGGAGTCAGTCGCTACTGTCTGATGTTTCGGATGACTATTTCTATAATATATTGATTATAGCTGTTGCCCATGGTGGTTGTTGCAGTTCCGTTTCATACAAAGTTCACCCCCCAAACCCCCCCCCCCCCCCTTTTGCCCACTTGATATTTAAATTTTCCTAAACCTTTATATAGGCACCAGTTGTCCAGCGCAGTTTCACCCGCAACATATACTTAATTGATAATAAGGTTCAAATATTTAAGGGAGGGGGTGTTGTCTCATATGCAAATACCTTCAAATAAACACCTGAACCCGATTGCAGCGTCACCTACCGGGTCCAATTGTAAATCTAAACCATCCAGGGACCTACTCACACACAGAAAAAATCATCAAAATCGGTTCAGCCGGGTAGCAATTTATCTTTTACATGTATAGGCCGGCAAGCGAGCCAGTAAGACACCTGATGGTAAGTGATATCCACCGCCCATAGAGCAATAAGACATAGAGTGATAGTTTCATTCAAAATCCCATAAATATTGTATTCGAAGCAGGAAATAATTCAATGTGTGCATAAGCGGTGCGTAATAACTTTCGCCGACACCAAACAATATAATACTCTCTACGAGAGCCGACACACACAAGGGCATGAATAATGTTGCTAGTAAAGGAAATTTTTCCAACAAAATAGGGAAATTAAAACTGTTATATGCTATCGGACAATAATAATTTTAGACATCAGAGTTTTATTGCTAAGCATTACATTACTAAACATTTATTTTAACAAGCAAAATACTTTCTATTTCTGATTTTATTTGTTTCTACCACGTCTAGTTTTGATGTTATAGAACTATCAATATTACCGTACTTTTTATGCCGATTAATCGAATTTATGAATTATTATGAATTTGGCTATGAAACCCTAAAAATGACCCTTCCTATGTCTAGTTACTTAGACACTAACTTCTGAGACTCATAACGGTCGTAACGCGTATGTCGGTTTTCCGTGAGACACTGGTAAGGACCCGTTTGAACCCGCCCATTCATGCTGTACACAAAACTGTCTACAGCGTGACTCTACCACTCACAAAATTATTCTATACGTATGTTTGTGACTGAACATGTATATAAAGATATAATTTACAAAAACTAATACACATATAACGTCAAGATTCACAAAAAGATAATGTCAGCCACCTTGGAAAATGAATGACGTTTTCCTATTCAGCACCCCAATAAACCCCGAAAAAGACACATTGGTCCGTTTTTGAAAAAAGAACCAATCATGTGTACAGAAATCGCCACTATGCGTTCGCGAACACTTTAAGACCTCCTAATAACGTCTACGAATTCGACCTACGGCGTGGGGGCGAGTGAGTGACTTGTTACCAAAATAATATGTAAATAGTTCAGTGTTCACGAATTTGTTCGCTTTATCCAAAGACTTTTGTATACTACTAGACGGGCTGTTTAAAAGTAAAATTTCATCACATAACGCTTGAGTTTGACAGCTCACAGACAGAGAGCGCGATAGGGGTTCTAGGTGAGTGTAAGCGAGATGGTAATATTGAGTTACGGTCAATTGACCACAAATTAGTGGTACAATTTGTAATATATTAAAGTCTTTGGCTTTATCCCGTCTATTAGCCGTTTTATTGTCTTTGATGTTCTGTGTGGCGTTACTTCTGTGTAAGGGCAGGCGTGGCGCTTACCATCAGGCGAGCGACCTCGTTTCGTCACTCAAACTAATAAAAAAATGAAATTAAATTAATTTAATAAAGCTAATCCACCATATGTAAAATCAAAGATTAAAAAGCAAAAACATAATATTGCGTCGAACATTAAACCTAGAATATCTTACAGGAGAATACCTATATAATATTTGAACGCATCCGAAACGCGTCGATATTTTGGGCACACGTCGCTGATGACGTTTCGGACGTGCGTTCATAAGCCTAATAACGTTATACTAGTCCTGAAATGTTATGAAGTTTAGAGAAAATTAATATTATATTCGATTATTAAGTATCATGCAAAAATATATAAATTAATTATAGTTTTATATATTCAATATAAATTATTCAAAAGATAATTTTTAGGAGCTTAAGATTATGTTTAATCTAATTTACGCTAAAGAATGTTATTACATCAAGTTTCTGAACATTTCAATACGTGGTGAGCGGTGAGTGTGAAGGTAGTGCAATTTAGGGTTTATCAATAAAAAATTCAATTATCTCGTCATAAGACTGTATCAATCATTCAAAATGGTAACAAAATATATTGTTTCCTTGTTTGCCGTCGCCTTCATCAGCGGAGTTGTTGGAGAAAGCTGCCAAAATCCAAAAGTAGAGACTACATCTTTTACAAGTCTAGACGCCACAGTTGTGACACAAATAGCGTATATAACTGAATTTACACTGAGTTGTGACAATACGCTGCCCGAAAACTACGCTTTATACGCAGAGGTCGAAGGAAAATCGCTTTCGGCGGCTCGTATAGGCCCGAACAGATATCAAGTGAGTTTAACCTTTACTTATTTTTTTATTTATAGGTTCTAAACTGTCTCGGTTAATTGAAGCGTGTAGGCCTCCTATAGTGATATCTTGAATCGGAGCCTCTTGACTAGTTCAATTTAGCAAATTTTAAATCACATAAATCTACTTAAGTATTTGGTAATATTTTTATAACTACATGGTCTTAAAGCCATATGAGTTAAACCATAACCTACTGTGAAATTTGTACACTATGAGGGTAGTATCTATCTGTCTTTAATTACAGGTAAATATAGGTAAAAAAAAAAATTAAGTTTTTTTTGCCACCCTCATGGTGAAGTAAAACTCTTAATTCTTTTGTAGGTATCCTGGACTGAGGAGCCAGCGAAGGCTCGCTCAGGTGTGCACGAAGTTCATGTGTTGGACGAGGAAGGCTGGGCGTCATTGCGCCGCGCCCGCCGTGCCGACCCTGCCGCCACCGTAGCACCCCTACTCGCCATCCAGCTCCATCACCCAGGCAGTAAGATACATTACAAATATGATGATTATGGCCTGGATTATCTATACCATTATACCTATAGGTGGAAAATCAAGCCAGATCCAAAGTGAAAGTGGTAGTGCCACTCAGACTGGGATTAAGGGTGAAATGGTTCAACTTAAGTGAGTGAAGTGAGCTTCACCCGTCTGCAACTCACAGATGTCCCCAGCATAAATACAATAAGATACCAGACTAAAGCCAATAACAATAATAATTTACTTACTTACACATTTGTACAAGTGGGAGGGGATGATATGAAACAAGAGGCCATGAGTATACCCACACCTAGACAATTATGTTTGTATGATCCACAAATATTTGTTTTGGTGTTGTGAGATCGAAAGTCACTCTTAGTTCCTGATACTCATAACACAAGACTGTATGTATCACTGTGGGTTCAGGGCTATGTTTGTTTATGTTTGACTGTTGGGTGTATTTATTCTTATTTATTTATTTATTTATGTGTATACGAGACAAATCAACAAGGAGATGGTATGATTATTTATGTGAGGTGATACATTATGTCAATAAAATACTAATTATTCAACATTTGTACTAACTTAAATAGATACAGGTGTCCCAGAAAGTATGGTCTGTTCACTGAATTTATTTCTGAAATATGATGTGATAAAGGACAAATCTGAAGAAACATGAAGAATATTCATGGGATGATTCAGATAAATCAGGACTGCTCTGCCATGTGCTGGCTCATATATATTTATGTATTTATTATTCTAAAATTAAATACTTAGAATCCATGCTTCTCTTTAAAACCATATTATTTGGATTAATTTTGCCTGTTCTTATTTTAAATATTTTTTCCAGGTTACTCTGGTCCATGGGTGAACTCCGAAGTGCTGGCCACTGCCATCTCAATCCTTGTGGCCTACACAGCTCTCCGCAACAAGAGCAAAATCTTAGCATAAACTTTAGTTATATTATGATAATTTAATAAAGTTTCTATTTAAATTATATTATTGATTTTCAATTGCGGTTCACTTAAAACATACAGGGCAATTTACAGTGATTGACATGCGAAGAATCAATCAGACAACTAATTTGAGATTCTAACAGATATACTGGTGAAAGTCTGATTTCACTTCCTCATTCCTTTGCCATTTCTTATAAATTATGTTATTTAGCTCACATTATTGTTTAAAGTTCTAAAGAATAAAGTTATTATTAGTAAATACAAAAGTTTCTGCATAAAATGAAACGTCAATATATTTAGGTCCGGCTCAATGGACCAGTATCCAGAGTCGTAAAATAATTTATATAAAAAAAAATCGAATCAGCTGATATCGATCAAATCTCATTTTATTACACCTGATTACTCTTTGTAGAATTCCTTGCAGCTGATACATCATAAAACTTGTAGTTTTGGTGGCTGGTGCCTCCGCCGCCTTGCTCCTATCTCTATATTACTATTAGTCTGTGCTTGCCTCGCTAGATTCAATTTGTTCTGTGGCTGAGGAAGGCTAAGCTGTAAGGTTATATTTTGATCAAATCCTGTCACGAAAAAAATTAATTACATACCTACCTTTGGAAAATGACGATAAAGCCAACAGACAAAATCGTGGAAGATGACGACGATCCGGTAGAATCTATGTTAAAGAAAACTGGATGTCTGGATCTTCATTACAAAGTGCAGGTATTAATAAGTATATTGCCCTTATCCCACTTGCAGAGGGGTCGGCGCAATCGTTTTTAACACATGTTACAGAATGATTTGGTTTGTAGTTTTTACGACCGGCGGCCTGCCTGACAACCCCTCTGGGCACGGGAAAATCATTTCAAAATTACAAATTGCTTTTAATACTTATTACTAGGATATAGCACAGAGTTGTACCTACTAGTTGTGAGATTGTTACGATAGCAGTTTTTAGTTTAATTGTGTAAAAAAAACAGTGTTGTTTATGCCCCTATTTATCTCTTTATATCTATTCACTCTGTGACTGGTTCAACCTCACGGTTGACGGTTTCTTTATTTAGAGCAGAGGTTCCCAGACTTCTTTTCTCATAGACCACTTTCAAAATTTAGCTGGTTCCGGTGGACCCGCTGCAGTTACATTTCTACCATCTTCCCAAAACTGGACAAAAAATGTGGAGATTAGATAGAACTATGGACCCCGTCGACCCCTGGGGGTCCACTTTGGGAACTAATGATTTAGAGTCTGGTGTACCTACCTATCCATGACCTACCTATACTCTTTCATTGACGGTACAATTTTTTCTTCAGGAATGTATTGCAGAGACTCGAGATTGGAGGAAATGCCAGGAAGTGGTTAATAATTTTAAAGATTGCATTGAGAAACACAAACAGAAAGAAATGTCTGGAATGAAGAGTTAATAACTTATTATTTACTAGCCTAAATATAGTGTATGGCCTAATCCAGGTCATAGTCTACCTGCAAATTTTCATCCAAAACCGTTCTGCCATTAAGGAGTGATTGTCTAACAAAAAGCCATTTCGTAAGCATCCCAACTAAAGAAACTATAGAATTGAGATGTATTTAATAATTTGTATCGGGTGAAAGGGGATCACTTCTGAAGGCAAAAAAGTAATAAAAACTACTTTTACTTAAATTATTATTTTGCTGTTTACTTGCCATTTTGGAAATGTAGGCCCGCAATGTAAAAGCATAAAAATGCCAAACACGATCCCGTGTGACCCAATGACCTATGTACCAATACTCGATAGGTATAAATTAAGCAAAATATGTAGTCTTTTTTTGTGATTATTTTAATAATAATAATAATAATATACACCCAACAGTCACACACATAGTCCTGACCCCACACTAGGTTAACCTGTATTGTAGGATCAGGAACTATGAGGCTTGGTCCCACAACACTCAGACTTGAAACAAACATTTGAGGATTACACAAACATTTGTCTCGGTGTGGGTATCGAACTCACGGCCACACGCTTCCCTGCAGGTAACTCACCAACTGCACCACTGAGGCTGTCTTGTTATTAACCGACTTCAGAAAAGGAGGAGTTGAGAACTCGGCGCCTTTTTTTTATTTTTTTTATGTATGTACATCGATTTCTCCGCCAATTTTGTTGCAAAAAATTCACTCAATTCAATAGAGTTGAGCTGCGATGTGGTCCCATATAAATTTGGTTAAGATCTGATGATGGAGTATGGAGAAAAAAAAAAAAACTCCTCAACGTACACTCGTCACGATTGCATTATTGTATTGGAATTAACATGCTATTGCTTGAAGTCGGTTTGTAAGTTAACATTATGATTATTGTGTTATTGTATCTGTAATCACCTGTCTTCAATTTCGGAAGCGTTTTCTTACACCTGGTATATTATGAATATACATATATGTTTATAAATCAATGATGAGACAAGCAGCAAAAACACTGCATTACAGTCATCATCTTTTACCTTCTATAATCATCTATGTATGACTATTTCATTGGCTTAAATATTCTTTAAACTGTGCTTACATAGTGCTACTTGGTGGCAGACAATGTTATAGTGCCAATACCTACCTGGATGGACCCTTGCATATAGGAGACCTACTACTAAATACTTACTGTGTTTAAATCACTAAGATTTATACTGATTTTAGTAGGAAAATTTCTGTAAAAAAAATGGTACTCTTTGTAGTATTAAGGGGATGCAATGCAGAGAAACTTAATATTTTTAGAATCGTTAGATTGTATAGTGTAGTACCTACTTTATCATAAACATAGTATGAAATTGTGAGGTCTTTTTATGCAACGAATGACGTTTATTTTAATAAAAAATTGTAAAGAAATAACTTTTGTAAAATCTAATATCAACTCAAAAAGAACTAACAATAAAACTACCATTTTGTCAGTGTTACTGTTGCATAATACTTAATGATTGATACCACCGCCTCAAAATTGTTTAGTTTTCTTTTTAGCGTTATGTCTTTTGTCGGATAATCTCCGTGGCGCAGTGAGTGAGAGGCCGCGGGTTCGATTCCCACACCGAGACATAACCAACCCCATATGGTTAACCCAAACCCATATGGTTTGGGTTATTTTTCTCCAGAGGAGTTGAAGTCAGGAAGTCGATGGTAAAAAACTACAAGCCAAATATTTCTGTAACATTATTGTTAAAAAGCATGTTGCGCCGACCCTACTGCCAGTGGGATAAGGGTAGGTGGAAGAAGAAAAGTTTTTGTTGGTTTATTTTTGTGAAAAAGATTTTTCGTGTTCCAATTGAAGTATGCATTTTTATTTCTGAAGGTAATGTTGTTAAATAGGTACAAATAAAAATAAATATACAGTTGTTGACTTAAAATACATTGTATTAAGCAAATACTTTTTCATTATATTATTTAATAAGTACTTTCTCTTATATCTAGGGAGCAATTAATACAATTTATGGTGCATTCAGGGGTAATGCCGAAAATCGAGTTGTTCCGATAATTACTCATTTCTGCCAAACGGGGAAATATTTTTTTAATTTGGTCAAATTCATCTAGATTCTAAGCCCGTATTATAAAACAATACTCAAGTGCTTTCAAGCTCTTTGCTAAGTGTCGATTTCAGTACATGTGATTGGTCTTTTTTTGGCGCCAAACAAATATCTGATTGTGTTTATCCGATAATCCGCTAGATCTATAGATTATCGTTTTTTGCACTACTGAATAGGTCCAGAATCAGAATTCTGGACCTATTCAGCCTAGCTACAGATAGCTAGGTATTTTTCTTTCTGATAACATTTACATTGTTCACAAATACTAGCTATTGTTAAATAGAAGGATCTGTTCATTATGTAAATTAATACACAGAGAGTGACAGAGACAATACAAGATTCCACATAAATTATGTATACATAAAGGTACTGCAATTGTATTGGCAGTACATAAACTATTTATACATATACAAGAATGCTGAAGAATACAAGACTGCCGCGGTGGTGGTGGCGTACGCGGTACGACTGCTGTGCTGAGGTCTCGGGTTCGATCCCCGGGTCGGGTATAGTGATATTGGGGTTTTCTGCAATACTGAGTGGTAGAGCCATGCTGTAGACAGTTCTGTTTACAGCATGAATGGGCCGGCTCGTCCGGGTCGTTACCACTGTCACAGAAAACCGGCGTAAAATACCAGCTTGTTGCTGCGTTTCGTGCGGTGAGTGAGATATCCGGAGGCCCAAATTCCCCTCCCCTTCCCAATCCCTAAAGTATCCCTTTCCTTTAAGGTCGGCAACGCGCCCATGATTATTTTAGTATAGTGTGCGTACATGGGCGGTGGAGATCACTTACCATCAGGTGGCCCATTTGCTCGTTTATAATATACTATAAATAAAACTGAATAACCAAAGAATACTGAATTATATCGGTTCATAGCCAACATGTTTCGTAAACGTGTTGTAGTCACAACAGAAGCTAGCATCTCCCATGTTCTGCCAGTTGAGTCGGCACTTGGCGCTGCAGAACCGAAGCGAAGCTAGTTGAGTGGAGCTGAAGGAATCCCAGTTTACGGTGACGTACACAATTTTCGGTTTGTTGGGCTCGTCGATTACCTAAAATAAAACCTTGCATTAAACCGTGATTATGAGAAAGCACTAGCCAGAGTTTTATCTTGTGTTCTGTACTCAAAGGATGCCAACGACACCCCATTACTTCCTACTTCTATCTGTCCTACTATAAAAGGGCCGGCTGACATTCTCACGGCCCCTTTACTTCCCAGTTATAAAGAAAACCTTAAATTACATGAGACAAATTAAGTATACACTAATGTATTCGACTATTGTAAATTTTTGCTAATCAAAAATTAACCGAAACAAATCCAAATTAACTCAGAGATTCCACATGTCTCGTGTGCGGAATCGCCTAACTTCCCCAGTGTAGCCAGACGACTGGATAAATTCTACCCACGCGTACGGAAATAAATACGATTAACTAAGCTTTTATTAACTCGTCAAATTTTTGCGAGGTTGCGGCGGTCGCCGACGCCTAACATCGCCACTGAATAGACTCCACTTACTTTGTACAAGTATAGAGGCACAGGAACCACATCCGCCTTTGGAGAGGGGGTGGTGTAAAGGTAAATCGGTAGGTTCTGGGTACTGTTGGGTTTGGGCAGAGAGAGGACACCGTGGGCGCCGGAGTACACGGTTACTGATATATGTTTGTCTCTCACGTAATTCCGCAGAGCCTGGAATACAATACACTTAATGTAGTTTAAAGTTCTCGTCTGTCTATAAGCGCTAAACGAATATAAATCCTTGGATTATTCCCGGGTGTTCCAATCAGTCAATTGTAGTACATTTGGTGGTAAGAGGACGTTAGAGGATATCTGATTTACGCCCGGTTTCTGAAAGGATGATCAATGTTAAATTAACTAATCAAATGACAAATCTCATGTCAAGTCGAAATTGAGTTGCTAGAAACGTGATCAACACCTTTGATTTAAGACACGTTAGTTGACATAACTTTCAAATTACTATGAAAAATCGTATATCAAACAGTACTAAAGAGAGATCAAATATTATTAATTATTTCACTAATTAACTATCAGCAACTCTAATTGATTTGTCAGCGATTTCAAATCAAAGTTCTGTTAGTTGAATATTGATTTGATCAGCCTTTCAGAAACCGAACGCAAGACACCTTTATACATATATCTGACTGGCGTACAGGCGTGAGTGCGTATGTATGTAGGTATGTATCTGACTGGATAACGACCATCATACACGTAATTAATACATACATACGCACTCACACCTATGTCGCGAAATATACTTTTATATATCATATAACCCTATATATTTTCCCACACCTGCAATCCCCGAAGGGGTAGGCAGATGTGTAATCAGTACACCCACATTTCGCTGAGCGTATCTCCGTCCCATGATGTGAATCGGGACGAGCCTATCGCAATACCGGGCACAAATTCCAGACTCCGGGCTGATATATAATCAGCATTTCATAACAGAAAACCCAATATCACTTTTCCCCGACCCGGGGATCGAACCAGAGACCTCAGCGTCAGCCTCAGTCGTAACGCGTACGCATTACAACTGCGTCACCGAAATAATATACACATAGCAGAAAACAAAATATAGGGCTCGTTCCGTTACGGGGTGAGCTGGTGCACATCCAGTTACTTCTACAATCTAATCTTTAAAATTCAATAGGTTTCCACGACACTCGAGTAAATCCCCATTTAGTCTCGTGGGGTCCTACACTAAAATAAGATACAGTAAAGCATGCAAAAATAAAAAGTACTTACGCGTTCCAAATTGGACCAGCGTGGCGCGTTGACCTCGCGCCACTGGGGCACTGCATTGATGTACTGGTAGGTGGCGCGGAGCTCCGCTGCCATGGTAAAATCCGCGCGACTCGTTAGGTGACCTTTCTCAAGGGCCTACAAAGTAGAAATTGCTTGTACCACTTCATATCATACCTAATTCTCCATATAACCTTATCTCATTCTAATATGCGAGGCGCAGCATGATTTAAAAACGATTCCAAAAAAAAAACGTAAATAGAGTTTATTTTAGTTTATAGTGTCTAAATTGTGTTAGATGTGTTGTCTGACTAGAGAAATAAACCATCAGGGTCACCTGAGTAAGTGGGTCACCAATTGCTCCTTTGCCATAGAACGGTAAACGAGCAAGTGGGTCACATGACTGACTATACTAGCTGATCACGAAACCTGACTCGCCTGAACGAGGCACAATAGCTGATTGTTTAACATGTTTACGGTGGTCGCTGTTCAGTCAGATGCAGAAATGTATCAGATACCATCTCACCAACAAAAAAGATTTCATTTATCTCCATTCATTCCATATCGGGCTATTATTCGGTGTATGTGCACGCATATGATCGGGCTATTATTCAGTGTACGTGCATGCATTTCATCAGTCTGTTATTTGTTGTATGTGCAGGCATTTGATCGGGTTATTATTCGGTGTATGTGCACGCATATGATCGGGTTATTATTCGGTGTATGTGCACGCATATGATCGGGCTATTATTCAGTGTACGTGCATGCATTTCATCAGTCTGTTATTTGTTGTATGTGCAGGCATTTGATCGGGTTATTATTCGGTGTATGTGCACGCATATGATCGGTTTATTATTCGGTGTATGTGCACGCATATGATCGGGCTATTATTCAGTGTACGTGCATGCATTTCATCAGTCTGTTATTTGTTGTATGTGCAGGCATTTGATCGGGTTATTATTCGGTGAATGTGCACGCATATGATCGGGTTATTATTCGGTGTATGTGCACGCATATGATCGGGCTATTATTCAGTGTACGTGCATGAATTTCATCAGTCTGTTATTTGTTGTATGTGCAGACATTTGATCGGGTTATTATTCGGTGTTCGTGCACGCATATAATCGAACTGTTATTCTGTGTGTGAGCAGTACCTATATTTTTTTTATTAATTTATGTCTGAGTACACACTTACGTGCTTATTTGTCGCCTTCTGGATGTAAGTTTGTGTGGGGCCGAAAATTTGTTCGAACCTTTCTTGCTGAGTATTCTTCGTGTACAATTTATTCATGGGCACGTTTTTGAACATACTGTTTACTATAAATCAGAAGAATATTATATTAAGTAATACGTTAATTCTGTAGATTAGCTTTAGCGGGATGAGATGCTATAAATTTTCCGGGATTTCCTGGGAACGGAAAACTGAAAAAAACCCCTTAATACCCAGTATCAGGCCGGCATAATTATGTCGATCATAAAGGAACGCAATGTCTCACGGATGGCATTATATTTGGACCGCAATTTACTTACCATCAGGCGCAATGTGGCCGCTACTAATAATTTTAGGATTGAGCTAGATCAAAATATGGCTACCCTCGTCCATGCTTTAGTATAGTAACGACTATACTCAGAAACTTGGCCATGAGCTGGCGCCCGGGTCCGGCGACTAGAGCGGCCGCTTTGGTCGAGGTAGGCGCCCTCGTAGTAGACCACCTAGCCGGTGCTGTAGTCATTAAACCTATGCAACTTAAAGTGCAGTAAGCAAATCACTTAGCCGCTGACAGAACCAGATGGAGGGCTCAGCCTGGAATGACTGGATGGATCTAATGATAACACACGCCTATGTGCAATGGAAAAATCGTCCTTCAGTTACATGAGTCCAAAAAAAAATTGGTTTTAATACACCATTCTATAACGGTTCATACTCGTAGAATACAATTACTACCATCCAAATTTCATCCTTAAAGTACTAAATAATCTCCGAGTGAAATGGATGTGGCATACGGCCGCGCCGGTCAGAAAGATAGACGGCCTGATGGATAGGTATGACGAAATTATAAGGATTCAGTTTTTGCCATTTAGCTATTTATTTTAATGAATCATAATACGTAGCTAATCTAGATCTATACTTACTTTGAAAAGTTTGTGAATTAGCGTTTTGTGTTAAGCAAGAATGCGGGTGAACCACGTGCTTCACGTAGTAAGTGGTTAAGAGCTGGTCATCAAAACAAACCTCGTACAGCGCATAGAATGCACCTTCAACCTTGTATCCAACCCTGTGGAGACAGTGAGTACAAATAAATTTATTGTGTTCATTAAAGACTGAAAACATAAGTTTCTTATTCAATACAATACAAAACTCTTTATTGTATAATCAATAATAATAGATAGAAGATAGTGGTAACGGTCCAGACGAGCCGGCCCATTTATGCTCTAGACAAAAGTGTCTACAGCGTGCCTGTACCACTCTACAAATCTAGATGCTTACAATAAGGCAACCCATTTACCTGGATACCGGCTGTCCGCTTTAAAAAATCTAATAAATCAGTCAACACTTACTTGTACTTTAAACCTATACTATGTTTAGCACATCGATTTGTCGATGTCTCAATAAACACGTCGGGTTGTTTCAAACAAGATATTTGATCTAGAGCGAAAGTGATTCCTTTGGAATTATAAAATGTGGTGTCGTTGTGGCAAATCATTACCTACAAAGAACATTTAAAGTTTCATTTAGATGAAAAGAGTTTCTTGTTCGGCATAGACGAGAATGACAGAAATCCGTCATTTAGGGACACGCGTCATCGTTGACTGAAAATACCGCGTCTACACGAGCTTGCAAACGAGAGTTTCTCGTGCGATAAACACGGATAAACATCTGCAGGCCAATTCTCGTAATTTTAAATGTTCAAAATATCATTCCGATCTAGGCTCAGCGTCAAGAAAGTTGCAAATGGCATTCTCTTAAACCAACAATAATCAACGTCAAATATGCACCTAGGATTAGCAGTAGCATTATACCGTTTTGGCTTCAGTCCACTTTTATTCTATATTCAATCTTATTACGATCTATGTTCACATTTGACGTTGATTATTGTTGGTTTAAGAGAATGCCATTTGCAACTTTCTTGACGCTGAGACTAGATCGGAATGATATTTTGAACATTTAAAATTACGAGATTTGGCCTTCTTGAATATTAAACACATGTAGAGATAAACTACGATGACATGACGCGCCCCTCCAAACCGTTCTCCAAACTATTGTTTCAGTGTGCGTAGTCACATCGTACGAAACGATTTGTATGTAATTGTTGTCTTCAGTAGCAGCAGTACTCGTAATATCTCACTTATTACCAGATTTGTTGGTCAACTAATCATAACTAGTCAACTGCGGAAGACAACGCACGTGTCATTTTCATAGAATACGTCAGTGCAGCTCCATACTTAATGACCCTAGGCAAGTCGAGCAACAAATCTTTGGATTAATTTTTCTTTGACGGCCGTTTCAGCACGCACACATGCGTTGTGACATGCGAGTTATAGTGGTGGTTTGTAATTACTTTCACAAATACATTTTAACGTTTTGTATTTTGGAGGGGCGCGCCATGTTATCGTAGTTTATCTCTACCTATATATAATAATCAGCCCTCTGAATATATTTTATACATTTATATTATTGTGCCGCTGCTGTGCACGGGCTTTCTCTTTACGTCTTAGTCGACCACGCTGCCCTAATGCAAGTTGATAGACATAATCCAGCCCTGGATCTACCATTTTTTCAAACAGTGGCAGAAACTTGATAGTGGCGCCCTCTCTCCAGCGTTGGAGATAAATTACTTAAAAAAACTAAAAGAAAAGCAAAAAATGATGCACGAAGGGCCTGTGCGGCGCCTTCTTCTTACAAGTCGACGGTGAGCCAACCAGACTTCCGTATGCTAGGCGCTTTATGGAGCAAGTTTTTTTTTTTATAGTATAGGCCAGCAAACGAGCAAGTGGGTCACCTGATGGTAAGCGATCTCCACCGCCCATGTACGCCCACAATACAAAAGAATTATGGGCGCGTTGCCGACCTTAAAGGAAAGGGATAATAAGGGATAGGGAAGGGGAGGGGATTTGGGCCTCCGGATATCTCACTCACCGTACGAAACGCAGCAGCAAGCTGCTACTTTACGCCGGTTTTCTGTGAGACAGTGGTCTCACAGAAGTTGTAGTGTGAAGTTATTTCTAAATCGTATTATATTATGATCAGTTTGCACTGCCCCCCCCCTCCCCAGATCCGGGCCTGACTTAATCATATGTGCACGTTTTCTTACTATTAGCTGTTTAAGCCAATGACAATTTACAATGAGTTTTATGAGTGGTAGAGCCACGGTGTAGACGGTTTAGTCTACAGCATGAATGGGCCGGCTCGTCCGGGTCGCTATCACTGTCTCACTGAAAACCGTCGTAAAGTAGCTGCTTCCTGCTGCGTTTCGGCCTCCGGATATCGTATATCCGGCCCCCTCCCCTTCCCAATCCCTTAATTATCCCTTTCTTTTATGGTCGGCAACGCGCCCACGATTTTTTTGATATTGTGGGCGTACATGTATATTGTGGAAATCACCATCACTATCAGGTGACCCACTTGCTCGTTTGCCGGCTTCTTTTATAAAAGGAGAACTGATGATGATGACTTACCATTGATTCATCAAGTCTAGGCTTCTTAGGAACATTTACAATCTTCACGTAATTTTTGTTACCGGGACAAGCGACTACAACTTGTTGCCCCGTCGTCAACTCCACATTGCAGGTGTTTGGGTTTGGCGCCAAGTATTTTTTATTTGTCATGAACACTGGCTGCGCGCTTGCATTGTTGAAAGCGTCATTGTATTGCAAAATACATCCTGGAAGACACAAAAAGCTTTTTTTATTAGCTTGAATGACGAGACGAGCAGGTCGCTCGCCTGATGGTAAGCGCCACGCCTGCTCATAAACAGAAGCAATGCCACACAGAACTATAGATAACAAAGCACTGCATGACACTGAACTGCGCTCGTCATCCCGAGACATAAGTTATTAAGTCTCAAAATGCCCAGTAATTTCACTGGCTTTAATGTCCTTCAAACCGGAACACAACAGTGCTTATACACTGTTGCTTGGCGGCAGAAATAGACAAAGCGGTGGTACCAACCCAGGCGGCCTGTCGCATACGAGGGACCTTTGCGTGACATATGCGGACCTGAGACCTATCGATACAAGAGGCCGTCTGTGTTAGTAGCACCGCTTTGTCTATTTCAGTATGTAAGTACTGCTGTGTTCCTGTTTGAAAGACATTGAAGCCAGTCTCTGGGCATTATGAGAGTTAACATCTTATGTCTCGGGGTGACGAGCGCAGTCCAATGCCATGCGGTGCTTTGTAATTCAAAGTTCTGTGTGGTGTTGCTTCTGTTTATAGGCAGGCGTGGCGCTTACCATCAGAGAGTGACCTACTCGTTTCGCCATTCAAGCTAATAAAAAACCCTGTCTTTAAAATATCATCATCATCATCAGCCACAAGACGTTCACTGCTGAACATAGGCCTCCCCTAATGCCTTCCAGGCCTCGCTGTTGGTAGCGGCCTGCATCCATCGGCTTCCTGCAACCCTTGTCAGGCCGTCGGTCCATCTTGTAGGTGGACGTCCTCTGTTGCGCTTGCCCGTACGTGGCCTCCATTCGAGAACTTTTCTGCCCCATCGACAGAAAAAATAAAATATGAATCAAGCCAAATTAATTAGTTACCGTGGACTTCATAATGTCTTAGTTTTGAGATTAGTACCTATGTTGTGGTTAAATTTATCAATTAGGTACCCCACTAAGTCTAAATATATGCTATCGATTTGTATTTTCCTGTCAACGCCAGAGATTGAAACACATGGTCCGTATTCAAGCTTCCTTAAAGTTAACTATAGAACAATGTATTTCCCAAAATAATTTAGATTGAAAATCCGGTACAAAAACAAGCCCACTGACTAGCTGGACCTTCTCAGAGTTCCAGCGTTGAATCCAGTGGTAAAGTAAGCTCACTGAGTTTGTTCCGCCGGGTCTTCTCAAGCTGGGTCGTTTTGGATCCGGTGGTAGTGTTTAAAACACGTGCCGTTTCGGTAAATGCCTGTGGTCCATATCAACTCAAAATATTTCATAATTCTGGATGTTTCTATAGTACAAATATTGTTACAATAAAAACATATAAATAATTTTGTGTAATTGCCTAGTGTATTTTGACGATGCTATGTATGTTATATATATATATATACATTAGTTGATATGATTTATATAAGTACATAAGTTTTTGTATTTGGACTGACTTGTCATAAGCGCTATTTTATTTGCCTACATGATTAATAAACTATTTCATTTGAAAGAGAGTGGGAATCCCGTCTGGGACAAGTTCTAGACAAGTGAGACAAGTGGCCTAAACGCTAGTATAATAGTATGATAAATGTATGGGATTGATGTATATTTAGGTACGTTATGTAATCTTATCTAGCGAATCGAACTTAAAATTGGTAGCCAAGTATTAATAACTCTATCCGATGAAACGAAACGTCAGAGTCGAACAATTCCCTCCATACAAAAACCTAGCCAAGTGGCATTTTTGTATCATCTACTGATCTCAACACCTTTTCTAAGGTTCGTTCAATGATTTCCAAGCTACCCGGGGAGAACTAATAAAATAAATCTGCGATTAAATATCGAAGAGTTGAAAGCTGCAATCGGTTTAGTTGCCTGATGCTGCATAAGAACACTTATAATAACCCCTCTTTTTGGAGGTTAATAAAGACGTTATTTAAAAAAACATATGTTACTTTTATAAATGGTTGAATCAGCGAAATAAGATTAGTTGAATACCAACCAATTCAGAGCAAAAATGAAAAGAAATGGTTCAAATGTAACTGAGAAATACCTCGATCAAACTAGCGTTTATTTAAAAAACTGCATTGAAATGGGTCCATTCATTTAGACGCTATGATGCCATACATAATGATGGTATACACACACCCATATACAAACAAAGGTTGCAAATTTATATATAACATCTTATTTTTGTGAAAGGTGAAAAATAATATGTTTTTTTATAGCATAGGCCGGCAACCGAGCAAGTGCGTCACCTGATGGTAAGCGATCTCCACCGCCTATGTATGCCCACAATACAAAAAAATATGGGCGCGTTGCCGACCTTAAAGGAAAGGCATAATTAAGGGATTAAGGGATACCTCACTCACCGTACAAAACGCAGCAGCAAGCTGCTACTTTACGCGGGTTTTCTGTGAGACAGTGGTAATGACCCGGACGAGCCGGTCCATTCATGCTGTAGACGAAAGAGTCTACAGCGTGGCTTTACCACTCTAAAAATGATATTTTAAAACTCACCTCCAGCAACATAATTGATCGTTGCACAGGTTACCAAAACGAATAATGTGAAACTCTGAACGTCCATTGTGCGTAGATCGATCGGTATCGAGCTGCACTGATTCCGGACTCGTCAGGACAACGAACATACGGTGACGAGCTACTCCTTAAATACCCACTACAGTAACTACCTATAATTATGTAACAATTTTCCTGTTTATTGATAATATATAAGAGATTCCCCAACCACAGTGTTTTATGGAAATTGAACCACAATAACATATGAATCATAGTATACTTTTCTTTTTATAGGTACCTAGCAGATAATAATCACATGATAATAAGTGATTTCCACCGTCCATAACGCGCACAGTACTCGAAAATCATGGACGCATTGCCGATCTTAAATGAAAGGGATAATAGGAGAGGTAGGGATTTGTGCCGGGGAAGGAAGATCTGTGCCTCTGGATATCTCACTCACCGTACGTAACGCAACAGCAAGCTAGCATCTTCACGTCGGTTTTCTGTGAGACGGTGGTAACAACCCGGACGAGCCGGCCCATACATTCATTCAGACAAAATTACCTACAGCGTGGATATACCACTTACATCCATACTAATATTATAATTATGAAAGTATCTCTGTCTGTCTGTTACGTTATCATGGCTGAACGGATTTTAATAAAGTCTGGTAAGGAGATAGGTTATGTTGAAGACATCACCTGCAACTTTGGCTCGCATTTCTATAAGAATACGTCTTCGTTTTAGTTACAGGGAGCTGAGTGGCCATGTTGGTGTGTATAGACGGGCTTGAGGTGGTTACGGGTGGGTTTCGCTAATGGCAGAGGGAGATGCACTGATTAAGATGCAATGCACTTGAGCAGGCCCGGATCTAGGGTGGGCAAACCGGGACACCCGTCCCGGGCGGCAGCAGTTTCATGGGGCCAAAATCATAATCATACTAATATTATAAACGTGAATGTAAGTTTGTTTGTTACGCATTAAAAAGCAACATAGGATACTTTTTATGAAAAAAAATATCTATATGTTTGTTACGCTTTCACGCCTTAATCACTGAACCGATTTTGATGGATTTTGGTGTAGAGATAGATGGGACCCTGGAGACGGTTATAGGCTACGTTTTATTTCGGAAAAGTCTATTCACGCGGGCGGAGCCGCGGGCAAAAAATAGTATAATATAAATAAAATACTTGCTCCACAAAGCGTCTAACATACGGAAGCCTGGTTGGCTCACCGTCGACTTGTAAGAAAAAGGCGCCAAACCGGCCCTTTGTGCATCATTCTTTTCTTTTCCTTTAGTTTTTTTAAGTAATTTATCCCAAACGCTGGAGAGCGGCGCCGCTGTCAAGTTTTTGCCTCGGATCGAAAATATCATAAATCCGGGGCTGCACTTCAGAAATTGCCCCAGTGATCACGTTTGTCCAAAATATTATGAGCCTTAACATTTTATGTCTCGGGGAACGAGCGCCGTCATAGCTCAATTAGATAATACAAAAAGCTATCCAAAATATTTAAACATCCGTCACAAAACTGTGCTTACTGTCTTCCAGAATTATAACGTTCCACAACAGCGGATACTGAGTTACGGTCAATTGACCAGAGAGGCAGAGGTATAACTAGTACACCTAAATTTCGCCAACCTTATCTCCGTCCCGTGATGTGATAGGGGGCGAACCTATCCGGGCATCATATCGGGCACAATTCCAGACTCCAGGCAGACACTGAGGATTTCGTAATAGAAAACCACAATATCACTTTTACCCGACCCGGAGATCGAACCCGAGACCTCCGCGTCAGCCTCAGTCGTAACGCGTACGTATTTCAACTGCGCCAACGAGGCAGTCAACATGTATTTTCCATACTACTACACATCCGAAATCCAAGATTAACCTTACAATTTGAACAGGTCTGCTACATCTATTTATAAAACCAACCATTTATAATGATATTTCAGCAACTTTATCTATTGTGAAATAAATGAGAGATTTTCGTGCCTTACTATACATACATACATAGGGGAGACCGAGGAGGGTTGTGACAATTTTTACTTTAATTGGCATATCTCAATACAAAATTGTCCTAAGTACGTCTATGAGCTCTTCAACTTAATACAGCTAGTCTATACACCATGTGAAACATATATAAAAATAAATAAAAGTATCAGGATCCATGACAAAACTGACGAAAACTGAAACAATCCAGTTGTCACAACTCTTCTCTCTACCGAGGTAAGTTGTGACAGACATCGAGGTAAGTTGTGACAACTCCGTTTTTGCAGATTTTGATGAAATATATACAATATAGATATTTAAATGTAATAATACAAATAGTAAGTACCTACCTACAATCAAATTGATTACCAAAAATAAACATTACTCAAGTTCTAGCATAATAAACACATAGTAGTCAATTATGACAAACACAACAATTGTTTAGCCTTATTTAATTATCCTGTAGCACTTATTTAGATAATTTTTACTTTTAATAACTATTATATCAATTGTCCAAATAAATAGGTATAATATTTATGTGAGATCTATTAAAATAGAATGAAATTCGGTATCTTTGGCTATCGGCCATCATTTTTCATATTTTCTCGTTTTCGTCATCAATTTCATACATTTTTTAGATTTCTTTGGTTTCTATTCTTTTTTCATTTGAATTTCTTCTTCCGTTTGTCAATAATACACTTAATTACACTTTTTATCTTGCTACTGCCATTGCATACATTGCATACATTTGAAATTCTGAAACAACATTCTTACACATTTTACAAGGTCCCTCGTATGCGAGAGGCCGGCTGGGTTGGTAGTATGTTACGGATCTTCGCCTCCGACTCCGAAAGGTCGGAACTTCCGATTGATTTACACCTCCGATTCCGACTTCGGCTCCGATAATTTTGAATCGGAGGTTATAACGAAGATAGAAAAGCAGTGAACGTACAAGTCTGTACACGATTTGACTAATCGCTCGGTCTTGCTCGATGAATTCCGCTCGCGTCTCCCGATCAGTTACTTGTTTTGTTTTTATTCCTGTGTTAGACGCGCTTCGAGACTCTTAAAAAAATATTTGTCAATTTAGATTATTAGCGATAGGTATATTAGTATTTAGTATTTTAACGTGGATATTTTATTTAAAGAATAGGTAAATATTGAAGTCAAAAACAAGTGTTATATGGAACTACTTTAATGAAATTGATGCGAATACGGCAAAATGTTAAATTTGTGAGAAAATGATCCTCTTAACTTTTAATTTACATATATCTATTCTACTCCGCCTCTGACTTCGGCTTCGGCTCCGGTTCCGACTCCAGCTCCGACTCCGAATCCGACAAGTTAAATTTAAAAACTCCGGTTCCGGTAAAACCACCTCCGTAACATCCCTGGTTGGTACCACCGCTTTGTCTATTTCTGCCGCCAAGCAACAGTGTGTAAGCTCTGTTGTGTTCCGGTGTGAAGGACATTGAAGCCAGTGTAATTACTGGGCATTATGAGACTTAACACCTTATGTCTCGGGGTGACGAGCGCAGTCCAGTGTCATGCAGTGCTTTGTTATTTAAAGTGTTTGTTCTGCTCGCTTGCAAAAACTGCAAGGCAAATCTTTCTATAACAAGTATTGAAAGCATGTTGCTCTGACCCCACTGCGAGTGGGATAAGGGCAGATGGAAGAAGAAGATTTTAAGTATATGATGATATTCCGATTTATTCTTTGCAATACATAAACTTATGTTTTGTTTTTTTTACCTCAGCGTCGTTATCAATAACATAATCTATGAGATATCGGATAACATAACTGATAGTAGGTAAAATTAAACTTGCTAACCCATTAACAATCCAAACGCAAAGAGATGTTTATTCCTTTCATGAAAAATCGATCTTGAAATTGATCACTAAGGCATCGATAATAGGGTAGTTTCCGATATTGAATTTTATACATTATTTTATAAGCAACAGAAAATGATACGCAAAAGAAACCCTTTTATTAAAACACAATCAAAATTGGTTCAGAAATGTGTCCGCAATTATGACTTTAAATGTTGGTATGAGGAAAAGTGGGTGCGTAGTAGGGATATCGCACTATCTTGTGCACGCGTGCACCATAATGAACATTTTACACAGTGACGTCAAAGGTTGCGTCGTCTGTCATTTGACAATTACCCCTTCTACAGGATTTGAATGACTTCTAACTTATTTATTTTTGGTGCGATTTATAAAATTATTTCTGCAATAGATTTTGAGTAACGTAACTTATTGGTTAAGTAGGTAATTAAAAAAATCTAGTCATCTACTTACTGTTCTATGTATTTATTATTATTATTTACTTGAAAGATTGACACGAGACATTCAAATCGATGATAACACTTTTTTTTATCATAAATTGATTACAATTTACGATTTATCAATCGACATGCCTATAACACGTCATATTAATATTATTTATGTTCCAATTGATTTGATGTCTCGTTATATGCAGAGCTACCCTTTGTTCTGCTCAAGTATTTCATTGTAAACATTGTTTTGCTATCACTGGTAAGGCTTTTGTCTTAATTTTAATAACATCACTTGCAATATAAAACCCATTTGCATTTTGCAAATAGATAAAGGAATGCTATCTTTTCTTATTGTCTTTTTGCTATTTGGCAATTCGTCTTTGTCTTCAACATAATAGTCTGCAGTGTTATATCAGAGGCTTTAGTTACCAGGGGTAATGTTTAGAACAAACTGAAAATGTTTAGAATAATCTGTCAAAAATACTTCATATATTATTCTGTCTTCAGTACTATCAAAGTGTAAAAATCTGTATGTAGACTGTAGTCAACCAATGTTCGTTACTAATTACAATAACTTTAACATTAACCGACGGATGGTGCAATCTCGCTAACATAAAGTTGTCACACGGACCAAAAACAAGCCCACTGAGTTTCTTTCACCGGGTCTTGACCGGGTCTTCTCGGCAGTGTCGCGTTTGGATCCGGCGCGGTGATAGTTTTAATACAACAATTTGGAGACACACTTGGTCCGTATCAGTCTCTCTTATTATATAAGACTTTGTATTTCCATAAATAATTTGGATTTAAAACCGGACCAAGAACAAGCCCATTGAGTTTGACTAGCTGGAAACACGTGCCGTTTCAGTAATACCTACCTATGGTCTACCCAAAATATTTAACAATTCATGAAAAGTGGTAAAATAAATAGATTCAGTGTAATTGCCTAGTGTATTTTGATAAATGCGATGTACCTACGTGTAAATATTAATTGATGTTTTGATTCATATACATGATTTTTGTATATAAAAAAACCCAAAAATTTCTCTGTTATCTTACTCTAGGCCAGACTTTAACTGTTTACTTATTTGATTTGTATGTATTATATACGAAAAGTATGGTAAAATAGGGTAGTTTCCTATATTTAATTTTATACATTATTTTATAAGCAACAGAAAATGATACGCAAAAGAAACCCTTTTATTAAAAAACAATCAAAATTGGTTCAAAAATGTGCCCGCAGTTATGTCTTTAAATGTTGGTATGAGGAAAAGTGGATGCGTAGTAGGGATATCCTACTATCTCGCTTGCACGCTTGCACCATAATTCTACGACCATAATGAACATTTTACACAGTTACGTCATAGTTTGCGTCGTCTGTCATTTGACAATTACCCCTTCTACAGGATTAGAATGGCTCCTAACTTATTTATTTTTGGTCCGATTTATAAAACTCTTTCTGCAATAGATTTTGAGTAACGTAACTTAATGATTTAAATAATTAAAAAAATCTAATCATCTACCCTATTCTTGTCACTTAACTTATTTTATTTTCGATTTCAGGTTAATGGCGACCAACATTTTCAACAAACAAATATTTATTTTTAAAAGGATAATACCAATATTTATCATAGCTAAAAATATAATCAAATGAATATTGAAATGTTATATTTATCCTGCAATGGCTGATGGCAACAAGTTCATTACAGATGCAAAATTACTCATAGCCTTATGGGAAAACTGTGCCGCGAATGTTAAAAGATCTAACATAATAGATTGCATAGAAAATGGCGCAAATGTGAATGTTAGGTTCCCTAATAATTGTAACAACACTCCGCTACACATAGCTGTGATAAAAGGTGACAGAAAAGTAGTGAATATTCTATTAAGGTATGGAGCAAAAGCAAACGTTGCAAATGATGAGGGTAAAACAGCCTTAGACTTCGCTAAAGAACTGCCAGAATATTCCGACATTGCAGAAATACTCGAAGCTCGCGTAGAACCAGCTGCAGAGAAAGCTGGGACTCCTGTTGATGGCGAACTTACGAGCGCTGCCGTATGTAGATATAAAAAGCGTAAGGGCACGGCGGGCGTGCGCGGTCAACTGTACGAAACGAAGCTACTCACACTCATCTATCTGCGAGCCTTCAGATGCAGAGATCTCACACAGTTCTACTTGGGCACCAATGTGGACGAAATCGGTGACATGGATGACGTGTGTCTAAGATTCAAAACTATAAATCATGATTACATCATATTTCTTCAAGCAAAACATAAAAATGATACAGTGAAAGGCAGAGTAGGTATTGAGAATTTGTGGCGGACGAGTGGCGACTTCAGTTTGCACAAATATTTTAGCAGTTATAGAAAAATACGAGATAAATTTAATCCCAATTCCGACGACGAACTATTTCGTGGAAGGTATGATGAGATGAAACGCTTTTATGTAATGTACACCACACTCAAAGACGATATAGAATGTGATAGAAAAAAAACACCCATAAATGACGAGGTGTCTGGTTTGTTAGCGACAGGAGAACACCAAAATATATTCCAGCTCAAGTATGACGAACAATATATGAACTTATTGACCAAAGCTCTATTGATAGAACGTATAAAAGATATGGGAAAAAAACTTTTTAAATTAATACAAGATAATGAACAAGACATGATGTTGAGTGATGAAAATATACGCAGTTTCCATGTCATGCTTGCGCAGAAGGTCATTAAAGTATCAGAAGTGAATGCAACAGGACGCCGCACCGGCACATTCCGCGAGGAATTCTTCTCTTCAAACGAAGAAATACTTATAGCACTGAGGGGTGCGCTATACAAAGAAGCTACAAAGAACAAAAATTTAAGCTATGAGGAAATTTACACTTCAGTAATAAATATCTCATTACATCCATATAAAGAGCCAATTTCCGAGCTGATAGGGATTCTCACGTACGACACTTATACTAACACGCTCAAACTAAATGATGAAGGAGATGAAAAAATTTCCACATTACAATCGCTGCTAAAACCTATACAGGTACCGCAGTCAGTATTCAACGAAGCGTTTGAAATTGCGGGTTTAAGGAAACTGTGTTCTTTAACATTCAATCTACCTGCTGCGTTCGGCAACCTTGACATGACTCTTAATAAGAAAAAAAGTGAAAGAAGACTAGATTACTTGGCTAATAAGATCGTTGATGTTATAAAAGAATCAGCTGACGCGGAGGGAAATGTGGTTATACACAAAAGAATGTATGCCACGAACAAGTGGCTGACAGCGGGGGATCTAGCTGTCAACGGCGGTATCGCAGGTGCAGTCGGCAACCTACTCATATCAGATGATAAAAAGAAGTTAAAATTTAACTTAGATGATGACACGTTGAATGAGAATGCTAAGATGCTGCTCCTGAGGTTAAAAGAACGAATCCTCGACTTACACCGATACAGATTCGTAGCAGATAGCGAGGTTTTTCCAAGAATCTCGTTTTACGCTACGGATTACGAAAAAATGTTTGTGACAGACTTTTTAGATAACCTATATTTTTACACGTGCCAAGCGAAAGAAGATCAACTGGAGGAAATCGGGTCAAGAGAACTTCAAACTCACGAGTGCTCAGATAGTTTCAGTAAAGCAGAATCGCGCATTAGATCAAATGCATTGTTTTTGAAAGTCCACAACGAAATCCAGATTTGGTGGATGACCGAGCAAACTGCTCCCTATCTAACTCGAAACACCTTCGCCTACATATATCGTGATTTGTCAAATAAAGGGTTGCTGACGTTCCTGAACTTCATTTATTTGAAAGAGATATATAATGCTAGCTTAGAATTTAACCCGGAAGCTATTGAAGTTTTGTCTCTTTCTGGACGTGACACATGCGACGCGAAGATGATTGTCATCCACACTGAAGTCCATATGCTTACTTGTCACAAACTAGCGCAATACTTTAAAGGCGCAGAAGATTACATATTTTTAGACATTCATTATATTTGTCAAATGTCGCCAAACTGTTTGAAAATTATAATTGATGAGCTCGCTGAAACCAATATTGATAATGTGGTCATCATTTCCGAAGATGTTTCTAAATATAACGACGTAATTCGTGCCTGCGGTGCTAGGAAAATAATACTGGTGACGAGTAATTTTGTTCCATCAGATGAATATATTACCGTGAGAGATGACCGAATCAACTTGACTGATCTGACAGATGCATCGCAGCGTAAAGTTCTTCAAAATCAATTTACTTTCCAAGGCACTGAAGTTACGTTTGCTGAAGTGTTTGATGAAAATACGAAATATTTGATCAATGCAAAGGTACTTGAAAAAATAATCAACAAGGAATATATAAGTGTAGGGCAAACACTGGCGCTGTCAACGTACGAAGAAATTAAACATTACTATGTACCGAGATCTTTGCAACGCAATAAAAGATCTCGTGATTATACTAACGAAACTTCAGAATTGGATTTCTATCTACCATCTAGTTCTGAGAGTGAAGACTTTAACACATGGTCCAGTGAAGAGCATTTAGGGTCCGATAAAACGTTTTCGCCCATAACCCTCATTGACCATCACGCCATTTCTAAAGGGAAACCAAAAAAAGAAACGTATGATATCCTTCTAATCATAGACGCTCCCGGCATGGGCAAGTCCACGTTGCTAACTCACTTGTCTCTGCAAACTAAGAGGCAATATCCAAAAATATGGATACAAAGAATAAACCTGATCGATCACACCAAACAGTTTCATGAATGGCACGAGAAAAAAATTAAAGTCAACAGTGTAGAAGCTTTGAAATTTGTGTGTAAAATTGTTATGTCTAAAGAATCATCCTTAAGCAATGATCCTATTTCAGATGGCAATAATATTAATATATGGTTTGAAATCGTCAATGACGAAATTAAACTTATCAATCGTGAAAAACAGAGAACGTTGAGAGCGTTGGAATTGGACATATTTTTAAATTGCTTTAATAAAGGACGAATTGTTTTCCTATTCGATGGATTCGATGAGGTCTGTCCTCACTACAAAACAGAAGTCACACAGTTGTTAGAGCATCTCGCACGCCGCAGTCCGGTGCGCGACGAGTCAGCGGAGGATTATACGCACACATGTTCTGAGAAGTGTGTTTGGATCACCAGTCGCCCTTACAATGATTTGAGAGAGACGCTGGAGAAGAAATTCGGTGAATCTTACACCATCCAACCATTCTCCTATAAAGACATTCGCGTTTTTTTGGATAAGTACATGAGACGTAATTTAGACATCAACACCTTAACTAGCAATCAGTTAAGGAATATAAACGGGTTTTTCGAATACATGAAAAGATTTAATATATATTACGACGGATCAGCAAAAGACGTGGCACTTGTCTGTATACCGCTACACAGCGTTTACGTTGCTGCGATGGAATACTTTAAAAGCGAAATAAAACGGTCGCATGTGATTGAGGATAACTTAATATACGTCAGAGATTGGGATATCGAAATAAGTAAGCTTGCTGCGTGGCGAAAGCACCTTAACAATTATGAGCGGTTTAATGATGTCATCACACTGTCAGGAGTGCCGCTGCACGTCTATATCGCCATCCACTACTTCCAGAGCCAAGTCAAAGGCCCATTGCTCACAAACACCGAAGAGTTCATAAAGCAATGGGATCTGGATATGAATGCGTGTGCATTTTACGACCGCTTCATAGAAACCAAATTAAAAACTATACGTTTCGAGGAAAAGAATCGCATGGACATATACAATCCTGACGTGAAAATGACGTATGAAAAAGAAAAGAAAGAGTTTCTTGACAAACACAAAAAGCTGGCATTCTACAGCGTCGGCAGCAAAACGGGGTTCACGAACGATGAACTAGACGAGGTGAAAGAAATCATTAGAAAAATGGAAATCGGGGAAGAGAAGACGGGTCTTGTTGATAGGGTAGTTGACGGTGAGCCCAGATTCGTACATTACACATTCGCTGAGTATTTTGCTGTGGAGTATATTCTTGATTACTTAAAATCCAGTGAGCTAGATAAACAAGAAAGAATGCTGGATTACATACTGGAAAATATGGTTTTCAGGGCCACAAATGGTATTTTAAACCTTTTCGAGCTCAAAATTAAATATGACTCTGTACTCGTGAACGCAATGAGCACTGCCCACCTGAGTCATTGCATTCTTGAAACGTTGATAGAGCAGAGCAATGTGGAGTATCCCGACAATGTCTATGACGATTTCATCGGCAATCCTGAAGACCTTACAGCTACAGCCTTAGATAATGTTGTTCGCAGAGGCATGATACACTTCGCCACATTTCTGATAGACGTCGTTATCAATATAATCGATGAGACAAACTTTACAGATACTATGAGGCTTATAGAAAAAGGCACCTTCTTTGAGAGGCTTATCGTCTCGAACAAAGACGAGCTCGTTGGTAAAATATTAGATTGTATAAGGAGATTTGACGCTTCGAAGATCGATGATTTATTTCCTTATTCGTTGTTCGAAGCGCGCATACATTCCCGAACTACTAACGAAGAATTTATAGATGCATATCATCAAAAAATATTCGAAAAATTATGCTTAAGGTTATTACCGTCACGAAATAGACACATGAGTTCGTGATTATTGTGCCGGACTGATAGTATATTGTTTATTGTATTATATACCTACTGTTGAATGTCAATGTAACTGTATGTTACATAGGTACCTATGTGGAAGAGTGTTTTTTATACATTTACTGCAAATCAACTTAAATACCTATTTTTTTACTAGTTAGCAGACTTCTTGTATGCGAGAGGCTATTTGACTTGGTTACACCGTTTTAAATTTATGTCTTTCTTTATTTAAAACGGCTTCGCCCTATTATACATTTCGCCAATGACAAGTACTATATTATATATTTTCAGCTCTTCCCAAGAACGACGAAATATCAGCGTAGCGGCGCGGCGTGGTCAATTTCAAGGTCTTGTGGAATTTTATAACTCCTGTTTGCTTACCTTGACATTTGACATTGATGAGATGTCAATTTTCTTTTTTTTGTTTGTTGGTTTGTTCCTTAAGGAACCGGCTAAGGTCAGAGACCATGCTGCCAAGTCATTAGTTATTTTCTTTTCTTATATTCCAAGAACGATGAAACACGGGTGTGGCCCATTTCAAGGTCTTGTTAGAGTTTTGGTGTTAATTCCTTTCAGTTCAATGCTTCTTAGATGACTTTCTTCAAGCGGAATGAAAGCACAAGGTCGATCAATACCCTTGATCAAAAATCACCTAAATTCCCTATTTTTAATGTTTCCATACGCTATTCATCATCGTAAATGATTATTGCACAAAACCACACCACTTTTATACAACAAACACAACTTTAAACTAGTTTAGGAAATAATTAAATCAAGAGAGCCACCGCACTATCAGAATTCCCGCCAAAACTCCGTCAATTTTCTTTTTAATTAGTTTGTTTCCAGTCTTTACAGAGACAACCCATACTAAAATCATTCAATCAATCAATCTTTTTCTGTAAACTGGCAACTTTGTGTATGATAAACCTATTTTAGTTATCGGAGTTTTATCAAACGATTATGAATAAAGAATTTTATTGAACGTTCTATAGGCTTAAAATACGTTTTAACTAATGAAGGTTTATACCTTCGATAAGCGTTTTATTATGAATATGAGTGTTTAGTTCTTTTAAAGTGTTTACAGTTACAGTTTTATTTGTTGTACATACAGTAGTATGTTTTAGTGAAAATAATTTGTGTTATATATTTTTGATTAACAAAACAGAGGGGTTCTTCTCGTCGGTATAGCCGGTGGCTACGATAGGGAATTCCGCGATATTTTGTCCTTTTCTCACACATAGGTCCATCTCGCTCCTTCGCTAAGTGAAACCTCACTATGCGTTGGAGCGAGATGGAGCTGAATTTAGTATAAAAAGCGTGCAAATTCCTTCAGCGACACTTTTCGATATCGTGTGGAGGGAACTCTCTCTTCCCAACACACAATAACGGCTGGAGTCCCGCAAGGCTCCACCCTGTCCCCTTATCTCTTTTCGCTGTATACAGCCGATATTCCGCGTCCAAAGAACGCCCATCTGGCACTCTTTGCTGACGACACCGCAATCTACGCTTCTCGCAGAAATCCGGCTGATGTGATTCGCCTCTTGCAAGCCGCCGCCGATGAACTCGGCGAATGGTTCCGCAAGTGGCGAATCACAATCAACCCTTCCAAAAGCGCCGCGATTCTCTTTTGTAGAAATCCCCGTCTCACGGTTCCAGCGCGGAATGTCACCATGCACGGCGTGGTCATTCCCTGGACCAAGACTGTCAAATATTTAGGAGTGATCCTTGACCAGAAGTTGACCTTTATGCCACACGTAAACACGGTACGCGCGCGAGCCACATTCGCGATGGGTCAGTTATATTGGCTCTTGAATAAAAAGAGTCCAATGTCCGTCCGCAACAAGATTAGGATATACACAACATGTATTAGGCCGATAATGACGTACGCATCGCCGGCGTTCGCTCATGTACCCGAAGTTCGTTATAAGCGTATGCAAACTCTGCAGAATCGCTTTCTGCGTAGAGTCCTGGGGGCACCGTGGTTTGTGCGCAATCACAATCTCCACGTAGATGCCAATCTGCCTACCATCAGGCAAGTCATGAAAGTGGCTAGCAAACGCTATTTCGATCGCGCCGCGCACAATCCAAACACGCTCATTCGTAGAGCGTCGATATATACTCCCTTTGATCGCGCAAAGAGGAGAAGACCGCGTTCCGTCCTCGCCGATCCCGACGATGCGACCACTCTGGCCATCCGAGAGATAGAGGAAGACACACTTAAAGCACACTCCACAAGACCGTCATTCCGTCCTCGCCGAAGAGGACCTCGCCGCGCTCCCCGAAGCACCCCCGACCCTTCGACCGGCCCGCGTGCCGATGAAGACTAAATTAGATTATAAGTAGATTTTAAATTCCCCTAAACCACCAATCGCAAATGTCTTTGCCCTCCCCCAGTGGCCGTCCTGAGCCGAGGTCCGTATCCTCCATTAGGGGGGATGCCCTCAGCGAAGGTCACTTAAATCTTAAATTTTAGGGCTGGAGTGCCTAAAGCATTCGCCCGAAAGTCCGGTGTCGCTGACCAAAGCCGACCCATGTGTCAGGCTATCAGCAAGCGTCCATCCCAAAAAAAAAAAAAAAAACAGCGACACAGTTTACAGGAAGATTTCGGGCTGAAGAAAAGTAATGGAAGAATAGTAACCACCAAAAGTACCAAAGGGAGGCGTGGCTTTTACAGTTTAAATTCAGTGTTTTCTTTCCTATACAGTCCACTCTCACAGACAAAGCAATTTTCATTGCGCTGTATTTTCCTATGATACAGTTTCTGCCCGTACTGGCCTTCCGGTGCCTTTGTACATATACAATATATTAAAGTATATGTACCGCAATTTTCATTGCAAACCACCAGTACATAAGGGCCTATAACACATACCACTTACACAACACACGTACGGGATACAGTAAAGTCCCGTACAGGTTGCATAGGTGCACCAAAAACGTGTCGCTTACACTTGGTGTCGACATATCGTGTGACTTCCCGCTTTGCAGTCATCTGGAAGGTAAAGCTAAACTGGCTTCCAAAAAGCTGGGTGTGCTCGGCAGAGCGAGACAGTATTTCACACCGGCCCATCACCTTCAGCTTTATAAGATACAGGTCCGACCTCATATGGAATACTGTTCTCATCTCTATGCAAATGCACCCCAGGACAAGCTGCTTCAATTTGATCGCATCCAACGAAGAGCGGCTCGAATTGTAGATGACCGAGTTTTATCCGACCGGCTTGACTCAATGGCACTGCGAAGAGACAAATAATCGTGGGGAATTTTCCGAGGAACTGTTAGCATTAATAGCAGCGCCCAAATTCCACCAGCGCACAACGCGCTACAAGTTGGGATTCCATCCACACCATCTGTATGGCTGTCGTTCCTCAACTTGATTCTTTTTATGGGCAGGCGCGGCGCTTACCATCAGGCGAACGACCTGCTCGTCTCATCATTCAATCTAATACAAAAAATAAAAAAACACCACAACTCCGGCAATACCTTGAATTCGGCCACCTCCGTATTTTATCGCTCTTAGAAATTATAGGAATAGCTAAAAATGTTTAAGACTTCCTCAAAGGAGCAGTGTTCAGTAAAATAATAAAAAAAATGTTCGGACCTCCGAGATTCGTGATTAATTTACAATTTTGTAAAACGGCTGACTAGGCTGCATGGTTAAGAACCGTTGCCTTTTCATTCATGGAGAAAATTTAACAAGAAAAAAATATATATTTGTAAATATAGAATGAACGCAGAGGTTATAAAAATGTTTAGAAAGTTCAGATTTTTGAAAATTTCCTATTTCTACTCTAATTACACCACAAGAGTAGCTATTGATCCCGCATTAAAGGAAAATTTTGAGTCAAAAGAATACAAACCACGCAAACATCCCGGAACCAACCGGGTTAAGATTGCCACAGTGCCACCAGACATACAGAAAGCAATAAAAATTATTCTAGAAGATAACGGCGCCAGAGCCATGTGTCGGGAAGGTGTGAGTTTAAACAACTATCTCCGCTCGCGGAAACTTCCTCCTGAAGAAGGAGAAATCGACGAAAAAGCCGCCAAAATCCACCATACAGTATCACAACGAACGTTCTCAAAAGTAAAAAAGGATTTGGCTGCGACCGAACTAGAATCAATTAATAACGTAGTGCAGAACAAAGTTTTTAATATACTAAAAAATAATGTATACAGGTGGGCAAATATAAGTTACGATAAAGCGACTTGCCTTCAATACTTGATGGTCAGAGCTGCTCCTGAGTATGCGATCCTGGTACGTGTTCTGGACGAAATAAAAAAATACAATCCTGATTACAAGCCAAGAAGCTTCTTTGACTTTGGATCTGGCGTAGGAACAGGCACATGGGCTGTAAATACATTTTGGAGAAATGATATATTTGAATATTTTTGTGTAGACACTTCGTCCGAGATGCATGATTTGTCCCGTCTCATTCTGTGCCATGGTAAAGAAAATGTAGAGATGCCACTGAAAGGTATTAATTAAGTGTCTATCTTATATTATGGTTGTAAAAAAAGTTTAACTTACCCAAAGACATTAGTGTATATTACTAGACAAGCTGCACGGTACATAGAAATTGGACCACTAAGTTGCGGTCAATTGACCGTAAGTCAATATTACCATCTCGCTTACTCTCAACTAGAACCCCTCTTGCTCTCCTGTTTGTGAGCAAACTCCCACATTATGTGACACAATTTTACTTCTAAACAGCCCATCTAGTAGTATACATTAGTATTTGAACTATGAACTTACCTAAGAAATGCTTATTATTAACATTTTTAAGTCAGTTTTAACAGTATTATTGTAACATTGATTACACAACATAATCACCTCATTGGTCTTGTGGCAGCATACTTAAACTGAAAAACTAAGGTATTGGGTTTGAATCTCAAGTCAAGCAATCATTACTTGTATTTTAATTTGAAAAATTAAATAATCGCGCTTGGGTTGCCTGGATTTGGAATTTGTGCCAGATATGCATGAGGCTCACCCCTATTACATCATGAGACAGAAATAAGCTTAATGTACTGGGTGCACTATTTGCATCCCTGCCTACCCTGAGCTTATGGATATGTATTTTAGTGAGTACAAATATTGTTCTTGGGTCTAGGTGTTGTGGGACTGCAAGTCCCTTGTAGTTCCTGATACCCACAACACAAGTTAATCTAGTGTGGGGTCGGGCCTATGTGTGTAACATATTTACACACATAGGTGTGGTAGAGCCACACTGTAGACAATTTTGTCTACAGTAGGAATGAACCAGCTCAACAAGGTTGTTACCAATGTCACACAGAAAACCAACATAAAGTAGCAGCGTGCTGGGTTTGAGTGAGATATCTGGAAGGCCCAAATCCCCTCCCCTTCCCAATCCTCTAATTATCCCTTTTGTATAAGGTCGGCAACACATTCATGATGATTCAGGTTTTGTGGACGTACAAAGGTGGTGGAGATGACAATCAGGTGACCCTCTTGTTCGTTTGCCAGCCTATGTTATAAAAAAAGTGTGTTTTTATGGAAGATGGGACAATCGAGCAAGTGGTACATCTGTTAGTATGTGATCACTGGTAGTTTAACTTCGCAACTTCCTGATGGTGCTAGTTCTGTTATCTTTTTTTTAACAATAGTTTTTGGTATAAATTGGCTCAGTATAGAGTAGAATGGGGTAAAGAGAAGGAGGCTTATGCCCTGCAATGGGCGCATAAAAGCTGAAATGAATGAATCTTTTTTTGTTCCAGGTTACTTTCAACGTCAGTTCCTTCCTGCATCTACAGAACTTAAATACAGCATAGTATTATCTGCATACTCACTGTTTGAGTTACCAAACATGAAGGCTCGACTGGAAACTGTACAGAAACTCTGGAATAAGACTGAAGATTACTTGATAATCATTGAACAAGGCACAAATGCAGGATTTCAAGTTGTGAACGAAGTTAGAGAATTTGTTCTTAATCTACCTGAAGGAAAGAAGGGGTATGCATACTCCCCGTGCCCAAATGACAATGTCTGTCCACGCTATATGGAGCATGAGACTCCATGTAACTTCCTAATGAAGTATGAATCACTCCCGTTTCCTTCGAAGGCTGATATTTCAGCAGAAATATTCTCATATGTGATATTGAGGAAAGGTACTCGGCCGCCCGACAAACCGCAGTGGCCTCGAATAGTCAGAGCTCCAATAGTAAGGTCTGGTCATACCATATGCAGGTTATGTACTGCACAGGGACAATTGAAGGAAATTATTTTTTCAAAGGCGAAATATGATCAGACTACATACAGATGTGCTCGATCAAGCAATTGGGGTGATCTACTACCTATTAAATAAATGTATTATAAAGCTTTTGCCTCTTGGTGTTTTATTCAAATTCATAAGTCTTCTTTGTTAGAAAGGTTACATTTTTTTTTCATGTACACCTGCCATTAATGTATAAAAAATATATGTAGATACACATACATACGCACTCACGCCTGTAATCCCCGAAGGGGTAGGCAGAGGTGTACAGTACACCCACATTTCGCCGAGCGTACTATCTCCGTTTCACGATGCGATTGGGGGCAAGCCTTACCGGGCACAAATTCCAAACTCCGAGCTGATACTGAGCATTAATAATAGAAAAAAAAACAATATCACTTTTACCCGACCCGGGGATCGAACCCGAGACCTCAGCGTCAGCCTCAGTCGTAACGCGTACGCACAACTGCGCCACCGAGGCAGACTAAATAATAATACCATCTCTATATAGGTAATGTTCTGGTCTTCCTCTACTGAATGTGACCAACACCCTGGCAAACTTGGTTGGTGGACTTCACATACTTTTGAAATTCTTATGAAGAACTTTTCAGGTATGCAGGTTTCCTCACGATGGTTCCTTCACAGTTAAAATAAGTGACAATTAACAATAAATACACCCGTAACTTAGAAAGTCAGAGGCGCCTTTGGGGCTGGTTTTGAACCTGCGACTTTCGTCTCGCCAGTCTGTACGACCTCGTTGAGCTATATAACTAAACTTCTAAAGGAAATCAGAAAATAGTTTGTGACTACGTATGACTAAGTACGTATGGTAATTATATCACTTTCTGTCCGGAAAATTTATTGTTTGCTTTAACCAATGTAAATATTTTTATGAAAAACAATCTAAAATAGCTCGAATACAAGCAATTTTTTACTAAACTGGCTTAACCTTGGAATCAAAGAATTTTGGAATATTATTATTGTTTAAATTTGCCTGTAGCTCTGGGCGAGAAACACTTAAACTTTTAAAAGATAGATTTTTTGGTGACTTATGGCCATTCCGTATATTCTGTCTATCGACAGATTTGGGTACCTACTATCGATAGTGTTTTGACAGATCTTGCATACAAATCTGTTGATACACAGAATATTGGGAATGGCCATTAGAAGTATTGAAAAAATGAAAATGAAAATGAAAAAATCTTTATTTAAATAGAGAAAGATACAAAATCATTTACCAGGGGTTCTCAAATTAGGCGGAGCCTGTGTCTTGAAAAACCAATTAAAATAATGAAAACATTTGTTAGCGTGAGTGAAGTCAAAGAGCGTGTGTGCGTTTATGTGTGTGTTTATGTGTGTTACAAAAATAGTTAAAGAGTTGTGGATAAGATCATAGATGGGAACAAACTGAGTCAAGGATCGGAGGGATGGAGTATTTAAAGGGAAGTTTCCGGAGAGGATGTTTACATTACTGTACTGAATAAGCATATTACATAACATGGTCGTGCTTATTTACTAATTAACTAGCATATTAATATTAGCATATAATAATTATGAAAGTAGCAAATACTTAGATATTGAATGATTATTCACTAATCAGTTGTTTGTATATATAATGTATTTTATTTTAAAGTAGACTGTGACACTAGTACAGCTCTACCTATTATCAGAGACGAAGGTAATGGAATTTCGAGGAACAGTATAAGTGAATTTAAATTTTCCCTTCCCTAGACTCCGTCTTCCTATTCCCGGGCAATTCATGTACGATTTTTCAAACTGAAAACTCAAACAGCAATTGCGATCGCCAGACCTGAGAATTGAACCCGGACATCACGGTTCTCAGCCAGATACTCTTCTCTGCCAGTAGACCAATAATAATTAAAATACCTACACCCAACGTTTACACATAGTCGTGACCCTTCTTTGTAAACCTGTATCGTGGGTATCGGGAACTATGAAAGACTTGCGGTCCCACAACACCCAGACCCGAAAGAATTTTTTGTGGATCACTCAAACATTTGTGTCGGTGCGGGAATCGAAGCCACGGACTCTCGCTACACAGTCGACTACTGCGCCACGGAGCCTGATTGATTGTTGAGGCGATTATTGGATTTTACTTAATTTTATTAGAGTTCTAATGTAGTTAGGTATATTATCGGTTGTTAATTCTTCATCTTTCTTTATTTGGATGGCGAGGAGCACAATATTCGGCTATTTCGCCCTTGTCACGTGGAGAGTGAAGATAAACGACGGAGACTGGGTGTACGCCACGGAACCCTGATGACGTTTGTTTACGTATTTATAGGTGAACAAATGTGTGAATTTATAACAATAACGAAGTGCACCACTACCATGTGTCCTCGAATCTATTACGAATGTAATGCGAGTTTTGTTCGTTTACTGTGTATACCTGTCATTATCACGACGTAGTGGCGTATTGATTAACGACACTCTTGTACGCCACATCTTTTTTTACATACGCTCTCACGCCTGTAATGCCTGAAAGGGTAGGCAGAGGTGTAACCAGTACACCCACATTTCGCCGAGCTTATTTCCGTCCCATGATGCGTCTATCGGAATATCTGGCATAATTCCAGACTCCGGGCTGATACTAAGCATTACAAGCAGTCGCCGCGCACGCATTACAACTGCGCCACCTAGGAAGTCTTTTTTTTTATTGGCATGAATGAAACGAGCTGATCGGTCACCTAATGCCGATTTAGGTGTTTTGAAGTCTTTGAGTGGTGGAGCGACGCTGTAGACAGTCTACAGCATGTCTGGGTCGGCTCGACCAAGTTGTTGTCACTGTAACATGATATCTGAGTGAGGTATCCGTTGGCCCAAATCCCCCTCCTCTTCCCAAAAACCCCTTAATAATCCCTTTCCTTTAAGATCGGCAACGCGTCTATGATTCTAGTATTGTTGGCGGTCGATAGCGGTGGAGTACACTTAACATCAGGACCCACTTCCTCGTTCGCCGGCCTAAGCTATAAAAAAGTCTTCAAATCAAATAAATCAAAATACATATTTTATTTGTAAGCATAGTTGGTAAAAGCTTTATTAAATATCCGAAAGGTACATTAGATATAAAATTTAAGTGGTAGACAGTTGTGTTTACAGCATGATTAGAGTAGAACTACTGTCTCAGACAACAGACGTGAAGTTGCACACTGCTGGTGCGTTTCGTAAGACGATTAAAATTTCCGGAGGCCAAAAATCCAGATCCTTTCCTCAACTCACAACGCACAAAACTCCTTGATATTATAAATAGATAGATAGTAACTCTTTATTGTAGACATACAGAAAAAAACAGACAATATTAATCAGCCTAATAATAAATGTGCCACAAGTGGGGGGGGGGGGGGGGGGGGGCATAGCGGGGGATGTGCGGCCTATGTATGTAATGTAAACTCGTTCCTTTTTATAATGCGACCCGGAGACGGACGGCAGTGCCAAAACATCGCGCTGCCGCAGACGCCAAGGGCGTTGTGACCATGATGGGGCTTCAAGCCCCAAAGTAGATGGGCCACAATGGCAGAGCGTAGGGGCGGTACTCTGTGAACTAGGTCGGAAGACTGGTGAGTCTGACATAACCATCCCTCCTCCCCTGGGATGGGAGGGTAAGATAGATAGCCGCCGCGGCAAAATAATAAGCAGCCATTGGATGGAGAGGAATAATATGAAAGCATTATAGTGGTCCATAAGCGGTGAATATCACTCACCATCAAGTCACGGACTCGTTTGCCAATTGCTGCTATGCTAATGCATTTTTCGGTACATTGGATAACCGTTAGTACAAACTACAAACGAGTTCTATGTGGCAAATGACAGTATGTCTGACGTAGGTATTTGTCCAGTAAGGCCATCGACCTGCAGACTAACCATGAGATTGTCTCGGTAAAATCGCTAGCGACGACTAGTGCACCCACGTTTCGCCGAGCTTATTACCGTCCCATGATGTGATATGAGGCGAGCCTATCGCCATACCAGGAATAAATTCCAGTCTCGGGCAATTCGTATGTGATTTTTAGAATCGAAAATTCTATCGCAGATTCTGATTGTCTGACCGGGGAATTGAACCCAAGGCCTCACGGTTCTTAGACCTACGCTGCCAATAGAGCGATGAGGCGATTATATTTTTTTTATTTATTATTCTAAATGGCGGAATGTTCTCCAAACATATATAAGAAGCATCTCAATTTAACCGCAACATTAACCGCTATGTCATACACAGGTCACATACAAACCGGTCAAATTTATGATACCCTTCTTTTTGTAGTAGGTTAAAATCAACGCCTAGAACCTAACAACTACCAATGGATGATGATATCCTGCGATTCAGCGTAGAACTCATTCCCACGGGGCACGGATGCAAGATTAATATGCAAATTGCATCTGACTGGAGACTGCAATCGGAACTTCTATAAAACATAAATCCGGATGACTGTCGTTATTCCCTTACTACGGAAAATCGTATAAAAATAACATAAAATCACGTCTATATCTCTAAAGAGGTATGCAGAGGAGCAACGAATGCACTCACATTTCGCCGAGCTAATACTTCTCCCATGATTTTATAATCCTACCAGGCATAATCCTGAATAATTCATGTATGATTTTTGAGACGAAATCTTTGATCGCCCGACCTGGAAAGTGAAGCTAGGACCTCACGGTTCTCAACCCTAGCACACTGTCACTAGACCAATGAGGCGACAAATAACAAAACGAAGAATAAAGTGAAACGAGAGGTATACCTACAGTGTCTGAAACTTTTGTCAGCAGCATGAATGGGTCGGTTCGACCGGGTCATTACCACTGTCTCACAGATACCGACGTAAAGTAGCAGCTCGCTGTTGTGTTTCGTACGGTGCGTGAGATTTCCAGTGCGTGAAATCCTAAATCTCCATACCTTTACTTTATAGTCAGCAACGCAGCCACGCTTTTATTATCAGATGATCATTTCCTGATCTCTAATATAAAGTAAAAAAAAACGCATTTATAGATAATCCAACTAAAAAATTCTAATAAATAAGTTTATAATATTTTATTGTAAAATGCGTGGGGTGCATGGTGTCAATAGTTAGAAATATTTTATTGACAGATATGAGTAGAAGGATTATCATTTTGATAATATCTTAAAAAGCACCCCACTTTATTTCCCCTCCCATGCAAGTCTCATAGATCGCGAAAATTACAAAATGTGAACGTTCGCGTAATGCGATATAAGTAATAACTAATTTAAATTTCTTAAATTGTCATCGGTCTTGATAAGTATGCCTTTAGAGTTAATCCGAGTTTTGAAGGGGGGGGGCCAAAACCATGTTCAAAGTTTCCGTTACTTACATACATACGCTTAGAGTAATAACACATACATACCTACGTATGAAGCTAATAAAAGCGGGTTAAAAAGAACTCAATATGGAATAAGTAGATTAAAAAGAGATACCTTACCACAAATTATTGTTTTGAAGGACACGAGCCTCAATTTACTAATGATGTTTTAATGACAAATCCATCAAAATTTAGGTGATGTGATAACGAAGTACTTACAAAAATATATAATTTTAAGTAAATACGCTTGTATTGTAGCTACGTTTAGTAGGTACCTACCTTTTTTATGCCGCAGGGAGAATCCATCTTACGGATATCTTCCCAAACCGGAGGTGGAGGAATGGTTGTGTCGGATTTTTAGAGTGGCAGAGCCACGCTGTAGACACTTTTGTCTACAGCATGAATGGGCCGGCTCGTTCGAGTCGTTACCACTGTCTCACAGAAAACTGACGTAAAGTAGGAGCTTGCTGCTGCGTTTCGTACGGTGAGTGAGATATCCGGAGGCCTAAATCCCCCTTCCCTTCCCATTCCCTTAAAATTTAAAATATTTATTGAATCCATAAAATGTGTTGCAGGTATACGTTATTTAGATTCCGCCAAAATTTTACCGCCCGCGCTTTTTGAGAATGCTGTTTCGCTAGAGACGTACAGGCAAGGAACAGCAGCGTAGCTCTATTCAAAACTAGTTTACAATTATTATTATTGAGAGCATAAAGGTTTTACAATATTTAGGTAATTGGTATTAAAGCAGTTCAATTTATAATAAGTAATTACAGAAATGATATCTACGCATTGGATTAGTCATTAGCCTGCATGACCTCCATAAGCATGACGAATAAATCCATAAATAAATAGGCTTATGTAGTACATAAATAAGCTTATTTTCATTATTGTCTCCACAATAATTGTATATAATATTTTCTGTGTTTTTATAATTGCACGCGCACTTACCTGGCTAAACGGATACCTAATTGTCGTAATGAAGTCGTTTAAAAATTTACCCGCGCCGGTACAAACTTACATCACTTAGTAGGTCGCATTTTATTCGACTTATCATGATAGTGGTGAGAAGTGAGTGAGTAACAAGTGATTAGTACTGGCGACGATATCTGATTTGTTGAAATCAGTTTGCCGCGAGCACGCGAGATGGTAGCCGCGTCACCATGACCATCTGGCAACGTTTCGCGGTGTTTTTCCTCGGAATTTACGGCAAAATAGACGACGCAGATGGAAGTGAGATATTTATTTTTCAATCAATACCAAAATGTTTATTGAATCCATAAAATGTTATCTATACATTATTAAGATTCCGTCATAAACTCTACCACCAGTTCTGAAGGTTGTTTCGCTAGAGAAGAAACTCTAGCGTGACTCTTATCAATACTAATTTGTAACTATTATTTAGAGCGAAAAGGATTCACAATATTTTATTGGAAATAGAACAGTTCAATTTATGTTATTAAACAATCAATATATATAGAATATAGATGATAGCTACGGATTAGATTAGCATACAAAATCTCAATTGTCCGTGACGCGACGTCCAAATTAAGACTAAGTATTATAAAAGAGTAGAGTTTAACAAACAAAACCAAGATATAGCAGCGATAGCTCAGTGGGGAGCGGTACGGACTGTCGAGACGAAAGTCGCAGGTTCGAAACCAAACCCACGAGCATGCACCTCTGACTTTTCTAAATTACGTGTGAATTCATTGTTAATTATCGCGCTTGCTTTAACGGTGAAGGAAACCTGAATACCTATATGTGTATGTATGTGGTATGTGAAATGTGTAAGCACTGTTGTGTTCCGGTGTGCAGGACATTGAAGCCAGTGTAATTACTGGGTATTATGAGACTTAACACCTTATGTCTCGGGGTGACGAGCGCAGTCCAGTGTCATGCAGTGCTTTATTTAAAGTTCTGTGTGGCGTTGCTTCTGTTTATGGGCAGGCGTGGCGCTTACCATCAGGCGAGCGACCTGCTCGGCTTGTTATTCAAACTAATAAAAAAAAAAAAAATGTGAAGTCTGGCAACCCGCATTAGGCCAGTCTGTCGTGGTAACCCCTCTCATAAAGTAGATGAGGCCCGTGCCGAACAGTGGGGCATGTATACCTAATACAGGGCAAGTAAAAAAATATATAAAAGTGTTTAAACAAACAAAACCAGTCCGAGACACAAGTAGACGTTTTATAGACTAAAAGGTAGTTTTTTTTTATTTATTATTTTGGATCGCCAATGGCTGTACATAGAAAACTTATTATGTAACAAACAAATAAAACATGCTACTCAGTTACAGGCAAACATAACTAACAATTGATCGCATTGTGCACTTATTAGTTACTAGCATTTACCCGCGGCTCCACCCGCGTGATTACTTTTTCGAAATAAAACGTAGCCTATAACCGTCTCCAGGGTCTATCTATCTCTACATCAAAATTCATCAAAATCGGTTCAGTGATTTAGGCGTGAAAGCGTAACAAACAAATAGTTATTTTTTCATAAAACGTATCCTTTGTTACTTCTTATACCTCCAAGAATATGTGTACAAAGTTTCATGATGGTCGGTTAAGTAGTTTTTTCGTGAAAGCGTAACAAACAAACTTACATTCACTTTTATAATATTAGTATGATTGTAATTTTAGCATATATGTATATTATATTATATTTATATCTTTTTTTATTGCAGAGGCACCTGATGATAAGTGACCTCCATCGTCCATGAACACTCACAATACTAGTAGAATAAAATAATCTTTTTTTATTTCTGTTGGAAAAAAATTTAAATACTTACTTATTATTATGCTGACAAAGGGACGTCTACTCTAATATTATAAAGAGGAAAGATTTGTATTTTTGTATGTAACGAATAAACTTAAAAACAAATTTCAAAAATTCTTTTGCCGTTCGAAAACTACTTTATCACTGAGTAACATAGGCTACTTTTTATCCCGGAAAAGGCCGTTCACGCAGGCGGAGCCGCGAGCAAAGACTAGTGTAAAATAAATTTATTTTGATTGTTTCTATACGCTGAGTATATTTGTAGTTTACCTTTATTCGCAGTTTGTTGATTGAGATTATATTCAATATTCTCATGCGAGTTCAGTACCTGTGTGTTAATAAGGTTCATTTAGTCACGGATGCAAAACATACAAAACCTAATCGTTAAAGGTTCCCGAAATCAATTAGAAAAATATCTGTAACTTCTAAACGACTCAGCAGTAGAGAGATAGGTAGAGATAGAGAGATAGACAACGACTTTAATGTAGTATACTACTAGTCAAGCTGCACGGTACATAGAAATTGTACCACTAAGTTATGGTCAATTGACCGTAACTTAATATTACCATCTCGCTTACTGTCAACTTGAACCCGTATCGCGCTCATTCTGTCAGCTGTCAAACTCCAGCGTTATTTGACACAATTCGACTTCTAAACAGCCCGTCTAGTAGTATACATTAAAGTCTTTGGAGATAGATAGCTTATATGTAAACAACTATAAGCCTAATCTGTAAGTCAGAGATAGATTTCCTTCAAACATAACTAGGAACCAAAACTCGGTTAAACCAGCTTTCAAGTAAAAAAAAACACATACATATCAGTATCTCTATTCGTTGCGCTATGATGCCGGCCGGTAAACGAGCAAGTGAGTCACCTGATATTAAGTGATCTCGACCTCTCATGTACGCCCATGATACCAAAAGGATCATGGGCGCGTTGTCGACCTTAAAGGAAATACTTAATTAAGGGATTGGGAAGGGGAGGGAGTTTTTGGCCTCCGGATATCTCACTCATCGTACGAAACACAGCAGCAAGCTTGTTACTTTTTTTTTTTTTTTTTTTTTTTTTATAGTGGGGGGACTCCCCCCCGGCTGCTCCCTCTGATACTTTTAATTCAGAGATTGTCTACCTGAAGAATTCACATACCTTTATTTTAAAAACTCATCAATATAAAAAATTTGGATTATACAACTTTAAGTATGCCTGAAAAAATAAAAATCTAACTACATACAAAAGACATACTTTTAAAACTGAGTTTTATCTTATTTAATAAAATTACATGTATACGACTTAGATTATAACGTGTCTTCCTCTCGAAACCAGCTTGTCCTTGGCAACTAGAAACACATAATCTTATATTACAGGCTGTAGTTGCCCTTTTCTATTTGTTTCCTTTGATCACTTTACACGCTATATCTTTACAATATTTAACGAACTTAGGTCTTATTACATCATCTTCCAACATACCGCTCAGATTATCTTTCTTTACAATTTGGTCAACCTCTATTTCAAGGTTTGTTCGTTTATACAGATATATTGGGCATTCAGTCAACACGTGTGCCACATCTTCTGTGGCTGCTGGGTCACAGATACATGAGGGGCTCTCCTTGCACTTGAAGCGATTCAAATACTCGGAGAATCCCCCATGGCCCGTGAAGACTTGCGTGAGGACCGGGTCCACCGGCATCTTCTTGATCACTTTATGGGCTACCCTAGCATCAGGGAAAAACAGCTTCGTTACCGATGCTGTTTCTCCAGCCCTGTATCGCTCATTCCATTCGTCAATCGACTCCTGACGGATCTTTCGCTTGACGAACGAAATGGGACATCGGTCGTAATCGGGCCTCCTTTTTAGGGTGGTAGCCGCCGCCTTCGCGAGCTCGTCCGCACGCTCGTTCCCTGCCAACCCCACGTGCGCCTTAACCCAAAAGAGGTTAAAGATTTTACCGCGCTCTTTGGTCTCATTCAACATTTTTGTGATGTCGAATGCTATGGGGTGGAGGGAATTTCCGCGCGCGACCGTCTCGAGAGCGGCCCGTGAGTCGCAGAAGATGCTATATTCGTGGTATTTTTCCTTGGAGGCTATTTGCACGGCCTTGCGCAGGGCCAACAGCTCCGCCTGGTAAACGGTGCAGAACGATTCCAGCTTAATTTTGGTGGCTTTCGTCTCGGCGTCGCCATCCCAAAGGGATACCGACGCTCCGACTTTGCCACCAATTTTGCTGCCATCGGTGAATACCTTGCGGGTATTTGCAGCCTCTAGGTCAAGTTCTGCGTCGTTGACCACGCATTTGAACTGCAAAGCTCTGCGCCTGGCTGGATGTTCCAAGTTGGCAAAAGGCACAGGACATTCCACGTCCCGGTCGCCCACTATGTGCCGAGTGTGTCCCTTTTTCACTTCGTATAGAAGCGCCGCTTCTCGGACACGAATGTCTAGCGGAAGGATCCCAGCAAGTAGCAGGGCCGAGTGTAGCGAAACGGTCCTGTAGCCTTTTACCATCTTTTGTGCAAAGCCTCGTTGAACCACTGCAAGTTTTTTACGTATGCCTATCTTGTTACTTGCAGGCGCCCAGGCACTGGCTGCGTATAATATTGTTGGTTCAACAACTGCGGTGTAAAGCATTTTTACCACCTCAGGTCCCAGCCCCCACTGCACCTTTGCAGCAGTTGCCAGTCGTCTGTGGAAGGTTATGGCCTTCCTACAGACTTCGGAGACGTGCGTGTTGAACGTTAGCTTCTCGTCCACAGTCAAGCCCAATATCTTTATTTCCTTTGACAAGCCAATGTCTACACCCCCCATCCGCAAGATTGGTGAGTCATATTTAAGTCGTCGTGTTACGACCATAGCCTTCGTCTTCTTTGGAGCGAATTTCAGCTTATTCTTGACTCCCCAATCCTGCACATAGGCCAGTGCTTCGTTGGCCTGTCTCTGTATCTTGAGTGTTTCATCCCCGTGAAACACTAAAACGACATCATCGGCGAAGGCTTGGCAGTAATCGCCCCGGCTGGCTAATCCCTTGAGCAATGGGTCGAGGAGCAGGTTCCACATGATGGGCCCACCAATGGATCCTTGAACGCATCCCTTGGTGGTCCCCCTCGCGTGCTCTACCCCGGCGTAGCGAACCTTTACTTTTCGGCTCTCAAAGTAGCTATTCACTATCCGTCTTAGATTTTTCGGACATCCTTCCTCAGCCAGTCTGACCTTAATAGCAGGCCACCAAGCACTGTCAAAGGCTCCCTCTATATCCAGTGAGACTACGGTGATGATCTTTTTCTCACTTAATTTACTCCTGATGTGCTGGAGTAGGGTATAGAGGGAGTCTTCCGTGCTCTTTTGGGGCATAAAGCCGTACTGTCGAGTACTCATCCTTGGTAGTAAATGCCACTTTACTCTTCCCACCACTATTTTCTCCAAAATCTTCCCCATCACGGGCAACAGTCCTATCGGTCTATACGACTTTACGTCTGTGTAGTCCTCCTTTCCGGGTTTCCGGAGTACTACGACCGTGGCCTCCTTCCAGATGGTCGGGAAGTGGCCTAATTCGAGGCACTTGTTAGCCAGTGACAGGTACAACTCTGGGTTTTTTCGGATTGCCTGTTTGCAGATGTCGGATGTTAGGCCATCTGCTCCCGGGGCTTTTTTGGGGTTGAAGCTGTCTGAAGCTGCAAGGATTTCATCCATTGTAAATGGCGGGTCCTGATGGTCATTATCCGTACCGTCATTTATGCTATCAGCTTCAGCCCGTATACGCTGATGTTCTGCGTTATCATCTTCCATCCGGTCGTCCGGATAGAAGACTTCCGCCAAAACCTTCGCCGATTCTTGTGAACTTAGGATGCACCCATCTCTTTTCAAGGGAATGTCCTCCTGCCTCTTCGTGACTTTCCCTATCACTCGATAAATGCCATCCCAGACGGTTTCCCTGCCTTGCTTTGCACAGAAGGTCTTCCAGCTGTTTATTTGGGCCTTCTTAGATTCAGTCTCGTACTTCTCTTTTGCTCTCAGATACTCTTCGACGACGAACGCCCTGCGGACTGGGGCTGCGCAGCGGATCCTTCTCCTCCTGGTGACCATGGCCTTTTTCAACGCGGCGATTTCATCAGACCACCACGGTGTGGATAATTTTTTGTGTGATTTTAATTTTGGGATAGAGTCGCTACATGATTCTACTATTACTTTACTATAATTTTCTACAAACCTGTCTATTTCTATTTTGTTTTGTATGCGCTCTATCTCTTCTGAGTTTACGTTGCAGGTGTTAGTTAATTGGGTAAATTTATCACTAAATTTAGCCCAATTAGCCTTTTTGGTATTGAAAATCCGAGTAGTTCTTTTAATTTCTAATTTTTCTAGTTTTCCGAGTAGCTTGTTACTTTACGCCGATTTTCTGTGTGATAGTGTTAGTGATCTGGACGAGTCGGCCCATTTATGATGTAGACAAATCTGTCTACAGCGTGGCTCTACCACTCACAATAGATATATGTTTAGACTAAGGGCTCAGATTTAAAACACTTCTTTTTAGTTGGGGGTTGAAAATTGGGGTAATTTACCCCTACCCTACTAAATGCATCGCATTTAGGATAGTGAAGACGATTTTAGAAGTTTCTAACGTATACCTAATTAAAATTAAATATATTTTAATGGCGTAATTTACATACATACATAGACTCACGCCTGTTTCCCATAGGGATAGGCACAGACAACCGATTTCCACTTGCTACGATCGTTGCATACCTCTTTGGCCTCATTCAATGGCGTAATTTAAATCATCTATAATATAATAATTAATTCCAAAATCAGGCCAAGTGCGTGTCGGACCACGCATCCCGTAGTTTAAAAGTTAGAGGGGAGGCAGCACATGTTTCACGACTTTGTATACCTCACAAACTAAAGGTCATATATAAAAAAACATCTCTCACTTACAAATATTGAAAAAATCCATCCAAAAAATCTTAATTTCTATAGCCATAAAATAGGTAGATACACTACCATCCAAACTGTATCTATGTAGGTAGTGCTAAATGAATAGTCTGCGAGTAAATGTTGCCTTTTGGCTACGGACCCTACAAACTTATTAAACAATGAAGTTTTCTTATACTTACTTAATACTTGTTACCAGATTGCGTTCTATGTCTCCGCGGCGACTTCGGACATCCACCTCCAGTATACATCAGGAATGGAGAATATTTGGAACCTAACGGTCCAAACGGCACCATAGTGTTCAAACATGGCGAGACAGTGCTTGTCGAATGTCCCGGCGACAAAAACCACGTCGTCATCAGATACAGCAACGGGATCAAGATCAAACAGCCGAGAGTAGTTGTAAGTGAATCCGAGAAATGTCTATCCGAGCATAGTATTTGTATGAGGGGTAGCGTCTAGTATGGAGAGAGCTATGCTCGGAGTTTCTTTGAAGGACAAATTCAGAACGAAGTGATCCGACAAAGAACCAAAGTGTTCGACATAGCTCAAGTTATTAGCAAGCGGAAGTGGCAGTGGGCTGGCCATATATCACGAAGAACCGATAACCGGTGGGATATACGCGTACTTGAGTGGAGACCGCGTTTAGGCAAACGTAGAGTAGGACGCCCTGCAGCAAGGTGGAGCGACGACCTGCGGAAAGCTGCGGGTAATGACTGGATACAAAGAGCCAAAGATCGAGCTCAATAGTGTGCATTAGGAGAGGCCTATGTCCAGCAGCGGACAAATATAGGCTGATGATGAGCACCTAGACCACTAAAAATAAATTAAGTCCCCCCAATCTCTTAATTATTACCGATCTTCTTTTTTTATTAGGTTTTGATCAAACGAGCAGGTCGCTCGCCTGATGGTAAGCGCCACGCCTGCCCATAAACAGAAGCAACAACACACTGAACTTGGAGTTACAAAGCACGGCATGGCATTGGGCTGTACTCGTCCCGAGACATAGAAAGTTTCATAATAACTCAGTCTTAAACCGTCCACTGCTGAACATAGGTCTCCCCAAGCGTGCGCCAACCATCCCGGTCTTGGGCAGCCCCCATACCCGCCACCTCTTTCAAGTCCTCGGTCCATCGTGCCCGCAAGGCGTCATACACTACGTCTGCCTAAGCGCGGTCTCCACTCCAGCACATGTCTGCTCCACCGACCATCAGTCTGTCTGCAGACATGAGCGGCCCACTTCCACTTTAGCGTGCTAATTAATAATAGGGTAGTTTCCTATATTGAATTTTATACATTATTTTATGAGCAACAGAAAATGATACGCAAAAGAAACGCTTTTATTAAAACACAATCAAAATTGGTTCAGAAATGTGCCTGCAGTTATGACTTTAAATGTTGGTATGAGGAAAATTGGGTGTGTAGTAGGGATATCTCTCTATCTCGCTTGCACGCGTGCACCATAAATCATAATGAACATTTTACACAGTGACGTCAAAGTTTGCGTCGTCTGTTATTTGACAATTACCCCTTCTACAGGATTTAAATGGCTTCTAACTTATTTATTTTTGGTCCGATTTATAAAATTCTCTCCGCAATAGATTTTGAGTAACGTAACTTATTGATATAAATAATAAAAAAATCTAGTCAACTACCTATTTATAGGAGCGTTGCCGACCTTAAAGGAAAGGGAAAATAATTAAGGTATTGGGAAGGGGAGGGGAATCCACAAGCCACTTTACGTCGGTTTTCTTTTAACGACGACGAAGTTTTAACAACCCGGTCGAACCGGCTCATTCGTGCTGCAGAGAGAACAGTTTAAGTACAACGTGGTTCTACCACTCAATAACATTTCAGGAGGCGGCGTGTATGAGCGGCCACCACTTTAAATTAGAACAGACGAGAGTATATTTCAAAAATATCTCGTGTTACAAAGCGAGTGATGTTTCTGTGCAGAAAACCAAAGAGAAATGTGGGAAAAATAGTCTATACCACATTTACAGGTGAGGTAAATCCGTTGAAAGAATTTGTTGTTTTATTTTTGGTTACAAATTATAATTGAATTGAATTGCGATTTTATTTGTGATTTAATCGAATCACAAATCGAATTTAATATCCTTCAATTATTACTTTAATTATTTTTCATCTTAGTTGTGTCCGATCAGTAAAGAGTTTTTTTGACTGGCCTATATGAATTTCTGTTCCTTCGCTTATAAAGAAAAACTTAGTATAATTATTTCAATATGTTTTGGCGGGCGACTAACCAATTAAACTTTCTTAAATATCTTTATAAAAAACGAAACTCATTCAGTTTTTTTTTTCAGAGTTGGGTATGAGCTCGATAAATTCTATACTCTGTACGATGCATGTTTTGATGAGGCGCTTTTGACGACATCCTTCGTAAGCCATCAGATATCGCCAAAAAGCAAATATGTGCAGCCAGACAGCAGACCCAATTTTAGTGGTAACAGCATATTAGCTTTGTGTAGGGTATTTAAAGAATGCGGATTTTTTCATTTTATGATACATTGCATACCTAACAACTAATGAGGTAGTACATATCAGTCCTTTAACTCGAATGTGTAACTATTACAATGATCACTGCAAGGATTTGGATATCTTTCACCAGAGTATAGGCCATTTTAAGGCAAATCTAAAAGCATTACCAACCTAACACTATGCCGCAGCTAATTTATTAAATAGGAACATAATTTTAGTTTTGGTCTATTCGAATGTTGTGCGCGGTTTTTATCGGTGTACGAATTTAAATGATAGAAAGGATAGTTCCATGTTTTGTAATAAGATACTGTGTTAATTTGTACATTGTCTCCGTCCTATTATCTAAGAAATAAAAATAAAAATAAATAAATGTAGTACATGGCGGGTGCAAAGACGACGAAGAAAAGGAAATAAAAAAAAGATATGTTAAATATTTATATAAATCAACATAGATAATATCCTTAAAAAAATACAAGAATAATAAAATAAATATAAATACATAAGTTAAATAAATTTATAAGAAAATATACAGTATGTAACAAAAACTCTGTTGGCCCTTTTTGGGTCGTGAAGATATTCATATAGACAGCTTAATAAAAATAGATAAATTTAAAAAATAATAAACAGAAGCGTGATATTATCCTTACACAGATAGTTTAAAAAATGAACATAGGTATTTAAAAAATGGTATTTGCATCTGAATTTGTGGATTTACGAAGCTCCCCGGCACGCGTTTACGTTTGATGTGCGTGGACTCCACAACATAATATCTCGCTCTGGCTCCGAGTCATCGCTCTTGCAGAGGTAATCCATCGGAATACGGATTACAAACAATAAATTAATTCAAAATTATATATGATTATTTTTATAGTCCAATTTTCATATGCAAGTCGTACCCATGTGAGTGGTAGAGCCACGTTGTATAGTTTTGTCTACAGCACGAATGGGCCGGCTCGACTGGGCCGTTACCATTGTCTCACATAAAACTGTTGTAAAGTAACAGCCTGCTGCTGCGTTTCGTACGGTGCGTGAGATATCCGAGGTCCAAATACTTAGACTGCCTCGATGGCGCTTTTGTAATGCGTACGCGTTACGATTGAGTCCAATGCTGAGGTATCGGGTTCGACCCCCGGGTCGGGTAAAGTGGTATTGGGTTTTTCTATTACGAAATGCTCAGTATCAGCCCGGAGTCTGGAATTTATGCCCGGTATGGCGATAGGATCGCTCCCTATCACATAAGGGACGAAAATACGCTCGGCCAAATGTGGGTGTACTGGTTACACCTCTGCCTACCCCTTCGGGGATTACAAGCGTGAGTGCGTATGTAAATACTTAACCTAGCCTACCTAATAAAAATACCCTTATATTAAGCGGGGATTTTATTTCATTACAGAAGGGGGTCTGTTTAATACAGTGTCAATGAGCAGTTTATACAAATTGGATAATCAAAAAGCAAGGTTCGACGCAATACTCGGCGCGGACGAGCATAAGAAATACTTTCACAAGTCACAGGTAATTTCCAGATCCATACTTAAAGTTACATAAATAATATTATATTTTTATAATAGGTACCTAATTGTGAAATTTTGGATGTTTGTGAATATGGATGTTTGTCAATCAAACACTCGGAATCTCGGTTTCGATCCCCGGGTCGGGTAAAAGTGATATTGAGTTTTTCTATTACCAAATGCTCAGTATCAGCCCGGAGTCTGGAATTTGTGCCCGGTATGACGATGGGCTCGCCCCCATCACATCATGGGACGGAGATACGCTTGGCGAAATGTGGGTACTGGTTACACCCCTACCCTACCCCTTCGGGGATTACAGGCGTGAGTGCGTATGTATTTAATTTAGTAATAAATCAGTTATTTTACAATATTTTTATATACCATATTCAAAAGCCTAACAAAAGCCGGACACGTAAATAAATGGCCGGATACGGCCGTAAAAAGCTAAATATGTCCGGGTAAAGCCTGTCGGGCCTGGCAACCCTAGTCGGGTTCAAATATGTTTCAGCTGTAGGTACTACCTTCCCACCAGGATTATTATTCATAACAAAATGATGAAATAAATTCTTATCTTATCTTATCTTATACTAGCCGTTTTTGTCCCACTGTTGGGCAAAGGCCTCTCGTCCCTCTTTCCATTCCCCTCTGTTGAGTGCTTTTTATGCCAGTCCTTCAAAAAAGAATCGAGTTCGTCTCGCCATCTCCTTCATGACATAAATTAACAACCATTAAAAACTCTCGCCACATCCCGTGGAACCTCGGCAGCGTGAGATTTGTATGAATGAATTGTGTTAAAGCCATCGGTTAATAGTGTCTATGTTCATTGATTGCAGTTTCTATCGCGGGGTCATCTGGCCCCCCGTGCAGACTTCATAATGCTGGCGGAACTTCGCGCCACGTTTCAGTATGTGAACACGGCCCCGCAGTGGATGTCGAACAACGCGGGGCCCTGGGCGGCACTCGAGGACGTGAGTCCGTCTCTTATCCCATTGTACACACAGACGCACTACATATATATTTTTTTGTTAATACGGCTGTCAACATTATACAGGGCATTTATTTATTACTAGTTCCTGCTCGCGACTCCGCCCGCGTGAATACTTTTCTGAAATAAAACGTAGCCTATAACCGTCTCCAGCGTTACATCTATCTCTACATCAAAATTAATCAAAATCGGTTCCGTGATTTAGGCGTGAAAGCGTAACAAAAAAATAGTTTTTTTTTTTCATAAAGAGTATCCTATGTCACTTCTTATACCTCCAAGAATCTGTGTACAAAGTTTCATGATGATCTGGTAGCGAAGTTGCCATTTACTCGGCGTGCGCACTTCCAATATTTACTTTGCTCTAATATTTAAAATTAAACTTACCTACGCTTTTACAAAAAAAAAACCATAGAAGTATTTGAATGTTTGTTGGGAGTACACATTTTTTTTGTAAAAATATTTTCGAAACTGAATGAAATTAATTCAATCCTTCGACAGGACCGTAAAAATAGGTGGTTTGTAGGAAAGTTTACGATTTTTTTCTATCGACGAAAATATCATTAATCGTGTATCGGCGAACATATCCGATTAAAGAATTTTGTGAACAATTATTATACATAAAAAATAATGTTAATTAAGCCTTTTCAAAGGTCTAGTTTTGAATATTTGTGAAGACGAATCGTCAAATTTGAGGCATATTTCGCCTTAAGTAGTTTTCGCGTGAAAGCGTAACAAACAAACTTACATTCACATTTATAATATTAGTATGATGAACAATCAATATTTTAGAGTATACGCCGGTACGTGTGCCGGCTGAAGTCAGCGGTGCGGGTGATCACGGGGACCCACGGGGTCCTCACACTACCGGACAAACATGGCGTGGACAAAGAGATATATCTACATACAGATGAGAACAACAATGGTGTCGTGCCTGTGCCCATGTACTTGTACAAGGTAACTTTTTAAAACAGACTCAAAAAAAGACCGACTAAAAAGCTAAAAAATAACCAATTTTGAGTCGTTTTTATTTTACTATTTTTAGTGAAAAAAAAACAAAATCAGTGCATAAATGAAGTCTGAATCTTTCATCCCCGATTTCACCCCCTTAGGAATTCGTTCTTGAAATGAAAATGGGACAACTTTGAGCTATTCCTACTCTTTCGAATGAAAAAAATCATCCAAATCGTTGTATGTACTACTAGACTTTGCTGGCGGCTCCGCCCGCGTGAACGGCCTTTTCCGGGATAAAAAGTAGCCTATGTTACTCAGTGATGAATGTAGCTTTCTAACGGCAAAAGAATTTTTGAAATCGGTCCTGAAGGCCAATTCCCGTAATTTTAAATGTTCAAAATATCATTCCGATCTAGTCTCAGCGTAAAGAAAGTTGCAAATGGCATTCTCTTAAACCAATAATCAACGTCAAATGCACCTAGCATTAGCAGTAGCATTATACCGTTTTGGCTTCAGTCAACTTTTATTCTATATTCAATCTTATTACGATCTATGTTCACATTTGTCGTTGATTATTGGTTTAAGAGAATGCCATTTGCAACTTTCTTGACGCTGAGACTAGATCGCAATGATACTTTGAACATTTAAAATTACGAGAATTGGCCTCCAGTAGTTTTTAAGTTTATTCGTTACATAAAAAATACAAATCTTTCTCCTTTATAGTATTAGTGTAGATATTGTGAAACTAGTGTCATGGCTGTTTAAAACCTACTACCATTTTGTGTCCTACTTCCAGGTGGTGGAAGAGCCGGGCAAGCCCACAGTGGCATACGTCACCATCAACTCGTCCTTCTACAACGCATCGATGATAAACTCGCTGCGTTTCTGCGAGGACATCTGCGAACATAACCATTGGCTGCGGTGGAAAAAGAAGGGCCGCGAGAGTTTCTGCTGCAACTACAGCGAGTTCCAGCGGGTGGTTGACTACTTGCCATTGGTCAAATAACTTTAAACCATCGGTACAGAGCTCGCTCCGTAATTTGTATATAAAGATTAGGTACTCAAGCATTATCATTAAAATCGATCTGGAGGCCAATTCTCATAATTTTAAATGTTCAAAATATCATTCCTCATCATCATCTAGTCTAGTCTCAGTGTCAAGAAAGTTGCAAATGGCATTCTCTTAAACCAATATACATGCTGTAGACACTTTTGTCTACAGCATGTATGGGCCGGCTCGTCCGGGTCGTTACCAGTGTCTCACAGAAAACCGACGTAAAGTAGCAGCTTGCTGCTGCGTTTCGTATGGTGAGTGAGATATCCGGAGGCCCAAATCCTCTCCCCTTCCCATTCCCTTAATTATCCCTTTCCTTTAAGGTCGGCAACGCGCCCCTAATTGTTTTGGTATTGTGGGCGTACATGGGCGGTGGAGATCATTTACCATCAGGTGACCCACTTGCTAGTTTGTCGGCCTGTGCTATAAAAACAGGATTTTTTAACAATTGACGCCACGAGTAGATATTTTTCGTGCCTTCGGCCGACATTGAAAGGCTTTCATCTACATGCGGTTTTTATTTGTATGCAATCGTATAGGTACCTTTTGGGGTATGCGACCGAGACGGCATTGCTACGTGCGACCGTTTCCATACATTTACATACAAAACGGACTTGTCGCTATCGTTTGACCCACGACACGCGTCGCAGTCTCCCTGTCTCGGTCGCACACCTCGAAACCGGTCTTTACTGCGGTAGCGTCGTGAGCGGACTTAATTTCGCCCAGAATTCAGCTCGCGACTTAGGCATGCGTGCGTTATCTACTTACATTTATGTCTGTTTCCTTCTTTCTCAGTAGTATAACGCGCCTTCCTCTACAGCACATAAACTTGGCCCGATTAAAATAGTAAATGTAATATAATAATAATAAATCAAATTTCACCAAAAAATATAAAAATAGTAAATTAAATTTCACCATGTAATGTAAAAATAATAAATTATGTAAAATTTGTTTATTGCCTTTCGATACCCACATTATGATACAACCTCTCTAGGTGCTGGGTGGTAGAGCCACGCTGTAGTCTACGAATTTGCTGGTTCAACCGGGTTGTTACTTACCTACCACTGCCTCCAGAAAACCAACATGAAGTAGCAACTTGCTGTTTTGTTACTTACGGTTTGAGATATCCGGAGCCCCAATTCCCCTGCCCTTTAAAGTCGGCGACACGTCCATGTTTCTTTAGGTATTGTCAATGTTCATGGGCAGTGAAGCTCACTTACCATCAGGTGACCCACTTGCTCGTTCGTTCGGAGCAGACTTCACATACCTTCGAAATTCTTATGGAGGACTTCTCAGGTATGCAGGTTTCTTCACGATATTTCCTTCACCCAATGGCAGATCCAGGATTTTGGTATGCTTGACCCAAAATTCTCTTTATTCTAAAAAAAGTAACTGGCGCCACCGCCGCTGCCAAAAGCTTGTCACGCTATCTCCTCCGAAACCGCTGGGGGTATGGGGTCGAGACCGATACCAATCGATGCAGAATAATGTGGGGAACAAAGTAACATATGTCTCATATTCGTCGGACTTTAAGTTTTTTTTTATTTTATGTTTTGTGGAAAAACATGGGCAACGCCCCAGTGGAATAAAAAAAAATTAAGAATATACTTCTTAAAATTGAATAAGTAAGGATATATGTAGGTAGTACTAAGAAAGTACTGCCTCGGTGGCGCAGTTGTAATGCGTACGCGTTACGATTGAGGCTAACGCTGAGGTTTCGGGTTCGATACCCGGGTCGGGTAAAGTGGTATTGGTTTTTCTATTACGAATTGCTCAGTATCAGCCCGGAGTCTGAAATTGTGCTCGGTATGGCGATAGGCTGGCCCCCTATCACATCATGGGACGGAGAAACGCTCGGCGAACTGTGGGTGTACTGGTTAAACGTCTGCCTAGCCCTTCGGGGATTACAGGCGTGAGTGCGTATTTTAGGTAATGTAGTACCTTATTACAGTACTTCTTGGCTATTAAACACAATTTACATCAATACATTTATATTTCTATACATAAGTACATATAATATTCTTATAATAACGTCTTTTACAAGGTACTTTGGTGAGAGATCTTTACAAGATTATTTCGAGAAATTACATTTTAATAAAATAGTTTTATTTCAATGTGTAATATTCGCTAAGAAATCACTGAGTGACTGAGGTTTTTTGTAATTTGAGTTTTGAGATAAAATAATATAGGAATATATATCTGCAATCACTGCAGTAAGATTCGATCTTTGAAGAGTTGTTTGACCTTATTCCATCCTCACCTTTCCTTAACAGAACCACGCGTGCTGGCTTACGAAACCACAGCTTCGTGGTCTCTTCCATCTCGGCTAGAACTAAAAAGTTCGCAAAATCTTACTTCTGCCGGACCATCAACCTGTGGAATAGTTTGCCGGCACACGTGTTCCCTCCTTCCTATAATATGGGGTCCTTTAAACGGACTGTGAAGAAGCAATTAGGCAGCCCGCCATAATTGTGCCGACCTACGATAGACACATCGACTGTCGTTGGTCGACAGTATTCTTGGATTGCGCTGCACTTAACATCAGGTGTAGCGTAGTCACTTTGCCGAGCCAGTATAAAAAAAAAAAAAAAAAAAAAAATATGATCTGTGCCTCAACCATGAGTTTGTGTCAGTAAAATCGCTAGCGGCGACGTAAAATATTTGTATGACAAAATTTTGTTCCTCACGTATCCGCTAGAGGCGCCACTGAGTTTTTCATAAAAATATCTTACGTTATCGCTAGCGATCTTGCCGTGACAAACTCATGGTTAGCCTGCAGACTTCTCATGTGAAATGTCAATCTTTCTGATTTACCTATTTGTATGTACACACACAAATGAACACACACACGCACTACTGCTTCTGGTTGACATCCGTCGAACAACATCATGGGTCCAAATGAAAACCAGCGCCAAGCATTTAATGTTTGGCATAAGCTGATTTGGCTCCTTTTGGCGCGGTCGTGGTGGGACATGTACCGTCCACAGTGGGTGGGTATCTAGGTACCCCCCCACCTACTACTTATAAAAATGTTTTTTTTTTTCTACATCAGATGTATACATGTACCACTTAACGCCTGCCAATAAATGCTTTCTTTCTCTCTTTCTTCTTTCATTTATATTGACTTGTTTGAAGTTTGAACTCAACCAAAATTCGCAGTCCGTACCGCGTTTTCTATTTCTGCCGCCGAGGAATGTGCGTAAGTGATGTAGAGTTTAAATTTAAAGGACATTGAACCCAGTGAAATTGCTGGGTTTAGAAACTTAACTTGTCTCGGGATGACGAACGCAGTCTAATGCCATGTAGTGCTTTGTAATTCAAAGTTATGTGGTGTTGCGTCTGTTTATGGGTAAGCGTAGACAGGCGAGCATCCTACTCGTCATTCAAGCTTATAAAAAAAACGCGTCTGACAGAATGAAGAAGAACCACTAGGTTTTTCACATTACTAGACTTTAATGTAAACTACTAGTCGGGCTGTTTAGAAGTAACATTGCGTCACATAACGCGGGAGTTTGACAGCTCACAGACAGGGAGCGCGATAGGGGTTCTAGTTGAGAGTAAGCGAGATGGTAATATTGAGTTACGGTCTTCTTCTTATCGAATGGTTAGTGGCCAACCTAGTGTCAGAGTTTTTCAAGCCCCCGCAGGTCTCCGACTTGGCTTAACGACTGCTATAACTCGCTTATCGTTTACAGATTAGTGAGTGCAACTAGCTATGAGCGCCTCAGTTACGGTCAATTGACCGCAACTTATTGGCACAATTTCTATGTACCGAACAGCTTGTCTAGCAGTATACATTAAAGTCTCTGCATTTAGATATTCTTAGCTAAAGTTGTTCAAACACATTTCAAGTTCAAGTTTCTTCTTCAGCATTCATTACTGAAGTAATACTTGTATAAAACTGGGATGTAATTTACAGAGTACCACTAACTGAGATTAAGCGCAACATACCAACGCGCACTATTAAATCTATGCGCACCGACAACGTCATTCTAGGTAATGAAAATACTTGTCATCAAATCCAATTTTTGTGAAAGGACTCCTGGTGCGGTACCGGCTAATTCGGATTTAAGCAAATCGATGTTCGATTAGAGAACCGATGAATATGTCTTACCGCCGAACAACCGTCGATGAACTTCATCAACTCTGCCGGCGTTCAAGTCCACTCAGATTAATCGCCCGCGGGCGGCATTAATTAATTTAAATAAATCAGTTTTAATGAAGTTCGTGTGACGTCATAAATCGATGGTCATCATTTTGGCCATTAAACGGTCGTTCAGTGGTACGACAGAATCATTAGCTCTCTAATCGAAAATCGATTTGCATAAATACGAAGTTCGTCGAATTAGCCGGTACCGCCCCTGTACTGACTAACCCTACGCCGCAGAGTCCTTACTCTCTATGATCCCACTTAAAGCTTGCCTATCCTTCTTATTCTCACATGCGCACGTCACAAGCGCCAGCAAATGTTTATTAGAATACTCGGTCCTCTCGCTGACAAACTCTTCCAAGCCTTGCCGCGGCAAGTAGTACGCTTTGACATATCTCTCTACGTAGTCTTGGTATGGGATCGGCTTCAAGCCAGATATTTTCTCCAACTTGACCAGCAACTGCGTGTAGTCCAACTGCATCAGGCCTCTGCCACCGTTGGAACACTTGGTCGCGTTGGAGAACCCTTCGACGAGGAGATGTATGACGAACTTGGCGACCATGTGCCACACGGCGTGCAACACCTCCATATTTAAGGAGACGCGGTTGCAGACGTTCTCCAGCCGTAACGCGAACACCTGAACCTTGCGCACGATCATGTCGACGTAGGGGCTATGCTGGACGGCGACGGCCTTCACATCCCACTTGACCTGCGACATCGCCACCAGCGCCGTCCGTGCCTCCACCGCCTTCGACGCTGAACACATGTACACTGGCACTCTCAGCTCCGTCGCCACGCCCAGCGTGTTCTCTTTGAAATGCTCTAAAATGAGTTTTTGATGAGGCGCCACTATCGTTTCTATGTACGGTTGTAATAATTCGTATTGTTTCGCTAAAAATATCACACTCTCGACGGCCACGATTCGTTCCGCCAGCCCGTGGAGGTTGGCTTCGGAGTTTAATTCTAAATGTTGAGGCAGTTCTGGACACGGGAACGACTTCCCGTCCCCTTCTCCGGCCACATTGACGTTGTTTGAGATTCTTTTCAGTAGCGCTGTCAACTTGGACGTGTAGAGCGTTGCGGAGGCCACGTCCAGGTCCGACGTGAAGAAGTAATGCACCGTGTAGAAGTAGTAGTCGAACAGCTGGTTCATCAGAACCACAACTTCTAAAGATATTTGGGGTAAATATCTGCAAATTTGGAGGTACTGGCCGCAATTCCTCAGGACTGAGAGAGTGGTGTTCGTGACTATGACACAGTCTTTGACTTTGGACGGGCTCTCGTGGACACTGTGGCCGTTGCAATCTAAGTCGTTCTCGTCGACGAACGCCCGCTTCAGTTCCTCAGGCTCGTCATCAGACTCGCAACTGTCCACGTCAGGCTCGAGGCCAAATATGTAATCGTTGGTTATATCCTCATTCCGGAACATTTCAAAAGGCGTCCTGGATGTCTGTGCTTCGAAATATTTCATAACATAAACGCTGTCGTCCTGCGAGTTGACAGAGGATGTACCGTCCGATTGCGTCTTCTGTATCAATAAGGTGTCGTGCCTCGTCCTTAAATACTTTTTGAACGGTTTGAATTCCTGCAGATTTAAAATGTTGAACGTCGTCTTGACTGGACACTGCTCCCAGCCCTCATTTTCCAAGAACAACTTCAGTTCGTCCATCCTGCCCCTATGGTAATTCTTAATGTAAGACACGCTCTGTGTTTTGATGAAGTCCTGCAGCACGTCTGACTTGTCGCCGCAGAACACCTCTGCGACCTGAGTGAGCCGCCGCAGGATGCCTAGAATTTGTACGAACTTTTCGAAAGGGTACTCTTCTAAGCCGGAGCTCTTGAGGAATGTAGACACTTTAGCTTGCACATCATGCCATATTCTAAGCAGGCCCGCTTTTAACTTCTGTCTAATGTATTCGCGGCTCACGTTCCTCTCTATGTCGAACACGTTGTTGGTGCTGGGCAGCAGTTCCTCCTCGTCATGCTTGGCGTGCCACTCCACAAGCAGGTAGTAGCTACGCATCACCATGAACAAATTTTCGCAGAGATTCAAAAGGCACACGTGAGCCTTGTTCGGTTGTACCGACTGGCACATGTCTTGAAATTTAGCCTCAATGGACGCATCTCCTATATAACTCTTGACAGCTTCTATGGAAGATTCGTTGACAGCGGACGAGTAGTGCATATGCAGCTGCTCCATCGCCGTTTGCGTCTTGCCCAGCAACTCATACGCCTTCCTCAACTTCCGAAAGGTGATTTCGTCGAAGTGATAGCACAGGCCAGACAGAACCGAATCCAACTTCTCCTCTGTCATGACCAGAGTGTCTTGGAGACGGGTAGCCAAGTCGGTGATGCACGTGAACTCCTTGTGATTTGCTGCGGCCTTTCTGCTCTTCAGGATTAACTCTATGGCTTTGTAATATTCCTTCTTGTTCAGTAACTCAGACACGTCATTCTCGACACTGCGTAAACTCCTGAGCAGCTCCAGAGATTTGAGGATGGTGCGTATAATTTGGCGTTTCTTGAAGTTTGCCAGGATCACAAATGTGGATATAGTGAGATGGTTGGAGGCGGTGCGGAGATGCTGCCTGGCAGTCTGGCAAGTCTGCAGTGTTTGTGCCAGTTGTTCACGTATTGTTTGGATTTCATTAAACTCTCGGTCACAGTTGTCCCTCTGTTGCGAGATTAAATGGAGAGCCTTACTGGAAACCACCTGTGGGTCACATTTTACATCTATACTAATATTATAAAGAGGAAAGATTTGATTGTTTGTTTGCATTGAATAGGCTCCGAAACTACTGATCCGATTTGAAAAATTCTTTCACTATTGGGAAGCTACACTATCCCCGGGTGACATAGGCTCCTTTATATCCCGGAAAAGACCATTCACGCGGGCGCAGCCGCGAGCAAAGGCTAGTAATAAATTTACCTGGAAAACTTAATTAACCCCATAGTTTTGTCTACTACATGTATGGGCTCCATGGAATTTGTTCCACTGTCTCACAGAAAAACAACGTAAAATGGCAGCTTGCCGTTGCGTTGCGTATGGTGAGTGAGATATTCCGGTCGCAAAAATCCCCACCCTTTCCTTTTATGTCGTCAACTCGTCCATGATTCTTTTGGTATTGTGAGCGTACATGGGCGGTGGAGATCACTTACCATCAGGTGATCCCCTTGCTCGTTTGCCAACCTATACTGTAAAAAAAAACAGCTCGCTTACCTATTACCGTTCAAAATAGAACACATTAAAACAAGGACAAGACAGACGGCGCAATCTAGGCAATGGGGTTTTATTGTCACTCTTTGAGTACGGAATCCTAAAGACACACTCTTTTTGAGCAGTCGTGTGAAAATAAAACACAGGCATATTAGAAAGTAAGATGATTTGTGACCTGCTGCTGCCGCTTGAGCTTGGTGAACATGAGCTCGACGGCTTCGCGTGTGGGCGGGTCGGGCGCGTGCTGCAGCACGTGGCGCGCCGCGTCGAACTCACACGGCGGCGTGAAGTATACATGCTCGATCGAACGAAGCACCTGCAGATTAACACACTATCATGCAAATACACCTAACAGTCACATACATAATGCATACTACTAGACGGGCTTTTTAGAAGTAAAATTGTGTCACAGGAGTTTGACAGCTCACAAACAGGGAGCGCGATAGGGATTATAGTTGAGAGTAAGTTAAATGGTAATATTGAGTTACGGTCAATTGACCGCAACTTAGTGGTACAAATGTTATGTACCGCGCAGCATGTTTAGTAGTATACATAAAAGTCTATGGACCCCACAGTAGGTTAACCTGTATCGTGGGTATCAGGAACTATGAGGGACTTGGTCCCACAACACCCAGTCCTGAAACAAATATTTGTGGATTACACAAACATCTGTCTCGGTGCTGGAATCGAACCCACGGCCTCTCGCTATGTGGCTACTCACCCACTGGCGTCACGGAGGCTATGAGAATAGGTCTCAGTATACCACGCTGGCCTAATGCGAATTGACAGACATCAGAGACTTCTTATTATTAGTGGATTTTATGTTATAGTTAAATTTACTTTTATGTAATAGCATGTTACGTCGGCACCACGTTGGAGTGTGATGTCAGTTGAGGACAGGAAGATGCCTAAAGTGAAATCGTACCTCCAGATCTGCAGCTGAGTGTGCAGTGCTTAAGGATTTGGTATTGACACCCGGCGGGCCATGTCTATTCTCCAGAGAGTCATCCGAGAGCATTGTGCATGTCTGCGAACAAAACATTAAATTATGCAAGTCTTTTTCTTTCTCCCTATTGTTACCCCGGCTTTTTGCCAGTGTCCGCTTTCTCATACCATAGATTGACAGAACTATTTGAATATTGTGCTTTGTATGGTTAATTTAAATTGTTGTGTAAATTTATTGGATATGCGGCAAAAACAATTTATCTAATGACGATATCACACGGCAAATTTGCGAGTTACATGGTGTTGTTATTATTTATTAAGGAACAATATGTATAATATTATGTACATTTGTGTTTTAGTATGAGTGCAGTTTGTGGATTACAGGATTTTCAACCAGCAAATTGGCAACCTTATTTGTGACATTTGCTTAGAGAAAATTGTCATAATCGAAATGAAATGAAATAGTTTTATTAATTATGTAGGCAATAAAAATAGCGCTTAAAAAGTCAGTACAAAATAAAGAAACTTATGTATAGAAATCATATCAACTAATGTATACATAACATACATAGCATCGTCAAATACACTGGGCAACTATAAATTTTACAATATTTTTAATAAGGAATAGTCCAGAATTGTTATTATTATTATTTGTGTATTTTATTTTTTTCTTCTTTTATGGGTTGATATGGACCACAGGCATTGATAAAGAAATATAATACTGGTAAAAATATAGCAAAACTCCGACAAGGCCTTGATTATTGTTTTTTATTGCCCAGACAGACAGACGAGCAGGTGGCCCATTGGGATTGCGGCAATGAGATTTCTAGGGTGGGCACTGCCCACTCTTCCTCTACCTAGCCACACCCATGCATAACAATTACAATTATTATTCTCTCTTGATAAGCAGCTAAAGCTAATAATAGCAAGAACCTCATATATCAGCTACAAGATCATAGGTTCAAAGCAAAGACTTTAATACCATATACGGGCTGTTCAGAAGTAAAATTGTGTTGCATATGCGGCCGGCGAAGCGGGAATAACGTCTAAGGCGTAGGAGCGAGAGGAGTTGAGAGTAAGCGAGATGGCAATATTGAGACGGCTGTTTTGTTTAGTATTAGTTTTCATTCACAATAAATTACTTTTTCGATCAAAACTAAGAAATAATGTAGTTAATTCCATAAAATAACTTCAAATTGAATGAATAATATATGCACGTAAATAATATTTTATGGGTCACAATAAACAATTTCGTGTTAGTTTATCGAATTTAACGTTCGCAGCTATTCAAACAACAACTGCTCTTGTCGCTCTCTCGTGGGAGACTAAATGAGTTGCGGTCAATTGACCGTAACTAAGTGCGTAATTTCTTTGTACCGCACAGCTTGTCTAGTAGTTAAAAAGTCTTTGGATCAAAGATAATTTAACCACCACGTTGACCCTATTCGATTCCTCTCATTACCATTTTTTACACTTTGTTATATGAAAATCAAATTACTTACATATGTATTTAAAAGTCATATACAAAACTTATATAGATGGTTTACTTTCGAAAGAGGAAAAAATACTCTGAATTATAGAGATGTGTAAGGCAAAGAGTATACCGTTATTAAAAAAGCAAATACATACGTGCAACCACTGCGTAAATAGTTAAATGTAACGAGAACGTAAAGTACAATGCAGCGTCACGACACAGTTTTAGCGAAACTAATTACTTCTTGCATGTTATTGGTGTATTTCACAGACTACTATAGAAATATTAAAACGTAATTTTAAAGATTTCAAGACGTTGCAAATTTGCAAACATGTTTTTGGTGTAACTTATATCCGTAATGTATGATACTGAACAAACTTTAGACCTTTGCTTTAGACAACAAAAGCTTCAGGCACAGACCACAGACTACTTAGAAAGAACTGACGTTACACAGACTACAGAGATACTGCTTCAGAAATGAAAATTGAAAGATTGAAAGTAAGGATGTTCGATATTCATTGATGGTGAATAAACATCGGTGTTTAGTTGGAAAACATCGATGTTTTGACACCTATGTTGTGACTTTGTTTACATCAACACATTTAAAGAGAATTAAATATCGAAACGTGTGTATACTCTTTAGGGCCATCTAGCGTGCATTGGATGTACTAGCTAAATGACTATCATGTTTAAATATTTTACACTAGATGACTGATCAATGTAACCGGAGTAAGCAGTACGAATAGTTATTTCTTTGCATTTCCTAAGGGATAAAAAAAATACTGTGAATGTTATTATTTTTTTAGGGTATTTTTAAAAAACCATAAACACATCTAATAAATAGAATAGACAGTTTTATTTACTACCGCAAACAACGATATATTTAGACATCGATGTTTTTCTATAGAAGTTAATTGTACATTGATGTCAACATCAATGTTTTCAATATCGATCATCCCTAATTGATTTTTTTATGTTCCGTAGGGAACCGCCTAAGGTCAGAGCCCATGCTCCCAAGTCATACGTTTTCTATTTATTTCACTAATATCCAAGAACAACAAAAATTATCATTACTCGTAGTTACTGATTATGAAACGCTAGATCTTAGAGCTCTGGATCGAGTAATTTTTTTCTGTGTCCTTATATATCTTTGTGTGTAATGCGGGCGCCAGACATACCTTCAAATGATTGAACACTTTGAACATTTGTTTGAAGACCTATCAACACACATTTGAGCACATGCTTGTCGCAAACAAGTGTACCTGCCAGACATACTTTGCAAACATATGCGCTCACAGTAATCGAATTGACGACAAGTAGAATGGACGACGATTTTATAGACGTGGTATGCATATATTATTTATTTGCATGTAATTTCCAATTCCACACTTGCACAAAGTCCAGTTACGTGTGCGTTAGCTACTTAAAATAAATTCATTCAAAAAATTCAGATGCGACTGGGGCAACGAAACTCTTCTAGAATTGTGAATTTGCTTCACGGAGAACCGTGTAAGTATATTGAAATTACATGCACATCTACACTAATATTATAAAGAGAAAATATTTGTATTTTTGTATGTAACGAATAAACTTAAAAACTACTAGACCGATTTCAAAATTTATTTTTCCGTTAGAAAGATACATTATCACTAAGTAATATAGACTATTCTTTAGACCGGAAAAGGCCGTTCACACAGGCGGAGCCGCGAGTAAAGGCTAGTAAATAATATAGGCATACCACGTCGACAAAATTGTCGTTCATCCTATTTGTCATCTATTCGATTACTATGAGCGCTTAAGTTTGCAAAGCATATCTGGCAGGTACACTTGCACAAACATGTACTCAAATGTGTATTGAAAGGTCGTCAAACAAATGTTCAAACATTTGAAGCTATGTCTGACACCCGCAATATCGTAGCGCAGTATAAATAAACAAAGCTTCGTCTATTTGTATGTTTCAATCCACTTGGCAATGTCTAGCCAGCCCTCGTCATCGTGTGACTCTGATCGCAAAAGTCCACAAGCGTCTTTTGAATGTGATAATACACCAACATTTAATCAGAATTGAGATCGTTCCGGTTCGTGAAGCAGTCCCAGGATCTAGGGGGGGGGGGGAGCAAACCTGGGCAACCGCCCCGTAATGCCCGTATGCCCCGTAATACGCCAAGCCGTAATATGATAAAAAAAGCATGTGTGCAATTCACACGTGGTAGAAGTGAAACCTTCAAAAATGTTGGCTTCAAGATAATGAGACGAATGTAAAATTTCGGGAAATGTATAATGCTTCCTATCTTATATTCTCCCACGTTAAATCTTATGAATTTATGTGTCTGTCTCTTTTTACTGCGTACACGTATACAAAACACCATGGTTGTTGTGGTGCCTTTTCTCAAGCTTTGTACTACGCATGCGCGCACAACTGTATAATGCTTCCTATCTCATTTTCTCCCACGTTAAATCTTATGAATTGATGTGTTTGTCTCTTTTTCGTTTCATCGATTTTCAAATCACAACGATGCTAAAGAAGTTTTCACTTCAATAAAAAACTTGCTTGTTTTTTTATTCAATTTAACTCAAACGTTGGAGCGGGGGGCGGCACTATTAAGTTTCTGCCCCGGTTCGAAAAATACGTAGATCCGGAGCTGTCGAGAAGACGACGTCTGCGCCGTTCCACCCGATTTTTGTTGGCACTGAGACAATAGGATAATTTCAAGATTAATTTGAGATTTGTCAGTGGACCCAAATGCTTTTTGGGCTTGAGCCCCCACCGCCGCCTGAATTCGCTAGTGCCACTGACCAAAAACTTTGTTAGGTAGTATTTGTGAAGGCTTGGCTAGGGTGTCACAGCGAGTGAACTATTAAAATATTTCCTATTTATTCTATAAATTTGATGTCTATATCATTTAATTAATTATGGTCTATTATTTAATATACATATATATAAAGTACAGATTAATTTTAAAAAGGAAAACGTGAAAATATCGAGGTCTGAATGTTGGCTGAATGATTCGATTATCCTTGTCATTTATTATCTATAAATCGAGAAGCAAAGAGCTTGACGTCATGCGAGCGATGAGTACTTAGTAAACGTGATTTCTTTTATTTAGTGGTGTTTTAGTGGACAATCATTGATGTTTCTTGTTAAGTAGCAGAAATGGAGACTGAAAGAATGATAGAAGATACAATGCCGCCTCAGGTACGCCTAAAATATTTAATTGGGGCATCTCGTACTGTCACGGTATCGCCGCCATCTTTCCCTTTACATTTTGGGTTGAATTATTTTATGTTTTTATTCTCAATCAGAATCATTGTTAGACATAATTAGCATTATTGCCTCGCTCAAGTTAAATGTATATTAAAATTACAATTAGTTGTATTGGTAGGTGTATTTTTAATGACAAATAATATTCTTTTTATGTAGGTACCGTAATCATACAAAAAAATTGTTTCTGCAATGCGGATCTTTGTAAATTCGTATTTTAGACTATTTGGACCGTATGAAGAAGTGTGAATTTAACTTGTTCTCGTTTATAAACATGTGAAAATGTGTTTGTTTACGTCTGAATTGAAAATGATAACATCAAAATGATCCCTTTCCACATCATGGCGTAGGGCTTTATACGTAAATAAACCCATAATTGTTCCCTTTACAGTTGATAAGGCAGTTATTGTGTGGCTTAAAAACATTTTTCAGTCATAAAATATCGAATAGTAACATTTTATTTGTTATAAATTTTGGAAAACGCGGTGTTCCACTTTCGATGGTCATTTCGTAACATCTAACAGTTATACAAAAGAATATGTTTTTGCACGATATAACACGTATTCTCAACGTGTGCATTGGTCGTGTTTGACTAAGACCGAATGAAACCGTCTAGTTTGGACGCCACTTGCCAGTTCGGGTTTTCCTTAAATGTGCTGATTTTCTAACAAGAGCTGTTGATTTTTTATGGCTAAATAATCCGGTTTTTTTTGGGGTATTTTTTTTTCTACAATTGACAGACCATACATAGTATACATATAGGTTTTATATGTCTAATTCCTTTGAATGCTGTAATTAAGAGCATTATTCAGTGCAATACCCCAATGCGCACTATACAATCCATGTTCACTGCAATGTAAATGTCAATGTTCTTAGTAAAAATTGTTGTGCTTGATCTATAAACAGATCAAAGTCATATGTCATAATGTCTTTAATATTGACTGCCTCAGAGGCGCAGTTGTAATGCCTATGCGTTACGACTGAGGCTGACACAGAGTTCTCGGGTTCGATCCTTGGTCAGTTAAAAGTGATATTGTGTCTTTGTATCACAAAATGCTCAGTATCAGCCCGGAATCTGGTAATGAAAACGATATGGCGATAGGCTCGCCCCGTATTACATCATGGGACGGAAATACACTCTGCGAAATATGGGTGTATCAAATCATTAATTTTGTAAATTGGATCATAAATATTACTTTTACATGTCAATTATGTTGTACTGTACAAATGTACTGGTTACACCTCTGCCTACCCCTTCAGGGATAACAGGCGTGAGTATGTATATATTATGTATGTATCTTCTATATTATCTGTAATCTGCACTAAAAACCTGCTCAAAATGTAAAAATCTCATAAAACTATTGATGTTTTTTTGGACAAAAGTCTAAAATGAAAGTTCAGTTGTATTTGGTATCATGAAAATCACTTTTGTGATGATTTTTGGATCTCATTCCTCTTATATTCTCAGATTGTATCTGGCAATGCTGGGTTTGGGTTTATTGTATTGCATTTATGACTAACATATTTAATTCAAATTTTTCCTTAATCATACTAACCTATAGATATCCTGTTTATAGATAAGTCAAAGTTTTTTATAAATATCATGGGTATAGTAGGGCTTCCCCGAATTGCATTTTAAAATAAACTAGGGGCTTTGCCCATGTTTTTCCACAAAACATAAAATAAAAAATAAATTTAAAGTCCGACGAATATGAGACATATGTTACTTTCTTCCCCACATTATTCTGCATCGATTGGTATCGGTCTCGACCCCATACCCCCAGCGGTTTCGGAGACGATAGCGTGACAAACTTTTGGCAGCGGCGGCGGCGGCGCCAGTTACTTTTTTTTTGAATATTGAGAAATATGTAATAAGGAGGTCACAATATGAGCTTTTTGAATGCTGACATTTAAACTAGGGTTTTTCGGAGTTTGTAACACCCATCCTCAACACCTCTCATCATTCTATAATCTATGAAAACAATGACTATCATGCCGCTCATGACTAAATGATTGAAGCCCTTTATTTAGACTTTATATAGGCAATATCAATATTGCCTGCTTTACATTTCAGTCATAATAATTAAATTTACATTGAATTGACATTGCATTACATAGAATTACATCAATTAATAAATCTATACTAATATTATAAAGCTGAAGAGTTTGTTTGTTTGGTTGAACGCACTAATCTAACTACTGGACCGATTTGAAAAATTATTTCAGTGTTAGATAGCCCATTTATTGAGGAAGGCTATATGCTATATAAAACTTTTTTCCCGGAATAGGCCGTTCACGCGGGCGGAGCCGCGAGCAAAAGCTAGTTATACAATATACATGCATTAATATATTGTTTTTTCTTTGGTTTCAAATAAATATTAGATTATTATATTGAACAGACTGCCTCGGTGGTGCAGTTGTAATGCATACGTGTTATGACTGAGACTGATGCTGAGGTCTCCAGTTCGATTCACGGGTCGGGTAAAGTGATTATGGATTTTTTTTTCGTGAAATGCTTAGTATCAATCCGAAGTTTGGAATTGCGCCCGGAATGACGATAGTCTCGCCCTCTATCACATCTTGGGACGAAACACTCTCTGGGAAATGTGGGAGTATCACTTTTACTCGATCCGGGATCGAACCCGAGACCTCAGGACAGCAGTCGTACCTCATACGCATTATAACTGCGCCACTGAGACGGGCACTTAATAGTTTTGTTTTTTTATTTGTTCCCTTTATTTTTATTCGTTGCCGAATAATAGGTGCTCTTTTTTCCGACTTGACGACTGTAAAACATGCCGAAAAGTCGGTTATTCCGACTAGGCGATGTGATCCATATTTAACTAAAATAGTAGCGACAGTATGACTGTCAGACCTCAAATTGAAAACTTGCTAACCTAGGTTGGTACAAGTGAATATAACACAAGTCATTGAAATGATAAAATTAGTGAAGGTTGTCGACCTTAACTTACGCCCAATTGTTTGAGAATGCAAATATTGACAGCTTCCGTGGCGCAGCGGGCGAGTAGCCGGCTGCGAAGCGTGAGGCCATTGGTTCGATTCCCGCACTGAGACAAATGTTTGTGTGATCCGCAAAAAATTCTTTCGGGTCTGGGTGTTGTGGTTTGGCAAGTCCCTCGTAGTTCCTGATACCCACGATACAGGTTTACCTAGTGTGGGTTCAGCACTATGTGTGTAACTGTTGGGTATATTTATTTATTTATTGTGTACACGGAACTGTCTAAACATACATGCGTCTAAATAGCGGGCCTCCTTTACGAATGAGAGGGGTTCGACTTTTGTAAACCACACTGTGGCAGACTTCTAATGGAGAACTTTTATCGCGATGTTTCCTTCACTTTTAAAGCAAATAATAATTAACAATGAATTCACACGTAACTTAGAAAAGTCACACGTTTAATGAGTGGTAGAGCCACGCTGTAGACACTTTTGTCTACAGCATGTATGGGCCGGCTCGTCCGGGTCATTACCACTGTCTCACAGAAAACCAGCGTAATAAAGTAGCAGCGTGCTGCTGCGTTTCGTAGGTTGTGTGAGATATCCGGAGGCCCAAAGCCTCTCCCCTTCCCAATTCCTTAATTATCCCTTTTCTTTAAGGTCGGCAACGCACCCATGATTCTTTTGGTATTGTGGGCGTACATGGGCGGTGGAGATCACTTAGCATCAGGTGACCCACTTGCTTGTTTGCCGGCCTATGTCATAAAAAAACAGAGGTACACGCTCTTGGGTCTGGTTTTGAACCTGCGACTTTCGTTTTGGCGGTCGGTACCACTCCCCGCTGTCCTGCATCGATGGTCAATCGTGCGACGATGAATCGGTAATCAATTTAGCAATTCATAAAGTGGACTCTTACTGGCGAGTAGCCGGCCGCGAAGCGAGAGCCCGAGGGTTCGATTCCCACACAGAGACAAATGTTTGTGTGATCCACAAATATTTGTTTCGGGTCTGTGTGTTGTGGGACCGCAAGTCCCTTGTACTCCCTGATACCCACGATACAGGTTAACCTAAAGTGGGGTCAGGAATATGTGTTTGACTGTTGGGTGTATTTATTTATTTACTCATCTCAGTCTGCCTTCGATCGTGGACGTGGACGTGGCGTGGTAACAGCCTACATCTCTCCACTTCTTTCACCTGATCTTATCTCACTCGCAGTGGGGTCGGCGCTACATGCTTTTTAACACATGTTGCAGAAAGATTTGACTTGTAGATTTTACGACCTGCATGGCGACAATGTCTCTGGGGAGATAACACCCAGACCTGAAACAAATATTTGTTCTACTCTCCACTGATGTTTGCTTAACTGTATATTACGTTGTTCGCAGCAAGTGACGTCACTGACAAGCCTCGACACGGGAGTGCGACCGGTGCCGAGCAGCCCAGCGTACACGGCAGAAAGGGACGCCTGCCTCAACTACTTCTCGAGATGGAACGAGACCGATCAGGTGATTATGAACCGGGACAGCCTCCGTGAAATGGCGAAGGGGCGTGGGTTCGATTCCCGCACCGAGATTATTGGTTGCGGTTACAACTCGGCTCATATTTAGCTATTTGCTTAACTGACTTCAAAAAAGGAGGGGGTAATCAATTCGGCGTGTATATATTTTTTAGCTTTTTTATGTATGCACATCGATTTCTCCGCCAATTGTGGAATATTTTTTATTGACTGCCACGGTGGCGCAGTTGTAATGCTTACGCGTTACATTTGAGGCTAACGCTGAGGTCTCGGGTTCGATCCCCGGGTCGGGTAAAGTGGTAGTGGGTTTTTCTATTACGAAATTCTCAGTATCAGCCCGGAGTCTGGAATTTGTGCCCGGTATGGCGATAGGCTCGCCCCCTATCACATCGTGGGACGGAGATACGCTCGGCGAAATGTGGGTGTACTAGTTACACCTCTGCCTACCCCTTCGGGGATTACAGGCGTGAGTGCGTATGTATTATTTATTGAAAAAAATTAATTCGATAGAGTTTAGCCACGATGTAAATTTATATATAAAGTTGGTTAAGACCTAATGACGGGTAAAAAAAAACTCTTCAAACAAGAGTACACACAGTTTTTTTATAGCAGAGGTCGGCAAACGAGAAAGTGCTACCACCTGATGGTAAGTGATCTCCACCACCCATTAACGCCTACATCAGAAGAATCATGGACGCGTCGCCGCCCTTAAAGGAAGGGGATAAGCCGGCGATTGGGAAAGGGAGGAGGGATTTAGGCCTCCGGACATTCACATCACCGTACTAAACTCAACAGTTGTTACTTTAGGTCCGGTTCTGTGAGACTGATAACAAGAGGGCGAGCCGGTTCGTTCATGACAGTTTTATGTTCACAGCGTGGCTTTTTGTAGTATAGGCCGGCAAACGAGCAAGTGGGTCACCTGATGGTAAGTGATCTCCACCACTCATGTACGCCCATAATACCAAAATAATCATGGGCGCGTTGCCGACCTTAAAGGAAAGGGATAAGTAAGAGATTGGTAAGAGGAGGGGAATTTGGGCCTCCGGATATCTCACTCACCGTACGAAACGCAGCAGCAAGCAGCTACTTTACGCCGGTTTTCTGTTAGACAGTGGTAACGACCCGGACGAGCCTGCCCGTTCATACTGTTGACAAAATTGTCTACAGCGTGGCTCTACCACTCAGAAAATCTTGGATGACATAATATTGAAGAGGAAAAGTATTTTTTTTAATTTGTAAAGAGTTCCCATACCGTGTGTCCAGGGGCCGCCGCATGCCCAAAGACGGCTCCGTGTGAGGCTGACGAGTTATTATTTGTGCAGGTGGAGTTTGTGGAGCAGCTGCTGGCGCGCATGTGCCACTACCAGCACGGCCACATCAACGCATACCTGAAGCCGATGCTGCAGAGGGACTTCATCAGCATGCTGCCGAGTGAGTATGCGACGAACAAACAAAAATACCTAATCGAAAAAATCCCTCTGACGTCAATCGGAACGCAACACAAACGCGTGCCCGCACACATATACACAGACAGACGAAGATGTCGAAAGTTATAACATCCTCTCTTTTGTCGGGGGGTAAGAACTGGCATTATTGCGTTAAAACCCTCGTGTTCTATTGACAACAGGCGACGTCCAGTCCCAGCTCAATTGCACATGGTTTTGTAAAATTTACATTGCACCGAAAAAAACGTGTGTTTTGTGTGTTGGATGTGCTTATGGTAAATTAAAAACTCCTAAACCCGATGCATTTGCTGTTTACCTTTGATGTGAGACATACGATTATATTTTGTATGAAAATATTTTGAAGGTGCCCTGCCTTGCGTCCTTTCTATGTAGGCAAGGCCTATGTATGTTCTATGTGCCCGTTAGGGGTCATTTAAAGTGAATCACATGTGGTTTAAGACGGTCATCAGTGTCTCAATATCATCTAAGAGTAAGTTTCTATATTGGGTGTAAGGGAAATGCTTCCGAAAACAAAGACACGTGATAGTGCTAAAGATTACAGACACGATACTACAAAAAAAATGCAAAATTTGCGATTTAGATTTATTTGTTTAATTTTTTTTTTTTTATAGTATAGGCCGGCAAACGAGCAAGTGGGTCACCTGATGGTAAGCGATCTCCACCGCCCATGTACGCCCACAATACAAAAGAATCATGGGCGCGTTGCCGACCTTAAAGGAAAGGGATAATAAGGGATTGGGAAGGGGAGGGAGATTTGGGCCTCCGAATATCTCACTCACCGTACGAAACGCAGCAGCAAGCAGCTACTTTACGCCGGTTTTCTGTGAGACAGTGGTAACGACCCGGACGAGCCGGCCCATTCATGCTGTAGACAAAATAATCTACAGCGTGGCTCTACCACTCGTAATTATTGTTTGGATCAATAAATACAATGAAGTTTTATTCGAATTATAATTTGAACGTTTTTTTCTTAATGTAAAGCTAATTTAAAAAATTTACTGACTCGGACACTCGGGATGAACTGTGCTGTGTGGCGCGCCGCGAGATGTACTTACTAAGTATTCTCGCGCGGGTCATTGGCCCGTGTTTAGCATTAGCACGCTTTACATAGCAGGCTTAAGTTTCCAAAATGGCAAGTAAAATAATAGTGTTTTCCGTTGATGTAAAGGTTTTTTTACATGTGTTTGTTAGATGTTACATAAAGCCCCTTGTTTTGAGGTACGCGTATTGGAATTTCAAATCGTCGCTGATACGTTCACAGCATTGAATTTTGATCAGTTCAACGTTACATATTTATTTAAATGTACAGCCTGCAGGAATACATATACTTGAAACTGAATATTTTTTCTTTTATAAATTGTAGTGATTTCTAGGAAAATTACAGACATGCGAGTAGTCGATACTATAGAAAAGGCGACTCGGAGATCTTCGGTTACTGTCGGAAATATTAATACGCACTCACGCCTGTAATCCCCGAAGGGGTAGGCAGAGGTGTAACCAGTGCATCCACATTTCGCCGAGCGTATCTCAGTCCCACGATGTGATAGGGGGGGGGGGGGCCAATAACATGAAATATTAATGCCCTAACAAAATATCTAATGATAGGTATTATTTACCTATGAAATTGCCGTTTTTCATAATTTCGTCAACATTTTGGCGGAAATCAACTAAGCAGGCCGGCATAATTCTGCCGATCTGCGATAGATTCAGTGTCTATCGTTGGTCGACAGTATTCATGGATTGCGCTATACTTACCATCAGGTGTAGCGTAGTCACTTTGCCGAGCCAGGATAAAAAAAAAATAATAATAAAAAAAAAACAATACACGAGAGGCAGTACACATTGCCTTTGAAGAGTATGTTGTCTCACGTCGACCCGATTCCTTCAAGAAGGGCATCGATAAATTATTACTGCGCTGGCAAAGACGCATCGATACCATGAATAGTCACTTTAATAGAGATAAAAAATATGGAAAAAATACTTTTAAGATTTTCGTACGGAACGGCAATTTCAATACAATACAATACAAAACTCTTTATTGCAAACCATTTATAATCCAAGTAATTTAAAATAAAGCTAAAATCTAGTGCTATACCTATGGAAGACAATGGGCGGTCTTATTGCTAGAAGCAATCTCTTCCAGACAACCTTTGTATGGAAACACTTCATAGGCAAAGACCTATTAATTAAAAAACATAATAAATATTTAAATCCTTTTTAAATAAAACGGATATAAGAGTGCGTGTTATTAAAAGGTAACGTTCGTGCTTCAGTTTTTTTTTATCCTGGCATGACAAAGTGACTCCACCGCACCTGGTGGTAATTACAGTAGAGAAATGAAATGAAATAGTTTTATTCATCATGTAGGCAATTAAAATAGCGCTTATGACAAGTCAGTACAAAATAATAAGAAACTTATGTATAGAAATCATATCAACTAATGTATACATAACATACATAGCATTATCAAAATACACCGGGCAACTATACATTTTTATAAAAAAATAATATGGAGAGACATTGAGTCCCTCGCCGGTTGCCAGAATGATGCCGGCCTGAAATTACTGGATATACACTGATTGACCCCGGAACGCGACTCGCCTGAGCGAGCCACTATGGCGGGGTTTCACCGTGTATACACAGTTTGCTATTCATTCAAAACCGTTCAGCCGTTAAGACGTGATCCAGTAACAAACAAATCAAACAATCCAAATTCACAAACATCCAAACTTTCACATTTATTGTTATAGGATGTATGATAAGCAATCTGAGATGCAGTAGGCCTAGTATGAGTTTTTTTTAATAAAAATTGGGGGGACTCCCCCCCGGCTGCTCCCTCTGATACTTTTAATTCAGAGTGTGTCTACCTATTTAATTCACATGCCTTTATTAAAAAAAAACATCATCTAAAAAAAATTATTATTTGAAATTTTACATCTTTTTTTATGCCTATAAAAAATCCAACTTTAACATACATATATAAAACATTAGACATACTATAATACTGTTTTCTTATTTATTAAAATTTACATTTATACGTTCTTTGATAATAACGTGTCTTTCTCACAAATCCAGCTTGTCCTAGGCAACTAGGAGCATATAATCTAATATTACAGACTGTAGTTGTTCTTTTCTATTTGTTGCCTTTTATCACGGTACACGTTATTTCTTTACAAAATTTTAAAAACTTAGATCTTATTACCTATGGCCTAGTATGAGTTACAAATACGTTCACAGTTTTCTAATTCGTATAAAATTACTACCGTCGAAGTGTCTAACTAGTAATTCATACGGTAATAAAGGAAAGAATCGCTCGAAAACAAATTTCATATTCGACTAATATGAAATAAAATTAACCATATTATTCATTTTAATTCATCATATTTCCCACTAGTGGCTACTAATACTTGATTTATGTAGAAAAAACGAAAACTTTCCTCTTTTAGGAAAACTATTAAAACTTGTACTAGGCCTACAGTTGTCCGTTTGTTCGAAATTAGCCAGAAACAAATGCGTGGGCGATAGCAATAGATTTTTTAAATATCAGTTCTTCACAATCGACATTGGCCTTCGTTTTAAAGTCTGGGCACCTATTCTATAAATCCGCAACGAAGCTAAAGAGGAAAGTAGGTATAAAATAAAAATTACAATATTTTTTTATTATTTTTTTATCCTGGCTCGGCAAAGTGACTACGCCACACCTGATGGTAAGTATAGCGCAATCCATGAATACTGTCGACCAACGATAGACACTGAATCTATCGCAGATCGGCAGAATTATGCCAGCCTGCTTAGTTAATATTAGTATTTATGATATCGTGTTCCTACCACTAAGATCAATTTGTGAGTAACAAAGTCTTTTCAATTTATTGTTGTATCCTAGAATATTTTTGATTATTAAGTGATAAAAACTATTTATAAAATACATACCAAGTTGCAATAATAAAACATGTATCCCTTTTTTATACATGCTTTTACCGACTGCCTCGGTGGCGCGGTTGTAATGCGTACGCGTTACGACTGAGGGTGACTTTGAGATCCCGGGTCGGGTATAAGTGATATTGGGTTTTTCTATTACGAAATTCTCAGTATCAGCCCGGATGAAGCCAGTGAAATTACTGTGCATTATGAGGCTTATCATCCTATGTCTCGGGGAGACGAGCGCAGTCTAATGCGATGCAGTAATTTGTAATTCAATGTTACCATCATGCGAGCGACCTGCTCGTTTCGTCATTCAAGGCTAATAAAAAAACATGACACCGCACACCATTTTTTTTTTTGTTTTTTTTTTTATTTTATTGCATAGGCCGGCAAACGAGCAAGTGGGTCACCTGATGGTAAGTGATCTCCACCGCCCATGTACGCCCACAATACCAAAAGAGTCATGGGCGCGTTGCCGGCCTTAAAGGAAAGGGATAATTAAGGGATTGGGAAGGGGAGGGGGATTTGGGCCTCCTGATATCTCACTCACCGTACGAAACGCAGCAGCAAGCTGCTACTTTACGTCGGTTTTCTGTGAGACAGTGGTAACGACCCGGACGAGCCGGCCCATTCATGCTGTAGACAAAATTTATTCGTAGTGACTTGTCAAAATTGTACTTTTGGAGTCGCGGTGCATCGCTACTTGTAGAGGTATACCGTCCGTGAGATACCTCACGCTAGTAGACCTCATTTAACTACAATAAGAATAATTTATTTAACAAGTCCAATGTTACTATGATATAATGTACAATAAATAAATAAATAATAATAAATAAATACACCCAACAGTCACACACATAGTCCTGGCCCCACACTAGGTAAACCTGTATCGTGGGTATCAGGAACTACGAGGGACTTGCGGTCCCACAACACCCAGACCCGAGACAAATATTTGTGGATCAGACAAACATTGTCAAGGTGCGGGAATCGCACCCACGGCCTCACGCTTCGCAACCGGCTACTCGCCCGCTGCGCCACGGAGGCTGTCAATGATGTCCATACTAGGCGCAGCCTGTATCGTGGCTATCGAAATTAATAAGAAAAATAAAATAATTACAAACTGCATCATTATTGAGTTGTACCGGGATCGATACAGTCTATAGAGCGTGATACCTGATTAGATAAGCTCGTGCTAACAGCGCTGATGTGTCCTCCTTGCAGAGAAGGGTCTGGACCACGTGGCGGAGAACATTCTGTCGTACCTGGACGCGAGCTCGCTGTGCGCCGCCGAGCTGGTGTGTCGCGAGTGGTTGCGCGTCATCTCCGAGGGGATGCTGTGGAAGAAGCTCATCGAGAGGAAGGTGCGCACCGACTCGCTGTGGCGCGGCCTCGCCGAGCGGAGGGGATGGTGAGTTCCACATACCTACATAATAACGTAGTTTCCTATATTGAATTTTATACATTATTTTATAAGCAACAGAAAATGATACGCAAAAGAAACAATCAAAATTGGTTCTGAAATGTGCCCGCAGTTATGACTTTAAATGTTGGTATGAAAAAAAGTGGGTGCGTAGTAGGGATATCTCACTATCTCGCTTGCACGCGTGCACCATAATGAACATTTTACACAGTGACGTCAATGGTTGCATCGTCTGTCATTTGACAATTACCCCTTCCACAGGATTTGAATGGCTTCTAACTTATTTATTTTTGGTCCGATTTATAAAATTCATTCTGCAATATATTTTTAGTAAAGTAAATTATTGATTTAAATAATAAAAAAAAACTAGTCAACTACCCTATTTGGATAAATGGTATGTTATATGATGTACTTGATAATTACGGCGCACCTAACGGTACAATATATCTTGGCTGAGTGACGGACAATGCACTATACAATAATATGGGATAACATTACTTATATAGGTACAAAGGAAATTAAATTGTAGTAAAATAAGGTTACAAGTAAAAAATTAATAAAAAACTAAACACTAAGATCTTAAACTAGTACTCAAAACAAAACCAAAACATTAACTAAATAATTTTATTTTAGGCAATTCCGGCTGAGCCATTAAGCCGCAAGTGTATGATTTTCTTTTTGAAACTTTGGAATTTATCATGAAACACATCCTAGAGCATAGCTAGAATTAATATTGATATACCCGTCTCTGTCGCTCCCACAGGATCGTGTACCTGTTCAAGCCGAAACCAGGTTGCCAGCATCAGTCCCATTCGTTCTACAGACAATTATATCCAAAAATTATAAAGGACATTCAATCGATTGAGGACAATTGGAGAATGGGAAATCACAATTTACAGGTGAGCTGCACAAAATACTGTTGACTTGATATTCTTGATAGAGCCATGCTATAGTTCTTCAGTTCAGTTTTAGTCAAAAATTCTCCTCTTCTCAAATACCTATTCCTTCTTGCAAAGGTCTATAATCCGGTTATCCCCAAAGGGGTAGGCAGAGGTGTAACCAGTAAACTCACATTTTGCCGAGCGTATCTCCGTCCCATGATGTGATAATGTGAATTGTGCCCGGTATGGCGATAGGCTCGTCTGAGCCACAATTCCAGACTCCGGGCTAATACTGAGCATTTCGGTGAAAACCCAATATCACTTTTACCCGGGGATCGAACCCGAGACCTGGGCGTTAGCCTTAGTCGAAACGCGTACGCATTACAACTGCGCCATATAGGCAGTATATTCCTATTTATTTCTTTTCAGAGGATAAACTGCAGATCGGAGAACTCAAAAGGCGTTTACTGTCTCCAATACGACGACAACAAAATAGTGTCCGGCCTCAGAGACAACACAATCAAGATTTGGGACAGAAAAACACTGCAATGCGTCAGGGTGAGTAATTTTTATATCACTAATTGTAGTATGTGTGGAGTCACCCTTGCTGACCGGATGAGGAATAGTGTCATAAGGGATCGCTGTAAGTTGAAGAATGATGTGGTGACTAGGATCGAAAAGGGTATGCTGAAATGGTTTGGGCATATGGAGAGGATGGATGAAAGACGACTTACGAAAGGTATTTATCGTGCTAATGTGAATGGAAGAGTCGGAAGAGGGCGCCCGAGGAGAACATATGCGGATCAAATAAATGACATTCTCCGAAAAGGGCACGTCACGAGTACCCTCAACCGACGAAAATGTATGAGAAGATGTATGAATGTGGAAGAGGCGAAAGAGGTGTGTCACGATCGTAGCTTGTGGTACTCAATAGTCTCTGCCTACCCCCATGGGACATAGGCGTGAGTGTGTTTGTATGTAATTGTCAGGACAAGCAGATCGCTCGCTTGATGGTAAGCACGACGCTTGCCTAGCAACATCACTGGAGACATTTGAATTAAACAAATTGACATTTACAAGGTGGAAGGTCCCTCGCATGCGAGAGGCCGGCTGGGTTGGCACCACCGCTTTGTCTATTTCTGCCCCCAAGCAACAGTGTGTAAGCACTGCTGTGTTCCGGTTTGAAGGACATTGAAGCCAGTGTAATTACTGGGCATTATGAGTCTTAACACCTTATGTCTCGGGACGTTGCTTCTGTTTATGAGCCGGCGTGGCGCTTACCATCAAGCGAGCGACCTGCTCGTCTGGTCATTCAAGCTAATAAAAAAGAAAATGCCGTGTGGTACTGCACTGTGCCCATCATTCTAAGATGTAAGATGTTAAGTGTCACAATATGGGCAGTAATTTGAGTGGTTTGTAGAATTGATGTATATTTAGGTATCGTTAACGTTGCAGGAGCTGCAGGGTCACACGGGCTCGGTGCTGTGCCTGCAGTACGACGAGCGCGCCATCATCTCCGGCTCGTCCGACAGCACTGTGCGCGTGTGGGATGTGCACAGCGGCGCCATGCTCAACACTCTCATACACCACTGCGAGGCTGTACTGCATCTGCGCTTCTGCAACGGCATGATGGTCACCTGCAGCAAGGTGAGTGAGCCACTCGCTCGATACTGACTGGGTGGGTATGAGTGTTAGAGCCACGCTGTACCCACTTTTGTCTACTGTATGGGCCGGCTCGTCCGGGTCATTACCACTGTCTCACAGAAAACTGGCGTAAAGTAGCAGCTTGCTGCTGTGTTTCGTACGGTGAGTGAGATATCCTTGCCTTACCAATTCCTTAATTATCACTTTCCTTTAAGGTCGGCAACGCACCCATGACTCTTTTGGTATAGTGGGCGTACATGGCCGGTGGAGATCACTTACCATCAGGTGACCCACTTGCTTGTTTGCCGGACTATGCCATAAAAAAAACTGAACCTGATGGTGAACCATTGCAATATAATAGAGTGTCTCTTACCAACCCCCTCTAAGTGCATGTCTGTTCCTTATAAACTAGTGGTAGAGCAACACTGTATTTGGTTCATTATATGACATTAATGGTTCAACATGACCCTGGGTGGTTACATGTGTCACAGAAATCTCCGGTGAAATCGCCACTTGATGCTGAAAGATAAGAAATAACCCATAATTCTTCTTATATGTTACCTTTTCCGGTCTTCATAGCAATGAAGTTGACGATCCTCTTCCTATATCTATTCTATTTTCGATGATTTCGCCAATGTCAAGTATTAAAATAGAAATATTTAAAAATGAAAATCAAAACATAGACATATTTTCCTCCTATATCGTTCCCTCATTGTTGAGCATCGTGACTCCGTGCAAGGATTCTAGCAATGGTTTTCTCCATTTGCTACGGTCTTCGGCTTGATGGTTTTTTTTTTATGGCATAGGCCGCCAAACGAGCAAGTGGGTCACCTGATGGTAAGTGATCCCCATCACCCATGTACGCCCATAATACTAAAAGAATTATGGGCCCGTTGCCGACCTTAAAGGAAAGGGATAATTAAGGGATTTGGACCTCCGGATATCTCACCGTACGAAACGCAGCAGCAAGCTGCTACTTTACATCGGTTTTCTGTGAGACAGTGGTAATGACCCGGGCGAGCCGGCCCTTTCATGCTGTAGACAAAAGTGTCTACAGCGTGACTCTACCACTCTAAAATGGATTGCGCCGTTGACTGGTTTCGCCAGCTGTTCCGACGCCTGGTCCGACCAACGTTTCGGGCTCCTTCCTCTTGGTCTTTTGCCTTCTATTTTCCCTGTTAATATTAGCTTTTCCATGTTATTAGCTTTTCCATGTTATCAGCATTTCTTCGTGCGACACGTCCAAAGAATTTGAGTACTCAATGCAGGCAGATAGAAGATCATCATAGCACATTATTTATTCGCAGGACCGTTCCATAGCCGTGTGGGATATGACGTCGACGACCGAGATCATGTTGAGGCGCGTGCTAGTGGGTCACCGCGCCGCCGTCAACGTGGTCGACTTCGACGAGAAGTACATAGTCAGCGCCAGCGGGGATCGCACCATCAAGGTGACACTTTTTTATTTATTTTATTTTTATTTATTTGGGAAAATAAACAATTGTACATTTCATATGTGGGGTACACAGTATGGTAAATAAAGTACAGGTAAATGCACAATCAACACCATATTCCATGAATTACATAAAACATTACGAAACAATGCTAGGGGCTAACCATAAACTTACATTATAGTTGAGTAATTCTAACACATAATTTAGGTATAACAAAAGTGCATTAAATAAATAAATACACCCAACAGTCACATACATAGTCCTGACCCCACACTAGGTTAACCTGTATCGTGAATATCAGGAATCACGAGGGACTTGCCAACCCACAACACCCAGACCAGAAACAAATATTTGTGGATTAGACAAACATTTGTCTCGGTGTGGGAATCGAACCCACGGCCTCTCGCTCCGCAGCCGGCTATTCGCCCGCTGCGTCACGGAGGCTGTCAAAATAACAATAATAAAAAAAGCATCAGAAATAAAAAATAAAACAAAAACGAAAACAAACAAAAATTAAACATAAAAAATACTAAATACTACTTACTAGGTGGTAAGTATCTCATACTCGAGAGTCCGTTTTGGTAAGTACCACTTATTATTTAGTCATTTTTTTAAATTTATATATTGGTTTATCTATAACGCCAAGCAGTAGTGTGTAAACACTGTTGAAAGAAAGAAATCATTAAAGCCAGTGAAGTGACAGGCGATTATAAGACTTAACGCCTTATTTCTCAGAGTGCATGGATTTTGTAATTCTATGTGTTGGGTCTGTTTATGGCCAGGCTTGGTGCTTACCATCAGGTGAGGGACCTGTAAGTATATATTATTTTCTTTCTATCTGCCGTTAGCCTGGTTTAATGCCAGGGTTCTCCTTCCCATAATGATTTGTCAGTGGATTTAGTATTTGGGTCGACCTGCCGTTTAACTCTTACATATATTATAGAAAATTATAATAATAGAATATATGTATATTATACAAAGAATAACATAGGAATATTGTTTTGTTTTTAGGTGTGGAACACATCGTCGTGCGAGTTCGTGCGCACGTTGAACGGTCACAAACGCGGCATCGCGTGTCTACAGTACAGGGACAGGCTGGTGGTGTCAGGATCTTCAGACAACACCATCCGGCTGTGGGACATCGAGTGCGGCTCCTGCATACGCGTGCTGGAGGGACATGAGGAGCTCGTCAGGTGTATACGGTGAGTATTGTATTACATACGCACTCACGCATGTAATCTCCGAATGGGTAGGCAGAGGTATAACCAGTGCACCCACATTTCGCCGAGAGTATCTCCGTCCCACGATGTGATAGGGAGCGAGCCTATCGGCATACCGGGCACAAATTCGAGACTCCGGGCTGATACTGAGCATTTTGTAATAGAAAAACCCAATACCACTTTGTCCGACCCGGGGATCGAACCCGAGACCTCAGCGTTGACCTCAATCGTTACGCGTACGCATTACAACTGCGCCACCGACGCAGTCGAGTATTGTATTGTATTTTGTATTTATAGCGGGGATGTCTACGAGTTACACATACAGGTATCAACTCACATTTGTGGAACCATTTTACTTTTAATCCCAGTTTGTACGGTGAGTGTTGTGGAAATGCCACGCATTGTGCTCAATACATGGCTCAGAAATTGATCTGCGAAATACAAGAAAGTCGATAGCCTCATCCCAGTAATTAAGTTATTTGAATTCAGTCATAAATGACCCAGTATCGAATTAGTCATATTAGTAAGTCAATTTGGAAAGTAACGATTTGAAATACGCTACCCCGCGTATATTGACAGCGTAATCACTTTTAATTTTGTTACCAATACCCAAAAAGTCATGGGAACGTTGCCGACCTTAAAGGAAAGGGATAATTAAGGAATTGGGAAGGTGAGGGGGTTTCGGCTTCCGGATATCTCACTCACCGTGCGTAACCTGCTAGTTTACGCCTACGCCAGTTTTCTGTGATACAGTGGTAATGACCTGGACGAGCCGGCCCATACATTATTGTTCGTAAGTTATCGTATTGTTCAAACGTTACGTGAATGTTGATTTTGTTTCAGTTTCGACAACAAGAGAATAGTGAGCGGTGCGTACGACGGCAAGATCAAAGTGTGGGACCTTCCCGCCGCACTCGACGTACGCACTCCACATCAGGACCTCTGTCTCAGAACGCTCGTGGTGAGTATCCATATTCACTGCACTGCACTGCACTGCACAATATACTACTGAATTTAATTACCTTACCTTACCAATTTTTTATGCTGGCATGACAAAGAGACTACACTGGATCTGATGATAAAGTGCAATGCAGCTATAATGTAGACCGTCAAAAGATATTGCTTCCCTCGACGTTCGACAGAATTATGCCAGCCTGAAGTTACTAGATATACACTGGACGACCTCGGAACTGGACTCGCCTGATCGAGGTGCTATGTTTCACCACACATACCCTCCCGCCAGCTGCTTATTATTGTCAAAGACTTGCTGAGATATTACTGCTTCATTTCATCAAAATGCGGGCGAATGTCTATCCTGGCTTACAGGAGTTGCACTGGTGAGTATGAAAATGAGTGGGGGGGGGGGACATACTACTTAATGGGCAACATGCATATGATCCAGTGACAATGTTAGTTTGTAGTAAAAATTGGCATATAGATTGGAAGTAGTTACGAGTGGAGTGACTGTGTATATTTGATCTGTAGGATAATGTATAGTAACACGTTTACCTACTGTCCCTCGGATGTTGTGAGTGAATAAATCCGGTTCGGTTCAGGAGCACACGGGCCGCGTGTTCCGGCTGCAGTTCGACGAGTTCCAGATCGTGTCGTCATCGCACGACGACACCATCCTCGTGTGGGACTTCCTCAACTACGAGTCGGGCTCCCCGGCGCCGGCCCCGGCCCCCGTGTCCGCCGCCTCCGCCCCCTCCGGCGCCCTCGCCCCCGCCGCCGCCGCCCCCGCGCTCCCGCCGCCAGCCGCCGCGCCCGCGCCCGCGCCCTCCAGGTACGTACATGCCCAAACATGTTTTGGCAGATCCCAACGACTCCATCACAGTCGCTATCGAAGAACCACTTTCCTTGCCCAATCCGAATCGCAATAATAATATGCGACCCCGACATAGGACACGCCTGCGAGTCCGAAGAACTCCCACAACTGACCGTCGGCACAATGATGGGCAAAGAAACTATACTTCCCAGCGATTGCTCAAGCTGAGGTCTGGGCGCCTATATGCTTAATCGCTAATAAGTACGTTATACATATTTCTGGCTAGAGCGCCATAAGCGCCGGCCTTATTGTCAGGTGAAGCTGTAAAAGCAATATAAGCTAACAGCACAAATCCAAAAAAAAAAGCTATACAACGTGATACAGAAAGGTGTGATCAAATTTACACAACCTCTAGTGTACGATGTAAGTATTTCATTCCCCGTAGTATCAAATCCGATTGCATTGCTAGGGCATAAATAAAGCATTTTCTATTTTATCGAGTGAGTAACACGTTACTAAACATTGCAACATAACTTTTAGACATATCTCGTGTTTTGCTACTGTTTACTTTCTTATTTCGGCTCAGTAATTAATATTATCAGGAATGTTAGATTTTCCGGTACCTAATTTATTGTCAGGAGCAATCTTTTGTCTATCGCCAGTATTGTTATTCTCAGTCACGTTAAGCCAGGCCAAATTTCATATTATCAAAATACCAGAACAACTGCAGAAGATGTAAAAAGTGTTCGTTGATTTTATCAGGTTTAATATTATATGCAATATTTTGATATATTATTATAACTCAGCTGTCAATTAATGTCAACGAATTCAGTCATAGATTCGGTATTTTCTGTATATATGAAGTACGTTTACGATTTAAGGAATATGTTGTATTTGACTAATGAGAGAGCATTATGAGGTAATGTTTTGTGTTGATGCAGCTGATGGTAGCCTACGAAAAGCTCGTCAGCTGTATTAAGTCAACTTCATGGATGGAAGACCCGAAAATAAAAAGAGAGTTGTAATGCTTTAGGAAAATGGTTTATCGTCTACAGCACACAAGCTCTTTCCGTCTTAATTCTTAATATAATTCATGATTATTAAAACCTGAGTGCCGTGAACAAGTGACAGTTTAACTAAAGTGATATTTTAGGCGTTTAGTTTTCATTAAGTAGACAGCGTAGCTTAGAAGCTGCGTTAGAGGTTAAGAACCAATTATAAGGCGCAGAGAGGTAATGCAAATAATTTATAGTGATATGATAATAAAAGAGTGATTAAAATTTGCGTGAAATTTTACGGTGTCAAAATTTGTTATAAGATCTGATACATAAGCACTCGCTGTCTCGTGTATGTAATGAATCTAAAATATGACCACACCTTTCTGTAACACGTTGTAGAATATAATAACATGAGCAAGGCGTCTGGCTCCCCCACATCAGCGCTCCTCTTAGCAGAGACCGGCTGGTATTATATTATTTAACTAGCTTTTGCTAACGACTCGGCCCGCGTAAACTGCCTTTTCCTTTTATACTTGATGGCACGCTCGCACACAATCATTGTGTCTATAAAATAATACATATACTCCTAATCCCACGCTAACATACACGTGTACGTCACACGTCTTGTGCGTATCTACGAGAGACTTTTGGCCTCACAACACGCAAAACACGTTATGAAACACAAACATTTCAAGTATCGGTAATCGATCCGCGGACTCGCGTTTCACAGCCGGCTAGTCGCCACGGAGCCTGGAGGATGTCATATTATATTTTAATATTGTAATTGCAGGTAAATGTCGAGAGGCGCGGCGATATAACGACGTGCGATAAATAACAACACTACTACAAATATTGTGAAATGTGAGGAGACAGCGGGGACCGAACCGAACGGGCAGGTGGGGGGAGGAGGAGGAGGAGGAGGGGGGGGGGACATTAACCATAATAGTGTCGCGTGTTGAGGAAATAATCATTTGATAGCAATTCGGAACGTAGACCGACTATTTATCAGCCATTGAACATCTATAGTGAAATAATACGGTCTGCAAAAAAAAATATGTACAAAACAGGGATTTACGTTCAACGATTGGACAGCCATTTTTAATTTATCGGAGAAAATACATTTTTTTTGTAAACAACGTTTCGAATTAGTTTGTTTAAGATGTAGCATTAACCTCCCTCTTCAGCTCGGGCTGGGCCTGCATTATTACTGGATACACATCGTTTCCCATCCTAACGCCTCGTTCACACCAAGCGGATTGCGCGCGAAGTTACACGCGCGTTTAACTAATGACACGTGCAGATCGTTACGATTTGCTTTGGAACATTGGTCTGAAAACGTGGTGTATTTAAATAAATACAATTTTATATAACATATTATTGTTTAACGGGAAATAGACTGAATGAAAATGGCGGGAGAACGTCATCGCTTATTTTATCGTGGATTATTGACTTGGTACGGACGACAAGACGCTTTCCTAGCGTATTACGCGTGTGACGGCGCGTGCATTTCGCTTCGTCTGTACGCGATCTTGCGCGATTTAAACTTATTAAGAAGGTATAAATGAAGACGTGTGCGCAAGAACGGCCTAAGCAGCATTTTTTATTAATGAATTAGTCGATATGGGCTTTATTAGCATTGAAAGTAGAGGTTAAGAATTGAACCATAAAGATTTTGTAATTAAAAGATTATAAAAGAATCATCCAATATGACACTCTAATTAAATCAATATTGCACAGAGGCCGTTGTTGCGTTCAGGGTGTCGTATGGTTGTAATTTGTAAATGATTGACTCGCGTACTACAAGACCTGATACAGGCATAAATACTGTCACAATAGGGTAGTTTCCTATATTGAATTTTATACATTATTTTATAATCAACAGAAAATTATACGCAAAAGAAACCCTTTTATCAAAACACAATCAAAATTAGTTCAGAAATGTGCCCGCAGTTATGACTTTAAATGTTGGTATGAGGAAAAGTGGGTGCGTAGTAGGGATATCTCACTATCTCGCTTCACGCGTGCACCATAATGAACATTTTACACAGTGACGTCAAAGTTTGCGTCGTCTGTCATTTGACAATTACCCCTTCTACAGGATTTAAATGGCTTCAAACTTATTTATTTTTGGTCCGATTTATAAAATTCTTTCTGTAATAGATTTTGAGTAACTGAGTAACTTATTGATTTAAACAATAAAGAAAATCTAGTCAACTACCCTATTAGTACAGATGGACTAACAGCCGCGTGGTGCCATTTGATTTTGAACGTTATTGCAAGAAAAATAATGAGTAATGCCGCGCGTCATTTGAGTTTAGACGAGTTTTGGTTGGCTCCCATGTATACATCCGGTTTTTTACAGGATCTCGTTAAGTTGTATGCATGTTACAATACCCAATACCAGGTGTTTATTACGGGTATCCCGCAAACAAAATGATCCTAAGCGGGATCTTACAAAAACAGGATGTTGCTGTGAGAACGAACCGTTTCTTGATGATATCGGAAACTACATGGATTTAGATCTGACAAATGACTGATTTAATGTTTTGCCTCGAGCGGGAATCGACAGCGTGACATTGACTTGATATGACAGTTTTGTCGGTGTCCAGTCGGCGAGTGCGCACCAACTTGACACTTGTATCTTCCTTACACGAGTTCTTCGCTTGACAGAAGCGGAAATGTTCCTCAATAACACCCAACAGTCGCACACATAGTGCTCACATTAAGATGAAAGTCTTGTAACATGGACAGACTACAGACTTTTGATCTCAACTTACAGAGAACTTCTTTCACTTCAATACTTTTCTGTCTGAAGTTGGTCACGAACGACGTCGCAGTTAGTTTTAATGACTAAAGATGACTGGAGGTGTATAGGTCGGCTGAAGTGGCTGACTTCAGAGTGGTCAAGTTATATTGCCTTACTATTAAACGTCATGACTCGAAAGTATATGTTTTCTGCATACACAGCATCATGCTGAGTTAGCAACCTAGTTGTCAAGGTGCAGGCGAGCAGCATTTTTTTTTTATTTTACTTACTTTTAATTAAGTTATTTATGTTTTGTTTTGTTGCTTGCGTACCACTGGAGACAATAAACCATTTTTCTTTGTTTCTTTCTGCTTTCTGTGACGATTTTCTGCATTTTACGAAGAACAAGCACAATTCGAACGCCATAAAGTACTACAATTGTAGTTTACACCAATTTGCGCATTTCTTTCTTTCTTTTCTCTCTTTCCTTTATAGAATCACTGACGTATGCACTGTATGGTGCAGGGAAAGTGCACGCGTCTCACTCAAATGCTTAAATTATATATTCAACGTTTATTAGTAAGGCGGTATGGCCATTTCAATATCTTGTAAAATTTCTAATTATGGGTCGCTATTAGCAAACACATTGGTATTAATGCGTGATTTGATGAAATGACGAGATGTCGTCTCTGACATGTTTGAACTAAGAGTTGCGCCGGTGGATCATGCGGCGTAAGAGGCTGAAGTCAATGGATAACAATTGAAAATCCACTTTACGTGTTTTCGCACCTGAAATTACTTTAAAGAAACTGTACCTAAGCGTTAAAAAATACCCTGAGAAAAAGATTTGCAATTTCTATATTTCTGCACAGATTTTCTTCAGACATAGCGGACAGTCATGGCGATTAAATCGGCTATCAAATAAAAAGACCGCGTTGATATTGGTCCATCCGTTTGGAAGGTATGATGCCACAAACGTAGGTATTTCTTTATAATAATGTCAGCTTTATACAAAATTACACAAGGTTGAATATCGGTTGTTATCGAATTAAATCTCTTCTCTGTTAATCGATGCTTACCGAAAAGTATTTTACTGAACGACTAGGCACGCGCCACGCGTCCGTACAGTCGGGGAGGCGTCACCATCTGTCGTGGCTGAATCTATAGAGGTACATTAAAATCTCACAATAACACCGTATTTATTGGAAAATACTTGCAAGGTTCGCTGATGTAGATACTTGACAGCCTAGATTATGAATTTTTTATCGCTATTCTATGTTTAATTGCGATAATTATTTTCTGACTATTCACAATACATAAATACGTTTAAAAAATAAAATAGGAAGACCGTTGTTTACCGTTTCCAATATTATGTGATAGACGCCAGGGGCCTTATTCTATATGGCCGTGTGGATTCGTAACGTGCGTGCGTTACGTTAACGCGACCACGTTACTTGGACTTCGTGAAATTGGCATCGAGTGCTATTCAAGCATTGGTCTACAACGTGCTTGTTATGAACAATTCACATTAGCAAAGAATGCCATTCGGTGCTGATTTCGCCAAGTTTACGTTACTAGTTTTTAGTGTATGTGGTCATAGAGAATAAGTCGCCAGGTGTTTCGCTCGTACGTAAGGCACGACTTACGGTTAGTACCCAGATCTCTCTAACGCGGTATTGTTAACTTACAATCGTGTGTTTATAGACGTTTTATACTAAGGATGTGTATGAAAAATGTAAAATATAATGGTGTTGAAAAGTTGAAAAAATTAATAAAAACAATTTGTATTTATATTATAAATGCTAGTAATGAAGTGCGCAAGGTTTATTTTTACGTTGTCGACAAGTTTATGTAGGCTAGCTGTATATGACAAAAGCAATAAGACCGAGTGCTGACTGACGTGGGACTGAGCTGTCGCGGCTCTGCGGCGCTGCGCTGGCAAGTGGTCACCTGCAACCTGCGACAACAGTCATGACCACGTCCTAATTGACATGTCGTTACGACAAATATGTTTGGTCGCATTGCCACAGGAGTTAGAACTCAATACGCGTGTGCATTTTTCATATATGACAGTGTAAAGTGATTTTATTGAATTTTAAATTGATTATGTAACAATGCGAGCAAATGATCAGCAATTTATCAATCAACGACTGGGACGTGGCGTTATACAAAATTATAACGAGTTAACGCATTCAAAGTGGTTCTAAGGCCCGTATGAACAAAACTCATGTGAGCTCTTTGTTAAGTGTCGATTTCTGTATACGTGATTGGTACGTTTTTGTTACGGGCCTAAGTGCGCAAGGTTTGGTGCGCGCTTGCAAGCTCAGTGACGCTCTCTAGGAAAGTGCGTGCGTGTTTGTAAGTATGTGCGCACACGTGTTCCTCGACTGTACATATTACTGTAAAATAAAAAAAGTTAAAGCGTAAACATGTGTAGACGATACGTTTTTTTTTTTGATATAAATATATATTTTATTTTTTAATAAATTACTAAGTGCTAGAATTTATATGTAGATTGATTGGAGAGTATGTGTTAAAGCGATTTTGTATAAAGATATTTAGTTTTAGGCAATAATTGTAATATAGATAGTTTTTGTGCCGGTACGGTGGGTGTTGTGACGTCACGCCGATATTTATCTATGGTCTAGTTCGGGCGTTTCACGAAGACGTGCGTACTTTGAATTTCGAACACATCTGTGTGCATGTATTTCTTATTGTAATACTACTGAGTAATACTAATTATGTAGTGTATTGCAATACGAACAACATGCTCATAGAAACATACACGTATGTTACAGTACAGGTGTGGAAGCGTCAGTCAAATGCATAAAGTATACAAAGTTAACATTTTCAGTTTCACCGAGTAAAAACCGACTGCGGGTTAGTCGTTGACTAGTTATATTTTATTATACAAAAAAACGTTCATCACAAAGGCCAGACTCAGGTGAAACTGACAGTGTTGCTTGATCGTGTGTAGGTAAGTGCAGAGACGCAGGTATAAGTCAGTCTCAAGTTTATCAGAACAGTAAAGGTGGTCTAATGTAAATTGACCTGCGTTGCCAATCAATTTTGCACCTTAGTGCACACGAAGTTGAGTGGTTTTGTGGCCTGATCCTGCTTGATTTTAACTTATAATGACTATAAATAGGCTTGGCATTAGTGTCAATTCTACTGTTTACGACAAAGCTAATTGAAGTAATTTTTATTTATTCCAATTTCAGTACAGAGTTAGTCTAGAGTACTGAGTATGTCAATCATGGATAATATATACACTTCGTATGTTAACCCTCTTTGTGGGTGTACTCCCTTCGTGGGTGGACCCCCTTTGTGGGTGTACTCCCTTCGTGGGTGGACCCCCTTTGTGGGTGTACTCCCTTTGTGGGTGTACCCCTTAGTGGGTGTACCCCTTCGAGGGTGTACTCCCTTCGTGGGTGTACCCCTTCGTGTGCTGCAATTGAGCGCAATATTCAGTGCAACGCGTCAACACGCACTATATAATTTATGCTCACCCCGATGACAACGTCACTATGTAATACATATTGTTACGCTTGATTTATATGATGGCTATTGATACAGATCGACGAATATGACATATTAATATTATATATATAATGTATCCGTGATCTGTGGTGTCAAATATACAGTGTATGTCACTCCTGTCAAACTAAAATTAAAGCCCCTATAATTTTAATTTGCTACCACACATTTGACAGGGGAAAACAGACAGAAGTATTTAGTTTAGTTTGTGACAATAGAATTGACATTACTGAGTGATAAATTGGATAGAACACTAATGTCAGATGGACAAGAATGGAGAATTATAAATATTATTATTATTCGTTCAGAACTAAATTTGAGGCTTTTGAGTTTATTTTAATCATGAAACAATATTTATTTTTATTGAGAGACGTTAACATAGACCTTTTTTTTTTACCGCCTGGATAGGCATACGAGCAAACTGGCCACCTGATGGTAAGTAGTCATAGACTTCTGCAATGCCAAAGCCGCTGCCTACCGTTTTATTATTTATTCTAATTTCCAAAACAAAAACCTGATTATCCTTTTTGGGGAGTCTAATGTCCTATGGACCCATAACAAAGCTTGCAACAAGGCGTACATTTTGAAAATTAATTCAGTTTGTCTATGAAAATTATTGTATACAAAGATCATAATCGTGAAAAGTAGTTATTGTATTATAAAAAAAAAGTGAAAAAGAGTTATTTCGGCCAACGTTTTTTTAAACATTTTGTGTTATTTTTTTAAACAATATTTGTGTACAGATACATACATGGTCGTAATCAAGGATTTTAGTTCGAAGCGGGCAGTTGTGTTGATTCTTAAGTAATTTGAATTTAATTTGACCATTTCATTTGACCGCTATCGGCACCGACTCTAAAAATATCTCTACTGCTACTACCGAAACTATTTTTCATGTAAGAAATTAGAACTTTCGAGAGTTAATTTTCGGAATAATTAAATTAATAATTTTCTTTAAGTTTTAGTTTAACTTATTTTATTTACTGTCATAAATTCCTTTGACTTATTTATGTTTAAACTGAGTTTACATGAAAATCAGGTAAACAAATAAACGCATCAGTTGATTTTATCTAATGATTTTTAATTGATTCTAGAAGTTGTCGAATGTAACTATGTTGGTGCTTAATCAATTTTCTTATATCCGAATTAAGTTCTGAATTATTACTGAAACTGGCGTGTTGGTTTGACATCGTATTGTTTATAAATAGATCCGTTCATTTTGCTATGTGTGCGTTATGTGCTTGTATATATACAATGACTGAGTGTGTCTGTCTTTATTGGCTTACGGTCAATTTCAATCAATGATGTTGGTTCGATTATTCGGATAGATCGGACAAATGATCCAGAGTACAGTTTGAAGGTCGCGCGTACAAATGACTTAGTTTGATTGGTCGATTTCCAGGATCTATTCGGATAATCAAACTAAGATCGTTTATTCTAAAAATAGAATAAATCCATAACCTAAAATATTTTTTTTAGATTATGGCGCCATCGATTTTCGATGATTTCGCTAATGTAGAGTATTAAAATAACAATACCTAACGACAAAGATCAAAACGTAGACATCTTTAAAACAAAACCTTTGAAATCTGCCATTAGTTATAGGATGACGGCTGATGCGTCTGTCACTTTAGTGACTTGTTGTGAAGCTCACACGCATATTTAAGACGTGCAAAGCTGAACTGAAATATCAATATTTATTCTCAATATTAGCTAAAAATAAGTAACCAAGGATTGCTGTGACGCCGAGTTAGTCGAGTTTGATTGTAGTTAAAACTGCCTGATCTTGAGTTATGCGACTAGTCTGACTGCACCCTTAGCAAATGTTGTTAATAACGCCCATGCATCGAAATAAGATGACAAGAAACGTAACTCGAAAATTACCCCACCAAAACTCTGTGCAAGGGGGCGGGGCTATAAAAGTCTGTGCAGGTCGTTCATTCATCGATTCATAAAAATTGATTCATGATCTCTAGTTGACACTTAACACGTCTAATTTTTTGCGCGGTGCAGAACGTCGTATCTCAATCTAGAAATTTAATATTTAGACATAACTTTTATGAATTAAGTTGATTTCGAACGTTCATTAATTTTTGTTGCGTGTATGAGTGTTACGTGTGATTTTACCTTTTCATGTGTAGGTGGAGCCGTATTTTTGGCAGATTCATATTAGAGTTACCGTTCTAGTTATCTTATTTCGATGCGACCATATGTAGCCACGTTCATTACTTGTGCGTTTTAATATTATAATATTCAACTTGCGTCATCCTCTGACGCATGTATTTCGGATCACCGTTTGTGGCATGCGCTGTGAGTAGTCGTTAGATGACACATGCTTTAATGGCGCAAGTTGAATGCACAAGCGCACAAGAGTGTTGTGGATAGCATAGCTTGTGACGTCACACCCCGCCGGCTGTAATAAATGCCTTGCCGAGAGTTGTGGATACTGGATACTGGATACTAGTGGCGAGTGGTCACAATTCACATGTGTGACTGTTTGTGCGACGCAGATGGTACATTTCAATATATGTCACTACGAATACAGTGTTTTATTTACTACCTACTGTAACGAAGTAGAACAATTGAAACACAATGTACACGATCTTCTCCTTTTATTTGGGCAGAGTAACACTTTATATTCCGTTTAGCAACCGACTGACAGCCGACAATAATTATTCCACCTTATTTATACCTTTTCACAAATAGTTCACATTAGTAATTGTATTTATTATTGAACATGTTAGATCGTTCTAAATAACGTGTATATTATTTATAATTGAATAATTAAATAAGTCAGAGTATCTTATGGATTAACAGACAATATAACGTTATACAATAATAGTGTGACGTCATAACCGTTGTGTTATTATTTAGTACTGGCAGCACTTATAAACACTACATACCTTACGGCCTATGAGCTCGTTCCCACTTGTCGGGTGTCGGATCGGTGTATTAATCGGATGTCGGCGCCTCTGTTCACACTATTGGTTAATAATCGGTTGTCGCGGTCGAAGCTGGTGCCAATTTTTAACACTGAGTGGTAGAGCCACGCTGTAGACACTTGTCTACAGCATGTATGGGCCGGCTCGTCCGGGTCATTATCACTGTCTCACAGAAACCCGGCATAAAGTAGCAGCTTGCTGCTGGGTTTCGTACGGTGAGTGAGATAACCGGAGGCCTAAACCCCTTCCCAATCCCTTTCCTTTAAGGTCGGCAACGCACCCATGATTCTTTTGCTATTGTGGGTGTACATGGGCGGTGGCGATCACTTACCATCAGGTGGTCCACTTGCTCGTTTGCCGTCCTATACTATTAAAAAAAAACTACGCAGGCGACTGTGCACGATGGACGTCGACGAAGTAGATGGGGTAGCGGGGAGAGGATTGTCAGCCCGACATCCGACAAATGTGAATAGCACCATACTTATAGGCGAGCGAGATCCGACACGATTTTTTTCCGGTCGTAGAGGTCTGGCAAAACATCCGACATTTCATGTCGGCGCCGACATGAAATCGGTTTCCGGTAAGTGTGAATAGCTTCATATAAAATGGTCTGCCACTGGAACATCCGATTAATATACGGATCAGGCACCCGACAAGTGGGAACGAGCTCTATTTCGAATAGTTCGGGTGAACTCTAATAGCGTTCGCTCCACAGAGTTTTTTTTTAATGCCCGTATCGGCAGACGAGCAAACGGGCTACCTGATGGTAAGTAGTCACCGCCGCCCATAGACTTCTGCAATGGCAGGGCACAGCAAAGCCGCTGCCTACCGTAAAATTGTTTATAAAATAAGTGAACATCTAATGTGGACTGCTTCGGTGGCGCAGTTGTAATGCGTTCGCGGTACGACTGCGTTGCTATGTCGGGTAAAGTGATATTGGGTTTTTCTATCTATGAAATGCTTAGTATCAGCCCGGAGTCTAGAATTGTGCCTGGTATGGCGATAGGCTCGCCCCCATCACATCATGGGACGGAGATTAGCTCGGCGGAATGTAGGTGTGCTAGTTTACTTCTCTTCGGGGAGTACAGGCGTGAGTGCGTATGTATCAAAGGGTGGCAGAGCCCTCGTGTATGCAAGAAGCAGTCCGAGTTGGTGCCACCGCTTTGTCCATTTCTGCCGCCAAATAGCAGTGTGTAAGCACATGTTTCGGATTTCTCATATTGAAGCCAGTGAAATTATTGGTCATAATGAGACGACTTGTCTCAGGGTGATGAACGCAATTCAGTGCCATGCAGTGCTTTGTAGTTCAAAGTTCTGTGTGGTGTTGGTTTTGTTTATGGGCAAGCATGGCGCTTACCATCAGGCGAGACCTGCGTGGTTCATCGTTCAACTAAACCACACATCGCGTATTCTCCAGATAAAGCGTAGATTCGACCCATGTTTCTCCAAATGTCGAAAATTAGTTTTCGCTTTTCTCTCTATTCTAAAAAAAAGTAACTGGCGCCGCCGCTGCCAATAGCTTGTCACGCTATCTCCTCCGAAACCGCTGGGGGTATGGGGTCGAGACCGATACCAATCGATGCAGAATAATGTGCGGAAGAAAGTAACATATGTCTCATATTCGTCGGACTTCAAGTTTTATTTTATTTTATGTTTTGTGGAAAAACATGGGCAACGCCCCTAGTCTATAAAACTTAAGTTTGTGCAACTAATGTTCAAATTAGGTAAAAATAAAACAAATTCACTTAAAACTAATTTAATGGAATTTGTATTTACATATTTCATAACAAGCGACACTGGGCATACACTAAAGTCCCATTTACACGAGTTCCTACTACGATATAGGCGAAAACTTATCTGAAAAGGTCGTAGGAGGCTGTATTTTAGGGTTCCGTAGGCAACTGGCAAAAACCCTTGTGATTTCGTAATTTCCGTCTGTCCGTCCGTTTGTCACAGCCTTTTTACTCTACTATTAGCACTATATGGATGAAATTTGGTGGTAAGTGTATATGAAGGTTTTTTTTTTAATGACCATGTAACTAATGTATGTTTTTTTTCCACCGCACTTAGGCATGTGCGCTATCATTGGATAGGGACATCATAATGATATCGATGTTGCTATATGACTTTTTTAAATAAGTCATTAGTTTGTGAAATACGAGTGTCCAAAACGTAAAAATGCCCCCCCCCCCCTCCAACTTTTAAACTACAGTTAGCAAACACTGAAATATCAAGGTAGGATAACTTAAAAGGTACTTCCAATTGGTTTCAGTAAGCTAAGTTGTATAGTTTCTGAGATATTGGCATTAAGTCCGCCTTTATAAATTGTATATAAAGTGTAAAAATAAATAAAATATATTTATTTTTATATCATAGGCCGGTAACGAGCAAGTGGATCACCTGATGGTAAGTGATCTCCACCGCCCATGTACGCCCACAATACCAAAAGGATCATGGGCGCGTTGCCGACCTTAAAGGAAAGGGATAGATTTTTGGTTACACTACGGAACCCTTCACTGTGCGTGGTCCGACACACACTTGGCCGAAACGGTATGACGCGACATCGTAAGCAGGAGTTTTCTGATGTGGCGGTACACAGCGCGCACCGCACGATGCAACCGATCCTGAATCGCGCTTGCAAAGTTTGCTCGTCGTTTAATATATATACAAGTTCCGAACATCAACCATCGGAGGGGCCGCGGCCGGTCAGGTACCACAGCCGCATGACTGAAGATCTCCCCTTCGCTAGAGGAACATTTTTCACCCGTTCCTCTACATCTGATATTATGTTCTAGCCTCTGACGTTCGATAAATTATCCGTGTAAATAGACTGTCGAAGTGTCGATTTCTGTACACGATTTCAGTCTATTTTTGGCGCCAAACAAAAACGGACCAATCACGTGTACAGAAATCTACATTTAGCAAAGAGCTCACTTTAGTGTTGTTCTATAATACGGGCCTTAATTCACACTTAACCATAATAAACATCGTATATAAACATTCAATATGAAATTACATTTACGAATGTATACTATTATCATTGCTTGTTTTCAGTAACAATTTCTTAACTTATGGGGAACATAAAGGTCAACAAACACAAAAGTTGCACGAAGTAGGCAATTCGAAAAATCACAGTAGGGTGTCGGTATTCGTACGTTATGTCGTAGAAATTATGAGCTCGTGAAAATGTATAATTTCTGTGCACAATGTAGCTTAATAATATTTCTTATATCAAGCAATATTTATATATATTATTTTATAAAACCGGGGGCATTTTTGTGAACTAAATTAACATGTAAGTGTATCTTAGACTCTCATGTTTCGTATAAAACATGATTTGTTTTGTTAAAACAACTTAGCAGTTTACCCTACGTCGAGGGACTCGATGTCTCTTGACAGTTGCCTCTATAGTAGGTCTTTACCTATGAAATTGTCTGTACGAAAAAAATTAAGTATTTTTTCCACCTTTGTTTGGCGGGAGATAGATCAATACCCGCGAGTAGTAGTGGGACAAACGGCGTAATTTAAACGTTGTGCTTATATTTTTAAGCAAGCTTACAAAAAAGCTTTATCACTTAAAACGCCGCGCTTTTTTAAAAAGCCGTTTGGAAACGTACGTAAATTGGACACGACGAAAATATAAGTGACCTGAAATAGTTTACTCATAAACAATAATAAATATTATGCAATCAAACGAAATTCAATTTACTAGCATAATCATTATAAAATCGTTTAACTTTCGACTTTATGTCTTGTTGTATAAAGTGTATTTTCGATCGCTTTCACGACAGCGCTAGTGGCAACGCTAAGCGGCGGCCGGTGACGCAACCACGCAACTATGTTCCGCTTAAACGTCAACAGCTTATACTTACAAACTCACTTATATGCTTGTTTTAATAAGCAAAGCTTAATAAGTGCTTTTCGTTAAAACGCCCACTTCTACCCGCGAGGCAGTACAAAATTCCTTTAGAGTTTGTTGCCTCCCGTCCAGCCTATATCTTCAAGAAGGGTATCGATAGCATGGGTGATTACTTAGAAATCATATTATTAGAAACAAAAAAGATGGAAAACATACTTTTAAACATTTTTCGTACAGAACGGTATTTTCATGAAGACCTATTATTTGGACTGCACTGTCCTTAAAATTACCTTATAGTGCCAGGATAAAAAAGTTACGTCCCACCGCTGGGCACGAGTCTAATGTAGGTTAGATAAACAGCCTGGAAGTATTGAAGTCTTTGATTGACATTAAGTAAATTTTACAATTCGTTTATTCATACTCAGAGACGGTTAATGCTTTATTCTCCATTACTGAGTATAAAAAACCGATTTATGTTAATTCTAGCTAGAGTTGAGTAGGACACGAGTTTGTAAGATTGGCCTCTTTTTTGTACTGAATCAGTACAATGTAACACTTCAAATGGGGTGAGTTGTCTTGAAACTCGACGGTACAGTTGAAATATACTATAGTTTGTATTACCCTATCTTACAAATGTGATTGGCGCAATACTTGACGCACCTAATATTTATTTATTTATTTAAACTTTATATACATAACATGTATAAAGGCGGACTAAATGCCGAAGGCATTCTCTACCAGTCTACCTGTGGGTGATGCAGAGACGAGATAATGGGGGTGTATATAAATCGTCGAATAAAACAAACGAACAAGAAAAAATAAGTAGACAAGATACTACTTAAAATACATAAATCTACATATATAGAAGACTATGATACAACATTACTATTAATATTGTTGTGATTATTAAAGTGAATCATCAGACTCGCTCGTTCTCACTCTTTCACGCATGTAGGCCGCGTCATTGCTCATGGGAATAGTAAAAGAAGAGCGCGACAAAAAAATTGAAATAGTACAAGAAAAAGTTTCGAGCCGCATTTACTTATAGCATAGGCCGGCAAACGAGCAAGTGGGTCACCTGATGGTAAGTATCTTCACCGCCCATGTACACCTACAAAACCAAAAGAATTATGGGTGCGTTGCCTTACCTTTGCCTTTAAAGGAAAGGGATAATTAAGGGAATGGGAAGGTGAGGGGATGGGCTCCGGATATAACCCTCACCGTACGAAACGCAGCAGCGACCTGCTACTTTACGTCGGTTTTCTGTGAGACCGTGGTAACGACCCGGACGAGCCGGCCCATTCGTGCTGTAGACAAAAGTGTCTACAGCGTGGCTCTACCACTTAAAACTACTCGTGTATGTCTATTCAAGGCTATTAGTCGCCGAGGACATAAACAACCCTAATTAACGAACAATCAAACGTTAATGAATGCATGAGTATTGAGTAGAGCAGTTGACAGTGGATAGGTTGCAGCAGTCAGGTGGCTTTGAGCATGTCGTCGAGTTCTGCGAGGCTCATGGTGGCGGCGCGCAGCTGCTCGGCCTGGCGCCGCCCGCTGTGCGTGAGCGCCGACAGACTCTGCCGCAGTGTGCCGAGGCGAGCCGAGACTCGCCGCTTCTCCTCCAGCAGCAACGAACGCGCCTTCGAACCTACAAACAGTACAGCACAGTACAGCTAACCATGAGTTTGTCTCGGTAAAATCGCTAGCTATTTATATGAAAAACTCAGTGGCGCCTCTGGCGGATTCGTGAGAAACTACATTTTGTCATACAAGTATTTTACGTCGTCGCTAGCGACTTTACTGTGACTAACTCATGGTTGAGGCACAGATAGTTTCTAAAGACCGCCTGGGTTGGTACCACCGCGCCGTTTATTTCTTACTTGTATGCCAAACTTCATCCAAAGCTGTTAAGGCGTGGATGGACTTGTTAAGAAACCACATGCTATGGGAATCGATGTCAAACACCAACACCTTCGAGGATTTTTTTTTATCCTAGCTCGGTAGTGACTACGCTACACCTGATGGTAAGTATAGCGCAATCCATGAAAACTATCGACCAACGATAGACACTGAATCAATCGCAGATCGGCCAAATTATGCCGGCCTGCTTAATTTATAAATAAATAATAAATACACCCAACAGTCACACACATAGTCCTGACCCCACACTAGGTAAACCTGTATCGTGGGTATCAGGAACTACGAGGGACTTGCCAACCCACAACACACAGACCCGAGACCAATATTTGTGGATCAGACAAACATTTGTCAAGGTGTGGGAATCGAACCCACGGCCTTACCGGCTTCTCGACCGGCTACTCGCCCGCAGCGCCACGGAGGCTGTCAGATTGCTGATTGAATTGCTTCTTCACACTCCGGCTTCACAACAGACAGACACCTAGACATATTGCAAGTGTTACGGGGAACAAGGCCACCGTGGGAGCCAACGATTCATCATCGACCAGTGCTTAGCGGATTTGTTAAAATTAAATTCACTCTTGTTTTTCACATCGAACAATTGTCACGTCTTTAAATTTAAGTAATATTGTAAAAAGTTTATTTAAATTACAAGGTGGTAGGTCCCTCGTATGCGAGAGGCCAGCTGGGTTGGTACCACCGCGGCCGTCTATTTCCGCCGCCAAGCAACAGTGTGTAAGCACTGTTGTGTTCCGGTTTGAAGGACATTGAAGCCAGTGAAATTACTGGGCATTATGAGACTTAACACCTTATGTCTCCGGGTGACGAGCGCAGTCCGGTGTCATGCAGTGCTTTGTTATTTAAAGTTCTGTGTGGCGTTGCTAATGTTTATGAGCAGGCGTGGCGCTTACCATCAGGCGAGCGACCTGCTCTTCTCGTAATTGAAGCCAATAAAAAAATTTTTTTTTTTTTGGATCCTTGGCTGCAGCCGTACGTAATTGACTAACAAACATCCAAACTTTCCCATTTATAATAGTATGGTAACTCACCGAGCAGCGGCAGATAGTCCCCAGCTCGTTCAGCTCTCACATCGAGAGAGAACCATTCGTCGAGGTCCTCCGAGTCAGACGACGGCATCTCCTGACGACGTTAATAAAAATTCATTAATAAATCTAATCTAATATATAAAATTCTCGTGTCACAATGTTCGTTCCCATACTCCTCCGAAACGGCTGGACCGATTTGTATGAAATTTTGTGTGCATATCCGGTAGGTCTGAGAATCGGCCAACATCTATTTTTCATCCCCCTAAATGTTAAGGGTGGTCCACCCTTAAATTTATTATTTGTTTTTACTTTTTTATGAAATACATACAACCCTAAATTTTCAACCTTCTACGATCGACCCCTATTTTTAATAGCGACATTAGTATTTTTGTCCAGCGCGTTTCTCACCGGGACTCGCTTGATGCGATCACCCTCCACGCTAGACTACTTTAATCCTGGAAATAGGCATTCACGCGGGCGGAGCCGCGGCCAACAGCTAGTAATAAATAAATATGTGTGAGGTGAGTGGGATAGCCGATAGCCCAAATCCCCTCCCCTTCCCAATCCCTTAATTATCCCTTTCCTTCAAGGTCGGCAACGCGCCCATGACTCTTATGGTATTGTGTGCGTACATGGGCGGTGGTGATCACTTATCATCAGGTGACTTACTTGCTCGTTTGTTATAAATAAAAATATACCCAACAGTCACACACATAGTCCTGACCCCACACTAGGTTAAACCTGTATCGTGGGTATCAGGAACTACGAGGGACTTGCCAACCCACAACACTCGGACCCGATACAATTTTTTATGGAACACAAAAACATTTGTCTCAGTGCGGGAATCAAACCCACGGCTTCTCGCTTCGCAGCCGACTACTCGCCCACTGCGCCACGGAGGCCGTAAAAATTCTGTCTCGGTGACGCAGTTGTAATGCGTACGCGTTACGATTGAGGCCAACGCTGAGGTCTCGGGTTCTATCCGCGGGTCGGGTAAAGTGGTATTGGGTTTTTCTATTACGAAATGCTCAGTATCAGCCCGGAGTCTGGAATTTGTGCCCGGTATGGCGATAGGCTCGCCCCTATCACATAAGGGACGGAGGTACGCTCGGCGTAATGTGGGTGTACTGGTTACACCTCTGCCTACCCGTTCGGGGATTACAGGCGTGAGTGCGTATTTTTTTTAGATAATAAACGTGCGTGTTAGATTATAAGCCGAGCAATTATTAAAAATAATATACATTTAATTAGCAAACCTTGTAACCCAGCTTAATTGTTATTAAGCTATCTTATACCATCAGGCGAGTAGCGAAAGATACAGCTTGTCGCGGTAAATAAATAAAAAGAAGAACTTCTGTATTCGTTACGTATAATTATTGGCTAGTATTTTTAATTTAATAAACATAAACATAAGCAACCTAGGAAGAGATGGAGAGACGACATTGTCAACTTTTCTTTGGGGGAGGCCTTTGCCCAGCAGTGGGACACAAAGTAGGCTAAAAAAAAAAAAAAACAAAAAAAACCATAAGCAGGTAGGATCATGTCCTTTTGATTACAATATTATTATTATATAATCATCATTACTATACACATTGTTACTAATATTCAAAGGCAAAAGCAAATGGTAGTAAAAATAAAATAAAGTTACTTAACTTGCGAGTCTCAATACGACGGTACTGTTCAGTACGGCGGATCACAACCAAATGCCCCGCTTACAATCCAAATACAGGTATTTATAACATTCCAAAACGTCAAAATGTTTTAGCCCTACCGTCATTTCAGTCTATTAATTGAAATTAGGTTTCTAACTACCTAAATCATATTTGAACACATTTATTTGTAACTTACAACAAATAAATAATACATTATTACATTAATATATGATATTATGTGCATGTACTCACGTCATAGAGACTGCCGTCCTCTGTATAGCTATCTCCGTCCGTGGGTATCTCCTCGTCCATGCGCTCTGGTCTCATGATGCGTTGCTTCCGACTGCCTTCCTCCAGCTCTGACTCCTCAGCGAACTCCTGACGTGGAATCATACTTGTTATTTTTTTTTTATAGCATAGGCCGGCACACGAGCAAGTGGGTCACCTGATGGTAAGTGATCTCCACCGCCCATGTACGCCCACAATACACAAAAGAATAGGGTAGTTGACTAGATTTTTTTTATTATTTAAATCAATAAGTTATGTTACTCAAAATCTATTGCAGAAAGAATTTTATAAATCGGACCAAAAATAAATAAGATAGAAGCCATTCAAATCCTGTAGAAGGGGTAATTGTCAAATGACAGACGATGCAACCTTTGACGTCACTGTGTAAAATGTTCATTATAGTGCACGCGTGCAAGCGAGATAGTGAGATATCCCTACTACGCACCCACTTTTCCTCATACCAACATTTAAAATCATAACTGCGGGCACATTTCTGAACCAATTTTGATTGTGTTTTAATAAAATCGTTTCTTTTGCGTATCATTTTCTGTTGCTTATAAAATAATGTATAAAATTCAATATAGGAAACTACCCTATTGTGGGTGCGTTGCCGACCTTAAAGGAAAGGGATAATTAAGGGATTGGGAAAGGGAGGATTTGGGCCTCCGGAAACCTCACTTACCGTACGAAACGCAGCAGCAAGCTGCTACTTTACGTCGGTTTTCTGTGAGACAGTGGTGACGACCCGGACGAGCCGGCCCATTCGTGCTGTACACACAAGTGTCTATAGCGTGGTTCTACCACTCACAATTAATTTTACCTTCATTCTGGGTAACTTTGGCATTCAGACGGTTTCAAGGTTTTTTTTTTATTTTTTTATTATTAGATTTAAATGACGAGACGAGCAGGTCGCTCGCTCGCCTGATGTAAGCGTCACGCCTGCCCATAAACAGAAGCAACGTCACACAGAACTCTGGATTACAGAACACTGCATGCCACTGAACTGCGCTCGTCATCCCGAGACATAAGATCTTAATTCTCATAATTCCCAGTAATTTCATTGGTTTCAATGTCCTTCAAATCGGAACACAACAATGTTTACACACTGCTGCTTGGCGGCAGAATAGACAAATCGTTGATATCTCCCCAAACGGCCTCTCTCATACGAGTGACCTATCACTTAGGTGCCATCGATTCATCGATCACGATTAAAATAGTTTTCCCGCAGAGTTCATTATGTGATAGGTGGCGAGCAAAACCTGGGCACATCGTGTGTAATTTTTCTAATCGAAATTTCTACCACAAATTGTAATTTGTGACTGCGTCGGTGGCGCAGTTGTAATGCGTTACGACTGAAGCTAACACTGAGGTACCCGGCTCGATTTCCGGGTCGGGTAAAAGTGATATTTGGTTTTTATATTATGAAATGCTCAGTATCAACCCCGAATTGTGCCCAGTATGGCGATAGACAGACTCAGTATCACATCATGGGACGGAGATACCCTTTAGGAGATTACAGGCGTGACTGTGTAGGTAAATTGTATCATCAGAAATTTTAATCAGTTTTAACCAATTCAAAAAGGTTCTAGATTCATTTGTACATGTTTTTTTTAATATACTAGGGGTGTTGCCCATGTTTATCCACAAAACATAAAATAAAATAAAAACTTAAAGTCCGACGAATATGAGACATATGTTACTTTCTTCCCCACATTATTCTGCATCGATTGGTATCGGTCTCGACCCCATACCCCCAGCGGTTTCGAAGGAGATAGCGTGACAAGCTTTTGGCAGCGGCGGCGGCGGCGGCGCCAGTTACTTTTTTTTTAGAATAGAGAGATTCACAGATAACTCCATTAATATGTTTTTGACACTAATTCTTTTTGTATACGAGAGGGTTTACTCTATTGGAACCCCATATAAATTTGGTTAAGATCTAATGACGTATGTAGAAAAATAGGAACCTCTTCAAAAGAGACTGGCAATATTTTTATTTAGTGTTTTCCCATGTTTACGCGAATATTAAACATTGAAATAAAACTAGTTAATACGGATTTTATCGCGGTTTAATTTTTTTTCTGCGTAGATCGGACTAGTGCCAACTAACTTTTTAAATAATTAAAAAATAAATGTATAATTTTAAAATTAAGGTAGCCAATGTAACATTAACTTTTCGAGACGACCCAAACCTCAGTCTCTCCCGTGACCACGAAGGCTGAAAAGCTTTCGAAACGTCGGGACTAAAAATAAAAATTAAACCACAATAAAATCCGTATTAACTAGTATTATTTCAATATTTATATATTGCAAAGACGAAAACAAGCAAGCAAGTCACCTGATGTTAAATGATCTCCAGCAAAAGAATCATGGGCGCGTTGCCGACCATAAGGGAAAGGGAGGGGGATTTCGGCCTCCGGATATCTCACTCCTCGATTCGGGGTATGAACTTTGCAACTTAAAGAAGGTAAAAATGAATGAAACAAACCTCCTCATCGAGGTTGAAGTCTTCCTCCTCCTCGAGGAACTCTTCCTCGTCGATGATCTCGTCATGTTCAGGTGGATGGTCACCACGACCCTCGTCCGTGACCACTTCCATCTTTATGTCTTTACGCACCTCAACTCTCGACTCCTTGTCCTCCAATTTCGGTTTGATGTCCGATTTTTTTACTAAATAAGAAAGTTTTATCAAAATTTATTTAGAACTGACGGAAAGATATATGGAAAAATATTTTAAAAAAACTACTGCTTCGGTAGCGCAGTTATAATACGTATGAGTTACGACAGACTGACGCTGAGGTCTCGGGTTCGATCCTCGGGTCGGGAAAAAGTTATATTGGGTTTTTCTATTACCAAATGCTCAGTATCAGCCCGGAGTCTGGAGTTTGTGCCCGGTATGACGGATAGGCTCGCCCCCATCACATAATGGGACGGAGATACACTCAGCGAAGTGTGAGTGTACTGGTTACACCTCTGCCTGCACTTTCGGGGATTACAGGCGTGAGTATGTATAACTTAGAAAAGTCAGAAGTGCATGTTCTTGGGGCTGGTTTCGAACCTGCGACTATTTGAGGCTGTATATTTATTTGTCACTCACAAGCTGTGTCCGGTTTGATCGGAGTCGGTTTCTGATCGTTGTGCTTGAGTCCGGACCGTAGTGAGACACCGGACGCGGCCGGGGTCAACGCACCGGACGACTTTTGGACCGGTTTCGTCTGTAGATTCTTGTTCACGTACTGTTTGATCGGCGTCGAATGCGCCGGCTTGGCTAAACACAAAACAAAACGGTGGTTTACTATGATGAATTTTACACATTATTATACGGTTTAAGACATTTATTCTTCAAAAAGAATTACATTACAATTCATTTGAATGAGAAATACAAGATTACATACAGTACTGCTTACATTCGAGTGTACATGCGACGGGACCTTTTTTTTAAAAAAATATATTTATTTAATTACATGATACGAGTTTAAATTCTTAATTATATACTAGCTTTTGCTCGCGGCTTCATCCGAGTGAATGTCATTTTCCGGGTTGAAAAAAGTACCTAAAAAAAAAAAAAAAATACACCCAACAGTCACACACATAGTCCTGACCCCACACTAGGTAAACCTGTGTCGTGGGTATCAGGAACTACGAGGAACTTGCCAACCCACAAACCCAGACCCGAGACAAATATTTGTGGTTCACACAAACATTTGTCCCGGTGTGGTAATCGAACCCACGTCCTCTCGTTTCGCAGCCGACTACTCGCCCGCTGCGCCACGGAGCTGTCAGTAGCCTAAGTTACTCCTTATTAGATCTGCCAATGAAAGACCCGTCAAAATCGGTCCAGCCGTTCCAGAAATTAGCCGGAACAAACAGACAGACAAAAATTGTAAAAATACATACGTACATACATACGCACTCACGCCTGTAATCCCCGAAGGGGTAGGCAGAGGTGTAAGCAGTACACCCACATTTCGCCGAGCGTATCTCCGTCCCACGATGTGATAGGGGGCGAGCCTATCGCCATACCGGGCACAAATTCCAGACTCCGGGCTGATACTGAGCATTTCGTAATAGAAAAACCCAATACCACTTTACCCGACCCGGGGTTCGAACCCGAGACCTCAGAGTTGACCTCAATCGTAACGCGTACGCATTACAATTGCGCCATCGAGGCAATCCATTGTAAAAATATTTTGGTATATGTACTGTATATACATTCATATGCATGAAGTAAAAAGCAGTTATATTAAATATTACAAACAGACGCTTCAATTTTATTTGCGGTGAGTGAGATATCCGGATGCCCAAATCCCCCTCCCCTTCCTAATTCCTTAATTATCCCTTTCCTTTATGGTCGGCGACGCACCCGACTCATTTGGTATTGTGGGCGTAAATAGGCGGTGGAGATCACTTACCATCAGGTGACCCACTTGCTCGTTTGCTGGTCTATGCCATAAAAACAATAAAAATGTATAGATTTGAGTGGTAGAGCCACGCTGTAGTCAGTTATGTCTACAGCACGAATATGTCACTGTCTCACAGAAAACCCACGTATAGTACGTTGCTGCTGCGTTTCGTACGGTGAGTGAGATATCCGGAGGCCCAAATCCCCCTCCCCTTCCCAATTATGCCTTTAATTTAATATCAGCAAACCGTCCATGATTCTTCTAATATTATAAGTGTTCATGGACGGTGGAAATCCCTTACCATCAGGAGACCCAGTTACTCGTTTAAAAAAAGTACGTTTACAAGGTGGTAGGTCCCTCGTATGCGAGAGGTCGGCTGGGTTGGTACCACCGCGCCGTCTATTTCTGCCGCCAAGTAACACTGTGTAAGCACTGTTGTGTTCCGGTTTGAAGGACACTGAAGCCAATGAAATTACAGGGCATTATGAGACTTAACACCTTATGTCTCGGAGTGACGAGCGCAGTCCAGTGTCATGCAGTGCTTTGTTATTTAAAGTTCCGTATGGCGTTGCTTCTATTTATGAGCAGGCGTGGCGCTTACCTGATCGTCTCGTCATTTAAGCTAATAAAAAAAGGCATCTCATCATGCAGTATAACTCACTGGTGTTGGTGTTGGCCGGCACTGGTTTCTCCTTTGGTTTCACCTGTACTGTCCTGCCGGTTCTCATGGGTGTGCCCTTCTTCGGTGTCACAGCGAACATCTTCTTCATGGTATCCGCTTCATCGGACGACTGGAATGTAAATTAATCCGTGTAGAGTACTATTTAACAGACATTACATTCTGGTATATCGGCGCCATGTTAATCTCTCTATTCTAAAAAAAAGTAACTGGCGCCGCCGCTGCCAAAAGCTTGTCACGCTATCTCCTCCGAAACCGCTGGGGGTATGGGCTCGAGACCGATACCATGCGATGCAGAATAAAGTGGGGAACAAAGTAACATATGTCTCATATTCGTCGGACTTTAGGTTTTTTTTATTATTTTATGTTTTGTGGAAAAACATGGACAAAGCCCCTAGTGAATTAAATTAATGTGAATGACATCAAAATAAGATAACTAGAACGATAACTCTCATATGAATCTGCCAAAAATACAGCTCCACTTACTTACACATGTAAAGGTAATCACACGTAACACAAAATCAACTTTATTTCATGAAAGTTAATGTCTAATATAAAATTTCTAAATCGAGATACGACGTTCTACACCGCGCAAAAAAATAGACGTATCAAGTGTCAACTAGAGATCATGAATCAATTTTTATGAATTGATGAATGAACGAGCTGCACAGACTTTTATAGTCCCGCCCCCTTGCACAGAATTTTAGTGGGGTAATTTTTTTGCTTGAGTTACGTTTCTTGTCATCTTATTTTGATGGTCGATGTACTGATTATGCCTCTGCTTACCCCTTCAGGAATTACAGACGTGAGTTCGTATGTATGCAATGTGTGAGCTAAGCCCAGTGTTGATGCGGCCCATCCGCATTATATATAAAGTTTGAGTAATGGCATGTGTAGGTTTTTTTATAGCTTGAATGACGAGACGAGCAGGTCGCTCGCCTGATGGTAAGCGCCACGCCTGCTCATAAACAGAAGCAACGCCACACAGAACTCTAAATAACAAAGCACTGCATGACACCGGACTGCGCTCGTCACCCCGAGACATAAGGTGTTAAGTCTCATAATGCCCAGTAATTTCCTGGCTTCAATGTCCTTCAAACCGGAACACAACAGCGCTTACACACTGTTGTTTGGCGGCAGAAATAGACAAAGCGGTGGTACCAACCCAGCCGGCCTCTCGCAAACGAGGGACCTACCACCTTGTAAACATTACAGGTACATTTGAGAATGTCATAAAATGTATAGTTGCCCATGTATTTTGACGATGCTATGTATGTTATGTATACATTAGTTGATATGATTTCTATACATAAGTTTCTTATTATTTTGTACCGACTTGTCATAAGCGCTATTTTAATTGCCTACATGATTAATAAAACTATTTCATTTAATTGTCCTTTGTCGCAGTCGGTTAAACACACGTGTTAAACGTCTCACCACGTCCGTGGAGTCGTCGCTGGTGACTTCAGGCACCGCCTTGGTCGCAGGCTTCTTCTTCATCAGGACATTTTTTGCCACCTTCAGTGTCTTCATTTTCGCTTTCTGCGAATATATCAGCCCTGTATTATACACTAATTCAAAAATTCTAAATATTTATTGAATCCAAAGACTTTTTTTTTTTTTTATCCTGGCTCGGCAAAGTGACTACGCTACACCTGATGGTAAGTATAGCGCAATCCATGAATACTGTCGACCAACGATAGACACTGAATCTATCGCAGATCGGCAGAATTATGCCGGCCTGCTTAGTTGCTTCTTCACACTCCGTTTAAAGGATCCCAAGTTATAGGAAGGAGGAAACACGTGCGCCGGCAAGCTATTCCACAGCTTTATGGTCCGACAAAAGTAAGATTTTACGAACCTCTTGGTCCGAGCCGAGATGGAAGAGACCACGAAGCTATGGTTTCGCAAGCCAGCACGCGTGGTTCTGTTAAGGAAAGGTGAGGAAGGAATAAGGTCAAACAATTCTTCAGAGCATTCACCGTGATACAGACGATAAAAGACGGAAAGCGAGGCAATGTCCCTACGCAGCTGTAGCGGCTCTAAATTTTTTGTGACGTCAGCATCATTCACAATGCGGACAGCCCGTCGCTGCAATCCGTCCAAGGCATCGAGCAAGTACTTTGCGGAACCGTCCCATAGGTGCGAACAGTATTCCGCACCCGGCCGTGCCTGCGCTTTTAATGTATACTACTAGTCGGGCTGTTTAGAAGTAACATTGCGTCACATAACGCGGGAGTTTGACAGCTCACAGACAGGGAGCGCGATAGGGGTTCTAGTTGAGAGTAAGCGAGATGGTAATATTGAGTTACGGTCAATTGACCGCTACTTAGTGGTACAATTTCTATGTACCGCGCAGCTTGTCTAGTAGTATACATTAAAATCTTTGATTGAATCCATAAAATGTTATACATTATTTAGATTCCGTCAAAATTCTACCGCTAGTTCGGAATGCTGTTTCGCTCGAGAAGAACGAACAAGAAACTCCAGCGTAATAGTTTTTGCTCGCGGTTTCGCCCGAGTTATTGTCTTTTTCCGGGATAAACAATTTCTACACCCAATGCCCTTTCCAATTATAGACAGAATAGCTTTATTGTGCGAGCAGGCAGGAAGTTTAATAGTTTAAGTAAGCGGTTTGATCTGGACCTATTCTTTACGAGTGTCAGTTCGGCTAGAAGACAGCTAAGCCTTGACTTTTTCTAATTGTTTTAAATCAAGTGGAGTAGTCGTGGATGTATTCCTTAATACTAGTGACATTCACACTGTTGCAATTTTTGTGATTTTTGAGTTCTGTGTTTTTAGCATCTTAGTGAATAACTTACAATTCCCTAAATTTTTTACTGATCATTTCCTACGTTTGTTTACGTGTGATGCTTCTTATTCAATCAAATAGTCGTGGAGATCCATAAATGGCTTAATCTTTTGTACTACTCTGTTATTTACGTTGTAATTTAGCTGTAGATCTTTATAATGTAAAAATAAATAAATAAAAGTAGTCCAATCCTAGTAATGATCTACCTGTGTGCATAATTTCATCGAAATCCCTTCAGCCATTAAGGCGGGATTGGGAAGGGGAGGGGGATTTGAGCCTCCGGATATCTCACATACCGAACGAAACGCAGCAGCAAGCTGCTACTTTACGCCGGTTTTCAGTGGTCTACCACGTTGCTTTATCACTAGTTAATTATGTATATGATGGCGACTCCGATAGAATGGCTGGTACGCCCGTTATCGGTAGGTTTACAAGGTGGTAGGTCCCTCGTTTGCGAGACCGGCTGGGTTGGTACCACCGCTTTGTCTATTTCTGCCGCCAAACAGCAGTGTGTAAGCACTGTTGTGTTCCGGTTTGAAGGACATTGAAGCCAGTGTAATTACTGGGCATTATGAGACTTAACACCTTATGTCTCGGGGTGACGAGCGCAGTCCAGTGTCATGCAGTGCTTTATTTAAAGTTCTGTGTGGCGTTGCTTCTGTTTATGAGCAGGCGTGGCGCTTACCATCAGGCGAGCGACCTGCTCGTCTCGTCATTCAATCTAATATAATTAAAAAAGGAACTTCTGGTACAGGGTCCATGGCGTAAGTCTCAGGCAAATAAACTACAAAGATACAGTATGGTAATTCTTGTAATCTATGTAGGTAATCAGCAATCACAAATTACAAACTATTATCAGAGTTGAGTGAACCATCGGTCCCGTTTGGAAGGTCCGAACTGTATTTTTCTCTCTAATGAATTGAACCCCAGACTCGCCGCTCTCCAATATATAAAGTGTGACAGTTGCCCCTCCAACCACGTGACTTTTTTTTTATAGTATAGGCCGGCAAACGAGCAAGTGGGTCACCTGATGGTAAGCAATCTCCACCGCCCATGTACGCCCACAATACAAAATAATTATGGGCGCGTTGCTGACCTTAAAGGAAAGGGATAATAAGGAATTGGGAAGGGGAGGGGGATTTGGGCCTCCGGATATCTCACTCACCGTACGAAACGCAGCAGCAAGCTGCTACTTTACGCCGGTTTTGTGTGAGACAGTGGTAACGACCCGGACGAGCCGGCCCATTCATGCTGTAGACAAAATTGTCTACAGCGTGGCTCTACCACTCAGAAAACTATGACTATGACGGCATTCACTACCCAGTGTTATAACAATATCAATCGAGTTACTAATTATTGTTAAATTATCGTAATCTACTACTAGCAGTGATAGCTCAGGTGGGAGCGGTACGGACTGTCGAGACGAAAGCCGCAGGTTCCAAACCAGCCCCAAGAGCATACACCTCTGACTTTTCTAAGTTACGTGTATATTAATTAAATAAATACACCCAACAGTCACACACATAGTCCTGACCCCACACTAGGTAAACCTGTATCGTGGGTATCAGGAACTACGAGGGACTTGCCAACCCACAACACCCAGACCCGAGACAAATTTTTGTGGATCACACAAACATTTGTCTGTGTGGGAATCGAACCCACGGCCTCTCGCTTCGTAGCCGGCTACTCGCCCGCTGCGCCACGGAGGCTGAATTGTTAATTATCACTTGCTTTAACGGTGAAGGAAACATCGTGAGGAAACCTGCATACCTGAGAAGTACTCTATAAGAATTTCGAAGGTATGTGAAGTCTACCAACCCGCATGAGGCCAGCGTGGTGGACTGAGGCCTAACCCGTCTCATTCAGTAGAGGAGGCCCGTGCCCAGCAGTGGGACGTGTATAATACAGGGCTAGTATTATAATTATCGTAAACTACGACATATATATGAACCCTAATAATATAAGCTCACCTCGTACGTAAACTCGTCGTCGCTGGACAGCATTTCGTCCTTGATTGTGTTGTTTTTCTTGACAAGCACTTTCTTCTTCACCATGCTGCCGTCTTCACCGAGCATCCTCTGCGAAACATTAAATAAATAAATACACCCAACAGTCATACACATATAATCCTGACCCCACACTAGGTTAACCTGTATCGTGGGTAGAAGTGGGCGTTGTAATGCGTACGCGTTACGATTGAGGCCGACGCTGAGGTCTCGGGTTCGATCCCCGGGTCGGATAAAGTGGTATTGGGTTTCTGCGAAACATTAAATAAATAAATACACCCAACAGTCATACACATATAATCCTGACCCCACACTAGGTTAACCTGTATCGTGGGTAGAAGTGGGCGTTGTAATGCGTACGCGTTACGATTGAGGCCGACGCTGAGGTCTCGGGTTCGATCCCCGGGTCGGATAAAGTGGTATTGGGTTTCTGCGAAACATTAAATAAATAAATACACCCAACAGTCATACACATATAATCCTGACCCCACACTAGGTTAACCTGTATCGTGGGTAGAAGTGGGCGTTGTAATGCGTACGCGTTACGATTGAGGCCGACGCTGAGGTCTCGGGTTCGATCCCCGGGTCGGATAAAGTGGTATTGGGTTTCTGCGAAACATTAAATAAATAAATACACCCAACAGTCATACACATATAATCCTGACCCCACACTAGGTTAACCTGTATCGTGGGTAGAAGTGGGCGTTGTAATGCGTACGCGTTACGATTGAGGCCGACGCTGAGGTCTCGGGTTCGATCCCCGGGTCGGATAAAGTGGTATTGGGTTTCTGCGAAACATTAAATAAATAAATACACCCAACAGTCATACACATATAATCCTGACCCCACACTAGGTTAACCTGTATCGTGGGTAGAAGTGGGCGTTGTAATGCGTACGCGTTACGATTGAGGCCGACGCTGAGGTCTCGGGTTCGATCCCCGGGTCGGATAAAGTGGTATTGGGTTTTTCTATTACGAAATGCTCAGTATCAGCCCGGAGTCTGGAATTTGTGCCCGGTATGGCGATAGGCTCGCCCCCTATAACATAAGGGACGGAGATAAGCTCTGCGAAATGTGGGTGTACTGGTTACACCTCTGCCTACCCCTTCGGGGATTACAGGCGTGAGTGCGTATGTACTTAATAAGCTCTGCTTATTAAAACAAGCATATAAGAACGTTTGTAAGTATAAGCTGTTGACGTTTAAGTCACCGGCCGCCGCTTAGCGTTGGCACTAGCGCTGTCGTGAAAGCGATCGAAAATACACTTTATACAACAAGACATAAAGTCGAAAGTTAAACGGTTTTATCATAATGATTATGCTAGTAAATTGAATTTCGTTTGATTGCATAATATTTATTATTGTTTATGAGTAAACTATTTCAGGTCACTTATATTTTCGTTGTGTTTAATTTTTAAGCGTTGTACTTACTACTTAGTATGCGTTACGCTGTCGGGAATAAAGCATGCGTGTATGTAGTAACGTGTCCAATTCACGTACGTTTCGTACGTACGTTTATTTTAATATTGTGGGCGTACATGGGCAGTGGAGATCACTTACTATCAGATGACCCACTTGCTCTTTTGCCGGCCTATACTTTATTAAAAAAAATGTTGCGCCGACCCTACCGCGAGTGGGATAAGAGCAGGTGTATAAAGAAGATGTAATACTAACCAACAAGTCGTCGGTATCGTTTCCATCGTCCTCAGCGGGTGCGGTCGTCGGTTGGTTTTCAGTTTTTATCTTTTTGTCAACCACTTGCCCGTCGCTCTTTCTACAAAGGACATAAAAAGATATTACAATTTTAAATAAAATAAATTTAAAAAAAAAACACCCTTTATTTTACTCTGACCTTTCATACAAAACTTACATTAAAGAAACTATTACTACATACTATTTAAAAAAAAAGATAGGATCTACCTTATAAGGAACGCATCCAAATCTTCAGGCAGTTCGTTCTTACGATCCAAGTCATTGAGGGTGTCTTCTATGTCTTGCTCCTGTTTCTTAACCTTCTCCTCGAGCTGACTCTCCTGCATCATCTCGTCGATGTTGGGTTTTTGTTCCACATTGTTCTCATTGCTTATTTCATCCTTAACACCTGTGGAAATATCCTAAGTTATTTTTCTAATCTATAAATTAATTTATTTAGTCTAGCTTTTGCTCGCGGCTCCGCCCGCGTGAATGTCATTTTCCGAGATGAAAAAGTACCTAAGTAGCCTACGTTACTCCATATTACATCAGCTATCTGCCAGTGAAAGTCCCGTCAAAATCGGTCCAACCGTTCCAGAGATTAGCCGGAACAAACAGACAGTCAAAAATTTTTAAAATTTTTATTTTGGTACATGTACCGTATATACATTCATATGCATGTAGTAAAAAGCTGTTATTTTAATATTACAAACAGACACTTCAATTTTATTTATTTCTAGAACCAACACAATTTTTTTTCATAATTTTCAATCCCGTAGTTTAAAAGTTAGAGAGGGACGACACATTTTTCACGACTTTGGACACGCATATCTCACAACCATCCATGAACCATCGTTCAATGAATTAAACCAGCTTTCAAACAAAAAAACATTGAACTCAGTTTATTCAAACATTAAAAAAAAAATTGGGTGGTAGAACCACACTGTACACAGATTTGCCTACAGTATGAATGGGCCGGCTCGTCCGGGTCGTTACCAATGTCTCTTAGTAAACTGACGTAAAGTAGCAGCTTGCTGCTGCGTTTCGTACAGTAAGTGAGATATCCGGATGCTCAAATACCCTTCCCATCCCAATCCCTTTATTATCCCTTTCGTTTAAGGTCCGCTATGATTCTTTTGGTATTGTGGACGAACGGTGGATATCACTTATCATCAAGTGACGCACTCGCTCGTTTGCCGGCCTATGCAATTAAAAAAATCGCTTAGGCACTACAATGTTACATTAACACACACAGACTGACAAAGCGGTTAGGCCCATATAATAAACACACCCTGTTTTGCGTTTGTGTTGTCTTCCTGCCATTCTTGGGAGTCTGCAGGATCGAGCTGCTGCTCCAGCTGCTCCGTGGAGTCCTCGAGACTCGGCGTGGCGTCGTCATCTGCCGTCCGACTGTCCTCCAACATCTCGGTCGGACCCATCGTGTCTTGCTCGCCCTGTGGAATTAAACAAAAAACGGTCAAGTGCGAGTCGGACTCGCGCACCGAGGGTTCCGGTATCCACACCCAATTTTTTACTATTTGTTTTTGAAGTTATACTTATGGTGCCTTAGGGAAAAATTATGAGTGATTTTTGTAATACACCCAACAGTCACACACATAGTCCTGACCCCACACATGGTTAACATAAGTATCGGAAACTACGAGGGACTTATGGTCCCACCACACCCAGATAGATACCAAACCACCAAAAAATGCTAATACAAATGTAAATGCTTTTTCTTTCTTTCAATAATTGTCTACAGCATGAACAGCCCCATCAGAATGCAAAAATTATAAAACGAAATATTCCATCATGTCATCTCCACTTTGTATAGCGTAACGTGACACATATGTATCTCATACATACACAGACTTACACCTGATTCCCATAGGGGTAGGCAGAGACAACGGATTTCCACTTGCTACGATCCTTGCATACCTCTTTGGCCTCATTCACCCTCATAAAATTTTCATTTAATTATGTCTCTCGACCAATCACAATCCACCAATGACGAACGTTCGTGTCGTGTTTTTACGCCACTGTCTAACCCCACTGGGGTAGACTGTGGGGTCTGTCTCACAGATAACCAATGTAAAATTGAAAAAAATCCTTACTGTACTTACTCCAGGATTGAAATCATCATCAGTCAGTACACCTTCGCTGAGCCACTCCTCCTGCCCCTCCTCCATGTTGTCGTCTTCCCCATCAGGCTCCAAGTGTTCCTCTACTCCGGACATCTGGACACAAGGGTAAATACAACCATATTAAAGATGACTGCATCGGTGGCGCAGAAGTCCATGAATATTTGCAAATTCCGACCATCAAACAAGAAATAGAAAGGTCTTGTAAAAATTACCAAATAAGACTTGAGCGTCATCAAAACCTATTGGCATCAACACTGCTGGATACTAATGACTATGTATTCCGACTAAAAAGGGCAGCGTTAGCTTCAATTTAAATATTGATATTAATGGAAGCTGCATGTCACTGGACATGCATCTCAAATTGAAATAGTCGTAGCATATCTGATGAAAGCTTTGAAGGCTGATGGCAGATGGAAGAGAGAGAGAAAAAAAAAAAAAAAAAATCGGTGGCGCAGTTGTAATGCGTACGCGTTACGATTGAGGCCAACGCTGAGTTCTCGGGTTCGAGTAAAGTGGTATTGGGTTTTTCTATTACGAAATGCTCAGTATCAGCCCGAAGTCTGGAATTTGTGCCCGGTATGGCGATAGGCCCGCCCCCTATCACATAAGGGACGGAGATACGCTCGGCGAAATGTGGGTGTACTGGTTACACCTCTGCCTACCCCTTCGAGGATTACAGGCGTGAGTGCATATGTATGTAAAGATGTCAATGAATCACATAAGACCGGCCACCCAAGCCTTAACCAGACTACTGGGCATTTGGCGATTTTTTAGCTAAATAAATTAACAATAAATAAAGCACATAGAGTTAAAGAGGGACACAATCGGCTAGTTTTGGTTTATATCAGTATTTTTGTATGTATAAATTCCCACAAAATTAACATGTTATGACCATAATCATTTCACTGGCTTCCATGTCCTTCAAACTCAACAACATTTAAACATGCTTATTGGCAGATATAGAGTACTCTTCATGGTACCACCCATGGTGGTGGTGGTGGTAGTAAGTCTCTTACATCTCACTGCATTACTTTGTCATTGTAATGAAATCCCGCATCCTACTATCCTAATATTATAAATGTGAAAATTTGGATATTCGTGTTTGTAAATTTGGGTGTTTGTTAATCAATAACATGTTAGTTGTATAGATTTGCATGAAATTTGGCACATGAGTAGACCATGACCTGATTTATGGCCGTTCCCTATATTCTGTCTGTCTCTAGTTTTGCTATACCGGCGATAGAAAATTTTATCTATTTTCCGTTTTACCGTCCCAATAAACTTATTAATGATAGGTAATCCTATTCTTCATTGCTGTCTACCGATGAGAGGACTGATAGCTGACTACAGATATACAACACTATGAAAATGACAGTTCAAGCGTCCCAATATTTTTTATGTGCTATCTGTCGATAAAGTTATTTAGTTTTTTCTTTATCGGTATATTTTGACCGATAAACAGATATCCTCGGATGTAAAAAAACGAAATAAATAACGCATTTTGAAGAAATAGCCATGAGTATACAAGGCTTACATGGCACTTGCACTACAATACAAAAAACTAAATAAATTATGTAAAAATCTAAAATAAAATATTTAAAAAATCTAAAATTCCCATAAATAAAAATAATGCACCGTTTTGATAATTAAATTAAGTGCAAGAGACATATAAATATTTGTTAATGCGAACAAAATAATTCCCCACTCCAGTAAAATCCCCCAAATTCGCTTGGGATTTTCGTTCAAAGGACTTGTATTCAGAGCCGTAATGTATTGACAATAAAACGTTTCGTTATTTAATTGTGTTTTGCAACATAATAAGTATTTCTCGTTATTATTATTTCATTTACAGTGGTAAAAAATAAGAATTATAGATAAATGTTAAATTAAAACTTATATTTCTAATCTAAATCATATCTTCATATTTTCGAACATAAATTAAACAATAGTTCCTCTTTCTCAGCTTGTATGAACAAAACGCACAAGAGGGCCCAGATAGACTGCCTATCTTTTGCTATCATAGTATCCGACGTGCATATCTAAAAAATAGGGACGATTCCAAGCAGTAGATAGAACAATACGGATGTTTGACGATAGCTATCTATCGTGAAATTGAAGATTAATATTGGGAACGGCCATTAGAACATAGGTTACTTCTTATCTCAGAATTTTTTTTACGCAGGTGAAGCTAGTTCAGTTAGTGTGCCTATGTACAGAATAAATTTAAACCATTGATAATTAAACTATACATAAAGTCCGTCTGTTTGTAACTTGTCAGCCACTATTGGAAGGAATTTTACTATTCATAGTAGACATTCAGATTGAGGTCCACAATGAACACTTAACGCAGTAGGTAACCTCCAAAATACTGAACTAATACCGTTGATGCCAAAGACTTTTAATGTATACTACTAGACTGGCTGTTTAGAAGTAAAATTGCGTCACATAACGCGGGAGTTTGACGACTCGCAGACAGCAAGCGCAATAGGGGTTCTAGTTGAGAGTAAGCGAGATGGTAATATTGAGTTACGGTCAATTGACCGTAATTTAGTGGTACAATTTCTAAGTACCGCGCAGCTCTTCTAGTAGTATACATTAAAGTCTTTGGTTGATGAACCTAATTTAAGAAAGTTTTGAACACTGCTTATTTGTCCAACTGTCCTGTGTTTAGAGAATTTATAAATCGACTGTAAAGCCGATGATAAAAATACCTGTAAAACTGACATACCTCTAACTTCAAGACCTTACTTGGCGGTTCTTCTATATCTGACATGATTGTTTTACGTAAAACTTTATTTAGCACATTACAACAAAATTATTTTTGACGATAAATAAAAATAACCTCCACAATCGATCAAATCAAAATGTTTTATTAATCTCTTTGGTTTTTTTATCAATTTGGAGGTAGGGATGCCAGCAGAGCCAACTTATCTTATATCGCTCGGTGTCTGAAATTACACAAAATTTATTTTCAGGATACAATCATCAACTAGTCGTAAAAAATCTTTGGATCATTATTTTATATGGTGTTTGATTATGGACTTAATTGGGTGTTTCTAATAATATGTATGTATGAGATTCCAGTTTCCACGATACAATTGACCACTCAATTATATAGTTTTTGTACCCAACTATACAATCTGGCAGCCCTGCTTGGAAGGCAAATGAGCAAGAGAGGGCGGGAACTGTGAAAAGCGAAACTGTGAAAGGCGCGCTTTTTCAAAAATAATATATTTTTATAAAGTTATAGCAAATAAGTTTTTTAATCATATTTCGTAGAATATTCTTATAAATACTCATATTGTTAGTGTGTAGATCAATTCCTACCATCCCAAAATGGAGAGAAAGAAGAGCTAAAGCCCCCGGATCTTCGATCATAAATACTCTAGATCTAACTACTCATACAAACTTGACGCACAAAAATGTCTTGAGTTTCATCTGTCTGGTCTGCGTCGGGCTTCTAGTAAAATTGAACTTTATATGCATAGTGATAACGCTTCAAATTAAATTAGTCACGTGGTTGTCATGACAATATTAACAACTTATCTGTAAAAACAGTGACAGAACATCGAATCCCATGGAGTCGATTCAAATTTTTTCAAGTAGTTAAGTTTTGCTCTATTAAATATTACTTTTTTTAATATTGAAATAAATATATTTTTAAAATAAAAAGCCACCAAGAGCCACCTTTTACACTTCATGTTTAAAATTTACTGGTGCTTCGGAAATGCTCACTAATCTGAGATGAAGCACTAAGAAACTTAGCCGTATGTTTTTTACTCCCGACAAAAAGAGGGGTGTTCTTAGCTAGGTGAAATTGAGCTGATGCTGCAACAAGCCCTCTGCAGCTTCCAAATCTTCGGTAATTAATAGCAAATATATTGTGTTTGAGCTCATTGAATAGGTTTTGAAAAGTAGTTGACTTCTTGATGGTATCCAGGGGCTGATGATAGAGTAGGAAGGTGTCCACGGGAACGCAGTTTCGTTTTTGGGCTCACTTAATAGGTTTCAATGAGTAATTGGATTTCCAGATGGTGATCAGGGTTTGATGATGCGAAACGAAGTGACAAAAACGTAGTTAACGATAACTTTATAGCATAGGCCTATATAGGCAAACGAGCAAGTGGGTCACTTGATGGTAAGTGATTTCCACCACCCATATACGCCCACAATGCCAAAAGAATCATGGATGAATGGTCGACCTTAAAGAACGCTTTCCTTAAAATATAGACATATGCTGTCGCGGGCTTTTTTTAGAACTTTTTAAGGGGAACAATTCTGTCATACATTATTTTAGCGAAACTTTAACCGTTTCCGCAGCGCACGCAGCGGAAGCTCTCAAAAGGAAAAAAAACCCGATTTTGAAAAATTCTTCATTAGTGCTCCGCTCGTATTGGTCTTAGCGTGATGTTATATAGCCTATAGCCTTCCTCAATATCTAACAAACAAACTCTTCAGCTTTATAATATTAAATAAATATATTATAGTATAGATTGCGAACCAGACGACATTGTTGAAACGGCCGCATCTGTGTATACCTACTGCTATTTTATTAAGTGTGTAGTCATATTTAAATTTAAAACTCTTTATTACTTGAAGATATTATGTAAAAGTAGTAAATTTGTAATGCCCCTTAAAAATAAAAGTCATTTCACTATATGTATAAAAAATATTTATTTTAAAAAGAAACCGCTTTACAACACAATCAAATACGTTATATTGCTTACACTGTTTCAGAGTTAGGTCAATTATGATTTCAATATTTTTTTTTAGGATTTGACAAAAGCGAGTATCAAAGTGACACCATGTAAAGGCCTGCGCATGTTGTGAATGAAACCTGTGACCTTTTAAATACAAGCGATATTATAATTAATAAGTAATAATGTGGGCTCTATCGACAAATTATTTGTACGATTTTACATAAATGAAATATACAAAAAAAAGAATTATATTGATTTAGGTAAGAGTAGTGATTTAGGAGTAAGCTCAATTTGAAAAGAATTTGATTGGGAACAAGACACAATTTCTGTCATAAAAAATTATGAGGATTTGGGATTTATTGTAATTTGGACTAGATAAACTGGACGTAATAAACTAATGTGCATCACAGTGACGAGTTGTTTAATGGGAAACCTTTTGATCTCGGTTTGCGCTCCGAGGGACGCTTATCACTTAAGTATAATAAAGATTAGAAAACAAACCTATTTTTATTTAACTATTAAAAACACAAGCTTAAAATAGAACATTAACGTAAAAGATACAAATATATTACAACACTTGATGTCGTCGTTTCTGCTAATACCGGTGCTTACACTTTTTTTTGTTTTTGTTGGACGTGAATCTGCAATTTTAATAATTACAATTACAATAATATTATGAAACATCCAGTTTAAAGCTTCACATTTATTTCATCTCTCATGACTGTTAATTTATTATACATATTATAAATACCTGCAGTTTGGGAATCGCCGTTTTTAGTAATCTATGACTTTGGGAATTTACAATTATATTGCTATTGTCAAAATGCATCGAACAAATATTAGAATTTTTAAAAGGTATATATCGTTCTTCTCCTCTTTCTTTTGCGACAACAGATATCAATTCTGCACAGCGAAAATGGATTACTAGGTAATCTATAAATAATAATTTAAAAAATATTTTCAAATTATAAACTACTCAATGTATTTCTTGTTCCATAACAATCAATGTTTGCGGAAATAGTTGGTGTACATTGGATAATATTGGCCAAACAATGAGATATTTGCTAAATAATGTTTAAATACTGTTTTTAGGTACTCTAATACAGAAACTAACTTGTACTTACCAAAAGAAAAATACTCCATCCGAAACCTTGCTATTACGATGATTATTTTTGGTTGGATGGTTAATTTGTATACGCACACCGCGGCATTTTGACACGTCCTCACGTTGGCTATGGCTGGAACATACTAATCTGAAATAAGAGCACAAAAATATTTGTGCTCTTATTTCTCCGGCCGTTTTTTAAGCTGTCATGTTCAATCTGGTAGAATACTATATCGATGCCCCGGATAAAGAGTAATAATAGATGCGTGAACTTTTTACAATAATGTAAATACACGTCACTACACGTATCCAAAGAGAATATAAAGCATCACGTATCCATGGAAACATTTGTTAAATAAATAGATGAAGTTTTAATCTTGTTTAGTCTTGTTCGCACAATAATTTTGATAAAATGAGTGGAGAAACACTGTACGAGAGGCCAAGAATCTGCGCAGTGTCGAAAATGAGGGTCCACGACTACTTATATGGCTAGTATCATTATGTTTCTTCGTTACAAATCAACGCGTCCACGGTCCATGTTTCTTCAGGTGTTTATTTTCATGGGCGGTGGAGATCACTAATCAGGTGACCCACTTGCTCGTCAGCCGGACTCTGCATAAAAAAATCGTTCGCTAATGGAATTAAGGAAAAATCGCGAGGAAACTTGAGTATTATTATCGTCCATAAGAATTTCGAACTTGTGTGCATGCGTTTGGCTAGAGTGGTGGAATGAGCCCCAGCCCCTTTTAGTAGAGAATATTTAGAATATTATTTATTTTATTTTATTTTCTTAGGAAAACAAAGTGGTAATACATAATAAAGTAACTTATACTATTTAACTAAAGCTACACATTTACATGTCTTCACAAGTACGAAACTAAACATAAAACTGTACTCCTTGTTAGAGGTAAAAAAGGATATAATGGATTTACAAAATTTATATTAGCTACACATCTACTAAACAGTTAGAGAACAATTGAACCAAGAATTTGTTATATTGTTTTTAAAATGATATGGTTTTGAATGGAAAAGGTCCAGATCTGAAAACTTACTGATAATTTTATTCAATTCCTTTGCTGATCTCGTGAAAAATGAGTTTTGTATGTAAATTGAGGTACTATGAGGAATGGCCAAAATTGCAGGCATCCTAATTGTCTTATTTGGAACTTTTAATAGTATTTTTGATAGAAGATATGATGAATCCAATTGATTTTGAGCTATTTTGGCGAGAAGAACAATGTTTGCGATGTATGTATGTGATTATTATTTAAGAATTAAAATTCTGCCTCGGTGGAGCAGTTGCAATGCGTACGTGGTACGACTGCTGTTCTGAGGTCTCAGGCTCAATCTTTTTTTTTGAGGTTTTTCTATGACGAAATGCTAGTCACGGAGGAGACTCGAAACGTGCCCGATATGGCGATAGGCTCAGCCCCTATCACATCATTGGATGGATGCGGACGGATATCTCTACCTACCGCTTCGGGGATTACAGGCGTGAGTGCCTATGTAGTTAGAATATTAGTGAATCACACAAACATTTGTCTCGGTGCAGGAATCGAACCCACGGCCTCTCGTTTTATAGCCACCTATTCGCCCGCTACGCCCGCGCCATGGAGGCTGTGAATAATAAATCAGAAAGGGTGGTTTTCTAATGACAGAAAAAGACGCACAGCTATATTGTGACGTCAATATTCGCAATGGCAAGTACGATGCAGACGTGGGAGGGAGATAGTAATATATTTCCACTACGCGCCCATCTTGCTAATCACAATATTTGAAATCCTATTTCTCTCCTAATTGAACCAACTTTGATTCTGTTTTCTGAATAGGATCCTTCCTGGTCATTTCTGGTATTACCGAGTATTTTCTGTTTATAGAAAGTTTACAAATCTAAACATAGACAACTACTAATTTAACTAATCAATGCTTAAAAAAGTTTATAAGTAAGGTTGGCCACTAACCATTAGTTGATAAATAGATTTATTATTATTTCCTATTGATTTTTTCGCAGATTCGTCATTCATAGTGTCTGGTGCGCGGGATTATGCGAGAACCGCGTTCAAAGCTGCCATCGCTTCTGCACAACTTGTAAGTGGATTTGATGTTGCCGAATTAAATATCACCTTTTTAATTATCGGCCTATACCATAAAAATAAAAATAATAATTATAATAATACACCCAACAGTCACACACATAGCTCTGACCCCACACTAGGTAAACCTGTGTCGTGGGTATCAGGAACTACGAGTGACTTGCGGTCCCACAACACCCAGACATAAAATAAAATATTCCCCGACAAAAAAGAAGAGAGTCGAATTGAGAGCACACGCGATACTGGTAAAAAAACGAGCAGGTGGTTCATCCGTTGGTAAGTGATATCCATCGCCCATATACGCCCACAATGCCAGAAGAATTATAGAAGCGTTGCCGTCCGTACAGGAAAGGAATAAATTAAGGGATTGCGATGGGGAGGGGGCAATTTGGGGCTCCGGATATCTCACTAACCGTACGAATCGCAGCAGCGAGCCGCTACTTTACGTCGATTTTCTGTGACAGTGGTACCGACCCGGCCGAGCCGAATCCATGATGTAGACAGAACTGTCTGAATATTTATAGGTTTATATTTATTTCCCGACGTTTCGACCGAGTTGCATCGGCCGTGGTTATAGATTGACTGGTGCTCCGGTCAACCCCTTACCATGACCGATCCAACTTGGTGGAGACGTCGGGAAATCGTAGAGCTTTGTTAAAACTTCGGTACTTTGGGATACGCGCCTTGTACTACTGTATACACAAGTAGGTTGCGCTTGGACCATGGCTTGCCTCGCGCTCTGGATATTCGAAACAAAAAAAGGCATTGCAACGTAAGCTAGTCTTCTTCCACGTGACCTTATCCCACTCGCAGTGAGGTTAACGCTACATGCTTTTTAAAAGATGTTATACAGTCATGGGTGCCGACAGGATTATTTTCAATGGGGTGCATCATTACCTAGATAGTGTAATATAAAATAATGCATCCTTGTCCCTATTGGGCAACAACCTAGATAGAAGCTTTAAGATTCGTACAGTGACTTTAATTTTAAAAGTATTTCTTATACTTTTCTATGTATTTTCTTTCATCTCAAGGAGGTACAAGTGCATCCTCTTGGACCCCACTCCCGGCGCCCATGTATACAATTAGATTTGGCTTGTAGTTTTTACGACTGGCCGTCTGCCTGACGTAACCCCTCTGAGGAGAAAGCACACCCAGACCCGAAACAAATGTTTGTGGATCACACAAACATTATATACCTATATACGCTATCTTTGCAGAGCATCCAACCCGTGTACCACGCGATGTTCTCCGAGCTTCGAAAATGTCCACGCATGAGAGTCGGTCAGTAATTTTTTTACCTTTATTTGTGAAGTAGGCATTTTATGTTTAGGAGTGTAAGTGGGCCACCAATATCATAGGCCAAACATGTTGATGTTGGCCTAAGATATTGGTGGTAACACCACCTGCACGTGTTACACTCTGCTGGTTAATGAACGAGACAATGGCGACATTTGATTCCTTTCACAGTGCCATAATTATCCCTTTCATTTAAGGTCGACAACTCGCCCATGATACTCGTATTTCTAGATATTGTGATCCTACATGGGCAGTGGAGATTACTTACCATCAGGTTCATTCTACCATCTTGCTTGTTTGCCGGCCTATGCTATAAAAAAATATGTTTCAGGTTCTTCCCTCCAGCAAATAATGTATAAACGGGGTAATATTATTGTTATCACAGTGTATTATCCGAACTGCCGTCTACCGGAGCACATGGATCGCACGTACAGTGGGTATGTGGAGAGGGTCCGTGGCTCGCGGGGTGCACAACCTCCCCAGCTCCAGGGCAAGGACCGGTTCAAATACAGCGCCATGTGAGAACCTGTTTAATAAACCCTAAAGTTCGAACAGACTGTAAACTTTTGTCTTCAGCATAAATGGACTGGCTCGGTCAAGGTTGCTATCGTTGTCTCATAGAAGACAGACGTGAAGTACCAGCTTGCTATTGCGTTTCATATGAGAGAGATATCCAGAGGCCCAAATCCACATCCTCCATCCATCAATTGTCATAAGTGGTAGAGCAACGCTGTAGACAATTTTGTCTACAGCATGAATGGGCCGGCTCGTCTGGGTCGTCTCTCTCGGTCGGTTTCACAGAAAACCGGCGTAAAGTAGCAGCTTGCTGTTGCGTTTCGTACGGTGAGTGAGATATCCGAAGACCCAAATTCCTCTCCCCTTCCAAACACCTTAATTATCCCTTTCCTTTAAGGTCGGCAACGCGCCCATGATTATTTTAGTATTGTGGGCGTACATGGGCGGTGGACATAACTTACCATCAGGTGACACACTTGCTTGTTTGCCGGCCTATACTATAAAAAAAAACCTCCTCTCCTTGACAATCCTTTAAGGTCTTCAATGTGTTCATGAACCTACTGGTATTGGGGGTGTCTATGGGCGGTGAAGGTCACTTACCATCAGGTCACCCACGCACTCCTTTTCTGGCATCAGGTAATAAAAAACAATTGTCAGCAGAAATTGAATGGACGGTCCGGATTTCTAGAACGTACAGCCACGAAACTAATATTGTTTATTTATATATGCCTGAAGGAAGAGATGATGCCAGTTCGCTCGCCTGATGGTAAGCGCCACGCTTGTAAATAAATAGTAGCGATACCATTTAGAACTCTGAATTACCAAACTTGCATGACTCTGCACTACAAGGTGGTAGGTCCCTCGTTTGCGAGAGACCGGCTGGGTTGGAACCACCGCTTTGTCTATTTCTGCCGCCAAGCAACAGTGTGTAAGCACTGTTGTGTTCCGGTGTGAAGGATATTGAAGCCAGTGTAATTACTGGGCATTATGAGACTTAACACCTTATGTCTCGGGGTGACGAGCGCAGTCTAGTGTCATGCAGTGCTTTATTTAAAGTTCTGCGTGGCGTTGCTTCTGTTTATGAGCAGGCGTGGCGCTTACCATCAGGCGAGCGACCTGCTCGTCTCGTCATTCAATGTAATAAAAAAAAAAAAAAAAAAAAACTCTATTCTATATCAAATGCTTAGTTGCCAACCTAGTGTTAAAGTTTACAAGCCGCCCCAAAGCCTCCGACTTGGCTTAACGGCTGCTGTCAGTTGATAACAGCCGGGACCGACTTTTAGCAACATCGTTTATGGGCTTATCGAATAAGTTTCAAGATGGAGTAGAAATGTGGACACTGGATCTCAGCTTTATTCTAATAAATGTCAGGGGTTTCAACGATTATTAGGCTTGAGTCTCACCTTTACATAAAAATTGCCAGAGGAATCTTCGCGTATAAGCAGCTTCGTCCTCTTATCAGGTGGAGATAAGAGATCGTACCTATATAGCTTCATTGTAGCCCTCCGAAGCACGGAGACTCTCAGTTGAAATACCCCCTAAGTGGTCACCCAGCCATAGAATGACCGCGCCGAGGGTTGCTTAACTTGCTAATTGTTTACAGATTACTGAGTGCAAATGACTAGCACCACAAACCTGCATGGTTTAGTGATAGGTCTGATACCAGCCGCCGTGTGCTATTTTTTATGTGTTCCTATTGAATGACACTAAAGCCAGTGAAATGACTGGGCATTATGATACTTATTAGTTTTACAAACGCAGTGCAGTGTTGATGCGCTCATAGTCAGTTGTACGCACTAATTGGTAAACATTAGCGAGTTAAGCAACCCTTGGGGCTGTCAGTCTATGGATGGGTGACCGCTTAGTGATATTTCAAATGAGCGACTCCGTGCTTGATTGTTGACACATGAAATGTTGGCCCCGGCTTTTACCAACTGAAAGCAGTCGTTAATTCAAGTCGGCTCGAAAACTTTGACACTTTGTTGGCCAATAACCATTCTATTTAGAATATACCATTTTGTTGTGATGCGTGAATTTAACAGTCCGAAGAAAGTGCTGGCGCTTCCGGTGACGGAGCCAGAGTTCCACCCGTCGACACCGGTCAGTTGGCCGATGGGGCCGACCAAACCGAAGAATAAAGGCACACAGAGCATGTTCAGGTAGGTATTTCTAGCTCTCGACAAAAATAGGGGTGACTTTGTCGGTGTGTGGGTGTGTGTGTATTCACGTCATAATCATTTATTTAGGGAGTCTTCGGCGCAGACAATTCCATGGCAGCCAGATGGCAAACCTGCTGACGAATGCAACAACACGCCCGAGGTTCTGCATCTAGATTGTCTCAAATGGGGTGAGTGGTCTCAACTAGATGGTAGATGGTAGTCCGAATGCGCTCCCTCTCGAGATTAGGTCGGCAACTACCCGCCTGGCTTTCAAAGCCCGAGTTCGGCAACTGTTGTGTGACGGAGTAGCGGAGTCTTCACGTTAGTTTGGCAGTTTTGCCGGTATATGTATATAGTATGTTTATTTTATATATTTATTTATTACCATATTTTATATGTATGTATTTAAGTATGTATCATAATTTTATTATGTTCAATATTTCTCTTCTCATTCTCTTCTTGTTTACACCTGCCTTGTTCTATCTCTGCACCCCCAAAGGTTGACTGGTAGAGAATGCCTCTGGCATTAAGTCCGCCTGTACATGTATTATGTATAAAGTGTGTAAAATAAAATAAAAAAAGTAAAATAAATAGATTTCTCGCAGAAGCAGTCTGGGTTGATACCACCATCTTCTGCGGCCAAACAGGAGAATGTAAGCACTGTTGTGGACGGACAGCTTCCGTGGTGCAATGGCCGTGGGTTCGATTCCCTCACTGGGACAAATGTTTGTGTGATCCACAAATATTTGTTTCGGGTCTGGGTGTTGTGGGACCCGCAAGTCCCTCGTAGTTCCTGATACCCACGATACAGGTTAACCTAGTGTAGGGTCAGGACTATGTGTGTGACTGTTGGGTGTATTTATTTGTGCTTCGTTTTGACTGGACATTAAAGCCAGAGAAATTACGATCGTTAAGTATGTGGCGTCACGACCACACTTACACTTACATTCATAACATACTTACACATTATACTTACGAACACTTACAACATTACCATTACCATAATTATACCACATACCACATACCATACCCATTACCGACCAACACCATACCATAACCAACATTTAGAAAAGCAGTTAGTAAATAACAGATACACATGCAATACATAACACATTTATTAGACACACACACCCCCACACTTTTGTCGTCTGCCGTTAAGAAACAAGAAGTCGTGAAGCTAAGAAACAAGAATCAACATGTACATGCAGCGGAGCCCGAAGCAGTCGACGGTTCCACGTCGCTGAAGCACGCACACGGCGACAACACTCTTGCTGGGGAGATGTGTACTGCAGGTCGGATCGCGCCAAAATGGACGAGCTGCACTGGCTCGGTATATTTATACCGGAGCCGCCGCCGGACCGCGCGCGTCGCGTAGCAACGATCACGCGCGGGGGCGCAAGGGGAACTCGCGCCTCGCAGCTCTAGCGCCACCACACGGAATGCGCAGGAAACATAGAGAGCAACTCTGATTGGTCGGTTGGGAAAGATGTAAATAGTTCACTTTGTAATATTTAAGAAGTGTAAATTGTAAATAAAATGAGAGCATTTTGTCACATAAAATATATACGTGATTCCAGTCTTGAAGAGTTTAATTACAAGTAGGAAATAGTCCTTCCCTACAAGTACATTACATACATACATACATAGACTCACGCCTGTTTCCCATAGGGGTAGGCAGAGACAAGGGATTTCCACTTGCTACGATCCTTGCATACAATTAAATTACATAACAATTTGGGAACGCAATGATGATTTAAAAAAATCAGTCAAATGGCGGCGACGTGGTCCGCCACCCGTCACGACTCGTTTCCCGTAGAGGCGAAAAGTGGCCAGCGGAGAGCCGCTTTGCTACGTTAAGTACCTTAGATATGAAATTATAAGTAACCTTAAGTAATTATAATAAAACGGTGAGGTCATGGGTTCGATTCCCAGGTCTGGCGATCACAATTTGCGTTTGAGTTTCCGATTCGATAAATCACACATGTGTTGCCCGGGATTGGAATTTGTGCCCGGTGTGGTGATAGGCTCGCCCCCATCATATCATAAAACTCAGCAAATGTGTGTAGCACTAGTTGCACCTCTGCCTATTTTACCTCTGCCTGTTCGGGGATACGAGTAAACGCGTGAATTTATGTATGTATATAAAATGATAACGTTTTTTCCAGGACCAGGCCATCCATATCGCCAGGGTGACTTGCCGGCAGATTTTCACACCACAGAAATTATCAACAAGTAAGTAAAATTATTGCGTTGTGTAATTTCTAATATGCGTTTATTCGGTAGGTACCAACTGTTCCGCGCCGTTTCACCGACGTGCATATTACTGCTCCGCTCCCTTGGTTTCATACAAAGTTCAATCCCCCTTTTAACCCCTTAAAAAGTAAATTTCCAAAAAACTGTTTTTAGCGGACCCTTACATTACACAAACTATCATCTGACCAAATTTCATGGTCTTACCTTAAGTAGTTTTTGAGATATGATTAATCTGTGAGTGGGTGAGCCGTATTTCAATCATAAATTTATATAGATTGTGTAACGTTATACCTAGTGGGAATATTATGAAACTCTCTGGATTTAAGTTACGTGTGTATTAATTGTTAATTATCGCTTCCTTTAACGGTGAAAGAAACATCGTGAGGAAACCTGCATACCTGAGAAGTTCTTGATAAGAATTTTGAAGATTTGATTGAAGATTTGTTTGCTGGACTTTGCTACAAAAAATCAATACAAATGACCACAGGTTACGTCACGCACGTATGTGGTCGGAGGTGGTTGAGAAAGGCACCTTCCCACGCTGGATGAAGAAACGGGACGCGATCATCAGCGACGTGGAGACCAAGGACTGGATATTCAGGGAGGCGGTGAGAGAAACTTGTTTTTATGACACTTTTATTAAGTGTGCACACGCTGTGAACTCATCGGCTGGCAAACGAGCAAGTGGGTCACCTGATGGTAAGTGATCTCCACCGCCCATGTACGCCCACAGTACTAAAATAATCATGGGCGCGTTGCCGACCTTAAAGGAAAGGGATAACTAAGGGATTGAGCCGGCCCATTCATGCTGTAGACAAAACTGTCTACAGCGTGGCTCTACCACTCAGACAGAGTCGGCTCGACTACAAATGTCTCACAAAAAGCTGACGTGAAATGCGTGCTGGTGCGTTTCGTAAGGTAAGTGAGATTGGCGGAGGCCCATATCTAGGAAGATTCCTCTTCTCAATCCCCACGACTTCCTTTAATAGTCGGCAACGCATCAATATTTATTCTGTTATTGTCACGTTGAAAATCGCTTATCATCAGCTGACCCACTTGCTCGTTTGTGAGCCTTTGGCAAAGAATACCACGGTTCTCTCAGGAGATAGACGAGCTCCAAGAGATCCGTCTGGAGCTGCTGCATCGTCTTCAGTCCCAACAACGGGAGAAGCAATCCAACCGCACCAGCAGGAAGCTCGCCAAGCTGTGGACGTGCAAGAAACAGGAGATGCAGCGGAAGATAGACCATATCCGACGCACCAGAGACAGAGGTAAGAGATTATTGATCTATGCATGTTCAATTTGTGACCTACGATAAATTTTTGAAAGCCCGACTAATAAAAAGAAGAAGGAAGAAAGAAATAATTTATTAGAGCATTAGGTGGTACATCGAGAGTACGCGGGTTTTAATCCCGTGCCGAAACAAAATGTTCGTGTTACCCATAAATATTTGTTTCGGGTCTGTGTTTTCTCCCCAGAGGGGTTGACGTCTGGCAGACTGCCGGTCGTAAAAACTACAAGCTTAATCTTTCTGTAACATGTGCTAAAAAGCATGATGCGCAGACGCCACTGCGAGTGGGATAAGGGCAGGTGGAAGGGAGGAGTATCTAATCAAATATTTCTAGATGTATCTAAATATGTAATGTATAATATGTAGATGTAATAAATATTTTCTCAGCACTATTAAATTTTCAGACTACACTCATTACCAGGATAACTTGCTTGACACAACCTAATTTGCATAGATGACAGGCATATTAGGTAAATAGTTTCTAGAGTGTTCTATTTTGTTGAAATTTGCAACAATATAGAAAAAGTGATTAATTTGGTACCTAGTAAATTCAGCTTAAACGTCAAAACGTAGATGCTTCCCAAAGTTACCCCATAGTCAAAAGTAGTCCTAGTAGTCTATGAGTGGTAGAGCCATGCTGTAAACAATTCCGTCTACAACATAAATGGGCCGGCTCGTCCGGGTCGTTACCACTGTCTCACAGAAAACCGGCCTAAAGTAGCAGCTTGCTGCTGCGATTTGTACGGTGAGTGAGATATCCGAAGGCCTAAATTCCCCTCCCTTTCCCAATCTTATTTATTTATCCCTTTCCTTAACATGGGGCGTTGGCAACGCGCCCATGCTTATTTTAGTATTGTGGACGTCCATAGGCGATGGAGATCATAGTTGACCCACTTGCTTGTTTGCCGGCCTATACTATAAAAAGAAAAGAAATGTGACGGTGCCCTGCAGAGTTGCGTAAGCTGAGCGCGCTCCACAGCGGCGCGGGCGCGGGCGAGGGTGGTGGCAGGGCTCGCTCTTGCAGCGCCGCCGCTGCCGCAGTGGAGCCCGCGTCAGAGCTGCACGCGCCACTGGCACGCCGCGGGTACCAGGCGCAGCGGAGACACGCCACCATACACTACGAGCCCGGTCTGCTGTGTCAGTACTCAGCACTCTTCACTCTTTTTTTTTATTGCCCTAGACAGACGAGCGGGCGGCCCACCTGATAGTAGTTACCGCCGCCCATGGACTTCAGCAATACCAGAGCACAGCTTGGCCGCTGCCGTACATCACTCTTCACTCTTCACTCTTCATCTAAACTAGGTGATAGGTCCCTCGTATGCGAGAGACCTTCTGGGTAGATACCACCGCGCTGTCCATTTCTGCCGTCAAACAGCAGTGTGTAAGGTTTGGAAGACAATGAAGCCAGTGAAACTACTGGATATTATGAAAGTTACCACCTTATGTCTCAGAGTGACGAAAGCAGTTTATTAGCATGCAATACTTGCGACGTTCTAATGATGTTGCTTCTCTTTATGGGCATGCGTGATGCTTACCATCAGGCGAGCGTCCTGCCAGTTTCATCATCTAATAAAGCTTATAACGGACTGAGCCCGACGGAGGCCCGGGTGGCAAGTGTAATGGAGGTCCAGGGAGGCAGATGTATTTGGGGCCCCCGGTGAGCTTTTTTGCACATAAGCTAAATATTGTAGATTTCGAGATTTGGGTGCTCTAAGGCGGATCGCAACCACAATAATACCATGAACCAAAATCAGCATATTTCTTGTTATTAATTATGGTACAACAACTCTAAATAATCCAGTCGACTGTCGAGAGTCATTGCATCCCTCGATTGTGTCCAGAATTGTGCCAACCATTTTGGATATTGGAACAAGTCATTATGACTGATTATTCACCATGTACCTCCTCTTCGGTAAACGATATGAAATCTGGTGGTATAAGTATTGAGTTCTCACCAGCCCTGGAAGACCACGAGCAGGTGTCGAAGCCGCCGGCGTGGGTGACTCGTTGTGGACGGGATCTGAAACGCTCGTGCTCTGGACATCACCTGGCCCGCGATCCCACGCAGCTGTGCGAGCGCGAGACCAAATGGAGCGAGCAGTTCCTCGAGAACCTTCACAATGACCTCAAAAGTAAGTCTTTTAGCCTCTGGTGTAATTTGTACATTTGAGGAACATACATACGCCTGTAATCCCCGAAGGAGTATGCAGAGGTGTAACCAGTACACCCACATTTCGCGTATTTCCGTTCTTTATGAGATAGGGGGCGAGCCTATAGCCTTACCGGGCACAAATTCCAGACTCCGGGCTGATACTGAGCATTTCGTAATAGAAAAACCCAATACCACTTTACCCGACCCGGGGATCGAACCCGAGACCTCAGCGTTAGCCTCAATCGCGTACGCATTACAACTGCGCCACCGAGGCAGTCGACATTTAAGGAAGACTCGTGGAATTGATGTCCATATTATTCCTATTGCTGTACACAATAGAACTGTGCTGTATAGATAGTACTCTTTGTTTTTCGGTAACCAACATCTTAACCACAAAGCCAACCTCACCTGCACGTGGTACACTCTGTTGGTTAACGGACGATTCAATGCCGAAACTTGGTTACTGTTGCGGGTTGTGGAGGTCACACGGCGGGTCGCCCCATATAACACCAAATACCGTCAAATCCATGGTACGAGAAGGCGGATCCTGGCATTAAGCCGGGATCCTGTCAGTAGAGAGATAGTACCTACTCTCTTTTTTGGTCATCAACATCTTACACACAAAGCCAACATCTCTTGCACGTGGTACAATCTGCTGGACTAGGCGATGGCGAAATTTGGTTGCAGGATGTGGAGGGTCACGCCATATAACACCAAATACCGTCAAATCTATGGATAACGCCAGGTAGAAAGATGGTACCTACTCTTTTTTATTTGCGTGAATGAAGAAACTAGCAGATCACTTGCCTGGTGGTAAGCGCCATACCTGCCTTAAAGAAATACAACACCACACATAAGTTTGAAGTACAAAGCACTGTACTGCGCTCGTCACTCCGAGACATGAGCTGTTAAGTTGCTTAATGCCTAGTAATTTTACTGGTATTAATGTCCTATAAATTAAAATACAACAATGCTTAGATACTGATGCTTGGCGGTGGAAATTGACAATGTGGTGGTACCAATCCAGACGGCCTCTCGCATACTTTTTTTATTAGCTTGGATGACCTGATGGTAAGTGCCATATTTGCTAACAGGCAAAACACCACACAGAAATTACAAACACTGCATGGCACTGGACTGTGTTCGTCATCCCGAGACATACATTTTAAAGTCTCATAATGCCCAGTAATTTCACCGACACTTGCTTACACACTGCTGCTTGGTAGCAGAAATAGACGGCATGTGATACCAACCAAACTAACCAAACTAAATGCTTTGATACTGATGCTTGCCTGTGGAAATGGACAATGCGGTGGTACCAATTCAGACGGCTTTTCGCATATCAGTAGTAAAGAGTATAAAGAGAAGGTTGCGCGTCCATGGCTCGACTTGCGCTATATTATGTCGTTAACTGGCCCAATAGAAAATAGTATGATGATGAATCTGGTGGTTAGAGGCGCGGTTGGGGGCGGCGAAGGCTGGAGCAGGGGCGGGGGCGGGTGTGACGGCGCGGGCGGGAGCGGGGGCCGGGGTGGCGACACTGCACGTGCTGCGTGCGAGACGTGCTGGTGGCACCGCGCGCCCCACCACTCCCGAGGTGGAAGCCGTGCCTGAAGCAGACGAGGCGTCGCACCAGGCTGCGCTCACCATGCAGACACTGCTCCGGGGACGCGCCGTGCAGAGCCTGGTCTGACATTACACTCTTTTTCTCCAACAGACATCAAAAAGTAGATTCTCAGTCCAATCCTACTTCCTACTAGGTACTTACTATAATAATAATAATAATAATACTAGCCCTGAATTATATACGTCCCACTACTGGGCACGGACCTCCTCTACTGAATGAGAGAGGTCAGGCCTTAGTCCACCACGCTGGCCTGATGCGGGTTGGTAGACTTCACATACCTTCGAAATTCTTATGAAGAACTTCTCAGGTATGCAGGTTTCCTCACGATGTTTCCTTCACCGTTAAAGCAAGTGATAATTAACAATTAATACACACGTAACTTAGAAAAGTCAGAGGTGCTTGTTGGGGGGTTGGGACTGGTTTCCAACCTGCGACTTCAATACCACCTCGTCTCGACAGTCAATACCACTCCCCGCTGAGTTATCACTGTTTTTTTACTTACTATAAAGATGTGAATGTTTAGATATGTGGATTTTGGATGGAATTTGGATGTTCAGTCAATCACGCCTTAACATGTGAACTGTTTCGGATGTAATGTAATTGCCACACAGGTAGACCATGACCTGGATTAGAATATAGGCTACTTTTTATCCCGGAAAAGGCCATTCACGCGGGCGAAGCCACGAGCAAAAGCTAGTTTTAGAGCCACGCTGTAGACACTTATCGAGCATCAATGGGCCGGCTCGTTACCACTGTCTCACAGAAAACCGACGTAAAGTAGCAGATTGCTGCTGCGTTTCGCATGGTGATTGAGATATCCGGAGGCCCAAATCACCTCCCCTTCCCATTCCCTTAATTATCCCTTTCCTTTAAGGTAGGCAACGTGCAGGCAGGCAGGTTTCCATTAAGGAAATTTTCCACTTGATAATGGAATCATTTATTATCAGATGTACGAAGGGCGCACCAGAGCCGCCGAGCTGACCGAGGAGTTGAAGATGACGCACGGTCTGCAGAAGGAGGACAAGATCCGCATCGCACGTGAAGAGTCCAAGGCGCGGGAGTACAACGCGATGAGGACAGAGGCAGAACAGAAGGTAAGCCATTTTCTTAAACCTCAGCATACTTAGGTTTTATACTAATCTCTTCCAGCCATAGAGACTGCACTCTTCTTGATGGTGGGTATAGCACATGTCTAGCTACAATGTCAACTGTCAAGACACGTTGCGTCACTTGACCATCGGCAGAATTATGCCGGCATGAACTGGATATACATTTTTTTATTATCTTGAATGACGAGACGAGCAGGTCGCACGCCTGATGGTAAGTGCCACGCAACAAGCAGCGCCACACATACATGCCACTGGACTGCGCTCGTCACCCCGAGACATTAAGTGTTAAGCCTCATATTGCCCAGTAATTTCACTGGCTTCACTGGCTAAGCAACCAAGTTAAAGGATCACCTGATGGTAAGCGATGACCATCGTCCATAGACGACACCATCAACATCAGAGGAATTGCCAGTTAACTTTGAGTCAAGAAGGTCTTTTCTTAAAGATTTAGGTTTCTATTGGCACTCTTTGGGTAAGGAACCATCAAAACCTGGTCGATTGCAGGAAGATGCGATCACCGCTCTAGTCGAGGAGTTGTGCGGTGGAGCCGTCTCGGCAGCTCTGCACTTCTTAGAGAAGGAACTGCGACGGTTAAAGGAAGAAAGGAGACAGCACGCGTTCATACTGATAGCGCGTGAGTTTCTTTTATACACCCTCGTTCATAGCCAGTTGTGGTCACTGATTGGTAAACGATAGACGAGGTTTTTTTTGTATAGGCCGGCAAACGAGCAAGTGGGTCAACTATGATATCCACCGCCTATGTACGCCCACAATACTAAAATAATCATGGGCACGTTGCCAACGTTAAAGGAAAGGGATAAGTAAGGGATTGGGAAGGGGAGGGGAATTTGGGCCTCGGGATATCTCACTCATCGTACGAAACGCAACAGCAAGCCCCTACATTACGCCGGTTTTCTGTGAGACAGTGGTAACGACCCGGACGAGCCGGCCCATTCATACTGTAGACAAAATTGTCTACGGCGTGGCTCTACCACTCAGAAAGTTAACGTTAAGCAACCTTTGGTGCGGTAGGTCTATGGATGTGTTCTTAATGGTATTCCAACTTAACGTCTACGTGTCTCGGAAGACACGCGAAAATTCAGTCAGTTGTTATCAACTGACATGGAGGCCTTCGGGAAGCTTGAAAACTTTGACACTAGGCCACTAATCATGGAATAGGAAGAAGATATGGCTTTTGAAGGCAGATGTGATAACGGCCCATCTGATAGTAAATGTGGTTAGGCTTTAGTCCACCACGCTGCCTTAGTGCAGTGGTAGACTACACACGTATACCTTCGTAATTCTTGTGGTGAAATTTCAGATTTTCTCACCATGTACTTAAACATTGTTGTGAACCATCTCGATTAAACCAACTTTCAAACGAAAACACGCATTCAAATCGGTCGACAACGCTACGATACCAGTGATAGACAAAAGGGCAAAACTTTTTTTATTAGCTTGGATGACCTGATGGTAAGCGCCATATCTGCTAACAGGCAAAACACCACACAGAAATTACAAATTGCATGGCACTGGTATCAATATTATAAATCAGTTTTGAAAAGAGCAACGTTAGAGTTTCTTGTCTGTTCTTCTCTAGCGAAACAGCATTCCGAACTGGCGGTAGAGTTAAAATTTTAAGAGTAACAATTTGACTGAATCTAAATGATGTAGGTATATGGTATAACATTTTATGGGTTCAATAAATACCTAATTTGAATTTGAATTTGAATGAAACAACAGTGCAACACTGCTACTTGGTAGCAGAAATAGACGGCATGCGATACCAACCCAGACGGCTTCTCGCATACGAGGGATAATCCAGTGACACTTAGACTTACTTCTTTTCGAGTCATGTGTTAAAAGCATTGTCGCATTCACATGTCGCAGTGAGAGAAAAGGCGATGCGAGAAGCGGCAGAGGCCGGTCGGAGACAGAAGGAGGAGCACCGACGTCGCGAACATGACGAGATGTTCAAACAGGTGACTCAACACTTATAGCATGACAGCTAACACCATAAGCAAGCGATCAGCTGATGGTAAGTGATCACCACCGGTCATGAACACCAATAATACAAGTGGAATCGTGGGTAAGTTGCAGACAGAGAAGGAATGAGAATAAAAAATGGATGAGAGGTTTGGGCTTTCGGAAATAAGAAACCGTCAATTCTCATTACTTTAGTTAAATATAGTGGTACCACCCGTCGAGCCGTTCCATGATTAATTGGTTTAAGAGAATGCTATTTGCAACTTTCTTGACGCTGAGACTAGATCGGAATGATATTTTGAACATTTAAAATTACGAGAATTGGCCTCCTGAATACTGCGTAGCTCTTGGCGTCGCTTCGTGTAATTTTCGCGAACAAGTAGGTCACCCAATGACGAGTGATCTCCAACGCCCATGAACATCAATAATTTGTGAACATACTATCAGAAGAATCATGGACACGTTGCAGACTGTTATGTCCTCGTAATTCGTACTGGTTGGTTTACACAATAAAACACAGAATTGACTTTATAACGCGCCTGTGACCCATCCGAGTGGTAGAGCCACGCTGTAGACAATTTTGTCTACAGCATGAATGGGCCGGCTCGTCCGGGTCGTTACCAATGTCTCACAGAAAACCGACGTAAAGTAACAGATTGCTGCTGCGTTTCGTAAGGTGAGTGAGATATACAGATGCCCAAATCCCCTCCCCTTCCCAATTCCTTAATTATCCCTTTCCTTTAAGGTCGGCAACGCGCCCATAATTCTTTTGGTATTGTGGGCGTACATGGGCGGTGGTGTTCACTTACCATCAGGTGACCCACTCGCTCGTTTGTCGGCCTATACAATAAAAAAAAACCACTCGGTACGACGTCTGTCAGAGTACTGCCCCCGAGCAGGTGGAGCACAGTGCTTATATTAATTATTGGTTTACCCTCAACATCACACCGACCTTAAGGAAAGGGATCATTAATGGATTGGGAAAGAGAGGTGCTCCACCGGATATCTCACATACCATACTTTCTCAGAGACCGTAGTAATAACCCGGTCGAGCCGGCCCATTCATGCTGCAGACAAAACTGTTTGAAAGACCGTTCGGTCTTATGCTTTTGTTTGTAAGGTATTGGGCGTGACCCAGGAGACGGTGGACGCGTACCTGCTGCAGGCGGTGGAGCAGGGCGTGGAGCTCGCCGCTGAGGAGGACGCCGTCAAGGAAGCCAGAGCTCATGCTGACACCATTGACCTTCATCTGAAGGAGAACGAAGCCATGTGAGTTGTTGCAGTTCATGCAAACCTATGTATGATAGTGTTTTCGGACGATTCATTTCGCCGAGCGTATCTCCGTATTTAGGCGTGAAAGCGTAACAAACAAATAGATATTTTTTTTTCATAAAAATTTTCTTATGCTACTTCTTATACCTCCAAGAATATGTGTACAAAGTTTAATGATGATCGGTTAAGTAGTTTTCGCGTGAAAGCGTAACAAACAAACTTACATTCACATTTGTAGGAGGATGGCCAGACGTGGTCGAAACAGTAATATTATAGAATTACTAACTCTCGCACAATAGCCACCATAAAGCGCTACTGTAACATGTGCATCGGACCGAAATTGCAGTGAGAATGCCCGCGGCGCTCTTGCCCGCCCGCTTTTATACCCGAGTAACAACAAGTTTAGTAGTGGGGCGGAGCGGACGCTTGTTTGTTTGTTCTCGATGCACGTGTTGTTTTACACCAGGACGAACGCTGCGCCGACACATTTATAATATTAACACCCGGGTTCTGAACGGCTGATCAATGTTAAATTAACTAATCGAATGTCAAATCTCATGTCAAGTCGAAATTGAGTTGCTAGAAGCGTGATCAACACTTTTGATTTAATACACATGTTAGCTAACATTAATATGAAAAATCGTATGTCAAACGCACAGAACACTATTACTCTCACGAGAAGAACAACAGGTTCATACATACGAAATGCTTACACGGGCGCATACTAGCGCTCAATATGTGTGCTCATATTCAAAATGTGTAGTATATAAAATAGAGGTAGTTTCACAAAAAGGATCCATCCAACAAGTAGTAAAAATGGCGATACTGATTTTGCTTTTTAAATTTAGCAAAATGAAACCAGTACATATGTCCATTTTAACTAGTTGTTGGTTGAATCCTTTTTGCGAAACTACATTCAAATGTGCGTAGACATATAAATATTGTTACGTATCTCAACTCCTTTTCGACTTCAAAGTACCAATAAAACCACATATTAAACATTAATGACTGCCTCGGTGGCGCAGTTGTAATGCTTACGCGTTACAATTGAGGCTAACGCTGAGGTCTCGGGTTCGATCCCCGGGTCGGGTAGAGTGGTATTGAGTTTTCTATTACGAAATTCTCAGTATCAGCCCGGAGTCTGGAATTTGTGCCCGGTATGGCGATAGGCTCGCCCCCTATCACACCGTGGGACGGAGATACGCTCGATGAAATGTGGGTTTACTAGTAAGTTACACTTCTGCCTACCCCTTCGGGGATTACAGGCGTGACTGCGTGTGAATTAAACATTCTTTAATATTTTGAAGCTTTCTCCACAAACTCTCGATTTTTTTAAATACAAAAGCGTTTCATGCATATTGCCATGGTGTTATGAATTATTTTATTCTTATTATTGTCTTGATGTGTTTCACACCCTTTCAGCCAGTTAAAATTCAATTCTTGACATATTTTCCTAAGTTTCTCTTTAACGTTTTGTGTGTTCGAGTACTTTTTTAAATAATCATTGATTAAAGTTGCAGCATTTTCCACCAGTCCACAGAAACTGGGCTGGATATAATTAAGACTTGCCTTTTCCTCATATTCCTTGAATGAAGTGAACAAATGACACACCTCAGTATAAAATCTCTGTCTCGCAATGCGGAACACAGAAATAGCATATAAATTCATCAAATTCACCAATATACAAACTTGTTGCACAAACCGGCAAACGGAAAAATAACAGTCAACAACACCATATAAACAACACTGTCAACGCTGTCAACAATTAAGTCAACCAAATGTCTTTGCCCCCCTCCAGTGGCCGTCCTGAGCCGAGGTCCGTATCCCCCATTAGGGGGGATGCCCTCAGCGAAGGTCACTTAAATTTTAGGGCTGGAGTGCCTAAAGCATTCGCCCGAAAGTCCGGTGTCGCTGACCAAAGCCGACCCATGTCAGGCTATCAGCAAGCGTCCATCCAAAAAAAAAAGTGGCACGGGCATTTGTTTGTCAGCGTTCGTAGTGAGAACGTCTATATACATACATACATACTCACTCACGCCTGTAATCCCCGAAGGGGTAGGCAGAGGTGTAACCAGTACACCCACATTTCGCCGAGCGTATCTCGGTCCCATGATGTGATAGGGGGCGAGCCTATCGCCATACCGGGCACAATTCCGGACTCCGGGCTGATACTGAGCATTTCGTAAAACTCAATACCACTTTTACCCGACCCGGGGATCGAACTCGAGACCTCAGCGTCAGCCTCAGTCGTAACGCGTACGCATTACAACTGCGCCACCGAGGCAGTCTAATAATGTATATATTACATGAAATTAGCATTATATATTATATCGGCGCAGAACAACATTCCGACACTAGCACCACCAATTACGTCATTTTGCACGTGTTCCGAACGGCGTAAACAATTGACTCACGACGATCACCCCCACCACTTCGCCTATATAAAGGCCGCCCGCTGCAATGGCGCAATCATTTGTTTATCAGCGTTCGTAGTGAGAACGTCTATATATGTGTATATAATACTTGGAATACCTGTAATATTTTTAATATAGTTTGATTATTGGAATTTACTGTTATTTATACCTGTCATGGAGAACAACAATACCAATGCAGAGAATGAAGGCAGCGTAGCTGCGTCACTATTTATAAAAACAGTACTGAACCTATTCCTTCGTCATATATAAGCAACTGACTGCCTCGGTGGCGCAGTTGTAATGCGTACGCGTTACGAATAAGCTAACGCTGACGTCTCTGTTTCGATTCCCAGGTCGGGTAAAACTGATATTAGGTTTTTGTATTACGAAATGCTCAGTATCAGCCCGGAGTCTGGAATTTGTGCCCGGTATGGCGATAGGCTCGCCCCCTCTCACATCGTGGGACGGAGATACGCTCAGCGAAATGTGGGTGTACTGGTTACACCTCTGCCTACCCCTTCAGGGATTACAGGCGTGAGTGCTTATGTATGTATGTAATACTGGACCTATTCGTTCGTCATATATAATAAGCTATAAAAAAAAAAGTTGAGTCGGTCTTGTCGGTCGTAGGTCAACGGCGGAACAGAACGAGGTGGTGGCCGAGCTGGTGCACCAGTTCCTGCTTCCTCACGCACATCAGACTGCCGCCAGGATGAGGGTCAGCTCGCTGCAGGAAGCCAGGATGGACGCCGCCAGGGACACCATCTTTGGACTGCTGGATGATGCTGATGCACGACAAGGTATGTGTTATATCAGTTATATGTAACTTGACTGCCTCGGTGGCGCAGTTGTAATGCGTACGCGTTAAGATTAAGCTAACGCTGAGGTCTCTGGTTCGATCCCCGGGTCGGGTAAAGTGGTATTGGGTTTATCTATTACGAAATGCACAGTATCAACCCGGAGTCTGGAATTTGTGCCCGGTATGGCGATAGGCTCGCCCCCTCTCACATCGTGGGACGGAGATACGCTCAGCGAAATGTGGGTGTACTCGTTACACCGCTGCCTACCCCTTCGGGGATTACAGGCGTGAGTGCGTATGTATGTAGGTATATGTAACTTTTCAGAGTGATTTGATTTTGATTACTTTGAATTCAAAGGGTATATAAGTCATACTTTGCCTAATTTGAATTTTTGGTAAATTATACCCCTAAATCGGGAGTGAAAGGACTAAAATTTCGATATTTGCCTACTGATTCTGATTTGACTGTCAGATCTTCAGTGATTCTTTCGCAATTAAAAATAAAATGACAAAGTTGTAGCATTTTTCTCCTTTTATAGCAAAAGCCATTTTACCACGCCAGTGGACCTAGCATATGCTACACGATAAGGGTCTTTCTACATTTAGACAATAAAAACTGTGTATATTTAGAATCTACATTAAATTATCTATAATATATCTAACAAAACTAGTATTATAATTATAAAATTACCTGTGATATTCCAAAATGCGCATAAAAAACAATAATTTTCACTCGGCGAATAAAAACATTTTGTCACAAAACACAAAGTAATCTTACACTAAGCACTCAAATTACACTTGAACACAACCACAATGAAGTCTTTATTCGATAACATACTCCACTTACACTAAACAAGTCATAAATTATGTTTATAACATAAATATTTACGATACCGCGCGTAACAATAACAAGTGACACTCGACGCCATTTGCGAACTCCGAACAACAACTAACGCACAGACTACTTAGAAAGAACTGACAACTAACGTCAGTTCTTTCTAAGTAGTCTGTGCAACAACTCAACAAAAATAATTTTGTTTCTTAGGTTGTCGTACCGTTGAAATTGTTGCCAGTATATTAAATCCATAGAGTAATAAACTGTAGTAAGGGTCTGTGTCCATAACACGCAAAGTTAGTAGTCGATTTCGAATATTCGACGAACCATTGGAGCGGGGAGCGGGGGCGAACTACCGTGCGTGAGATACCACAGCGAGGTTGAAAGTACAATTTTTTCTACGTTCTCTACTTTTGAAATAACGAGTTGTATGAGCAATTATATTAGATCCTATCGACATATAGAGATTCTCGATTTTCTCGTGTTGCATATGCTAAGCCCACAGTGTAAAGGACAGTAGCATGCAATAAATAAATACTCCCAACAGTCACACACATAGTCCTGACCCCACCCACACCAGGTTAACCTGTATCGTGGGTATCGGGAACTACGAGGGACTTACCAACCCACAACACTCAGACCCGAAACAAATATTTGTGAACCCACAATGAATGCGTGTGTGTTTGTCTCAGAGTCTTGTACTGCATGTGGTCTGCCGCTGGGCGAGCTCTGCAGATGTCGAGCTCGTCGCGTCACGCCGCAGGAGAAGGGGGTCGCCAGAGACGATCCGCGGTGGGCAACGGCCAGGCGTGAGTATCATTACATGAATATACCGAAATCCACCAAAACGAAGATGGCCGGAATAATCTAGCATAGGTCAGCGAACAAATAAGTCACCTAGTTGTAAGTCACAAGTAATCTCCACAATACCAATCAACGCCCAAATCATGGACGCATTGCCAACCTTAATGGAAAAGGATGGTTAAGGGATTGGGGAGAGGAGGTAGGTTTAGGCCTCTGGATATCTCATCTCACTCGCAACGCAACAGCAAGCTGCTACTTACACTGGTTTTCAGCGAGACAACGCGGTCCAAAACTACAGCGTGGTTCTACCACTTATAGAAATATATATAAATTGTGATGAAAAATAAATGTTTAAACACATTTACAGACTCACTTTTAGTTTGACATATCAGACTCAGAACAAAAGTAAGTTAAAGAAATTCAACAAATGTCAAACACTCTCGTATATCTATGTATGACTAGCCAAATAACTAGTCGATGTTTATTAGTGACTGCCCATAGGCTTCGCTCAGGACACATGCCGTTGAAAGCGTTTTCTCATTTTATGAGGAAGGTAGATTCTCCTTATTGCGATCTTTGTGGAAAGTAGAGGATGTGCAACATCTTTTAGCCGAATGTGTCAAAAATGAAGCCAAGAGAACAAAGATCCTAAGAGATTTACATATCAATAAGTTAGACTTAGGTGTTTTTCAAAGTATCCTTGTACGACCTATCTCACGACAAGCTAAGATGTTATACGATTTAGTTAGTATTTAAATTTATAGTGCAAATTGTAACCTAAGTTAAGCAATTTTACTACTATGTTGTTACTTAGCTTAAATTAGGCTATGATGGAACCGACATGAACATGTTCAAAGGGTCCGAAATAAATAAAGATTAAAAAAAAACAATGTATGACGCTAATACGAGAGTGAATCTCTTCCTTTAGTGCTCTCGGTAGCCTAAATCAGTTGATGAGTTTTCATAAATGAAGTGTCTTTAAATTGATTCAAATTATTAGGGTGATACTGGATGACATCACAAAAACAATATGGCGGGCGATACCCGCCATCATTAGTAAAAAAATTATAATAAAATAAATATAACACCCGTCTGTGCAAATGGGTGTCGAAGACATGGTCACTTTTTTTTCTTATCTGAGCTAACGAGTAAGAGCTTTACCTGATGGTAAGTGATTTCCACTTACTCATCAACAGAAAAATCATGGGTGTCTAACTGCGGATTTCAATAAACAATCTTCAATAACCCACAAATGAACCAATAAGAATACAGTTTGAAAGTCATGCGTACAAATTAATTAATTTTATTGATCATTTTTTGGGTTGATCTAGAGAATCAAACGAAGATCGCTTATTGAAATCGGCCATTAGGCGTATCCGAAATTAAAGATTCGCCATTCCCATTCTTCTTTGGGGGCTTTTGGGAGTCAATGCTGCTACTATTCCAATGTACGGGACATTGATGCTGTAGACCTAATTGTTTACGGAGTGGGTTGAGTTATTCACTGCAATAACTCACTCTTCCGCTCCCCGTTTGAGCCGTCGAACTACCGAGTTATGTGGCGCAATTTTACTTCTAAACAGCCCATACACTAGTATATTTTCAAGTATTTGCATCGATTAGAAGGTTATGTTAAGATGAAAGAGCACTATCCCTTGAAATTCAATTTCATTTAGTTTTTTTTAAATATTGCAGTTCGATCCTTCGATTGATATATGGATAAACATTATTTTGCGTAAATAATCACCATGGATATACGTAATAATAACAATGAAAACTATTAATATTGTTTCTATAGTTAATGAATGTCCAGAAGCTATTTTTTTTCTGAGATTAGTCATTTTTGAGTGCTAGAGCCAAGCTGTAGACACATTTGTCTACAGCATGAATGGGCCGGCTCGTCCGGGTCGTTACCAGTGTCTCACAGAAAATCGACGTAAACAAGCGGCTTTCTGCTGAGTTTCGTACGGTGAGTGAGATATCCGGAGGCCCAAATCCCCTTTTTCTCTCATTCCCTTAATTATCCCTCTCCTTTAAGATCGGGAACGCGCCCACAATTCTTTTGGTATTTTGGGCGTAGGTACATGGGCGGTGAAGATCATTTACCATCAGGTGACCCATTTGCTCATTTGCCGGTCTATGCTATAAAAAAAACACCTTAATCGGTCGACACTCTGCAGGTCGTCCTCGGTCCGTCGCCAAGTCTGCGAGCGAACGGTTCCCGCCGCGACATGAGATGCGATGCATGCTGAACACTCTCATAGATGAAGGTAAGGTCCAATAAATACAACAACCTCTGTTGCGCAGCGGGCGAGTAGCCGGCTGCGAAACGAGAGGTCGTGGGTTCGATTCCCGCACAGAGACAAATGTTTGTATGATCCACAAATATTTGTTTCAGGTCTAGGTGTAGTGGGTTGGCAAGTCCCTCGTAGTTCCTGATACCCACAATACAGGTTACCTAGTGTGGGATCAGGACTATGTGTGTGACTGTTGGGTTTTTAGGAAATTGTAGCGCACCCCACTAGTACGCGAACGCGTCCCGTGCCGCCACCCCTAGCGCCCCGCTCCGCGCTCGCAAGCCTACATAACAGTCGAGCCGGCGACAAAATTTTATTTACATATAAATAGAAAATAACTGACTAAAGTAGTGTAAGTGTGAGACGGTGGTACCACCCTGCTCGACAGGACCGTTCGTTCTGTAGATAGGAGTAGCTTTGCGTCTTCTTCTTATTCCACCTGCCCTTATCCCACTCGCAGTGGGGTCGGTGCACCATGCTTTTTAACACATGTTACAGAATGATTTGTTTTGTAGTTTTTAGGACCAGCCACCTGCCTGAAGTCAACCCTTCTGGGGAGAAAAGAGTACAAGAGTAGATTTCCACTTACCATTTACTTTGCCCGAATAATGTTGATAATTTAATTAGTGAAGGTTAATATTTTAGCTGTTCTGGAGGCTCGTAAGCGCCACGACGACAGAAACCAGTTGACCAGAGAACTCAAGGATACTTTGCAAGAGGATAGTGGAAAAGTCATCGAGGCCATGGGTCTGGTCGACCTCAGTGAGTGACTATTATTTAACTCTCGACAAATAGAGATGTATGTCTCTCTCCCTCTCTCTATCTCTCTCTCTCTTGACCGTTCCCAATATTCTGTCTATCGTCATATTTGCTTACTGGCAGTTAAATTTTGACACATTTTGTATGGAAGATCTGTCAAAACACTATTGATAGTAACCAAATCTGTCTATAGATAGAATATAGGGAACGGTCTTCTATCTATATGTCTATCTATCTATCTGTCTCTCTCTCTTGTTCTGTGCGTGCGTGCATGTGCCTGCGTGTGTGTGTGTGTGTGTGTGTGTGTGTGTGTGTGTGTGTGTGTGTGTGTGTGTGTGTGTGTGTGCGTGTGTGCGTATTAGCCCTAAACGAATGGACCGATTTGAATGTGTTTTTTTTTGTTTGAAAGCTAGTATTGCCATGTTTGAAGAAAATCTGTTCAGTTATTAATTTAAAGACGTTTCTTCTAAATTCACATTCGGGAATTTTAACAATTAGCTTATTATAACAGTAACTATGGCTCAGTTTGTTGGTGTTTCTTCTTAGATCATAGGGCATTTCGTCAGAGCCATTGCAATGTTAAATGTACTTTTATTAACCTTGTCTATTTATTATAACAGGGAAAGAGTGATTAGGTTTCCTGATGGTAAGCGATCACCACCGTTCATGAGCATCTTCAGTACGTACCTTGAAGGACCCTTAAAGAAAGTAATATAGATAGGGCACCGGAGTAAAGATTTGGGCCTCCAAACGTGTGTTTTTTATAGCATAAGCCGGCAAACGAGCAAGTGGTTCACCTGATGGTAAGTGATCTCCACCGCCCATGTACGCCCACTATACCAGAAGAATCATGGGCGCGTGCAAAGGGATAATCAAGGGATTGGGAAAGGGAAGGGGATTTGGGCCTCCGGATATCTCTCACCGTACAAAACGCAGTAGCTAGTCGCTACTTTACGTCGATTTTCTGTGAGACAGTGGTAACGACCCGGTCGAGCCGGCCCATTCGTGCTGTAGACACAACTGTCCACAGCGTGGCTCTACCACTCACAATATATTATGTAGGTATTATACGTTTTTATATAAGTACTAATCCTACTATTAACTAAATACATAAGCAATTGTGTATTAGTGTGGCCATGATTCTTCTAGTAGGCAAAATAAATACACCCAACACATCGAAATAAGATGACAAGAAACGTAACTCAAGCAAAAAATGACCCCACCAAAACTCTGTGCAAGGGGGCAGGGCTACAAAAGTCTGTGCAGCTCGTTCATTCATCAAATCATAAAAAAATATTCATAATCTCTAGTTGACACTTATTAAGTCTAATTTTTTGCGCGGTGCAGAACGTCGCATCTCGATTTAGAAATTTAATATTTAGACAATAACTTTTATGATATAAAGTTGATTTTGAACGTTAATTAATTTTTGATGCTTGTATGAGTGTTGCGTGGTGATTTTACCTTTGCATGCGTAAGTAAGTGGAGCCGTATATTTCAAAGATTCATATGAGTTATAGTTCTAGTTATCTTATTTCGATGCTACCTACTACTATTATAAATGTCAAAGTGTGGATGTAATGTTGGTTTATGAATTTGGATGTTTGTTAGTCAATCGCGCCTTAACAGCTGAACGGTTTTGGATGAAATTTGGCGCACAAGTAGACCATGAGCCTATGCCTTTAGGGCACGTTCACGCGGGCGGAGCCGCGAGCAAAAGCTAGTACAATATATATTTGTTTGTCAGTAATTGACCGCGCGACTGGAGTGACGTCACTGCCGGTGAAGAAGTCCCAGTACCATCATTACATGAAGCGTATCGTGGAAGACGCACTGGCCAGGAGCGAACCGTTCAGCACAGGACCCTGTAAGTGACCCTTTGCAATCCAGCCCATGGTGTTAGGTTTTTTCCAGTTTCAGACTGCAGAGATGTTTTTTATAGCAGATGCTGGCAAACTGGCTAGCAGGTCACCTGATGGTGTGTAATATACACGGCTCATGAACACCACAAGATGAGAATAATCATGAGTATAACCCACCTTACAGGAAAAGAGTAGGGATCAGAAAGGGAGGGGAGTGGTTTTGGGCCTCCGGATATCGCAATCACCATACGAAACCCAGCAGTTATTTATACCACTTTACTTCGGTTTTCTTTTTGCCTCTGGTAAAGCCCATTCATACTACAGACGAGCCGTCTATTTTGTCTATTTCTGCCGCCAAACAGCAGTGTATAAGCATTGTTGTTGTTTCAGTTTGAAGGACATTGAAGTCAGTGAAATTACTGGGCATTATGAGACTTAACATCTAATGCCAGGCTTTCAGGATTACATACTTACCATCAGACAAACGGCTTACTTACTAGTTTCGTCACTCAAGCTAATTAAAAAAAAAACAAGTCCATGCCCAGCAATGGGACAGTATATTACAGGGTTGATATTGCATGACCAGGTCCCAAGGAGTTGCCCTCGGAGACTCGACGTCGCCAGGAGGAGCTGGTCGCCGACAAGTCCTGTCGATGTGATGAACCTACTTCGACGCATCCTAAAGTCGTGTTTGAAGTTGGTAAGAAGTTTTTAAAAAAAAAAACTTACAAGTCCGACGAATATGAGACATATTTTACTTTGTTCCCCACATTGTTCTGCACCGATTGGTATCGGTCTCGACCCCATACCCCCAGCGGTTTCGGAGGAGATAGCGTGACAAGCTTTTGACAGCGGCGGCGGCGCCAGTTACTTTTTTTTAGAATAGAGAACTAAGCCCGACGAACACGCTGGTGGGTCATAAGTATGATAAATTTGGTCAACGAGACTATCCCACCCACACACCCGCCACTGTAACTCGTGTGCACCAGGATCGACAGTGGCACGCATGTTTGTTGACACCGAGCAGTGAAGCTCGGCGAGTCTCTGGGAATGATAAATTGTCTTTGTCCCGCAACGAAATTAATCAAATTAGAAAGTTGGAAAAGAAGAAGTTAGGAGAAGTTGGAAATAATAATTGTCCACTTCCCTCCATAGCAAAGTGGTAGACAAAATAATGAACTAAGGAGGTATCAGCAGTGATAGCTTAGCGGGGACTGGTATGGACTGTCGAGACAAAAGTCGCAGGTTCAAAACCAGCCTCAGGAGCATACACTCTGACCGTTCTAAGTGATGTGTGTATTAATTGTTAATTATCATCCAAATATGGATGTACCTACTGGTTACACCTCTGCATACCCCTTCGGGGATTACAGGCGTGAGTGCGTATGTATGTGTGCATGTATGTATGTATGTATGCATGCATGCAGCCTCACCCCTGTATTCATTAACGTTGCCTAAGTCTTATATTGCGCGCGAACCCATAGGGGTGAATACGTATCATATACGTAATTGATCCATTTTTGAATGTTGTACTCTTAGCAGATGAGGTAGAAAAGAGAACGTTGTTGCTGCTGGAGGAGATGAGGCGCTGCAAGTGTGACAGCAACACTAGCCGTACAACGAGCCCTGCCGATGGTAATATTTTATTCTCTTAATATCGTAAGAGCAGCTCGCCGTATGGCCCCCGGTAACATAAGCTATATTTTACTGTAATTTGTGACAATAGTGCTCTCCAGATATCGATTTGGTAATCAATCTGCATTGAAACTATATGCTGTGTACATTTTAGTCTAACTAATCCATACTTAAATACATACATATATACTTTTATAACTTAGTGTGGTTTGTCGTGGCTCCAAAATTAGTTTACATACTAATATTAAAAACTGAGAAAGTAGGTCTTAAAGACCCTATGTCAGAATCCGAAAAAGTGGTTGCAATTATGATTTTCTTTGTTTTACGGCCGATTGGTTTCAAAATCGATGTCTTGAGTACCTCGTAGTTACAAATGATAGATCCGATGTTAGAATTGAAAAATGTATACCCCACTTGGTGTTAATGTTGAAATCATACATAAACGTTTTACTTTATGGGATGTCCCATACATATTTTCACTTTAAGGATCTTAGGATCTTAATTTTAGGATCTTATTATGAACTCCAATATCCTGCTGTATAGTCCTATTTAACTTAAAGGCTTAACATTGTGAAAGAATTCATAGTACCGCATAAAAGTGGATTTATATGTGCTATTATATGATGCGACCTGCCGTCTGACACTCCCAATGGGAACCAAGATTGGCCATGTCAGACTATCCCGCCCACACACCTTATTTATTTTTGGTCCGATTTATAAAATTCTTTCTGCAATAGATTTTAAGTGACTTAACTTATTGATTGAAATAATTAAGAAAACCTAGTCAACTACCCTATTGTACACCTTGCAGATAATCGAGATGAAGAGCAAGTCAATGATGTGGAAGACTCTAAACCCGAGGAGATTCCTGAAGCGTAAAGAACACTCTTTTGATCAACTGATTAGTAATAGAACTGAAAAAATCGGACTTGTTACAAAACGTAGACCATGTTTAGTACTAGTTTTGAATTTTAGACCATCGAAATAAGATGACAAGAAACGTAACTCGAACAAAAATTACCCCACCAAAACTCTGTGCAATGGGGCGGGGCCATAAAAGTCTGTGGAGCTCGTACATTCATCAATTCATAAAAATTTATTCATGATCTGTAGTTGACACTTAATACGTCTAATTGTTTGCGCGATGCAGAACGTAGTATCTCGATTTATAAATATAATACTTATTTAGAGTAATTTAAACATTAACTTTTATGAAAATTTTGAACGTTCATAAATTTTTGTTGCGTGTATGAGTATTACGTGTGATTTTAACCTTTGCATGTATAAGTGGAGCCGTATTTTTGGCAGATTCATATGAGAGTTATCGTTCTAGTTATCTTATTTCGATGGTATAGACACTACTATGTCCCCTCTTCTCTGCTTCTGTCTCCAAGTAATGTCTGCTTCTTACGTTAAAGATGATCATTAAATCAAGATTTGGGCGATTTAACAGAACATAATTGCTTTTAATATTTTTGACAATTTATATTATTATTAAACGTCAGTTACCGAAGCCGGCTTTTGTACATTATTTGATATGTAATAAAATACCATAACAATGAATAATTTTATAACAAAATTAAAATTGTTGTTAATTATAGCAGCTTATAAATATGAGTGGGCGGGAGTGGGAACATCTCGCTATCTCCCTCGTGCGTGAGCCCCATAATGGTGGTGACGTCACGCTTGCTCAATGTGCATCCATTCCTTTCATTTCTCAATTACCTCAGTCACAAAATTAGAGGTGCTTGATTATTTTTCATTAAAGTTATAGCATTATGCGAGTGGTAGAGCCACGCTGTAGACAATTTTGTTTTTTTTTATTCGTTTGAATGACGAGACGAGCAAGTCGCTCGCCTGATGGTAAGCGCCACGCCTTCTCATAAATAGAAGCAACGCCACACAGAACTTTAAATAACAAAGCACTGCCATGACACTGGACTGGGCTCGTCACCCCGAGACATAAGGTATAAAGTCTCATAATGCCCAGTAATTTCACTGGCTTCAATGTCCTTCAAACCGGAACACAACAGTGCTTACACACTGTTGCTTGGCGGCAGAAATAGACAAAGCGGTGATACCAACCCAGCCGGCTTCTCACAAACGAGGGACCTACCGCCTTGTAAACTTTGTCTACAGCACGAATGGGCCAGCTCGACCGGGTTGTTACCACTGTCAAAGAGAACTGAGGTGCAGTAGCTTGTGTTTCGTGCGCTGAGTGAGATCCAGGAGAATAATATGTACATGAATCCAAACAAAATCAGATAAATGAGATCTTACTTCAATACATTTATTATAAACACTATTATAAAATTACATGTCAGCACGTTTTGATAAATATTGCGCGTAAAAACCACAATGTGTCTGCTTTACGTATATTTAATTGCCTGTTTATTCTTGCGTTTTACATCGCTTTATCTAGGTTTCAGCATACACTTGGTAGAAAACTACGCACGCATTTAATAACACGCACATATACCTTATCCCACAGTAATAGAGTGGTAGAGCCACGCTGTAGACAATTTTGTCTACAGCATGAATGGGCCGGCTCGTCCGGGTCGTTACCACTGTCTCACAGAATACCGACTAAAGTAGCAGCTTGCTGCTGCGTTTCGTACGTTGAGAGATATTCGGAGGCCAAAATCCCCTCCCCTTCCAAATCCCTTAATTATCCCTTTCCTTCAAGGTCGGCAACACGCCCATGACTCTTTTGGTATTGTGGGCGTACATGGGCGGTGGTGATCACTTACCATCAAATGACCCACTTGCTCGTTTGTCGGCCTATGAAATAAAAAAATAAAATAATAATACACTATTATATCGTGTGAACACCCCGACCCGACACAAATATTTGTGAATCAAACATTTGTCTCGGTGCGGGAATCGAAATCGCGGCTTCCCGTTTCACGGCCGGCTACTTGCTCTCTGACACGAAGGTTGTCATTCAATAAGAGTTAAAAATATGAAAGTGCACCACGCTGTATTTAGTTTTGTGACAGCATGAATGGGTTGTCACAACTATCTCTCAGAAAGCAACGTGAAGTAACAGATTACTGTTGCGTTTCGTACGGTGAGCATCGAAATAAGATGACAAGAAACGTAACCCAAGCAAAAAAAAAACCCCACCAAAACTCTGTGCAAGAGGGCGGGACTATAAAAGTCTGTACAGTTAGTTGATTCATCAATTCTTTAAAAAATATTCACCATCTCTAGTTGTGACATAATACGTCTAATTTTTTGCGCGGTGAAGAACGTCGTATCTCGATTAAGAAATTTAATATTTGGACATTAACTTTTATGAAATAAAGTTGATTTTGAACGTTCATTAATTGTTGTTGCGTCTATAAAGTGTTACGTTTGCATGTGTAAGTAAGTGGAGCCGTATTTTTGGCAGATTCATATGAGAGTTATCGTTCTAGTTATCTTACTTCGATGACGGTGAGTAAGTTATCCGGAGGCCCAAATACCCCTTTTCTCAATCCCTTAATTATTCCTGTCCTTTAAGGACTGCAACGTGTCTATAATTGCTGGTTTACTGACCTCAGTTATAAAAAGTAAAATATCGCGGGCTATACGCCGCGCTGATGTCCGCTGTTATATTGCATGTTATTTTTAATTACATTTGTATTTGATAATCGAAATTTCATTATGAGCATGTTAGAGCAGTTGTCCGTCTGTCTGCGCTTACACTAATCCACTGTGGTACGTACAAACATATAGAATGTTAGCTATTGTATACTTGGGTAAAAAGAAACAGAAAGGTAAAGAAAGATAGTACGGTCTTGTGTACTACTGCTGAGTTACACGCGTCGGCGTCGTTGCAGCTCTGTAGGCAGCCGTGGACGTATCTGAAACGAATATATAAAATTAGTAATCATTGGTGCGAGTGGTAGAGCCACGCTGTAGACAGCGTGTATACTACTAGACAGACCACTGTCTCACAGAAAACTGGCGTAAAGTACCAGCTTGCTGCTGCGTTTCGTACGGTGAGTGAGATATCCCGAGTCCCAAATCCCCTCGCCTTTCCAATCCCTTAATTATCCCTTTCCTTATTAAAGGTTGGCAACGCGCACATGACTTTTGGTATTGCGGGAGTACATGCCAAAGCTGAAGCCGAAGGTTGAACTTTAATAAGAAAATGTATGATATCGACTTATGTCCATACTAATATAAATGCAAATTGTTTTTTTTTCGGTTTTTTGGGTGATAGTACCTAGTAATAAAGAAATGTTCAGTAAATAGACGATGCCTATCCATAGTTTTGTTTTGAATCACAATCAAATTGGTACTGACAATTGAGTTTTTAAATAGTTGTTTTAACGTAGATTATGAGGTTCATGTGTTCGTAGAGTTCTGAGCAAGTCAGGTGTGTGTGTGTGTGTGTGTGTGTGTGTGTGTGTGTGCGTGCGTGCGTGCGTGCGTGCGTGCGTGCGTGCGTGCGTGCGTGCGTGCGTGCGTGCGTGCGTGCGTGCGTGCGTGCGTGCGTGCGTGCGTGTGTGTGTGTGTGTGTGTGTAACACTATGATCCGTATTCACATGTAAATTCTTTGCCAACTGTCCAATTCTGTGTAAATAATTGGTCTGTTTTGATTTAGTGCCAAAACCTAACCAATGACGTTTATAGAAATCGTCACTATGCGTTGGTGCTCACTATGAGGTCTCATAGTGACGTTTATGAATACGGGGGTATATACATTGCTTTAACCTGACCACACCTTTCTGTAACACGTATATAAAATGGATGATATGCTCGAGTAGATAGTAAATACTATTAAACAGTTGAACTGACCTATCATTGTAGTAGAATCGTCCACAATGCGACATGCGTATGATCTCTGTGTCGGTGGTGGCGGTGCCGGAATCCAGCCCGCATCCGCGCACCGTTATCGACTCACTCGTATCGTCTGCCAACCAAAACAATAATATAGTATAGGTATCTGCGGGAAAATAATGGATTTTATTCAGTCATGCGGCTCGCAACACGCTAGGTGTGTTTTTCTTACTTGCGTAGCGAACACTAACATCTATGTGGATAAACCAGTGCTTCCAGATCGCTTAAGCAAAATTACAGTGCTTCCAGCTAAAAAATACAGTAGATTCCTAAATTTTAATACAGTGATATTACAGTAGGAAGTATTCGGTTAGATAATGAAAGAGAACAATCATTTATTTTATTGTCTTGTTTATTTTAATGGTATTTGCGATCAAACAGTCTCGTTTTTCGTTTTAAAAGGCAGAGACAACCAGTTTTTGTTAGTAATTCATCGGGAATGTCCCTCCCAGCAAGTATGTTACATTTCGTTTTATGCATTGATTTTGATTTCTAAATAAGAAAATTATTGCAGTAGATCCCTACGCTGTATTTTTTCATTACAGTAATCAGTGAATAATTCAAAATTACAGTAAATCTACTGTAATTACAGTGAGTCTGGAAGCACTGGGCTAAACACGCAAAGGGCGTTGAAATAAACTCATAACAAGCGTGTGGCGCAACACGCACGAGGAGCACACGTGTGTGGCGCCGCAATTGCGTAGATTTAGGCAGCGCGCCGCAACCTTGTACTGAGTTTATTTGGCGTGTACCGGCCGCATATAATAGTAACTTCACATGGTTCTATTTTAGTTGATCAACTGTTATTGTTCTCATTTGAACCGTCTGAACAGACTCAATCGAATTGATTCAACAAAAACCATGCAGCTATTGTTGAATAGTCAGTTAATCAACTAAAATGTAACCGTGTCAATCCCTAGAAAGAAAGAAAGCATTTATTGGCAGGCGTTAGTTGGTACATGTACAATTGATGCAGAAAAAATATTTTTATGAGTATATACCTAGATACCCACCCACTGTAGACGATATATGTCCCACTGCGACCGCGCCAAAAGGATCCAAATCAGCATATGCCAAACATTAAATGCTTAGCGCTGGTTTTCATTTGGACCCTAAATGTTCGCGTACCCTACAAAGACGAGCACGTAACAACACAGCTAGTGGGTTCCGCCGTAGTCAACGTATTAAAAAACTAAACACCACGTAGCCACGTAGCCATTGAATAATCCTACTTTCCACCTCCGGGCTCCGGTCGTCGCTCAAAGAGTATATATAAATACTCTTTCAAGTATAAACTAGATACGGAAATCCTTACTGCTCAACACCGACCGCCTCTACCAAATATAAGTCCTTAGTCCATTGGCCTAATGCGATTTAGTAATTCGAAAATCTTATGAAGAATTCTCAGGTATACAGGTTTCCTCATGATGATACTGATGGTAAGATATTGAATAAGATGTATTGCAATGTTCGACTTTTTCCTTATCTAAAGATGTAAATGTATGAAAGATAATTTTGTGTAACTCCAACATTTTAACAGCCTCCGTGGCGCAGCGGGCGAGTAGCCGGCTGCGAAGCGAGAGGCCGTGGGTTCGATTCCCACACTGAGACAAATGTTTGTGTGAACCACAAATATTGGTCTCCGGTCTGGGTGTTGTGGGACCGCAAGTCCCTCGTAGTTCCTGATACCCACGACACAGGTTTACCTAGTGTGGGGTCAGGACTATGTGTGTGACTGTTGGGTGTATTTATTTATTTATTAACTATCCAGTTTAGTGTTGATGATGTTATGTACTTATGTAGAATAGAATAGAATTGCCTACATGATCATTAACCGATTTCACTGTTTCATTTCATTCTTCATTTCAATGTTATTGTCATAACTAAAATTAAATCCGATAATTAAAACTAAATCCCGTGACCGGTCACAACGAAACGGCGACAAATTAAATACACATTACCTATAATTATTTAATCTGTGTATTAGAATTGGACATTTCCATGGCGCAGTGAAAAATAATGCTACGGGTTTGAACCCTGCACCGAGGCAAAAGTTTGTGTGCCGCAAATGTTTCCGGTTTGACTTGTAGGCCTTCAAGTCCCTCGTACTTCCGTTTGGGGTTAATATATACATACCAAAGACCCCAGCTATCTTGATGCAGGAGGTGGCGGGGAACAGGCCGTCACGGCCCTTCCTGCCGCCCATACAGGGAGACTCCAGCATCTGCAGCGAGTGGTTGTTGTGGAAGGGATCGTCGCACGCCGGGAATCGCCCGTTCATCGACACACACTTGAAACAGTCGATTGCTTGTGCTGTTGACAGAACAGTTAGGACAGGTTCGGACGGGTTGAATTGCTTTTTTTAATTGAATGGCTTCAATGACGAATGGAGCAGGTCGCTCGCCTGACGGTAACTACCTGCCCACGATGCCTGCCCATGAACAGTCACAACACAGAACTTTGAATTACATACGAGTAGCAATGTATCATTGTATGGCACTAGACCCCATGCTCGTTGCCCCCAGACATGATGATGATGGCCTCCAGGACGCATCCGTCGACGGCGAACATTGTAGTTTCGAATTAAGTTTCATCCATTCGGTCTGTTCATGTTGTAGCCCAAACAAATTATGTCTACAGCGTGGCACTACCACTTTGCTTGCGGCTTCACCCGAGTGAATGTCGTTTTCCGGGAGCCTATGTCCTAAAGCCTTTGTCTACCATGAGGTGCTGAGTCAAACCCAGGTCGGGGACAATAATTTTGTTGAAGTTTAATAAAATTGAGTTGCCCGGGAATTTATGTCCTTGCTAGGCTCACCTCCCATTAATTGGACGGAAATAAGCTCGGCGAACAGTGTGTGCACTAGTTGCACTCTGCCTTCCCCTCCGGGGATACAGGCGTGAGCCATTGGTGCCGTAAATCATTACATAGTATAAAATAGTGGCTTTCCGTCTGTTTATCCGTTAACTTTTCCTAAACCACGCAACGAATTTTGATGCGGTTTTCACTATCATTTAGACTTTAGAGAATTTGTTCCGGAAGATTTATATTATCTATATCACGCTATGAATCATAGGAGCAGGGCAGTCATGTTTCATAGTACTAGGTAGTACTTTATAATATAAAATACATAACACTGTAACCCCAGTAGGGTTGACGTCAGGCAGGCGGCCGGTCGTAAAAATTACTAGCAAAATCTTTCTGTAAATTGTGTTAATAAACCATGTTGCGCCGACCCCACTGCGAGTGGGATACGGGCATGTGGAAAAGAAAGAAGACATTAGAATGTAACTCACATATAGTAATCCATGAAAGAGTTAGAAGAATGACGAAGCTTCTACTCGTCGAGTTGGCTACGTTCATTATTTAAATCTGAAATAGATAATAGTAATAATAATACCAGTCATGTATTAGAAATATCCCAGTGCTGGGCACGGGCCTCCTCTACTGAATGAGAGGTGCTAGCTCTTAGTCCACCATGCTGAAGTAATGCGGGTTGGTGAAACACTGCTGCTTGGCGGTAGAAATAAACAAAGCGGTGGTACCAATCCAGACGGCCTCTCGCATAAGAGGGACCTTGGACCTTGGACCTTGTATTATTAACCGACTTCAAAAAAGGAGGAGGATTGGGCGGATTGAGAACAATTAAGTGCGTTTTTATTACACTTTATTTATTTGTAGGTTTTTATAAACATCACCGATAGACTAGCTGCGACGTGTTCGCATATAAAATTGGTTATAATAGAATGACGATGATGATGAGTAAAAAATTAAACTCCTCAACGTGTGTGTTATCGTATTTTAATTTACATGCTGTACCTACCACTAAAAACTACTGTATGTACTACCTATGGTACTACCAAGTGAGTAAGTATTACGTGGTACTTCTGTACCACAGACACAGACGTGGGATGCAGACGTAGGTGAGTTCGAAATTCCTTTTTGCACACCACCACGTAGTGTTACAGTACCTATCATTCCCAATCCTGGTGATAACTTAGGTCTCCCGTCCGCGTCACCCCCTAGTACTAAGTTAATGCTGCGTCGCCGCTCGTGACTACTTCAGCACAGATTACTGTGAGCGTATTATAATATGTAATGTTATACAAGTGAACTTTTATTGACAAGGAACGTAGTGTTCTTTTATTTTTTTTCTAGATAGGCAGACGAGCAGACGGCCCACCTGATGGTAAGTGGTTACCGCCGCCATAGGCACATTATCCTTTGTATTATGTATCTATGCCGCCGCCCATGGACCTCAGCAATGCCAGAGCACAGCCAAGCCGCTGCAAAAGCTGTTCAGCTGCAATACAATACGCACGAAATGGCCGGCTGGGTCACTAATCGCCGCAAATATTGTTTTACTTTTCAGAGACTAAAGGGTGCCAGAAGTCTAGTCGTAAAGGGGGAGTGAAGTGATTAACTTCAGCCCGGCCAAGTTTTTTCGCGCGTATTTTAATATTTCATATACCGGGCGTAAGGGGGCCGCTTCCGAAGCCGAAACATTTTTCTTTCGTTGTTTACTTGCCATTTTGGAAACATAAACACGCAATGTTAAGCGTACTAATGCTAAATTCGGAGTCAATGACCCGCGCGCATTACCGCAATCCAATACTCACAGCTGATTCCGATTTTTATTTTTATTGGCATTACATTACGTTATTAAGGAAATTATTTTAATGATTAATGTCTTAGACAATTATTAAGCCCAAACAAGACAACCTGAAAAATTTTAAAATAACATAGACTTATCCTGCGACTATTAGTGGTATGGTGTCTGTAATCACCAGCACTATCACCTGTATTCGTTATAGGAAGCGTTTCCCTTACACCTGTATAATAAATGCCTTAATTTTGCCTTTATATACCCGTTATTATCAATAATTTAAGTATGTATTTCAAATATCATTTCGTTATGAGACATATAAATAGTTAGTTACTAGTTAGCTGTAGGCTAAATAAACGAAGTTAGTAACTAAATCTACTGACCGACATCACTTTCATGTTACATAGTTTCGTGTTACACTAATGTGTTTACATTAGCAGCTTTTAGATAACACATGAAGCGCAAATATCGACCTAATCTCCATTATGCAGAGTTGAAATTGGCGCGTAAAATTGGAAATATACAGCCACAATGTTTGTTTATTATCACGCGCGTGAAATTTACCTTTACACGGCTTATTAAATAGTACATTATTCAGAGAGTTATTAAAGTTTAATTTTGCATAAAAATACAAATTTTATTCCAAACATCACGTGTTCGCCGCCATTTTACGTTGCGCGCCATTGATTTGTTTGAAATGTTTAAATATAAATATTGTTTTGTAAACAATGTTGCTGATCAATATGCGGTTATGTTTGAATTACTTTTCAAAAGAAACTATTTTGTTTATACTTGAAATAAATTATGGTTTTTAGTACAGTCAACAGCAGTATCTATGTATTCAATTTATTAATTAAATTTCATATATTTCATTTTTTTATATTCATAATTTATAAAAAAAGGCTTCGTTATTGCAGATGATCAGAGATACATAGAATACAATGAGAATTCTAGAGAGTTAAATATCAAAATGCCAAAACCCAGTGCTTGACAGCCTCTGCGGCGCGATGCAGCCGGCGAGTAGTAGCTGGCTGTGAAGCGAAAGGCGTGGGTTGATTCCCGCACCGATACATAATATTTGTAGATCCACAAATATTTGTTTCGGATCTAGGTGTTTTCTCCCCAGAGAGATTGACCAGGGACTGACCGTCAGGCGGGGGCCAGTCTTAAAAGCTACAAGCCAAATCTTTCTGTAACATGTGTAAAAAAGCATGTTACGCCGACCCCACTGCGAGTGGGATAAGGGCAGGTGGAAAAGGAGGATTTAACATATATGTAGGTACTTATTTCTTTGTGCTCCACGCTTGGGGTCTCTGCGAAGTACAATTATTATAATGAACACTTATTTTCGTATATGGATCTGAATACCAGTGGTATTAAAAAAAGTTTACTTGTGTAGTACACAACAAAGTTGAATAAAGTTTACTGTTTTAAAGTACGCAATCCTAACTTATGCCTGAAGACCCGAAATTGGGTTGAAACCGTTGTTAAAACACAGCAGTCGCGTAAAAAAATATAAACATCGTCGCCTAGCAACCGCCGAGTACGTCTGTCGATGTGGGTCCACCAAGTTGTTCAGTACCTGTTTTTTTTTTCATGTTTTTGCAGAAAACGAACTTAAAATCCATTTCAAGCTTTGCCGATTTGCTGATATGGAAAGTTGGTACTATTACCGCATCAATACCTGCGGATGTTTGTTTATTGTTACTCCAATACTACATACTACCTATTTAGGTATAGCCACAAAATCAGCTCAACCTTACAATATTTCAACAGTGCATTTTGCAGCAAATCAGTTCTGTCCTTTTTTGAGTGGTAGAGCCACGCTGTAAAGTTTTGTCAACAGCGTGAATGGGCCGGCTCATTCGGAACGTTACCACTGTCTCACAGAAAACCGACGTAAAGTAGCAGCTTGCTGCTGCGTTTCGTAAGGTGAGTGAAATATCCGGAAACCCAAATTTCCTCCCTTTCCCAATTCCTTAATTGTCCCTTTCCTTTATGGTCGGCAACACGCACATGATTATTTTGGTATTGTAGGCGTACATGGGCGCTGGAGATCACTTACCAACAGGTGACCCACTTGCTCGTTTGCACCTTTGCTATAAAATAAATAATAATAAATACACCCAACAGTCACACACATAGTCCTGACCCCACACTAGGTTAACCTGTATCGTGGGTATCAGGAACTACGCGGGACTTGCGGTCCCACAACAGCCAGACCCGAAACAAATAATTGTGGATTAGACAAACATTTGTCTCGGTGTGGGAATAGAACCCACGGCCTCACGCTTCGCAGCCGGCTACTCGCCCACTGCGCCACGGAGGCAGTCAAAAAATAAAAAAAGGTATTATTATCACACTATTTTGGATACTATAAATTCGAGAAGTTTTTCTGTCTGATCATTTTTGTAAACGATAAATTTGCTAAGGAATTATAGATAATTAGCAGATATTGGGTTTTTCTATGACCAAATGCTCAGTATCAGCCCGGAGTCTGTAATTTGTGCCATGGTATGGCGATAGGCTCGCCCGTTATCACATCAAGGGACGGAGATACGTTCGGCGAAAGGTGGGTGTACTGGTTACACTTCTGCCTACCCCTTTGGGGATTACAGGCGTGAGTACGTATGCATGTAATTACTTAGCAATTTAATATGTTTATTTAGGTCCGTTCTTTTATTTTCCTACGTTTATTTCTCATACTACTAATTTTACACAATTTATTTCTCATACTAATACTTATTGAGCTGCTCTAATTCCAATTAAATATTGTAAAATCTTATGCTGTAATAATTGTAAACTAGTTTTGAAAAGAGCAACGCTGGAGTTTCTTGCTCGTTCTTCTCGAGCGAAACAGCATTCCGAACTAGCGGTAGAATTTTGACGGAATCTAAATAATGTATAACATTTTATGGATTCAATAAATATTTTGAATTTTTGTTTTTTTTTTTTTACTTTTTAGATTCGTTTAGGTTCCTACCTATAATCATACCATATTATATACTTTTAAAAAAGGTTTAGTACAATTTCCGATAAGAACTTACCTAATAAAGGTATGTGCAGGTGTTTCTTTCGTTATTCAAGCTTAATCGGTTTTACGGAAAAATTAATGAATCTTAACAAAAAAAAATATTAAAAAAATTACCTAACACAATTGACGTGAGTATTCAAATTGTAAACATGCATCAAGTGAAATCAATAAATAATACAAAAAGTACAACATTACGTGCGTCCTTATAACATTAATAAATTTAATCAATATGAACCGATCAAATAAAGTAGCTAGGTACTTACAGTAAAATCAATGTGCTTCCCCAAAGGATATTCAATAGAAATATTTAGGCGTATAGCCTACAATTTGCATTGAAAATGTAACTTGATAATTAAAGCTTCCAAAACAACGCACTTATCACCATTCCTACTATTGACTCGAATTGAAGGGAAGGCGAAAGCTCGGGAAAGCTCGAATGCCTCCTGAAAGCTGAATGCAATAGTGCCAACCTCACGAAACTATCGACTCGGAAGTAGAAACCACACGGAACACCATAAGATAATATTTTTATGTGTTAATTGTATTGTTTATTTCTCAAAATATTTTATTTATGCTATATTTCATAAAAAAATATAATAAGTATTCTAATCATCTTTTGTAAAATATGTAAATTCGTGTAAATGATTAATGTACTAGCATGTTACGTTCCATGTCTTTATTTCTGGAAGAATTATATATTTAGCATTAGTGGTTGTACTAGTGAAGTGGTCACTGATTCCCTCATTGTCTAGTAATTAATTATTGGTCAGTGGTCTAGTAGCTATTTACATAAGTTGCGAAACCGCCGTGTAGGCTCAGATATAGGGGGGGAGGCAAACCGGGGCACCACCCCGGGCGGCACTTACAGGGGGCGCCAAAATCATAATAAAGAACTTGCTCCAGCACACGGCAGCCTGGTTGGCTCACTGTCGACTTGTAACAAAAAGGCGCCACACCTTTGGGCATCATCCTTTTCTTTTCTTTTAGTTTTTTAAAGTAATTTATCAAAACGTTGGAGGGGCGCCATCCAGTTTCTGCCGCGGTTCAAAAATATTGTAGATTCGGGACTTCCGCGGAGGTCGGGCAACCACAAGCCCAAAGAGCAACTGGCTTAGAAATATAAAAAAATCTGGGTTAAAATAAACACATAATTATAAAACATTCATTTAATTTTTACTTTTGGTAACTGTAGAATAGCTTATTAAAGTTATGTTATTATAAAATTATTATTTTTTTTAACCTGGGGACTGAACATATACAACAGGAGATAATTTTGTTGACTCGTTTTGTCTTGAGAAACCAGATTTATCTGGTTATCTCTATATGTCTATTGAAACTAACTTAGTTGCATAGAAGACTACACATTATGTTAAAAGTAGAGTCATAGACAGCCTCGGTGATGCTGTAGTAATGCATATGTGGTACTACTGCTGTGCTGAGGTCTCTAGTTCGATCCCCAAGTCAGGTAAAAGTGATATTGGGTTTCTATCACAAAATGCTTGTAGCCCGGAGTCTGGAATTGTGCCCGGTATGGAATACTTTCTTTTGTCTACTAACCATAACATGACAATGTAATTTTATTGCATGTTGACACTCGCACCCGAGATATTTAATTTTGTCATAGATAGTATCTTTCTCACACATGAGATACGAGTGGTAGAGCCACGCTGTAGACTATTTTGTCTACAGCATGAATGGGCCGGCTCGTCCGGGTCGTTACCACTGTCTCACAGAAAACCGGCGTAAAGTAGCAGCTTGCTGCTGCGTTTCGTATGGTGAGTGAGATATCCGGAGGCCCAAATCTTCCTCCCCTTCCCAATCCCTTATTAACCCTTTCCTTTAAGGTCGGCAACGCGCCCATGATTCTTTTGTATTGTGGGCGTACATGGGCGGTGGAGATCGCTTACCATCAGGTGACCCACTTGCTCGTTTGCCGGCCTATACTATAAAAAAAAATATTTTGTGTTGCATTTGGTAAGCTCCATCGCTTAACAAAGTACCTACATTAGACTTGGTGTAAGCTATGCTCCATTATTGAATATAGATTTTTTTTTGTTGTGATAATGGGTACAGAAAAAATCTTTATCAACATATTTAGTAAATGATGAAATTCTAAGAAATGCCTAATAAATACTTAAACTTAATTGATATCTCTAAGTACTGCAATATAATATTAACTAGTTCTCTGCAATTTTTGTTACCAAATGATCATATTTCCATACATTTAATACAACTCTATGATTATCACAGTTCATCATAATATATGGTTTATATATCTTTACAATATTGTCACATTCAATTTTTTCAGATAAATATACATTATTGATTACTACACAATAATGAAGAGCATTTTCATCAACAGCGGTTAAAATAGTACACCCATATTCACATACTGCCTTTTTAATGCGTAATATTAGATGCTCTTCTTTAGGTATTATGAAATTTGAGTTGTTGGCAAGAAATTTCTCATGCTGCCATAACAAGTGGCTCGCATTCTGTTTTTTTAACAACATATTCAATCTGTATGCATGTCCATTCTTCTTGTATTTCATCTTTTTTGCAACATCTTTATGGAGTGGATCTAAAGTTGGAGATTTAGTATTTTTTTTAACGTTGGTAGATTCATGATCAGTTGTGCTACTTGATATATCTACTTCGTCACTCACTACACTGTCTACTGGCGTTGTGGCATCACTGATTGAATTCTGTGATGCATTGTCCGATGTAAAATTACTGTTAAAAAAACACTTTACATTTCTATATATGTCATGCTTAGAATTCTTCTCACTGAGTTCGTCAGAGGTTCTTGAAGTATTTATTTTTGCCACATTTTGTAATTCTACAACTGAATCGTCACAAATGTTTGTTTTTGCATTTTTATAACTCTCGAAACTAACCCCATGACCACTGATATTACTGGCAATGGATTCGTCATTATTGCATTTAAATAGTTTTCTGTTCACTTTCATAAAATTTCGATGCAAAATAGGGCTCTTTTGGGAACTTCTAGGCACCAGAATTGGAGAGTGTTGCAACAATTTCGACCCCAAAATGGGGCTTACTTCAATACTTGATGTATCGCATAATATGGGTGATTTGACTCCTGTTCGTGCAGAGGTAGTGTCTATTACTGTAATATCCAAGTTGGTAATGTTATTTGCCTTTCTTCTACGTTTTCTCTTAGTATATCGGCGTCGATTTGTCAGATTGCAAAATGTTACATTACTTGAATTTTCTTCGTCATTAGAAGAGCTCATTGACCATTTTATGTCATCTGTGCATTCCTGCGAGTTCAACAGTCGAAACTTGTGTGAAAAATTGTTTTCTTTGTTTTTCCTCATATTACCGATTACAAAAATATTTTAGCTCTGATAAATTTAAAGTAAAATAGGTACCACAGCCAAAATTGATTCTATTCTATTCTACTTTTAAATTATCGCCCCATCGCTTTTCAACGATTTCGCCAATGATGATTTGCTCTAAATAGTAAATAAATTTAAACACTGTACTTTAAATCAACATTGAAGTGTCAATAACCAGTGGTCAAAAACTCAATTGCTGTCAATTGTCATCACAGAACAATTTTACTTGATTGTCATTGTCAACCACAGACTACTATAGCATACTATTGTCCAAATGTCTTCTTCTTCAACTCAAATATCAAACTCCCAAGATAAGGGTAGTTGACAGTAAGAAAAAATCTAATACATTTTTATTTTGTTCGATAGATTATGGTCTAAAAATGACAAAATTCAATGTCATTTGTGTAATTAATTAAGATTAATTAATATTGTCAAGAAATAAAATTGGAAAATATAAGCCTTTAGTCACGTGACATTGAACGCCAATCAGAGCGCGTGACGTCAAAGGTTGCAAAATACGACATAATTCTACTGTATTTATGTGTTACTTGTGTAATTTTATGCTCTAAAATACTATTTTGTCATTGTTTTCTGACATGTTCATCATTTGTTTTTAATATTACGACGACAACAACAAGTGGTTGCAAAGGAAGCAGGTTATTTACAAGCAAATAGCAGTAATTTGCCCACAATGAATGTGTACGCTCTTAGATTTACGCTGGGTGAATTTTCTGCATCAAATCCAAATATCTTTTCAGCTAAATACTACTGTGTAAGTATAGTATAACAGTACACAAGTGTAGTGTTAATTTTTTATTACCTGTTAATTTGTTACGTGAAAGAATCTCTTTATTAAATTCATGTTCATTATTATTTCATTCATTATATGGAAAAGGTAAGCCAAAGAAAACTTGAAGACTGTGTGTTGTTAGTACCCATCAAATTCTCTTCATGACAGCCAGTGTTTCAATACATCAGCTTGTTTTTAAATATAATGAGGAATAATGTGAGTCATGTCTGAAGAAGGTTTAACAGATTCTATAATAAGAAGAAAAATTGTGTGTGATATTCAGTCATGAGTTTGTAACAACTCTTATAGATGACAATTTGTTAAACTTTTGGAAAAGTCATACATATGTATTCATTATTATATTATCAGAATCATTATCATTATCTGATCATTATCAGAGTGTGGTTACACTAGGCTTTGATATAATAATGGATACACATACACACACATACAATTTGTAACATTCTCTGCTGCACATTGTAGCCTATGCACCAAAACTGTTCCAGAAAATTAACATCTGTCAATACAACAAATACAGGAGATAATTGAAAAGTCGTAGATATTTCTTCATATTTCTGAAACAGGTATAGTGATTAGACTATATATACAACATTGCTACTTTCTTATTTTACAGGTGTTTCCGTTGACCGCATGCTGAAGAGGCAATTTAAAAAAATAAATAAACCAGTGAATCATGTTTGGATTTATTTACATTGTTCTTGCTTAATGCATAATCTTGTGGATCACACAAACATTTGTCTCAGTGCGGGAATCGAACCCACGGCCTCTCGCTTCGCAGCCGGCTACTCGCCCGCTGCGCCACGGAGGCTGCCATAAACAGTACATATAAAAAACTATTTTTATTGATTTATTATTTTCCCTGCAATGTCCCATATAAGGCTGATTGATGTTAAAGGCACATGAATAAATAGTTTATTTTGTGTTTTAATTATTGTATTTCAACATTCAGTCACTACACAGTACTTGTAAAATGTAGAATTTGTTTAATTAAGTAATTTCCGAAACACTTCATATGACGCTCAACCACTCGACAGTTTGTTTTGCAAACTATGACGTCATTCGGGATGCCATGACAGATTGGAGCGTTTTGGCGGGGAAATGAAAAGAAGATTTTAAAAATGCAAAAAACATTAAAATAATAGCTGAGAAAAATTTAAATATTTATATTTTGTGTAAAATAGACCGTAAGGAAAGATATAAACCACTTTTTTAAAAATTGTCAACTACCCTAATAAAAAGGAACTATACCCTATAAACTACCCTATGCTCTCAAGGAATAAAATACTTTGTACCGAGAGTGGGTCCCAGAAATAGGATATTTGACTCGGGTTTATAAGTTGGAAGCGTTTTTTGGAGTATATTTTATTTAAATATTTTCATGCAATATGTATGAGAATTTACGACACCTTCAATCATTGATATATTACCTATAGATAGAGCAATGGCGTGACCGCACATGAGACAGCTAGATTTTTTGAAATGTTGCTACGTTATTTAAATTTCCCCATTTCATGTTTGGGAAAACATATCACAACTGTCAAATTCCTATCTTTTAAGTTTAAACTCACATTAAAGTAACGCAAAACACAACTATGTCCAGCATTTAGGAAAAACGTTGGTAACTCAAAACTACCTCTTCTTAATTAAAAATGTATTTTTATAGCATAGGCCGGGCAACGAGAAAGTGGATCACCTGATGGTAAGTGATCATCCATGAACGCCCATATAATACCAGAAGAATCATGGTCGCGTTGCCAATCTTAAAGGCAAGGGATATTTATGGGCTTGAGAAGGGAAGGCGATTTGGGCTTTCGGATATCTCACTCACTGTATGAAACGCAGCAGCAAGTCGTTAATTAGCTTCGATTTTCTGAGAGACAGTGGTAAGAATTCGGTCGAGCCGGCTCATTTATACTGTAGACAAAATAGATGAAAAAAAATGCTTGTAGCTTTTGAACCCGAACTATATGTATCACTCATATGGGTAACTGAGGTTGGTAAAAATAAATCACTATCTATAATCACTATCTATTTTAGTTAAGTATTAATTTACAAACAAAACAAAACTGTTATAAAATTTAAAGACAGCCTCCGTGGCGCCATGGGCGAGTACCGGCTGCAAAGCAAGAGGGCGTGGGTTCTATTCCCGCACCGAGACAAATGTTTGTGTGATCCACAAAAGTTTGTTACTGATCTGTGTTATGGGACCACAAGTCCCTCGTAGTTCCTGATACCCACGATACAGGTTTACCTAGTGTGGGATCGGGATTATGTGTGTGACTTTTGGGTGTATTTATTTATTATTATTTATTAGTGCGGGTGAATATTTTTAGTGGCAGTTTTCTATATCAGTATACCGTTTCAGAAAATCAGCATATTCAGTTTCATTATTTGATAGTAAATCGAACTCTTTTGAATTCATTTTCATCTTACACTTTAGCTCTGCTACACCACTTTCTAACGGAGCTAGCTTTTTTACTAATCTATGTTTTAATTCACGCACAACACGCAATTTTTCATTAATTTAACTGCTTTTTGACCTAATATTTTTTTTTCTTATGGGTTGATGTCAATGCAGATGGACTAGGTTGTTCTGTAATGGAAACATCTTCTGAAGTACCTGGAGGCACATTTAATTAAATAAATAACTTAACATTTGTAAGGTGACAATTAACATTTCTGCAGATAATGCCAAAAAGGTATGCCATCAGTCAGCTATTTGTTTTTATGTCTAAACTACAAGAAACGGAATACAAAGTCTACGATCAATCTCAAATCCACAGGAATCACAATATAAAAATCAGCTGTTTAGCAGCAATTTAATGGGGCGACCTGTAATATAGTTACAAAATTTACCCAGCATAGATTTCGCTCAGTAGTTTGCAGTTCTTGTAAAACGTTCAGACCTTCTGAGCTCACAACCTGTAATATAAAAAACTTTTTATGTGAACTCAACACTATGATAATACTAGTTTTATTGAGGATACTAAGGTAAACAACCGCCATACAAATATCTAACACCCAGACTTACACCCGAAACAGCTATTCAAATATACCATAGCTGCATGGCTGGGAATTAAACCTAAGACCTTGACATTGCTCAGAGTGCAATCACAATACCAACAAAATCGGGGTAGCGGTCAATAACTTAAATAATATATACTCACATGTCTAAGTTTTGTTGGCACTGCTTCTGCATGTAACAATTATTTTACATAAAATCTTTCACTAAAACGTTCATAGCACATTTTGGTATATTTTGCAGGCTCCCAATTCAACCTACATAGAAATACCTGAAATAGTAGAATAAAACATTGTTTGAATAAATCTGGGTAATTAAAATTTACAACCTGGCAGCACCAAACCTATAAACGATTTATATTTTGAGTAAAAGTACTCTATTAATCTATATTCCTAATGGATTCGATGCTAAATCTTTCTTCAGAGTTTACAAATTTTTACATCACATGACATTACAACAGGAAAATAGTAACATTTTCAACTACTTACGAGTGATAGGTTATGCCGGCAATTTGTCGTTCACTACGGCTTTTACAGCCTAGCACACTACACCCCACCATTCTTTTTTTGTCAATCAATGTGTATATTTACTATAAGCGTCTTCAATTCCTTTAGTAGCTCGCAAAACTTATTGAATAAAATTTTCTGTCAAACCAACCGACTGACAATATGACAAACAAAATAACGACGGGGACAAAAAGAAGCCTTTTGTCTCTCTCTTTTACCAATGTTTGGTATCTCGCGATCTCGCTTTCACTTTAGGAAGTAGAATAATAGCTTCATCTTTAGGTAATATATCAATGCCTTCAATATTAAAAACCGTAATCAAAAGTACGGCCGGTAACACGGCTACGGAGCAAAATGTTTTAAAAACATCGAACAAAAATACCCGAGCCGGAATCGTTTTCTGTGTTAGTTTTTGTGTGCACAGTTAGCGATCGAAAGATGCAACATAGAAGTTATTTTTTTTTTTAACTAGGGGGGCTTTGCCCATGTTTTTCCACAAAACATAAAATAACATAAAAAAAAACTGACGAATATGAGACATATCTTACTTTCTTCCCCACATGATTCTGCATCGATTGGTATCGGTCTCGACCCCATACCCCCAGCGGTTTCGGAGGAGATAGCGTGACAACTTTTGGCAGCGGCGGCGGCGCGGCGGCGCCAGTTACTTTTTTTTAGAATAGAGAGAAAATGGAAATAACTCAGCGAATTGAATAATTGAGTTACTTTTTAACCGATTTCACAAATGAGGAGGTGCTCAATTTGAATTTTAGGGAGGTATGTACTAAAATTGATTTCTCCAACGAGTATTTATTGTATATAAAATAACATTCACTACTTTTTTAATTTCTGTCTGACGATAACCCGGCGTAATGCCAGAGTTTGCCTTTTTTATGGCATTACTGGACCGATTTGAAAAATTCTATCACCATTATAATCCTAAATTATCCCTGATGAACATAGGCGACAGAAAATTTTCAAAAAGTTATTATATTACAGTCATTGTACAATAACTACTTTTTATATATTTTTTTAATAAAAATTATGGGTTATTTACCAAGCTATTTTAAACAATACATTACTATTCTTATATATTATATATTCTATATTATTATTATAAGGAATAATACTGCTGCTACTACTGACTAGATTTATTGTGCAGTGCAGTACAGTGCATGTAGATCAAAATTGCACTTTACAGCATATCAATAAAATGAATATCTAAGTTGATATCAGAGATTTAAAAAGCGGGGGCAGAGCGGCTGGCGGGCCGTACGTCTGAAGAGGCACCGCCAAGAATGGATTTTTGAAAATTGAATTTTGTCACACAGGTAGGCCATGCCTAGAATTAGAAATAAGGCTATTAGGACTTTTTTCCCGGAATAGGCCGTTCACGCGGGCGGAGCCGCAAGCAACAGCTAGTGTAGGTACAATAAATAAAAAAATATATAATGGTGTGTGTCTCTTTAGATCAGACAATTTCTGCTAACTTATTCAGTTATTTATTTTATGTAGAAAAATAATAATAAATACTTTCAATGAGCATCTTAAAAACACGGCACAATATCAAAATAACGTAAAACAAATATCAACAGCTACAGCAAAATTAGCTTTGTAGCTTCATATAGCTAAATTATGGTCTGTTTAGTGACCACTGGGCCCGTATTGTCGTCTAAAATATTAACAGATTTAATACCTACTTGACTTTAAAAGCCACTAGAAAAACTCAAGACATATAAAAAATTACTTACTTTTGTCGTGTAAAGTTCAGAGAGAAGGCCGCAGGACTCCAAGAATATTGAGCAATCGTCAATGCACGCCCTCCCGTCTCAGCGTATGCCGTGTTACTTACGGAAGCTGAAGAGTATGGGCTCAAAGTATGAATCCACAACACAGTATCCTAGTCTCGTGCGTAGTCGTCATGTACGCGTAAAGGGAGAATGACGATTATTAAAATTAATTAGATTCTCAGTCAACGATTGTAGGGGGTTGAATCTTAGTCCACCACACTGGTCTGCTATAGATTCTAAATTCATAATTTCATAAGGAGATTTTATTCATACAAGGAATAAAATCTCGTTTATCACATCATTCGATCTGGCCTTTCGGTCTAAATCTTTCCTAAGGATTCAATTTATCAAACTGTCATGCGGCTCGAAATTGGATTCTTTTGTATCCCAATTAAACAATCTGGCAACCTCGAAATAACGTTTTGTATCGTAATAGTATAGCGATTGTAATTCCTGAGTGCAAGCCAAAATAATCCATATTACTTTACTAATATAATTATTTTCCGTTTCGTCATTACGGTCCCTCATTTACTGCATTTTCGCGCTCTTTCTAGAAAAAAATTGCAGCTACTTTTTCCATTGAAAGTGGAAACATGGTTAAGGTTGATTTGCTGAAAAATATATCCGCCATCTTGGATTTAAAAATGAACGTCATATTTGTAAGCATCCCATACGATCCCATAGCATGCGTAGCATCTCTATAGTAGTCTGTGCAGCATCCCAAGAAACCTCGAAAATGACACCCATGTCGATTTGTTGAAAAAAAAGCCCATACAAACTTTCATCCCTAATTTATCTATTTATGGGGATGAATGATCAAAAATGCAAAATTTATGATATTCTTTCTCCGATAAAAATTTGAGCCCCTTATACACCCCTATAGAGTTTAGTATTGTTTCTCCATACAAACTTTCATCCCCTATTTTCCATCATCCCTCATCAGGTTTTTTTGAGACAAAATGTAGCCTATGTCCGCCCTTGGTGTTCAAATTTTTTTCAAACCAAATTTCATCAAAATCGTTCCAGTAGTTTAGCCGTGAAAAGATAACAGACAGACAGACAGAGTTATTTTCGCATTTATATATTAGTACTAGCTGTCCCGCGCGGTTTCACCCGCACCATACTACATTACATTACATTTACATACTAATATTTATACCATACTAACGTCACTCAATTGTTTTGCCTTCCCGGAACCTCTCCACTAACACTTAAACTTTATGTTATGATATTAAAGTTCAAATTGATTTTTAAGTATTATTACGAATCGATTGTATGGGAGTATGGAAAAGTGTTGTTTTAGACTTTTACAGGCAATTTTTTTAATTTTTCTCTCCGTAAGAACCATCCTCGTACTTCAAGGAATATTCTAAAAAAAGAATTAGCGAAGTCGGTTCAGCCGTTCTCGAGATTTGCGCTTAGCAAGAAATTTAGCCTTTCATTTTTATATATATAGTATGGAAGAACAATTTACCTTCCCGAATAAACAAGTTTTAAAGTAGATAAGGCCCGAATAACATCATTTCTATTAAAAAGGTTTACGGTCATCGAAATAAGATGACTTTACATCTAACAATCAATCAAATCATCTAACAATATTGTTAACGATAAGACGGACTTTTTTTAATCTATCTTTGAATTTTTCCGCTTTATTTTGGGTTGCCAGAATAAAGGAATTTCGATGTCTAATAAATAGTAGAATTCAACACATGTCACTGGCTGTAGACAACGCTAAGACAATTTTATCAAACTCTCCGCCTTTTTTTGTTCACCCTGTGCTTAGATTAAACTCTCCATGATTTCTATTCCCCTCATTTTAGGGTAGTAATGGTTTTGGTAGTAACCGGTAGTAACAAATTATTCATTACGTTGGTATTACTGATTATTATCGCGGCCATGTTTGGCCATGTTATTTTGCTAACTTCATGTCGGTGTGCACTCAAAACAAATATATTTTGATCGTACGTCCTGCATTGTTGTTTATTTGCAATAAATAAATACAGTAGCGATTCTTGTTGGAGTTCATTGATATCACATTGTAACGTTCGGTGATAGATTATTATTTACTTAAAATATATTTAGTAATCCGATCCGTCGTGATGGAAGTCGAGCGAAATGCATCTGACTCTGAAAACGTGGCGGCCGAAGAAAAGCCGGTCGGCGAAGAGGGCTCCGGCGACGCTACCACATCGCATAGCGATAAATTGCGCCGTAAGAATAAAAAATATGCACGTTCGAATAGCAAGGAGGGTGTTACTGTGGTCGCTCCACTGCCCAAATACCGCAGTTGGAAGAATAGCCGCCGGCCGCGGAACGGGCACGGCAGAGGGCTGCCTAAGAAAGGTGCGTGTCATATCTTTATCTATCGATTAACAAACCGGTCGGGTCTGGGGAAAGTTCTGGAACATGTCAGGGTGTTTTGAGCAGAATTTTGGGTCAAATTTACGTATCGTTGTTTACTACGCAGCGTGTAATATAGTGATTTTGTGTGAAGCGGACGCGATGTGAAGGTCACGTCGCGTTTCTGCGCAGTTCGATCGGCCACTGATGTATAAATAATATTATGAGACTTGCCGCTTTATCTGCTCGTGGGCCGATTTAGTTGAACGACATGTTACGTAACAGTTGATTGTAAACAACTTTCGACATCCAAGGCTATTTTGGTTCAGACTTGTTCGAAATTCAAAACGGTTCGCGGGAGCCGTGTGAAGCTGCTGGTCTCGCAGCGTTTTATTCACTTTGAACTTGAATTTCAGAATATTATTGATATAGATGTCTGATATTTTTGCTTTGTCTATTCATTTGGGATGTATTCCTGCACTATTATGTAGTCAATTTCATCTCATTGCAAATTCTTATTAGTATTTGCTTACAATTAGATTACAAGACAAATCAGTTAAAAATACACATCAGCGAAATTAATGAGTATTTGGGTAAATTCATATTATCATGTTCTTGTTATGAGATCACCTGGCACACAACTTGTTATTATACATTTAAGTCTTTGTTATTTTGACCTAAATGTACACATCTCTTAATTTCCCTTGGCAGGTCTTAAAATCAACTTTTGATAGGTATTCAACCTTCTTGTGGATAATAAGAATTACCCAGCTATCTGATAATAATTATCATAATCCTTATCACGCTAGTTAAGACTATGATTAATTTTTACCTTGATCATGTAATGCTTTTTTTTGAGATACATTCAACATTTTAGAAAAATGGAAAGAAAGTTATCTGATAAATCTGATGACTTTTTTATGTTCTCATGAAGAGAAGGCAAATGCTACTTAGCTCATACAGCCATGAATGTGACTAAATTGCTTTTCATTTAATTGGTTAAAGAGTTTGTATGGAATAGTCATATTGTGTGTATGTTTACCTAATTTCACATAAGTTAACAGCAAATTTTTGATGTTTACATATTAATATTTTGTTTTTGTATGGATCGGAGTGCTGGGCTACTAAGAAGATGGATGAGAAACGATTGCATGCAGCAGAAATGAGAATGTTGAGATGGATGTGTGGAGTTACAAGGATAGACAGTCAGGAATGAGCATGTTAGAGGGAGTTTGAAAGTGGCACCTATGGTGGATAAGATGAAAGGGAACCGCATATCTTATGGGCATGAGAAGAGAGGAAACATATGTGGGTAAGAAAGTGATGAATATGAATGTTGATGGATGGAAAGGTAGAGGAAGGCCAAAGAAAAGGTGGATGGAGGGTGTGAGGAAGGACATGTAAGAAAGAGGGGTGAAAGACGAGACAACGGCTGATAGACATGTATGGAAGAAGAAGACATGCTGCGCCGACCCCAAATAGAATTGGGACCAGGACAGGAGAATGATGGTGAAAGTGTCTTTTGCCACAGAGTGATGAGTTGAGCAGGTCACTCATTTGATGGTAAGCATCACCCCTGCACATAAACAATAGCAAATATTCAGGACATATTACAAATGCTTTATGGTTGTCACTTATTTTAAGAGTGGTAGAGCCATGGCTCTACCTGTACTCTGTACACAATTTTGTCTACAGCATGAATGGGCCGGCTCGTCAGAGTCGTTACCTCTGTCTCACAGAAAACCGACGTAAAGTAGCAGCTTACTGCTACATTTCGTATGGTGAGTGAGCTATCCGGAGGCCCAAATCCCCTCCCCATCCCCGATCCCTTAATTATCCCTTTCCTCTAAGGTCGGCAACGCGCCCATGACTCTTTGTATTGTGGGCGTTCATGGGCGGTGGTGATCACTTACCATCAGGTGTCCCACTTGCTCGTTTGTCGGCCTATGCAATAAAAAAAAAATATACTTATCCCTAGATATATAAGATATTATGTGTATATATATATTTTGGTATCAATTATGTTTTTTGGTCAAAAATCACCTTTGCTCACCATTCGGACAATATAGGTTAAATAAATAAATAAACTTTGAGCTGATATAGTTGTGGTGTAGGCGGTGCCGGCGGCAAGGGTGTGTGGGGTGCTCCCGGCTCGGAACTGCTCGAGGAGTATGTGGAGGATGCCAACGATCCCAACTACGACTCCGAAGCCGTCAGCAACGGTGACGTCGAGTTCAAGCAGGTCATCGTCGAGGCAGACCCCGAGGAGGTCGTGGTGAGCCTAATATTGCTTCACTATCTTTACAGGTAAAGCTTTTTTAGGGTTCAGCATCCAAAGGGTACCAAAAGAAAGAAAGAGCCTGTGCATTCTGTCTGGCTGTCTCTCCTACCGTTAAGTCAATAGTTTGTAAGATATACAAATGCAACAGATATGTGATATGTGTCTTAAGTTGTGAAAAATGTGACAGACCCCCCTCTAACTTTAAAACTACAGTGATGAAACGTCTGAAAAAAAAACAACCTAGCATAACTTAAAAGGTACTTCCAACCAAAATTGGTTTATAACATTCGCACTCACGCCTGTAATCCCCGAAGGGGTAGGCAGAGGTGTAACCAGTACACCCACATTTCGCCGAGCGTATTTCCGTCCCACAATGTGATAGGGGGCGAGCCTATCGCCATACCGGGCACAAATTCCCGGCTGATACTGAGCATTTCGTAATTTATATAATTTTTAAATTTTTTGGTTTATAATTTTTTGTATAATACACCCAACAGTCACACACATAGTCCTGACCCCACACTAGGTAAACCTGTATCGTGGGTATCAGGAACTACGAGAACACCCAGACCTGAAACAAACAAACATTTGTCTCGGTGCGGGAATCGAACCCACGGCCTCTCGCTTCGCAGCCGATTACTCACCCACTGCGCCACGGAGGCTGTCATAAGTTAGTTTGTTTCAATAAGCTAGATTGTATAGTTTTTGAGATATAGGATATTTTCTGTTACACTATGAAGCAGATCACTGTGCGTGGTCCGACACGCACTTGGCCGGCTTTTATTTTGTTTTCGCGGTAATACGATTAAACCTGTATTTACCTAATGCTGGCTGGGTAATGTTATTTATTTATTTAAAATCTATTGTACACAAAATACATAACATACAGGAGTATACAATTTTAAAAGAAAAGTACAATTGATAGTTCAATTATAAGCAAACAGTATATAAGATCACGCCTGTATCCCCGAAGGGGTAGGCAGAGAAAAACCAAAAACTACAAGACAAATCTTTCTGTACCATGTGTTAAAAAGCATGTTGCGCCGACCCCACTGCGAGTGGGATAAGAGCAGGTGAAAGAAGAAGAGACCCAAAGAAATTGAATAATCCTAAGATTGCCGAGGTGCTCCTATCAGTACCTGTAACTGTCACATATTATTTTAAATTATAAATAATTATCAAATTAATTTGTTCGTTTTCTATGCGTTCGCGCATCGTTCAATCGACTGAGTTTAAAACTTTGTACAGCTGCTCTTGTCCACTTGTGCAAACGTTTTCGATGTAAAATTAAACATTTTAACAAAAAATAATTCCGATAAAACTATAAAAGGAAAAAAATTACATATTGCAATTAAATAGTCAATAATTGGTATCACCGACTCAAATTGTTTTGCTTTTGTCAGTAATTTTTTTTCTATTTTTAGTAAAAAAAAAACAATTTAAAAAAAAAAAATCCGCGATCTCACACCGCCTGAGGGTGGAATTTTTTCTTCGTGTACTGGTTACACCTCTGCCTACCCCTTCGGGGATTACAGGCGTGAGTGCGTATATCTTTTCGAATGTTGACGTAAATGTGACCGTTCGGAAATGAATGCAATAACTGCGAGGGACTTACGTGACCATAGTCGTGTAACACACAGACCCACGTAATTTAATATTAGGCAAACTCGTGTGACCTTGCGGCGGGCGCGGCATTAGAGGGGGGGGGGGGGGGGGGGGGGGTGTTTACAAACTCGCCGGATTCCGCGACACGAGATTACCACGCGCGAGTGCTCTAGTGTTTTTTTACACACTTCATTGCGGTGGCGTCGGTGGGTGTGACGAGAGAATAAAGCGCAGGCCACACCGAGAGCTAAGCTAATTTGATTTAGTTTAGCACACTTAGTGATTTCTTATGTTTACGCGAATATTACACATTGAAATAAAACTACTTTATACGGATTTTATCGTGGTTTAATTTTATTTTAGTCCCGACGTTTCGAAAGCTTTTCAGTCCTCGTGGTCACGGGGGAGACTGAGGTGTAGGTAGTCTCGAAAAGTTAATGTTACATTAGCTACCTTCATTTTAAAATTATACATTTATTTTTTAATTATTAAAAAAGTTAGTTGACACTAGTCCGATCTACGCAGAAAGAGCTCACGGTGTCTTGAGGTCTGGCAGTTGGTCTTTTGGGTTCCGATTTAATTAAGTGTATAATTGGATCCCAGGCCTGTGCAAGCTTCCAACCATCTTCTCTATTGAAATTTGGGTGTTTTTTTAATTTCAATAGCCTCGCGAATCATCCTAGGTAGGAATCGGTGTTCTTTGGCAAGGATTTGTGGTTTGTCAAATCTAAGGTAATGTTTGGAGCCTTCCTCTGAATGTTCAGCAACTGCAGACTGTCTGTAGTTTTTTTTATACCATAGGTCGGCAAATGACCAAGTGGGTCAGCTGATGGTAAGTGATCTTCACCGCCCATGTACGCCCAAAATACCAAAAGAAAAATGGGCGCGTTGCCGACTTTAAAGGAAAGGGATAATTAAGGGATTGGGAAGGGTTGGGGGATTTGGGCCTCCGGATATCTCACTCCATTGCTGCTACTTTACGTCGATTTTCTGTGAGACAGTGGTAACGACCCGGACGAGCCGGCCCATTCATGCTGTAGACAAAACTGTCTACAGCATGGCTCTCCCACTCAATAACATATGGCCATAGCCTATCGCCATACCGGGCACAATTCCATACTACGGCCTGATACTGAGCATTTCGTAATAGTGAATTGAAATGAAATAGTTTATTAATCATGTAGGCAATTAAAATAGCGCTTATAAGTCAGTACAAAATAATAAGAAACTTATGTATAGAAATCATATCAACTAATGTATACATAACATACATAGCATCGTCAAAATACACCGGGCAATTACACTAAATTTATTTATTTGTCGTTTAATTTTCCGTTAGTAACAATATTTGTATTATGGAAACGTCCAGAATTATTAAATATTTTGAGTCCATTTGGACCACAGGCATTTACCGAAACGGCACGTGTTTTAAAACTACCATCGGATCCAAAATGACACAGCTCGAGAAGACCCGGCGAAACAAACTCAGTGGGCTTACTTTACCACTGGATTCAACGCAGCGCGACCCAACTCTGAGAAGATCCAGCTAGTCGAACTCAGTGGTTGTTTTATGTCCGGTTTTTCAATAAGTTATATTTTGGGAAATACAAAGTCCTATAGTTAACTTGAATTGAAGAGATTGAATACGGACCATGTGTAAAACCCAATATCACTTTTACCCGACCCGGGGATCGAAACAGAGACGTCAGCTAATTTAATGTATTGTAGCAGTGATAGCTCAGGTGGGAGTGGTATGGACTGTTGAGACGAAAGTCGTAGGTTCGAAACCAGCGCCAAGATCATACACCTCTGACTTTTCTAAGTTACGTGTATATTAATTGTTAATTATCACTTGTTTTAACGGCGAAGGAAACATCGTGAGGAAACCTACATACCTGAGAAGTTCTCCATAAGAATTTCGAAGGTATGTGAAGTTGCCAATCCGCATTAACCCCTCTCATTAAGTAGAGGCCTGTGCCCAGCAGTGGGACATGTATAATACAGGGCTAGTATTATATAGTATTGTAAGTTAGTTTAGCTCGCGGTGTGTCGTGCGGTTTATTGTTCTGTGGGTGTGACGCCATATGTTACGATATACAAACGCGTCTCGATTGTATATCATCACGCTTAGAACGTGTGACTCATTGTCTCTGAGAGTTATATCAACGGAGATTAGGAGCGTCTAGCGGTGCTCCAGTCTCTAATCGTCATTGCTTTTAACCTACTACAAAAAGGAGGAAATTATCAATAGGGTAGTTGACTAGATTTTTTAAATTATTTAAATCAATAAATTACGTTACTCAAAATTTATTGCAGTAAGATTTTAATAAATCGGACCAAAAATAAATAAGTTAGAAGCCATTCAAATCCTGTAGAAGGGGTGATTGTCAAATGACAGACGACGTAAACTTTGACGTCACTGTGTAAAATGTTCATTATGGTGCACACGTGCAAGCGAGATAGTGAGATATCCCTACTACGCACCCACTTTTCCTCATAGCAACATTTGAAGTCATAACTGCGGGCACATTTCTGAACTAATTTTGATTGTGTTTTAATAAAAGGTTTTCTTTTGCGTATTATTTTCTGTTGCTTATAAAATAATGTATAAAATTCAATATTTCCTATATTGAATTTTATACATACCCTATTCGTCTGTAATTTGTTTTTTTAATTTGCTTGAATGACGATACAAACAGGTCGCTCGCCTGATGTAAGCGTCACGCCTGCCCATAAACAGAAGCAACGTCACACAGAACTCTGGATTACAGAACACTGCATGGCACTGCATTTCGCTCGTCATCTCGAAACATAAGGTGTTAAGTCTCATAATGTCCAGTAATTTCACTGGCTTCAATGCCCTTCAAACCGAAACACAACAGTGCTTACACACTGTTGCTTGGCGGCAGAAATAGACAAAGAGGTGCTATCTATCTATTTTCTGAGTGGTAGAACCACGTTGTAGACAGTTTTGTCTGCAGCATTAATGGACCGGCTCGTCCGGGTCGATACCACTGACTCATAGAAAACCGGCGTAAAATAGCAGTTTCCTGCTGCGTTTCATACGGTGAGTGAGAAATCCGGAGTCCCAAATTCCTCTCCCCTTCCCTTCCTAATCCCTTACTTATCCCTTTCCTTTAAGGTCGGCAACGCGCCCATGATTATTTTTGTGGGCGTACAGGGGCGGTGGAGATCACTTACCATCAGGTGACCCACTTGCTAGTTTGCCGGCCTATACTTAAAAAAAAACAACCCAGATGAGGGTACCTACCGCCTTGTATATTATCTGTGGTCATAACTCATAACAATGCATAGTAAAGCGGTCACTGTTCACAATAAATAAATAAATACACCCAACAGTCACACACATAGTCCTGACCCCACACTAGGTTAACCTGTATCGTAGGTATCAGGAACTACGAGGGACTTGCGGTCCCACAACACCCAGACTCGAAACAAATATTTGTGGATCACACAAATATTGCGTATCAATGCGGGAATCGAACCCACGGCCTCTCGCTTCGCAGCCGGCTACTCACCCGCTGCGCCACGTAGGCTGTCAACAATGTGGTCGTACTGCCGCCCGTCCGCTCCCGCATGCTGATTAGCTACACACCAGGACCGGACTCCGGGTCTCACCGTGGGAGAAAATTGACAAATTTATTCAATGAAACGTTTAACAGTCACACTGTTCTAAAGCTATGTTAATGGAAGAAAATAGAAGGGTTTTAACAGATTTAAACAAAAGTCAGGAGTCCCAAATCTCCTTCGCCGGCCCAATCCCTTAATCATCGCTTCCCTTTTCCCTTTCTCCATTATTCTGATGCTATTGTGGATGTTCAGAAGCGGTAAAGTCTTAACATCACCGTAGAGATCACTTACCATCAGGCGACCCACTCGCTTGTTTACAGTCCTCTTCTATAAAAAGAAAAAAATACTTTAGACGCGAATTTGGCGAGTTTTCTTATTGGAAAATAAGTGCACGTTTCTGGGCGTAGGCTTAGTTATAGAGTTCAGACTGCATGCACCCTTTGGATACAGAACCGTAAAAATTAAATCAACCACTCGCAGTAAACCAATCCATATTTATGTCTTGAATGTACATATGCACTCACGACTGTAATCCCCAAAGGGGTAGGCAGAGGTGTAACCAGTACACCCACATTTCGCCGAGCGTATCTCCGTCCCATGATGTGATAGGGGGCGAACCTATCGCCATACCGGGCACAAATTCCAGACTCCGGGCTGATACTGAGCTCTTTGTAATAGAAAAACCCAATATCACTTTTATCCGACCCGGGGATCGAACCCGAGACCTCAGCGTCAGCCACACATTCACATTCAACACATGCTAGGTACAGAGTGTACTTAGCCATACCACAGATTATATCTGTGACTCATGACCTCCCATGTGTCAAGTGCAATCCGCGTGCGACGCGCGTTTACAAATATTTGTGTGTGTGCATCGAGTGCGTTGATCCCGCCGCGCCTGCTGCTCATACTACCAAAAACGATCGTCGAAACGTCGGTCCGAAACGAAGAAACGACGAACTTCTTAATTAGCCTTACTACCAAATTACTTCGAATCCGACACCGTATCTGTCGGACCCATAGACAATCGTTCGAATGAACATATTGTTCGGATTAGGGAGGTATATCTTTAAAAACCGTAATTTTTTACCGATTATGACATACGTATGAAAAAAATAATAAATTGGATGACTAAATAAGTTTTCTGTAATATATCTATTATTTCATAGCTCTTATTAATTAATAGTTTTAAAATAATAAATGTTTTTGCTTATTTTGTAATCTGCGGTAATTAATCTAGCTATATATAGCTCACAGGCGCGGGTCCTCAATAGGGTAGTTTCCTATATTGAATGTTATACATTATTTTATAAGCCACGGAAAATGATACGCAAAAGAAAACCTTTTATTAACACAACCAAAATTGGTTCAGAAATGTGCCCACAGTTATGACTTTAAATGTTGGTATGAGAAAAGTGGGTGCGTAGTAGGGATATCTCACTATCTCGCTTGCACGCGTGCACCATTTTACACAGTGACGTCAAAGTTAGCGTCGTCTGTCATTTGACAATTACCCCTTCTACAGGATTTGAATGGCTTCTAACTTATTTATTTTAGGTCCGATTTATAAAATTCTTTCTGCAATATATTTTGAGTAACGTAACTTATTGATTTAAGTAATAAAAACAATCTACGTAGTCAACTACCCTATTAGATTGCCGCCCCGGGCCTTCGAGGGGCTTCGTCCGCCACTGCTTGGAGGTGTCGAAATTAGCATAAATACGATGGGCAAGCATTTTTTAAATATGACACCCCTCAGAGCTCGCATCTTACTCGGACTTGACCATTTTTTTTCCAACATCTGAGTGTTTTCTACAAGTTGGTAGGACCCTCGTGCGAGAGGCCAGCTGGGTTGGTACCACCGCTTTGTCTATTTCTGCCGCCAAGCAAACAGTGTGTAAGCACTGTTGTGTTCCGGTTTGAAGGACATTGAAGCCAGTGAAATTACTGGGCATTATGAGACTTAACACCTTATGTCTCGGGGTGACGAGCGCAGTCCAGTGTCATGCAGTGCTTTGTTATTTAAAGTTCTGTGTGGCGTTGCTTCTATTTATAAGCAGGCGTGGCGCTTACCATCAGGCGAGCGACCTGCTCGTCTCGTCATTCAAACCAATAAAAAAAAACTGGTTTTTCACCCCAGCAACATAATCTGGACAATCTTGAGATGTGATTTATTTATAACGTGACACCGTCCGCAGCGCAAGTCCGAGCCAGTGATCCTCGAGTACCTGGAGCATGGTGACACTCACGCGGCCGCCGAGGACCTTCTCGAGTTCGTCACCGCCAAGAGGAGTCATATAGTGAGTACAAATCGATACATCATACTATATAAGGTATTTATTGTGCGAATGTGAATGGTAGGGTCGGAAGAGGGCGCCCGATGAGAACATATGCGGATCAACATACATACGCACTCACGCCTGTAATCCCCGAAGATGTAGGCAGAGGTGTAACTAGTACACCCACATTTCGCCGAGCGTATCTCCGTCCCACGATGTGATAGGGGGCGAGCCTATCGCCATACCGGGCACAAATTCCAGATTCCGGGCTGATACTGAGATTTTCTTAATAGAAAAACCCAATACCACTTTACCCGACCCGGGGATTGAACCCGAGACCTCAGCGTTAGCCTCAATTGTAACGAGTACGCATTACAACTGCGCCACCGCGGCAGTCATATGCGGATCAAATAAATGATATTCTCCGAAAAGGGCACGTCACGAGTACCCTCAACCGACGAAAATGTATGAGAAGATGTATGAATGTGGAAGAGGCGAAAGAGGTGTGTCACGATCGTAGCTTGTGGTACTCAATAGTCTCTGCCAATTCTTGGCCTTCTGGTCGAACAATTTGTGTTTGAGTTACGATTCTAAAATCACACATGAGTTGCCCAGTTGCCTAGGATTCAAATTGTTTCGTACTGTTCATCCCTTATCACATAATGGGACGGAAATCATCTCGGTTAACAGTGCACTAGTTGCACAGCTGCCTACCTCTTCAGTGATAGGCGTGAGCTTATGTATGTTTTTTTTAATTGTTGCAGGTGTGTGAGACTATAGTGGAGATCGCACTGGACCACAAGCCGTCGCACTGCGAGATGGCGTCCGTGCTCATATCCGATCTGTACGGCAGGGTGTTCTCCGCCAAGGACATCGGCGTTGGTGAGCCTATCACATTCCCTTATACAGTAGGATCTCTATAAGTCGAACATCAAGGGAGACGCCAAAAAATTTGAGTTATAGAGTTTTCCACTTATAGAGAACTATAGAGGTAATAAGTCTCAAATAATCGAGTTGTAAAGTTTGTAAAATTAAACTTTGCTACGTTCGAGATAAGGAGGTAAAATTTAATTTTTCGCGTTATGGACGGACAATATATACCAAAATGGCTTCGAGGGACTCACTGATTATTTCGACTAATAGAGGGTTGAGATTTCGAGTAATGGAGGTTTTCTTGTTTGAAGGGAAGGGAACAATTTTTTTTTTTTCGAGATTTGGTGGTTTTCAAATTATCGAGGATCGACTTAACGAGGTTCTACTGTACAATGTTATCACGAGACGAGCAGACGCTCGCCTGATGGTAAGCGTCACTACTGTACGTAACACATAACCACTGAGTATATTAAACTACAAAGTAGTTAATGGCACTGCAATTTGTGCATTCAAAGTTAATCAGCATTTAAACAGTATAACACTTGTTGGAAAAATATCGATATATCGATATTTTTATTGGATATATAAATATTTGTGGTAATTAACGCTTCGATATATCGATTTAAAATATCAAGTATTAAAAACTATTTTTTTTTTCGTATTTGCTGTAGATGTATTAAAAAAATATCGATACGATAACATAGCTATTTTTGACCACTTCCGACATCCCTACATGCTACTGCTTCCAACTCCTCTATATTTTTCTATTTGATTAGTTTTGTTGTTGGATAAAGACGGCTTCACATTAACAGAGGCTCGTTGAGCTTCATTGTTCGATGTCGAAATATGCGTGCCATTGTCGATCCTGGCTTACAGGAGGTGCAGTGGCGGTGTGTGGTCAGGATAGTCTGGTATAATGCTGTTTGGCGGTAGAAATAGACAAAGTCGTAGTCTACTCGGACCGATTCTACTATCAGACGTATCATCTAGTAAATTAGTGAAATGTATAGACATGTGTGAAGTCGCGATGTCCCTCCAGCGTTCTCCCGACTGCTGGAGAAGCTGCCGGACCTGGTGCTGGACACTCCTGACGCGGCGGTGCTGCTCTCCAACTTCATAGCGCGCTGCGTCGCCGACGACTGTCTGCCGCCCAAGTTTGTGCAGACGCAGGCACAGATGGATCTCAACCCTCACGCCAGGTACTTTTTATCAAGACTTAATTTCCCTGACTGCCTCGGTAGCGCAGTTGTAATGCGTACGCGTTACGATTGAGGCTAACGTTGCGGTCTCGGGTTCGATCCCCGGGTCGGGTAAAGTGGTATTGGGTTTTTCTATTATGAAATGCTCAGTATCAGCCCGGAGTCTCGAATTTGTGCTTGGTATGGCGATCAGTTCGCCCCCTATCATATGATAGGACGGAGATACGCTCGGCGAAATGTGGGTGTACTGGTTACACCTCTGCCTACCCCTTCGAGGATTACAGGCGTGAGTGAGTGCGTTAATTTCCCTGAATTTTGAACATTGACAAAATCATCCAAAATCCAGATGTTTGAGCCCTCTTTTAACGATAGTAATGACGCCTTTCCGGAGTAGAGATGTGCCGTGTCAAGTCGTATGTGTTGTTATTCGTTGAAAGTCATTTTTTACTCTGTGTTCCGTTATTAGGCCTTAACCAAATTTATACGGTAACCCCTATCGAACAGAAAATGTCTAATTTCATCAATCAAAGATATCGATGTACATACACAAAAATGAAAAAAATACCGAATTTAAAACCTCCTTTTTTGAAGTTAGTTAAAATACTAAGCTTTGTTTCGCTTGGTGAATAGAAATGTCTAAGCTCCCCCTGAAAGTTCTACCTTCTCTGGACCTATTACAAATTAGGGGAAATCCTGGCAAACTAAGTCGCACGGCAACCCTATTGATACCGCTGTACTGTTTGCAGACAGGCGATACACAGGGCGGAGACTCTGTTGTCGATGAAGCAAGGGCTCGTGCGGCTCGACAACATCTGGGGCGTGGGCGGCGGCGTGAGACCCGTCAAGTCCCTCATCAGACAGATCCAGCTGCTGCTGAAGGAGTACCTGACGTCGGGCGAGCTGGCCGAGGCCATGCGCTGCGTGCGGGACCTCGAGGTGCCGCACTTCCACCACGAGCTTGTCTATGAGGTACCTACCTTGCGTGTGATGAAGCTAGAGAGAGAGTGAGAGTGCACAGAAAGGAAATACCTTTTGGAGAAATAGTTATTGCGGACTCATCAGCTTTTCGAACCAGTTGTCTTCACCCGAACGACTCCTAGATTGGGTATCTAATCATAACATAAACATAAATAACATAATTCGACAGCCTCCGTGGAGCAGTTGGCGATTTGTTTCGGGTCTGGGTGTTGTGGGTTGGCAAGTCCCTCGTAGTTCCTGATACAGGTTAACATAGTGTGGGGTCAGGACTTGTGTGTGACTGACTGTTGGGTGTATTTATTTATTTTATTTATAATCCCTACACTGTTATGCCGACTAAAAACTCCGCAGTGGTCTTTAGCGCAAGTGGAACTATCCCGGGGAATCCTGAGTGTATCTGGAGTACTGCCTGAACGCTACGCTATGCCGCTTTGCGAACCGTTTATCATTAAGAACTTTAAATCAATTCTTTTATCACATCTAACTCGAGATGAGCAGGTCGCTTGCATGAGGGTAAACGCCGCATTCGTTCATAAAAAAGTACTAACGCCACTAAGAACCACTGACATTTCCTTTAAGGTCGGCAACGCAGCCATGTTTCTTTTGGTATTGTGGGCGTACATGTGCGGTGGAGATCACTTACCATTAGGTGACCCACTTGCTCGTTTGCCGGCTTATGCCATAAAAAAAAAGCATTGCATGCACTGTCATCATCAGCCACAGTTTATTGATAACAGTTCAAGTTGGCATGTCAGAAGTGCAAAAAAGTATTGTGCTACTATTTAAATTATGAGATTCAGTAATATAACATTTTTACAAGTCAGTATGAATATACAATGAGTGACCGTGCATCTGGGTCCGGTCAGTCATTCAAGAGAAAAATCAGTATGTACTTATTTTATTTTAGGGTTGTATGTATTTTTTAATGCTGTATCATAAAAAAATAAAAACAAAAAATTTATTAAACATAAAAAATAAAAATTTGCGGTGGACCACCCTTAACATTTAGGGGGATGAAAAATAGATGTTGGCCGATTCTCAGACCTACCCGATATGCTCACACAATTTCATACAAATCGGTCCAGCCGTTTCAGAGGAGTATGTGAACGAACATTGTGACACGTGAATTTTATATACAACGTGTTACAGAAAGGTGTGGTCATATTTTAGGGTCATTACGTACACCTTACAATTCGTACTTATGTACCGGATCTTTTCAAAACCAAGACATCCAAAAAATTCACGTGAATTTTAATCACTCGTTTATTAAGTCGATCAGATTGATGACATCACTATCAATTATTATGTACGACACTCACTTTTTAATAAACTTGAATAAGATGTACGTAATTCTACGGCCATACGTACGTACCTTGTAATTTAAACACAAATTTAAACCTGAAAGAGATTTTGTGTTGATGACAAATAGGTACGATCCTCTAGAAGCATTTTAAAGACTTCATTCTCGGGTCTTCCATCTATGAATTTGGCTTAATACAGTCGACGATCCTATTAAAAACTTTTATCAGTTACACTAACACTAAGTACCAGTACATAATACTTGTTTTTATTCAAATTCAACATATTTTTGAACTCGTAATCATACTTCATAAAATCAGAACTTGCCGAACTGACTGCGTCAAAGAAATATTGACATTTGACAACTGTTTAATATTTTTTTAATTATAAAATAATTAAATGAAAGGAGGTCTATAATATCATTGTTTATTATTTAGTGTTGTCCAAAGTTGAAAGTCGATATCGACATGTAACTCATCTGATAAAAAATAAAATTCTATAATTATTGTACTAGCAATGCAATCGGATTTGGTACTATGGGAGATAAAATACTTATACTCTACACTATACATTGCTTAAATTTGCCCGCCCCTTTTTATAACACGTTGTATAAGATAATTTCTCACGTATTCGTATTTTCGAAATTTTTGAAGATTGCTAAAGCGCATAACTTAAATCTTACATACAGTACGTATATGTATCGTATCGATATCATTATAGCTTTACATTTAGACGACCTTTTTGACACACTATAAATAATCGTTATTACTGTGATTTCGATACTTGATAAAAATATCGACTTATCGAAATAAAAATATCGATATTTTTTAGTATTCGTAGTTCAAATGATCCCGTGTTGAACATTCGATACGTTTTTGACAGACCGTGGTACTGGCGCTGGAGACTGTCAACTCGTCGGTGGAGGAGCAGCTTTGCACATTCCTGGCGGAGTTACGCCGCTGTGTGATCGTCACACCAGACCAAATGGACCGGGTAAGTGACCGACACGCTTTCTTTGCCGAGTTGTCTAGAAAATTACGTATGCCCATTTTAACCTCCGTCGCAAATTGAGGGTTTAGGTTTAAAAGCTTTTGCCTCGTGTCTGTGTTTTTTAAGTAATAAAAGAAACGTAACAACAATAGATATATTTTTCCCGAGATATAAAATAAAATAAAAACTTTCGCACGAGTCACAATTAAAAGTACAACGGGAGGGTATAAAACACTTAAATACTCAAACATATTATTGTAATGGCTAGCATGTTACGTTATTTTTAAAGACCGAAATACATATAATAATTATTATATAATTTTTTTTTTTACTTAATTTTTTTTACATACTTGTTCCACCTAAGAACATTTATCTAAATATGCCTGGAATACCTGTAATACCTGTTCCTAGGTGGAACAGGAATTTGGATCACGTATTTCTAAGGCCTATGTCCAGCAGTGGACCAATTCAGGCTGATGATGATGATGATTTCTAAAGACTAGGAATAGGTGCACCAAAAACTAGTGAAATTACTGAGTATGTATGTGTGTGTGTGTTATCAGATATGAGACTTATCTAAACGAAAGTCTTGCCACCGTAGTAAAATACATAGTTAAAGTGATATGGTGTGGTGATGCAGGGGTTCCTGCGCGTGTTGGAGGACATGGGGGACATCGTGCTGGATGTGCCGCTTGCATACATCATGCTGGATCGCTTCACAGAGCGATGCCAGGCCAGGTTCCGGCTCGGAGACGCCGTGCTCAAGCGCATGCCCACCAGGTATATATATATACCGATATATACTCTTCTCTTCTTATGGCCGTTCCTTATATTCTATCTATCGACAGATTTGCTACTATCAATAGTGTTTTGACAGATCTTGCATACAAAATGTGTCAAAATATTACTGCCAGTAAGCAAATCTGTCTATAGACAGTATATTGGGAATGGCTATTAGTCGTTCCCTCACTGCTGAGGATCATGACTCGTACTCAATCGGTCAACAAGCTGTGTCCATCGGTTTCGCTCCGTCGCCTGGTGGAGTGAGACCGATATATACATCATGCTGGATTTATTCACAGAGCGGTGCCGAGCCAAGATCTCATCTGTCATTGAACTGTTTCCACTTTCATCAAATTTGAAATACCTTTAACTTATTAATTATTATCATATTTTCAAAATGCATTTTAAAAAATAACATATGAAGTACCTACCACCTTGGTGTCATGTACATGCCGTATTGACTAGGCTTCAGACATGTCAGTTTGCTTTCACTAAGTCGCCGTATTGACTAGGCTTCAGACATGTCAGTTTGCTTTGACTAAGTCGCCGTATTGACTAGGCTTCAGACATGTCAGTTTGCTTTCACTAAGTCGCCGTATTGACTAGGCTTCAGACATGTCAGTTTGCTTTCACTAAGTTGCCGTATTGTCTAGGCTTCAGACATGTCAGTTTGCTTTCACTAAGTCGCCGTATTGACTAGGCTTCAGACATGTCAGTTCGCTTTGACTAAGTCGCCGTATTGACTAGGCTTCAGACATGTCAGTTTGCTTTGATTAAGTCGCCGTATTGATTAGTCTTCAGACATGTCAGTTTATTCGACCGAATCGCCGTATTGACTAGGCTTCAGACATGTCAGTTTGCTTTGACTAAGTCGCCGTATTGACTAGGCTTCAGACATGTCAGTTTGCTTTGACTAAGTCGCCGTATTGACTAGGCTTCAGACATGTCAGTTTGCTTTCACTAAGTCGCCGTATTGACTAGGCTTCAGACATGTCAGTTTGCTTTCACTAAGTCGCCGTATTGACTAGGCTTCAGACATGTCAGTTTGCTTTGACTAAGTCGCCGTATTGACTAGGCTTCAGACATGTCAGTTTGCTTTGACTAAGTCGCCGTATTGACTAGGCTTCAGACATGTCAGTTTGCTTTCACTAAGTCGCCGTATTGACTAGGCTTCAGACATGTCAGTTTGCTTTGACTAAGTCGCCGTATTGACTAGGCTTCAGACATGTCAGTTTGCTTTCACTAAGTCGCCGTATTGACTAGGCTTCAGACATGTCAGTTTGCTTTCACTAAGTCGCCGTATTGACTAGGCTTCAGACATGTCAGTTTGCTTTCACTAAGTCGCCGTATTGACTAGGCTTCAGACATGTCAGTTTGCTTTTACTAAGTCGCCGTATTGACTAGGCTTCAGACATGTCAGTTTGCTTTGACTAAGTCGCCGTATTAACTAGGCTTCAGACATGTCAGTTTGCTTTGACTAAGTCGCCGTATTGACTAGGCTTCAGACATGTCAGTTTGCTTTCACTAAGTCGCCGTATTGACTAGGCTTCAGACATGTCAGTTTGCTTTGACTAAGTCGCCGTATTGACTAGGCTTCAGACATGTCAGTTTGCTTTGACTAAGTCGCCGTATTGACTAGGCTTCAGACATGTCAGTTTGCTTTCACTAAGTCGCCGTATTGACTAGGCTTCAGACATGTCAGTTTGCTTTCACTAAGTCGCCGTATTGACTAGGCTTCAGACATGTCAGTTTGCTTTGACTAAGTCGCCGTATTGACTAGGCTTCAGACATGTCAGTTTGCTTTCACTAAGTCGCCGTATTGACTAGGCTTCAGACATGTCAGTTTGCTTTCACTAAGTCGCCGTATTGACTAGGCTTCAGACATGTCAGTTTGCTTTCACTAAGTCGCCGTATTGACTAGGCTTCAGACATGTCAGTTTGCTTTGACTAAGTCGCCGTATTGACTAGGCTTCAGACATGTCAGTTTGCTTTGACTAAGTCGCCGTATTGACTAGGCTTCAGACATGTCAGTGTGCTTTGACTAAGTCGCCGTATTGACTAGGCTTCAGACATGTCAGTTTGCTTTGACTAAGTCGCCGTATTGACTAGGCTTCAGACATGTCAGTTTGCTTTGACTAAGTCGCCGTATTGACTAGGCTTCAGACATGTCAGTTTGCTTTGACTAAGTCGCCGTATTGACTAGGCTTCAGACATGTCAGTTTGCTTTGACTAAGTCGCCGTATTGACTAGGCTTCAGACATGTCAGTTTGCTTTGACTAAGTCGCCGTATTGACTAGGCTTCAGACATGTCAGTTTGCTTTCACTAAGTCGCCGTATTGACTAGGCTTCAGACATGTCAGTTTGCTTTGACTAAGTCGCCGTATTGACTAGGCTTCAGACATGTCAGTTTGCTTTCACTAAGTCGCCGTATTGACTAGGCTTCAGACATGTCAGTTTGCTTTCACTAAGTCGCCGTATTGACTAGGCTTCAGACATGTCAGTTTGCTTTCACTAAGTCGCCGTATTGACTAGGCTTCAGACATGTCAGTTTGCTTTCACTAAGTCGCCGTATTGACTAGGCTTCAGACATGTCAGTTTGCTTTCACTAAGTCGCCGTATTGACTAGGCTTCAGACATGTCAGTTTGCTTTCACTAAGTCGCCGTATTGACTAGGCTTCAGACATGTCAGTTTGCTTTCACTAAGTCGCCGTATTGACTAGGCTTCAGACATGTCAGTTTGCTTTCACTAAGTCGCCGTATTGACTAGGCTTCAGACATGTCAGTTTGCTTTCACTAAGTCGCCGTATTGACTAGGCTTCAGACATGTCAGTTTGCTTTCACTAAGTCGCCGTATTGACTAGGCTTCAGACATGTCAGTTTGCTTTCACTAAGTCGCCGTATTGACTAGGCTTCAGACATGTCAGTTTGCTTTTACTAAGTCGCCGTATTGACTAGGCTTCAGACATGTCAGTTTGCTTTGACTAAGTCGCCGTATTAACTAGGCTTCAGACATGTCAGTTTGCTTTGACTAAGTCGCCGTATTGACTAGGCTTCAGACATGTCAGTTTGCTTTCACTAAGTCGCCGTATTGACTAGGCTTCAGACATGTCAGTTTGCTTTGACTAAGTCGCCGTATTGACTAGGCTTCAGACATGTCAGTTTGCTTTGACTAAGTCGCCGTATTGACTAGGCTTCAGACATGTCAGTTTGCTTTCACTAAGTCGCCGTATTGACTAGGCTTCAGACATGTCAGTTTGCTTTCACTAAGTCGCCGTATTGACTAGGCTTCAGACATGTCAGTTCGCTTTGACTAAGTCGCCGTATTGACTAGGCTTCAGACATGTCAGTTTGCTTTGACTAAGTCGCCGTATTGACTAGGCTTCAGACATGTCAGTTTGCTTTGACTAAGTCGCCGTATTGACTAGGCTTCAGACATGTCAGTTTGCTTTGACTAAGTCGCCGTATTGACTAGGCTTCAGACATGTCAGTTTGCTTTGACTAAGTCGCCGTATTGACTAGGCTTCAGACATGTCAGTGTGCTTTGACTAAGTCGCCGTATTGACTAGGCTTCAGACATGTCAGTTTGCTTTGACTAAGTCGCCGTATTGACTAGGCTTCAGACATGTCAGTTTGCTTTCACTAAGTCGCCGTATTGACTAGGCTTCAGACATGTCAGTTTGCTTTGACTAAGTCGCCGTATTGACTAGGCTTCAGACATGTCAGTTTGCTTTGACTAAGTCGCCGTATTGACTAGGCTTCAGACATGTCAGTTTGCTTTGACTAAGTCGCCGTATTGACTAGGCTTCAGACATGTCAGTTTGCTTTGACTAAGTCGCCGTATTGACTAGGCTTCAGACATGTCAGTTTGCTTTCACTAAGTCGCCGTATTGACTAGGCTTCAGACATGTCAGTTTGCTTTGACTAAGTCGCCGTATTGACTAGGCTTCAGACATGTCAGTTTGCTTTCACTAAGTCGCCGTATTGACTAGGCTTCAGACATGTCAGTTTGCTTTCACTAAGTCGCCGTATTGACTAGGCTTCAGACATGTCAGTTTGCTTTCACTAAGTCGCCGTATTGACTAGGCTTCAGACATGTCAGTTTGCTTTGACTAAGTCGCCGTATTGACTAGGCTTCAGACATGTCAGTTTGCTTTGACTAAGTCGCCGTATTGACTAGGCTTCAGACATGTCAGTGTGCTTTGACTAAGTCGCCGTATTGACTAGGCTTCAGACATGTCAGTTTGGTTTGACTAAGTCGCCGTATTGACTAGGCTTCAGACATGTCAGTTTGCTTTGACTAAGTCGCCGTATTGACTAGGCTTCAGACATGTCAGTTTGCTTTGACTAAGTCGCCGTATTGACTAGGCTTCAGACATGTCAGTTTGCTTTGACTAAGTCGCCGTATTGACTAGGCTTCAGACATGTCAGTTTGCTTTGACTAAGTCGCCGTATTGACTAGGCTTCAGACATGTCAGTTTGCTTTGACTAAGTCGCCGTATTGACTAGGCTTCAGACATGTCAGTTTGCTTTGACTAAGTCGCCGTATTGACTAGGCTTCAGACATGTCAGTTTGTTTTGACTAAGTCGCCGTATTGATTAGGCTTCAGACATGTCAGTTTGCTTTCACTAAGTCGCCGTATTGACTAGGCTTCAGACATGTCAGTTTGCTTTCACTAAGTCGCCGTATTGACTAGGCTTCAGACATGTCAGTTTGCTTTGACTAAGTCGCCGTATTGACTAGGCTTCAGACATGTCAGTTTGCTTTCACTAAGTCGCCGTATTGACTAGGCTTCAGACATGTCAGTTTGCTTTGACTAAGTCGCCGTATTGACTAGGCTTCAGACATGTCAGTTTGCTTTGACTAAGTCGCCGTATTGACTAGGCTTCAGACATGTCAGTTTGCTTTGACTAAGTCGCCGTATTGACTAGGCTTCAGACATGTCAGTTTGCTTTGACTAAGTCGCCGTATTGACTAGGCTTCAGACATGTCAGTTTGCTTTCACTAAGTCGCCGTATTGACTAGGCTTCAGACATGTCAGTTTGCTTTGACTAAGTCGCCGTATTGACTAGGCTTCAGACATGTCAGTTTGCTTTGACTAAGTCGCCGTATTGACCAGGCTTCATACATGTCAGTTTGCTTTCACTAAGTCGCCGTATTGACTAGGCTTCAGACATGTCAGATCCTTGATCTTTATTCGTACTGTATTATACAAGGTGGTAGGTCCCTCGTATGCGAGAGGTCGTCTGGGTTGGTACCACCGCGCCGTCTGTCCGCAGAATTGCCGCCAAGCAGCAGTGTGTAAGCACTATTTGTGTTTCAGTCTGAAGGACATTCAAGCCAGTGAAATTAGTGGCCATTACGAGACTTAACAACTTATGTCTCGGGGTGACGAGCGCAGTTCAGTGGCATGCAGTGTTCTGTAACTAGAGTTCTGTGTGACGTTGCTTCTGTTTATGGGCAGGCGTTTAACATGAGGCGAGCGACCTGCTCGTCTCGTCATTCAAGCAAATAAAAAACAGCAATTTTGTCTGTTACAGAGGGCGCAAGCGTTTTGTGTCTGAAGGCGACGGCGGCATCATCAAGGACCACGCGCTCAAACTGCGCGAGTAAACACACCAACAGACACAACAGACAAACAAGCGTCAAGTAACCACCACTATCGATGTACAGACACTCGCATGACCGTCATATACACGATACAAACCAATGGCTAAGGGTGGAGGGGGGCGGGGAGGAGGCGCTAGTTTCTTATAAACGTTACTGTGAGGTCTCATAGTGCGCGCGAATGTATTCTGATAACGCGTTTACGCCAAACAAACACGTATACAGAAATGTACATTTCGTCGCTTAGCTAACAAAATATCGCGCAAGTTAAATTGGCTTAGTTTACAGGAGAGACATAGAACATACATACGCACTCACGCCTGTAATCCCCGCAGGGGTAGGCAGAGGTGTAACCAGTACACCCACATTTCGCCGAGCGTATTTCCGTCCCATGATATGATAGGGGGCGAGCCTATCGCCATACCGGGCACAAATTCCAGACTCCGGGCTGATACTGAGCATTTCGTAATAGAAAAACCCAATATCACTTTTACCCGACCCGGGGATCGAACCCGAGACCTCAGTATCACGGGAGAGACTGAGGTGTTAAACGATAATGTTACATTGCCTACCTTCATTTCAAAATTATACATTTATTTTTTAATTAATTATTTTAAAAAGTTATTTGACACTAGTCCGGTCTACGCAGAAAGAGCTCACGGTGTCTTCAGGTGACCACGAAGGCTGAAAAGCTTTCGAAACGTCGGGACTAAAATAAAAATTAAACCGCGATAAAATCCGTATAAACTAGTTTTATTTCTATGTGTAATATTCGCGTAAACCTAAGAAATCACTATGATATTTTGATTGTATAGTTCCAAGAAGACGTAGAAGCGGCTTCCTTCCACCCTTCGTCATTGTTTATGGTGCAGTTACAACGACACGATACCGTCTTTACCCAATGGACACCCCGGGCATTGGGCCAGGGCTACAGGCCTGATGGGGCCCCCAAACTATAAGTATGTATTTATTTTTGCAAATCACGGAAAAAATTAGCTTGACAATATTTGAGAGCAATTGCGGTGATGACGTAATATTGAAAAAGAAAAGATGTTTGTTTTATTTTTTTATTGGGCTTTGAGCCTCGAGGGCCCCAGCATGACACCAGACGGTCCTGATACTATGCATAATATAACAGATTTAGTAAGTATTACAGTCTGTCTGGAAACCAAGCGTGCCAGCTTATACTACGTACGCTGACGTCATCGAGGTGCGTGTTGCCACGTTGCGCGGAATTTCATAGACAATAGCGAAACACAGACCAAATGTCTAAATAGACACCGTATGTGTTACATTACGTGCTGACATGATGGGCAATGTTTTAGACACGTGTACTATTGATATATCAGCAGTGACGTCAGTGTACACGTCACGCTTTTTTCCATACAGATTGTAATACTTAAGTACATGGTCAATTTACATCAGTGTCTGTGGTAAGTTACTTGACGTCCATTTCTCTCTATTTCGTTAACACTTTCTGTAACATCGGTAATTATTAATTATGTTATAATTTTTTTAATGGAGAATCAAGTCTTGTAAATTTTAAAAGAGCCATTGGTTTACGAACAAGGCCGGGCGTACAGAGAGACAATAAGGACGGACTAAGGGGGCGAGGTGGGGGTTTGTTGGCAATCCGCTTCGGTCATAATCTCGAAGATATAGCCATTCGCCAAAAATTGCATTCCCAAATACTCGCTGAGCTCCATTGTTCGGTGTCGAAATATGCATACCACTGCCGATGCTGGCTCACAGAAGTTACATTGGCTGGTGTGTGGGCGGGATAGTCTCACAGCTGTCTAGTTGAAATTTAGTTCAGAGTTGACAGACGAGAGCGTCAATGCTAGCGTTTGACGCGGTCATCAGAAGTCTGCCTTAGAGAGCAGATGTGAATAAACTTGAGTAGTCTTATAGTTTATCGGATGGGTTAACCGTAGATAATTTTCTTCATAACAAAAGACAACATGGTTTTTACTACGCCCGGTCGGAATTTAAAACCCTTATTATTTCTAAACAAGTCTTGTATGTAAGTTAGCATATGATTTTATCGTGATTTATTTTTAATAGCGTCATGCGACGTCTATGATTTTTTTTAATTATTTTTGTTTAATTCTAAGTGCTGAGTGTGGGCAGTTTGTTTTTGGATGATCGCTACTCTATGGTTGTGCTTTGGTTGGATTCAGGGAGCAAAAGAAGTGTCGTACATACACTTTTTTGAGAAGTATAACAATGGTGTAACACTTTTATAATATGGGATTCTGTGAAGCTTTGTTGTTAATGTTGGATGGTATCTGACAGATATTTGTACCTGACTGGAGAGGTACAACCATACACATGGTTAAAATCTGAACATACTGGCTTTTCCGGTGTATATCCAGTTAATTTTGGTAACCATTTAAACATGCAACATACTCGACGACCGACATTACATTCAACCCCCATATAGATGGGGATAGATTATCGTATAACAGGCGAGATTATGGTAATATTTGTACCAATAAAATAGTCTCATAAAGTAAAATATTTACCTACTGTTACAGTGTCTTTTCCTACCTCAACACTGGCTAAATCATCGTACCCTGATGGAGCCACAATATAAAATTGAACTGGATTGCATTAGTAGAAAACTGTGATTTATGAGACACTGTAATACAGTTTATAATTTTTCCATTCTTGTCTATGTTTAAGAGACATTCCAATTTAATGACGATTAAATATCACGCACATTTTCATGTTCATAGACTTTTTTCCTTAGCCTGGCGTTATCTCGACTTGAATGTCAGGGTCTGCCATCTCATCATGATTTGTGACAACCCGCAGCAGGAACTTTGTTTCGTCATTGCCTTGTCCGTTAATCAGCAGTGAGCCACGTACAGGGGTTGGCTTTGGCTCTAAGCTATTGGCCCACTTGCACTCCAACAAGTAACATAGGTTCACAGATTATTTAAAACAATTACGCCCGGTTTCTGAAAGGCTGATCAATGTTAAATTAACTAATCAAATGTCAAATCTCATGTCAAGTCGAAATTGAGTTGCTAGAAGCGTGATCAACACATGTTAGCTAACATAACATTCAAATTAATATGAAAAATCGTATGTCAAACGGTACTAAAGAGAGATCAAATATTATTATTTTGTTTTTACTAAATAACATTTCAGCAACTCGAATTGTTTTAACAGCGATGTCAAATCAAAGTGCTGTTAGTTGAATGTTGATTTGATCAGCCTTTCAGAAACCGGGTGTTAAACCGATTTATTTTCGGTAATCTCGTAAATAGAGTACGCCTGAAGCGTTACATAGGTTCGTGATCTTCAGAAACCATTGCCATGTACAAATGAGGCGAGCTCTGACATGACTTACTATATGGTGTAGCACTCGAGACCAACAAATATAACCAAACTGCTATTATTTGGCGTTTTAAGTACAAAAATGCCTTATGTCCAAACTGGATTTAAGCTATGTGGTCCTTACGTAAAATAAATATGAATTTCAGACGCGCGCACTTCCCAATTCCGAACTACACTCTGCTTGTGTATTCTTATTACTATTAATATGTAGCAATATGAACAATATGCGCATAGAATTATACACATATGTAATGTAAGGCGTGGCGAGGAGGTTGCATTTATGCAATAACTCAATCGTATTTAACACAGACCAAAGATAAAAATAGACGCCGTACGTCAATCTCGGTTAAATTACTGGGAGCCGATACCAATCCCCTCTAGATCTGGTGTGCGACGAATTGACATAGTTTTAATACAAATTGATGTAAGGCGTCTATTGACATACTTAGAGAATTTTTAATAATATTCGGCCCGAGAGCCACGCACCCATATTGTGAGTTGTGTCGCGGATATTAGTGCCTGAAGAAAAGCAATAGCGAGGACCGAGTGTCTGATACGAGTGAGCGAGCGAGCGGTAACATTAGATATTTTGATTTAATCCTGTCGCAAGTATGCGTGGGTCCGCGCGGCCAATGATAAGCTATTTTCAAAGCATCCATTTTCAACACACACCAAGTATTTAAATAGACATCGTATGTGTAGGTGCCTACTTCGCGTGTAGACTTCATGGGCATCTTTTTGGCGGAACTGAATTAGTCCATTTTTAACGTTAACGCAATAACACGTCGGCCGAACAGACGACATGTGGCACGATGAATTTTCATACACATTTAGGAACGTACGTTGTCTATTTAGATATACGTCTGTGGTTTTCACCAATCTTTTCTTAAATTAGGCAAGGTAAATTCTTGTTATCATATAATATTTTAGTTCAAACAATTTAGTGTATAAGTATTTAGGGGAGTACCTATAAACTTTTTTAATCAGTGTGTTGTCTCTTTCACTCTCAAATTAGACGTGAGGAAAAAAGGAACAAAACAATGATCATTTAAAACACGCATTATTAAAATTTAATTAACGGTCTAATACAAGTATCGGTAATGGAAATTATACAGATTTCTAGATTTTAATTTATTTGTTAGTAATAACGGTGTATTTAAAACTTACACGGGATTACAAAATCTGTCGTAATTTTAATGCAAGGAGAATCGTTTTAAAGATGTACTACGATACACACGCGAAATCGCGACATTAACTCACATCTATAGAAAAATACAATAATCAGCTATTATATTACGGCTCCGTGGCGCAGCGGGCGAGTAGTCGGCTGCGAAGCGAGAGGCCGTGGGTTCGATTCCCACACCGAGACAAATGTTTGTGTGAACCACAAATATTGGTCTCGGGTCTGGGTGTTGTGGGACCGCAAGTCCCTCGTAGTTCCTGATACCCACGACACAGGTTTACCTAGTGTGGGGTCAGGACTATGTGTGTGACTGTTGGGTGTATTATTATTATATAAAAAAGTACAATATAACATTACAATACTACTACTCGGTCAAAATTTTCTTTCACTCTCCAAAGTATTTCTAGTAATAAAAGATTCACATTATACCTTCATGACACCAAGTTCTGCCTCGTTTCTGTATTTATTTCTATTACCGTACTTAGAAAATATAAAATGTAATCTGTAATCTTGCGCCATCAATTCTCGCACCAATATTATTATGTATGATTCAAAATGTGTGCGGCGGCGTGTAACATTTTATATTCGATATTAAACGTACTGCGCAGTGCCAAGCCAAGTGTCGTGCACCTATCAATACGTACAAATGTTAATTAGTGTGCATTTAATTACTGCATTTAATGAAAAAATACAGCCAAATACAAACCTCTATTTTTTAGTAGTTTAGCGAGTTTGTAACTCGCTCTTTAATTCATTTCAAAGGCAAGTAATGGCCGATAAGACTTATTTTTTCCTGTACTAAAAAAAATACACATTCACGTCTGTAATCCCCAAAGGTGTAACCAGTACACCCACATTTCGCCAAGCGTATCTCCGTCCCATGATGTGACAGGGGGCCAGCCCGTCGCCATACCAGCCACCATTTCAGACTACGGGCTGATACTGAGCAATTCCTAATAGAATAACCCAATATCACTTTTACCCGACCCGGGGAACGAACACGAGACCTCAACGTCAGCCTTAGTCGTAACGCGTACGCATTACAACTGCGCCACCGAGGCAGGGTTTTTTTCCTGTACTGTATCCACATTTTAGAAGGTATAATATCCTCGTGAAGGAGGGGCATTTTTAGCGGTTTCATCTGATTCCATTTAATACGCACTCATACGCACTCACGCCTGTAATCCCCGAAGGGGTAGGCAGAGGTGTAACTAGTACACCCACATTTCGCCGAGCGCATCTCCGTCCCATAATGTGATAAGGGGCGAGCCTATCGCCATACCGGGCACAAATTCCAGACTCCGGGCTGATACTGGGGTATTTCGTAATAGAAAACCCCAACACCACTACCCGACCCGGGGATCGAACCCGAGACCTCAGCGTTGGCCTCAATCGTAACGCGTACACATTACAACTGCGCCACCGAGGCATTAATTGTTTATCTATTCTTAAAAATCAGCCAAAATAATTGGCAACCGTAATTCAGAGCCCTGTTCCACAATAATAATAATTGATTGTGTTAATTATTATTCTTAATGCCTAGTATGCCTATGCCACTGGTACAGCTTAGTTGTAACTTAGGGCTCGGTTGATACTATATTTCTAGATTGAGAATGGTGGACCACACTTGAGTTGGTGATGCTTGTACATTGGTAAAAATTAAATGGAAGATGACTGTGGGAATATAGAGCAGTAAAACATTAGTTTCAAGCATTTTGCGGTTTTTTGTTCATTTAACAAGTTTTTAGATATTTCCTGTTTGATTTTTACCAACTACATCCGCCATCGCAAGTGTTATAAGCATTTTTTTTTTTTTAGGTTAAGTATTTTTCGCGTAGGCTGTTGCGCAAAGATTGTCAACAATGTAAATATGATTCTTTGAGGCAGAAATATATTACGATGCGTTTATTTTATTCCTTGTTTTATTTCTTCGGCTCAGGCAGTTTGTTTTATTAGTCATGGACAAACTTTAAACTATTAAATTAGCCCGTCTATACTAATAGACGGGCTGTTTTAGTAGTAAAGTTGTGTTGCATACGCGGCCAGCGAGGCGGGAGTCTAAGACGAGCGAGCGAGAGGAGTTAAGAGTAAGCGAGATGGTAATGTTGATACGGCTGTTTTATTTTGTATTAATTTTCATTCACAGTAAATGCCATTTTTGAAGAAAACCAGGAAAGAATAGTTTCAAAATCCACTTTATTTCATAAACGATAATGTCTAAATATTAAATTTCTAAATCGAGATACAACGTTCTTCACTGCGCAAACATTTTTTTTTTATTCCCTAGATAGGCAGTCGAGCCGACGGCCCACCTGATGTTAAGTGGTTACCGCTGCCCATGGACCTCAGCAAAGCCAGAGCACAGCCAGGCCACTGCCTACTAAAATTAGACGTAATGTCGTGTCAAGTTAACCAGAGGTCATGAATCAATTTTTGTGAATTATTGAATCAACGAGCTGCACAGACTTTTATAGCCCCGCCCCTTGCACAGAGTTTTGGTGGGGTCATTTTTTCTTGTCTTCTTATTTTGATGTGTGCACATCACAATGTACAATGTTTTATGGGTCACAATAAACAAATTCGTGTTAGTTTATCGAATTCAACGTTCGCAGCTATTCAAACGACAACTGCTCTTGTCGCTCTCTCGCGAGCGACTAAATGCGTTGCGGTCAATTGACTGTAACTTAATACGCAATTTCTTCGTACCAGAAAGCCGGTTTAGTAATATACATTAAAGTCTTTGGTCATGGACATGAAGATGCTACGGTGGTACAAACTTTCAAAACTGAAATAAAACCATATAAAAATGCCCGTCAGAAATTGAATAACCACAAATTACGTGACAATTAATCTTTAAAAACACTTAATATTATAATAAATTGTATTGTTGTTAACTTTTTATAGGATTTAATAATTAATTTTATTTATTTTTAGTTTTAGTTATTCGGTTTTGTCGGGTTTTTAAAATCTAATTTAAGTTTTCATATTAAATAACTAGGTATATATTTTTATAAATTTTAACAATGGGAGGAAATGATAAATATGTTTACCGTTGTATAAAAAAAGGAAACGTAATATGCATATCTTATTATGAATAAATCTGACAATATTATAAGCACCATAATCTATAATAATTGTACAGTCTTCGTGGTGCAGCGGCGAGTAGCCGGCTGTGAGGCGAAAGGCCGCGGGTTCGATTCCCGAATCGAGGAAATATGTATTTGTGTGATCCACTCGCTCATTTGCCGGTCTCTATTATAAAATAACTTCTTAATACCTTTCTTTTTTTTTAACGTTGGGAAACCCTTTATGGGTACCGCCCCACCGCGTGGTCAGTCGGGGCGGTTATGTCCGACTCCCACGGACTAAAACTCAACGGTGTTCCTCCGGGTGCGCTTGTTCGGTCGGGGCTGCGGGAACGCTATTGTACTCTTCCGCGGCCCCGACGGCGCCGGCCCTTGTACAGGGCCTCTCCGGTCGGTGGGTGTTTGGGGGAGTTATCCACCCACCTTTTTGCTCCGCTCGAGAGGTTCGCGCGGGAACGCCGCGCGCGTCACCTCGAGGCCTTAACTGTCGGACGACGGACTTCCACGAGTCCGCCGCCCAGGCCTCTGTCAGGGGGGTAGGAGTGCCTCCCGCATCCTCCTGCGCGTGGCCCTTCGGCGGCGGATAGCGAGCTGGGATGTTATTTCCCGCTCACGCTCCGCCACCTCCTTCCGCGACATGACTGTTTCGCAGAAGGCGGTCATCGCGTTCCACGACCTCTCGTTCTCGACCATAACTTCTTAATACCTACCTAAAACTCAATTATTTAATAGCCCTCTTATGCACTAATATTTTTTGGTGGCGCTTGTTTTAATAGCCCGACGAGAGTCGGCTTTTTTCAGCTTCACCGGTCTTTTGGGTGAGCGCTTTTTGCGCTCTCAACCCTAACATTCTACGAGTGGTAGAGCCACGCTGTAGACAATTACGAGTGGTAGAGCCACACTGTAGACAATTTTGTCTACAGCATGAATGGGCCGGCTCGTCCGGGTCGTTACCACTGTCTCACAGAAAACTGACGTAAAGTAGCAGCTTGCTGTAAGTACGGTGAGTGAGATATTCCGACGCCCAAATCCCCTCCCCAATTCCTTAATTATCCCTTTCCTTTAAGGTCGGCAAAGCGCCCATGATTCTTTTGGTATTGTGGGTGTAAATTGGGTGGTGTTCACTTACCATCAGGTGACCCACTTGCTCGTTTGTCAGCCTATACAATAAAAAAAAAAACATTTAAGCGAGTAGCGACTACGCTAAGGGCACCTCCTGTGTGGTACAAACCTTGGCTATGGGTCGTTTCTACAAATGCCACAACACGAATTTCGCGATGCAGATGTTATAAAAAAATCACAATGGATTGTGGACTGTTTCTTCCCTCAATAAGCGTTTTTGTTCTTTAAACATAACATATGGATCAAAATTGTATAGTTATATTGTAAATGTAAGCGAAGATCCAACAATTTAGCCGTCGTAAATCGTAATGTAAACAACGACTAAAAATACACATGTCCAACCTCTACGTGTTCAACATAATATTAGCTACTCGTCTCAACAACGTAAGGATGTGTAACTTCCTTAACAGAAGTACATCTTTGTATCGCTTGCCACAGAATCGATTTCAATTTTAAATTACAAGGTCACGAAAATGTCGATGCTATCAAGTATACGGATGCTAGGCCGGCAACGCACCGACAAATGCCCTGGTATTGACGGTGTTCATGGGCGGCGGTGATCACTTACCATCAGGTGACCCGCTTGCTCCGTTGCCACCTCTTTCATAAAAAAAAACTAATGATTACAAACGTTTAAAATGTTGTGTATAAACTACAAGCGACAATGTTTCGTGCGTCCTATGTATTCCTGGTTCTGCCCAATGTATGTTCTATCTAGACCGGCTGCGCGGTACATAGAATTGACGCCACTAAGTTACGGTCAATTGACCGTAACTCAATATTACCATCTGGCTTACCCATAACTAAACCCATCTCCAGCTCCCTGTCTGTCAACTCCCGCGTTATGATGTGGCGCAATTTGACTTCTAAACAACCCGTCTAGTAGTAAGTATACATTGAAGTCTTGTTTTGTGGGGCTTAAAATAAAAGACTACTATTATTTTTTTAATATGCCTAAATTCCACGTAAGTGTATCAGCACATATCGAACCACATCGAACTAAAATCGATTTTTCATCCTAAAAATCTTCAATCTTCATCGCATTTTTGTGTGCCTTCGTCCTATTGGTCTGTCAGTTTTAAGTTTAGAATTAGTATTTAGTTCCTCTAATAGTAGTGTAACATTATTCAAAATGATTTATACCAATTTACAAAATTAAAGTAAGTAGTTAGTATAGTGTGCAAAACATGAGTGAGTTATTATATTAATGGAGTACCTTAATATCAAATAATTTTTAATTAATCTGATAATTTCATCATGTTGGAACAATATTTTAAAAATATGTATGTAGTTGGAGTTTTTGTGTAGTATGTAAAAGGGCGAACGCGCATTGATACGGACACGAACAAGCTGGATGCACGAGGGCCGAGGGCCGCAAAGTTATAAATTTTGTACTTATGTGGTTGCGTAGTAGTCGTGACCGTGGGCGCATCACTACAATTTAAAATACTATATTTTTAACATATTAAAATAGGTACCTCCCTGCCTGTTGATCGAATTTTGGGCACCGGTATTTCATCTAACCTAACATTTATTAGTATTATTTGGCCATAATGTAGGCATTATGATGTATGCGTATATATTTGACTATGACGATAAATTATATATTATATTATAACATGTCGTTTTATTTTAGAATATTGTAGGGAAAAATATCAAAATATACCATGCTATATTATATACGTGTATATTATATATGCACAGATTTCGATTAAGAATAATTTGACGTGCATATATTAAATCTGTATGGAAACCAAACGTGCTAATGTTTCATCGCGGTGTGCGAAGATTTTTTAATGTGCTTGCGGGCTGCGGCACGCCAAGAGAGTACACATTCGAAGACTATATATATATAATACAATCTATGGACTGTAATGTTGTGGTTGTGACTTGTGACGGGCATAATCGTTATCTTTGTGCTATGCAAACAGCTATTCGTAATAAGTAGGTAGTGACATGATACGCTTTGAGTGAAGCGATGTAATAGGTAATGTAAATACATTTATTAGCGGTTGCAAAAATTATTGGAAAGCAGTAGGTAATAAGCCATAGGGGTAGGTACGTATTTACTTATTGTTTATTCAAACAGAAAATGATTAAGTAACTACCTAGTCTAAACCTTTTATATATCTGTAAACCGTTATCAATATGGATTTCCCCGACACTGGTGTACTGTTTTTACGAAAACTTTTTGTTTTTAAAGGTTAATAGATAATGATAATTACACAGAAAATTAGAGAGGTTATGTTAATACAATCTTTATCTTTCGGCGTTACTATCAGTGTAGCGGTGTCAATAAACTGGGAAATAGCAACACCTATGTTATTACTCTATGGCAACACCGATGTCAGATAGCACCTGTTGCAAAATTAAAGCTAGGCTAAGCCGTATGTAAACCACACTATTTATGGATAGTGACGTCATAATATTAATTGGTTTATTCATACATATGGTAGGTATAGTTATTCATTTTTATATGTTAATATATTGTTGGGTTTAGTGTAAGCAACCGTGAAATACAAGGAAAGTCAATAAACACAAATTTACAATCGTATTTAATTTGTGTTTTCTTATGTTTACGCGAATATTACACATTTAATGGGGGGGTTTCATTTTATTTTAGACCCAACGTTTCGAAAGCTTTGCAGCCTTCGTGGTCACGGGAGAGACACGAGTCACGACGTACAAGACTTATTTAGATATGCAGGTAGCATACATATTATTTATTTATTTGTATTTATTTATATGTATGATTTTTTATATAATTCCAAAGACTTTAATGTATACTACTAGACGAGCTATTTAGAAGTAAAATTGCGTCACATAACTCGGGAGTTTGACAGCTGACAGACAGGGAGCGCAATAGGGGTTCTAGTTGAGAGTAAGCGAGATGGTAATATTGAGTTACTGCCAATTGACCGCAACTTGGTGGTACAATTTCTATGTACCGCGCAGCTTGTCTAGTGTATACATTAAAGTCTTTGTATAATTCAGTTATTTAGTTAGACAGCCTCCGTGGCGCATAAAGGTTTACCTAGTGTGGGGTTAGGACAATGTGTGTGACTGGGTGTATTTATTTACTTTATTATTTATTATTTGTTTGACTGTAAACAAGGAAAAGGTACACAGTTTAATTTGTATTAAGGTTAACACACAAGTACGAGCAAATATAACTATGTAGGTAGTCATTATTAAATCTTTATTTTGTTGAAGAATTTGTAGATTTCTCAAGCTATGTTATTTTTAATGGCCGGCACATGAGCAAGTGGGTCAGCTGATGGCAAGTGATCTCCACCGCCCATATACGCTCACAATACCAGAAGAATAATGGGCGCGTTACCGACCTAGGGGAAAGGGATAATTAAGCATTGGAAAGGAGAGGGGATTTGGGCCTCCGGATATCTTATTTACCGTACGAAACGTAGGAAGCCGCTACTATACGTCGGTATTCTGTGAGACAGTAGCAACGAGCCGGTCGAGCTAGCCCATTCGTGCTGTAGACAAAACTGTCTCTACAACGTGCTCAAGAAACTTGATACCGAAGCGCTTCTAGTTACCGCGGCTAGTAGTCGCGGAGGTACCTACTGGTTTATTGATAAATCCCCAGAATACAGTGTTTATTTTTTGTACATAGTGCGTTAAACCTTGACTACGTTAGGGGTACGAGAAAAAATGTATATATATATATATTTGTAATATGAAATGACACGCGACGCTGCCAAGCAGCAGTATGTAACTGTTGTGTTCCGGTTTGACGGACATTGAAATTACTGGGCATGATGAGACTTAACATCTTATGTCTCGGGGTGACGAGCGCAGTCCAATGCCATATAGTGCATTGTAATTCAAAGTTCTCTGTGGTATTGCTTCTGTTTATGGACAGGCGTGACGCTTATCATCAGGCGAGCGACCTGCTCGATTCGTCACTCAGGCTAATAAAAAAAGACGTGAAATCAATACCTACTCACACCACACATTTTTTTTATAATTGAAAACAAGAACGATTTGAGTGCTGACAAAGAGTTTAAGTAATTTAATAGCAGGTGTTTTCTATTGTATTTTATAAACTTTGTCAAATTAACAAAAATAAACACTATTTCATAGTAGAAAAGACAGTAAGAAAACACTTTCAAAGAATATAAAGAAATAACACAAATAAGTACTGAAAATTCGCTATCCTCTGTCATTATGTATCACTATTAACTGTACATTATAATGTACAAGTATATGTTGCACAAATATTTCACTATTAACTGTTCACTCTAAGCGGCCTTTCTGAGCTGCACACCTTTGTACCTACAACACCGGTGCCTTTTCTTGTTCTCGTGCCGTATTCGGCTAAGTGGTATCTTCAAATAAGTAGATATCAAATATTTCCATTGTTAATTTTAATTATTATCTTCCGTTACAGACTACCAACGAAAAACAACGCACAAACTAAACACGCCATGTTTTAAAATTTAATATAATAAACAACAGCCATGGATGAAGACGAAGATAAATTGATCCGAAACGCAGAATTCTTTTTAGCGTTGCGAAAGAAAGGGAGAATACCTAGCGTAGAGGAATGTATTAAAAATGGTGCAGACGTGAATATAAGGTTCGCTAATAATGCTTACAATACTCCGTTACATATAGCAGTGAATAAGGGAGATATCGAAATAGTGAACATTCTTCTAAGCCATGGCGCTAAAACAGATTTGTTAAACGCCGCAGGCAAAACACCTTTAGAACTTGCGAAATTATTGCCCGACCGTACAGATTTTGCAGAAATACTCGCAAATTCAGAAGAAAATGTACTGAAAGTTGGTACTACAAATCCTCTTCCGGAAAAGAAAAAGGACGCGAATACAACGAATCCTAATAGTGAATATAAAAAGCGCCTCGGGACAGCGAATGTGCGTGGACAACTTTACGAGACCAAATTATTGACAATGATCTTCCTGCGTACTTTGCGATGTGAACAGATCACAGAATTCTATTTGGGCACCAACTTAGACGAAGTCGGAGACATGGACGACGTGTGTCTGAGATTCAAAACTGTTAAAGATGATTACGCCATATTTCTGCAAGCAAAACATAAACATGACGTAGTGAAAGGCGTAGTAAAATCAGCTGATTTATGGCAAGTGACTAATGACTTTAGTCTACACAAATGCTACAATAGTTATAAGAGAACACGTGAGACATTTTCTGTCGATTCAGTTAACGATTTTTTTCGAGGGAGCTATGATGATATTAAATCTTATTATGTGATGTACACGACGATCAAAGCCGATATAAAAGATCTTCGTAAAAAACGACCATTTGGTGATGATATCGTATACAATTTGATAGGGACAGGAAAGCGAAATAATTTGTTTCAGTTTACATCCGAAGATGAAAATGTAAAATTACTCACAACTTCATTATTAAAAGAACGCATGAAGACTTTGGGAAAAAGTCTTATGCAGTTTAAACGAGACGATAAATACGATATGATGCTGCTTGATGAAGATATACGCAATTTCCACGTGCTGCTCGCACAGAAAGTTTTAAAAGTGACAGAAGTTAATACCGACGGCCACCGCACCGGTATGTTCCGAAAAGAATTCTTCACTTCAAACGACGAAATGCTGATTCTATTGCGAGAAACACTTTATTCTGAAGTTGACCTGAAGAACAATAGGGGTATTATGCAGGTAGAATTTTTACTAAAGAACATTTTAGATGAACCGACAGCTGACCATATCAGCGCTCTGATCGGGGACGTCCTCGTGTTTGACAAAAATAGTAAATGTCTTAAACTCATCAACGAAGGTATGGAATTAAATTCCAAATACGAAAGCCGGCTAAAACCACTGAAAGTTCCTGAGTCCATACTCAACGATGCGTTAGGAATTGCTAACCGTAGGAAATTACAATCTTTCGTCTTTAAATTACCAAAGGGTTTCGGTAACCTCGATATGACCATAAACGAAAAGAAAAGAGACTCGAGAACAACATATTTAGCCGGTAAAATCTGCGAACTTATTAAAAACTCAGCTGACGTGGATGGAAACGTAATTGTACGCCAGGGTGTATTTTCGCCGGTCAAAAAACAGGACGATGGAGTTTTAGATATCAACGGAGGTATAGCCGGCGCGATTGGCAACCTTTTGTTGTCAGACGGAGAAAATAAATATAAATTCAATATGAATACCGAATCGTTGGGTGTAAACGCTAAGGAGCTGCAAGAGAAATTGCTAATTGAGCATAAAGACCTACACAAATACAGGCTCTGTATAGATATAGATTCTTTTCCAAGACTATCGTGGCACGCTACAGAGAAGGAGAAACAATATGCAAAGGATTTCTTGGATAAACTATATTTTTATACAGTCCAAGAAAAAGAAGACAAATTTGAGGGTATCATGACCAATGAACTTAAAGAGTACGAGTGCAGCGGCGGTTTGAACAAATTAGAAACCCTTATAAAAGCGAACGCATTGTACCTGAAAGTACACAATGAAATACAAATCTGGTGGATGATCGAAGGCACTACGTACTATTTGAAGCGAAACATGCAGATTTTCGATAAAATATTCAGAGATATGAAAAATAAAGGCTTGCTGATGTTCTTGAACTTCATATATTTACACGACGTACACAATGTTGGTATAGAATTTGACTCGAATGCCCTTGACGTGTTGTCTGTTTGCAAATCCGACACACAAAACGCCAAGATGATCGTCGTCCACACAGAAGTTCATCTGTTAACGTGTCACAAACTGGTGCAGTACTTAGGAAGCGCAGAAAATTACACATTTATAGACATTGATTATGTCAGTCGGGTATCGCGACACTTATTGGATATGATAATAGTTGAACTCAGCGAAAACAATATTCCCAATGTCGTTATTGTTTGCGAAGACGTCACTAAATACAATATCAATGAGTTAATTTGCTCGTGTCGAGCTGAGAAGATAATTCTAGTGACTTGCAACTATGACCAAATAGATGAATATGTGTACGTCAGAGACGATAGAATTAATCTGACAGATTTAACGGACTCGTCGCAGCTCAAAGTTCTTCAAACTCAGTTCATTTATCAGGGCATAGAAGTGAACTTCGCAGAAGTATTCGATGAGGGCACAAAACACTTAATCGATCCAAAATTACTCCGAAAAATCATCAACAAAGAACATGTTATGTTAGGACAGGCGTTGGAGCCCTCGATGTACAATGAAATCAAACATTATTACGTGCCGAGGACCTTAAAATACAACGAAAGTCTATTTGGCAGCAGCAGTGAGAATTTACATGATTACACTTCTATGTCGATAACTACGTACGACGAGTACCCAAAGTCCAGCAACACGTTTTCGCCATCGACATTGATTGATTATCGTGACATATTGAAAAACCGATTTCAATCACCGCCACACGACATAGTACTCCTCTTAGACACTTCTGGTATGGGAAAGTCTACGTTACTTACTCACTTATCTCTAGAGACTAAGAAACGCTATCCAAAAATATGGATACAAAGAATAAACTTGATCGATCATACGAAACAATTTAACGAATGGCAGGAGAAAGGAATTCAAGTGGACGATGAGCTAGCCTTAAAATTTATTTGCCAAAATGGTATCTCGAAAACGACTTTTAAGGGCAATGTTTTGACTTTGGATAACAACATAGATTTTGAAATTGTAAATGACAAATTGAGAATAATTGACAGTTGTGTTAGAGACGAAACGGTGGTGGCGTTTGAGTTGAGAACATTTCTACACTGTTTTAAAGAAGGAAGCACTATTTTTCTATTTGACGGTTTCGATGAAATCTGGCCGATGTACCAGCGCGAAGTCACTCAGTTGCTGAAGTGTTTATCGTATCGTCGCTCTATAAGCAAAACGGTAATGGACGACGGCGGTAATGAGCTCCCGAAGTTATGTGTTTGGATCACTAGTCGCTCTTACAACGACTTATGTGAAATGCTTGAGTATGAATTCGGCAAGTCTTACACCCTTCAACCGTTCACTTATACAGATGTAAATTTGTTCCTCGACAAATACATGATGCATAATTTGAGTTTGAACACATTATCTAGCGAACAACTAAAAAATATCGATGTGTTTTTCGACTACATGAAAAGATTTAGCTCGAATGCCAACAACATGGAAAGTGGTTTAAAACTGACTAACTTATCGCTGCACAGTGTTTATGTCGCAGCACTGAGATATTTTAATAGCGAAACAAAACGGACATACTTAAGCGAGGATCTGCTCACGTACGCTAGACAGTGGGAAATGCAAGTATCGGAAGATTTCCTACATAACTACAAAGGGCAAAACGACGAGTTCACACTGTCGGGTGTGCCGCTGCACGTGTACCTTGCTGTTAATTACTTTTACAGTCAAATCAAGAACACTACTACACTGACAAACCCAGATGATGCTAAAAAATTATGGGATTTGGACACAAATGCGTTCGCTTTTTATGAGGGTTTCCTCGAAACTAAATTGAAGACTATATGGTTCGAGGAGAAGAACTGTATGGACTTATCGAAGCCTGGCGTGATAAAAATATATGAAAAGGAGCGAAAAGAGTTTCGAGACAACCACAAGAAACTGGCATTCTATGCTATATTTCAAGAACGCGAGCATAATGCTAAAGAATTAGACGAGGTTACCAGTATCATAAGTAATATGGAAAGCGGTGGAGAGACGACAGGGCTCGTCGATAGGATAGTCAACGGTGTCCCTAAATTTGTACATTACACATTCGCTGAGTATTTCGCAGTTGAACACATTATTGATATTCTGAAATCGGACGTGTGGAATAATCAAAAGCGAATCATAGATTTATTACTATTACGCATGCTCTCCTGGAGTATGTCAGGCGTTTTAACTATCTTCGACCTCAAATTGAAATTGGACCCCAACCTCTTAAAATCCATCAACGGTACCAGAGTACAAACTTATATTTTTGAATGTCTCGTTCGACAGTACAACGATATAAATTGTTCAGTATATCTCGATGACACCGATGACATGTTTTCGGAAGTCTCAACGCTGCATTTAGAGAAGGTTTTACGCTTCAAATTGACGAATTTGATGAAATTTCTTTTAAATACCATGATGGATGTAGTGAATGAGAGAAACCTGCAAGACTTCATAAACCTCATCGAGAACGGTCTTTACATAGATAAATTGTTTAAACTTGAATATTATGACCTCGGATTAAATATAATAGAATGCATAAGAAGAATAGACGAGACAAAACTAGCTAAGTTGAATTAGCGTTAACGTTACTGTTGTCTGAGTACGCACGATTTCATCTTTGGATAGTAATATTACATACATACATACGCACTCACGCCTGTTATCCCCGAAAGGGTAGGCAGAGGTGTAACCTGTACACCCACATTTCGCCGAGCGTATCTCCGTCCCTTATGTGATAGGGGGCGAGCCTATCGCCATACCGGGCACAAATTCCAGACTCCGAGCTGATACTGAACATTTCGTAATAGAAAAACCCAATACCACTTTACCCGACCCGGGGATCGAACCCGAGACCTCGGCTTTGGCCTCAATAAGTAATATTATAAGGATAATTTATAACAATTTAATAAAAATAAAAATAAACATATTTATATGAACTAAATTCTTATCTTTACCCATTAAGTTGCATTTTTCCTACAGTTGATAAAAAAAACTTCTCAAACAAAGCACATGAAAATATATTTATCCAATAAGTACAAAATAATACAGTAAAAATGATTGCCTATGATTGTTACATTAATGTAGAAGCCATTAAATTATTTTTATGTAGACGCCATTAATTCATTAACACTGATACATGCAACAAAAATTAATGAACGTTCAAAATCAACTATTTAGAAAGAAGAAAGAAAGAAAGTAATTTAGTTAATGTCTAAATATGATATTTCTAAGTCGAGATACGGCGTTCTGCACCGCGCAAGAAATTAGACAAGTGTCATCTAGATATCATAAATATTTTTTTATGAATTAAAGAATGAAGGAGCTGCACAGACTTTAATAGTCCCGCCCCCTTGCACAGAGTTTTGGTGGGGGCAATCTTTTGTTTGAGTTACGTTTCTTGTCATCTTATTTCGATGTGTTGGGTGTATTTATTTTACCTACTATAAGAATAATGGCCGCACTAAATAAAACAATAATAAACAACTATAATTAACTAAATACAATTGCTTATGTATTCTTCATTAAAACAGTCTTTGTAGACCTCTACCTGCACTAGCCGTAGGTAGTTTGATGTTGAATCTGAAATAAATATAGGTAATTTAAACAATAATACAATACCGTAATTTCGGGCTATTTTGACCTGTAGTGGGTAATTTTAGCCATGTTTTATTTTACCACTAAATGATACGAACTTCATCGAACTCTAGAAGAAATTTCTAGAGTTAACTAGCTATATTTTAGTATACATAGTAAATTAAGACGTGAAGAGAAAAAATTGGACCCCTTAAGCAATTTATATGAATAATTTATTTTTAGTTAATGGCGGAGGAGTGCAGAAAGCTGTTTATATATAATATCTGTAATAAATATGTACATTATTTTTAATAAAACATTCATTATTTACACTCACACTGCTAATGTTTGAATGCCAGTTCTCGCAACTAGCATGATATAACAAAAATTATATGATTATAAAGGTCGAATTTCGACCACTACTTAAATGAAAATAATTGTTAATATATTATGTTTGCGGTAATAGATCAGCGGGGAGTGGTATGAACTGACGAGACGAAAGTCGCAGGTTCAAAACCAGCCCCAAAAACAAACACCTCGGACTTTTCTAAGTTATGTGTGTATTAATTGTTAATTATAAATTATCACTTGCCAGAAGACATTGGGGCATCAGGTTCAATCATGGTAAGTGATCATCGCTGCGCTATAATTTACAATGCCTGGTGACTTGTTGCATTGCAACTCTTTACCAAAAATAATGCACATTGGAAGATTTTTTTATTTTTTTTATGGTATAGGCCGGCAAACGAGCAAGTGGGTCACCTGATGGTAAGTGATCTCCACCACCCATGTACGCCCACAATACCAAAAGAATCATGGGTGCGTTGCCGACCTTTAAAGGAAAGGGATAATTAAGGGATTGGGAAGGGGAGGGGTTTGGGGTTTGGTCCTCCGGATATCTCACTCACCGTACGAAACGCAGCAGCAAGCTGCTACTTTACGCCGGTTTTCTGTGAGACAGTGGTAATGAGCCCGGAAGAGCCGGCCCATACATGCTGTAGACAAGTGTCTACAGCGTGGCTTTACCGCTCAAATCAAGCTTCAAGGATTCCTTCCCGTATTCTGTAATGATTCGAAATAATTGCGAGCGGTGTCTCCCACTGGGCAAGACGACGCTACGTAGAAGGTAAGAATAAGAAATATACATACATATTCCTAATCTCTCCTGGGGCGTTGACCCCGCGCGTTATGGGGTGGAGGCGCCTGCGGGAATCGAATCCACTCCACCGCCACTGTAATGACAGCTACGATCACAGCTGTACCAATGAGAATGCTTTTAGCTAGTGCCTCCATCTGTAATTTAAAAAAAAATCGCGGTACTACGTATTGTAGTAAGCATTGATATATTACCTAGTAGTAAGGGAGTTCTGGCGTGAATTCTGACAGTGCGGTGGTTCTCTTGTTTTAATTATTTTATTTCCTAAACTAGTTTAAAGTTGTGTTTGTTATATAAAAATGGTGTGGTTTTGTGCAATAATCATTTACGATGATGAATAGTTTATGGAAAAATTAAAATAGGGAATTTGGGTGATTTTTTATTAAAGGTATTGTCGACCTTGTGCTTTCGATTCTCTTGAAGAAAATCATCTAAGAAGCATTGAACTGAAAGGAATTAACACCGAAACTCCAACAAGACCTTGAAATCGGCCACGCCCCCGTTTCATCGTTCTTGGAATATGAGAGGAGAATATAACTAATGACTTGGCAGCATGGTCTCTGATCTTAGCCGGGTCCTTAAAAAAAAAGTATTGTAGTAAGTGATGATAAGTGGGATGCCAACATCTTAGGCTCAAAGCCGAATAACGGACGAGGCAATGACTGCCTCGGTGGCACAGTTGTAATGCGTACGCGGTAAGATTTCTGTGCTGAAGACTAGTTCGATCCCAGAGTCGGGCAAAAGTGATATTGGATTTTTCTATTTAGAAATGTTCAGTATCAGCCCGGAGTCTGGAATTGTACTCGGTATGGCGATAGGCTCGCCCCTATGGGATGGAAATAAGCTTGGAGAAATGTAGATATACTGGTTACACTTGTACCTACCCCTTCAGGGATTACAGACGTATGTGCGTACGTACAATGGCGAAACTTGGTTCTCGTTGCGGATTTTGAGGGTCAGACAGTGGATCGTCCCATACAATACCAAATCGACTGTAAAATCACCCTGCCGTTTAGGCGGGATAATATAGAGCCAGAGCGAGATAGCAAGTTGCGGCGTCTACGTACATCAAACGCGCCGTGCCGCGTGCGCACCCGGCATTAGTCAGCTTTTCATTACTTCTCAGATGAAAATAACATTTTTTAAATATGTTCATTTTTCTAAGTTACCTGTGTAAGGATAATATCTCGCTTCTGTTTATTTATTTATTAAGCTGTCTATATGTCTAACTTCACGACCTAGAAAGGGCCAACAGGGTTTCTTTACATACGTATACACAAAATGGACCAACGCCCAGATCTGAGTGATCTGACACATGTTATAGCAGTTTCACACGGTTCGGTTTTGATTCATCAACTAACTGAAATCAACAAAAGCTGTATGGTTGTTGGGTGATCAAATCTGTATAGATGGTTGCGCATGCGATGTGCAATTGATCAAATAAAATAAACCATGTAAAGCCGCTATCTATTATACCTTATGTAATCTAATGACATTTATAGTAAGCAACTTACTGTTTACACTGCCGTATAGATAAGTTAATATTATAAGTGAGTTATTATTAGTTACAAAATGTTAGGCTTTAGGTTAGTGATGTTAATCGATTCTTCAAATAATCGGTACTAATTGATGGAAAAAATATTTAATCCATAGGTAGTCGATAATTAAAATAATCGATAGAAAATATCTAGACTGTGGCAACAGGATTTTGTGCCTTTAAAGGCTGTTGTTTTGGTCCCTGATCACCGATATTACCGATGTTATTGTCTGGTAATACATTGTTTTGATGAAAATCAAATGAAAAAAGTATAATGTTAAATTGTACAATCAGACAAACGAGTATTTCCGACTGACGCAGGTGCTGAGGGACGATTGTTTCGTTTCGTTCCTGTGTCGGATCAGAAAGAAGGATTGCGGCAACTGCCGCGAGGACACAGCCAAACACACTCGTGAAGAGTGCCCAGCCTGGGAAGAAGACCGCAGCGCTCTCAGAACAGTCGTTGGCAGAGACCTCTCTCTGCTGGCCGTGGTAGCTACCATAATCGACAGACGGAGGTCGTGGCATGCAATGGCCTCCTTCTGCGCACGTGTCATGTTGCAGAAGGAGGGCACCAAGCGGGATTGGGAACGAACGAACGGAGGGGTAAAATCTGTAAAATAGGGATAAGTTTGTTCTACTTTTAAAGGAGTAAAATTGGGGATGAAAGTTTGTATGGAGAAACAATATCACATACGACATTTTAACTCGAATTTTTGGAGGAAAATAGAAAAAAAGGAATCTTAAAAAGAAGCAAATAAGTATTTTGCGATTTTTTCGAAAATTCAACCCTAAGGGAGTGAAATAGGGTAAATAAGCGTGAAAATCGATATGGGAATAAATATATTTTTTGCACAAAGCTTCCTATAATGACGTAAGCGAGCACTAAGAAGGGATTTGTGATGCTTCATATTAAATAGCAATTTCGACTCGGAAACTTCGTAGCAGTACTCCTAAAAACAATTAAGAAAATACGTATTACGCGGATTTTCGTAAATTCACCCCTTGAGATGTGGTGGTAAATAAACCCAAAAATCAATATGGGTGTCGTTATTGTGGGTTTTTGAGCCTTGATTACGAAAATGACATTGACAATGACAGTTTTTAACAGACTTAAAAAACGGAGGAGGTTCTCAATTCAGCGCTTTTATTTATCTAATATGACATTTGACATGACACCATGACATAAATAAAAACTCTAAAGGAGTTCCCACTGGCTAGTTCGCAGGCCTATACTATAAAAAATGAAATATTTACATATACTTACCTAAAGCTTTGGGATAGCTCTACCTATGATGAGAAATACAGTATTTTGTATGTATACTTACTGTATATTAAATTATTGAACAGCGAACAGTAACTATGGCTTGAAATAAGGTATATAATAAAGTTTATATATCACTATAGTTTGAACTTACCTGTATATGAGTATAAACTGTTATTGACTTATGTTGTTATGACAACTAGCATATAAACTGTTATAAACACAAATAATATCTAGCCATAATAGACCCATAGATAATAGACTTAGCTTAGTTCATAATCTTTATAAATTGTTAAAACTAAGTGTTGTAATAAAGAATTCATATGAGGTAAGGGATGGGCTTTATAACATTCATGTTTAATAACTGTATGCTAGTTATATTTATACAGACACCTAAAACCAAAATTTTTATTATATACACCTGTAAGGGTTTATCACCAGGAAAATGTATTCCACATGATAAGTTATAATTTTGTTAGTGGTAAGCCGATAGTGTAACGAAATAATAAATAAAACAATTTGACATAATATAGGCAATACTTAAAAAAAAGTAAAAATTATAAGAAACTGCGTACATCCTATTGAAATCATGTACTTACTATTTAGTACATGGTATAATATAAATTATTTGAAATTACAGTATGTATGTATGTCAAAGACTGGGGCTATCAATGGGTGGGCTGCGCTGGGCAGTAGTGGACAACTCTGCAAGGTGTATCCCCAGGATATCGCCCCCCAGATATCTAGCCAAGCCGACGCTATAAAGACGGCAACACCTAAACTGGGATTAAGGGTGAAATGGTTCCATTAACGTTAGCCGATCACCCGTCTGTGCAACTTGCAGGCGTCCCCACCATAAATACAATGTCAAAGACTGCTTCATAGATGTGGTTATAGAAGTGTATCAGTGCACTATAAACATATATATATATATATATAACTATAGCCATAAAAAAAATAAAAAAAAAACTTTAAAACAAAGGTAGGTACGAAAATATCTAAATGCAACAATTGGTAATCGTTGTTCCTTGACTCGTAATATACTAGTGAAGGAAACCTTGACTACTAGCCCGCAATCAAGTTTGTTTCCAATATATTCTTGAAAACGTCCTTCAATAGATAATAATATTACATACACAAACAGCTAAAGAGGATGCTGTTTCCAAAAAAATCTATGCCTGTTTCTATACTTACAATTTTTTCCTTGTTTAAACTGTGAAAAAAAGCTGATGTATTATGTAGGTACAACTTTACACGATCGTCTTATCACAGGCAAAAGACAATTTTCGTAATCTAATCCTGAAAACTACATTCAAATATTGTGTTGAATAATTCAAGTACGCAATTTAATGTTCTTTTTCTTCTTCTTTTGATTGTGTGGTGGTAACTGGTAATGATTAGATTGTTTGACACGTAGACATAATTTATTTTGACATAACTTTAGCACGTTGCCTAATGTCATATTGTGTGAGTAATTCCCCGAGAAATACGTGGATCCAGTATTGCCAGATATAATTTTAATAAATTACTATATTATTCTTATGGCCGAGAAAAGAAGACCAGCCACAGCCCACAAAAAACCATCAGAAATGGGAAATCAGTTTTTGGGGTATTTCAGTTCGTAGCTCGACAAGGAAACAACTTCGTGATTTGTACAACATATAATTTTCTTGCCACAATACAGAGGACAATTTAGATATACAGAGGTTAACAATTTTGATATTATAATCTTATAACTGCCGTTACACTTTTGTAGCCGTTAACTCTCTAACGTGTTCTGACAAGCTCGTTTTGGCGGACTAATTCTAACCGTCGTTTTTGGGTTGCCAGTTTATAACATTTCGAGCAATGTGTAGAAAGTGGCTGGCGATAATTCGCCACACCACCCCCCCACGGAGAAAAAGAAAACAGAAAGTTTTCATTGAATTAAGCACGATATACAAATAAATATAAATAAACTTAAAACTACTACAAATGGTCTTACTAAAGTAAGTTAGTACAGTATACAGTTACACACATAATTAAAGGGCAAGATGACAACTTTACACAAGAATTTATTATTATAAAATATTCACATATGTAACATATTAAACAATATAAAAAAAACTTACACATCTATAGGGGTTTTAAAACAGACCTGCCTGCCAGATCGAGTTGTATAAGGTTTCTGTATTACCGTTTTGTCTACAGGCTCAGGAATTCGCTCCAGAATAATTGTGGGACTTTTATTGTTCTTATCTGGAACAGTGGTCGTGCTGTCTTCTTCACAAAAGAAGGCCGGCTTAATGCGGTCTATGCTTACCACGACTGTTCTGTCACCTATGGCGATGGTAAAAGTTTTGTCGGATCTATTTATTACCTTATATGGTCCGGTATAAGGAGGTTTTAAAGATGGTCGGACTGTATCATCGCGAAGCCACACGTGTGTGGACTTAGCGAGGTCTTTAAATACAAATGAAGACTTTTGTCCATGGCGAGAAATTGGAACAGGTCGCAGTTGTGACATGTAGCGTCTTAGCTGGGTTATAAATGGGGGTGTATCTTTGTTGGCGTCCTCTTTGCACAATGGTACGATAAATTCCCCAGGTAAGCAAAGAGGTTCCCCATAGACTAGCTCAGCAGGGGAGGCCTGAATATCCTCCTTCAGTGCTGAGCGCATCCCGAGTAAGACTGCTGGTAAGGCTTTAGCCCATGACTCGCTGTGGCACATGAGGGCAGCCTTGAGTGTCCTATGCATGCGCTCCACTAAGCCATTGGCACACGGGTGGTAGCTTGTGGTTCGAACGCGCTTAGTGGAGCAGAATTGCATGAGAGACGAGAAGAGTGTTGACTCGAATTGGCGACCCTGGTCGGTGGTAACGACCTGGGGAACGCCATAACGAGAAATCCACTCTCGGAAAAATGTTTCGGCCACCTCTTCCGCGGTTATTCCAACCATGGGCCAAGCCTCGGGCCACCTGGTAAATCTGTCCACGGCCGTGAGGCAGTATTGAAAACCCTTGCTTGGAGGAAGAGGTCCGATTATGTCTATATGGACATGCCGAAAACGTTTAGTCGGTCTGTCAAAATTCCCGATAGGAGCAGACGTATGTCGAGTTATTTTACTTCGCTGACAAGCTGTGCAGGATCGAGCCCAATTGCGACAATCCTTTTGTATGCCAGGCCATACAAAGCGGTCAGCTACCAATCGCGCGGATCCCCGCGCGCCTGGGTGACTGAGGTTGTGAAGTAAATTAAAATAAGGTCGACGAAATGGAGGGGTCAAATAAGGACGTGGTTTCCCTGTAGATACGTCGCAAAAAATTGACAAACCTTTTCCGGGTATTGGGACCTTTTCAAGTTTGAGTGAAGATTGAGTTGTCATCTCTCGAAGTTCTGGATCGTTTTCTTGATTCTTAGCAAGCGCGCCATAATCGTCTTCTATGTTTATCGACTCCACGCGTGACATGGTATCCGCAACAACATTGTCTTTACCACTAACATGAACAATGTTAGTGGTAAACTGCGATATAAATGTCAGCTGGTTTAATTGCGGTGGAGGCAGTTTCTCACGGCGCTGGGAAAACGCATATATCAAAGGCTTGTGATCTGTGTAAATTGTAACATGTTGTGCCTCCAATACATGTCGAAAGTGCTGGACAGCCTCATAAACTGCAAGTAGTTCCCGATAATAAGCGGGCCAGGTCGATTGACGAGCTGTGAGTTTCTTGCTAAAAAATGCAAGAGGCTGCCAGTCATCTTCAACACGCTGTTGAAGACATGCACCAACATGTGTTGAAGAAGCATCAGTAAAAAGCCCTAAAGGGGCTGTGTTGTTGGGATGAGCGAGGAGAGTGACATTACTTAAGTGGTCTTTGCACTTCTGAAACGCCACTTCTGCTTCGGGTGTCCAGGGAACGGGTTTAGCGCCTTTGAGCTGAGAATTAGCCAAGATATTTATTAATGGTGCCTGTAACTCAGCGGCCTTCGGGAGGAATCGACGGTAAAAATTTACCATCCCAAGAAACCTGCGCAAACCTTCTACTGTTTTCGGTAGAGGGAAATTGCGCAATGCTTCAATTCTCTCAGGTGGCGGGCACGTCCCGTCTTTGGAAATGCGATGACCTAGGAATGTCACTACATCCGAGCCGAATACGCATTTTGAAGGGTTTATTACAACCCCGTATTCGGACAAGCGTCTAAATAGGATGCGTAGGTGCTCAATGTGCTCCTCCGGAGTACGAGAAAACACCAAAATGTCATCCACATATGGAAAACAGAAACTGAGACCACGTACCACTTCATCAATAAATCTTTGGAAGGTCTGCCCTGCGTTACGTAACCCAAATGTCATATAGGGGAATTCGAATAACCCAAATGGAGTAATAATGGCGGTTTTAGGAACATCGGCTGGGTTGATCGGAATTTGTTGGTATGCCTTGACCAAGTCTACAGTGCTGAACACTGTGGAACCAGCCAAGTCCTGACCAAAGTCTCCAATGTGACGGACGGGATATCGATCCGGGACTGTGCGTGCGTTCAAAGATCGATAGTCCCCACATGGACGCCATCCTGTTTCACCCTTTTTAGCCATGTGCAAAGGTGAAGACCACGGGCTTTTCGAAGGGCGTGCTGTCCCACACGCGACCATATCCTCAAATTCCTTCTTTGCAGCCTGCAACTTCTGTGCCGCAAGCCTGCGTGGACGACTCGTGACTGGAGGTCCTTCAGAGGTGACGATATGGTGGACTGTAGAATGTTTTATATCCCTCTGCAGTCCAGGTGGCCGGGTAATTTCTGGAAATTCTTTAAGAATTTCCAAGAAAGGAGATTCCCCAGCAAAAATTGTCTTTAAGCTGGACTGTGAAATGTTATGTGCTGTGGTAGCAGAAACAGAAAGTCGTGTGGTGCCATCTATCAATTTCTGTCTATGGCAATCTGGCAAAAGATGATAATGTGCCAAGAAATCAGAACCAATGATAGGCATTCCCACCTCTGCAACAATGAAATTCCATCTATAATCCCGGCGTAAACCTATATTCAAACATAGGGCGATGGTGCCATATGTTTTTATTGGGCTACCATTTGCAGCTCGAACATCAAAGTAGGAGGGTTTATCGTAGTCCTTTAATAATTTGCGAGGATAACAACATATATCCGAGCCAGTATCGATTAAAAACCGAGTTCTGGTGTTGGAATCAGTTACGAATAAACGGCGGCCGGGAGAATCACAATCAGATGCCGCCTCTACTGATTGTTCGCAAAGTTTTCCTGCTGCGATGGCATCCATTTGCAAGGTTTTATACATTTTGTTGCATTCTTGCCGAACCTCTTATGGTACCAGCATAACTCAGAACGGGACCGAGATAGTGAACGCGTTCTCGATTGCGACCTGGATCTTGGCGATCGTGACTGCCGTGCGAAATTTTGAAATTGTTTCTGCAGCTGTTCCATTTGCCTCTTAAGGTCCTGCAGTTCCGTGGGTAAAGACACGGTGTTCACTACAGGCGGTGGGCATGAGGTTGAAGGTGCTTCAACAATGGCATCAGCAATTTCAGCAACTTTGTCTAAAGGCAGTTCCCGTTGAGCCATAAGGATCCGCTGGACCTCACTTGGCAATTTCCGCATCCACAATTCTCTGATTATATCTTCGTCACTAGTGGAAGAACCTGCGAGGGAACGTAGATGGCGGAGGAAAGCTGAGGGTTTGCGATCCCCTAGCTGAATGTCACCTAACAGGTTTCTCACCCGTTGTTCCTTTGATGTTGAAAACCGAGCAATTATTTCTTTTTTTAAATACTCATATTTATTTTCAGAGGGGGGATTCGCAAGAATATCCTCCACTTCTTCAGCCATCCGTGTGTATAGGGTGGAGAGCACATGACCATATTTAGTTGCATCTAGCTTAATACCAGAAATTTCAAATTGAGCTTCCGCTTGTGCGAACCATATGGCAGGTTTGTCCCTCCAAAATGCAGGTAATTTAACAGAAACCCCATACACACTCGTTTGGGGTGGAGCCCGTACCTGCAATTCTGCTAACTGCTTCTGTAATTCTATAATTTGAAATTGCAGTTGCTCTTGTGAAGCCATTGTGTAACACACGGAAATAAAAATAAAATAGCAACACAAATGAATATGCAAGACAAAACACACAGAAAAAAATAAGACAATATATAAAAAATGTTATTACAGCAATATGCAAGACAACCCAACACAAAAAAAAATATAAAATTTGTTAACAACCTTGTGCACCTTAAACTTACAATGTTGGTTTTAAAATGTACACCTAAACCACCACATGCAAAATCTTTGTACCATAATATCTAACCCTAGCAATTTTATATCTAAAGCTCATAACAATAACTTAAAACACAAACTTATGTTGGCATTAATTGTCAAGAAGCAAATTAAAGTTGCTGTTGTGTATTATTTTAAGCTAAGTTAATAATTTATAAATGTACACATTAGTATGGTTATAGCTCAAAATAGGGTTTAGAACATAGAGCTTATGAACTGTTAATGGTTAACATGCAGTGTCCATTCACCGCTTGAAAATGGTTATTAAATTATGATTGTGTAATTGGTTATCACTTCACTGTACACATATAAGCACCATGTAGAGGATGAGATGCCGATTGCAGTGTAGCTAAGCAGTGGACCAGTGCTACTGGCCGGTTAGCAGCAGGCAGTAGAGCCCCCAGAGCAAAGTAAAATCTGCTTTCTGAGGACTTCCTTCGTGACTGATATTCAGGGCAGTTATAAGCCCGCTCGGCAGACGGATAATTACTTTTGTCCTGTATCACTGACCTTTACTCAGGCTGTTCCTGTCGATCACGTCGGGGTCACCAATTTGGGGTATTTCAGTTCGTAGCTCGACAAGGAAACAACTTCGTGATTTGTACAACATATAATTTTCTTGCCACAATACAGAGGACAATTTAGATATACAGAGGTTAACAATTTTGATATTATAATCTTATAACTGCCGTTACACTTTTGTAGCCGTTAACTCTCTAACGTGTTCTGACAAGCTCGTTTTGGCGGACTAATTCTAACCGTCGTTTTTGGGTTGCCAGTTTATAACATTTCTAGCAATGTGTAGAAAGTGGCTGGCGATAATTCGCCACAAGTTCATTTACAAAAATGACATATTTATTGAACGACATTACTATATTAAAATGAGTATGAAGAGTTTTTTTAAAAGAAAGGTTAACGACAAAAGGGGGAGCTATATTGTGCGAGGGAGATGGTGAGATGCTTTTACTATGCGCCCAACTTTTCTCATAGTCTTAAGTATTATCCATATTTTGCGAAATATTCCATATATTTTTTTAGTTAATTAATAGTACCATACCGCCAATTTATGATTGTTGCGCAAAACGATGAGAAAAGAGTAAAACTTCATTTTCACGTTAATAACCTTGTTTACCAGTAGTAGTAAACTCACAGTAAATATTAATAGAGAGAGTAAAAACCCAGTAGTCGACTCTGCATCAATATCATCATCCATATCCAGAAACAATTTTCTCAGATTAGTCATTTTGGACATTCATTAACTATAGAAGCAATATTTATAGTTGTTATTGTTATTATTCCGTATATCCATGGTGATTATTTGTTTAAAATCATTTTTATCCATAATTAATCTTAGTATCAAGCTGCAATTTTTAAACCAAACTTAAATTGAATTTCGCGGGCTGGTACTAAAAAAAACAAAATATCGTTTTCAAAAAAATACCCTTGTTTCACCACTCTTCCACATTCAGTTGTTCCGTCGATAGTTCATCCTTATTTCTAGCATTTTAATGTTTATCTCTTCTATTGCGGTGTGTAAAAAAGAGATAAAAGAGTGATTGTTTGTGTACTTTGCGCCTTCATCAGCTGACATAAACGGACGTGAGATTGAATCAAAATTCTGTCAAAAGAAAGAATAAAATATTTGTAAATTTACATACAACGCAAATTCTTTGCGTGATAATACGAAAATGAGCGAGCGTGAGGAGGACCGGAAGAAAACAGCAAGTACCAGTCGTGGATTCGGTTTTGCAACCGCAGCGCTTGGTTTGGGTGTTGGAGCAGCTGCATTATATTATTTTCTAAATAAAGACTCTCTACATCAAGAAACCGAGACTCCCGAGAGGGCTAACGTCTTGTAAGTAATAGAATGATATTGGTATATTTTTTTCTATCCATTGTGGGTATAATAATATTTCGTCATGACTTTCTTTCGCGTATTGGCATATAAATTCACAAAGTGTCGCAGTATACCTTACTATAGCTATAAATAGAAAATACTCGTGGTTGACGCAATTATATTATAATTCGTAGATTCGTATATTCGTACATTACCTTTGTACAATCAGAGCGGAGCATTTGGCAATTGTTATAGTGTTACAACAGTGGCCAACTTTCCTACGGGATATAGGTAGACGGTAGTTATGCCAAGTAATTACTAGCGTATTTTATTAGAGCTATGTGAACTGGCTAGGTTTGGGCCTGGCCTTGCAATATAATAAACTTTCCATTCCAACACTCATTAGAAGGCACGTTGCCATACATTTTGTAATATGTGTGGTTGCATTCAAAATCTATGCAGGCATTATGATTTTTCAACGTTTGGCTACTGGCTTGCCTTGATAGTTAACTTGGCTGAAGTACAGTTGTATGCATCCATTTTAGTGTTTATCTACTGCATCAGAAAGGGCATAGTAGGTATATAATAAGTCTCAGAATACTTTGTGAAATAGACTATAAGTAAAATTGTAGCTTTATTTTTTTAGTCATTGAAACTTATACATTCCTAAATGTGCATATACATTTTAGTGACAAAGCAGTTTTTTTGTATTTCAATGTTTTTTTAAATGAAAATGAAATTTACACATTTTAAAAATAAAATTGTAAATGTTAAATGCAAAGTAACTCATGCAACAATTCAATGATGATAATATAACATGTCATTATTGTAATGAAGTAAACATAAATATTTAAAACTTGAAATACATTTAATAAAATAAAATTTATTGAAATAAGTTTTAAATATCTATGACATGTTTGTCATTATTGTAATATGACAATATTATCATCATTGATTTGTATGTAACAATAAAAAATATTGTAAATTTTAAACATGTTACAATTTCATATGCTGATATATATTGCCTAAATAGAGGAAGCTTTAGTAGTTTAAGACCAAAGTGTAAATCTATTTTCTATGAAATAAATATTTGAATTTGAATTTCATATTGTTAAAGATTTACTTACTAGTACTATATGCAGTATCTTCATTGAAAGCAATCAAGCTTCTCCTTCTTTCATTATTTGTAATCTTCCCTTATCATAGCCATTATTTTTCTTTTCGTGTCTACATAGTAGTATAGCAGAAAAAGCCTCTGATTCTGATTCCTACTCAACAATTTCGGAAGGAACAACTTCAGACACAAGCATTCATGACAAGACATTTGAATTTACACATGCAAGTAGTATGGAATCTAACTATAATTATACAGAGTCTGAAAATGATTCATCATCATTCCAAACTTCCATAAGCGACACATCTAATTCAATTTGCACTTCTAAAAGTTCTTCAGTATCAGATAATAGTGTTACATCTACAACTGAGAGTGATTCTTTAGAATCAATAAGTGATTACAATTCATCAGAAAGTGATTATAGTCAGCCAGAGGATGATTACAATGAATCAGGAAGTGACTACTCAGAATCAGAAAAAGAAAGTGATTATACAGAATCATCTAGTGAAGCAGAAAGTGTTTATGCAGAATCAGACAATGATCAATCAGGAAATGATTATTCAGAATCAGATACATCTTTACAATCAAGCGTAGATGCAATGGATGTAGTTGAATTTTCTAATTTGGTATTTGAAAATGCATCAAACACAGAATCTCTAGAGACGGGTTACACATCTTTGCAACATATCGGTAATTCAGAAGACGATTCGGATACAATGGAATGGGATGTAACAAACACGTCAATAGGGATCCCTTCAGAGGAAAGGAATTTGTCATTGTTGAATTTTATCGGAGGACTAACGAGTAGGATCAGTCCCAGAAAGGCGTGAGTATTAGGGTGCGGTGGTGGCTTGTGTCGTCTTATATGTTCCCAGAACAGGAACACTATGTTCTAGTCAGGGTCTGTAACTATCACGGTATATTTCATGATAATTATTTAGGAAATGTATCTCAACATGTGCCTATTTTATTGGATACAAGTAGTTTAATGATAAATGTTTATACATTTAACTATCAAGGTAAACTTCTTTTATAAATATTTATTGCAAATTTATGAAAACAAGGTACGTAACTAGTTTTTTTTGCTTCAATTTCGTGAATAACAACATCAAACTTGGATACCAAACATGATAATTATCCAATAACTATCAAGTACTATCAACTAACCATTATTTTATTACCAGCAAGTAGTTTGATTATAAATAGAGGGTTCTTTTTTTATATAATTTTATGATTAGGGCTTAGGAACAAACTTATAACAAAATAAAAAAAAACTACAAAGTGCCAATGAATGAAATTAATGAATGTAACATTCTGTCATAAATCACATATGTATGTGTGAAATATTTGAGAATAATGTGTCTTGTTGTCTGAATAGTATTTTATTTTATGTTGATCAAGATAATTATTTTATGAAGCTGTGGGTCCTGAACCCACACTAAGACAAATATTTGTGTCCTTGATATTTATTTGTTTTGGGTGTGGGTGTTATGGGACCTAAAGTCTCCGTAGTTCATGATAGATATCAGTCATGATTCAAGACTTGTATTTTAGTGTGGAATCAGGACTATACATATATGTGACTGTTGATTGTATTTATTTTGTCTTTTCAGACCACAGGAGGATCGTTTATCTAAGCTAAGAGAGAGTGCTTTGTAAGAAATAGTTTTTGTTTTGTGTGGCGTTTTGTTATAGTATGCAAAGGGAGTCGAAAAGAGATAGAAAGTAGCAGTTGATGCATGCTAAATGAATAAACGGTCTTAATCGAAATCTCTGTATCGATTCCGAAAATTAAACAATCAGAATAAAGTTTGAAAGCCACGCGCATGTATAACTGAGTTTAATGACAGGCGAGCCAAATGTTGTGTGCTCCCCAAATATTTGTTTTGAGTCTGGGTGTTCTGGGTGGACCATAAGTTCCTATTTGTTCCTGATACCCATGATACAGGCTAACCTAGGGTTAAGATAATGTGTGTAAATGTATATATGTAATTGGTTCATCTGAGATCCATAACTGGAGATTTGGATTAAGATAGTTTATTCATTTTGTAAGTCATAGAATCTCTATAATAAGAATATCTCGTTCAAAATGTCTACGAAAATACTTTTGGACAAGGATCAAAGGACCTGCAATTACTGCCAGTTAAATAAATCGGTTTCTTTGCATACTTTATGGTTAATATATTATAATATAGAAATAGTTTAACATACTGGTAGGGCTACGTAAACTGGTGTTAGTGTTATATTTGCATACGTTTTGAACTTAAAATAGACTGAATTGTTCAGTCACAGAGAGCTTGAATGGTTTAAATTTTATAATGTAAAAATTTATTGAAATATAAGGATAACGCATAATTTATGCTATGTATTTTGTTAGCACCACAAGCGCCATATTTTACGGGTATACGCGTTCGTTGCGGTAAGATGTACCGTATGCGAGGCCTGAATTTACTTAGTTATTGAGAAATTTCCATCAAATTTAACCTCCAACCATCATACCCTCATTTTTTTAATATGTTTAAAATTAATTCTGGAACAGGGCGCGTAGTAGTGCTTACAAATTTGCGACCACCCTTAAATCTTCAGTCGAGTAAAAATTGCTTTGACTCATACTGCCGCACTCAGATACTTCAATTAAATTTAATTATCCATTAGCCATACCTTCATTATGTGTACGCGGTAGTTACCGAAAAATTACCTATAAAGAATTAACTACATCTAAATGTAGAAATAATCCAATTCGAAGGAAATTACTAATTGGCAATCAAATTTAATTGACGCCTCTAAGTGCGGTAGCCAGATTATTACAGTGTTTCTTAATTAAAGATTTATATATACCTACGGACTGTCTTGCAAGTTTGCAAATTGACACTCGCTACCTTTCGCATCTTTAAAGACAAACTGTTACTAAACGAAAATATTAAATTAAACAACAACTAGTTTAAACACGATATTGCATTTAGCCAACAAATCTTATTTAGTTTTGTAACGGTCAAAATTAGCGCTATCTACCTCTAAAAGTGGAATTTTTATGAAAGTGTAAAATTCATCGTATAGTTTACAGAATTTTGAAAAAATGGCATTAGTAACTCAATTCTTGGAAAATTTTGTTTAGTAACGGTTTGTCTTTAAAGGTGCGCTTTATGTTATGTACCATTAGTTCGCATGACCATTGAAGTAGTGATTAACAAAGCATGTGATGAATGATGATTGTATTAAAATAAATTGCTATGTCAAAATATACTTTGTGCATTTCACGGTAGCAGGTTGGCAGAATGTATAGACATTCGAAGTTTTTATGGAGAGCTTTTCAGTTATGTAGGTTTCCTCACGATGTTTCCTTCACCGTTATTATTATATTGATATTAAATCTAAGTGCTTAAACATTTTTTTATGCGAGCAAGTGCGTCACCTGATGTTAAAGTGATCTCCACCTCCCATGTACGCCCACAATACCAAAATAATCATGGGCGCGTTGCCGGCCTTAAAGGAAAGGAATAATTAAAGGATCGGGAAAGGGAGGGAATTTGGGCCTCAGGATATCTCACTCACCGTACGAAATGCAGCAGCAAGCTGCTACTTTACGTCAATTTTCCCTTCGCTATTATTTATTTCGTGCTGCCAAATATACAAAGTGTTACATATAGGTGTGGTCATATTTATGGGTCTTTACATACATCTGACAGAGTGTTTAATACCGGACCTTATCAAAATCTAGACATTCTATAATTTTCAGTACTCGTTTATTACGATCGATAAGCTCGATCTCATCCATATAAATTAAGTGAAGTGCGTGATCGAGAATAACAATGCGGGAGTGAGACAAAAACTTAGCTGTTTATCATTTAATTTTGTTTGCAGTTACGTCCAAAATTGCATAACGGGTCTTAGTATGGGGTCAGGACTATGTGTGTGACTGCTGGGTGTATTTATGTAGATCTATAGCCGCCACTCTCCTATCTATAACATAAAACTTAGCCACAGTGTCCCGTGGTTTTGTTTATAGCAAAAGGGTGGCAAACGAGCAAGTGGATCACCTGATGGTAAGTGATCTCCACCGCCAATAAACACCCACAGAACCTCACGTTTCGTGGGCGCGTTGCCGACCCTAAAGTAAAGACATCGGGATACGGGCTCAGAAAATTATAATTTAAAACATCGTCCATAAAAACAATAGGGTAGTTTCCTATATTGAAATTTATACATTATTTTCTAAGCAACAGAAAATGATACGCAAAAATAAACCCTTTTATTAAAACACAATCAAAATTGGTTCAGAAATGTGCCCGCAGTTATGACTTTAAATGTTGGTATGAGGAAAAGTGGGTGCGTAGTAGGGATATCTCACTATCTGCACGTGTGCACCATAATGAACATTTTACGCAGTGACGTCAAAGTTTGCGTCGTCTGTCATTAGACAATTACCCCTTCTACAGGATTTGAATGGCTTCTAACTTATTTATTTTTGGTCCGATTTATAAAAATCACTCTGCAATAGATTTTGAGTAACGTAACTTATTGATTTAAATAATTAAATAAATGTAGTCAACTACCCTATTAAAACATTAGAGGTGTTACTGTGTCCAGCCGCGAGAGACCTTGGACCCTGGAGGAGTGCTCCATCTGCTTCGACGTGATGCTGCGTGACCAGCAGATCATGACGCTGTCGTGCACGCACAACTTCCACGCGCAGTGCATCATGCCCTGGCTCCAGGAGAAGCAGACCTGTCCCAACTGCAGGAAACACGCCGACTAACCTACTCCAAGTAAGAGATATTGCAATATGTTTTTTTATAAGCTAGAATGACGAGGGGTAGGCAGAGACAACGGATTTCCACTTGCTACGATCTTTGCATACCTCTTTGGCCTCATTCACTCTCATTAATTTTTTCATACATGCACATCGGTTTAGGGTACTCCCTGACCTGGCCTTTCCTTCCACCATATATACCGAATACCATTCACACTCGCCATGTATATTTGTTTCGTCAATCTTCTTTCATCCATCCTCTCTACTGCCTACCCCTATGGGAAACATGCTTGAGTCTTTGTATGTATGTAGAATGACGAGACGAGCAGGTCGCTCGCCTGATGGTAAGCGTCACGCCTGCCCATAAACAGAAGTAGTAAATATACCAAATAGTATCAGGTACCATCCCACCAGCAAATATACAGTATGTAACAAAACCCTGTTGGCCCTTTTTGGGTCGTAAAAATAGACATATAGACAGATTAATCGAAATAGTTAAATTGAAATGATTTCTTAGGTTTACGCGAATATTACACATTGAAATAAAACTAGTTTATACGCATTTTATCCACGAAGGCTGAAAAGCTTTCGAAACGTCGGGATTAAAATAAAAATTAAACCGCGATAAAATCCGTATAAACTAGTTTTATTTCAAATTGAAATGAAAAAGATGCGAGATATTATCCTTACGGGTAGTTTACAAAAATGAACCTGTTTAAAAAAATGTTATTTACATCTGAATATCTGTGTGTATTGACGAAGCCGGGGGCGCGTGATGCCGCAACTTGCTATCTCGCTCCCCCAAGTCTTGCAGAGGTAATCGATCGAAATACGGTTTACAAACAATAAATTAATTAAAGTTCATAAAAATAAAATTGATTATTTTTAAACGACTTCAAAAAAACGGAGGAGGTTCTCAATTCGACTGTATTTTTTATAGTCCAACTAGCTGTTACCCGCGGCTCCGCCCGCGTGAATGCCTATTTCCAGGATTAAAGTAGCCTAGTGGGCGCCCCCGGTGAGAAACGCGCTTGACAAAAATACTAATATCGCTATTAAAAAATAGGGGTTGATCGTAGAGGGTTGAAAATTTAGGGTTGTACATATGTATTTTTTAATTTTGTATCATAAAAAAATAAAAACAAAAAAGTTTCACTAAAAAATTAAAATAAAACTTTAGGGGTGGACCACCCTTAACATTTCGGGGTATGAAAAATAGATAGTAGCCGATTCTCAGACCTACTGAATATGCATATAAAATTTTATAAAAATCGGTCGAGCCGTTTCGGAGGAGTATGGGAACGAACATTGTGACACGAGAATTTTATATATTAAAAGATTTTCGTATGCGATTTTTTTTATTACGTTTGAATATCGATTCTGATATCACAGTTAAAACGCAAGGTTTTTTTGTTACATATTGTTTAAACGTCATTTTTTTTCAGTATACGTCGATGTCATCGTGTTACTGCACCCAAGGTCCAGCGTCGGCAGGACCGACTGCCACGCCTTGGTATATACACATGTGGCTGTATGACGCAATGTTCTTAGTAATATGTTATACAATAATATTATAAAACCCATTATTAAGTATCATACCGCAAACATGTTTTTCAACATTAGTATTCAAAATTATGTGTCATATAGTGACGTCATGTTATAGCTACATACCTACAGCATATACTGTTCGAATAATATGTCGACTACAGCGATGCCTTGTCCCATTATATTTAATCAACTACAAAGTTCTCAATAGGTTTGATAAATGTATTTTGATGACTTTAAATAGCTTACATTGCATATAATTCATGATAGAAATAATTTTATTAATCACCTAAAAATATTTAACTTATAGGCTATTTAAATCTGGTGGCATTCTCGCATAATTGTAGAATGACTATAAAAAAATGCACATTATGTATGATGGTGTATATACGATAGTCATAACGCGGCGCACGCGTGCGAGGGAGATAGCAAGACGGTCCCACTACTCCTTAGTCCTTAATATTATTTCACACGCGTTATGGTCAATATTTGAAATATCAATTGTGGTCAATACTGTAATCAATTGTGGTACTTAGTCAATCAATTTTGATTCTGATTTCGTAATAAGGTTTTTTTTTGTATTATTTTCTACTGCATATATATTATTGTTCATTATTGTTACATTATTGTTCGAATTCAAGTTCATGCATTAATTAACCCTATTTATTGACTTTCATTTTCATTAGATATCATATTGCTAAGAATGTTGTGAGAGTCGGATAATTTTAGTCAATTATATATTTGTAGTGTTTTATAAATATTATCCATTAGTCAAATTAAATTGTTACGTCATTTTGTATCGCGAATTATAATATCATAGTTGATTTTTCTATGTCTTAAATTAGTGAGCAATATAAATAATCATTAAATATTTATGAGCTTTAATAAGTTTGTGATATAACTATTGTTTCGACTTCTCTCATAGGGAACTAAATGGCTTTGGGTTTTACAGTTTCCATTATGTATTTTTACGAGACGCGAACCGCAAATTGTGGGGAATTTCATAGGTATAGACTTTAATGTATACTACTAGACGGGCTGTTTAGAAGTAAAATTAGAGTTTGACAGCTCACAGACAGGGAGCGCGATAGGGGTTCTAGTGAGAGCAAGCGAGATGGTAATATTGAGTTACGGTCAATTGACCGCAACTTAGTGGTACAATTTCTATGTACTGCGCGGCTTGTCTAGTAGTATACATTAAAGTCTTTGGGTATCGTATGTTATACTTCACTGCGTGCCGACTTTCAGTGCACTATCAAATCTACGGGCACCGCAACATGCCGTCAATACATTTGCACTCACGCCTGTAATCCCCGAAAGGGTAGGCAGAGGTGTAACCAGTACACCCACATTTCGCCGAGCTGGTTTCAAATCCCAGGTCGATTCACACATGAATTGACCGGAATTGGAATGTGTGCCTAGTATGACGATAGGCTCGCCTCCTATCACATAATGGTACGGAAATAATCTCGGCGAAACAGGGGTGTAGCACTAATTGCACCTCTGCATACTCCTTTAGGGATAGACGTGAGTTTAGTAATGTATGTATTTGACCGCTACTTACCCCCGTATTCATAAACGTTGCTAGGAAACGTCATAGTGAACGCAAACGCATAGTGACGATTTCTCTAAACGTCATTGGTTAGTTTTTCGTGCTAAATCAAAACAGACCAATCATGTACACAGAATAGGGTAGTTGACTAGTTTTTTTTTATTATTTAAATCAATAAGTTACTTTACTCAAAATATATTGCAGAATGAATTTTATAAATCGGACCAAAAATAAATAAGTTAGAAGCCATTCAAATCCTGTGGAAGGGGTAATTGTCAAATGACAGACGATGCAACCATTGACGTCACTGTGTAAAATGTTCATTATGGTGCACGCGTGCAAGCGAGATAGTGAGATATCCCCACTACGCACCCACTTTTCTTCATACCAACATTTAAAGTCATAACTGCGGGCACATTTCTGAACCAATTTATATTGTGTTTTAATAAAAGGGTTTCTTTTGCGTGTCATTTTCTGTTGCTTATAAAATAATGTATAAAATTCAATATAGGAAACTACCCTATTAGGCACTTGGCAAAGAGCTTACTTACGTATTGTTTGTGAATACGGGTCTTATATATTATATTTAATATTATGGGTCAAAGTTTTTAATCAATTAGTCTAAAAAAAAAATATCAAGTGGTATTGAACAAAAATCATTTAAGAGTGTCATATATCCCTTAGAAAACGTTGTTTATTTTTTCGGCTTTTAAGAAATGTTATATTTGGTTGTTAGTTATAAAATATTTATTTTATATGTAATCCATTCATAAACCCAAGCTTCTCACTAGTTCGCTTTTTTGTTTGCAAATGCTAAGAATTACTTAGGGTCTTATTCATAATAAAACGCTTATCGAAGGTATAAACCTTCATTAGTTAAAACGTATTTTAAGCCTATCGAACGTTCAATAAAATTCTTTATTCATAATTGTTTGATAAAGCTCCGATAACTAAAATAGGTTTATCATACACAAAGTTGCCAGTTTACAGAAAATGATTGATTGATTGATTGAATGATTTTAATATGGTTTGTCTCTGGAAAGACTGGAAACAAACTAAATAAAAAGAAAATTGACGGAGTTTTGGCGGGAATTCTGACAGTGCGGTGGCTCTCTTGATTTAATTATTTCCTTAACTAGTTTAAAGTTGTGTTTGTTGTATAAAAGTGGTGTGGTTTTGTGCAATAATCATTTACGATGATGAATAGCGTATGGAAACATTAAAAATCAACAAAAAAAAAAGAAAATTGACATCTCATCAATGTCAATTATGTCAAGAAAGGTAAACAAACAGGAGTTTTTAAAATTCCACAAGACCTTGAAATTGACCACGCCGCGCCGCTGCGCTGATATTTCGTCGTTCTTGGGATGAGTTGAAAATATATAATATAGTACTTGTCATTGGCGAAATGTATAATAGGGCGAAGCCGTTATAAATAAAGAAAAAGTAATAAATTAAAAAAAAATTACAGTAGACGTAAAATTATACGTCAACTAAGAAACAGCTGACCGATGTCGGCCATGTTTTTCACTATCGAACCCTTAAAATAGGTTTATAGAAGGGTTATAGCTTCTATAAAATAGTGACACTTTATAGGAGAGTTAATGAGCGTTTTAGTGTTATTGAACGATTATGAATAACAATTTTTATCAATCATCTAATAGCGGCCTTATAAAGCTCCGATAACTTATTATGAATAAGACCATACCGAAGAATGTATACCGGATTCAGGGAGCTAAAATGTATTATAGGAAACTGGTTATAAAGTTTTTTTTGCGATTATAATTATCACTAATAGTTTAATAATACATAATATATACCATTTAAACAGATACTGATTTTTTTCTAATATAAAATGACACTGAATAAACTAATATAGATATAGTTCTGTATTATTTAAATTTTTACTTAGTATTATTAAAATTTGTTCTGTTTTCATTGACTTAAATGGCACTCGACAATCATTCAATCAATAATTATGCTACGAATATGCAAACAATGGCTGGCCTGCGCCTAGTCAGGCATTAGAGAGAAATATCAATATTTTAATCTTATTGAATTATTTAATAATAATACACCCAACAGTCAAACACATAGTCCTGACCCCAGACTAGGTTAACCTGTATCGTGGATATCAGAAACTACGAGGGACTTGTGGTCCTCGAAAAAACCCAGACCCGAAACAAATATTTGTGGATGAGACAAACACTTGCCTCGGTGTGGGAAACGAACCCATGGCCCCTCGCTTCGCAGCCGGCTACTCGCCCACTGCGCCACGGAGTCTGTCATCATCATAAATTAGTGTTTCTTAAGATAATTGAAAATTGTCGAAGTGCAAAACTTAAATCGTACTGTAGTATTATACCGTTTATAAATGGGGCAGCTAATTTTTGTTTCTCTAATCTTTATACGATGAAGTAATAATTTATTTTTGGACAAAATATGTAACAGTGAAACGTTTTAGGTATAATTTATATTCTTGTGTAAAAGAATAAGATTTGTAACGAATATGTTGCAATAGACAATCGGAAACTGAATTTGTAATCTCTTCTAATGTTATAGTTTGGGGCATCCATAAATATATGGCGTTTCTTCATGAAAGAAAAGTACTTATATTAAAATAGCAATTTACTCGAACAATTGTATGAAATGAAATCTTAATAGTGGTAAAACATACTGGATGTTGCAGAAATATGGTATCAATAATATATTCACATACAAGGAGAATGATATGAAGTTCAATGGTAGTCATAAAACGAAAATGTAATGTAGAATTTTTATCAATGTTTTAACATTGGAATTTTATAATCGTATTGCGATCTGATAATCTAACTTTTAAACGATTACTTACTACTTCAGTTATAGCGTAGGTAGTTCGGTAAGATGTAGCATAAGTAATAAAACCATTTTTAATACAAATATTAAATTCAAATTGTTCGGAATCTATGACATTTATCTATTTAATCATTCTATAAGTGCAGTTGTTTTTGATACCACCTTTCTGATACACTCTGTATAAACATAATATGGAAATAAATGTCTAGACATTTATGGATGACCCCTATTCTCTAATGTATTGATTAAAATAAAAATGTAATAAATATAATTTTGTATGATAGAAATATATGGATTCGGAATTTATTGTTATTATTATTTATAACAGGGAACTGTGCTTGGGTTCACTGCTATAGTGTATAGGCAGCCCCGGATCTAGGGGTGGGCAAACCGGGGCACCCGCCCTGGGCGGCAATTTCAGGGGATGCCAAAATTACAATATTGTTAGAACTATTTACCCATGAGCACTCTGAATGAACTGAGTGCTCCTAGGCAACAATAAGTTCAACTGAGCCAACGTAACCACGTAGTAATGTCAGTACTCACAGTACTGAGCTCCCAATGACGGAGCGCTCTCTTATAAAGCAACTGTCTCCCCACCAGGCGTACAACTTGTTTACTACTTGCACGGCTATTATTTCAATCTACCCTACCCTCGAAATGGACAGCCTCCGTGGCGCAGCGGGCGAGTAGCCGGTTGCGAAGCGCGAGGCCGTGGGTTCGATTCCCGCACTTAGACAAATGTTTGTCTGATTCACAAATATTTGTCTTGGGTCTGGGTGTTGTGGGACCGCAAGTCCCTCGTAGTTCTTGATACCCACGATACAGGTTTACCTAGTGTGGGGTCAGGACTATGTGTGTGACTGTTGGGTGTATTTTATTATTTATAAATAGCCGATAAAGAGGAATGTCTGCCAACAATATGATTAAAAATAAAATTGCTCCACAAAGCGCCTAGCATACGGAAGCCGTGGTTGGCTCACGTGGTGGGTTCTTATCGTCCCATTCACGAAAAATTCCAACCATAAATATATTTGTGAGTTTTTTTAAAGTAATTTATCTCAAACGCTGGAGATGAGCGCCACTATAAAGTTTCTGCGCTGGTTCAAAAAACAGTAGATCTGGGGATGTGTACAGCGATAGCCGTCGGGTGATGTCGCAATATTAAATTAAATGTCTTAACAGACCTCTACGAGGTCGCTTTGGCCCCACGCAGTCTTACCTAAATTCCGAGACTATCGTTGGGTGTGGTCCTCTTCTTTTCCGTCTCCACCGCCTCTTTAGTGAGTTTTGGCCACAATCAGCATTTTAGCCTAACCCAAAACCAGTTGGAAACTAATTGAAAGTAGGAAAACTTTACATAAATATGTCGCGCTAAACTGGCTGCTGTTGGGGCCACGTTACCTAACCCAGGTTACCTAATTCAGCTTAACACCTCTTTATTAAAACTGACGCCACTTTCAATGAACAATCTTCGGTTAGTTATCCGGATATAATCCAAATATCCACCAACCAATCTGTTATTTATTTAAGTAATATTTGTACCTACGCATGACCTTTAAACTGTATTCTGATTGATACTCCAGATAGATAGCGCAAATGAGCCAAACTAAAATAGTTTATTGAAAATGGCGGATGGACATATGTAGGAGAAAATAAATAAAAAACATAAATGTCATATATTTTATTTCTAATTATAAAATTACCTCACCCAGTCATTTCAGGGACGCGCACAAACAATAATAAACGGTGGTACCTAAAATGACGCGCGCCGCCGCGTCGCCACTCAATTTTCAGCTTTATTGCATGCAAAATAGAGTGGAGTGGATGTACGCATCGTTTTAGATTAAAAAAACCATATCAAAATTATCATACTGGCCGATACAACAGCTTAGTTCTTCAACAATGCAAGATAATGCTATTTTAAGTCCATACATTCTCTCTCTATTCTCCCCGGGTCGGGTAAAGTGGTATTGGGTTTTTCTATTACGAAATGCTCAGTATCAGCCCGGAGTCTGGAATTTGTGCCCGGTATGGCGATAGGCTCGCCCCCTATCACATTGTGGGACGGAGATACGCTCGGCGAAATGTGGGTGTACTGGTTACACCTCTGCCTACCCCTTCGGGGATTACAGGCGTGAGTGCGTATGAGTATGAGTATACATTCTCTAGAGTTATTACCCGCACTTGAGAGCTAGTCACCTAGATTCCGCAAGAATTTTTTCATTTGATATAGGCGATTTGACGGCCCACCTGACGGTAAGTGGTTACCGTCGTCCATAGACATCAGCAACGCCAGGGGCTCAGCCGCTGTCAGCCGTGAAAATATTTTTAAGCTTCGTTTGAAGGATATAATCGTCATTAACATGCCACTTAAGTCGCTCCCCTGACGGTGTCTTATCGAGGTGACTAGTATTTGTGCGTGTAATATAATTAACATCAACACATTAGGAACTTAAAACAAGCAGGCAAGCGGTAGGTATGCTTTATAACCATAAAAACATAACCTCGCGAATAGTGTTGCAAATATCGAAACAAACGTTTATATCGATAAATAATATCGATACTAAGAACAAGAGCCGTTCAGCGGCCGCCAACACTGCGTGGCCGTCCCGTTGACAACAAAACCATTCTGTCACTACGCATCTGAACGTAGAAAAATAATGAAGGAACCCTGCTCAAAATTAAGCTAAACACGGACTGTGGGATGGAATTTCGCATCAGTTTAAAATAATTTGACTATGTTTTTTATCCTTACACGACAACACCGCATCTGATAGCATGCATCGTCGTGTAAACTATAATTCGTAATATTTAGTTTCATATAACGCTACCGACAAATCTATGGAATATTAGCAAGAGGAATTTTACGAGTTTAATTTCGTCTGAGCCACCACTCGACGAATTTCGGCGGATCGTGCGGAAATTTCAATTCAGTTCTATGGCGAAGCATTGCGATACAGTTGCCATAGTTACGCGCTAGCGCCACGTCGAGGAAGCCCGGATAACGCACACAGACGCCATTTTGTTTGTCTAGATATAGCGTTCTCAGAAAATTACGCAAGTGAAATACAGCTGAGTTTTCCCGCTTAGAATTGTCCCTAGCATAAGATTATATTGAATTGCCTAAACCGAAAACTAGTGCGAAAATCCACGCCACAGTCTCACAACACCAGCCTTAACAATAAGTGCACAACTGACAACCAAAGGAAAATCAACTCGATGTGAAATTATAATGCGTCCGGAATTCTCGAAGATTTTTCATCGATGTAAAAACCGATTTTTGTATTGACAAGACTGTCTGAATCTTTTTTATGTATAGCGCTATGTGGCGGCAATACTATTTTATAGACAAATCAGAAGTATACTGGCGTAAGTCATATACATAATAATATAAGTTACGCCCGTATTCTTCGGAGTAGGGTAGTTTCCAATATTGAATTATATACATTATTTTATAAGCAACAGAAAATAATACGCAAAAGAAACCCTTTTATTAAAACACAATCAAAATTGGTTCAGAAATGTGCCCGCAGTTATGACTTTAAATGTTGGTATGAGGAAAAGTGGGTGCGTAGTAGGGATATCTTACTATCTCGCTTGCACGCGTGCACCATAATTAACATTTTACACAGTGACATCAAAGTTTGCGTCGTCTGTCATTTGACAATTACCCCTTCTACAGGATTTGAATGACTTCTAACTTATTTGTTTTGGGTCCGATTTATAAAATTCTTTCTGCAATAGATTTTGAGTAACGTAACTTATTGATTTAAATAATGAAAAAAATCTAGTCAACTACCCTGTTGAAGTAGTATCGGCTAATTTTCCTTTGATACGCAGCTAACTTACACCAATCACAAATGCTAAGAGCGTACTTTACGGAAATTTAATAAATAAACTAAATAACTTGTTGCATTAAAAATACTTAAAAATAATTTTTCAATGTTTCCATTCTAATATACATTATTTCGGTGTGACCCATACCTTAAATTAAATAAAAAACTAAATGATGCTATTTGAGAAATAAAAAAAATATTGACCATTATTAATGTTTAAATATTATCAACTATGAATTAACTTGAATCAAATCATAGTGGTCGCAATATAAACGTACAATAAATTTATCTATATATTGAGTTCATTGTAATCTAATATGACGCGCGATGCCACTCAATATTGAACCTTCCTGCACACGAAATTGAGGCGTGGATTGAAGGGCGTGTCATTTTAGATTACAAGAGCTATTTATAACAATATCGTCATTATAAAGCTATTGCTTTTTTATAAGTCAACTATTTGAATATAGTTCAAAGGCAAACGGTGCAGTGTGTCCTCGATTATTTAAGTTTGATCGATATTAAATCACGAATCATAATCGATAAAAACCATCGAAGTGCAACGCAGTCTTTCGTACCAAGGGAACCATGCCCACGTTCCTAATTTTGTATATTGTTTTTTATATGTCAAAAAATCCGCAAATAATAACACATATTATGTGAAAATTTCAGCCAGCTACCATATTTCCAGGCAGTGTGTAAACTTTGGGTACAGACCCTTATAATCGTGGTGTATTTTTTAATTAGACATACAAAATCTACGCGGCTATTACACAATGAAATCAAACTAATTTATACGGATTTTATCGCGGTTTAATTATTTAGTTCCTACGTTTCGAAAGCTTTTCAGCCTTCGTGGTCACGGGAGAGACTGACTTAAATTAAACCGCGATATAATCCGTATAAATTACTTTTATTTCAATAAAAAGTCTAATTCCCTTTTTCAAGATAAAGTCTTTCTATTAAACACTGCATTCACACTTGTCATTCGATAAATGAATGTTACCTTAAAACATTTATTTTATGTCAATTCAATTAATTTTATTGAAATGTGGCAATTGGCAATTCATAAATTGTCAATAATTGTCATATTATTAAAAAGTCTGAATGTAAAAATATTATTTTTAAAATTTAGGCATTAACATCGAGAACACTCTGTTATATCCTTCAAGCGCAAAAACCCACGCTTCTTGTGACAATGTTGCCAACAAAAAGTCGATAACCCAAGACTTTTGTGACAATGTTGCTAACAAAAGCAGATTTCGGTTTTATTGTCAATATAAAATATTACTCTCATAATAAAACAACAGTAACCCCACATTTTTAATATAACATTATATTTGTGCTTTTATGATTAAATAGGCGCTTAGAAACTGAGAAAAGGCGAAGCGTATGCCGAGTCGTAGATAAACAAACGTACAAGACGTCGCATAGTACATTTTGAAGTGGCAGGACCTAGCTGTTGCTAATTTTGTATATATGGAACATGGATAAAACTAGCTTTTGTAGGTGTACTCCCTTCGCGTGGCGAGATTAGGCACAACGTTTAATACAACGTATCAACGTGCACTATGACATCCATACAGACCTACGTGTATTTCATATCAACTATACTATCTGGGGTCCATGCTAGGAGCAGTTAGACTGGAGTGGTGCCACTGACGCACAGAAAACTGTGAGATGTTATGTTCGGCAATAACCTGTCACATTCCGTTGAAATGCAAACAAACTTCTTGCAAACTGTAAGCCTAGTACAAGTTTTAATAGTATTCTAAATCAATGAAAGTTTTCGTTTCCTCTCCATACGTCGAGTATCAGTAGCCACTAGTGGGAACTATGAGAATTAAAATTAATAATATGGTTAATTTTATTTCATAATAGGATATGAAATTAGTTTTCAAGCAATTCTTTAGCCGACCGACTGGCGTTTGTTAAAAAATCCTTCTGAAGGAAGCCGACCGACAAGGGGATATACGAATTCTAAAATTGTGAACGTATTGCTAACTTGTACTACGTCTACTGGTAGGTCCCTCGTATGCGAGAGGCCGTCTGGGTTGGTGCCATCGCACCGTCTATTTCTGCCTCCAAAGTCGCTATGCAGTCCGGTACAAAAATGATCTGGTACCCTCGCCAGGAGTTTACATATCTAGTACAGGTATGGCGATGAGACTCTACATTATTCACAATCTGTCCTGCGCCGTACTGCGTCTCCTGCAGCTCAGCATACTCAGCCAAAGCGGTCATACAGGCAACAATACAGAAAAAGCCAAAAATAGGCCTTTTTTTGGAGGAAATGATAATCTGTAAATTATTCATAGCATAAATTTGGTACCATAGTACAATACGCGCAAAATGCCTTGACCGGGCTGATGTTGGTGACTAGTGTTGAGTAGGAAACGGTTTTTAAATGTGAAAAAGAAAGTTTGTATGAGTAGCCTCTTTTTTGTACTGAGCCAGTACAAAGACCCACTTCAAATGAGGCGAGGCATCTTGATGCTCACTCGCTCATCTCCATTATGAATAGTAACGAGACTTAAAATTTGAAATAGCACATGTAAAAAATTAAGCTTCTCTTACACTATTTCATTATGTACGGGAAAAATTTTATGCCTCTTGTATGTTCTACTCAACATTATTGGTCACTTAACCCTCCTTCACGCTCTTTGAAAACAATAACTAACTAATTTCAGGACTTTCAAGTTATTTTGAACGTATTGTAACTTCGGTTTGAATTTACCCAAAATCTATGGCCCATAAAACCTCTAATAATGCCGGTTGGTTTTAGAACGAAGATTTCCATGCGATAGACACGAAAACAACGGAGAAGACTATCAAAAAACCAGAACATTACGAGGGCCGAAAAAAATTGTCCGATACTAAAAAAAAGACCAGCAGCAGAGAAGCAACCGGATGCACATAAATACAGATAAATTTTCATAAAGACCGCCAGATATACGTAAAGACCGCCAGATATACGTAAAGACCGCCAGATATACGTAAAGACAGCCAGATGTACGTAAAGACCGCCAGATGTAGGTAAAGACCGTCAGATGTAGGTAAAGACCGCCAGATGTACACTAAGACCGCCAGATGTACGTAAAGACCGCCAGATGTACATCAAGACCGCCAGATGTACACTAAGACCGCCAGATGTACATAAAACTGCCAGAGAAACATAAAGCCCGTGCCTCCGATTCCGTGGTCCTGTTTATTTCTAAACGTGGATCAATCGGTGTTTGCAAATTCATCTGTCCGCATCGTTTTGTTTCGGCGTATCCAACCGAAGTAGGCAGCCAACTGCGCCGAAATATCTGGAAAATATATTGTATATACATTTACAAAAAAATACGTAACAGCAGGGGATCTCTGTTCTCATGTTCGCGCATCGCGTAAAAAACTATTGAGAGGATTTTGATCCAGATAATAAGAATATCCTAATATGAGTAAATATATCCTACTACAAATTATAAACGCGAAAGTTTGGATATTTGTTAGTCAATCACGTCTTAGCGGCCGGTTGTAAAAACTGCAAGCAAAATCTTTTTGTAACGTGTGAAAAAAATGTGTGCAATTCACACGTTGTAAAAGTGTAACCTTCAAAAATTTTGGCACACGTATACAACACCACGGTTGTTGTGATGCCTTTTCTCAAGCTTTGTACTACGCATGCACGCACAACTGCATAATGCTTCCTATCTCATTTTCTCCCACGTTAAATCTTATGAATTTATGTGTCTGTCTCTTTTTCGTTTCATCGATTTTCAAAATATAACGCCGACCCCACTGCGAGTGGGATAAGTCCAGGTGGAAGAATACATATCGCATTGGTTGTGAATCCTGTTAATATTACGTTACTCACCCCTCATGTTCTAAGAAGAGCGCCTTCAACGCCCCACGTGACCAGTACGACATCGCGTATGAGAGCAACTTCATCGACAAAGGATTCACGCGCAGGAAGTTACCGCAGAACACCACCTGTTGAACAACATTCAAATCGTATAAATTTACTAACTTTTTTGCTCGTGTGGTAGCAGGCTACCAAGAAACTGGGTTCTCCGCATCAAAATGAGATGTAAAGAAACGTAACTCAAGCCAAAAAATGACCGCACCAACACTTTGTGCAAGAGTGCGGGGCTATAAAAGTCTGTGCAGCTCGTTCATTCATCAATTTATAATTACTAGCTTTTGCTCGTGTGTTACCAGGCTACCCAGAAACTGGGTTATCCCCATCAAAATGAGATGACAAGAAACGTAACTCAAGCAAAAAAATGACCCCACCAACACTCTGTGCAAGGGGGCAGGGCTATAAAGTCTGTGCAGCTCGTTCATTCATCAATTGATAAAAATGTATTCATGATCTCTAGTTGACACTTAATACGTCTAATTTTTTGTGCGGTGCAGAACGTCGTATCTCGATTTAGAGTATTAATACATATTCAGACATTAACTTTTATGAAATAAAGTTGATTTTGAACGTTTTTAAATTTTTGTATGAGTGTTAGTGTGATTTTACCTTTACATGTGTAAGTAAGTGAAGCCGTATTTTTGGCATATTCATATGAGAGTTATCGTTCTAGTTATCTTATTTCGATGGTTTTCCCAGATGATAACCTACTTTCTCGTGTTGAATATGCTAAGCCCATTCATGATGTAGACCAGAGGTTTTCAAACATTTCTTCTCTTATTCCACTTTAAAATTTTGCTAGTTCCGCTTTACCCCCAGCAGCGAAATTTTTTACATATTCCCAAAACTCGACAAAAAATGTGAATATTACATCTAACTATGGACCCCCGTCGAGTCTCACGTGGACTACTGGGGCTCCACCTGGACCACTTTGGGAACAAATGATGTACGACAAAACTGTCAACATGGCATTATCACTAAATTCAAATTTAATTCCAAACCATATATGTTTAAAAAAAAAATGGCTGAATCTTGGTTCTCCAACTCTTAAGCTATAGTATAATATAGTTTTTTGTATTGTGCTTGTACCTTATAACATATTCCTATTGTATATGTGTTTACATTTGTATGTGTGAATGTGTGTGTATATATGTATGTGTGTGTGTGTGTGTGTGTATATGCGCCTTTTACGTTAAGCCGCTCTATTTATTTCTCTTTTTACCTATCTGTGGAAACATGTAATTAATGTTTAGTTCTTTTTGTTCAGATTTGTTTTCTGTTTCACTGTATGTTCCCCTCAAAAATAAATAAATAAATAAACACTGCCTGATGTCATCCCTGATTATGGCTAGGGTCCGGCTTCCACTTCACCCGACCTTGAACATTGTCCGTGGAGACCGTCGGCTCGTGTTATGTATGACGATGGTGGTGGTACTGACCCGTTCTATCCGTTCGTTGCACGCGCAGAGGCGCGCGATGGAGCCGATGTTGTTGGTGATGGTGACGAGCGTGGCGCGCGCCAGGTCGGAGCGCGACACGCCGCCGCGACGCTCCGCCGAACACATCTGACCGAAACTGCGAAACGATACACACGTTTAGAGGTGGGCGTTATAACGAAAAGCTATTATTAAGCTCTGCTTATTATAACAAGCATATAAGTACGTTTGTAAGTATAAGCTGTTGACGTTATAACGGAACATAGTTGCGTCATGCGTGGTTGCATCACCGGCCGCCGCTTAGTGTTGATCGTTGCCCGTTGGCACTAGCGCTGTCGTGAAAGCTATCGAAAATACACTTTATACAAAAAGACATAAAGTCGAAAGTTAAACGATGTTATCATAACGATTATGCTACTAAATTGAATTTCGTTTGATTGCATAATATTTATTATTGTTATAAGTAAATTATTTTTGATCGCTTATATTTTGTTGTGTTAATTTTTAACCGTTGACCGTTGTTCTCGTTATTTGTTAATGTTTAAAATTAGTACTTAGTATGCGTTTCGCTGTCGCGAACGAAGCATGTGTATTAGTTTGATACATCACAAGTTCGTTCGTAAGCGAGTTCGGTATTTTTAATTAATTAAATGAGATTGTTCATTTACTTAACTTATTGTAAATAGTTCAGAGGATTATAGTGTGTTTAGTGTAAATAATTTTTAAGTGTAAATAAAATATAATGTAGATAGGTATGTTAAGTGTAAATATAGAATAGTGGATGTACATTTAATAATAAATTTGACAATGTCGAGAGGGGACAATGCGTTGATTTGGAACTATTGTACAAAAATGGATGGCAATAAAATTTTATTGAAGTTTTTTTGAAGTCTGTTAAAAAGTGTTTTAAGTGATAAGCTTTTTTATAAGCTAGCTTAAAAAAATAAGCACAACGTTTAATTTCGTTGTGAAAATTAAGCCGTTTGTCCCACTACTACACACGTTACTGTACTGAGACTGAAGCCCGCCAACACAGCACCTCGTAACACGACGCCCCGCCCACTTCGGAACTAGCGCGCTGCGAGCCAATCAGCGCGCACCGCGTCGGAGGCTCACCCACCCGGGGTTGCGAGACCAGCACGGCTTATAATATTTTTTTAAATATGTTCATTTTTCTAAGCTACCTGTATAAGGATAATATATCGCTTTTGTTAATTTTTTTTTTAACTATTTTATTTAAGGTGTCTATATGTCTATTTTCACGACCCAAAAAGGGCCCACAAGGTTTTGGTTACAAACTGTATATTAACAGCCTCCGTGACGCAGCAGGCGAGCAGCCAGCTGCGAAGCGAGAGGCCGTGGGTTCGGTTCCCGCACCTAGACAAATGATTGTGTGATCCACAAAAAAATGTTTCCAGTCTGGGTGTTGTGGGTTGGCAAGTCCCTCGAAGTTCTTGATACCCACGATACAGGTTTACCTAGTGTGGCGTCAGGATTATGTGTGTGACTGTTGGGTGTATTTATTTATACAACCTGCTAGCGACGAGATCTCCAGGCAGTCCGAAGCGTGCGTAGTCTCCGCCGTAGATGTCTCGCACGAGTTTGTCGACGGTGGTGTTGTCACCTGATGCTGCAAGGGATATCGCCTCCTCGAAGCTGCTGCAGCCGGTCAGCAAACAGCACAGACCCAGGAACGTACCGCCTCCCAAACTGTAGATGATCATATATTATATTACTGACTGACTGTTTCGGTGGTGCAGTTGTAATGCCTACACGGTACGACTACTGTGAGGTCTCAGGTTCGATCCCCGGGTCGGGTACAAGTGATATTGGGGTTTTCTACTACAAAATGCTCTACATCAGCCCGGCGTCTGGAACTGTGCCTGGTATGGCGATAGGCTCGCTCCCTATCACATCATGGGAGGGAGATACGCTCGGCGAAATGTGGGTGTACTGGTTACACCTCTGTCTACCCCTTCAGGGATTACAGGCGTGAGTGTGTATGTATGTATATTAAATTACACACGACCACTGATAATACTGAGTGCAAAGGAAATGCTGCTGAAAACTGAATCAGACGATAGTGCTGGTGATACTGACAACATACTACTTAAAATCGTGAAATAAAACTACAATTTTGGATTTATTCTTCACGCATCATGTTAGGATAGATAAAAAGAATTGTTGTTATTCATTGAAATAATCGATTCATTTTTTTTTGAATAGGACAATGTAATGCAAGTAAAAAATCAGGTGACGCTCGGGGTTAATGGACATCAGTAACGCGCGAAAGTTGCCAGATAAAATATATTTCGTGTTTACACAGGGGGTTAAATCAAGATTGTAGAGAGGGAGTAGCGTACAGATTCCTTTGATGAGTGTAGTAGGTACGAACCTGGTCCCGCTGACCCTGTAGTAGTTGTCAGGTCCGTTGACGACGAGCAGCGACACGCCGCTGCCGATGTTGACGAGCAGGAAGGGGTACGGAGAGGAGAAGTCGTACGGCTTGCGCACGTACTGACTCAGAGCCGCCTCGGAATACGGAGGCTGCGGTAGCAGTAAACCCATTGAAATTAAATAGTTTTATTTACCACTAGCTTTTGCTCGCGGCTCCACTTGCGTAAATAGACTTTTCCGAAATAAAACGTAGTCTATAACAGTCTCCAGGGTCCCATCTATCTCTACATCAAAATTCATCGAAATCGGTTCAGTGATTTAGGTGTGAAAGCGTAACAAACAAATAGATATTTATTTTTCATAAAAGTATCCTATGTTACTTCTTATACCTCCAAGAATATGTGTAAAAAGTTTCATGATGATCGGTTAAGTAGTTTTCGCGTGAAAGCGTAACAAACAAACTTACATTCACATTTATAATATTAGTATAATGTAGGCAATTAAAATAGCGCTTATGACAAGTCAGTACAAAATAAGAAACTTGTGTATAGAAATCATATCAACTACTATATAGTACTATATACATAACGTACATAGCATCATCAAAATACACTGGGCAACTATACATTTTACAATATTTTTATAATGGAATAGTCCAGAGTTGTTAAGTATCATTATTATTTTATTTTTCTTCTTTTTTATAGGTCGATATGGACCATAGGCATTACCGAAACGGCACGTGTGTGCAGCCTGAGAAGACCCGGCGAAACAAACTCAGTAGGCTTACTTTAAATGTGCAAGGGGGCGGGGCTATAAAAGTCTGTGCAGCTCGTTCATTCATCAATTCAATTGATTCATGATCTCTAATTGACACTTAATACGTTTTATTTCTTTGCGCAGTGCAGAACGTCGTATCTCGATTTAGAAATTTAATTATTATTCATAATAAAACGCTTATCGAAGGTATAAACCATCATAAGTTAAAACGTATTTTAAGCCTATCGAACGTTCAATAAAATTCTTTATTCATAATCGTTTGATAAAGCTCCGATAACTGAATTAGGTTTATCATACACAAAGTTGCCAGTTTACAGAAAATGATTGATTAATTGAATGATTTTAATATGGTTTGTCTCTGGAAAGACTGGAAACAAACTAAATAAAAAGAAAGTTGATGGAGATTTGGCGGGAATTCTGACAGTGCGGTGGCTCTCTTGATTTAATTATTTCCTAAACTAGTTTAAAGTTGTGTTTGTTGTATAAAAGTGGTGTGGTTTTGTGCAATAATCATTTACGATGACGAATAGTTTATGGCGACATCAAGATAGGGAATTTAGATGATTTTTGACCAAGGGTATCGATCGACCTTGTGCGTTCGATCCGCTTGAATAACTAATGACTTGGCAGCATGGTCTCTGATCCTAGCCGGTTCCTTAAGGAACAAACAAAAAAAAAAAAATTGCCATCTCATCAATGTCAAACGTCAAGAAAGGTAAACAAACAGGAGTTATAAAATTCAACAAGACCTTGAAATCGACCACGCCGCGTCGCTGCGCTTATATTTCGTCGTTCTTGGGAAGAGTTGAAAATATACAATATAGTACTTCTCATTGGCGAAATGTATAATAGGGCGAAGCCGTTATAAATATAGAAAAAGTAATAAATTAAAAAACAATATGTCAGTAGACGTAAAAATAAACGTCAAATATGAAACAGCTGACCGATGTCGGCCATGTTTTTCACTAACGAACGCATAAAATAGGTTTATAGAAGGGTTATAGTTTCTATAAAATAGTGACACTTTATAGGAGAGTTAATGAGCGTTTTAGCGTTATTGAACGATTATGAATAACAATTTTTATAAATCATCTTATAACGGCCTTATAAAGCTCCGATAACTTATTATGAATAAGACCATTAGACATTAACTTTTATGAAATAAAGTTGATTTTGAACGTTCATAAATTTTTGTTGCATGTATGAGTATTAAATGTTATTTTACCTTTGCATGTGTAAGTAAGTGGAACCGTATTTTTGGCAGATTCATATGAGTTATCGTTCTAGTTATATTATTTCGATGACTACTACTAGCCCTGCATTATACACGTCCCACTGGTGGGCACAGGCCTCCTCTGCTGAATGAGAGGGGTTAGGCCTTAGTCCACCACGCTGGCCTAATGCGGGTTGTCAGACTTTACATACCACCCAAATTCTTATGGAAAACTTTTCAAGGCCCCTCACGATGTTTCCTTTAACGTTTTACCTTCATACCCGCCTACATTTATAAAAATCTTTCTAGTTATCTTATTTCGATGATTATAAAGACACAAAAGATTTAATCTACATATCAATAATAACAAAGGAGGAAGTCTTAATATTAAGTAACATTCATGTAAATATGGTTGCCTGTAAGAGATTGTCTTGAGCGATTAGGCCTCTAATTATGCTTAAATGTACAAGTTTATTATTCTTCTGTCCGTCTGACTAATATACAATGAACCATACTATTACTATAAATATGAAAGTTTGTATGTTTGGTAGTCAATCACACCTTAACAGCTGAACGGTTTTCGGTAAAATTTGACACACAGGTAGACCATGACCTCTTTTATCCCGGAAAAGGCCGTTCACGAGGGCGGAGCTGCGAGCAAAAGTTAGTAAAAAATAAATAAACAAAATATTTAGGTAACCTTGTCAGTGGGCTGGTGATGCGCAGGAAGGTCGTCAGGAGCCCAGTAGTAACATTCCTGTGGGTTCATGGAGTCCACGAACAACACGCCGGCTATCAGCGCGTCCAACTCGTCCAACTTCCATAGACGCATGTTCACTTCCTGTAGACAATATACATTACACATTACATATAGGAAAACTATAAACCATACACATTTTCATGGTGGCGCAGTTGTAATGCGAACGCGTTACGACTGTGCAGTGTGTGCACAGGGGCGGGGCTATAAAACTCTGTGCAGCTCGTTCATTCATCAATTCATGAAAAATTTATTCATGATCGCTAGTTCACACTTAGAGTTCTAATTTTTTGCGCGGTGCAGAACGTCGTATCTCGATTTAGAAATATAATATTTATACATACATTTTTATGAAATAAAAAAATTTGAACGATCATTAATTTTTGTTGCTTGTGATATTTTACCTTTACATGTGTAAGTAAGTGGAGCCGTATTTTTGGCAGATTCATATGAGAGTTATCGCTCTAGTTATCTTATTTCGATGGGTAGGTCAATTCAAAATGGTATTAACTCTCGTGTTACCTTATTAAAATCCTCCTCGAACTTGTAAGCGCCGCCGCCGGTCGCGTAGATGGTGTTGACCAGATCGGCCATGCCCTTCGACCTGGCGAGCTGCAGGAATGCGCCCACCTCCGACGTGGGGAACCTGATGAAGTGCAGCGTGCCGCAACGGCCGCGGATCTTCACGTTGTCCATCTGAACAACAGTATATATCGGGCGTAATGGAACCGCTTCCGAAACCGAAATGGTAATAAAACTCTACCATAACATAAACAGATAACACTATCTTATTGCTGTTCACATGCTATTTTGAAAACGTAAGCCCGCAATGTAAAGTGTACTAACACTAAAGTCGGGGTTGATGTCCCGCGCGCATTACCGCGTTAAAACTCAGTAGGCACACCGCACCGCACAGCTGATTCCAGGGTTTAAACTGTTTTTTAATGGCTTTTGTAATGTTTAGGATAAGCAGAGAAACTCCGTGTCCGTTGATTTCTTACGCGAATATTACACATTGAAATAAAAATAATAATAATTAAACCGCGATAAAATCCGTATAAACTAGTTTTATTTCAATCCGTGTCCGTTCTTAATGACATTTAATATACGACTGACCTCACATACAATTTCGTACCTACCTTCTCTATACATTATATCTAGGGTTCTAACATTACAGCTTGACATTACGATTTTAATTATTATTTGAAAGTAACCTATTCAGTCCAAACAATTCTGTGTACGAAAAGTTGTAAATAAAACTACTTATTTCGCAATTTTTTTAGTGGTATGGTGTGTATAATCACCAGCACTACCACCTGCCTTCGTTTCGGGAAACATTACCCTTACACCCAGTATAAGATGAGACGAAAAATAAGAGATCTCCAACTCCCTATGAACACCTTGCCGACGTTTAACGTAGGAAATGGAAGTTGGGAATAGGAGGTGGGATTTGGGCCTCCGAAAATCTCACTTATCGTACGCAATCCATCAGCAAACCGCTACTTATCATTGGTTTTCTGTCAGACAGTGGTACTAACCAGGTAGTCAGCCAAATCGTGCTGTAGACAAAACAGTCTAAAGTAAGGCTTTAATCCGTGCAAAACTGAGAGACAGATTCTTATCACAGTGATAGAGCCATGCTGTAGACAATTTTGTCTACAGCATTAATGGGCCGGGTCGTGACCACTGGCTCACAGAAAACTGGTGTAAAGTAGCAGCTTGCTTGAGTTTATCCGGAGGCCCAAATCCCCCTCCCCTTCCTATAAGATCGGCAACGCGCCAATGATTCTTCTTGTATTGTGTGCATACATGGGCGGTGGAGATCACTTACCATTAGGTGACCCATTGGCTCAATGCCGACATCATATTATACTCATAAATGTGAATGTAAGTTTGTTTGTTACGCTTTTACGCGAAAACTACTTAACCGATCATCATGAAACTTTGTACACATACTCTTGGAGGAAAAAGAAGTAACATAGGATACTTTTTATGAAGTTTTTTTTTATCTATTTGTCTTTCACGCCTAAATTACTGAACCGATTTTGATGAATTTTGATGTAGAGATAGATGGGACCCCAGAGACGGTTATAGGCTATGTTTTATTTCGGAAAAGTCTAATCACGCGGGCGGAGTCGCGAGCAAAAGCTAGTATGCAATAAAAAAGTCACCAGATTGTGGTTTATGGCTAGCATAGTTGTGGTACCTGAAGATGCACATCACGTCGTCCTGTCTTGCCATAGGCGGAGTTCCTGGTGAGGTACCGTCGGATATTCTTGAGGACCTCCGTCTCCTTGTCGAGTTCGCGTCGATTGTTCTCGCGCGGTTCGAAGTACACCAGCTTGGTGAGGGTGCCGCCGATGTCCATGCCGAACCATGGCATCGCTGCAACATTACCATACATTCATTCTAACTTTTTTTATAGCACTAGGGGCTTTGCCCATGTTATTCCACAAAACATAAAATAATAAAAAAAATCTAAAGTCCGACGAATATTTGACATATGTTACTTTCTTCCCCACATTATTCTGCATCGATTGGTATCGGTCTCGACCCCATACCCCCAGCGGTTTCGGAGGAGATAGCGTGACAAGCTTTTGGCAGCGGCGGCGGCGCCAGTTACTTTTTTTTAAATAGAGAGATATGCCGGCAAACGAGCAAGTGGGTCACCTGATGGCAAGTAATCTCCACCGCCCATGTACGCCCACAATACCAAAAGAATTATGGGTGCGTTGCCTACCTTAAAGGAAAGGGAAAAGGACTTTTTTGCCAGGCTGAATGATGAGACGAGCAGGTCGCTCGCCTGATGGTAAGCGTCACGCCTGCTCATAAACAGAAGCCACACCTATCAGAACTGTGAATTATGAAGTACTGGATAGTAATACCCGGTAATTTCATTGGCTTCAATGTCCTTCAAAATGAAACACAACAGTGCTTACACATTGCTGAAGCTAATTGGCGGCAGAAAGACACAAAGCAGTGGTAATAACCCACAAGGCCTTTGGGATACGAGGGTCCTACCACCTTGTACTTTCTACTCATCCAAGAAGGATGATTATCCCACTCGCAGTGGGGTCGGTCGGAGTGTAACCACTTGCAGGTGAGGCTTTGGGCATAAGATGTTGGTGGCTCACTTACACTCCAAAAATAAAATCTAATGCTAGAATACATAAGTCACCGGTACTCTTCGTGCTCTATGTCGCCTGAAAAATTTCCTCCCTTCTGAAACCAAGACTTTGCTTGTGCAATCCCTTATCCTTCCAGTAATCGACTATGGTGATGTGTGCTATTTTGATCTGAATGCAGATCATCTTAACAAACTTGACCGTCTTCTCAACAACTGCATTCGATTTATCTTTAATCTTCGTAAATATGATCACGTTCCCTCTTATCGTACGCAATTACAATGGCTACCGATTCGCCAACGCCGATCTCTGCGAGCACTCACAACTCTCTTCTCGCTACTTACATCCCCTACGCCGCCTTCTTATTTACCTTCTGACTTTATTTATCTTTCTGATAGCCATGATAGGAATCTTCGCTCTTCTAACAATCTCCTCCTCATTCCTCTGACTTCACCCACTCTTCTTTCGCTATTCAATCTATACTTCTCTGGAACGCACTCCCACTGGAAATCAGGTCGTGCACCACACGAGTGGCTTTCAAATTGAGAGTTCGTCAACTATTGTTGGACGGATTGGTAGAATCACATTAGTTTCTCCTACATATCGTATATATTTATGTATTGTATTGTATTTTATTGTATTTACTATATATTTTTGTATGTTTATATTTTTTTTCTTTATTCGGCATTGTACGTTTTATGTCATATTTTTATATTTTGTATCTTCCTTTTTTTGCTCCTACTTTGATCATCTCTGCATCGCCCTATGGTTGACTGGTAGAGAATGCCTTTGGCATTAAGTCCGCCTTTATACATTGTATATAAAGTGTAAAAATAAACATGAGCATTCGAAACCAGATTCAAGAGCATACACCTCTGACTTTTCTAAGTTATGTGTGTATTAATTGTTAATTATCGCTTGCTGAAACGGTGAAGGTCACATCGTGAGGAAACCTGCATACCTCAGAAGTTCTTCATTAGAATTTCGAAGGTACGTGTAGTCTGCCAACCCGCATTAGGTCAGCGTGGTGGACTAATGCCTAACCCCTCTCATTTAGTAGACGCCCGTGCCCAGCAGTGGGGCGTGTATAATACAGGGCTAGTATTATTATTATAATACATAAATAAAATGTCATAATGTATACATACGTGGTGCATCATTGTCAGGCGGCGTCGGCGGCGAGGGTTCTACCATTTTGGAGACGCAGTTCTCCTTGTTCATGGCGAGGTCTTGCGAGTAAGGCGTCCGTCTCGCTCTCTTCAACAACTTGGTCCTGTCGAGAGAGAGAGAGACAAATGCATATATAGATAACATGTATCATATAGTGCATAAACATTTCGCCGAGCTTATGTTATAGGAGTGAGCCTATCGCCATATCGGGTACAAATTCAAGATAATTCATGTGTGATTATTCGAAACGAAAATTCAACAGCAAAAAGCTAAATGTTTGTGTTATCCACAATATTTGTTTCGAGTCTGAGTGTTGCGGGACCGCATGCACCTCGTATTTCATGATACCTACGATACAGGTTTACCCAGTGTGGGGGTCAGGACTATGTGTGTGACTGTTGGGTGTATTTATTATTATTCAAATATTAAAATCATTTATTCTGTAAATTGGATCATAAATATCACTTTTACATGTCAATCATTTTTTATGCTACATTACATTTACGACGGCATTTCGGCAAACAAACTCATGGGTTATGGCCTCTTTTAATGTCCAGACAATGTTTTACAGAATAGGGTAGTTTCCTATATTGAATTTTATACATTATTTTATAAGCAACAGAAAATGATACGCAAAAGAAACAATCAAAATTGGTTCAGAAATGTGCCCGCAGTTATGACTTTAAATGTTGCTATGAGGAAAAGTAAGTGCGTAGTAGGGATATCTCACTATCTCACTTGCACGCGTGCACCATAATGAACATTTTACACAGTGACAGTCAAAGTCAAAGTTTGCGTCGTCTGTCATTTGACAATTACCCCTTCTACAGGATTTCAATGGCTTCTAACTTATTTATTTTTGGTCCGATTTATAAAGTTCTTTCTGCAATAGATTTTGGGTAACGTAACTTATTGATTTAAATACAAAAAATTTAGTCAACTACCCTATTATGCGAGCGTAATGTACAGAAATTATTATAAATAGGCCTCTTGCACTCAAGGGACCTCCCACATACTGATGTAAGTCGTGTGTGTAGTGGGTACCTACCTGTGCAGCGGCCGCGCCGACGTCGCAAGCAGCGGCGCAGCGCGACGGTCGCGCCCGCACGCCGCGAGACACCCCTCACAACGGTGCAGCCGCATCTGTCAACAAACAAATTATACGTTGAAAGCAATGGGACGGTGGGCGGCTGTGACGCGGGTTCGATTCCCGTTTGTGTAATCCAAAAATATATGTTGTTATATATACACGACTTTCAAGAGTGGTAGAGCCACGCTGTAGACACTTTTGTCTACAGCATGAATGGGCCGGCTCGTAACCAGTGCCTCACAGAAAACCGGCGTAAATTAGCAGCTTGCTGCGATATATTAATTATCCCTTTCCTTTAAGGTCGGCAACGCGCCCATATTTTTTTTGTATTCTGGGCGTACATGGGCGGTGGAGATCGCTTACCATCAGGTGACCCACTGGCTCGTTTGCCGGCATATGCTATAAAAAAAATGTGCTCTGGGTGTGTTCTCGTCAGAGGTCACGTTGGTCCGGTCGTAAAAACATTAGCTATTAATCATTATAATGCCAAGTAATTACAAAGGTTACAATGTCAACCGATCCTGAATCGCGCTAGCAATGTTTGCGCGACGGTTACTATATATACAAGTTCCGAACATCAACCATCGGAGGGGCCGCGGCCGGTGAGGCCAACATCTGCCTGACTGAAGATCTCCCCATTCGCTAGAGGAACATTTACCACCCGTTCCTCTACATGTCCTTCAGACCGGAACACAACAGTGTTTGCATACTGATGTTTAGCGGCAGAAATAAACAATGCAGTGGTACCTATCCAGGCGGACTCTCGCATTCACAAGGTGGTAGGTTCCTTGTATATCATAGACAACTTATGTCTCGAGGTGACGAGCGCAGTTCAATACCACGCAGTGCTTTGTAATTCAAAGTTCTGTGGCGTTGCTTCTATTTACGGGCAGGCGTGGCTCTCACCATAAGGCGAGCGACTTGCTCGTCTCGTCATTCAAGCTAGTGAAAAAACGAGTTTACCGACCTAGTTTAAACGAGCAAGTAGGTCACCTGATGGTAAGTGATCCCCACCGCCCATGTACGCCCATAATACCAAAAGAATTATGTGTGCGTTGCCGACCTTGAAGGAAAGGGATAATTAAGGGATTGGGAAGGGGAAGGGATTAGGGCATCCGGATATCTCACTCACCGTACGAAACGCAGCAGCAAGCTGCTACTTTACGTCGGTTTTCGAGCCGGACCATTCATGCTGTAGACAAAAGTGTCTACAGCGTGGCTCTACCACTATAAAACCAACAAACGTTCGGTGATGACTGTCCTAGACCTCGATACGTACAGAGCGCTACATCGAGAACTAATGATCAATTATCACCCACGCCACCTTGCCCAATTATTAGGTGATAACAAACTGCGTCGGTGGCGCAGTTGTTATGCGTACGTGTTACGACTGAGGCAGACGCTGAAGTCTCGGGTTCGATCCCCGGGTCGGGTAAAAGTGATATTGGGTTTTTCTATTACGAAATGCCCGGAGTCTGGAATTTGTGCCTGGTATGGCGATATGCTCGCCCCCTATCAGATCATGGGATGGAGATACGCACGGCGAAATGTGGGTGTACTGATTGTAACCAAAGGTGTACCTCTGCCTACCCCTTCGGGGATTATAGGCGTGAGTGCGTATGTATGTATAACATACCGTAATATAAAAATATCAATTAAGATTCAGCTTTTAAAGAGTAGGAACTGTTTCACAACATTAAAACCAGTGAAATTACTGGGCATTGTGAGACTTATCATCTTATGATTTTTTATGTCATAGCTCGGAAACGAGCATGTGGGTCACCCGATGGTCTCCACCGCCCATGTACATGTGCCCACAATACCAAAAGAATCGGGCGGTGGAGGTCACTTACGATCAGGTGACCGAGTTGCTCGTCTGCCGGCCTATGCTTTAAAAAACGGCTGCCAATACACCAACGAGGCGATATTATTGTATTACAGTCGTCCAAAAACGTGCTATGAACTTTGCCCAAGCGCATGAACGCGTAACCCGGAAGAGGATATACGTAATAATGTGACAAGTTTATTTTTACACACCAAGGTTCTTATAATTTCAAAAGATAAACAAACATACAAGCCGAGATAGGCGAGTGTTAGACATCGATATAAGATAACAAGAAACGTAACTCAAGCAACAAAATGACCCCACCAAAACACTGTGCAAGGGGGCGGGGCTATAAAACTCTGTGCAGCTCGTTCATTCATCAATTCATAAAAATTTATTCATGATCTCTAGTTGACACCTAATACGCCTAATTTTTTGCGCGGTGCAGAACGTCGTATCTCTATTTAGAAATGTAATATTTAGACATTAACTTTTATGAAATAAAGTTGATTTTTGAACGTTCATTCATTAATTTATGAGCGTTACGTGTAATTCTTTGCATGTGTAATTGGAGCCGTATGTTTGGCAGATTCATATGAGAGTTATCGTTCTTGTCATCTTATTTCTATGGTGTTAGAATAATAATTTATTTAGTATTCTTCGTAAACCAGCCCCAAGAGTATGCACATCATACTTTTCTAAGTTGCGTGTGTAGTTCCAGTAGAGTAGATTAAGAAAATGACGATATCGTTTTTGTGGGCAAAAAAAAGACACTGTCCGCTCGTGTCTAACTTCACCCCGGTCAAGTCATTCTGAAACCTTTATTTTTATTGTGATTATAATCAAGCGGTGTGTATTGTTAACTATGTATCTTCGACTATCGTGTCGTTATATTCTTTATCTATCGTTATGCCATAGCATTACACGATAATGATGTTATCTCTGATAAAACATATATCTTAAAGAATTTGAGAATGCAGTATCGGTACTATTACTAGGTGGTAAGTCTCTTGTACGAAACACAGCAGCAAGCTGCTACTTTTCGTCGGTTTTCTGTAAGACGGTGGTAACGACCCGGGCGTGCCGGCCCATTCATGCTGTAGAGAAAAACGTCTACAGCGTGGCTCTACCACTCAAAAGAGTAATGTAAAAAGAGAAAAAAAGTCAAATAAAAAATAACAATAATACTTTGCAATTCTGGACTATTCCTTAATAAAAATATTGTAAAAATTATAGATGCCCAGTGTATTTTGATGATGCTATGTATGTTATGTATACATTAGTTAATATGATTTCTATACTCGTACATAACTTCTTTATTTTGTACTGACTTGTCATAAGCGCTATTTTAATTGCCTACATGATGAATAAAACCATTTCATTTCATCGTGTTTCGTTTTGAAGTACATTGAAGGCAGTGAAATTACTGGACACTATGAGACTTAACATACTATGTTTCAGGGTGACTAGCGCAACCCAGTGACAGGCAGTACTTTGTAATTCAAAGTTCTCTGTAGTGTTGCTTCGTTTTATGGGCTGGCGTGGCGCTTACCATCAGGCGTACGACATGCTCGTCTCGTGATACAAGCTTTTTAACAAAATATGCGTTTCTTAAAATGATTATGTTTTTCCTGTAAAAATACCGTAAGCTCACACCTGTATCCTCGAAGGGTTAGGCAGAGGTTCGGGAAGCCTAGTTCCGTCGCTTAGAGTGATAGGGGGCGAAGTTAGAACTTTAGCCATATCGTCATTTAGCTAACAATACCGCGCAAGTGGCTTAGTTTACAGGAGAGATATAAAACTGTTTTTTTTATGAACATGTGTTATGTAACCATGGAAATAAAATGACAAGAAACGTTGCTCAAGCAAAAAAATTACCCCACCAAAACTTTGCATAATAATCTCATGACACTTGATACGTCTAATTTTTTGCGCGGTGCAGAACGTCGTATCTCGATCTAGAAATTTAATATTTAGACATTAACTTTAATGAAATAAAGTTGATTTTGAACGTTCATTAATTTTTGTTGCGTGTATGAGTGTTACCTTTGCATGTGTATGTAAGTGGAGCCGTATTTTTCGGCAGATTCATATAAGAGTTATCGTTCTAGTTATTTCGATGGATGTAACCAATGAATTACGCGGTGATAGAACTATTTGAATAGCTTTGTATGGTTGGTTAATTTAAATGTTTGTGTAAATTTATTGGATACGCGGCAAAAACAATTTATCCAATGAAAATATAAAATGGTCAATTTTCGAATTACGCGGTATTGTCAGCTAAGCAACGATATCGCGCTTCCGTGTTTATTGCGATGTTATATTGACTAATTATCTAGTGATTAATAATCATCATTAATTTAGTGTATATAACGAATTACCATGACTCATGGACAATACGAGTGGTAGAGCTACGCTGTAGATAATTTTGTCTACAGCATGAATGGGCCGGCTCGTCCGGGTCGTTACCACTGTCTCACAGAAAACCGACGTAAGCTTGCGTTTCGTACGGTGAGTGGGATATCCGGAGGCCTAAATCCCCTCCCCTTCCCAATCCCTTTCCTTTAAGGTCGGCAACGCGCCCATCATTCTTTTGGTATTGTGGGCGTACATGAGCGGTGGTGTTCACTTACCATCAGGTGACCCACTTGTTCGTTTGTCGGCCTATACAATAAAAAAAATGCGGTTACATGCGGATGGATGCCTTGCAATCACAGCCGGCAGTACCATATCGCAACAGGAGCGGTGCCGAGTGAACCCGGAGCAGTGTCTTATGCGTCGAAGATGGCCACCTCGGGGTTTTTAGTTGGTATTTCCAGCGTAAGGTGTAGGTACATAAGTTAAGGACTCGGCCCAGCGGTCGTCCGGATATTATATTACATATTATTTTGGCCCCCCCTGAAACTGTCGCCCGGGACAGGTGCCCCGTCTTGCCCCCTAGATCCGGGCCTGCTGAGTAGGTATTATTATTTATTTAATTATTTAACTCTTTATTGTACACCATTTGCACGGATAATTACAAAGGAAAGCGCTAATATCGCTAATAGCGATCTCTGCCAGACAACCTTAGGATGGAATAGTGGCAAAAGAAAGTAATAAGTTATAAGTAAGTATTAATTAAACATTTTAAGTATCAACTCAATATTTCTTCAAGTATCACTCAATAAAGCCTATAGTATATAGGTCAATACCTTACTAACATGATACATATTTCAATTACACATTCAGTACTTTGTAATTTAGTCGAAATGTACCGCAAGGTCGGCGACCCTCGTCGACCACATTTCACATTGGTCGGTTTTGACAGTTTCAAAGATCATCAGGTCGTGTTATTTGCATACAATGAAGTTTAATATTTATGAATTGAAATCGGGTGGTACACAGCCTCGGTGGCGCAGTTGTAATGCGTACGCGTTACGACTGAGGCTGACGCTGAGGTCTCGGGTTCGATGCCCGGGTCAGGTAAAAGTGATATTGGGTTTTTCTATTACAAAAATGCTTAGTATCAGCCTGGAGTCTGGAATAATGCCCGGTATGGCGATAGGCTCGCCCCCTATCACATCATGGGACGGAGATACGCTTGGCGAAATGTGGGTGTACTGGTTACACCTCTGCCTAGTCCTACGGGGGTTACAGGCGTGAGTGCGTATGTATGTATAATCCAATTATGGGCGAGTAGGTAACACGCGACCTGGTCTGGAGACGATGTTTTTTATCCTAGCTCGGCAAAGTGACTACGCTACAGCTGATGGTAAGTGTAGTGCAATCCAAGAATACTGTCGACCAACGACAGACGATGTGTCTATCGTAGGTCGGCAAAATTATACCGGCCTGCCTAATTGCTTCTTCACACTCTGTTTAAAGGACCCCATATCAAAGGAAGGAGGGAACACGTGTACCGGCAAACTATTTCACAGCTTGATGGTCCGGCAGAAGTGAGATTTTGCGAACTTTTTAGTTCTAGCCGAGATGGAGGAGACCACGATCTCGACTATCGTCATACCGGGCACAATTCTTGATTCTGGGCTGATACTGAGAGTTTCGTAATAAAAAAACTCAATATCACTTATACCCGACCCGAACCAGAGACCTCAGAGTCAGCCTACAGTAATACGTACGCATTACAACTGCGCCACCGAGGCAGTCATGACATTAATTCACATTTTTAAAGCTAAGCAGTGATAGCTCAGCGGGAAGTGGTATGGACTGTCCAGACGAAAGTCGCAGGTTCGAAACCAACCCCAAGTGCATACACCTCTGACGTTTCTAAGTTATGTGTGTGTTAATTGTTAATTATCGTTTGCGCTAACGGTGAAGAAAACATCGTGAGGAAACCTGCATACCTGAGAAGTTCTTCATTAGAATTTCGAAGGTATATGAAGTCTGCCAACCTGCATTAGCCCAGCGTGGTGGACTAAGGCCTAACCCTTCTCATTCAGTAGAGGAGGCCCGTGTCCAGCAGTGGGACGTATATAATACAGGGCTAGTATTTTTATGATGTCAGATATAATTAATCTATTAAGTAACAAAAGGAATAGACAATTTTATAGAGTACATAAATAGTCGTAGACCCGGATATGCTGTGAATGTGTGCTATTCGCACATATATATACATTTAATGCGTAGATATTCGACGTTTAGCAAGAATCTACTCATTTATACAAACCTGCCAAAGGTTACCAATGGACTTTGAAACGTGTTCATTATTACATATAGGTATCTATACAAATAAATAAAATTGAAGTGTCTGTTTATAATATAAAAAAAATACAGTCGAATTGAGAACCTCCTCCTTTTAAATAGTACATATACCAAAATTGCATTTTTGTCAATTTTTGTCTGCCTGTCTGTTTGTTCCGGCTAATCTCTCGAACGGCTGGACCGATTTCGACGGGACTTTCACTGGCAGATAGCTGATGTAATAAGGACTTAGGTAACTTAGGCTACTTAGGTACTTTTTTTATCCCCGAAAATGACATTCACGCGGGCGGAGCCGCTAGCAAAAGCTAGTTTGAAATATTCACGCACTACATCCGATACTCCTGTTAGCAGCCGTGAAAATGGTCATGTTTAAATATCTAGGTGGTAGGTCCCTCGCATGCGAGAGGCCGGCTGGGTTGGTACCACCACTTTGTCTATTTCTGCAGCCAAGCAACAGTGTATAAGCACTGTTGTGTTCCGGTGTGAAGGACATTGAAGCCAGTGTAATTACTGGGCATTATGAGACTTCACACCTATGTCTCGGGGTGACGAGCGCAGTCCAGTGTCATGCAGTGCTTTGTCATGGAGCCCAAGTACAAACACGACAGACACGGAACACTACATTCCATGCTCCCACTCTCTATACAGGCTCTGGCAATCAAACCGAAGCAAGCTGTGGCATTATGAGTGTTCATGGGCAGGGTTGTTCACCATCAGGTGACCCACTTGCTCTTTTGGCGACCTTCAGTTATAAAAAACAATGCAATAAAAGGTTTCGGTAGTTTCCGGACGCATTTACATTTTTAAACGAGGAAAATCGCTGCGTCGACTTCCAAGGCTCTTGCTCTCAAGCCGCGATTATTTTTAGCGTTCACACGAATATTATGATCATTTACAAATAAATACAATACGTAACAAAAAGTCTGTTGGGCGTTTCAACCGCGATATCAGAATCGATATTCAAAGGTAACGGAAATAACTCGCATACGAAAATGAGCCTATAAAAATAATCATTTTATTGTTTGTGAACCGTATTTCGATTGGTTATCTTTGCATGAGCGATGTCTCTGAGCCAGAGCGAGATAGCAAGTTGCGGCGTCTACTTGCATCAAACGCGCCGCGTGTGCACCCGGTTTCGTCAATACGTAACATCAGTCAGCTGTTCATCAATTTTAAGATGTTTTTTTTTTTAAATATGTTTATTTTTCTAAGGTGCCTATGTAAGGATAATATCTCGCTTCTGTTTATATTTTTTTTAATTTAACTATTTTTATTAAACTGTCTATATGTCTATCTTCACGGCCTAGAAAGGGCCGACAGGGTTTTTGTTACATACTGTATAATAATATACATAATGGTATCTTAACGGAATCATGGGCGCGTTGCCGACCTAAAAGGAAAGACATAATTAAGGGATCGGGGCCTCAGGATATCTGACTCACCGTACGAAATGCAGCAGCAAGCTGCTACTTTACGCCAGTTTTTTGTGAGACAGTGGTAACGATCCGGACGGGCCGCCATTCATGCTGTAGACAAAACTGTCTGCTGCTGCCGTAGACAAAAAACTAATCGGAAATGTATCTAAAATGCACTGAGGAACACTCCTTCCTTTGATATAATAATAATAATACACCCAACTGTCACACACATAGTCCTGACCCCACACTAGGTAGACCTGTGTCGTGGGTATCAGGAACTACGAGGGACTTGCGGTCCCACAACACCCAGACCCGAGACCAATATTTGTGGTTCACACAAACATTTGTCTCGGTGTGGGAATCGAACCCACGGCCTCTCGCTTCGCAGCCGACTACTCGCCCGCTGCGCCACGGAGCTGTCATATAAATAAAATATATCGAAATAAATAATAAAGCCTTCGTGGTCACGGGAGAGACTCTCTCCCAGGTCCCAGGTCTCTCCCGTGACCACGAAGGCTGAAAAGCTTTCGAAACGTCGGGACTAAAATAAAAATTAACATACATACATATACATACGCACTCACGCCTGTAATCCCCGAAGGGGTAAGCAGAGGTGTAACTAGTACACCCACATTTCGCCGAGCGTATCTCCGTCCCACGATGTGATAGGGGGCGAGCCTATCGCCATACCGGGCACAAATTCCAGACTCCGGGCTGATACGGAGCATTTCGTAATAGAAAAACCCAATACCACTTTACCCGACCCGGAGATCGAACCCGAGACCTCAGCGTTAGCCTCAATCGTAACGTGTACGCATTACAACTGCGCCACCGAGGCAGTCAAAATTAAACCGCGATAAAATCCATATAAACTAGTTTTGTATGTGTAATATTCGCGTAAACCTAAGAAATCACTCCTTCCTTTCATTGAGGTCACCCCTTTGTAAGTGTAACAGCCATTGTGGAGTCAGACCTCGCCAGACTCACCTAAACATACATACAGATGTCTTAAGACTCCGCTACTGAGCGGACTAAGGAGGTTGTCTGCCCCGAGACCCCAGTATTAGGATACCCCTAAATGTAATACAATGTACCTAATGTAAAAATAGGTCACCGAGGGCTGGACCATCGACGGATTTAGACCGCCACTGCCCCCTCATTTTTACATTCAGTAAAAATAGCCCGAGTTAACAGTGGATGCACTAGTCTACCCCTTCGGAGACAAATGCTTGAAGTTGTTTGTCCACCCAAAATAAAAAGGACTGCTTGTTCCGTTGCTTGAGCAAGAAAATTAAGATTAAATACCTTTACTGTGTTATTAAAAATAAATTTACGAAGGTCATTTGAAAGTTTTATTACAGAAATAAGGTTACATGAAAGTGAAAGTACCGATAGCTTAGCGGGGAGTGGTACGGTCTGTAGAGACGAAACTAGCAGGTTCGAAACCAGCCCCAAGAGCATGCACCTCTGACTTTTTAAAATCGTGTGTATTCTTTGGTAATTATATTATCGCTTGGTATAACATCGTGAGGAACCAACCCGGTTGGTGGTAGGTCCCTCGTATGCGAGAGGCCGTCCGGGTTGGTACCACCGCTTTGTCTATTTCTGTCGCCAAACAGCCAGTGTGTAAGCACTACTGTGTTCCAGTTCCAGAGCGCAGTCTAATGCCATGCAGTGCTTTGTAATTCAAAGTTCTGTGTGGCGGTGCTCCTTTTTATGGGCAGGCGTAGCGCTTAGCATAAAAAAAGGAAAGGGAAGTTCGGCAATAGAATTTCGAGAGTATGTGAAGTCTGCCAAGCGCTGGGCCAGCGTGGCAAACTAAGGTCTAACCCTTCTCATTCAGTAGAGGAATCCCAACGGTGGGATATGGGATAGGTGACGTATCAATTTAGTTCTCTCGATGATGTTACATATGAGATTTTTTAATGGAGTAGAGTGAAATTAAACAGAGTGTATGCTAGAGTATCTGACATTAAACAAGTGTTTAAATAGCGCAGTATTGACGCTTTTGACGATGTTCGGCGACAAAATGGACGTCATCAGTTTACAATACAATTTAATTAAACGTGCGCGTTTGTGAATTTATGATTATACGATTGTTACAATGTCTCATTATATAAATTGTGCTGCTCTATTTCCTATAAACTATTGTAAAGTCTTTTACGTTATCAACAATAATTATAAACTAGTATTGAAATGAGGAACTTGAGTTTCTTGCCCGTTCTTCTCTAGCGAAAGCCTTCCGAACTGGTGGTACAGTTTTGACGGAATATAAATATTGTTTTTTAATCGAACCCGTGGCTCACGCTACGAAGGCTGTCAAACAAGAGTAAGGAAGAACTCAAAATATAACTAAATAGCTAAAATAAATTATGAGTCGATATTATTGCAATAGAACAAAGACTTTAATGTATACTACTAGACAAGCTGCGCGGTACATAGAAATTGTACCACTAAGTTACGGTCAATTGACCGTAACTCAATATTACCATCTCGCTTACTCTCAACTAGAACCCCTATTGCGCCCCTGTCTGTGAGCTGTCACAACTCCCGCGTTATGTGACGCAATTTTACTTCTAAACAGCCCGTCTAGTAGTATACATTATCTTTGGGTTCAATGAATATTTAAATTTCGAACCCATTTTTATATACCTGCCTTATTCTCTATTTCTCTATGACAGTAAACGCGCATGTTTTAAGTTAACTTTGTGAAATCAAGGGCCTTATTCTCCAAGACCGTAAAAACTAGTAACGCGACCTCTGTTATTCCAAATTCGCGAAATCAACACCGAACGGCATTCTTTTAGCCAATGTTACATTTTCATAACAAGCACGTAACGCATTTAATTAAATGCGACAGCCTCCGTGGCGCAGCGGGCGAGCAGCCGGCTGCGAAGCGAGAGGCCGTGGGGCAAATTCCCGCACTGAGACAAATGTTTGTGTGATTCAAATTTCGGGTCTGGGTGTTGTGGTACCGCAAGTCCCTCATTGTTTCTGACACCTACAGGTTTACCTAGTGTTGGGTACATAGTGTGTGACTGTTGGGTGTATTTATTTATATTGTCATTATTTACGCAAAATCATTTTTATCCATATTTAATCGAAGGATCAAGCTGTAATTTTCAAGAAAGCTAAATTAAATTCAATTTCGCGGGCTAATGCTGACATTCGACCATAAGTAACCTCCTTTCTTTTCAACTACTACCATTTTATGCAAAATAATAATACCTTACAAGTGCAATCCTAACTAATGATTTCTTAGGTTTACGCGAATATTACACATTGAATTAAAACTAGTTTATCACTCACTCACACTAGACTCACGAGTCTCAAGTCTCTCCCGTGACCACGAAGGCTGAAAAGCTTTCGAAACGTCGGGACTAATATAAAATTAAACCGCGATAAAATCCGTATAAAATAGTTTTATTAAAATCCTAAGTTAAATTTTTTACTTTTAAAAGTTGTGTTAGGTCACAACTCTTAAACGTAATGACTGCAATGTCATTACTTTACTTTAAGGTCAAGTGCCAAGTGGCAACACTCGATCGAATGACGCATTACATTTATGGTAAACAGCGTAAACAATACTAAACACTACTGAACGACGTTCAGTTTCTCTCTATTCTAAAAAAAAGTAACTGGCGCCGCCGCTGCCAAAAGCTTGTCACGCTATCTCCTCCGAAACCGCTGGGGGTATGGGGTCGAGACCGATACCAATCGATGCAGAATAATGTGGGGAAGAAAGTAAGATATGTCAAATATTCGTCGGACTTTAAGTTTTTTATTTTATTTTATGTTTTGTGGAAAAACAAGGGCAACGCCCTAGTATTAAAAATAAAAATAACCAATTTTGAGTTGATGTTTTCTATCATTTTGTAATTAGCACCGACTCAAAAGTGCTTATTTTTATTTTTAGCTTTTTAGTTATATTTTGAGTTCAAATCAACTAATATTTGTTTCGGGTCTGGTTTTCTCCCCAAAGGGGTTGACGTCAGGCAGGCGGCCGGCCGTAAAAACTACAAGCCAAGTCTTTAAGTAACATGTTGCGCCCATGTTGGATAAGGGCAAAAAGAGGAGATAAAGAGTTTTCATTTGAGTCAATATTATTTTTTACATACGTAGTTACTTTACGTGATATTGCAAAGCGAAAATATGGTTTGATGATACATAAGTATACTTTTTAGCCGACGCGACGTCGACGAGTAGATTTTCAATTCGTCTGCTATTTTTTTAATGTTACACGATATGTTTGGCGATATGTGGATCGATATGATGATTTTTGTTTTATTTTAGTTAACCCTAACTCAGATGATGGTCCCATATAAATTAGATTAAGGTCTGATGACGAAGTGTTAAAGAAAATGGGGAAAATGCTTAACGGAAAATGAAAATTCATCGCAACTCTGGTTTTAGTGTCTTTTGCCTCACTGGTTTAGTGGCAGCGTATTAAGGCTCAGAACCGTGAGGTCCTGAGTTCTTCTCCCAGATAGGGAAATCACAATTTGTGTTTGAGGTTTCAATTCGGAAAATGACATGAATTGCCCGGTTTTGGATTTTGTGCCCGGTATGGATCTTTATCCATAATGGGACGGCTAAACGTGGGTGTAGCGTTAGTTGTACCCACCTCTTCGGGGATAAAGGCGTGAACATATTAAATATTACTTTAGTATTGTCCGCGTCGACTTAAATGACATGGAAAAAGTAAACTTCGGGCCATATCTTTTTAATGCAAGTAATCTTTGACACATTTCTGCCAGTTATTCGCGATAAACTATCAGTATGTATATAGTACACTCATATCTAGCTCTGATAGGTCAGGTTATACCGGATTTAACCGAAGAAAAAAGGTTTTCAATTCGACGTGCAAAAATATAATATTTTGTATGTTTGAAAAAATGTGAATCAATTTGGATCATTATTTATTCATTCGAAATAGTACAACTCAAAGTTGATCCCATTAAATTTTCAAGCAGAACCCCCTAAGGGTGTAAAATCGGGGATGAAAATGTAAAACGTTTATTATATCGCATTTTTTTTATAGCGGTCAACCTGTATTAAAGTCATCATAGAATCTGCCCCTGAAGACTGGTGTACACAACAGTGTTTTCTTTGATGGTTCCTCTGTCGTCCAGGCTGTCCTGTGGAACGCTCTGCCGGTGTCTATACAAGTCTTCCACAAAAAAAAAACAAGTTTCGAATCAGGAATTAGAAAATATCATACGAAATCAGCGCTGAGTTATGGTTTGTGCCGCAACACAGCATCATGCTGAGTTAGCAAACTAAGTGTAACGTACACCAGCTTGCAGTATTTTTTAAAGTTTATTTATTAAAAAAAAATACAGTAGAACCTCTTATAAGTCGAACATCAAGGAAGACACCAAAAAATTCGAGTTATAAGAGTTTTTAACTTAAGGAGGTTCGACTTAACGAGGTTCTACTGAATGTTGCATATTTTTTGAGCGGTAGACCCACGCTGTAGAAAATTTGTCGCGCGCCCATGAATATTTTGGTATATATTACTCGTTTACCGGTCTATGATACCACCGGCCATGTCAGTCAGGTAGGCTCCTCGTATGCGAAAAGACGTCTGGGCTGGTACCACCGCTTTGTCTTTTTCTGACGCAAAGCAGCAGTGTGTAAGTACTATTGTGTTTCGGTTTGAAGGTTATTAAAGCCAGTGAAATTACTGGAGCCTATCGCCATACCAGGCACAAATTCCAGACTTCGGGCTGATACTGAGCATTTCGTAATAGAAAACCCAATATCACTTTTACCCGACCCGGGGATCGAACCCAAAACCTCCGCGTCAGCCTCAGGGGTAACGCGTACGCACTACAAGTGCGCCACCGAGGCAGTCAGTTGTTTTTTTAGTCATTATAATTATGTTTTTGTAGTAGGTGTAGTTTTCCCAACAAGTTTATGTAGAACCTGTTATATTATACAATGTTAAAGCTATTCTATTGTGTTGTTATATATTCAAAGTGGCCCCGATGGCCGACAAAATCAAGGAAAAACGCTTACAGTGGTACGGCCACATCCAAAGAGATCCCGACGATCACATGGTGAATTTAGCCCTAGACATAACAAACAGCGAAGCGTACACGTGAGTGGTAGAGCCAAGCTGTAGACACTTTTGTCTACAGCATGAATGGGCCGGCTCGTCCGGGTCGTTTCCACTGTCTCATAGAAAACAGGCGTAAAGTAGCAGCTTGCTGCTGCGTTTCGTATAGTGCGTGTGATATCCGGAGGCCCAAATCCCCTTCCCCCTGCCAATCCCTTAATTATCTCTGTCCTTTAAGGTCGGCAACGCGCCCATAATTCTTTTGGTATTGTGAGCGTACATGGGCGGTGGTGATCACTTACCATAAGGTGACCCATTTTCGTTAGTCGGTCTATGCGATAAAAAAACCTAGTAGACCACCGGCCACCTGGTTGACGACAGTCGAAAAGACCTGAAACGAGCTCAACTACAAAAATACGTAGCACCAAACCGTGCGGAATGGAAAATACGGACAAGGAACGCCGACCCCAAGTAAATGAGTCTAGGTCTAGCAAGAAGAAGTTAAGGCTATGCTATATTAAGGTAATGCTAGTGGGTGTAAATATGAAAAAATATATCGTCATCCCGATACATAAGATGTTACACAACAGTGCTAACACACTTCTACTCGGCGGCAGAAATAGACAAAGCGGCGGTCCCAAAACAGACTGTCAATCGCATACGAGAGACCATTTCCGATGACGAATTTTCCGTTTTCGGTTGTAGGGATGTTAACAGAATTTATGTGGGACCACTACGGCAAAAAAAATAACAGACTTTGGGTTGATACTGAGCATTTCGTAATGGAAAACCCCAATATCCCTTTTATCCGAGCCGGGAATGGAACCCGAGACTTTAGCGCAGCAGTCATACAGCGACGGGGTCCGTAGTGTAACCGAAAATATCCCATATCTCAACAACTATACAACCTAGCTTAATGAAAGCAATTTTCGTTGGAAGTGTCTTTCAAGTTATACCACCTTGAATATTTTCAGAATTTTCCACCCCGTAGTTTAAAAGTTAGAGAGGGGGGGGGGGGGGTACATTTTCATATTTTTTGAGGACCAATGATTAATTATCACACATGCGTATGGTCAATGGAAAAAAACGATCCCCCTTGTTTTATGTATGTATATGTGGAGAGCCATCCCAGCTTTTTTTTAATTTCACTACACCATTGTCTAGCGGTTCTAAGAATATATCTGCCATCCAAATGTCATCCCTATAGTACTAATATTCTTTATGTCGAACGGACAAAGGGACCTTGATGGAATTATAAGGACTCCGTTATTACCATTTGGCTACGGAGCCAGAAAAACACAGGTGAATTGAGAAAACTTTCCATTTTGAAGTCTGTTAAAACATACATACATAGACTCACGCCTGTTTCCCATAGGGGTAGGCAGAGACAACGGATTTCCACTTGTCTGTTAAAACTAATAATTAAATGAAGGGTAACTGGTGCTTACTTACTTGATGGATCGTAATTACTCCAGACTGTTCCGTCATGGTCACTAACACACTAATATCACAGATTGAATAAATAAAATAAAACGAAGTAATATAAATTTACATAGCACTAATCATCGTCCGTTTCCAAATCCCACAGTGCCGCCAGGCCGCTCAATAGATCTCTTATAATAGAATCTATAATTTTATTCAAAAATATAAAATAGTACATGAAAATCCACCAGAACTCGATGATAACACGCGCATCCACGGAAAGCATTTAACGACGCGTCCGCTCGCTACGGCGGTTAGGCGCCGACTGAATTCGCGGTCGCGACTCGCGGGCCGCTGCTCGACTGCGTATGCGCATGATAAGGGCGTCGCGCTGTGACAATCACTGGCTGATCACGCCAAACTACTTTTAACCATTTCACTGATTACACGAACTCAATGATAATACCGTGACTACAAATATCTTAGTCAAGTGTTTGAAGTGAGGTGCCGAGTCATCACGCGTTCTAAATGACGCTTCAGGGTCGCTCATTGAAAGGCTGTAGGGCGTGCGAGCGTTGATCCCTCTGATGACGCAGGTTCGAGGCCAAAATTAGCCTTTAAATTCTTCAGTCCCACAAAGGGTCAAGATTGCCTCGAATGACGCAGGTTCGAGGCCATAATCAGAATTCAATATTTAAATACCTGCGGGGGTTCAAACTTCAAGGTGATCTCTGTACAATAATCGCCATAATGCACTTCCATTGTAGAGCCACGCTGTAGACAGACTTGCATCTAGCATCATGTTATGTAAAAGGCGGTTTTGCAACGTTAAATCAACACTGACCTTGGCAGCGGACGACCAGCGAGGGCGAGGCCGTCGGTTCATGTCTCAGTGAAGCAATATTACGGATTAATCCTTTTTTTTTAAGATCGAATGACGAGATGAGCAAATCGCGCGCCTGATGTTAGTAAGCGTTACGTCTGTGGATAGACAGAAGCAACACCAAAAAAATGTGTGATCCTCAAACATTTGTTTCGGGTCTGGGTGTTTTCTCCCCAGAGGGGTTGACGTCAGGCAGGCGGCCGGTCGTAAAAACTACAAGCCAAATCTGTCTGTAACATGTGTAAAAAGCATGTTGAGCCGACCCAACTGCGAGTGGGATAAAAGCAGGTGAAAAAAGACTCATGGTACTTATGGTAATAAGCTCGGCGAACCGTGTGTGAAACACGGCTGCCCTTTCGGGGTAGACAGGACGGTGACAGGAAACAATGAAATAGGGTAGTTTACTAGATTTTATAAATTATTTAAATCAATAAGTTACGTTACTCATAATTGATTGCAGAAAGAATTTTATAAATCGGCCCAAAAATAAATGAGTTAGAAGCCATTCAAATCCTGTAGAAGGGGTAATTGTCAAATGACAGACGACGCAAACTTTGACGTCACTGTGTAAAATGTTCATTATGGTGCACGCGTGCAAGCGAGATAGTGAGATATCCCTACCACGCACCCACTTTTCCTCATACCAACATTTAAAGTCATAACTGCGGGCACATTTCTGAAGCAATTTTGATTGTGTTTTAATAAATGTCCATCTCTTTTTCTTTCTCAAAGGTTTCTTTTGCGTATCATTTTTTGTTGCTTATAAAATAATGTTATTATGATCTACCACAATCACGTGACGTCATAGAAGTTATCTCAAAATTCTATACGTATATGGTGTTCAAAACAAGCTCGTTAGCACATTGTTATGTCATTTCTTTATGGAGGTGTGTCGTTTATATTTAGAAGCGTTAATAGCAATGTATGATGAACAATTTATGGAGAAATATTGAGCATCTCAACAGTGCCTCCGTGGCGCAGCGGGATTCAAAACAACCCAGCTTCAGAAGATAGTATAGATAGAAGTTGAAAAGTTGACATCAAACATACAAATTTAAAAATTTATAATAGTAGTAAGAAGTAGGATGCGCACTCTACATCTACAATGCACTTTGGCCTGCGGGGCCTTCACAGACAACTGGTGAGCCGGGACACCCTATTATTGTACCTACATTCTAGGCAAATAAACAATTCTGATTCTGATTCTGATTCTGACGATCGGAACTCCGGCGCAGCCTGACATCTAGTGCATACAAGCTGTGGAATAGTTTGCCGGCACACGTGTTGTCGCTTTCCTATAATATGGGGTCCTTTAAACGGAATGTGAAGAAGCAATTAGGCAGGCCGGCATAATTTTGCCGATCTGCGATAGACACATCGTATACAGTCGTCGAATCGATAGGATTGCGCTACACTTACCATCAGGTGTAGCGTAGTCACTTTGCCGAGCTAGGATAAAAAACAAAATCTAAAGTATATATTAAGATATTTTTTTGGGTGCAAATAAAATTTGCTTGTATTTAGTTTCGTTTTTCGATAGTTACCGAGTAACTTCCCGTTATTCTTACAGTTCATTTTTTAACTATATACATATACAATATGTAACAAAAACCCTGTTGGGCGTTTTAACTGTGATATCAGAATCGATATTCAAACGTAATAGAAAAACTAGCATACGAAATTTGGACTATAAAAATAATGTTTATTAATAAACATAAATGAATTTATTGTATTTGGGACGTATTTCGATTGATTACCTCTGCAAGAGCGATAACTTGGAGTAAGAGCGAGATAGCATGTTGAGGCGTCCACGTAGATCAAACGTGCCGCGCTCACACAAAAAATCAGAGTAAGAGCGAGATAGCATGTTGAGGCGTCCACGTAGATCAAACGTGCCGTGCTCACACAAAAAATCAGATGCAAATATATTTTTTTAAATATGTTAATTTATTTTATATTTTTTTATTTAACTATTTTTATTAAGCTGTCTATATATGACTATCTTCACGAGCGACCCAAAAAAGGCCAACAAGATTTTTGTTACATGCTATATATTGAGAACCACTGCCTTGTTTAGTTATCACGTACCATCAATAAAACATGATAGCGATACAAATCAGCTTGTTAGTAAATACAATATGAGAGCTATTTGCGTAGCACACGCGCGACTCGACGCTTTAAATTAGACCCTTCTGACTCTAATCGAGATGTACATAGACCTCTTTATGTAGTCGGACAAAACATGTTATTCAAATCAAATGTGACAGCATCCGTGGCGCAGCGGGCGAGTAGCCGGGGGTTCGATTCCCGCACCTAGACAAATGTTTATCTGATTCACAAATATTTGTCTCGGGTCTGGGTGTTGTGGGACCGCAAGTCCCTCGTAGTTCTTGATACCCACGATACAGGTTTACCTAGTGTGGGGTCAGGACTATGCGTGTGACTGTTGGGTGTATCTATCTATCTAATCATTTTATATTTTAACAAAACAAGTTTACTGTTTCGTAGTTAAGGTTCCAGGACTAGTCGGTTATTTTTCCATAGAAACGTTGGCGGGTAACTACTCCGCTGTTTGACATCATACGTCGAAAGTAAAGCATGATATTGATTTATCTCTCCATTATCTATGCCTGTACGTAAACAGAATTATAAAACAAAAAATAGTTTCAAAGTTCTGAGCCTTGAAAAAATCATATTTCAGTACTAATTATCACGCAGTTTTGGGTGTAAAAATATAACATAAGGAGTATGAAATCACCAAAATTAATCATGATAGCTCAGCTGGGAGTGGTACCGACTGTCGAGACGAAAGTAGAAGGTTACCAGGTTAGTAGAAGGGAACCAGCCCCCAGAGCATGCACCTCTGACTTTTCTAAGTTACGTGCGTATTAATTATAAATTATCACTTGCTTTCACGGTGAAGGAAACATCGTGAGGAAACCTGCATACCTGAGAAGTTCTCTATAAGAATTTCTATGGCATGTGAAATCTGCCAAGCGTCCAGCGTTGTGGACTAAGGCCTAACCCCTCTCATTCAGTAGAGGAGGCCCGTGTCCAGCAGTGGGTCGTATATAATAGGGTAGTTGACTAGATTGTTTTTATTATTTAAATCAATAAGTTACGTTATTCTAAATCTATTGCAGAAAGAATTTTATAAATCAGATCAAAAATAAATAAGTTAGAAGCCATTCAAATCCTGTAGAAGGGGTAATTGTCAAATGACAGACGACGCAAACTTTGACGTCACTGTATAAAATGTTCATTATGGTGCACGCGTGCAAGCGAGATCGTGAGATATCCCTACTACGCACCCACTTTTCCTCATACCAACATTTAAAATCATAACTGCTGGCACATTTCTGAACCAATTTTGATTGTGTTTTAATAAAAGGGTTTCTTTTGCATGTCTTTATCTGTTGCTTATAAAATAATGTATAAAATTCAATATGGGAAACTACCCTTTTATAAAACAAAAAATAGTTTCAAAGTTCTGAGCCTTGAATATTCCGTACTAATTATCACGCAGTTTTGGGTGTAAATAAATAACATAAGGAGTATAAAATCTCCAAAATTAATCATGATAGCTCAGCTGGGAGTGGTACGGAATGGCGAGACGAAAGTAGAAGGTTCGAAACCAGCCCCCCAGAGCAAGCACCTCTGACTTTTCTAAGTTAAGTGTGAATTAATTATTAATTATAACTTGTTTTAACGGTGAAGGAAACATCGTGAGGAACCCTGCATACCACATGTCTGCCAACCCGCATTAGGCCAGCGTGGTGGACTAAGGCCTAACGCCTCTCATTCAGTAGAGGAAGCCCGTGGTCAGTAGCGGGACCTATGTAATACTAGGGCTCTTATTAAGTATTTTATAGAATCATTGCCTAAACAGATTCTATGATTTATAAAAGTCTTATAAATAAAATGAATAACGATCATGTTTGCAATGACCCCGTTTGCGAACTCTCGTGTCACAGAACACACTGTTCCTTTTAATGTGTTTGTTTAAGTATAATGGTGTCAATATTGGAAGGTCAGGGTTTTTGGTATAATATTATGAAGATACATTTTCAGGGTCAGAGTGGGTTATGTCAATGGTTGTAGTATTTATTTAGTTATGCGTGTATTATACGAAAAAATATACAACGTGTTACAGAAAGGCGTGGTCAAATTTAAGTAACATATAGGTCTTTACTTATAAACTTTTTAAGCACTGATTAGTTAGTACTGTTTTCGTCTGTTTCTAGCCACTTTATAAATCACTTTGGCAGATAAAGACATGAGAGTGTTTATCTAATCAATGCTAAGTAACGTTTATAAGTAAGGCCCATAGTTTACGATATAAGTTTTACGATTATTTCTGCCGCCAAGTAGCAGTGTGCAAGCACTGTTGTGTTCCGGTTTGGAGGACATTGAAGCCAGTGAAATTACTGGGCATTACGAGACTGCCTCGGTGTGCGTATGTATGTATATATATACAGTAACAAGTCTATGACATTTGAGGGCCACTATCAGGCCATTGCCAGGAGAGTTGCCAGACTGAACTCCAAACAGAACCTCGCATACAAGTGACTGATCCAACCTGGACTTTGAACCCCACACATCCGGCGTGCCACCACTACGCCAGTGAGACGATTACAACGTGACTTTTATTTAATCAAGTGTATATGGAAGTTAATTATTTCATATCAATGTTTATCTCTGGGTTACCCAGGGTTAACTGCCTTAACAATGTGATTCAGACACGTGGTGCAAAGTGACCCACGCTCACGTGGTAACATTGCCAATTACGGAACGTGAACGGTAGACAGGGAAGGCTGATTGATATGTAACATACATACATAGACTCACGCCAGTTTCCCATAGGGGTAGACAGAGACAACGGATTTCCACTTGGTACGATCCTTGCATACCTCTTTGGATTCATTCACTCTCATTAAATTTTTCATGCATGCACGTCGGTTTAGGGTACTAACAAAAGATATACATATATGTATATATATTTTGATATTTAACAAAAGATTTATTTAAAACTGAAGGTTTTCAATTCGACGCATGGTACATACATACGCACACATGCTTGAAATCCCCGAAGTGTAGGCAGAGGTGTAACCAGAACACTCACATTTCGCTGAGCTTATTGCCGCATGATAGGGGGCGAGCCCATCTCGCAGTTCATGATACCCACGATACATGTTTACCTAGTGTGAGGTCAGGACTATGTGTGTGACTGTTGGGTGTATTTATTATTTTATGGAAACAAATTCTTACAAATCGCAGAAGCATTCCAACCGAGCCGTAGCTGACCTTCCATCTTCTCAGGACTCGGGTCTGAAGACCTGGAAATGGGATGAGGTTTGGTGGAGGAAATGCAGGAAAAGATAGAAAGGATGGAAGGATTTTAGTCCGTTTGGGTAGATACCACCACTTTGTCTATTTCTGCCTAGGTAGCAGCACTTAGGCACTGTTATGTATCGGTTTACAGGACATTGAAGTCAGTAAAATTTTAATGTCTCGGAATATCAAGTGTAGTTAGTGCAAAGCAGTACGTGTCACGCCTGCCCATAAACATTAGCAACACCACACAGAACACTTTTTTTATAGTATAGGCCGACAAACGAGCAATTGGGTCACCTGATGGTAAGTGAACACCACCGCCCATGTACGCCCACAATACCAAAATAATCATGGGCGCGTTGCCGACCTTAATGGAAAGGGATAATTAGCTTGAACGACACTGGATTGCGCCAGTCATGACGAGGCATATGATGTTAAGTCTCCCAAGTGCAGTGACTTCACTGGCTTCAATGCCGAAAAACAACAGTGCCTCGACACTGCAGTTTGGTGGCAGAAATGGACGACGCGGTGGTACCAACCCAGACGGTCTCTCGCATAGGAAGTACCTACCACCAGTATATAATACTAGTCTTTGCCCGCGGCTCCGCCCGCGTGAACGGCCTTTTCCGGGATAAAAAGTAGCCTATGTTACTCAGTGATAATGTAGCTTTCTAACGGCAATTTTTGAAACCGGTCCAGTAGTTTTTAAGTTTATTCGTTACATACAAAAATACAAATCTTTCCTCTTTATAATATTATTGTAAATATTTAATATAATGCATACTACTCGATATTTCCGCATCCCCTCGCCCCCTTAAATCACACGCGACAGACGCGCCTGACGTCACGGTGACGTCAACCGACGCGAATACAACCAGCGAGATGTTTGCATACGATTACCAAACAACAGACAATTGTTTTGTCACCGTTCAACGCATAATGAGCATGCAACAGAGAGCGTGAAGCGACAAGAATAAATTAAAACTTAATAAACCGACTATGTGCCCATAATACGGGGCTTATAATGGGTTAGAACTCCTGTCTGAAACCGACAGCCTCCGTGGCGCAGTGGGCGAATAGCCGACTGGGAAGCGAGAAGCGAAATTAATAATGATAATAATACCAAAATGAAAGAAGGCAAAATGTTTGTGTGATCCACAAATATTTGTTTCTGGTCTGGGTGTTTTGTAACCAGGGTGTATTGACGTCAGACAGGTGGCCGGTTGTAAAAAGTACAAGCCAAATCTACGAGCGAATGATAATAATACAAGTGAAAGCAAATGGCGCAATTATCTAGGTCCCGATTGAAATACATTACACGTGAAGTTTCAAATGACGACAGCGAGCGACGCGACCGTAAAAAAACTTATTGGTCCATATAAAAGCGAGCCACTTACCGAGACATCAATCAACTTGTAATCGTCAATTGCGATATCCGGAGGCCTAAATGATTCCCATGCCCATCCCTTTTCTTTAAGGTCTGCAATTGTCCATGGTTCTGCTGGTATTGTGCATGTTAATGGGCGGTGCAGATGACTTCACCATCAGGGGACCCACAATTTTTTTTAGCTTGCCTAGATAGACAGACGAGCAGGCGGCTCACCTGATGGTAGGCGGTTACCGCCGCCCATGGACTTCAGCAACGTCAGAGCACAGCCAAGCAGCTGCCCTACCGTTGAAGGAAAACACTTTTTAAGCCTCGCTTAAAGGACAGGTCATAACTCATAACGCTCGGGAAACACCGATTCGGGGAGTTCATTCCAGAGCCTGTATGTGCGTGGTAGAAATTAACTCTTGAAACGTACCGTGCTAGACGGGAATGTTTACGACCGGTCTATGCTATAAAACTTCCTAAGTTGTATTCAGGTACAGGATTTAAACCATATTTCAGTTATAAATAAATAAATAATGTTTGAAGATATATATAACTAAAAGATCTCTGGATGTCCTGCGCGTCCAGTACAATAATACTTTCAGAATGTTGTTGAGACTGCCACGTTACTGTAGTGCGTCGGAGATGTTTGCGCAAGCCCATACCGATGGTTTTTATGCGGTAATACGGAAAAAATCGGCTTCACTCTTGAGAAGAATTAGGGACAGTCGCAACAGCATTCTGAGAACTGTACCTGAGGACATCAACTATCAGATCACGAAAAAAATTGTGCGTAGAGTTATCGGTACTAATACTAGATAATAAGTTTTTGTTATGTTACTAACACCCTATGGATTTGTTGTCTGAAATAAAGTTTATTATTATTATTATATAATAATATATACTTAACACAACACAACGCTTATAATTAAATGTTTTATGATTTTTCTCTGACGTAGTAAATATAAAAATTATTACGTGTTGCCTTTATATAATGCACAGTTGCTATCCTGATAAGATTACAAGTAGATAATGCGGGCAATTATTCTGTTTGTTCACGGGATGTGTAAGTCAGTAACCATCAGGTGACCCACTTGCTCGTTTCTCGGCCTCAGTTATAAAAAAAACGCGTAATCTACTCTATATCCTGTGTACTACTATGATAGCGAGAACGGGAAAGTCCAGATATACTAATACATACATACGCACTCTCGCCTTACACACCTACATTTCGCCGAGCGTATTTCCGTCCCATGATGTGATAGGGGGCGAGCCTATCGCCATATCGGGCACAATTCCAGGCTCCGGGTTGATACTAATCATTTTATGATAGATAAACCTAATATCACTTTACCTCACCCGGGGATCGAACCCGAAACCTCAGAGTTAGCCTCAGTCGTACCGCGTACGCATTACAACTGCGCCACCGATGTGTAATGAAAATAAAATATGTCATGTTTATAATATTGTATAATTACGCCATCTATGCGATATCTGTTGAACTATGTTGTGATGTAGATAGTAAAGCATCAAGATTTAACAAACTGCAATAAGATACGAAATATATTCAATAAAACAGTAATAATTGATATAATTTAAGGTTTTATTTGATCAGTAAAATATATATTTTTTTCAAAATGTCAAAGTTTTTAGTCATGACTTTTTAACTTGGTCTTTTTTTATCAACATGAATGACGAAACGGTTGTATCGCTTGCCTGTTGAAAACCTCCGTGGTGCAGTGGGCGAGTAGCCGGCTGCGAAGCGTGAGGCCGTGGGGTCGATTCCCACAGCGAGACAAATGTTTGTCTAATCCACAAATATTTGTTTCGGGTCTGGGTGTTGTGGGACCGCCAGTCCCGCGTAGTGCCTGATACCCACGATACAGGTTAACCTAGTGTGGGGTCAGGACTATGTGTGTGACTGTTGGGTGTATTTATTTATTTATAGTAAGCACCACGCCTGCCCATAAGCAGAAGCAACAATTATTACGGGCGATGCCGCCGCTAATAGCCAATTACAGATGTTTATTAATTGAGGTTATTTAATGGTGAGGTTGTCATGTATGCTGCTCTGATGTAAATAGAGTTGATAAGCCGCGTCTTATTTTCATAACGTATTAGACTTTAGTGCCTCAACCATGAGTTTGTTTCAGAATAATTACGACGTAAAATATTTCTATGACAAACTCAGTGACGCCTTCAGTAATACGTGAATTCGTCGTCGCTAGCGATTTTACTAAGACAAACTCATGGTTGAGGCACAGTAACGTCATTCGATGATATAGATCATTAGTTCCCAAAGACCCCCAGGGGTCCACGGGAGACTCGACGCGGGTCCATAGTTAGATCTAATTTTCACATTTTTTTTTGTCTCTAATTGATTGATGTAATTAATAGAAGATGGTGAAATTTAATGTATATTGTAAAATAGCTAATTACCTCTCGATTCTAAAAAAAAGTTACTGGCGCCGCCGCTGCCAAAGTCTTGTCACGCTATCTCCTCCGAAACCGCTGGGGGTATGGGGTCGAGACCGATACCAATCGATGCATAATAATGTGGGGAAGAAAGTAATATATTTCTCATATTCGTCGGACTTGTAAGTTTTTTTTATTTTATGTTTTGTGGAAAAACATGGGCAAAGCCCCTAGTATATTAAAATGATGTTGAGCACGCACGGCCTTAACACTGTCGGATGGTTTGCGAACTGAACTGGATTTAATATAAAATGCTTAAGTGGCGGTAAATGCTGATCCGGCGAAGTATACGTACTAGTGCTAGCTCGTACAGTTTCATTTTTGAATATTGCATTCTAATAGGGCTGGCGCGCATTTTAAAGTGGCCAGTAGCGTATGTATACGGTCTATATAAAACCGGGCTAGTGGGCATTTATTTATTTTTACACTTTATATACAATGTATAAAGGCGGACTTAATGCCAAACGCATTCTCTACCAGTCAACCATAGGGCGATGCAGAGATGATCAAAGTAGGAGCAAAAAAAAGGAAGATACAAAATATAAAAATATGACATAAAACGTACAATGCCGAATAAAAAAATATATATAAATATACAAAAATATATAATAAATACAATACAATACATAAATATATACGATATGTAGGAGAAACTAATGTGATTCTACCAATCCGTCCAACAATAGTTGACGAACTCTCAACTTGAAAGCCACTCGTGTGGTGCACGACCTGATTTCCAGTGGGAGTGCGTTCCAGAGAAGTATAGATTGAATAGCGAAAGAAGAGTGGGTGAAGTCAGAGGAATGAGGAGGACATTTGAGGAGAAGATTGTTAGAAGAGCGAAGATTCCTATCATGGCTATCAGAAAGATAAATAAAGTCAGAAGGTAAATAAGAAGGCGGCGTAGGCGATGTAAGTAGCGAGAAGAGAGTTGTGAGTGCTCGCAGAGATCGGCGTTGGCGAATCGGTAGCCATTGTAATTGCGTACGATAAGAGGAAACGTGGTCATATTTACGAAGATTAAAGATAAATCGAATGCAGTTATTGAGAAGACGGTCAAACAATTTACTTGGGGAGGTGTACATCAAACCATCAATAAGGTTATGGTGGACTTACCTAACACCATGACAGCTGGTGACCGCCGGCTCCGATCTCTCTCGTACACAAGCACATCGCAGGGCTGACTCGAGGGCGCGATGCTAGTCTGTGTGTCACCTACGTGCCATGCTTGGCCACTGCAACACATACAATAAGGTTATTACTAGTCTGTATCAAATCAAATTATTGAACCCATAAAAAGTTATACATCATTTTAGATTATCCAATTTTAACTCTACTGAATGACGAAACGAGCAGGTCGCTTGTCTGATGGTAGGTAGAACGCCTGTCCATACATAAAAACAGCAATACCACCCAGAACGTTTCCAGTTACAAAGCACTGCATGTCATTGGACTGCGCTCATCATCACCACGAGACATAAAATGTTAAGTGTCATAATGTAACCTCACTGGCTTCAATGTCCTTCAAACGGGAACACAACAAGTTTTACACACTGCTGCTTGAAGGTAGAAATATACAAAGCGGTGATACAACTCCAGATGTCTAGCATAATGTTGCGCTCATAACGCCAGAGACTACACTCCCAAAGGATGTGGGGAATGTTCGTACTCCCTGTCAGGTGTAAATGGGCACGCAGGCGAATCAAATAACTTAAATGATTTACACTTAAAATTGCAATGGCCCGTAAGAAATTATGAAACACAATGGTCAATTTCGTTTTTTTTTTGTAGTATAGGCCGGCAAACGAGCAAGTGGGTCACCTGATGGTAAGCGATCTCCACCGCCCATGTACGCCCACAATACAAAAGAATTATGGGCGCGTTGCCGACCTTAAAGGAAAGGCATAATAAGGGATTGGGGATTTGGGCCTCCGGATATCTCACTCACCGTACGAAACGCAGCAGCAAGCTGCTACTTTACGCCGGTTTTCTGTGAGACAGTGGTAACGACCCGGACGAGCCGGCCCATTCATGCTGTAGACAAAATTGTCTACAGCGTGGCTCTACCACTCTAGTTAAGTTTTTGATAGGCGATCGTGAACCGATGGGAAATACTGATATAGATGTCGCCCCTTAGAATTATTCCATCGACATTTCCATTCATTAAGTAGTTCATTGGACCTACCAGATAGTAAATAATAAATACGTTCTCTGCAGTACGAACAAACACTAAAAATAATTAAACGATCTAAAAATATACCACCACGTTTTACACTGAAGTATTAATTTGATAACTAATTAATTATCGCTATTGAAATAATAGTCCGATATCGTAAAAACGTACAAAAATCACGTGTAAACAGACTGACCCCGAAATAAATCTGAGACTTAAATACATATCTATCTATTTTATATTTTATCTATATACATATACAAAGCGTTACAGAAAGGTGTGGTCAAATTTAAGAAATAAAATAAGTTGTTTTATAGCAGTAATAAATAACAATACAAGTATTTAAGCTACCAAAACCGATGGCATCGCTGAGACATAAATAAAGAGTTTTCTTTATTATCGGAAGAGTATAATGCCCTTAATCGACTTGCAACGTTGGACAACGCTAAATGATAAATTGCTGATACAAATGAAGTCGTTAGTTATTACTAGGCGCATAGAGGTAATTTATAGTGATGCGATATCAATAAACGAGTGGTTAAAATTGACACTGTTGAAGTAATAAGTCTGGATGAGGGGGGGGGGGGGGGAAGGTTGGTTTCATTGCGGGAATTATCCGGTGAGCTTTCATTCTGCTAAGTATCTAATAGCGGATAAATCCCTTTTAACCAATATGTATGTATTAAATGTGTAATATAACAACAGCTGTTTGTGATTCACAACTTCTTAATACAATTAAGTTTAGTGTTGTTCTCAAGAAAGTGACATTGTCTTATTGGGAATAAATTTCGTTAAACCTTTTTTTTATTTTGCGTGAAATTTTAGAATGTTTTTGATAAGATCTAGTACATAAACACTCACAGTCAGGTGTATGTAACGACACATTTTAGGTATAAAAGCGAAATACCACTCACTCGCTGATTAATCAAGAAAACTACTAAAGCTAGAAACATGAAATTTGGTCGATGATAGTTTGTGTAAGTAATTTAATTTGGAAATTATATAATTTAAGAGAGAAGCTAGTACGTAATATCATTAATCGAATTATCGCTTATCGCATGGACAAGTCAACGAGTGCTGATAGTAGATTACATGCCGTTGATTTGTGTTGACACAATTGCTAATAAAATGAAGTGTTTTCTATGCAGGGGTTTATAATATAATAATAACACACCCATCAGTCACACACACATAGTCCTGACCCCACACTAGGTTAACCTGTATCGTGGGTATCAGGAACTACGAAGGGCTTGCGGTCCCACAACACCCAGACCCGAAACAAATATTTGTGGATCACACAAACATTTGCCTGGTACTCGCCAGTTACGCCACGGAGGCTATCATTATCATTAGTTTTTTTGAGTGCCACCGGAAGTAAACCTACACCCCGTCGCCTCTCTGTCCTATCTTTAAAAGGATTTATCTTCTGTACTGTAATAAATTGTACTGAACTGTATCTTCAGGCCGGCATAATTCTGCCGACCGTCGAAGGACGCACTGCCTCTTGATGGTCAACATGCTGGGTTCCGAAACTAGGGGTAATTACCCCCGCGGGGTTAAAACAGCTATTCTGTGGGGGATAACAAAAGACCTAATAATTAAGATTTTTTTTTCTGGGATCCCAACATCAGATGCTGACTGATGTGTATAAGCCTTGGTTGTAAGCCAAAACCTATACGACAAATTCACCGCTGGTTGTTTCTAGAAGGTCCCGTCGCTGTCCCGGCCTCACGCTCTAAGAGTGCATAGAAATAATAAAATACATATACACATACAAATAACCTACACTCACCCCGACTCCGCCAGCTTCCGAAACAATTTTCCACAACTGCGCCACTTTAAAATCTCTGTTTTTTGCCGACTTATTTACTATTTGTGTTTTCTCCTTGCATTCCGATCGCCACTTTTTTCAGAAGACCAAGTTCTCTCCTTTTTCCCGCTAGAGAGCGCTTGCAGTAGCCGGCGTAACAATTCATCCAATCATTTTATATTTCCTGTGTATGCCTTCTCACACCGTGTTGGTGGCAGAGTCCCCAACCCCATAAATAATTATAGAAATACGTTTTGAAATAAACTAATAGAATATTTATAATTTTAAATGCAACAAATGTGATGTATGTATGTGTGTACCGTAAATTCAATTGGCGAACTGTATCCGCTTCCTTCTTTGCTAAGTATAGATAATAAACATCCCCGCGCCCGAGAAAGGCTAAAAAGCCTTTATCAAATTAACAACTTCTAAACCGTATAGAAAATATAAATGAAAAATAATAGCTTCAAACTAAAAATAAATTCTCCTACTCCAGTGGCAGCCTAGCTATTTTTACCACTGGCCCCAAAAAGATCCCTGAGAGAGTTTTCAGCCTCACAGATCTGATCACCCCATCCTTTCCAGGCAGAAGTTCTATAACCCTCCCGCGTTTTCTCCTCTTTAACTAAAACTAGGTCCCCTATCTTAGGCGGATCCGTCGGTGTTGTCCACTTATTGCGGTTCTGTAGACAATGCAGGTACCGGTCACTCCACTGCCTCCAGAACCTTTGAGTTATAGCCTGAACTAACCTAAACCGACCTAAACGTGTATTAGTCACATCTTCCAGATTATATTCTGGTACAGAAAGCAATGGTTTACCAACCAAGAAATGTGCTGGTGTCAGCACTTCAAGATCCCTAGGATCATTAGACAAGGGACACAATGGTCGAGAGTTGAGTACCGCTTCAACTCGGGCAAACACTGTAGTCAGTTCCTCATAAGTCAAAACTTGCTCCCCGATCATACGTTTTAATAAAGTTTTTGCAGATTTTACAGCCGCCTCAAATAAACCCCCGAAGTGAGGCGCCCCAGGAACGTTGAATAACCAAGTAATACCGCTCTTGGCTGCAACGTTCGTCAGGTTATCCTCAACTTCCTTATTCCGTAGATATTTACTAACCTCGTTAAGGTGTTTGTTCGTCCCTACATAGTTAGTACCATTATCGGAACGTATCACGCTCGGTAGTCCGCGCCGAGATGTGAACCGTGTTAAAGCCGCCGTGAATGCCTCTGTCGTTAAGTCTCCAACAACCTCTAGATGCACCGCTTTGGTTGCAGAACAGACAAATACACATAAGTATGCCTTCAACACTTTAGCATTTCTAAGACGAGATGACTTAATTGAAAATGGCCCTGCAAAATCCGTTTGCACTGTATGAAATACACCAGTTGCATTCACTCTGTCACTCGGCAACGAGGACATTATGGGTTCGATCGGTTTCGCCTTAGTCCTAAAACACGACATACATTTGAAAATACGACTCCGAATGGCTTGCCGAGCCGAAAGAATCCAGTAATCTTTTTGTAAAATAGCCTGAAGGGCTGTTGCTCCAACGTGACAATGAGCTCGATGTGCATGGTCAATAATTAGCCTAGTCAAAGGATGATGATTAGGTAAAATAAGTGGATGTTTTGCCTGAAACGAGAGACTCGAATAGTCGAGGCGGCCTCCAACGCGCAATAAATCCGTGTTATCCACAAAAGGAAGCAACCGCCTTAACCGTGTGGAACACTGTTTGTTTCGTTTTAAACCATCTATGTCCGCAGCAAATTCCGTTTGCTGAACTAATTTAACAAGACGAACCATGACCCAATTTCGTTCCTTGACCGTCAGAACACCAGTAATTTTATTAGAGGGATTACTAACATTATTAAAAAATCTAAAACAGTAAGCTACGGTCGACTGTAGCATGACTAACGAGCTGTACCTATTAAACACGGGGTCTGGTTCCACAGTACCCACATGGACTTTTAACGATTTCCGCAATCCCGGTATGTCTTTCTCTTGCCTAACTAAGTCCACAGGCCACGTCGTTTCATGACCTTTAAGCCACTGGGGTGACCACCAAATAGTACATGCGATCAGCTCTGATGCCCGACATCCTCGGCTTGCGACATCTGCAGGATTCATTTCCGATGGCACATGCCTCCATTTCAGGTCTAATCCGCAATTTATTATTTGAGACACCCGGTTCCCTTCAAATGTTTGTAAAGTATGAAGAGGCGTTCGCAGCCATGAGAGCACAATTGTACTATCCGACCAACAGTATAAATCTTGTACTTTCACATTTTTTTTAATTGATTCGAATACATATTTAATTAGCCGTATCAACAAGGCAGCACCCAGTAATTCCAGTTTCGGAATTGTGACCTTCATTTTAGACGGTGCCACGCGCGATTTGCCCATCATAATAGAAACCTTCACTACGCCTTTTTCATCTACGGCCCTAAGGTATACAACCGCGCTGTATCCGCTTTCAGACGCATCTGAGAAACCGTGCAAAGAACAAGTCTTATTTTTATTTGGCGCAAAACGTTCTATATTAATATTTTCAATTTTATGAATGTCAGCAACAATATTACTCCATTCCGCTAGCACATCCGGTGGTGGAGTATCATCCCACGACAAATTTAATCTCCAAAGCCGCTGCATAAGAACCTTACCCTGAAATAGCACCGGCGCTATCCAACCTAGGGGATCAAAGGTCCTTGCCAAGGTTGATAAAATTATCCGCTTACTATACTTTCCAGAATCCGTCAGTTTACAATGGTATGAGAAGCTATCTTTATTCGGGTCCCATTCTATACCTAAAATTTTGTAAAAGCCAGTACCGTCCTCCTTATCAAAAATTCGTGGCTTCTCCAAATCATCAGCTCGAATGTCTTCCAACAGGCGCTCACTATTTGACACCCATTTGCTTAACTCAAAACCACCAGAAATAAGCAAGCATGACAGATCTGCCTTTAACTTTTTAGCTTCCGTCTCTGAATCCGCGCCCCCTAATATGTCATCCATGTAAACTGCGGATCTTAAAAGTTCAGCCGCTGCCGGGTATTTCGACTCACCATCATGAGCCAGTTGACGCAGAGATCTAATTGCAAGATACGGACTAGACTTCATACCATATGTAACAGTGTTCAAGGCGTACAAGAGTAAAGGCTGATCCGGTGTCTCCCTCCAAAATATCAGTTGATATTTTCGATCCTCTTCATGGATCACGATTTGCCGAAACATCATCTTAATATCAGTTGTAAAGACATATTCGAACATCCGAAACCGACAAATAATCTCCATTATATCCCGTTGAAGCTTTGGTCCAGCATGTAACGTGTCATTTAGGGATACTCCCGTGGTAGTCTTACAACTGGCATCAAACACCACACGAATTTTCTCCGAACCCGTTTTGAATACACCATGATGAGGTATTACGTTACCTTTTCCTCCCGCATAGCTATCTAGTCCCCGGTCATAGACAGACATATGCCCCATACGTTCATAATCTCGCATAAATTGAATATACTTTTCACGCAATGCTTTGTTTAAAACTAACCGCCTTTCCATTGCCAAAAACCGCTTCTTAGCTATTAAAACTGAATCACCCAACTCGGGTTTATCGACTATAAAAGGTAACCGTACCACATACCTCCCTGTCTGCTCATCCCGCTGATGAGTTTCCCGAAACCCATTTTCACATTCGGCGTCTTTAGGGTTAACTAAAACTGTTTCCGGAATATCTTCCACCTCCCAAAACCTTTCCAAAAGCTGGTCAGTGGTAATATGCGCGGTGAACACCATTTGAGTCTGAAAGTTATCACTTTGAGGAGCTGCATGGGCTACCGGACCCATTAGTACATAACCAAACACCGTATTCATTGCGCACGGTAAGTAACTATTAACTTTTACACAACCCCCAGTCATTACTTCACCCATGAGATCCGCGCCTATTAAAATATGTATAGGCCGACTAACATAAAACTGGTCATCTGCTAAATAAATACCCTTATACCAGTCCGCCAAATTCTGGGATAGTGTTTCAGCTGGTAGGTTGTGAGTGATGTCACTCAATATTATGGCCGTTGTTACCAATCTAGGGCGTTCCGAAAACTTAGGACATATGGCCAAGTTTACCCCTCCCCTGCAATCACTCACCGGCCTTCCCCCTAGTCCCGTAACCGAAACGATATTTGACTTAAATCGCTTTAATCCTAGCCACCTAACACAGTGATCAGTGATAAAAGTACTCTGACTACCCCCGTCTAACAGCGCGCGCACTTCGTGATATTCACCGAATCTGTCCATAACACGCACTACAGCCGTTGCGAGTAGCACTGTCCGCCGATAACTACCTACAGCATTCCTTGTGTTACAAGCTGTTAAAGCCGCACCACCATCCACTGCTGATGGTTCCACTACTCTCGACGCTGTATAAGTAGATACGTTCGCGGGATACCGATCCGCTCCGGATGTGCCTGACCGACTTGGGTCCGAATTTGGAGCATGAGATCCCCCAGCCGCTGGTGAACCCCCCGAAACCCCCCCAGTCGCAGCCGTCGTCGGCAAGTCAAAGTGGATAAGGTAGTGGTGTTTGTTGGATTTGCACTTAAAACATGACCAACCCGATTGACATTGACTGATGCTGTGTTTTCCTAAACACCTAAAACAAAGTCCATTTCTTTTTACATGCTCTTTTCGTTGGCGAGGACTGAAAGCTAAAAACTGTTCGCATTTTGATAAATGATGGCTTCCCCGCTTACAAAATTTACACCCAATCTGCTCACTCACAGATGTTAAATGGTGTACCCGGGAACTCGAAGAACTACCTTTTCCACAGAGACCCTCTCCACTGGATTCTAAAATCCTAACCTCGTTTTCCAAAAACTGAATAAAATCAGAAAAACTGGGCAATTCTTTGTCCTTGACTTTAGCTTCAAACCGTTTTTTCAAACTAGCATCAAGTTTTTGGAAATTTATGAAAAATAAAAGATAAGACCATGCCGTCACAGGAAAATTCATTTTTTCTAAGCCTTTTGTGTTCTCCAACAAGGTAATAAGAAATGGTTTCAAGGAAGAAAAGCTGTTAGTAACCCTAGTGGTCCTCAATAAATTATGTAATAGTTTATCCGCTGATAATCTTTTGTTAGCATATTGACGCTTCAACAGTTCCAAAGCTATTGAATAATTATCACCAGTGATGGACAAATGCTTGGTTAGCATTTTTGCCTCTTCAGACAGAGACCCAAGTAAATAATATAGTTTCTCAGTGTTAGTCAGTGTTGCATCTCTCCCAACCAGTGACTCAAACAAATCCATAAAAGCCGCAAACTCCTCTATTTTACCCGAAAAAGTTGAAAGCTGAACCCTGGGCAAAAGAGCCCGCTTGCCCTTTGCCCTATCCGTTGAGGATGCAGTGCCATACTCCGATGACTGACAACTGCTCTCAGGAAACAACTCCAAATACTTCCGTTTCACATCATAATATTTCTGGTTATATACCGTATACCTTTTTGCAAATTCTTCCGAATCAGCTTCATCCTCCAAGTTAGCCTGGAGTTCTATATGATTAGATGAGAAGCCGGTATATATTTGTTCTAAATCCGCATATCTTAACTTAAATTCATTTCTTTCTTCCTCAGAAATAAGCCCTGACTGTGAGAGATCACAGAGTTTGTCTAAATTCAGTAAAGCTATATCATACTTCACCTTCAAAAGTCTAGGCTGATCTTTAGGAGGCATTTTGAAAATTTTTGAAAAAATATTATTTTAACAAAAACTCTCTCAAACCATATTAAGGTCAGGAATAAAATTATATTGAATTTAAAAATATATTGAGCTATAGAAATAAAAAACAAAACGTTGGATTTTCAAAGTGGATTCGAACCCGCGTTCAATACTACCACTGTATCTATACGCTCAAACCGCTAGGCCACCAAAGGTCTTATGTCAACAGCTAATGGTATGTCACAAATTTGAACGTCAACTGTTGAATAATCTAGAAATCACAAATAAAACCGCTTTTGAATTTGCGACAACTCCTTACAGTAATCTAAGATTATATTATTGTAATGAGAAAAATAATTATTACCGACTCATACAACCCGCAAAAGAAAGCGTGTACTTATTACACCAAAGGAACAGACGCCGTATTATGTATAATGTCTGTGTAATGTATGAAACAATAAATACCAATACCAAAGGGAAAAGCAATTACAAATATGTGTAGCCCTACCGAAATATAATATAATTCGAGTTTCTGTGTGCAGTATATTATTATAGCGCAATATTAGCACCTGTCCGCACAATCCAGCATTAATTATTATCTCCGCTAATATTCAATTTAATGTGAATTTCAGTCAATCACATACTTTTATCCGCTAAAGTTTATTTATCTGAACGATACTATCCGTGCTTATGGTACCGCATAAACTACGGATATGAGAATTTCCTTGACGAAAGTATTCATATACCGCCAGGATACTTCGACAAGGAACCGACCGCGTGTTTTTGTAATAGCTCGCAAAACCAAGACAACGGCAAGACCTCGTAAAAAACAATATCCGGCTCGAAGGACCAAATGATGTGTATAAGCCTTGGTTGTAAGCCAAAACCTATACGACAAATTCACCGCTGGTTGTTTCTAGAAGGTCCCGTCGCTGTCCCGGCCTCACGCTCTAAGAGTGCATAGAAATAATAAAATACATATACACATACAAATAACCTACACTCACCCCGACTCCGCCAGCTTCCGAAACAATTTTCCACAACTGCGCCACTTTAAAATCTCTGTTTTTTGCCGACTTATTTACTATTTGTGTTTTCTCCTTGCATTCCGATCGCCACTTTTTTCAGAAGACCAAGTTCTCTCCTTTTTCCCGCTAGAGAGCGCTTGCAGTAGCCGGCGTAACAATTCATCCAATCATTTTATATTTCCTGTGTATGCCTTCTCACACCGTGTTGGTGGCAGAGTCCCCAACCCCATAAATAATTATAGAAATACGTTTTGAAATAAACTAATAGAATATTTATAATTTTAAATGCAACAAATGTGATGTATGTATGTGTGTACCGTAAATTCAATTGGCGAACTGTATCCGCTTCCTTCTTTGCTAAGTATAGATAATAAACACTGACTTTGTGCCAATTGGACCACCTGGGAAGTATACGCTTTTAAACAAAAAAAGATTTTCTCGAATCGGTCCACGCGTCTTCGACTAATCGCGGAACATACATTAAAACAAAGATTCGACGAATTGAGATCCTCCTCCTTGTTTTGAAGTCTGTTAAAAATAAGTTAAAATTGTAAGACTAGTGTGTAATTTGTGATTAATAAATATATAATTGTATTGTTTCTATTGACATTTTTAGGTCGGGGTAAAATCAGTTTTCCTAATAGGTTACAGGGGTAACAATATTGAAAAGGTTAGGAACCACTGGTCTACATTATATTCGGACTGATTCGGACTACTTAACATGAGGTCCAGTGTGGTAACTCTTCCTTGCCAGGATAAAAAAATGGTATACTTCACAGCTGTACCTTGGCTCTAGATTGGTTTGCAAGCACTTGTACATCAGTTTCTATGGTTGCTGGAGATCCGGATGTACATTTACATGTGTATTGTTAAGTCATTTTATCTAATCTTTATTCTTTTGTAGTTTAATGACGCACAGTAAAAATCCTATATTCAATAGATGTAAACAGAATTTTATCTATTTGGAAACATCACTGTTCTGTCTAGTGTTGCCAGTATATGCTCCTTTTGGTGGGATGTCCCGCTTTCTAGCCCTTTCCGAACTCGTCCGGTCCAGGGTGATTGCGGGACGCCGAAAATCTCACTTTTTTGCTTAACTGGGTAATCATGTGAAAAAGAAGCATGCTCAAAAAATAATTAGGTTTAAATTAATTTTAAAGTTAATAAAACACGGTAATTTTCCTTGTAGTAACGTTTAAACGTAAAATAAAAACAACAACAAAATGCTTATATTTGACACGCATTTTTATTGCCCTATCTTATTTACTTATGTCCCACTTTTTTCTGTCTTCTATTTATGTCCCGCTGTTTGGGAAAATAGATCTGGCAACACTAGTTGTGGCCTCTTATCTATATCTAAGGAATTATTATGTTCATAAAGCATATGTTAAGTTTTGAGTTTTTGATGTAATCATGTATGGTAAAGTTTATATTTAAAGGAGAAGGTTATTTTTAAATTTTAAATATAGCATAACTTTACTGTTAACTTTACCTACTGTTTTCCTGGATTGGATGAAAGTTACGAGCCCAAAATAAAGCGAAATGACGACATATAGTCATTTTTAATTATGAAGTTAGTTTTTAGTCGTTTGGAGTTCATCCAGCATACAGTAGCACAATTTAAATTATGCGCTTCGACAATCTTCGTTTATATTGGGTAACACAAAGCATCACGATCATGGACCATAGAGCAGCTATAATATTAGTTTTTCCTTATTTTCTCTTAAGTCAGAGATATTCTCGAGAAAGGCCAGGTCAAAAATACCCTAAACTGACATGCATGTATGAGGAATGTAATGAGAGTGAAGGAGACCAAAAAGGTTTGCAAGGCATGGCAAATGGAAATCTGGTGTCTTTACCCCTATGTGAAACAGACACAACTTTGTTTTTTTTAAGTGTCAGAAGAGGCCTGGGAACGAGGAAATGACATATTCGTAAATTGTAAAAACCAAACATGTATTTTTTTATTAAAGTACAAATATGTATTATGTTCTCTCACACTAGACAATAGTTCTACTGTCTCATAGCTTCCTGTATGGCTAAAGCCCGTTTTCAGTCTCCTTATTTCTCATTAAATTTAATTGAATATTTATATGTAATTTTTTTTCTTAAGCCAATAGTTGTAGTAGATAATTTTCGAAATCAATGACAGTTTCCATTTTTTCTACATACATTGACAGTAGCCACTAGGTGAAATGATGATGAACTAACCTAGATAATATATGAAATTACTATAAAAAAAATCTAATTGATCTACATCTTTATTATAACTAAATATGTTTACCAAAAACTACTGGATCAGTTTTGATGTACCGTTTACAAGCTTTTAGATTAGACATAAAACAGGGATATGGCTTATCCTATTCTTATCAAGCAGATTCAAATCTCAGGAAGAATATTTTTATGAGGGAACCTGTTGGGTGTACTTATCTAAGTATATAGAAGTAATTTATGTACTAATTTTGATAATTCCTTCACTAAAAATAGTGAAATAAAAATGTATTACCAAAAATAAAACAGACTCAAAAAAACATAAAAGCTAAAAAATTATCAGTTTTAAGTCTGTGCTATTAGTGTAACGGAAGAAAGGTAGTAAGTAGGTAGATAGCACCAAATATTAAAAAACTATTTTTAGCTTTTTGTTTTTATACTTTTTGATCTTTCTTGTCACTTTAGCAGAAACTTTTCTAACTTGCAATGTAGGGCACAGTCCCCTTGGGTACCGATACACCTATAAGTAAGCAGAGTTGCAGACAAAAGTTAGTAACATTTAAACTTATCTTCTTCGACCTTATTCCACTTGCAGTGGATTGGCGTAACATGCTTTTTTTCACATGTTACAGAAAGATTTGGGTTGTAGTATTTACTACCAGTCGCCTGCCTGACGTGAACCTCTCTGGGGAGACTAGTGATATTGAGTAATATTTAATCTCATGATAAATGAAATATCAAGTAGTATGTTTGTTTACACACATTCTAGTGAGTAGGTATGTGTACTATAATATACTATACTTTATATATATATATATATTTTTTTATTAGATTCACCATCAATTGTTACATTTAAAAATTACAATAGGCAACATATCTTATCTAATATCTTAAGACAAAATGAACAATCCTTACAGGTGCATACAACATACAACATTCAACATTCAAATATACAATTAATTATTATTTATAGGTATAATTAATTATAGGTAGGTATTTCTTTATATTTGAAAGGTGAACACTGACGAAAACAAACTAGATGTTTTTAAGATAATACATTGAATAAAACCCCATTAAATAGTTTCTCTGCAAATTGCCGTGTAAAATAATACACGAACAATAAGTAATTACGGTAAATCAACAGTTATTATGACAAAAACCTGTTCCGCCGCATTCCAATATCAAACTATGAAATGCGTTCATCAACGATTGCCGCGCAATAATCCACCGTGATGTAACCACACACACAATGGCCTACAAATAATATATATCAACCAGACAAAGTCCACGTACACCGTTTAACTGTAAAATAATTACACTAAACTCAAAAAAAATGTGCCGCAGCCATCGCGTTACATAGGAAAATATCTCAATTTATATTCGTATTAATAAGCTTTTGTAATAATAACTTACCGGCAGATAATGTGAAAACTCGTTTGTTGTGTGTGCAAACAGAAATTATGTTGTAATAGCGTGAAAAATTGCAAATATTAGGTTTTTTTCGAAGGTACAAAAACCTGCATGCGAGACGGATGACACAGATAAAAAATAGGTCAGTTGCATTTGACGTATTTAATCAATGTTGCAAGCCTTTAAAATTATTAAACTCATTTTTGTATATTTTCTGTGTGAATCAGGATAAATAATAATTCTATTGTACTCGTTGTATAGTGTTGATAATTTCCCAAAAAAAATATTTTTTTATTCAGGTTGCTTGATGGTAACCGCCACGCCGCGCCTGCTCATAAGCAGAAACAACCCACACAGAATTTTGAATTACAATTTACAAAGCACTGGATTACACTGAGAATGCACGCGGCACCTCGAGACACAAGTTGTTAAGTCTCATGCCCAGTAATTTCACTGGCTTCACTGGCTCATTATATAAATTAATTCAATATTCTTCAAATCGGAAAACAACAGAGCTTACACATAGAAGTGGATCCAAGGGCCCCCCCACAAAAGTATTTGGGTCCATTGACAAATTCCAAATTAATCTTGATAGTATCCTACGTAGGCTTCGTACGTAGGTATAGTATATTCTCAATTTTTTAAATTTTAATTTTGGGTCCATCCAAAAACCAAAATCCTGGATTCGCCACTTACACACTAGTTGCTTGGCGACAGAAATAGACAAAGGCGTGTTACTAGGCTTATAATCAAAGCGTGGTACTAACCCAGACGGCCGCGGCCGGCCTACAGGCAACAACGAGGGACTTACCACCGACCACGATCGAAATCCTCACCACCAAAAAATATTGGCATATAGTCTGTTGAGATAAAAGAATGTCATCCTTTTGCAATAAAAGTTCCAGGCAACGAATAAAGCTAATCTATAATCTATATTGGACTTTGATTGTCTGTTATGATTTTGACAACATTTCTTGAAAATGTCAAATCATAAATGTCAAAGTCAAAAATTTTCTCACGCCATTGTGCAGTGAAAGAAGAAAACACACGATTTTTCAACCAACTTCTGTGTTTAATACCAAAATAAACATTCAAAATTGATTTCCTAACCCAAAATGGGTTTGCCGGAGTGTGGTTTGCCGGCGGACAGACTGCCACAGTGTTGGTCAGATGATGTGAGAATGAACGCGTTATTTGCACCTTTTCGGTTGAAGACTGCGAACCCAGAGTCATGGGATATGAAGATGAAGTTCTGGTCGGACATGCTGCGTCAATGGTGCAAGTTCAGGCGGGAACCGATAGTGTCGGCGGCCGACGCTAAGGTGGCGTTCCAACGTAAAGGGCGCACGCCTGCCTGCATGGATATAGTCGTTGAAGAGATGTTTCGGTAAGTACTTGCCATTATTTAGCGACATAAACAAGTGAGTACAAAATAGAGTTGGAAGTTTATAATTATTATTATCATGATTATTATTTTTATAATTATTTAAAGAATGATAATTATCTTATCAATTCATAATAATTATTTTGAAAAAAAAACAAATATTGAATTTTCATTTCAGAATCAGAATCGTAGTTGAGATTGCTAGGAGTGATGTTCATTTTAATAATTTACATAAATACCTACTAGATTGTAGGACCCTCATATGCTAGAGGCTGTCTGGGTTGTTACCACCGCTTTGTCAATTTCTGCCACCACATAACAGTGGGTAAACACTGTTGTATTTCGATTTGAAGGACATTGAAATTACTGGGCATTATGACACTTAGCAACTTAAGTCTCATGGTAATGAACGCAACTCCAGTTCTATGCAGTGCTTTGTAATTCAAAGTTCTGTGTGGTATTGCTTCTATTTAATTTTATGGGCAGGTGTGAACATTGGCGGATCCAGGATTTTGGTTTGGGCAAATAATTAAAGTAAAAAAATTGAGAATATACTATACCTACTTAAAATGAAATAAGTAAGGATAAGCGATGAGAATTATATTGTAGGTTGTAATAAATAAAAAAAATAAAAATTTTTAAAATAGTTATAATTTATGTTACAAGAAAAGTTGTAGTTTTAATTATTTTTAAACAAAATGTATTGAATTAATATTCGGGCGCCAGGCAGACAAGCCACCATGAAACAATGCTCTCGGATAGAATAGCCAGAGGCTTGGAAATTTAATCTTTAGGGGGGTAGAATTAGACCAACATTGATAAAAGAATTTGGTTTATTCCCTGGTTACTAATTTACAGAAAATACACTGTCACTGTTGCACTTTTTATGCTGATAAATTGAGATAGATGTTCTTCAGCTGAAGGCTGTTAAAATAGATAAAATTAACTTACAGTTCTCATTCCCAATGATACACTTAAATTAAAATCCGACCTCCAAGATGAGTCCACATGTTCTGCAGCACAAGGTAGCCAAAACACGCATCCAAATTTAAGAAGAATTATCACTGCAGCCAAACCGAAGCAAACCGAAGCAAACGTAGGAAAATTCATTCAAAAGTAGTAAAATTGGTAAAAAGGTTGAAAACAGGATTAAACGGAAGAAAACGGGGTTAACGGTAGAAAACGGTAGAAAACGGTGGAAACGGTAGAAACTGTAGAAAACGGGATTAACGGTAGAAAACGGCCGCGATTGCTGTAAACAAAACATTTCACATCAATCCTAGGTTCAAATACTAAATTCAACAAAACTGTCATTACCCAAATATTCATGAAAACTGACCGGCAACAAAATGTGGAAATATCCTCTCCAAAAATAAGGCCATGGAAAGTCCTAATTAGATTTTCCATCTGTAAGTCCAAAAAAAAACCACGTTTGAGCACAACACGAACCAATATGGTTGACATTAAAAATACGAAATTTGAAATATGACTTACCAAAAATAAATAATTATGGCTATATTAAGCCATAAAGCTGTTTTACAACAAAACATGCTTTTAATGTCCTAGTAATCAAGGATTATTAAAAATTTTGTGGATTTACATTTCCACGACTTGTCTATCGAAACGAAGGGAAGAAAGTGAGATCCGCTTAGGGTTGTGCCACGCTCAGCGCGCGCGCAGCTCTAGGGATGTCAAAACGTTAATTTAAAAATTCAAACAATCGACTAAATTGATTTTTAACCTGTGACATAATTAATATGTTACATCACATACTTTCCCAAAAAATAAAAGAACGAAGTTCTTTTATGAACTTTGAAATTGAGCCAAAATATTCTAAGACTGAAGTCTGAAACGAAATTTTTAACATAAATGAAAACATCAAACAGATAATTCTAAAGGAACAACCAGTTGAATAATATTCAAGAGAAAAACGATTAAGTTATCTATAAGAGAAGATACTCAAGGAAAAAGACAAAGTTAGAACTTTAACCGAAGAGATAAACCAATTCTCCCAAAGAACGCCAAAAGAATCTTCAAAACAATTCCAAAGGAACACCAAGAGGTTTAAAAAGGAAATCCCAAACATCATCGAAAAATTTCTAAAAGAATACCAAAAGGAAAAGCAACACATCTTCAAAGGAAGAACAAAACCTCTTCAAAAGAAGAACAAAACATCTTCAAGGGAAAATCAAACAAATCATCTTCGAAAGAAGATTAAACAAAATAAAACCCACCGAACATCTCAATCTTTAATTAGCTAAGCACTATTAGCCGCTAAATTAAACCATTACAAGCTAACCAACTTCTCCCATCTAACAACTCATTCCAAGAAATAGCTAGGTCAATATAACCGCTAAATCAAACTAACCACACACCAACTTCAACAACTCTCACCATGAAATAGCTAGGTCAAAATAACCGCTAACTCAAACTACTACTAACTCGAACTTCAACAACTCCCAAATCAAACTATTACCAACCATCAACGCCATCGAGATCAGCTGGACAACTGTCGCTTACTCTTAGCTGTAACCAACTTTTCTAACACCACGCGAGATTAGCTAGACAAATTGTCGCTAACTCGTAACTACCTCAAACCCTTCAAACACCAACACCTTCATTGTAAGAGAACAGTAAAGCTAATTAGCTGCTGTCTACCACAATAACGCTACATCAAGAATAAATTTCCTGAAACAAAAAGTTATGAGATTTCGCGGTCAGCACAACTCAACTCAGACTTTCTGAACGCGAAAGCATAGAAAATTATCGTATTACGATCGGCACTACTCTACTCCGACTTTCCGAGCGTAATAGACAAAAGAAAACTTGGCGAAAGCACAAGTCCAAAAGCAAAAGGTCTGGAGAAATCTCTCAGAAATAAGTATCATATTACGATCGGCACAATTCTACTCCGACTTTCCGGGCGTAACAGATAAAGACAACTAACGCGAAAGCGAAAGCTAAAAGGGTCTGTCGCAAAGGCGAGCATAACAGAAAAGTGCTTGACGCAAAAGCGTGCAGAACAAAAGGTGTCTGACGCAGAAGCGTACAGAGCTAAACAAAAGTGACTGACGCAAAGGCGTGTAAGTCGGTCAAATCCGAGATTTGTCTAACAAAAGTGCTACCTACACTAGCTAAAGAAGCTTGTGGGTGCAAGTTGTATGTTAGCAAACAAGAGAAAAGGGTTTTCTAACAAAATACAATTTAAAGTTAAATTGTAATGTAGAAGTTACACATAATTAAAATAATTCTAACCTGAAACATTTCTAACAAAATGTCAGATAGAAGTAGAACAATGCTAACAATACAAAATGAGGAGTAAAAGTTCCTACAACAAACATATGTGTACAAATGACATGAAAAAATCCTTGTACAAAAACAGTATATAAAAAAATAAGATCTATTTCAGTTGGATCTGAATTAGCAAAGTTTCGCTGGAGCGTAGCATACTATTTGTTCCAAAAAATCTCCTAAATAGCTTTAGCAAGAAATAAGAATTGAATTATATATAGCGATAAGAAGTTTCATAACATACATCTCTTCCATAGTATAATAACCAATCATTCTTTCATCTAATTCATCCACAAACAGATATACGTCTTCTATCAGAATATAAAAGCCAAGAACTTAAATTCAAGTTTTCAAAATTAGAAATTTAATATTTAACTATATCTTTTACATGGTAACGACCAGTATAACCTTTAGCCAAGTCTTTCAAAACATAAACGTTATCTGAGATTTTTTCTACTACTTCACATTTTATAAATTTAGGAGCAAGCTTAGCCGAAAAATATGCAGGTGCATTAGATTGTACAAAACTACGTTTCCAACAAATATCACCAACCGAAAGAGAAATGACTCTTCTTCCCTTATTATAATAAATAGCATTACGCTTATAAGCTTTAAGTAAGTTATCTTGAACTTTAACAAAAACTTCACTAAGTGAATTTAAAGAGTACGCAAAAGAATTACGACTACCTAACTCAAGGTGAGATAAATCTTCAACGGATTTACTAAAACGATGGAGTGACGCATCAAAAATAAGTTCACGTCCGAACATAAGAAAGTTTGGTGTAAAATCAGTGGCTAAATTAACACTATTATTAAGAGACAATTGAACATGAGGAAGAAAATTGGACCAAGACCTATGATCGTTCTGAACAAAACAAGAGATACAAAACTCGATTACTTTATTATACCGTTCAACAGGATTATTCTGTGGAGTATAAAGAGTGTTATAGAATATTTTAGTAATATTATAGCTTTTTAAGAAATCTTTAAATAATTTATTAGTAAATTGAGAAGCATTATCCAGAATGAATAAGTTTGGAGTACCGAATTTAAGAAATATTTCTTTCTCAAGAATCTTACAAATAATTTTAGAAGTAGCATTTACCATTGGAAAAATCCAGCAATACTTAGTGAAAACATCTACAATTGATAAAATATAACGATGACCAGAATAAGTTTTAGGAAGAATTCCTATAATATCCATTGACAATAAAACCATTGGAGAGTCTACTTTTTTAGGATTAATCATGAAACCATGTGGAGGAGCATTAGAAGATTTATATGCTTTACAAATATCACAATTATTAATATATTTCTGAACATCTGCAAACATTCCTTTCCAAAAATAATGTTGTTTCAATTTAAATAAAGTTTTATGAATGCCTAAGTGGCCAGAATTAATATTATCATGATTATCACGAATTGTATTGATAATATGTTCTTTAGGTATAACAATTTTCCAATTTAAACGACTATTAGGATTAAATTTGTTTTTACAAAATCTATATAAAGTTTTATCTTCTACTCTAAAGTTTTTATATCTACTAGGAAATTTCTGACAATTAATAAATATTTTCTTATACCATGGGTCATGAATATCTTCATCAGGACAAATAAAAGTTACAGGAGCAAAGTCAATAGTGGATACCTCTATACGAGATAAAAAATCAGGAACTACATGTTGAGATCCTTTTTTATGAATTATATCAAAGGTATATTGAGAAATTCTAGCAGCCCAACGAGCAAGTCTACCGGAAGGGTTATTAAGTTTTAAAAGCCATTTTAAACAAGCGTGATCTGTTATCACAGTGAATTTCATTCCTTCTACATAAGGTCGAAAATGTTCAATAGAATCTAAAATAGACAAAAGTTCTCTTTCTGTAGTACTATAATTCCTTTCACATTTATTTAAAGATCGAGAATAATAAGCTACAGGATGTTGATCTCCTTTATCATCTTCTTGAGTCAAAACACTACCAATTCCTACAGAACTAGCATCACAATGCAAGAAAAAAGGTTTTTCAAAATCTGGACAGTTTAAAACTGGAGCAGATATTAAAGCTAATTTTAAGTTAGAAAAAGCATTTTCAGCATCAATATTCCAAACAACAGGTTTTTTAGAATTCTTGCTTCCCTCAGTAAGTTTAGTTAAAGGTGAAGCAATATCAGCAAACTTAGAAATGAATCTACGATAATAAGAACATAGTCCTAAGAAACTTCTTAGTTCTTTTACAATAACTGGACGAGGAAAGTCCCTAATAGCATCTAACTTAGAAGGATCCGTATGTAATCCATCCTTGTCTACAACATAACCAAGATAACGAAGTCTGTCTTTACAAAAATTACATTTTTTAAGATTAACCGTAAGACCAGCGTCTTTTAAAATATGATAAACTTTGTTTAAATATTCAATATGAGTTTTAAATTCAGAGTTAACAATTATTAAATCATCTAAGTAACAAAATACTACACTATCAAATTCTGGACCAAAAAGTTTGTCAACTAAACGTTGCAATTCGCTTGGAGCATTAGTAAGTCCGAAACACATCCGCACAAACTCGAATAAACCACGACCAGGAATAACAAAAGCAGTCTTCTCTCGAGAAGTCTTCTCTAAAGGTATTTGCAAAAAAGCTTTGGAAAGATCAATGGTACTTATATATTTAGCACCTTTAAGATTATCTAAAATTCTAGAAGGATAAGGCAATGGATAAGAATCTTTAATAGTCATAGAATTTAAACGACGTGAATCTAAACACAATCTGGTTCCACCATCTCGCTTTTCAACGGCAAGAACAGGAGAGCACCAAGGCGATTTAGAAGGTTGTATAATATTTTCTTTTAAAAGTACATCAACTTCATCATAAAGTTCTTTTTGTTTAGCAGGACTCAAAGGCCAATAACGTTGCTTAAAAGGTTCACCAGTTGTATTAATTTTATGTTCAACTAGGTGAGTAAGACCTAAGCCTTTCTTTTCATAAGAAATATCTTCAAAAAGAGAAATAATACTAGATAAGTTCAGTTTCTCTGAAGGAGAAAGAGATTCAGCAGCAGTTACAGAACAAATTGTATTGTTGTCTACTGGAACAAGTATAATATTCTTTAACAAATCATTCGCTAAACCGAATTTAAGCCAAAAGTCAAAACCCAAAATAATTGAAGGTCTAAATGAAGGTATAATTAAAAATTGTATGATTTCAATATTATCATCACATTTAACAGGCAAATCTAAAGTTCCCAACACTTTCCGTGGAGTACCATCTACAGTTGAAGCTAAACTTGAATCAGGTTTAATTGTATAACCAAATTTAAGAAATTGTAAATGACTATTAGAACCAAGAATACATCTATTGGATCCGCTGTCCAATAAACCAGAATAAGAATTATTATCAACAAAAAACTTTAAATATGGTCTAGAATCTTTAGGAGTAGTAAAAAGAATAGGTGCTGAACTATGAATTTTAAAAAATATTTTTAAGTAATCTAACCAATCAGAAAATTCTTTTTTAATTGTATAGTCATCAGGTGCAAACTTAGACTTGTTAACCAAGCATGGAATGTAACTAATAACTTTCTTTTTAATACCATTTAAATTTTTATTCACCATCGATACACTAGGCAATTTCTCAGAAATCCGTGATCGATGGAAACTAATTAGTTTTTTGGATGGGTAGAAATATTTTTAGGTCTACACACATCACAATCTTTAGTGAGTATCCCAGGCTTACGACAGCCAAAACACATAATCCCAGGATGGGTAGAGCAATCCCTATAAGAATGACCAAAAAGTTTACATTTTAAACAAGTAATACCATCATCAGCATTGACAGCATTAACTAAAGGTTTCTCAAATTTAACAGATTTAAATTCCTTTACAGGTTTTCTAACAACACAGGATTCAAGTTCTTTCCCGAATTGAATAAAGGATTCAATTGAAGTAATATTCTTTCCTATAAAATAAGGCAAATAAATTTGTAACATATTATGTTTAATTATAGTAATTAAAGTTATATCCGAAATAGTATTATTCAAACGACAAGCCATATCAACAATATCTGTAATAAAGTCAGGTAATGATTCACTAAATTTTTGTTTCTTTGTACGAAGTTCATATTCCAAAGAATAGTCAAAATCAAATTTATCAAAACGTTGTAACAACGCAACCTTTAAATCAGTCCAAGAAGAAATCTGTGCACGTATACCTCTATACCATTTAGTAGCTGTACCAGATAAAATATCAGTAAGTGAAGCCAAAAATAAATGTTCATCAAAATTTCTAAGCAAAAAATATTCCTCTATTTGAGTTATAAATTCTCTAACACACGTCTTGCCATCAAAACATAATCTGCTTTTCTTAAGATCAGGTAATTTTGTAACACGAGGTAAATTCCTCCTAACATTTTCATTTAACAAAGCTGAAGTATCAATTTGAGAATAATGTGGAATTGAAGATAAAAAAGGTTCCTGAATATTTGATAAAGTTATTAAGTTATCCGGATCAGGTAAAATATTTGAAACACCAGGTGCAGCAGCATGTACTACATCCTCCCTATCATCAGGCATAGAAAAAGTTTGAGTCTCCACATCCATGATCAAAAACTTCAAAATAACCAAGTAAAACCGAACTCAAAACGAGTATAGTTACCAAAACCAAAAGTTGAGTAAATAAATTATGAATAACTAAGTTTCACTAAACAATAATCCCCTATAAAGTGAGAGTGTAAATTGTTTTCAATTAATTTGACAGAAGTCAAAAGTTTTCAAAAGTAATATTTCCAAAGTATAATGTTTTTAAAAGTTTTCAAAATTTAAATCTATTATTATTTTGTTTAGAAAGTGCAATAGTGACTCACAAATCCACTTATGTTTATAATTAACATTGTTATATTAACATTAACAAATAGAAACAAGTTCTATATGAAACTTAATTGTTTACCGCAGAAGTAAAAGTGAAATTTGTATATAAATACAACATAAGATGACTGAACTCTGTCCTAATCATAACACAGTTAAGGTGAGCTAAATATTATTCTAATATAAAGTTAAATCGCAATTCAAAGTAACACTTAGTGAACACAATGTGTGAACATAAATTAAAGTTTGTGAACATTTGAGGTTATGAAATCTTTGTAACATTTTTTATATAATATAAACTATTTTTAAGTACATACATGACCTGCAGAGTTGACAACAGCAATCCCGAAGTGGTAGTTTTTATTTAAAGGCTATGATTCTATACAATAAAATGGAAAGCACACATTTATACATCCCTAAATTGTGAACGCTAAAGCAATATGAAATAATGCAAACTGTCAAGTAAAAGTGATACTATTTTATGGCCTAAACCTCATGAACAACATTCATAAAAGTTGCAAAAGCTTATAGAAAGCATAATATCAAATAGCAAAATAGTAATTGAAGTAAACAAAGCCTGCACAGAGTGTCAGTCAAAAGTGAAAGCTAAATGCTTATCGTAACAAAATGCATCAACAAAAATTGTGCGTTAGCCACTTAAAATGAGTACATAATATGATCAAAAGTGCATCAATGACTGAGTTAAAACAATACAGTAACCATTCAAGTCCCTGTTCGCAGAGCGACAAATGTAATAAATAAAAAAATTAAAAAAATTTTAAAATAGTTATAATTTATGTTACAAGAAAAGTTGTAGTTTTAATTATTTTTAAACAAAATGTATTGAATTAATATTCGGGCGCCAGGCAGACAAGCCACCATGAAACAATGCTCTCGGATAGAATAGCCAGAGGCTTGGAAATTTAATCTTTAGGGGGGTAGAATTAGACCAACATTGATAAAAGAATTTGGTTTATTCCCTGGTTACTAATTTACAGAAAATACACTGTCACTGTTGCACTTTTTATGCTGATAAATTGAGATAGATGTTCTTCAGCTGAAGGCTGTTAAAATAGATAAAATTAACTTACAGTTCTCATTCCCAATGATACACTTAAATTAAAATCCGACCTCCAAGATGAGTCCACATGTTCTGCAGCACAAGGTAGCCAAAACACGCATCCAAATTTAAGAAGAATTATCACTGCAGCCAAACCGAAGCAAACCGAAGCAAACGTAGGAAAATTCATTCAAAAGTAGTAAAATTGGTAAAAAGGTTGAAAACAGGATTAAACGGAAGAAAACGGGGTTAACGGTAGAAAACGGTAGAAAACGGTGGAAACGGTAGAAACTGTAGAAAACGGGATTAACGGTAGAAAACGGCCGCGATTGCTGTAAACAAAACATTTCACATCAATCCTAGGTTCAAATACTAAATTCAACAAAACTGTCATTACCCAAATATTCATGAAAACTGACCGGCAACAAAATGTGGAAATATCCTCTCCAAAAATAAGGCCATGGAAAGTCCTAATTAGATTTTCCATCTGTAAGTCCAAAAAAAAACCACGTTTGAGCACAACACGAACCAATATGGTTGACATTAAAAATACGAAATTTGAAATATGACTTACCAAAAATAAATAATTATGGCTATATTAAGCCATAAAGCTGTTTTACAACAAAACATGCTTTTAATGTCCTAGTAATCAAGGATTATTAAAAATTTTGTGGATTTACATTTCCACGACTTGTCTATCGAAACGAAGGGAAGAAAGTGAGATCCGCTTAGGGTTGTGCCACGCTCAGCGCGCGCGCAGCTCTAGGGATGTCAAAACGTTAATTTAAAAATTCAAACAATCGACTAAATTGATTTTTAACCTGTGACATAATTAATATGTTACATCGTAGTGCTAAGAGAGTAGGTAGATAATATCAAGATTAATTTGAGATTTGTCAGTGGCCCTTAATGCTTGGGGGGGGGGGCTACCGCCCCTTAGCCCCCCCTGGATCCGCTAGTGGGTATGAATCTAACCAGCAGATGAGCAACTTGACCATTTTGTCATTCAAACAATATTTTATTTCAGCAATGGTGAAATATCACCAATATCTAAATACCAGCAGATCCTCCATAATGGCCCTGAAGGTTGGGTGAAATGGGGCGCCAGGTTGGCATTCAAGCCTGCAGCGTTTGCCCTCACTGCTATGGTATCATTATTGCCCGCGAGGCAAACATTAGACAATGACGGCCTGCCAAAGGCAAGCATAGACTCCACACAGAGATTTGTGATTGAATCTGTAATTAAGGTGAGTTTGCTAGCATTATTAGTGTGGTATTTACAGTTTTCTTTCTTATAGCATAGTCCGGCAAACGAGTAAGTAGGTCACCTCATGGTAAGTGTTCTCCACCACCCATGTATGTCCACAATACAAAAAAAATATGGGTGCGTTGCCTACCTTGAAGGAAAGGGATAATTAAGGGATTGGGAAGAGGAGAGGGATTTGGGCCTCTGGATATCTCACTCACCGTATGAAATGCAGCAGCAAGCTGCTACTTTTTGTTAGTTTCTGTGAGTTTTTAAATATATCCTTTTTCAATAGCAATGGATCTTTTGCCCATTCATTAGATTTCTTTATTTCTTCAGTTAAATGCTCATGCCATGTATTGTACAGCTTCGGTTGAATGGCACGGCCCATGGTTATATAACCTGCCATAATAGGTATATTATCCATTATGACTTAGTTGAACGGCGTGCATTATATTACCTGCCATCATAGCTATCTTTTATCACTTATGCTGCTTCTCCATAGTCCCTTTTTAGAGCTGCTTGGACTTGTTTCTGTTATCATAATTTGTGTTATGTTTCTGTGTTCCGTTATCAACAGTAACACCAAAATCTTTATCCATGTATTTACAGCACTTACGGAGAAAAAAAAACATTAATGGTCACAAAACAGTTTCTTTTTTGTGTTATTTTCGGTTACATATAAAATAATGCATAGAATTAAATCCTATTATACATACGCACTCACGCATGTATTCCCCGAAGGGGTAGGCAGATGTGTAACTAGTACACCCACATTTCGCCGAGCGTATCTCCGTCCCACGATGTGATAGGGGGCGAGCCTATCGCCATACCGGGCACAAATTACAGACTCCCGGCTGATACTGAGCATTTCGTAATAGAAAAAGCCAATACCAGTTTACCCGACCCGGGCATCGAATCCGCGACCTCAGCGTTAGCTCGTAATCGTTAATCGTAACGCGTACGCATTACAACTGTGTCACCGAGGCAGTCCTAGAAATCCTATTATGTCAAAAAAAAAAGAAAAAAATATAATACAAAATTCAAAATTACCACGAGTGTCAATACAGTATATAAAATTGGTTCTTAAATTTTGTACTTCATTCATACTATAATGTGAAACAGGCCCTTAATATAGTCAAACACCTTCTTATAGGCTGGTTTATCAACTTATGTACCTAAATGTACTTTGGTATTTCAATTAAACATTATGTACCATGCTTCCGTGACACATTTCTTTTAGGACCAAGCTACAGAAATGCTGGATAACTACCCGCCAGGTGAAGAGAGGATAGGCTCAGTAGACGAGCTGATGCGCCACTGCGACTACAAGCAGAGCAGGGAGTGTTTTGAACTGCTTCTAGGCTGGCTCGTCTCCCAGGGCACTGCCATCAAGAAGGGTGATGTTGTAAAACTGGGTGAGTGTGGAGTAATCATCGAAGATGGCTAAAATTAATTTAGACGTTTATGGTGTTGTAAAACGAAAATATGTATCTTCGAGTCCTATACATAGATTTTTCTGTCAGTTTTATTGTTTTTAACTTTTGAATTCCTTCTATGTGGATTATTTTCGCCTATTTCGGTCTATACTATTCTCGTTTATTTTTACTGCAGTATTCTTTTTGTCGATGCTGATAATGTTGCTTAAATTAACGCGCAGCAGGTAACGGCACGGCATTCGATATATCGTCCGAACAACTCGCGCCGCGTACGATTGCCACTCTATGAAATGAAATGAAATAGTTTTATTCATCATGTAGGCAATTAAAATAGCGCTTATGACAAGTCAGTACAAAATAAACAAACTTATGTAAAGAAATCATATTAACTAATGTATACATAACGTACATAGCATCGTCAAAATACACTGTGCATCTATAAATTTTACAATATTTTTAAAATGGAATAGTCCATTAGTCCAAGTATTATTATAATTATTTTCTTCTGTTTTATGGGTAGATATGGACCGTAGGCATTACCGACGATCTATATTTTGACATTTAATGAACTGTGTTGCCAATGATAAAATTTCTTTCCTCGCCAGCTGACCCTGACAAGAAAGCAACGGCGGTGACGGAGTGCGACGAGGCATTAGTGAATCTCATTAGCGCCGAGCGGAGACTAGAGGGAGACTCCGTGAGACTCGCCAGAGAGGTGGCGGCCGCCGATACAGACGCCAGGGCCGCCATGCAGCTCGGCAATAAACTTGCTGTGAGTACCATCTACTGCGACACACTATCACACAGACTAGACGGAGACTCCGTGAGGCTCGCCAGGGAGGTGGTGGCCACACTACTCATTCAAAATATGTAGTTTAATCTTATCTAATAGTTGTGTAACAAACAGACTTAACAAATTTTAGTTTGGCATAACTATAACAAGGCTACTTAAATGACAACCTCCATGGCGCAGTTGGTGAGTAGCCGGCTCTGAAGCGAGTGGCCGCAGGGTCTATTACCACATCGCGACAAATTTTTATGTGATCTACAAATATTTGTGTCATGTCTGGGTGTGTTTTCTCTTCAGAGGGGTTGACGTCTAAAACTACAAGCCAAATAATTCTGTAATATGTGTTAAAAAGCATGTTGCACCCACCCCACTGCAAGTGGGATAAGGGTGTGATGTTTGTAGACTATGTTTATGAATAAAATATGTAAAGATTAAATGACTTTAATTTGTTTATTGCAGAACAGACATAGGAGACATGATGACCGACATTTTGTCTATCTTATTCTAATTGACAGTTGACACATCTCATTATAATAGGTTATAATGTTTCTGAACGGATAACATAAATCGTTCATTAATATTATGTTAAGTTTACATTATCACATGTCCCCTTTTTAAAGACATTAACATACATGACACAAACAGACAATTTGCAGATATAACAATCAACTTTTTTAAATTATACATTATTTAATTTTCTTTTTTACATCTCATAGTCATCCAGCTTTTTTGGCCGGACTTTCACTCTTTGTGGTCTTACGTTGGGATGATTTACCACTTGGTTTTGATGACCAGGTTGGTTGGACATTGAGACATTTACAGGAGTTGAACTATGTGATTTTAACAAATGTTCTCTGTTTCTCTGGAAAGTAACACCTTCAGGTGTTTTTACTTGATAGCTCCTCTTGGGAACAACTTCTCGAATGACTGTTGCAGGAACCCAATTGGATTTAGGATCATGCTTAAATAATATATTTTCTCCTACTTTAACTTCAGATAGAAATCTAGCCTTCCTATCATGATAGTATTTCACTTTCATTTGCTTTTTTACAAATTTGTTTCTGACATTTTTATGAGACTCTACAGATGGCTTTAGAATTGATGTGGAACTAGGTATCAAACATCTAAGATTTCTTGACATTAACATCTGAGCTGGTGAGGCAATGCCTTCAGCTTTAGGAGTATTTCTGAACATTAGTAAACCTAAATACACATCAGAGCCAGAATTTTTACATTTTCTAAATATGTTTTTCACTGTACTTATAGTACGCTCAGCAAGTCCATTACTTTTTGGGTAATGAGGACTTGATGTAATGTGTTTAATATCCCATGAAGTACAGAAAATCTTAAATTCCATAGAATTAAAAGGTGGACCATTATCAGACATGATCTGTAATGGAATGCCATGACGACAAAAAATACTTTTAAACTGAGTTATGACATTTTGACTATTATATGAGGTAATTGGAGTCACCTCAAAATATTCTGAGTAATAGTCTACAACTAACAAATAATTTTTTGACTCAAATTGAAAAATATCAGCACCTACTTTTTGCCATGGTAGATCTGGGATCTCATGTGACATTAAAGGTTGTGGTGGATTATTTTTCCTATATTTAAGACATGTGTGACATTTTTCTATGTAATTTTCAATTTCACTGTTCATGCAAGGCCAAAATATTACACCTTTGACAAGATTTTTAGTATTTGAAATTCCTAAATGACCCTCATGCATACGTTGGAGCATTTCCTGACGTAAGGACGTAGGTATGACAATACTGTTAAGCTTAAAAACTACACCATTAATAACATGCAATTGATCTTTGAACTTATAGTATTGTTTGACATCATCATGAACCATGGATTTTTTGCATGGCCACCCAATGTTAATGAGACTGACAATTTTTTGCAATGTAACATCGTTGGATGTTTCTGACCTTATTTGACATAATTTATTTTCACTTACATGAATAGAGTTGACAAGAAAATTGGTATGGACTTTCAAATCATCATTTAGACTTTTTAAGACTTCATCTGTTTCATCATGACTGATGTCATGTTTAAAATGAGCTCGACTTAAAGTATCAGCAATATACATGTGTTTCCCTGGCACATGTGAGACAGACAAATTATATTGTTGTAGTTTGAGCATCATTCGCTGTAACCTTTGTGGAATATCAGATAATTTTTTCTTAAAGATAGCAACTAATGGCTTATGATCAGTCTCTACTTTGACTGTCGGACCATAAATATAATAGTGAAATTTTGTACAGCCAAAAACAATGGCCAAAAGTTCCTTTTCAATTTGACTATAACGTTTCTGGGAGTCATTCATGCTTTTGGAAGCATACGCTATTGGATTTTTATCATGTAAAATTACTGCTCCCAAGGAACTCTGTGACGCATCTACAGACAAGGTAAGTTGCTTCTTAATATCATAGTAAGTTAAAACTGGAGCTGAACTAATAAGTTTTTTTAAATTATCAAACTCATTTTGATGATTTGAATTCCAGCACCAAGGAACATTTTTCTTAAGTAATAACCTAAGATTAGTGGTTTCCAGACTAAGATTTTTTATATATTTACCAAGATAATTGACAAGACCTAAGAACCTCTGAAGTTCTTTTACAGATGTTGGTGGGCACATGCCATCTATTGCCTTAATTTTTGACTCTTGAGGTTGTATACCTTGTGGACTTAAAATTTGACCCATAAACTTGACAGAATTTTGACAAAGTTGTGTTTTACTTTTATTTAACTTTAGACCAATTTCTTTAGCTCTTTCTAAAAATTTGGCAAGAATTATATTATGTTCTTTTTCAGACTTGGCATAAATAAGAATATCATCAATATAGATTACTAAATTTGGTATGCCAGACAAAAGATTTTGCAGAGCATGTTGGAACTGTTCCGATGCTGTGGAGATTCCAAATGGCATTCTGAGAAAAGAATAAATTCCATACTCTGTATTAAAAGCAGTTAGTTTAGAACTCTCATTATCCAATTTTAATGACCAAAATCCTGAGCTAGCATCAAATACAGAAAAAAACTCAGATCCACTTAGTTCTGACGTCAATGATTCCAATGTGGGAATATTTAATTTAGGTCTAATAATGTATTGATTAATATATCTTGGGTCTAGACATATTCTCAGACTTTTATTTGGCTTTTCAACACAGACAATTGAACTGACAAATTTACAAGGTTCATTGACCTTTTGTATTATGCCATTTTTAACCATTGAATCTAATTCTGTTTTGAATCTGTCTCTTAATTTGAAAGGTAACTTTCTTGGTGAATCTATGTGTCCATCAACATCTTGCCTTATATTAATTTTATGTTCACCAGGTAAAAGACCAATGCCCTCAAATACTTCTTCATACTTATCTAGAATGCTCTCAGCTGACTGATTTGACAAATTATTGTTATTCATATTGACTGTATAACATTTTTGAACTATTTTTAATCTTTCACATGTTTTGAGTCCCAATATTGTTTTTTGATTTAATGAAGTAATAACAAAATCAACATTTTGTTTCTGACCAGGTTTTATTTCACAAAAAACTACAGCCCTGCCTATGATTGGTATTTTGTTACCACAAAATGACATAAGTTGTGCGCTTGACTGCTGTATTTTAGACAATGGTAATCTCAAAACATTTGAATAGATTTCTTTTGACATAATATTAATTGGACAACCTGTATCTATTTGAGCTACAATAGACTTTGAGTTTACAGAAATATTAACTTCCCATATCTCTGAACTATAATTACTAGACACATGACCTACAAAAAAATCATTTTGACTCACTTGTTCAATATTATCTACAAATTTGACATGACTTACAGACTTTTGAGACCTGCACATTTTGGAATAATGGTTCAATTTACCACAATTTAAACAAGTTTGACCTTCTGCCGGACACTTATGATGATGCACTTGACCACATTTTGGACACTTCTTCTTGTGACTGAGTCGACTTGAATCATTATTTTTGCTATGACTGGACTGACTTGACGATTTATTTCTGGAATGAGCTGGATACATGTTGTTACTTGATTTGAAATTAGAATTACCTTGACTTGACTTTGACTTATGTTCTGATTTGACGTGTAACACCTGACTTGACTCTAACTCTGCTAAATTCTTTCTGCTTATTTCCAGGTTATTGGCAATCTCAATAGATTTGTCCAAGGTGATGTCTCCTTCTTCAAGTAATCTTTCTTTAATGTACGAATATTTACTATGAAGATTACAGATAAATATATCTCTAATAATGTTATCAGTTTCTTTAAACTCACAAGACTTTGCAAGATTTCTCAATTCCATGAGAAAATCTTTGACCAGTTGACCCTCACTCTGCTTGGAGGTGAAAAACTTATGCCTCTCCATTGTGATATTTTTCTTTGGTGAAAAATGACTATCAAATTTTTTTATTAGGTCCACATACTTGACAGTGTCTATATCCAGACCAAATGACATGAAGATAGGTATACATCCTGAGCCCATGTGGTGAAGCAAAAGTGACACCAATCGACTATCCTCTTCCTTGTCCAAGGCTGATGCCTTGAGAAAGATGGAAAAATATAGTTTCCATTTTTTCCATTCTCCATCTAGGTTGCTTGATGCGAGATTAAGACTAGAAAGCGTTGAAGAATACACGGATTGACTTGGAATTTTCGCCGACTTTGAGGTAGCTTGATTTGTAGTATTTCCATCTTTGGGATCCATCATTAATTTTGAAAAAACACTTCACAGTTTTGACACCTGACACCATGTGATGTTTGTAGACTATGTTTATGAATAAAATATGTAAAGATTAAATGACTTTAATTTGTTTATTGCAGAACAGACATAGGAGACATGATGACCGACATTTTGTCTATCTTATTCTAATTGACAGTTGACACATCTCATTATAATAGGTTATAATGTTTCTGAACGGATAACATAAATCGTTCATTAATATTATGTTAAGTTTACATTATCACAAAGGGCAGGTGAAAGAAGAAGATAGTTTACTCAAGCGACATCAGAATGGCTACCAATTTGTAGGCCTAGTACAAGTATTAAAAGTTTTACCTAAAAACAATGAAAGTTTTCGTATTTTCTCCACACGTCGAGTATAAGTAGCCACTAGTGGGAACTATGATGAATTAAAATTAATAATATGGTTAATTTTATTTTATATTAGTCAAATGAGAGATTTATTTTCAAGCGATTCTCTCCTTTATTACCGTATGAATTACTAGTTTGACACTTTGATGGTAGTAATTTATACGAATTCGAAAACTGTGAACGTATTGCCCTGCCATTGCAGAAGTCTATGGGCGGCGGTGACTACTTACCATCAGGTGGCCCGTTTGCTCGTCTGCCTATCCAGGCAGTATAAAAAAAAAAAACGTATTTGTAGCTCGTACTAGGCCTACTGTACATTGTCGTACGGTAGCACGAGCCAAGTCGCCTATACTGCGCGTTCTTGTCGCACGCAACGATCTTCTTGAAGCTGATCCCGACATATGATATATTGCGGATAGGCTTTGTAACATATTGTACTGCCCTTGTTTAAAATTTAGCGAGCATTAATACATACATACTCACTCACGCCTGTAATCCCCGAAGGGGTAGGCAGAGGCGTAACCAGTACACCCACATTTCGCCGAGCGTATCTCCGTCCCATAATGTGATAGGGGGCGAGCCTATCGCCATACCGTGCATAAATTCCAGACTCCGGGCTGATACTGAGTATTTCGTAATAGAAAAACCCAATACCACTTTACCCGACCCGGGGATCGAACCCGAGACCTCAGCGTTAGCTTAATCGTAACGCGTTACGCATTACAACTGCGCCACCGAGGCGAGCATATTAATATTGTTAATATTATATTCTAATATACTTCTCCTATTTATTTTTTATTTTATTTTACTCTGCGTCTTATCCATACGGTATTTAATGTATATAAAATAATATTATAAAACATTAAATTAATTTAATTGGTTATAACTGTTTTAAAAAAACGCTGGCTTGAGGTATTAGAGGGAGCTATGAGAGCCAACGGTCTTACTACAGAGGATGCTCAAGATCTGGCGAAGTGTTGAAGGGCGTGATCGGGATAACGCCAGGTAGAAAGAAAGGTTATAACCGTGTTAATTGAAATAAATAAATAAAAAACTGCCTCGGTGGCGCAGTTGTAATGCATATGCGTTACAATTGAGGGAACACTGAGGTCTCGCGCTCGATCCCCGGGTCGGAAAGTGGTATTGGGTGTTTCTATTACGAAATGCTCAGTATCAGCCCGGAGTCTGGAATTTGTGCCCAGTATGGCGGTAGACTCGCCCCCTATCACATCGTGGGACGAAGATGCACTCGACGAAATGTGGGTGTACTCGTTACACCTCTGCCTACCCCTTCGGGAATTACAGGCGTGAGTGCGTATGTATATATATGTGTGTATAAAATAAAAAAAAAATCTTTTATTCCCAGGCTAAGAACCACCTGCGTCGCAAGCACAAGATCGCGCCGCGACTGGAGCGCTGCAACATGGCGCTCGACAACGTGCGACATCTGCTGCAACAACTCAGGGATGTGCACGTCAACAAAGCCATCGTCGACACTTACAAGTAACTATTCACAATATATCTCTATTCAAAAAAAAAGTAACTGCCGCCGCCGCTGCTGCCAAAAGCTTGTCACGCTATCTCCTCCGAAACCGCTGGGGGTATGGGGTCGAGACCGATACCAATCGATGCAGAATAATGTGCGGAAGAAAGTAACATATGTCTCATATTCGTCGGGCTTAGTTTTTATTTTTTTATGTTTTGTGGAAAACCATGGGCAACGCCCCTAGTAAATAATAATAAATAAATACACCCAACAGTGTCACACACACAGTCCTGACTCCACACTAGGTAAACCTGTGTCGTGGGTATCAGGAACTACGAGGGACTTGCCAACCCACAACAACCAGACCAGAAACAAATATTTGTGGACCAGACAAACATTTGTATGGGTGCGGCAATCGAACCCTCGGCCTCACGCTTCGCAACCGACTACTCGTCTACTGTGCCACGGAGGCTGTCATTCAGAAACAACTATGAGGTTTCATAGCGCCCGCGAAGGCATAGTTGCTATTTCTGTATACATGACTATTAATACGCAATATCACTTTTACCCGACCAGGGGATCGAACCCGTGACATCAGCATAGCAGTGATAACGTGTACGCTTTATAACTGCGCCACCGAAGCAGTCAAAAGTTACACTTTGCCATAAATACGGGCAAAAATATGTCTACTAGGATGTGATTATTACTACGAGATATCACTTTTACCCGACCCGTGGATCGAACCCGAGACATCAGCACAGCAGTGATAACCTAAACGCATTATAACTGCGCCACCGAAGCAGTCAAAACTTACACTTTGCCATAAATACCGGCAAAAAGATGTCTATTTATACTTTACGTTAATTCGTGGTTAAATCTTACTCGAACATTGTGACACAGGCCCTAAATCTAATCCCTACAACAAGGGTGAAATTGTTCCATTAACATGAGCCGATCACCCGTCTGTGCAACTCGCAGGCGTCCCCACCATAAATACATACAATCCCCACTACTCTGTAGTAGGTACCCTGTAATCTCTACTTATAAAACCCTAAATGTATATTTCTATATCACAAAATACCTTAACGCAACGCGATTATAGTTCTCATGCGTTGCACTTTAAGTTATAATTTGCTTAATAAAACGAAAATGTAATATTGCATAATAATATACTTTGTCCCTCTGGGTTGTTCTAAATTTTTGTTTGTATCGTAATTTTTTCTTTTGTACTCTCATTAGTGCGTGGGTTGCCATAAGGCAACATTTATATTTAGACTATGTAAGGGTTTCGGTGTATTGCATGTGAAAATGTATGTCATGTTGGCGATCCTAAAATAAATAAATAAATAAAGTAAATATAAATGTGATGTGATATCCACAGGTCGAGTTCGGAGGCGATGAAGCGCGGCATGAAGGAGTCAGGACTTGAGGAAGATGCTGTCCACGACACCATGGATGATCTGAAGGAGGTAAGCAAACAAAATGGCAACATGATGGTATACGCTCGTCCCCTATCACATCAAGGGACGGGCATATGCTTGGCGAAAAGTGGGTGTACTGGTTACACCTCTGCTTACCCTTTCGGGGATTGCAGGCGTGATGTATGTATGATGGTATACATTATACATACAGATTTTAAGGTTGTTTTATTTTTGCAAACCATTTTGTTTGTAGTATGGGTTGGTTTGGCTTTCGGACGTCATTTTAGGAGGCCACTGAAAACCAGCGCTGTGTTGTGGCTCGCCCCATAATCACAGTATTATACTGAGCTGGTTTCCTGTTGTCACCGTGAAGGCATGCAACTGTATAGTTTTTATATTAAATTTAATATTGTGTACTTACTGCATTATGTTTGTTGCATGTCTTATGATGACAATAAACTTTTCTTTCTTTCTTCTTCTTCTTTGTAATAAGGGAAGGTGTAAGGGAAATGCTTCCGAAAACGAAGACATTGTTGGTGATTACAGACACAATACTACAAAAAAAAAAAACGCGATATAAGTAGATTTTTTTTTACGCAGTCTTGTTTGGACCAATTAATACAAATGACGTTTCGTTAAAATAATAACTAAAACTTTTTTTGTTGTGGCATAAATCGGAACCGTGCAAGTGGGTCACCTGATGGTAAGTGACCTCCAACGCCCATGTACGCCTACAATACCAAAAGAATTATGGGCGCGTTGCCGACCTTAATGGAAAGGGATAATTGAGAGATTGAGAAGGGGAGAGGGATTTGGGTCTTCGGATATCACTCACCGTACGAAATGCAGCAACAAGCTGCTACTTTACGTCTGTTTTCTGTGCTGTGTCGATAGCGTGGCTCTACCATTAAAATGTTAAACCGTTGCTGCTAGGAATCAGCTGTGCACCACGATGTGCCTACTGAGTATTGAAGCTCGGTAATACGGGTGGTTCATTGCCCCCCGCCTTATTTATATTAATAAGTAAGCTTTACATTGCGGGTGTACAAGTGTAGACTTTAGTACACATGATTGGTCTATTTTTGGCGCCAAACAAAAAGAGCTCACTTGAGTATTGTTCTATAATACGGGCCTTATACTGTGTCAATCTCGGAAGTTTTTTTTTCATTATTATTTTTGTTAAAAAGTTTTGTATTCGTTGACAAGGTATTGGACAAGTACAATGAAGTGGAGAAAGCCCTCGGCAGCACGGTGGAGCAGTCGGAGGAGTCGGAGCTGTGGGAGCTGGAGCAGGAGCTGAAGGAGTTGCTGGCGGGCGGCGGCGCTGCCGGAGGCGGCACTGCTGCCAACCAACACAGGAGAGAAGGTCGGTGCAGATTTGTCTGTATCATCATCATTCGCAGCCTTCCTCATCCCACTGCTGGGCATAGGCCTCTCTTTTTATATGCCAGTCACCAAGATCCTGCGCCAATCTACTCCAATATCGACCCCCGGTAACAATATCGCCAGACCATCTCGCCGCCGGACGACCCACATGTCGCTTACCTTATGTCGGCCACCATTCCGTTAGTTTTTTTTTATTAGCTTAAATGACGAGACGAGCAGGTCGCTCGCCTGATGGTAAGCGCCACGCCTGCTCATAAACAGAAACAAATATTTGTGGATCACACAAACATTTGTGTCGGTGCGGGAATCGAACCCGCGGCCTCTCGTTTCACAGCCGGATACTAGTCCACTGCGCCACGTAGGCTGCCACAAGCTTAAGCTCATATACTTACGCTTAGATTATGTAACATTTGTTCACAGGAAAACAATCTATTCCGGGTAAATCGAAGGTATCTGAAGATTTTATCTTCGACGGAGAGGAGAGGATGTTGGCGGAACTGAACGAACTGGACATTGAAGACTCCAGTCCTAAAGAAGAGAAGAAAACAGAGAAAAGAGAGAAAAAGAAAGCGGTAGAAGTAGCAGAGGGTTGGACATCTGATGGTAAGTTACCTTATTGATGAAATAACATTGTTGTAGATTATAACTAGTTTAATTAGTATAATTAGTTAATACAATAATGAACGCGACACGGCACGGCGCAGACGGCGAGGCAAGAAGGAGGAGCGCTTTTTTTTTGTTTGTTTGTTTCTTAAGCAACCGGCTAAGATCAGAGACCATGCTGCCAAGTCATTAGTTATATTCTTTTCTTATATTCCAAGAACGATGAAACGGGGGTGTGGCCGATTTCAAGGTCTTGTTGGAGTTTTGGTGTTAATTCCTTTCAGTTCAATGCTTCTTAGACGACTTTCTTCAAGCGTATCGAAAGCACAAGGTCGATCAATGCCCTTGATCAAAAATCACCTAAATTCCCTATTTTTAATGTTTCCATATGCTATTCAACAGCGTTAATGATTATTGCACTAAACCACACCACTTTTATACAACAAACACAACTTTAAACTAGTTTAGGGAATAATTAAAACAAGAGAGCACCGCACTGTCAGAATTCCCGCCAAAACTCTCAGGAGGAGCGCTAGAGGGCGCTGGCGTACGGCGTCGTTTTGGCGTTCCATTATACGGGGTTAATGTTCACATTGCAACACTTATCACTGACGTTCAGAGAATCTACCATAGAATAATACGAGTATAGTGCAGCAAGCTTGGTCCGATTAACTGTCACCGAAGCCTTCGGGCAGTTTGTGTAAACTTTTACACAGTTGTACTTACTCGTAACATATGCAAATCATAGCAATGTTGCATACAAAAGGTGATAACTTTGTCGATAAAAACCAGTATTATCTGAAGGCCAATTCTCGTAATTTTAAACGTTCAAAATATCATTCCGATCTAGTCTCAGCGTCAAGAAAGTTGCAAATGACATTCTCTTAAACCAATAATCATTTCGTTTTGCATATCGCTGCTTAGCTTACAATACCGCGTAACTCGAAAATTGACAATGTAAAAAAAAATAATTGCATAGGCCGGCCAATTTAAAAAAAAAATATTTCATACGAGCCAATAAATAGGCGCGTTGCTGACCTTAAAGGAAAGGGATAACAAGGGATTGGGAAGGGGAGGGGATTTGGGCCTCCGGATATCTCACTCACCGTACGAAACGCAGCAGCAAGCTGCTACTTTACGCCGGTTTTCTGTGAGACAGTGGAAATCATCCGGAGGAGCCGGCCCATTCATGCTGTAGACAAAAAATTGTCTACAGCGTGGCTCTGTCACTCGTTAATTAATTTGAGACCTCAGTGCGTTTGTATTCCAAAGTATACACGATAAGTTTTACACCCTTGGCCTTGTACAGAACAGAAATACGCAGCGGCAGTGTATTGTGAATTGCATACGATTATATTCTCTCGCAGTAGACAACCCCAAAGTCCCGGAGAAAACCGACGAGTCACGGAAGTCCCCGAAGCCGTCGAAGTCGTGGTACCCTCCCACTGAAGAGTGTCTGCGAGCCACGCAGGCCTGGCATAACAATAACGATGACGACTACGGCGAACTGCGTCAGGACGACCGGCTGCATCCAGGTATCTATAAATACATTAAGTAACAAAAACCCTGTTGGCCCTTTTTGGGTCGTGAAGATAGGCATATATACAGCTTAGTAAAAATAGTTAATTTAAAATAATAATAAACAGAAGTGAGAAAATATCCTTACACAGTTAGCTTAGAAAAATTAACATTGTGAAGCCGGAAGCGCGCACGCAGCGCGGCGCGTTTGTTTTACGTGGACGCCGCAACTTGCTATCTCACTCTGGCTCTGAGTCATCGCTCTTGCAGAGGCAACCTATCGAAATACGGTTCACAAACAATAAATTAAATAAAGTTTAAAAAATAAATGTGATTATTTTTATAGTCAAATTTTCATATAATTACAAGTTTTTTCATTACGTTTGAATATCGATTATGATATCACAGTTACAGCCTCCGTGGCGCAGTGGGCGAGTAGCCGGCTGCGAAGCGTGAGGCCGTGGGTTCGATTCCCACACCGAGACAAATGTTTGTCTAATCCACAAATATTTGTTTCGGGTCTGGGTGATGTGGGACCGCAAGTGCCGCGTAGTTCCTGATACCCACGATACAGGTTAACCTAGTGTGGGGTCAGGACTATGCGTGTGACTGTTGGGTGTATTTATTCTTTATTATTTATAGTTAAAACGTCCAACAGGGTTTTTGTTATATATTGTACACAATAATATAATCTAATTTATTCATCGTACTCACGAGGATCAAACGTAATAATCATTATAATTTCATTATTTCACTTTATAATGTAACCTCATTGGCATTAATTGAGCTGCTCTAACTCTATTCAAAATTAATTTTATAATCATACATACATACGCACTCACGCCTGTAATCCCCGAAGGGGTTGGCAGAGGTGTAACCAGTACACCCACATTTCGCCGAGCGTATCTCCGTCCCATGATGTGATAGGGGGCGAGCCTATCGCCATACCGGGGACGAATTCCAGACTCCGGGCTGATACTGAGCATTTCGTAATAGAAAAACCCAATACCACTTTACCCGACCCGGGGATCGAACCCGAGACCTCAGCGTTAGTCTCAATCGTAACGCATACGCATTACAACTGCGCCACCGAGGCAGTAATTTTATAATCGTAGTGCAAATATTGTAAATCAATTTCGAAAAGAGCAACGTTATAGTTTCTTGCTGGTTCTTTTAACGGAATAGCATTCCGAATTGGCGGTAGAGTTAAAATTTGCCTGAACCTCTAAATTATGTATAACATTTTATGGATTCATTAAAAGATTTTCATTACATTACGTATGTATGGGGCGATTCATACATACATACTTGTTATAACTAGAATCGCCTACGCAGTATAACGCGTACGCATTACAACTGACGAGGCAGTCATACAGTCATCGAAATTAAGATAACTAGAACGATAACTCTCATATCGTACGACAGCCTCCGTAGCGCAGCGGGCGAGTAGCCGGTTGCGAAGCGTGAGGCCGTGGGTTCGATTCCCGCACCTTGGCAAATGTTTGTCTGATCCACAAATATTTGTCTCGGGTCTGGGTGTTATGGGTTGGCAAGTCCCTCGTAGTTCCTGATACCCACGATACAGGTTTACCTAGTGTGGGTTCAGGACTATGTATGTGACTGTTGGGTGTATTATTATTATTATTATTATTATATGAATCTGCTAAAAATACGGCTCCACTTACTTACACATGCAAAGGTAATGATTATACGTAACACTCATTCATTACACGCGACAAAAATTATCAACATTATTTCATAAAAGTTAATGTCTAAATATTACATTTCTAAATCGAGATACGACGTTCTGCACCGCACAAAAAATTAGACGTATTAAGTGTAAACTAGAGATCATGAATCAATTTTTATGAATTGATGAATGAAGGAGCTGCACAGACTTTTATAGCCCTGCCCCCTTGCACAGAGTTTTGGTGGGGTAATTTTTTTGCTTGAGTTATGTTTCTTGTCATCTTATTTCTATGCATACAGTACGAATTGTACTATCTTCATATATATAATTCAACTGTATGTGTGTATGTCACTGAACTCCTCCTAAACGGCTGGATCGATTTGAAAGAATTTTTTGTATGCGTTTGGGTGGCGCCCTGGATGGTTTAGATTCACAATTGGACCCGGTAGGTGGCACTGCTGTAGTTGCGGGTGAAACCGCGCGGGACAGCTAGTAATATATATATATGTATGGTTCATGTTCGTTCGCAGGTCAGCCGCTGAACGTGGACTTCACGACGCCTCCTCGTCATTACAACACAGACTTCCAGGTGCGAGACCATCGCGTGGGCCCCGGCGTGTGGCTCTTCAACTCCAACACTAAGGACACGCTGCGGAACACTAACCTCGACCAACTCGCCCACAGTACCGAGTACTTCAGGTACACTACTCACTATTATACAGTATGTATCAAACCCTGTTGGGCGTTTTAACTGTGATATCAGAATCGATATTCTAACGTAATGAAATAACTCGCATGCGAAAATGAGAGTATAAAAATAATCATATTTATTTTTTACAATTTATTTGTTTTATTGTTTGTGAACGGTATTTCGATTGATTACCTCTGCAAGAGCGATGACTCGGTGCCAGAGAGAGATAGCAAGTCCCGGCGACTACGTGCATCAAACGCGCCCGGCTTCGTCAATACGTCACATCGGTCAGCTGTTCATCACATTTCAGACCAATTTTATTGCTGACCAGGAAAGGTCGGCAACGCAACGAAAGGGATTGGGAAGGGGAGAGGGATTTGGGCCTCCGAATATCTCACTCAACCCAGCAGCAAGCTGCTACTTTTCGTAGGTTTTCTGTGAGACAGTGGTAACGAGCCAGGCCATTCATGCTGTAGACAACAATGTCTAAAGCGTGGCTCTACCAATCAATATAATGTAATAAATAAAATTTCCTTGCAGCTCAGAAAGTCCGGGCAAATCCGGCAGCAGTTTCCAAATGGCCCCGGGTGGGGAACGGCACAAACCCAACCAGTGGCCCAACGAGGACTCCAAGCTGCAGGACATCGAGAGGAGACTCAAGAACCTGAGAGGTTTCAACTTATAATATTAACTTCACTCGTATATATTTTAGGCTAGGTTTTTATAATGCACTGTATTCCACGACCCTAGCCCCTTACTTGTAAATTTATTAATCAGTGTTTTTATCAACTACAAAAATGAAGGATGTGGTCAATTCGTGTATCATACGCGATTTCTTAGTTGTCAGTCGTAGCGAAATCAGTCTCGATTAAACCAGCCTTCAAATATGTAAATCCGCATTGAATTTGGTCCATCCGTTTGGGACTTACGATGCTGTAATTTTATACACCTTTTTTTTGATTCGTTGGTTCAAACACTCATTGAAAATGGTTTATAAATAAGGAGGTAGTGTTTCAGGAATTGAACGGTATCGTCTCCAATTAGGGGACTTAATATAAGTTTATTTAGATCCCAAATTGAATATTCAGGGGGGTTAACTATCGAGTATTGAGAGTGTTATACCATATGTCATATATATTTGTTCAAAACCTAATATTTTGATCAAGGAAATTGGATGAAATCATTATATTTGATCGGATATTAATACAAAATAAACTAAGCGATCCGTCAAATAAATTTGATCAAGTTTGTTGGACAAATATGATGAGTGGCATATACGTAAGTGGGGCAGACAATTGTTTTGGTCGAGTAGTACGTCTGTAGGCTTAGTACAAGTTTTAATAGTTTTGTAAAACGATGAAAGTTTTCGTTTTCTCTCCATACGTCGAGTATCAGAAGCCACTAGTGGGAACTGTGATGAATTAAAATTAATAATATGGTTAATTTATTAATAGAAAATGAAATTCAAACGATCATTTCCTTTATTACCGTATGAATTACTAGTTTGACACTTCGAAGGTAGTCGTTTTATACGAATTCGAAAACTGTGAACGTATTTGTAACTCGTACTAGGCCTACTTTAGTGACCACCGTGGCCACCCACTGACTGACTCCCAGTCCCAGTATATTAATATGCACAAACTGTTTCTCGATATTTTGTATATAGAATTATAACAGGGTGTATATATAAGGTAAGATATTTGTACCTATATGCCTGCCTCGGTGGCGCAGTTGTAATGCGTACGCGTTACGGTTACGCTAACGCTGAGGTCTCGGGTTCGATCCCCGGGTCGGGTAAAATGGTATTGGGTTTTTCTATTACGAAATGCTCAGTGTCAGCCCGGAGTCTGGAAATTGTGCCCGGTATGGCGGTAGACTCGCCCCCTATCACATCGTGGGACGGAGATACGCTCGGCGAAATGTGGGTGTTCTAGTTACATCTCTGCCTACCCCTTCGGGGATTACAGGCGTGAGTGCGTATGTATGTATATTTGTATATGACCTAGTCTTACGGACGGTGTTGTTTCAAGCTATATGTTCGTCTTACTATTGGTAGGACTTGACTTATTTGACGAGTAGGACTAAAGTCTTTAATGTACTACTACTAGACAAGTTGCGCGGTACATAGAAATTGTACCACTAAGTTGTGGTCAATTGACCGTAACTCAATATTACCATCTCGCTTACTCTTCAACAAGAACGCGCTCTCTGTTTGTGAGCTGTCTAACTCCCGCGTTATGTGACGCAATTTTACTTCTAAACAGCCCGTCTAGTGGTATACATTAAAAAGTCTTTGGGTGGGACTATTATTGTATGATAAAAATTGCGGGTACTTTGTGGACCTAGCATTCTCTAATGTTTTATTAATTATGAATTTAATTTATTGATTTGACATTCACAAAGAATTATTGTAAAATATACTTTATTGACATTTGATTATAGAACCTTGATAAAAGGTCTAGAGGGGTAGCATGAACAACTAGCGAATAAGTATTTATTTAACACCCAACAGTCACACACATAGTCCTGACCCCACACTAGGTTAACCTGTACCGTGAGTATCAGTAACTACGAGGGACTTGCCAACCCACAACACCCAGACACGACACAAATATTTCTAGATAACAAACATTTGTCTCAATGTGGGAATCGAACCAACGACCTCTCGCTTAACATCCGGCTATTCGCCCACTGCGCCACGGTGGCTGTCTTTCGTATAAGCACGTCAAAATTTTGTTTAAGTTCGTGCTAGCCCTCAATAATTGGAGCATGAATTTGGGGCAGTTCTGTTTTTACCCGACTGCGTTAGAGGAATTAAAAATGCAATAAAAGCAATCTCGCCCCTGTGTCAAAATTGACTTTTTGTGATATTTTTAATGCATAATACTTTTTTTATACATTTATTTTATATTTTTTGTTTATTGCAACACCGAATCGTAAGATTGTGATAGAATGTAACATATATGATTGGAATTGGTACTAAGTTGGGATCCAATGTGTCGGTATTTAGGCGACTTCCCACTGTGCGTGGTTTTACGGATGAGCACGGACTGTCACGCACCAAATCGAGACCCACAGTGCGTGTGCGTGGAAATTCGACTCGTAACTGATTAACCAATTCTGAGTATTTTTCACAATAGTTGACGCAAAGCATTTTTCATTTAAATGAGGATATAAAATCCCTTACTAAGAGTGGTGGTCCGTGACTGTGCGTGATTCGAAGTTATTTTATCATTCTAATATGGCAAGTGATAGAAAACACTGAACAGTTGGTATCGACTCGCGACAGATACGCACCGCTAGTCACTACGGACGCGTGTACGTTATCACGGACGAGACAGTTCCGTGCGAGCTCGTCCGTACTAATCCGCGATGTCACGCACCGTGGGAAGCTAACATTTGACGTAAACTCTGTCACTTTGGGTCCATCGATATGTCAGTACGACACACATACGCTTGGTACCAAGTTTGGGTCGCTCGATACGCGTCCATTCAGGCTTGTGTTAAGTTTAATGTAAAAAAATAAGGGTTTTTTTTGTAAATTACACAGCCATATTAGATTAAAATCCCATGTTATATGTGTGACCAATGTAAAAAAATAGTTTGCAAAAAAATGAAAAAAAAAATCGCCTAATTTGACAATGTTGTGGTGAGATGTGGTTTTAGAGAGACGATGATTTAACAGTTATTTTTTTTAACCAAGCACACGTCGAGGCATGCCTAGCTTTTACAAAAATCGGCAAAATATACGGGGAAAAAAGAAACTTCTGCGGTAGTTAAATTCAAAACAGCTTGTAACCTAAAATATCTCAAAAACTACCTTAATACCTCATTAAAATCTAATTTTGTTAGAAATACAATAATAATAAAAAGTTTTTTTTTTGTATATGCCACTCGACAGTTCAAGAAGTAAATGGCGCATTTTTTCCGTCTTTAGAGGTCGCATACCTTGCCAACTTAAATAATAAAGTATGATCAAAACACCTGTATAATTTTTTGTGACCTAATGATTAACTTCAGTCCGGCCGAATGTATCGCGCGTATCGTACTGGTTCCGATTGAGAAGTTCATTTTTAATCGACTTAAAAAAGGAGGTTCTGTATGTAAAAAAACAGCGATTAGTGACTTTGCATTCAGGAGAATTTAACTTCATCTTTAACTCTTAATGATGAAGATATTAGCTTTTGCTCGCGGCTCCGCCCGTGTGAATGTATTTCTGGTATATACCACGGGAACATACTGTGAACATATGCGACTGCCTCGCTGGCGCAGTTGTAATGTGTACGCGTTACGATTGAGGCCAACGCTGAGGTCTCGGGTTCGATCCCCGGGTCGGGTAGTGGTGTTGGGGTTTTCTATTACGAAATACCCCAGTATCAGCCCGGAGTCTGGAATTTGTGGCCGGTATGGCGATAGGCTCGCCCCCTATCACATTATGGGACGGAGATGCGCTCGGCGAAATTTGGCTGTACTGATTACACCTCTGCCTACCCCTTCGGGGATTACAGGCGTGAGTGCGTATGTACATACTGTGTATAAATTATTATCAAACCTCGTCGTAGCCTACCTGTGTGCCAAATATCCAAAAATCGTCGAGGCGTGATTGTTTAACAATAACAAACATTCAAACTTTCATATTTATGATATTATTAGGATACAAAGCAGAATATTTGGTCGTCTCTCTAAAAACGCATAAAAAACTATTATAAATCGTGATAATGTATATTATATCAACACTAGTTTGTAAGGATTTGTACATATTGTATATAATTTGTATGGACAAAGTGTGTGTCACACTGGGCCAGTGAATGGCCACTTTACATTTACCATTCATCCTAGGTTTGGAAACTGAGATGGTATTTTCTATATTATAAGATATCTTTATGCTAGATTCCATTAAACCCGGTTCAGGTGAACATTTAACAAACAGACGGAAAAATTCGGATTCGTTGACCCAGTGTAATATTAATCTTTTAGATAGGAAAAAAATAAATAAAAAATTTTATATAACCAAACTAGAGTACGCGTATTTCAAAAAAATATTTTGGAAAAAAATACCAAAAAAAAAACTAAATATAGATAATAAGATTAACGTATAGATTACACGTCATTTGTCATTTCATTCAAAACGCCAGCGTTCCGTACCAAAATATGTCATTTTTTTATATCAATTTGTACCGAAAGTCATATCGTCAGTAATAAAATAATTCTGAACGTATATTGATACGCAGGTGACGAAGCACAGCACAGCGCTGTAAAGATTCTGTAATGCGTGGCAATGTATATAGCATGTGATGTGACAGATTGCGCACGCAGCGCACTCTATTTCTACTAGCAAATAGGTCACCTGATGGTAAACTATTTTTATCGATATTATATCGAAGTATCGAGCAGCAAATTCCAAAAAAAAAAACAAAAAATATTTCACGGTCTCTAGTGCTTATGTTTGACTTTAAAGGAAGGGTTTATTAAAAGAAGGAGAAGAGTATTTAGGCCTCCGGATACAAATTGGTTTATATACATATCGATAATCTATAAAATGCAATACATTATTTAGATTCCGTCAAAATTCTACCGCCAGTTCAGAATGCTGTTTCGCTAGAGAGGAACGGGCAAGAAACCCCAGCATTTTTCGAAAATAATTTACAATTAATATTGAGAGCATAAAAGTTTTACATATTTAATTGCAATTAGAGCAGCTCAATTAATTTCAGCTGAAATCTTGGCGTCTCACTTCAGCGTCACATGTGTACCTATGAACAAATGTAACCATTATATTGTCAAATGAAGCATTATATAATAATATGTAAGTTAATATTTGTGCCTATTAATTTATAATTAAAATTGCATAATGGTAATTGATATAGGATAATTAATTTTAAAAAAAAACTAACATAATCTTAGAACAATAGTCTGTGCTTCTCTGCCTTTATCGGTCGATATTAATAGGCGATTTTGATCCAGATCTCTAGATCGATCCGTGAAATCAAAATGAATTTCATCGCTTTCAATTATTATTCAACTGTATAAGGAGACGAGCAGATCGCTCGCCTTAATGTAAGCGTCAAGACTACCCATATACAGAAGCAAAATTACTCAACTTTGAATTACAAAGCATTGCATGGAATTGAATGTCGCTCGCAACCCTGAAGCATAAGATTTTATGTCTAATAATGCTCAGTAATTTCACTGGATTCAGTATCCATCAAACTCGAACACAACTGCTCGGTGGCGGCAATAGACAAAGCGGTGGTACCTACCCTCGACTCGCATACAAAAGATCTATCTAGCGATTGGTTTATTTCATATATCGATCTAGAGTTCTGGATAAAGATTGTTAATTATATCGACCCTTATATTGCCCATATTCCAACAACTAAATTGGCCATCACAGAGACAACAATCAGCAATGGGCAGTTGTAACGCCTCACATTTGTCATTTGGTTGTGTCATTTTTTATGTGTTAAAATTGACTTTTATTTTGATGTATAAACTTATGTGATAACTTGATTTGAAGAGAGAATGTGGTTAGTTTCAAATATTATAATTTCAATAATAATAAATACACCCAACAGTCACACACATAGTCCTGACCCCACACTAGGTAAACCTGTATCGTGGGTATCAGGAACTACGAGGGACTTGCCAACCCACAATATTGTGAATCACACAAACATTTGTCTCGGTACGGGAGTCGAACCCACGACCTCTCATTTCACAACGGAGACAAATGTTTCTGCATCTGGGTATTGTGGTACCAAACGTGTAAATTTTTCGGTTTGTAGAACATTGATGCCAGTGAAATGAGCATTATACGACTTAACAACTTATTTCGGGGTGATGCAGTACTTCGTAATTCGAAGTTCTGATTGGTGTTGCTTCTGTTTATTTATGGGCAGGCGTGACGCTTACCATCGACGAGCGACTTGCTCGTCTCGTCATTAACGCTGATGAAAAAAATAAGATTATCATAGCGTGGGATCAGGACAGATGTATTTATTTCTTAATTTTGTATTTTCATGAGACTCGGTTATTACGTGGTTCGTTACAATAATGATGACTCGATCCTGTGACCCGTCGTTCTCACTACCATACAATAATTGAGCATGTTTTCTCTTTAAAACGGAGATATAATTTGTAATGTAACGATATTATTGTAATTATTTCGTAAGTTTTTTTAAGTTATGCTATGCCAAAATGATTGTATTACTATAATATCAGTGCAGTGTGTACTGTCCAGCTGCTGGCTCTTTTGAGTAGACGGGTAAGGCCTTAGTCCGCCACGCTTTTGTTTCTGCCCGGCATTATCCAGGCTTAACATCAGGGTCCGCCTTCTCGTACCATAGATTTGACAATATTTGATATTAGGTACATGGGGCTACCTCCACAACCCACAAAGGGAACTAAGTTTCGGCATGGTCTCGTCCGTTAATAAGCAGTGTATCACATGCAGGTGAGGTTGGCTTGGGGCCTAAGATATTGGTGGTACACCTACACTCCCCTTAAGATGTTGGTGACACACTTACACTTCCCTAAGATGTTGGTGACACACTTACACTTCCCTACGATGTTGGTGACACACTTACACTTCCCTACGATGTTGGTGACCCATTTACACTCCTCTAAGACGTGGTTGGCCCATTTTGCTCTCCCTTAACCTATAAAGTTACTGAAATTGGTTACAACGAAGTGAATTCAGTCACCTTAAAAAATTTATATTTTTTTTATTTTAGCTCGGCGAAGTGACTACGCTACACCTGATGGTAAGTGTAGTGCAGTCCAAGAATAGTGTCGACCAACGATAGACACTGTCTATCGTAGATCGGCAGAATAATGCCGGCCTGCTTAATTGCTTCTTCACACTTATAAAATACGCCATATTGAACTATTCCGCCCTGAAGTTAATCATGAGCGTCAGCGCTTTATTGGTTAAAAGCTGACAAGCATGTAAAGTGGAATCCATAGTATCTACCTACAACCAAGGGATACAGGCGTGATATTATGTATTTATTCATTTTGTCATACCATGACGTATTTATGTTAAGATGGCGGTGTTACGAGTCTTCTTAATTAAAAAAAAATTATGATGAGACTGGCACAACGCTCGCCTGATGGTAAGCGTCACGCCTGCCCATGTACTAATTCAATACCTATTATTTGCGTCTGTATGACACAGACATAAGAAATAAGATAACTAGAATGATAACTCTCATATAAATCTGCCAAAAATACGGCTCCACTTACACATGCAAAGGTAACACTCATACACGCAACAAAAATTAATGAACGTTCAAAATCTACTTCATTTCATAAAAGTTAATGTCTAAATATTAAATTACTAAATCGAGATACGACGTTCTGTACCGCGCAAAAAAGTAGACGTATTAAGTGTCAACTAGAGATCATGAATCAATTTTTATGAATTGGGAATGAACGAGCTGCACAAACTTTTATAGCCTTGCCCCCTTGCACAGAGTTATGGTGGGGTAATTTTTTTGTTTGAGTTACGTTTCTTGTTATCTTATTCCGATGGTGTCATGCGATAAAACCTCTGTATCTAGTGGGATGTAAGTTGGATGTAAAGGGATGTACTCGTAACACAACTGTCAAACCCTATGTGAACTAGCCTACTGCAATAAATATGCCTTATTTTAAATTAACATTGTATATAACTTGTAAATATATTATACGAACGTGCAATATCGTTGTTTTATTGTAGACTAGCATTTGCTCGCGGTTTCGTCCGCGTTAACGTCAGGGATAAAAGTAGCCTATGTCTTAGTCCAGGTCATGGTCTACCTGTGTGCCAAATTTTAAAGACCCAATATCAATATTTGTAGATCACACACAAACATTTGTCTCGGTGTGGGTATCGAACCCACGACCTCTCGCTTCGCAGTCGGCTACTCGCCCACTGCGCCACGGAGGCAGTCAATGTATGAAGAGATATTCAATCTGACGATGCAGCGATGTCTCGACATTTAATTATCAAAATTAACAACTGAACATAATTTTGCAAACATTATTCTAAGAATCCTTGATTAAATGCGCGTAAATGTTTCGATTGCAAATACCAAATAGAAGTTCAATAGATTTATTGGAGGTCGTTCTAATATTAAAGAAATTATTGAAGTTAATCAGAGAATTTTAAAGTTCATCACGCTTTTGAATTTCGAGTATCTACAATTCACATCTACGGACAAACACAGGCACAGACCAAACATTCTCGCCGAGTTTTCGGCCCGAGTCTGTGCGAATGACGACACGAGCAGATCGCTCGCCTGATGGTAAAAGCCACGTTTGCCCATAAACAGACGCAACACCACACAGAACCTTTAATGATAAGGCACTACATGGGACTGGACTACGTTCGTCACCCCGAGACATAGGATTTTAAGTCTCATGCCTAGTCATTTTACTGGCTTCAATGTCCTTCAAACCGAAACAACAGTGCTTACACACTGCTGCTTGGCGGCAGATATAGAGATAGAGAGAGCCTCTCATACGAGGGGCCTACCTCCTAGTAAAAACTATCTGAATAAGTACCTACATACCTACCTACGTTTATTCATAATCTAAGAAACTATAGTAATTTCTTATGTTTACGGGAATATTACACATTGAAATAAAACTAGTTTATACTGATTTTGTTGCGGTTTAATTCAAAGTTTAATTTTATTTTGGTCCGACGCGACGTTTCGAAAGCTTTTTAGCCTTCGTGGTCACGAGAGAGACTGAAGTGTTGGTCGTCTCGAAAAGTTAATGTTACATTATAATATTTCATTGCCTACCTTCATTTTAAAATTATATATAATTATTTTTTATTTTATAAAAAATATTAGTTTAAATTTTAAAGTAAGAAATTATATTTTTATGTCGGTGCTGGCAAATAAAGGTGCTACGTAGGTATGTTTAGTGTCTATAGATATGAATAGAGCCTAATATTTAATACTAGCTTTTGCTCGCGGCTTCGCCCACGTGAACGGCCTTTTCTGGGATAAAAAAGCCTTCGTTCCAATCCAGATCATGTGTGTCAAATTTCATCCCATCATCTCCTTTTTATCATCGCACCACTCGTCACCGGAGGAAAGTTCATCCTGGTTTTACCTGGAACCACCTACCTCCAGTACAGTGGGTTTCCAGAGGTAATTTCTCCCACGCACTTTCAGACTCTGGAATGAACTTCCCTCCGCGGTGTTTCCTCAGCGCTATGATATGTCCTTTTTCAGACAAGGCTTAAAAAAGTATTTTCAGGGAAGGCAGGGGCTTGGCTGTGCCCCTGGCATTGCCAATGTCTATGGACAACGGTGACCACTTACCATCAGGTGGGCCGTCAGCTTGTTTGCCTTCGAAAGCTAATTAAAAAAAACCGTTCAGCTGTTAAGGCGTGATTGACTAACAAACATCCAAATTTACAAACTCACAAACATCCAAACTTTCACATTTATAGTAGGATTACAGAAGCATAGCCACTGGCCATCATAATAATAACTATATCGACAGTTGCTTAAATTTTGTTGATTTGTATAATTGAGACATTCCCCTGTCTCTGTGTTCCCCGAGCGTCATGATTTGTTATCGAAACGAGGTTCCAAAAGAGTATTTCTTTATTTTATTTTTTTTATGGCTGCCTCGTTGGCGCAGTTGTAATGCGTACGCGTTACGATTGAGGCCAACGCTGAGGTCTCTGGTTCGATCCCCGGGTCTGGTAAAGTGGTATTGGGTTTTTCTATTACGAAATGCTCAGTATCAGCCCCGAGTCTGGAATTTGTTCCCGGTATGGCGATAGGCTCGCCCCCTATCACATCGTGGGACGGAGATACGCTCGGTGAAATGTGGGTGTACTGGTTACACCTCTGCCTACCTCTTTGGGGATTACTGTCGTGAGTGCGTATGTATGAATTTCTTTATTTATTTAAAGGTTGTCTGGACGAAATCGCACTTAGTGATAAGACCGCCATTTGTACTTTGCTATAATTTTTAAGGCTCTACTATTTTTAATTTTCTCTTTTTAAGATGTAGGTACAATAAAGAGTTTATAAATACTTACATAAATAAGTATTTCTGTAACGACAGGCACCGGCTTGGCGTTATTGATGTCCATGAGCAGCGGTGACCACTTACCAGCAGGTGGACCGGTTGCTCGTCTGCCTATCCAGACACAAAAAAAAACATTTCGTATCGTTTGAAAAATGTATTTCCATAAAGTACCTATCAAAGTACCTACTACAACAAGCTACTTTTCATTAAGCCCCCTAAAATATGTATGTAATAACTAAAGAGAGTCATGGAAAAACTCTCCGAAAAGCCCATACGATATGGAGAGCAGAGTTTACGGAAACATAAAATATTAATATTCACCAACGCCACCGGTGTGCTGCCAGCAATACAATATATTAGGTATAATAAACAAATGTCTAATGAAAGACATGAATAGAAAATCAAGTTATATTGACACGCGAAATGGGTTTTGGAGATAGATCTAAACTCGAATGTCAAGGCTATTGGGTTATTTTAATAAACAATCCACACAAATAAACGATTATGATAATAAGGACGCCGATAAAATTTCCCGTCTCTGGTCTTATCTAGATACATTAGGTCACATCTGCAATCCTGAAGGAGTAGGCAGAGGTGTATTTAGTGCTTCTACGGTTCACCCAGCTTATTCCCGGCCCATTATGGGACAGGTGGCTGCCTATATTGTTATATTCGATACGAATTACAAAGATATGCTATTAGATTTTTTGACAGTTTGTAGGCTCGCCGCGCCGCGCCGCCTCGCCAACAGCCTCACATCATGAGATCGATCATAGTTGCACTCCTTAGGGGATATAGGCGTGAGATGTTATTTACCTAATATTTAAAAGAACGGCTGACTAGGCAAATTGCCTTCCTAGCAAACGGCACGATATTTAATTAGATCTTGAGAAAAAATATTTGCCGCGAACTTAAGATCTATGCAAATAGTTTACCTAAAACGAGGCCACTACTATTTGTATTGATTAATTAGGTAAACACATTCCATGCCATAATTAATCTAACGTTTGTAGTTCGGTATGATTTAAATTTAACACATTCCCTGCGCTTGCGCTAGAAGAAAACTTAATAAAAACATAATACTTACCCGTATCAATAATACCAGCGACTTCTATTTTCCTGATTTTAAAGGCTCATAAAAACAGCAGTACAACCACGATGTTATTTTTACGATGACTATTTTTAACTATTTTATATAATGTGAAATATTTTGTATGCAACATCTACTTACCTAATACAATTTAAAAAATAAACATGTCAATGTGAAAACCGTGAAAACAATGTCACAATCGTCCTTATTTTTCTCTCATTTCGCAAGTAGGTACTCTTCTACCATATTATTTATTATTTTTGGGGGAATTAAAAACGAAACTTTTTGATTTTGAGCTTTAGGGTCTCAGTTTGTTGATACAATTAAAAATAAATAAGGCATATTATTATAAGTATCCTATTGAATAATCATTTTTCTAGCAATAAGCATTTCCAAACTGACGCAAAAATATCGCAACAAAATACCTTAAACATTTTTTTTATACGTAATAGGCTCGCGTGTGGCCATTTATTACTTATTACTTTTCTTTTTTTTATTACGCCTGATGGTAAGCGATGATGTGGCCTAAAATGAAGCACGCTTGCCTAGTAAAAAAACACCTATCTCTAAAAACGATTTGAACGCAAATACCACTGCTTATTCATTTTATTGGTCATGTTTAATTATTTATTGAAACGGAACAAACAAACCGTCTTCAGAGTTATTTTGCTATGAATATATTGCGAAATCATGCGAAGTCGCGTGCTTTAGCTAGCCGAGTACCCTTTCACCATGCGGAACATCTAAATACTAAACAAACATTTCAACTTACATTATGTTGCAGATGTATGCAGTAAGGCGTTATGAGAAATATCCGTTTTTTTTTATTAGATTGATTGACAAGACGAGCAGGCCGCTCGCCTGATGGTAAGTGCCACGCCTGCTCGTAAACAGAAGCAACGCCACCCAGAACTTTAAATAAAGCACTGCATGACACTTGACTGCGCTCGTCACCCCGAGACATATGGTGTTAAGTCTCATAATGCCCAGTAATTACACTGGCTTCAAGGTCCTTCACACCGGAACACAACAGTGCTTACACACTGTTGCTTGGCGGCAGAAATAGACAAAGCGGTGGTACCAACCGAGCCGGTCTCTCGCAAACGAGGGACCTACCACCTTGTAAATTGTATATTAAACTTATAGAAGCCCACAGTAAGTAATGAAATTCCAATGGCAGTAGCATAATTTATTATTATTTGTTGGTTCTCCTAAAAAAAAAAAAAAAAATATTTAAATAAGTACTGCAAGTTGCAAGTTGTTTTTTGAAATGACAGTTGATGTTTCAAATATAGACATACTGGGACACTCTGGCCTACAGAATGAATGAGACGACTCGACTTGGCTGTTACTCAAACCCCCCACCCCTTCTCAATCCTTTAAAATAGGCAACGCGTCCATGATTCTTCTGGTACCTATTATGGTAGATCACTTACTATCAGGTGACCCACTTGCTCGTTTGCCGGCCTATGCTATAAAAGTAAAATCTTTATAAAAGTTTTAAATAGAAAACCGTTTTCGCGCCATGCGGCTGGCGAGTAGGTGAAGGAAAGATTGCAGGTTCGATTCTCGGAATGACACTATGCTCGTGTATATGTATATGTGTAAAATATAACTAGTTAGTTGTGACCTTACAGTACTCATTTAATAAATTACCTACTGTCTAATTTTGCACAAGATCACTGTTATCAGAATCAAAAAGTTACACTATTTATATCATACATGTCTTAAATATTTGCAAATGTTTTGTGTATCTATCGTTGAAAGTGCAGTCCAGCCAGTTCTAAAATTAATTCATTATGTTAAATTATTCCGTTTTTAATAATGACCGAACATTTAATAATACTGTGACCGGAGGTCTTAGGTTAATAGTTGGTGGTCTGCCCTCTCATATGCAGTTAACGTGTGGTGCTCGTTGTGGGCCCATGTCTACCTTCTTATGATATAAACTGCGATAGAAATTAACGACAGTTTACGCAAAATATAACACAATCTTTTTAGTATAAATATCAAAAATAATATTCAAAACAGTGATTAATAAAATAAAGATGAAAAGAGTTATTTGATTTAAATTTTGAAGAAAACGGGTTCTTGAGTTTGCAAAATCATAAATAAGTGCCAACAAAATGAAGTTTTTCAAGGAATGTCTATTGGTAAGTTGTAAAAATTATATATAATTTTATATTTTACAATTCATTTGCAAAGTTATATATATGCAAGTACGTTTTGTACCATAATTATAAAGCTAATTATCAAATGTAATAAAGTTTTACTGTCGCGGTCATGCTTATTAGAAAGAGCAAAATGCGCGTATGGCGATTATTTTCCAAAATTTATTGATTCTTTAGAAACGTTTGTAGTGATAGAGCCACGCTGTAGACAGTCTTTTCTACAGTATGAATGGCCCGGCTCGACCGGGTTGTTACCACTGTCTCACAGAAAACCGATGTAAAGTAGCGGCTTGTCGCTTTCGTACGGTGATTGAGATATCCGGAGGCCTAAATCAATTATCCCTTTCCTTGGTCGCGCCCATGATTCTTCTGGTATTGTGGGCGTTCATGGGTAGTGCAGAACACTAACTATCAAATAACCGATTTGCTCGTTTACCGGCCTATGCTATAAAATATAATATTTTTTCACACGGTTTTTGACGATAATATGTACTTAAAATGTAATAAATAAAAAATAAAAAATATATGTTTGTGTATGTGTAAATTTTTAGGTTTATTTAACTTAAACAAAAATTATTAATTTTATATTCGGCCGCCAGGCAGAAAAGCTACCAATAAACAAAGCTCTCGGATAGAGAGTCGGCAAACTAGGAAATTTATATACGTTAAATCTTATTAATATGATTATCATCATCACTTTAGGATATATGTTAGTATAACTGGATTATATACATATTATATATACAGTTAGGTAAGTATTAAGGTACGTTTTTTAAAAAATTAAACAGTTTAAAATAGTGAGAATTTCAGACTATTTCTTGCTTTAAAATAGCTTCTCTGATGATATTCTTGCTGTATACTATAATATATTGCATATGAACATTGTCCACTTGGAATAAGAATAGGTACATTTGTAAAATATAAGTAAGTAATCATTATTCTTAAAGCGTATTGTTTTTTATAAGGCTAATAATCAATATTCAGTAAAAGTTCCGTAGGTACAAAGTGACAATTTAATATTCTTATCAATTACGTTATATCGCGATCCTGCAATCTACGATCTATTCTTGCGATCTGTTCAGAGCGTCCAGCAATCAAATGCAGTCACCCCTAAGTAGATCGCGCGCATCCCTTTAATTTATTATATGTTCTAAAAACAAAAATCGCAAATCGCGGATCGCACGGATCTCGTGGCGTCCAATTGGGATCGCTGGCGTCTAGGTCGCGGCACTGTGATCACGCGCGATCCCTTATAAAATGGACTAAAAACTTTAATTATCGCGTGGAAGGTTAAATGATAAGAATCAACAATCATCAAAAAAGTACAATCTTAAAATCAAAACGTCTATTTTGCAAGTATGGCATATTAGACAACGAGCTCTTTTACACGTTAAATATTACCTAAATTTAATTACATGTATGAAAACCCTGTTGGCCGTTTTAACTGTGATATCAGAATCGATATTCAAACGTAATATAACTCGCATACGAATATGAGACTAAAAATATATATTTTTTACTCTATTGTGTTTATAAACCATATTTCGATTGATTACATCTAACGAAGTTATGTGTGCTTTCATTGTTAATTTCCTAGGTAGTAAGTAGGTGCTTCGTATGCGGCCGTCTGGGTTGGTACCACTGCTTTAAAAATTTGTGTCGCCAAACGGCAATGTATAAACACGGTTATGAGACTAAACATCTTATGCCTCGGAGTGACGAGCGCAGTCCAATGTCACGCAGTGCTTTGTAGGTGTTGCTTCTGTTTATAGGCAGGCGAGGCGCTTACAATCGGGCGAGTGACCTGCTAGTTTTTTTATTTTAGCTATTTTTTTAGTAAAAACCAAGTTAATCCAAATTGTTTTCCAACAGAACTCTAGATTCGACGGTTAGTGATGAATATGCAAAACATTTTTTTCATTGTTTAAATATTCTAGTCGTTGCTATGCAGAAATTAACGCATTTTCCTAGATGTTGCTACTTGTTGTATTTGGTCGAATCATTTACTTTAGATATAGGTAATAATAATAATACTAGCCCTATATTATACAAGTCCCACTGCTTGGCACGGGCCTCCTCTACTGAATGAGAGGAGTCAGGCGTTAGTCCTTTTATGAAAAACTTCTCAGATATTCAGGTTTCCTTACTTACTTTAGATAAACTAGCTGTGTCTCGCGGCGTCACCCCGCGTGCATGTTACTAACTATCCTTTCTTTTAAGGTCGGCATCGCGCCCATGATTATTTTGGTATTGTGGGCGTACACATTGGTGGAGTTCACTTACCATCAGATGACCCACTTGCACTTGCTCGTGGATCACACAAACATTTGTCTCGGTGCGAGAATCGAATCCACGGCCTCTCGCTTCGCAGCCGGTTACTCACCCACTGCGCCACAGACGCTGTCAAAATAATAAATCCAACATCCACACACATAATCCTGACTCTAAAATAAGACCCAACTCATATTTTGTGGGCATCAGGTCACTAGATGGTAGGCCCCTCGTATGCAAGAAACCGTCTGGGTAGATACCACCGCTTTGTCTATTTCTGACACCAAGCAGCAGTGTCTGAAAGACATTGAAGCCAGTGAAATTACTGGGCATTATGACACTAAACAGCTTATATCTCACTGTAACAAGCGCAGTTCAGTGCCATGCAGTACTTCATAATTCGAAGTACTGATTGGTGTTGCTTCTGTTTATGGGCAGGCGTGACGCTTACCATCAGGCAAGAGACCAGGAGGCCAATTCTCGTAATTTTAAACGTTCAAAATATCATTCCGATCTAGTCTCAGCGTCAAGAAAGTTGCAAATGGCATTCTCTTAAACCAATAATCAAAGTCAAATGTGAAAATAGATCGTAATGAGATTGAATATAGAATAAAAGTTGACTGAAGCCAAAACGGTATAATGCTACTTCTAATGCTAGGTGCATTTGACGTTGATTATTAGTTTAAGAGAATGCCATTTGCAACTTTCTTGACGCTGAGACTAGATCGGAATGATATTATGAACATTTAAAATTACGAGAATTGGCCTTCTGTTCAACTCGTCATTGAAAGCTAAGGTATTACAAGAGAGTTTATAACAGTAGGTATAATGTGTCTGTCTGTCACATCGTAGTGCCTAAGCGAATGGACCGATTTGAATGCCGTATTGTTTATTGCAGTGAAAATTGTTTTGAGATGGGAAAAACCATTGAACTCGTGCCACTGTTACCGTTACCAACACCTCTGTTGGCGACGCGACCTCCGACTCCGCGGTTAATGAACTCTAGCGAAGCTCCTATGTGCGCGAGTGACTTGTTATGAGTATTACGTAAATGCGCCCGCGTCGCGCTTGTTTGTAAAATAGAGTACATAACGAAATATATAAGCGCCTTATGCGCAGAGTAAATTATTGTTGTACAGTTTGTGAACTTTGAATGTTTTTTATTGGTTACGTATTATGTGTTTTGTTCATTTACGAATTGGTAGTGTAGTGTTTTATATTAATGTGTAGAGCTAGTTATGAGCTATGTGAAAAGATATGGTATATAATTGTAATGTTGTGTGTTTCTGTATTAAAAGTGTCGTTTATGCCAATCGTCATAGTACAAAATGGGCCGTTATGGGGCTAAATTTGGGTCATTTTTCCGGGGCTCTCCCGGCGGTATAACTTCGGACCACTTAAGGTCTGCAAGTGTGTCTGCAAGTGTGTCTGCAAGTATTAAGAAAAAAACTGAAGAAAGAAAACTGATGAAAAGAAGAAGTCAAGTAAGAAGAGGAAGACAACCTGCTTCAAGATAGACATCTCAAGACATCACGGCGGAATAGTGCATAGGTTCGCGGGGTTTAGGTGCGGTTGGCATACGACTTTATTGTGAGATTGTGGTTTCTCTGGGTCGACCCCCTCTTCCCCCCGTACTATTCTCGCACTCATACTGCACACCATCCACACTTTACACATACAAGTACTCACTCACACATACATACATACATACATACATACATTATATATATTCACACATTATATACTTTCATACATTACACACAACGGTGCCTAGTTCGCACACACACCGGTGCGCTCACACATTCATTACTCTCACATCGTACATTATATACTTTACAGACGTACAGTCAGCACATACACTCTACATACAAGAAACGCTCTCAGGATACAAGAGCTTCAAGAGTTGTCGGCAGTCCCGGCATAGGTGACGCGAAGAGCCTATTGAGCTGGGTGTGAAACCGGCGGCCGAGGTCAAACTCGGTCTATCGCCATCCAGCCCCGCTAGCGGAGATCGGATCCTGGTCTTACAAACCGGGGGGTTAGTCCTGATCGTCCGCGACAGCTGGTCCTTCGAGAGCCGGATCCTCGACGCGTCATCAAGATGCCGACGACAAGAAGCCAGAAGAGTACCGCGCTGCAAGAATCCACTCCTACGCCGGTGACCACTGCGACGGTCACCACCTCCGAGTCTGCGATGTCGACGGTCACCACGACCTGGTCGCACGGCACCACGACGACGGTAACCGATGCTCCACGAGCACCTGGACAGCTGGAAGTTGCCCGGGCTGCGTCAGTCAAGGCGAAGAGCATGGCACGGTCGGTCAATAAGAGGAAGGAAATGGAAGCAAGAGCAGAGGTCGCGCTCCAGGAAATGAAGGCGGCGCAGGCAGCAGCGGCACATGCGAGAGCACAACTCGAGTTACTCAGGCTCGAGGAGGAAGAAGATTCCGTCATTGAGGAACCTATTGATAATGAAGATGATGTATCCAGATGGGTGCAGGCAACGATGAAATTGCCAGAGGAGCAGCCGGAAGAGATACCTGCACCGGCTCCTCAGAACCCACCCAAGGACGCATCGGGAAGTGACTCCCAGAAGTTGGCGGACGCCATTATAAAGGCCATCGGCGCTACATCCAGACCCGCGGCAATACCAGCGTTCCTGCACGACTTGCCACAGTTTGATGGAAGCAGTAGCGAGTGGTTGGCTTTCAAGACGGTATACAGCGACACCGCTTCTCTCTTTACCGCCGTGCAGAATATGGCACGGCTCAGAAAGGCCATCAAGGGGACGGCAAGAGAGGCGGTGAAGAGTGCGCTATTCTCGGATTGTAGTCCGGAAGAGGTCATGGAGGCATTGAGGCGTCGCTTCGGGAGGCCGGAAGCATTGGTCCTGACAGAATTGGACAGAATAAGGAGTCTGCCGCGAGTGACAGACAATCCGCGAGATGTATGTTTGTTTGCTAGTCAAGTAAACAACTCTGTCGCGGCGATAAGAGGCTTGAAGATGCCGCAGTACCTACAATCGCCTGAGATGTTGAGACACATCGTAGAAAAGATGTCAGCGGTCACGCGAGCTCGATGGTGTGACTATGCGTCAAATAGAGAACCAGAAGGGCCTGACCTGATGATGGTCATGAAATTCCTCAATAGGGAAGCCGACCTGTTCGGACCCTATGCGGTACAAGAGGCCTCGAAAAGGCAAGCTTCCGTGAAGCAGGGTACGCACACCGCGATAGAAGAGGAACAGAAGCAGGTCAAGGTATCGTGTTCACAGTGCAGAGGTGACCACCGGATGTTGGACTGTAGGGACTTCCTTCAGGCTACGGTAAGGGACCGGTGGGAAGCTGCAAAAAAGAGCCGACTATGCTATAAGTGTCTGCAGGGTCGGCACAGAAAAGAAAATTGTATGAAGCCACCGTGCAAGAAGTGCAAAGGTCGGCACCATGTGTTGCTCCACGAAGAGAAATATGAAAAACAAGAGGAGAACAAAGAGGTGGCCAACAATGTGCGTTTCCCGGTGAACACGGCACAGAGCACACGAGCCTATTTAAAGATGGCGCCGGTGGAGATATATGGACCCAAGGGGTCATTGAAGATTTTGGCACTACTGGACGAAGGATCGACGGTGACACTGCTAGACTCTGCAGTAGCGGCAGAGATAGGTTTACGGGGACCCGAAGAAGGACTCACCCTGGAGACTGTCGGCGGTAGGCAGGTCACTAAAAAGGATTCAATGAAGGTCGATCTCCTCATCAGAGGTGTCCACCAGGCCAAGAAGCGAACATTGAAGGGCGCGAGGACTATTGACGATATACGCCTCACGCCTCAGAGAATCAACAAGGAGCGACTACAAGAGTGCGCTCACCTCCGCAAGCTGGCAGAACAATTGTATTACGAGGAAGAATCGCCCAAGCTCCTGATAGGCCAAGATAATTGGGAACTGATAGTGTCGAAGAGCACGCGCAAGGGAACCAAGAACCAACCTGTGGCGTCTTACACGTTATTAGGGTGGGTGTTACACGGTTTCGATGGGGGAAGTGCGAAGCCGATAGTGAATTTTGTCACGTGTGCTCACGTCTCCGCTCAAGACACAGACATGGAACGCCTGATCAGGGAGCATTTCGCCATCGAGTCTCTCGGTGTGCAACCACGACGGCCTACGACAGATGCTGATGGAAAAGCATTAGAGATATTGGAAAAGTCTAGCCGGCGGTTGCCTAACGGACGTTTCGAGGTGGGACTACTGTGGAGAAAAGGCGACGAACAAATGCCGAGAAACTTCAAGTCCGCAGAGAGCAGGCTAAAGGCCATTGAGAAAAAACTCGACAGAGATGCGGAATTGAAGCAAGAATACAGCCAGCAGATCCAAAACTTACTGGATAGTGGATATGCGGAAGAAGCGAACCGAGAATCGACGTCCACGAGAAAATGGTATTTGCCACACTTCACCGTTACGCACCCGACCAAGAAAAAACGGAGGTTAGTTTTCGACGCCGCCGCGAAATTTGAAGGAAAGAGTTTGAACGACGCACTATTACCGGGACCGGATCTGTTACAATCGCTCTTTGGAGTGCTGTTAAGGTTCCGACAGCGGCCGATCGCCGTAGTGGCAGACATTAAAGAAATGTTCCTTCAAATCAAGATAAGAGAAGAAGATCGCGATAGTTTGCGTTTCTTGTGGCGACAAGATAGGCGGACGGGACCGCCTCAAGAATACAGGATGACGTCACTGATTTTCGGCGCCGCTTGTTCACCGAGTGCCGCGATATTTGTAAAAAATAGGAACGCGGCCGAGTTTAAAGAGGAATTCCCCGAGGCAGCGCGCGCGGTGGAGCGCAATCACTATATGGATGACTATCTACACAGCTTCCATACAGAGAAAGAAGCGATCAAGATAGCGAGCGAAGTGGACACGATACACCGCGCGGCCGGACTGCACTTGCGGGGTTGGGCGTCCAATGACCCCAATGTTTTACGCGCGCTCGGTCACGAAGCGACCGCGTGCGATGAAGTAGAGCTAGGCTCTAAAGAAGAGAAAACGCTAGGACTGCGTTGGTTTACGAGTACAGACGAGATGGGCTTCCGGACATGTATGAGAAATATCAGCCAAGAGGTCGCCGATCAAGAGGCGACACCGACAAAACGGGAAGTCACTAGTGCCGTTATGTCAACATTTGACCCTTTGGGGTTAGCCTGTCCCGTGTTGATCCAAGGTAAACGGCTGATACAGGACATCTGGAGAAGCGGCATCGGTTGGGACGACAGGGTCCAACCCAAGGAAGAGGCCGCGTGGAAGGCCTATCTCGAGAATTTGGAATTTTTGCGCGATTTGAGACTCCCCAGATGCATCGCGCGCGACGGCCACGAGGGGGAGTTACATGTGTTCACGGACGCCAGCGAAACCGCGTACGCATGCGCAGTGTATTGGAGACAGCGGCATGATAATGAGGAATACACCGTCACCCTTTTGGCAGGAAAAGCCCGAGTGACGCCGTTGAAACCGGTCTCAATACCCAGATTAGAGCTACAAGCGGCTCTATTAGGTACGCGCATGGCTCAGGCGGTAAGAGAGGAACTTGACATGAAGGTCAAGGATGTCACATACTGGACGGATTCGAGCACAGTACTTGCCTGGATCAAGTCCGACCCCAGGACGTTCAAACCCTTCGTGGCCCACAGACTCGCCGAGATCGAGGACACGTCGAAACCGCAACAATGGCGCTGGGTGCCTACTAAACAAAACCCGGCGGACGACGCGACGCGAGGTGTGCCTAAAGATTTCAATAAGGCACATCGATGGTTTAATGGTCCTGATTTTTTACAGAAAAGCGAGTGTTCATGGCCGCGTACAAGGTCAACCAAGGCGGAGCTCACTGGCGAGGAGAAGGAGGCGCACATCACCGCAGCGGTGGTCGCGGCCAATAAGTCCGCGATACCTGCGCCCGACCGATTCTCCAGCTGGATGCGCCTAGTGAGGACGACCGCGAGAGTGCTACAGTTCATTGACCTGTGCCGGATCAAAGATAAGTATGCGATTCATGTTGGAAGGAAGGCAGAGTCCCAAGATCCCACCTGGCGGCGGGATCGTAAGAAGGTCGGCGGTAAGGGAAAAATCGTCCGGTCAACTCATCGGGAGAAGTGCTTCATTCCAATCGATTCAGTTCGGATGGTCGAAGCCGAGAGACTATTATTAAAGAATAGTCAGACGGACGATTTTGGGCGCGATATCAGCTCCATCCAGCAACGGAAACCTCTGTCTAAGGACAGTAAACTACGCAAGCTCGCCGTCGTTCAACACGACGGATTATTATGTATGGACGGACGAATCAACGCGGCTACCGCAGTCGACGGGGATTACAAGCGACCCGTGATATTGGATGGCAAACATCGCATAACGAGACTGCTCATTCAATATTATCATGAACAGTTCAATCACGGGAACCACGCGACCGTCATAAACGAGCTGCGACAGAGGTACTGGATATTGGGCTTGCGAACAACAGTAAAAAACATTGTGCGTCAGTGTCAGTGGTGTAAAGTGTATCGTAGTGCGCCACAACAAGTACCGACCGGGGACTTGCCGATAGAAAGGTTACGACACGGAGAGCCGCCGTTCACTCACTCTGCGGTCGATTATTTCGGCCCGATGACCGTGACCGTGGGACGGCGGCATGAGAAGCGTTGGGGAGCCCTGTTCACGTGTATGACCACGAGGGCTGTCCATGTCGAACTCGCCGCTTCACTATCTACGGACTCCATGATATTAGCGCTCCGAAGGATGGCGGCACGAAGAGGTATGCCCAAGTCTCTATTTAGCGACAACGGGACAAACTTCGTCGGGGCCAACAAGGAGCTCAAGGAAGCGGCGGAGACCTTAAAGACGGCCGAGCTAACGACAGAGGCCGACAAGATAGGCGTGCGGTGGAAATTCACCGCACCAGGAGCACCGAACCAAGGCGGGGCGTGGGAACGGCTAGTCCGCTCCATCAAAACGGCCCTGGCGGTGACATTGAGGGAAAAATTTCCCCAAGAAGAGGTTCTGCATACTCTAATCACGGAGGCGGAACACATTGTGAACTCGCGACCGCTCGTGGGAGCGGACGAGAACCCGGAGGAGGAAGCTTTAACCCCTAACCACTTTTTATTAGGCAGGTCATGCGGAGCGAGGCGCATCGGAGCATTTTCCGATGCCGATCTGGCCGGCAGAAAGAGCTGGCGGTCGGCGCAGAGGCTCGCCGATCACTTCTGGAGCCGGTGGGTGAGAGAGTATCTCCCCACCCTGCTCCCGAGAAGGATCGACGGGCGGGCGAGCGCACGAGACCTCCGGTGCGGGGACACTGTCCTCATAGTGGACGCCACGCTGCCACGCTGCGTCTGGCCGAGAGGCCAGATAGTCGGCGTGCATCCAGGACCTGACGGAAGAACAAGAGTCGTCGAAGTGCAGACGACCAACGGAGTGCTGCGGCGGCCGTCCTCCAAGGTGGTGCTGCTAGTGCCAGCGGCGTCGCCAGGACAGGAGGATGGTGCTGCGCACGAGGGGGAGGATGTTGGCGACGCGACCTCCGACTCCGCGGTTAATGAACTCTAGCGAAGCTCCTATGTGCGCGAGTGACTTGTTATGAGTATTACGTAAATGCGCCCGCGTCGCGCTTGTTTGTAAAATAGAGTACATAACGAAATATATAAGCGCCTTATGCGCAGAGTAAATTATTGTTGTACAGTTTGTGAACTTTGAATGTTTTTTATTGGTTACGTATTATGTGTTTTGTTCATTTACGAATTGGTAGTGTAGTGTTTTATATTAATGTGTAGAGCTAGTTATGAGCTATGTGAAAAGATATGGTATATAATTGTAATGTTGTGTGTTTCTGTATTAAAAGTGTCGTTTATGCCAATCGTCATAGTACAAAATGGGCCGTTATGGGGCTAAATTTGGGTCATTTTTCCGGGGCTCTCCCGGCGGTATAACTTCGGACCACTTAAGGTCTGCAAGTGTGTCTGCAAGTGTGTCTGCAAGTATTAAGAAAAAAACTGAAGAAAGAAAACTGATGAAAAGAAGAAGTCAAGTAAGAAGAGGAAGACAACCTGCTTCAAGATAGACATCTCAAGACATCACGGCGGAATAGTGCATAGGTTCGCGGGGTTTAGGTGCGGTTGGCATACGACTTTATTGTGAGATTGTGGTTTCTCTGGGTCGACCCCCTCTTCCCCCCGTACTATTCTCGCACTCATACTGCACACCATCCACACTTTACACATACAAGTACTCACTCACACATACATACATACATACATACATTATATATATTCACACATTATATACTTTCATACATTACACACAACGGTGCCTAGTTCGCACACACACCGGTGCGCTCACACATTCATTACTCTCACATCGTACATTATATACTTTACAGACGTACAGTCAGCACATACACTCTACATACAAGAAACGCTCTCAGGATACAAGAGCTTCAAGAGTTGTCGGCAGTCCCGGCATAGGTGACGCGAAGAGCCTATTGAGCTGGGTGTGAAACCGGCGGCCGAGGTCAAACTCGGTCTATCGCCATCCAGCCCCGCTAGCGGAGATCGGATCCTGGTCTTACAAACCGGGGGGTTAGTCCTGATCGTCCGCGACAACCTCTGTATATAAGTATCTATTTAAATTGGCCCCGTTTACACGAGCGTTGGGTTTGGGTTGAAATACATTGATGATATATATATATATATATATAATAAAACATTTATTGTGTACGTACAACATATATATACAGTATGTAACAAAAACCCTGTTGGCCCTTTCTAGGTCGTGAAGAACCTGCGACTTTCGTCTCGACAGTCCATACCACTCCCCGCTGAGCTATCACAGCCTTAACAAAAATAGTTAAATTAAAAAAATCAATAAACAGAAGCGAGATATTATCCTTACACAGGCAGCTTAGAAAAATGAACATATTAAAAAAATAACCTGAAAAGTAATGTTTATTACTGACTCTTGTGACGTACTGACGTAGACGGGCGTGCACTCGGCGCGGCGCGTTTGATGCACGTAGACACCGCAACTTGCTATCTCGCTCTGGCTCCGATTCATCGCTCTTACAGAGGTAATCAATCGAAATACGGTTCACAAACAATAAAATAATTAAAATAGGTGTATAAATCTCTATATAAAGTCTAATTTTCATAATCGAGTTATTTCATTACGTTTGAATATCCTCTGATATCACAGTCAAAACGCCCAACAGGGTTTTTGTTACATATTGTATATTCATGACGGAACTTTACGAATAAAAAAAAACAGAAAAATCATGACGATTCGAAAAAAACCACACGTAATTGTTCAAGTTTTCAGTTCTGTCGGCACTCCCGGAGTGCCACTATTTTTTTTTAGTTTTGTTTAATCGAGATGGTTCTTAGCTATGTTTGACGAAATACTGTTCAGCCATTTGAAATTATGGTTAGATGTTTTTCTAATAGAGTTTTTATTTTACTATGTTCTGATATAACTTCGATTTTACCCTCAAGAAAAGAGTAATCTTACCTCAAAGGTCGGCAACGCACCGATAATAGGGTAGGTAGTTTCCTATATTGAATTTTATACATTATTTTATAAGCAACAGAAAATGATACGCATAAGAAACCCTTTTATTAAAACACAATCAAAATTGGTTCAGAAATGTGCCCACAGTTATGATTTTAAATGTTGATATGAGGAAAAGTGGGTGCGTAGTAGCGATATCTCACTATCTCGTTTGCACGCGTGCACCATAATGAACATTTTACACAGTGACGTCAAAGTTTGCGTCGTCTGTCATTTGACAATTACCCCTTCTACAGGATTTGAATGGCTTCTAACTTATTTATTTTTGGTCCGATTTATAAAATTCTTTCTGCAATAGATTTTGAGTAAAGTTACTTATTGATTTAAATATGTAATAAAAAAAACCAGACAACTACCCTATTCCTCTGGTATTAACGGTGCCCATGGGCAGCGGTGTTAACTTACCATCAGGTGTTCATCTCTGGCCCGTTTACCCCTCTATCTATAAAAAAAACTTTACCTCCTGCCTTAGAGCTTGTAATGCAAAGTCCTGGGTGATGGTGTTACTATTTTTAGATTGACTAGCGAGCATCGTATCTCGTCTATATAAATATGACAATTACATACGCACTCACGACTGTACTCCCAGAAGGGGTAGGTAGGCAGAGGTTTAAACAGTACACCCACATTTCGCCGAGCGTATCCGCCCCATGATGTGAGAGGGAGCGAGCCTACGCCATACCGGGCATAAATTGAGACTCCGCGCTGCTACTGAGCATTTCGTAATATAAAAACCTAATATAACTTTAACCCGACCCGGGACTTCAGTGTCACCCTCAGTCGTAACGCGTACGCATTACAACTGCGCCACCGAGGCAGTCGTAAATACGTCAATTATTTTAATGAAATTGCACTTTTATGAAACAACCATTCAAAATCGTAATCGATCAATAAAATTTAAACAGATAATAGTCATGATTTATGTGCAAACTGAATCACCGATATATTTTATTGAACATCAATAACATCAATATTATGGGGCGCGTCAATTCATTGGAATTAATAATCTTTCTTCAATAGCTCGTCTACACGGCACGTAAATATACTGTAGACTAAAGAATGTATACATGGGTTAAGGCTTTAACGCTAAATCATAAAAACGACGAAGGGTTCCAAGAAAATTCTTTGTAAATCTGCTGACCAAATCGCTGTATTAAAATATTTGTGTAATATAGCTTCACTAGCTTTTGCCCGTGGCTCAGCCCGCGTGTATGGCCTTTTCCAGGATAAAAAGCAACCTATGTCCTAATCCAGGTCATGGTCTACCTGTGTGCCAAATTTCATCCAAAACCGTTCAGCTGTTAAGGCGTGATTGGCTAACAAACAACCAAATTCAGAAACTTATAAACATCCAAACTTCCGAATTTCTAATAGTAATAGAATTACGGAATTTTCTGCCGAAGCAGAATTTGTATGAATGCGCTCAACTTATGTAAAATAAGGTTTAATTACTATTATTTTGTAATCTTTGACGCAATACTAGTGAATCAACTTATTGATTGAGTCTCGTGTTGGCAGACTTCACATACCTTCAAACTTAGATTATTCTAAGCCTTCAAAATTCTTATAGAAAACTTCTCAGGTATGCAGGTTTCGTCTATTGTTTCCTTCACCGTTAAAGCAAACTATAATTAAAAATTAATACACACGTAACTTAGAAATATCAGAGGTGCATGTTCCTAGGTCTGGTTTCGAACCTGCGACTTTCGTCTTGTCAGTCCGTGTCACTCCCTGCTGAGCTTTCGTTCAGCTCGCTAACAAATAAAAACTATTGAAAACCTGCCGCTGCTCTGCATTTCGGTTGCGGAAAACCTTTTTCATTAGTTTTGTTGTATGGCACAAATCGTCAAGATCATTGGCGTGGGGTACAACCTTAAGAACGATTTAGTAATTTGCGTTACGAGACTTTCCAAACATTAACATTATCTATATTTAAATCTTAATACTTTGAAAATTTAATAGAGTTTATTTTCACAATATAAAATCGTGAATAGGTGGGAGATATAATATGCTGGTTTACAGGAATTATAGATACAAGATAGAGTGTGTAGGCGGGATTACTATGTAGAAAGAAAAAAAAAAATTACAAATGGTTCATAGGAGTTACTTATAAGATCCCTTAATCAGCTACTTGCTGCCGCCCTGCAGCGCCTTTTTTATTATGTTGAGTGACGAAACGAGCAGGTCGCTCACCTGATGGTAAGCGCCACGCCTGCCCATAAACAGAAGCAACACCACACCGAACTTTGTATTACAAAGCACTGCATGACATTGGACTGCGTTCGTCACCCCGAGACATAAGATGTTAAGTCTCACAATGCCCAGTATTTTCACTAGCTTCAATGTCCAAACCGAAAAACAACAGTACTTACACACCAATGCTTGGCGGCAGAAATAAACAAAGCGGTGGTACCAACCCAGACGGCCTCGCGCATACTAGAGACCTGCCACCTAGTGGTCCTATTAGTAATACTTATTTTTAATATTCAATATCTTTCTTTGCCTATAACTTTATATTTTATAATAAACCCAATTAATTATTATGTTTATTATTTTACAACTTGTATATTTTTATTTTTTTATTTTGGATCGCCAATGGGTGTACATATAAAACTTATTAAGTAACAAACAAATATAACATACTACCCATTTACAGGCAAACACAACTAACACAAGTAATGCACCGGATATTCATTAATAAACTAAAATAATAAAATATAATCAAAACACACAACCAATACTTTATAAGAAATTACAAATTAATATAAATTGAGTGGTAAATATTGTGTAAGTATCCAACATAGTGACTTAACACAGTCTGGATTCCCAATAATTAGTAATTTTCTTCTTAAAACACAATAAATTATCACAGAATATATCCACGTTTAAAGATCTGGGCATATCGTTGTAAAGTCTGGTCATTCTGATCAGTGGTGAGTTTAGACCTAGGTTGGTTCTGTGGCTGCGTACATTAAACAGTTTGTAGACATGTGAGCGTGGCAATCTACTCGGGGCAGATATATTGATTTGTGCTAAAAGTTCTGGACAGTCGATTCTATTGTTGAATAGCTTGTAATGATTGCTTGTATAGCTTATATAGATATATAGATATATATAGCTTGTATAGATGTGCTATTGACACAATATTAATAAATGGACGTTAGATAGTAATAAAGAAAATATTTAATTTTACGACTTGTACTTGAAGTGTTAGGTAACAATATTTGCGAATAAAGTTAATTAAGCAACGCAGGCGTGGTTGATTTCAATTAAAGGCGGTTCGTTGAGCCAAAATTCAAAGTTAAATCTTGTCATTATTTTTTTTAAAAGGATTTATTTTATTCTTTTAAGGTATAATTAAGGAATTGGGAAGGGAAGGGAGATATACGCCTCCGGAAATTTCACAGAGCGCACAAAACACAGCAGTAAACTTTACGGTGTTTTCTGTGAGACAGTGGTGACGACCCGGTTGAGCCGGGCAATTTTTGCTGTAGACAAATCTTCTACAGCGTGGCTCTAACACTAATATACCTATTACATACATACGCATTCACGCCTCTAATCCCCAAAGGAGTAGGCAGATGTGTAACCAGTACCTACACCCACATTTCGCCGAGCGTATCGCCGTCCTACGATATTATAGGGGGCGAGCCTATCGTCATACCGGGCACAAATTCCAGACTCCGGGCTGATACTGAGCATTTCGTAATAGAAAAACCCAATACCACTTTACCCGACCCGGGAACGAACCCGAGACCTCAGCGTTAGCCTCAAACGTAACGCGTACGCATTACAACTGCGCCACCGAGGCAGTCCATAACCTATTATAAAAATGATGGACTATTGTATAACTTCAGACCGGTATGATTCTGCTGACTGTCGAGGGACGCAATGTCTCTGTCTGACGCAACGGGTGACATTATATTTGGACAGTACTGTACTTAACTTTCACAAGGTGGTAGGTCCCTCGTATCCGAGAGGCCCGCTGGGTTGGTACCACCGCTTTGTCTATTATGCCGCCAAGCAACAGTGTGTAAGCGCTGTTGTATTCCGGTTTGAAGGACATTGAAGCCAGTGGAATTACTGGGCATTATGAGACTTAACACCTTATGTCTCGGGGTGACGAGCGCAGTCCAGTGTCATGCAGTGCTTTGTTATTTAAAGTTCTGTGCAGCGTTGCTTTTGTTTATGAGCAGGCGTGGTGCTTACCATCAGGCGAGCGATCTGCTCCTCTCATCAAGCAAAAAAAACTTAACAGATCCAGTTGCTCCAGTGTTATGCATAGTCTCTTTGCCGTTCCAGGATTTAAAAAAGTAGGTAGGTATATAAGTAGATACGTTAATAGGATTTATAGGTATCTGTTTTCGGCGAGTTTCCTATGCTTTGATATGGTTAAACTTATTAACAAGGTTTTAAACCTAAATTAGAATCTAAGATTTAAGTTGAATCCACATTAAAAATGGGCATTGTTTTATTTGTGGTTAAGTAGGTATCCTTTTACTATTGAGAATAGCGGTTTGGCTTTGGATACCGGTCTTATTTTCTTAAATATCCCTAGGTATTATTAATGGATACATTTAATAAATATGTATTGAGGTTTTAATCTTAGGAAACCATACTTTGTACTCACGAAGTGTTTGCATTTTGCTTGTCGTTTACGCAACATAAAAACTGAATTGTATAATGGTATTTGTATTTATTATCAGATGCATAAATTTATAGCAATTTTTAGTACACAATTCGACATTATTTACACGCAACTTCGCTGTGAAGATATATACAGAGGGGCTAGCACGGAAAACTATCGAAATCGTAATGTAAAGGTATCGAGGGCTCGATAGATAATTCCTTAAATATCATTGGTCTATATTCCATATAAATTAGTTTCTTTTACGTACGATAGAGGCGCTGTACTAAAATCTCATAGTAATTGTTGTCGATGACAGCTCGATTAACTTTTCGCAAGTTTCCGTGCTAGCCCCTCTGATTATTAAAACTTGCTTTTATCATAATGTAATAAGTACCAAGTTTTCTAGTCGTATTTTTTGGGATTAACCCCTTTTCGTAAAATATAATTTCGTAAAACTTGTAACAATCTTCGACACAATGATATGAAATGAAAAATATAATTCGGCGTTTTTCTAAATTCAGCTCCTAAGTTTGGGGGGGGGGGGGCTTGACCCAGTTGAGAGTAGAAAGTAGGACAATATCAAGTTTAATTTGAAATTTTTCGGTGGACTCAAATGCTTTTTTCTTGAGCCCCTTAGGACACTAAATTGCATACATACTTATACAACGCAGTAACATTTTTAACTCACTTCGCCAGACACCCCAATCGAAACATTTATTCAGAATTATTATACGTACACTGAAATTATTCTGTGATGAATTAAATATTGTTTGTTTACGAAATTATTTATACTGAATGTGGGCAAATAGTATGGTCATATTACAAATGGACGCACCACGCATACGCACACACTAAGTACATTTGAATCGGTTTTTAAATAACCTTTATTACTCTAGACGTAAAGTTCATTATTTTTATTTTATTTGTTGTAGTATTTTGTTGACTATTGCATTGACGAAGACCTTATTGCTAGGTCTTATGATTCAGTTTTGTTTGTTTTGAATTTTCAACTACAGGCTGATTGTAATTTACTTCGTTATAATTATTTCTGGGGGGCAAAATCATCTACTTTAAAAACCACTGAAATGGCCTCAGAAGCCTATTCCCAACATAGTATTTTCGCAGTGTGCATTAAATATGTTACACGTTGTATACATCTGTGGCGTCACGACCACACTTACACTTACATTCACTACATACATATTATACTTACGAACAGTTACACCATTTACCATTACCATTACCATAATTATACCACATACCACATACCATACCCATTACCGACCAACACCATACCATAACCAACATTTAGAAAAGCAGTAAATAACACATACACATGCAATACATAACACATTTATTAGTACACACACTTTTGACGTCTGCCGTTAAGAAACAAGAAGTCGTGAAGCTTAGAAACAAGAATCAACGAGTGCGCCGTGAAAACGACATCACAAGTTGCGTGCAGTACATGCAGCGGAGCCCGAAGCAGTCGACGGTTCCACGTCGCTGAAGCACGCACACGGCGACAACACTCTTGCTGGGGAGATGTGTACTGCAGGTCGGATCGCGCCAAAATGGACGAGCTGCGCTGGCTCGGTATATTTATACCTGAGCCGCCGCCGGACCGCGCGCGTCGCATAGCAACGATCACGCGCGGGGGCGCGAGGGGAACTCGCGCCTCGCAGCTCTAGCGCCACCTCACGGAATGCGCAGGAAACCTCAAGATCCACTCTGATTGGTCGGTGGGATAATATGTAAATTGCTCACTTTGTAATGTTTTAGATGTGTAAATTGTAAATATAATTAGTGCTTTTTTGGCAATAATATATACGTGATTCCAGTCTTGAAGAGTCTTAATTACAAGTAGGAAATAGTCCTTCCCTACAATTGGTGACCACCGACTGAAGAAAAAAGAAAAAAAAGAAGCCTTCTGAAGACTGAATCCCTGCCCGGTTTCCAGAAAATTCGCTGTCCGTCGAGAACGAATTCCTGCCCGCCGAAGAATTTGTCTGCAAATCATGCAGCAGGAAGACCAGGAAGTCCGTCACGTCGCCGCCGTATCGCTTCAAGCGCGAATTCCACCATTTTGGCGTCAAAATCCGCGCCTATGGTTCGCCCAATTTGAAGCCGTCGTCGCTCCTCAGAAGCTAGGCGAGGAACAGAAATTCGAGCTTGCCATCCCGGCATTGGACTCGAAGGATATCGATCAGATCGGCGACATAATCCTAGACTCCACGTCAGGCAACAAATTCACTAAGCTGAAGGACAGATTAATAGCGATATATCAAGAATCTGCAAATAGTCAACTGGAGAAGCTTCTTGGCGGTTTAGAACTCGGCGAGCAAAAACCCAGCCAACTCCTCCGTCGAATGCGCGATTTAAGCCGCAACATGTTGACAGACGAAGCTCTCACGCACATATGGCTGCGACAGATTCCACAGCAAGTCCGCAGCATACTAGCCGTAACAACCGAACGATCTCTCGACAAGCTAGCGGAAATAGCGGACAAAATAGTGGAACAGCAAGACCTTGGCCCAACAGTAGCTTGCGTTACCTCACCAAACAACTCCGGCATGCAGAATTTACAAATGGAATTGATGGCCAAACAACTTGAAAAACTGTCCATCGAAATCGCTGAATTGCGCGCCGAGCGACACTCCGAACGGACACATTATCGCCGTCCCTTTCACTCTCGTCGTCGTTCCCGCTCAAGCGCTCGTTCGCCGGCCGACCACGATGCCAAGAAAATCAAACCGGGTGATAAAGACTGGGTATGCCGCTACCACTACAGATTCGGTGATAAAGCGAAAAGATGCGAGTCACCCTGCTCTAAGAAGTTAAACTAGAATCGACATCGATCGTGGCGGGTATCGATGTCCCCCTCACTAGTCACCGCCTGTGCGTCGTCGACGTCCGTACGCGGGAACGATTCCTCGTAGACACTGGAGCAGACATATCAGTGCTTGCAGTTAAGAGAAGCGACAAGTCGAATTCAAACACGTCATACCAGCTATTCGCCGCAAACAACACGCCGATACGTACCTATGGAGAGCGAACATTAGAACTCAACTTAGGTCTACGTCGCAGTTTCAAGTGGACATTCGTAATCGCTGACGTGAAAACCTCAATACTGGGTGCTGACTTTTTACGATATCATAAGCTGATAATCGATTTGCATCGCCGTAAACTGATCGACAGCGTTACAGAACTGACAATTAATGCGATCAAGATCAAGAACTCCGATCCAGCTGTCTACACACTCAACAGGGACCACGCCTACCATGACATCTTGGCGAAATTCCCAGACGTACTTCGACCGATGTCACTGAAGTCACCTGCAAAACATGATGTGACCCATCATATAGAAACAACGGGTCCACCCATTTTCTCAAGACCTCGTCCGTTACCGCCAGACAAGTACAAAGCTGCGAAGCAAGAATTCGAAAACATGATTAGCATGGGCATCTGTCAACCATCAAAAAGTCCGTGGGCCAGTCCATTACACGTGGTTAAGAAAAAAGACGGTTCGCTACGAGTATGTGGCGATTACAGACGTCTCAACGCTGTTACAGTACCCGACAGATATCCGATACCGCGTATTCAAGATTTCACCTACCAACTACACGGAAAAACAATATTCTCAAAACTGGATCTCAAAATGGCTTACTTCTGGATCCCGATCAAGAAAGAAGATGCACCGAAGACAGCCATCATAACTCCGTTTGGTCTCTTCGAATTTAACTGCATGACGTTTGGCTTACGCAACTCTGGTCAAACCTTCCAGCGGTTCATGCATGAAGTCCTACGTGGTCTAGACGACATTGTTTTTTGTTTCGTGGATGATCTACTCGTGCACTCGAAGAATCCCGAAGAACACAGACGACATCTCGAGTTGGTCCTGGAACGCCTCAATACCTACGGAGTGTCACTTAACATCGACAAATGTGAATTCGGCAAAGAAACAATTCAATTTTTGGGTTACGAAGTCAGTCACGCCGGAATCAAACCTACTGAAGAACGAACTAAAGCAATATCCAGTTACCCCAAGCCACAAACCGTTCAAGACTTGAGAAGATTTCTTGGGATGATTAATTTTTATCGTGACTGCCTACCCCATCAAGCGGAACATCAACATGAATTGAATAAATACCTACAGAATCGCAAGAAAAATGACAAGACCGCAATTGTTTGGACACCCGAAGCCAACGCCGCCTTTGAGAAATGCCGCCAAAGCATTCTCGAGGCCACTACGCTAACGCATCCGATACCAAACGCTCCACTGTGTCTAATGACCGACGCCTCCGACAAGAGCATAGGCGCTGTTCTCCAACAGAAGGTTGACGACGTGTGGAAGCCACTTGCATTTTTCTCAAAAACAATGAGTGAAACACAACGTCGGTACAGTGTATACGATCGCGAATTATTAGCGATCTACACAGCTGTAAAACACCTCCGCCGGCTTATAGAAGGTAACGACGTCACAATATGGACCGATCACAAGCCTCTGTCGCATGCACTTACAAAATCTCCGAGCAGCAGTGACACACCTAGAAGAGAGCGTCAGTTACATTTCATTAGTCAATTCTGTTCGAATATTAAATATATTCACGGCGATCGAAATCACGCAGCTGATGCCATGTCTCGGATAGAAGCCATAGAAAATTTTTCCCTCATTGACTACAATCAATTGGCCGAAGATCAAGACGCTGACAACGTGTTGGACCAATTAAAATCGAAACCAAACTTGAAGTTCGCAACAATCACGTTACCGGGAGTTCAACGACCTCTGACATGTGAGACATCGTCGGCAAGCCCGCGACCGTACCTACCGATCGCTTATCGTTTTGCTGCTTACAAAGCGCAACACGAATTAAGCCACCCAGGTGTCAGAACGACAAGGAAGATCGTGACCTCAAAATTTTTCTGGCCTTCCATGAACAAGGACATTGGAGTGTGGACAAAAGGTTGCATCGGATGTCAACGCGCGAAAGTTCACAGACACGTCAACAGTCCGTTAGGCGAATTCCCGCAGTCAGCCAGATTCGAACACGTTCACATGGACATAGTTGGACCGCTACCGGCATCAAACGAATACAAGTACTGCGTCACCATGATCGATCGTTGCACGAAGTGGCCGGAAGCCATACCTACTCGGGACATAACTGCCGAAACCGTGGCTCAAGCATTGCATGAAGGATGGATATCCCGATTTGGCTGCCCGCTACGAATCACGACCGACCAAGGTCGTCAGTTCGAGTCCGCGCTATTCAACGCGCTTATGAAGAAGTTTGGGGTTGAACGTATACGAACAACGGCATTTCACCCACAGGCAAATGGCCAAATCGAGCGATGGCATCGCTCACTTAAGTCCGCGCTCATGGCAAGAAGCGCAAACGCACGCTGGAGCGAAGAGTTGCCGACCGTGTTACTCGGCCTACGCACAGCCCTACGTGACAATAATATAAGTCCTGCAGTGATGACCTACGGATGCACTCTACGAGTTCCGTCAGATTTTTTCGTGCCTACACAGCCGAAAATGGATGACACCGAATTCATTCGTCGACTGACCGAAACAATGGCATCGTTATCACCCGTTCAGAGAACTTATGCCTCAAGCAAGAATACGTTCGTTTATAAAGAACTTGCAACGTGCAGCCATGTCTTCATCCGCAACGACACAGTACGCAGCCCTCTGGTACCGCCGTACGACGGACCCTACGAAGTGTTAGAACGCAGTGGAAAAACATTCAAGGTGCAGTTACCACTTCGCACTACCATCGTGTCCATAGACAGACTGAAACCGGCACACTTGTACAATGCAGAGGACTTTTCAACTACTGCAGCGCACAAACGACCGTCCGTACCAGCGAAGACTGCGCCGCGAGCGACTGAGGTAGCACCGCCGCCGTCAAAGCAGCCCTACGTCACTCGATCGGGACGCCCGGTAAGACCCTCTGTACGCTTCGCTTAGGGGGGAGTACTGTGGCGTCACGACCACACTTACACTTACATTCACTACATACTTACATATTATACTTACGAACAGTTACACCATTTACCATTACCATTACCATAATTATACCACATACCACATACCATACCCATTACCGACCAACACCATACCATAACCAACATTTAGAAAAGCAGTAAATAACACATACACATGCAATACATAACACATTTATTAGTACACACACTTTTGACGTCTGCCGTTAAGAAACAAGAAGTCGTGAAGCTTAGAAACAAGAATCAACGAGTGCGCCGTGAAAACGACATCACAAGTTGCGTGCAGTACATGCAGCGGAGCCCGAAGCAGTCGACGGTTCCACGTCGCTGAAGCACGCACACGGCGACAACACTCTTGCTGGGGAGATGTGTACTGCAGGTCGGATCGCGCCAAAATGGACGAGCTGCGCTGGCTCGGTATATTTATACCTGAGCCGCCGCCGGACCGCGCGCGTCGCATAGCAATGATCACGCGCGGGGGCGCGAGGGGAACTCGCGCCTCGCAGCTCTAGCGCCACCTCACGGAATGCGCAGGAAACCTCAAGATCCACTCTGATTGGTCGGTGGGATAATATGTAAATTGCTCACTTTGTAATGTTTTAGATGTGTAAATTGTAAATATAATTAGTGCTTTTTTGGCAATAATATATACGTGATTCCAGTCTTGAAGAGTCTTAATTACAAGTAGGAAATAGTCCTTCCCTACACATCCTTTCCTCACGCATTTATCTTCGAAGAGGTAGGCAAAGGTGTAGCACCTTGTAGTGCTGCAACCACGTCTTGCGAACTTATATCTGATGTCCTATATTTTCGTTTGAAAACTCAAACACAAATTGTGATATCTCGACCTGGGAATTGAATCCAAGACCTCACGGTTCTCAGCCTTAGTAAGCTGCCACTAGACGAATGAGGCGATACGGGTATATTTGAGTAATTGGGGTAAAAAAAGTTTGTATGTAACATGGGCGGAGCCGCTCCGCGAGCGGGTAACTAATTATGTATAAGTATTTCAAAACACAGAATTAAACGCAAGCCACACCCCACCAATGAAACAATTTAGTTGAATAGTTTAACATAATTACCTTGAACTAACAAAGTTAGCAACTGAATTTGTGCTGGCTTGACGTCCTTACGACACTAATGTAGAATAATAAATAATAATAATACACCCAACAGTTACACACATAGCTCTGACCCCACACTAGGTAAACCTGTGTCGTGGGTATCAGGAACTACGAGGGACTTGCGGTCCCACAATACTCGTAGATACAGTCTGTAGCCTTCTTCTTCCACCTGCCTTTCTCCCACTCGCAGTGAGGTCGGTGCAACATGTTTTTAACACATGTTACAGAAAGATTTGGCTTGTAGTTTTTACGACCGGTCGCCTGCCTGCCCTCTGGGAAGAAAATACTCAGACCCGAAGCAAATATTCTTAGATCACACAAACATTTGACTCGGTGCAGGAATCGAACCCGCGGCCTCTTGCTTCACAGCCGGTTACTCACCCACTGGCTGTCATGTCAGTCTATAGCCTATGCCCTTATATTCTTTAATTCTGCCTAGACTTGTCCCGGCTCGGTGCTAGGGCCTGTCTTCCTATAAGACGCCTCCACTTCACCTGATCTTGAGCATGCGTCATAGTTACATGATTTATTTTCATGTCTCCCTCTAATACGTCAAATCTACGCTTTTTGGGTCAACGCTTCTGCGTGATCGTACCCCGTACAATCTGGCACAAGAACTTGCGACCCTCTTATAATAGTATTTAATTGGGCGTAATCATGAGCGATGGTCTTATAAAGTCCGATTTTTGTATATAATAATAACAAGATTTTGCTCACGGCTTTGCCTGCGTGAATAGCCTTTCCGGGATAAAAAGTAACCTATAACAGTCTCCAGGGTCCCATCTAGCTCTGTACCAAAATTCATCAAAATCGGTTCCGTGATTTAGGCTTGAAAGCGTAACAAACAAACATACTCACTTTCGCATTTTTTTGTTCTACAATAAATTTATACAAAAGTAATAACATAAAGCAAGATATGTCTTAATTCAGTCATTAATCACGAGCATAAATAAAAGCTTGAGCAACAGAGAAGCATCTTAAGCAATTCCACCAATCATCACTGATGAATGATGACTTTTTACGGTTGTTTAAAATTACAGAACACGTTCTTAGAATTCTTTAAATATCCTTCCTCTGTGTATGTGGCAATAGTAGTTTCCTACTGCACGAATGAACTATAAGCGTATGGTTGCGCTAGCGAACTCCAGAAACTGTCTCTAAGATGTCTTGATCAGTATTATAGTCGCCAATTTAAGCCCAATCCAGCAATCATAGGCCGGCAAACGAGCCAGTATGTCACCTGATGGTAAGTGATCACCACCGCCCATGCACGCTCATAATACCAAAAGAATTATGGGCGCGTTGCCGACCTAAAAGGAAAGGGATAATTAAGGAATTGGGAAGGGGAGGGGGATTTGGGCCTCCGGATATCTCACTCACCGTACGAAACGCATCAGCAAGCTGCTACTTTACGCCCGTTTTCTGTGAGACAGGGGTAACGACCCGGAGGAGCCGGCCCATTCATTATGTAGACAAAAGTGTCTACAGCGTGGCTCTACCACTCATATATGTCTATCATGGAACAGGTGTTAAATATCTGCCTATCCCTGAACGGCCTGGTATAATGTTAGTTAATGATCTGGGGTCAGCCGACAGGTCACGCGGAGGCACATTATGTACACGATTACGTATATTTTTATATCAAAATAATGTAATAACGACGCGAACATTAAGGTCAATATCGGTGATTTCTTTTTGTTTTAATCAAGATTTTATTAACATATTTTTAATCATCTTAATTGTAGCTAACTTATTTTTATTTGTGCCCGGTATCGCGATCGATTCGCCCATTATCACATCATGGGATGGAGATACGCTCGGCGAAATGTGGGTGTTCTCGTTACACCTCTGTCTACCTCTTCGTGGATTATAGGCGTGAGTGCGTATGTATGTATGTATGTATATGTAAAATTATAATGATTCCGTTTGTGCCGTATGGCTACGGACGCTCCATTTTTCAGTAATTTTCAAAATTCGGTTCATCCTTTCATTTTAATAGTAATACGTCATGTATGATGCGTACTTACCAATATTTAAGTATATAAATGAGGAGTTTTGGCGGGAACTCTTGACAGTGCGGTTGATATATTTTAATTATTTCTTGAAACTAATTTGAAGTCGTGTTTGTTGATAAATGTTTTGTGAATTTGTGCAATAAATATTAACGATGATGATCAATGTATGGAAACATTGAAATAAGTAACTAAATTTAGGTGATTTTTGTCCAAGTGTATTGATCGACCTTGGTCGTTCGATCCTCTTGGAGAAAATCGTCTCTTGTTGGCGAAATGCATAATAATGCGAAGTGATACACAAAAGAAAGTAGATATGTTCACCTCATTCTTACATGTTTTAACACGCGACAAAAAGGAGGGGTATTATAAGTTAGACCTCTTTGTCTGATGCGCGTGTGTGTGTGTGTGTGTATATCTGTTTGTCCCTTAGAACGCCTAAAAGAATAGACCAATTTGTATACGGTTTTGTTTGAAAGCTGAATAAACCGAGACGGTTATTAGCTATATTTGTAGAAAATCTATTCCGCCGTTTAAATGTTAAAATATTTTTCTAATTAACTTCAAGGGATTTTTGCGGTTATGTTATAGTTTTATGTACAATTAACCGATCTGATAAATGATGTCTCCTGATTAAAAATAAAATTACAATAATATCGTGGTTTTTGACAGCCTCCGTGGCGCAGCGGGCGAGTAGCCGGCTGCGAAGCGAGAGGCCGTGGGTTCGATTTCCGCACTGAGACAAATGTTTGTGTGATTTACAAAAATGTGCTTCGGGTCTAAGTGTTGTGGCAAGTCCCTCGTAGTTCTTGATACTCACGATACAGGTTAACCTAGTGTGGGGTCAGGACTATATTATGTGTGACTGTTGGGTGTATTTATTAATTTATTTTAGGAATTTTCCTCAAGTTCTCTACTGTTATATGACTCCCCCTTAAAACCTGGCCAACAAATTATTGGCTACTAAGATATTCATTTTATTGTCCCAAAAATAATATTCCATTGAAATTCAACTTAATTGGCTTTTATGGTAATTTTTATACATTATTATATTTCACAGATAATTTATGTGTTAAAAATATTTAAATTACGTAAGTATTTCCTTGAGCTGATAACGAAAGAAGGCTACCATGGAGTATACTGGGTCCAAAATCATTTATTAAATTGCCACAGATCCAGGTTTTCACTGAGGAGGCGTATTACTTCTTATATTTTAAACGGACTGCGTCGGTGGTGCAGTTGTAATGTGTACGCGTTAAGATTGCTGTGCTGAGGTCTCGAGTTCGATGGGTCACACGGGGATTGTTTCGGGTCGGGATGTTTTTTCCCCAAGGGGTTTTGCCGTCAGACAGGCGGCCGGTCGTACCGCGTATGCTTTACTACTGCGCCACCGCGGCAGATTATATTTATGTATGTTCAAGACCCGATTAGAATTTGATATGTTTCAGTGGTTGAAATGACAACACAAAACCCCAATCCCACCTATTTCTTCCTATTTCCCTTCCTGCTTACAAGGTGGTAGGTCCCTCGTATGCGAGAGGCCGGCTGGGTTGGTACCACCACTTTATCTATTTCTGCCGTCAAGCAACAGTGTGTAAGCACTGTTGTGTTCCGGTTTGAAGGACATTGAAGCCAGTGAAATTACTGGGCATTATGAGACTTAACATCTTATGTCTCGGGGCGACGAGCGCAGTCAAGTGTCATGCAGTGCTTTTTTGTTTAAGTTCTGTGTGGCGTTGCTTCTGTTTATGAGCAGGTGTGGCGTTTACCATCAGGCGAGTGACCTGCTTGTCTCGTCATTCAAGATAATAAAAAACTACTCTGCTTATTAGTTCCTTACTAAGCCACAAATCTCATGAATTAAATTATGTTCTTTCTACCTGACGTTCTCCCGGTTAGTGCCAGTGTCCGCCTGCCTGCTAAGACGCCTCCACTTCGCCAGATCTTGAGCATCCTCTGTAGTAAGTCCGTTGGCTCTCATATCTGCCTCTAATACCTCAAGCCAGCGTTTTTAGGGCTGTCCGCGGGGTCTCGTAATTAAATTATGTACAAACGAATAATTTTATTATAACAATAAATAAATTTATCTCATCTATCTCATAACAGAAACGAAATCTTAGAAATAGCAACTGAGTATTATAAAACCCTATACGACACTCCAACCCCACAAAATAAAGAACACTGGGTGGTTGAGGAAGTCACAAACGTCAGTCATACTTGCGAAATACCTCCAATAGACGAAACAGAGATACTTAATAATATTAAGAATCTGAAATCAGACAAAAGCCCAGGGCCCGACGGCATAACAAACGAATTACTAAAACACGGAATGTCAATATTATGTACCCCATTGTCGTCTATGTTTAACCGCATACTAGATACCGCTACCACACCATCGCAATGGTCAAACTCAAACATAATATTAATTTACAAGAAAGGAAACCCGAGAAATATCTCAAATTACAGACCTATAAGTCTACTGCCAAGTCTCTATAAATTATTTTCATCGATCATTGAAAAAAGAATAAATGTAACTACACAAAAACACCAACCTGTTGAACAAGCAGGCTTCCGCAAAGGTTTTTCAACAGTTGACCATATACATACTCTAGAACTACTTATAGAGAAATATCAGGAGCAACAGAGGCCGCTATATGTCGCCTTTATAGACTACCAAAAAGCCTTTGACACTTTATTGCACTCGAGCATCTGGGAAGCGCTTAGATTACAAAACGTTGAAACACAATATATCGAAGTCTTAAAGAATATCTACCAAAAATGCACAAGTAAGGTAAAACTAGAAACCTCAGGTCCACAAATAGTTATAAAGAGAGGAGTACGACAAGGAGACCCGATATCCCCAACAATTTTCATTTCTGTCCTAGAAAATGTTTTCAGGAAGCTCGACTGGAATAGATGTGGCATATTTATAAAAGACACCTATTTCAATCATCTAAGATTCGCGGACGACATAGTCATAGTATCTGAGAGCTCTAGCCAACTACAACACATGATCACTACACTTCACTCTGCAAGCATACAGGTGGGCCTCGAAATGAACTCTTCAAAAACAAAGATTATGACAAATAGTTTACAAAAACCTATATACGTTAATAACTTACTATTGGAATATGTAAAGGAGTATATATATTTAGGACAACAAATCTCATTTGCTAAAAATATTAATTTACTGGAAGTTGAACGAAGAGTAAAATTAACATGGAATAAATATTGGAGTTTAAAGGAAGTTTTTAAAAGCGACCTCCCAGTAGAACTAAAGAAAAAAGTAATGAACTCAAACCTTCTGCCATGTCTAACATACGCATGCCAAACATGGAAATTTAACTATGTTGTTAAAAACAAAATTACTACATGCCAAAGGGGAATGGAGCGCAGTATGTTAAATATTAAAAAACACTATCGGGTTCGCCACTCAAAAATAAGATCCACAACAAAAGCGATTGATGCCCTCACACACGCACAAATTCTTAAATGGAAATGGGCAGGCCATGTTGCAAGACTGCAAGACAATAGATGGACCACAAAATTGACGTCTTGGACGGGGCCAATTGGCAAACGTAAACGAGGAAGACCACATACACGCTGGGAAGATGAGATCGTACGGATAGCGGGATCACGCTGGTTGGAAGTAGCGAAGAACAGAGAAAACTGGCACTCTCTGGAGGAGGCCTTCACCTCAGGGGTTCTCAAATAAAATAATATTATTAAATTTAAAACTAAAAACCACATACTTGTTATGTAATAGTACTGTAAGATAGGAGAAATATAAGGCTTTTTTATTTTTTATTTTATTTATTTATAAATAAATTTAAATAAAAAATGCTAGTGATAATATGCAAATGGCCTATAACTACGTCTGTGTTACGTATAAATAAACATTGCATCAATAGAGATATCTCATAATTTGTATTAGTTGGTTAATGGCCGTTCCCTATATTCTATCTATCGACAGATGTGCTTACTATCAATAAGTGTTTTGACAGATCTTCCATACAAAATGTGTCAAAATTTTACTGCCGGTAAGCAAATCTGTCGATAGACAGAATATTGGGAACGGCCATAAAAGTATGACGATAGCAATATTGCTTTTTAATTTGTATTATGTAAACTATGCATACGATAAATAGTTCTTGACTTTTTAATTGTGTGTTTCACAAGTAATTTATGATCGAGGCATGATTCTACGTTTTTTATAATGTCGTTAATAAGTTATCACAAACAAATATCACATTATATAGCAAGGCGTTATTCCTTATTCAAAATTAAATTAATTAGGTACTTAATACCTATGTTTTTCCCTTGGAGTCTAAAATCTTCTTAAGTACGTAAGTACACACAGTTTTTTTGTTCTCTTTTTCCTTCATCTTTCTTTTTGCTTGGTGGAATCCTGAATGAATGCCAGGGTCCGTCGTTTCGTATCATAGATTTGACGGTGTTATATGAGGAGACCAGAGGTTTGATCTCCACAACCCGCAACGGGAACCAAGTTTCGTCAGCAGAGTGTAGTACCACATGCTGGTGAAGTTGGCTTTGGGCCTAAGAGTTGCCACCAACTCTACACACACTCCTCTTGTTCCCTTTTTCTATATTATTAAAATGGACTTAACAAATTAAATAAAAACAATTATTAACAAACGTTAAATACAACATAATAAAGAAATTATATTAGACTATAAATTACTAGTAATCATCAGCAATTAAAAACATCGCAAACAACTATGAAGTATTTTATAGCTATTATGAAATTAAGAACATGAATTTTAATATTAGCACAATAAAAAGAATATAAGTACATACAATATCTTGATTCTTATCTTATCATTACTTATGTACTACATGTATTACTTATGTAAATAATGGTTGGCGACATTTACGAGCGATTTACATTTAGCTTATGCTCACGCCTGGATCCAATAAAGGCGTCGGCAGAGGTACAAATAATGCAATTTGTGGTACATCCACAGTTCGCCGAACTTATTTTCGGCCGCATGTAATACAGGTGAGCCATTTCAGTCATATTATTATTTTAAATCGATAAACTCGCAAATGACCTGCAGCAAATAATAAAAAATCTTTAGATATAAGAAACTCCTTTTTTAATCGGTTACAAAACACCCACGGTTTATATTTAACACAGTTAATTAGTTGACATTACAATTGACACAGATTTTCAAACACCACTTGAATTATGATGGGTCTTTTAAAACTAGCCTTATCCCGCGACGCCGCCCGCGTATATTTAATTTTCTGCGAAGACACAAGGTGGTACGGATAAATGGATTCATTACTTAATTTCTTGTTATGTGAGTGAAATTTCAATTACCTCCTTTCAAAACTTGCCATCGCCAACATAGCAGTCATCCAGCATGCTTTGAATACAGTCAGATAATTCTATACCGGCGAGATGAGTGGCGCTGTTGTGAAACGCTCATTGGCCGATTTTTAATTCTGCCAGAATAACCATTTACAATTAGTTGTAAACGTTTCACCGCCAATTTTAACACTGTCGCGTTATAAAGGTCAGAAATACAGAATGAGATGAAGAAGACTTCACCGGTCTTTCGGGTTGAGGGCTTTAGGCGCTCTCAACCTTTAATATCTAGGAGGCATTATACGAGTGCTACCTAACCTAAGTCCCGCCCTTACAACGATCTTAGTTTGTTTATCCAGATAGATCTCGAAAATGAACCAATAAACGTTAATTAATTTGTACGCGTGACCTTCAACCTGTACTTTGATTGGCTCATTTGGGGGATGTATACGGAAAATTAAACTAAGATAATTTATTGAAATCGACCGTAAGTCAATAGTGACACCTGACCAAACACACAAACGGCGTCTCTATACGGAGACAGTGTTTATTCCACTGAATTTACTAGATCTTTGTATTGCAGAATTGTTGAGTAGGACACGTTTTTTAAATGAGTTTCTAAGAGTAGCCAAGGGTAGCCTCTTTTTTGTACTGAGCTTACTAGCTCAATACATTTCACCTCGCCTCATTTGAAGTGGGATCTTGTACTCAAGATCCCACTTCAAATGAGGTGAGGGATCTTGAAGCTCACTCGCACGTTCTCACTCTTTCAGCATGCGAATAATAACAGAGTAAGGAGATATAAAATTTGAAGTAGATCATGAAATTTGATGTTACAAATTAATATGTGGAATGTAGATTTTTAGTAAAATAATAAAATGCACAGACACGACTTTAAAATGTTGTAGGTATATTTAAACTCCGTCACTGATAGATTTGACCCCTACACTTGCTAATGTTGAATTTCTGTTACATTCTCCTTCGTTACTTACGTAAACTTTACCGCCGCGCCGCGCGTTTCTTTTCATTACACTATTTGACCAAAGGCTTTAATATATACTACTAGACAGGCTGTGCGGTACAAAGAAATTGCGCACTAAGTTACGGTCAATTGACCGAAACTCATTTAGTCGCCCGCGAGAGAGCGGTAAGAGCAGCATTGTCATGTAAACACGAATACAAAACAAAACAGCCGTCTCAATATTGCCATCTCGCTTACTCTCAACTCCTCTCGCTCCCGGTGCCTTAGACGTCATTCCCGCCTCGCCGGCCGCGTATGCAACACAATTTTACTTGTGAACACCCCGTCTATAGTATTAAAGTATTTGATTTGTTAACAAACTGATTTATCATCACTGAGTGCATGGGAGTTACACTGTGGAGTTATATAAAGCTATTGATATAGTACATATTGTGTAATTTAGGAAACATAATATTTTTGTACCTAATTACATATGATGATATCGTGCGCAGCCGCCGTGGCGCAGTGGGCAAGTAGGCGGCTGTGAAGCGAGGCCGCGGGTTCGATTACCGCACCGAGATAAAATGTTTGTGCGATCCACAAATATTTGTTTCTGGTCTGGGTGAATTCACCCTAGAGGGATTGATGTCAGACAGGCGGCTGGTCGTAATAACTAAAAGCCAAATCTTTCTGTAACATGTGTTAAAAAGCATGTTGCGGCGACCACACAGCGAGTGGGATAAAGACAGGTGGAAGAAAGACTTGAATGATGAAGATATTCGACACAGATCATAATACTAATGATATACCTAGTATATTATTAGCAGATAATTAATATACGTAGCTATTTGAGTGGTAGAGCCATGCTGAAGACAGTTTTGTCTACAGCACGAATGGGCTGGCTTGACCGGGTCTTTATCATAGTCTTACAGAAAACCGACGTAAATTAGCGGCTTGCTGCTGCGTTTCGTACGGTGAGTGAGATATCCAGAGGCCTAAATCCCCTTTCCAATCCCTTAATTATTTCAAGCGTCCATGATTCTTACATGGTATTGTGAGCGTAGATGGGCGGTGGAGATTACTAACGGTGACCCACTTGCTCGTTTGCCGGTATATGCTATAAAAACGTAGATGTCGTATAAATAATAATAAGGTTAAATCGTAAAAATGACGATTTATAAGAAATCTACAGATCCAATAGCTGCATATAAAAATATATGTGTAATATAAGCTATATTTTATGGAACATTATGGAACTTTCTGTGGAAGTAGAATTTATTATACCTATAAGTTACTCTTTGATGCAAAATTTCTAGTAAATAGATATATCGATTCAAATGAATAAGTAAAACAATATATTGTGTTCTGGAATAAAAAATGAGACGAATTACTTTTGCAACATTCTAAACGGCATATTTAAAATAAGCTATTAGGAACTTCGCGAGCAAAAGCTTGGCTTTTAGCTTTCACTTCAATTCCAAAAGAGAAGTCTTCTTTCGCAAGTGCTATACAGTTACGCAATTTATTTATTCCATTTTGTCGACAGTAAGTACCTACTAAATTAATGTGAATTAAACTACGTAACTAGCCATGTTATGACGTGAGAGATTGTCGCACCTAATTATTGTTAATGTAATTTCCGGGATAAAAAGGTACCTAGCCTATGTGGATACGACATACGCACTCACGCCTGTAATCCCCGAAGGGGTAGGCATAGGTGTAACCAGTACACCCACATTTCGCCGAGCGTATCTCGGTCCCATGATGTGTGATGTGATGTGCATATATATATATATGTGTCCTATCGCCATATCGGGCACAATTCCAGACTCCGGGCTGATACTGAGCATTTCATAATAGAAAAATACACTTACAGTTAATACAAAATATCACTTTACCCGACCCGGTGATCAAACCCGATACCTCAGCGTCACCTTAAGTCGTAACGCGTACGCATTACAACCGCGCCACCGAGGCAGTCATAGGTTCTTTATAATAAATAGTACCTACCTACATTAGTAAAATCGCCCCCGCTGCCGTAGCCCGTACACTCAACAGAATTCGCCCTCTACGCCCACTTTTTTTTTTTATTAGATTGAATGGCGAGACGAGCAGGTCGGTCGCCTGATGGTAAGCGCCACGCCTGCTCATAAACAGAAGCAACGCCACACAGAACTTTAAATAAAGCACTGCATGACACTGGACTGCGCTCGTCACCCCGAGACATAAGGTGTTAAGTCTCATAATGCCCAGTAATTACACTGGCTTCAATGCCCTTCACACCGGAACACAACAGTGTTTTGCTTTGTCTTTTTCTGCTTGGCGGCAGAAAAAGACAAAGCGGTGGTACCAACCCAGCCGGTCTCTCGCAAAGGAGGGACCTACCACCTTGTAAGCCTACCACATCATCAAACAATAAGGGAAACGCTTTTCATTCATTCTTTATAACTTATTTTCAGATCCTGTGGACCCTCTCGGTGGTGTCGAGCCAGCGACACAGCAGAATAATTCGAAACGACTTCGAGAAGCCAAGTCCTGATGGCTCCTACAAATGGGCCATACAGACGGGTATCTACGTTTTGTATTAAAAATATCAGTTGTAGATGCTAGACCACTCTAGCCTATGCGTGTAGTCTTCACTTTTATGGAAAATTTTCACGAATTTTTTAACCTGTACCAATATAGCGAGCGATATGTGCGCTCTTAGCAATAAGATGTCGAAGTAATTAAATTGAAATAAATAAATAACACGCAACAGTCACACACATAGCCCTGACCTCACAGTAAGATACGAGTCTTGTGTCGTGAGAATCAGGAATACCAGTAAGTTGCGGTCAATTGACCGTAACTCAATATTACCACCTCGCTTGCTCTTAACTAGAACCCCTATCGCGCTCCCTGTTTGTGAGCTGTCAAACTCCCGCGATAAGTGATGCAATTTTACTTCTAAACAGCCCGTCTAGTAGTATTATTTGGTGCACAATAAAGAATATTCTATCTATCTATATAAAGGTTTAATAATAACCTTCAAAATGTTCTACTACGTACAGTAATTTGCGGCTGTGACTTGAATAATAATTAGAATCCGCGTAGTTATTTGGTATGTCTACAGTTGTCACGCTACACTGTGTTTTTTACATCTGTGTGGTAATCGACTAATTTATGTCATAAATACAGATATACCATATATGTATAGCTCGCTACAAGCAGATTGATTTTGAAATTGGATTTTTCTATTACTAAATGCTCAGTATCAGCCCGTATGACGATAGGCTCGCCCCCAATCCCATCATGGGACCGAGATACGCTCCGCGAAATGTAGGTGTAGTGGTTACACCTCTGCCCACCCTTTCGGGGATTACAGGCGTGAGTGAGTGCGTATAAAATAGTAATTGTAGCTTGATGTTGTGTTTCGTACGGTTGATGAGATTCCACTCTATTTTCTATTCTGAAGGGTTAGCACGAATAACTTGCGAGAACGTATTCGTATCGAAATGTAAAAAAAAAAATTGAACTTTCATAAAAATGCCAGCGTTCGCGATTCGAATACTTATTCGTAAGTCAGTCGTTTTTTTTTTCTTTTTGTTTATGGACGCTTGCTGATAGCCTGACAAGAGTCGGCTTTAGTCAGCGACACCGGACTTTCGGGCGAATGCTTTAGGCACTCCAACCCTAACAGTCGTTCGTGCTCGCCCCCCTGATCCTCATTGCTATAGGTCCTTTGGCAAAGTGGATATACATGGGCGATGGCATTCCGTAATCATTTACCTTCACGTGATCAATTTGTGCGTTTACAGATATTGGCTACAAGTAAATGTTTTTTTTCAGATAATAACATCTTCCACGAACAGCATGGCTACACCAACGGTGATGCTGGCTTATTGGTTGAAGGACAGTACCAATACACGGCTCCCGATGGACAAGTAAGAAACAAGTTGCCACACTCTACCTTCAATAAATCAATTCAATTTACGAGTAGTAGAGCCACGTTGTACACAGTTTTTTCTACAGCATGAATGGGCCGGCTCGTCCGGGTCGTTACCAATATGTCACAGAAAACCGATATAAAGTAGCAGCGTACTGCTGCGTTTCGTACGGTGAGTGAGATATCCGGAGGCCCCAATCCCCATCCCCTTCCCAATCCCTTAATTATCCCTTTTCTTTAAAGTCGGCAACGCGCCCATGACTCTTGGTATTGTAGGCGTACAAGGGCGGTGGAGATCACTTATCATCAGGTGACCCACTTGCTCGTTTACCGTCCTATGCAACAAAAAATAAATTTAAAAAATGTTGAAGAAATAATTATTTTGTCTAGTGATGATGACAGCCTCCGTGGCGCAGTGGGCGAGTAGCCGGTTGCAAAGCGAGAGGCCGTGGGTACGATTCCCACACAAACATGACAAATGTTTGTGTGAACAACGAATATTTGTTTTGTATCTGGGTGTTGTGGGATCGCAAGTCCCTCATTGTTCCCGATACCCACGATGCAGATTATCCTAGTGTGGGGTCAGGACTATGTGTGTGACTGTTGGATGTTATTTATTTAGTATACGCACTCACGCCTATGGACCCCAAAGTGATAGGCAAAGGTATACCCACATTTCAACGAGCTTGTTTTCGTCCCATGATGTGATAGGAGGCGAGCCTATAGTCATACCGGGTTGATACTGAGTATTTTGTAATAGAAAAACCCAATATCACTTTTATCGGACTCGGAGATCGAACCCGTATAAATATTTTTGGGTCAGACTTATATTTATTTCTGTGAGGGGATCGAACTAGCTGCCTTATGTTTCATAGACGGCTACTCGCCCACTACCCACAGAGGCGGGCAATAACGCATAAATGCATTCTAATAACATCAATTATCGCCAGATAGCGTAGAAAATATCGAGGCGGAAATAAATTAATTTTCACACGCCAAAATTATTGCGGAAGAATAAATAGCGGTATGGCAAACACGTTTGTTTAATAATATTCGGATGTGTTCATATTGTTTTAATAATATTGGTACGATCCAAACAAAATACACATTTATCGATTCCCGTTGCGGGACAAATCCTTGTACTGCAAATATTTGGCCCACATTATCAAAGATTACTCAAAGGTTGAAGCGAATTTTTGGTAGAACCACGCTCTAGACACTTTTGTCTATAGCATGAATGGGCCAGCTCGTCCGGGTCGTTACCACTGTCTCACAGGAAACCGATGTAAAGTAGCAGCTTGCTTAGTTCCCATTCCTTTCTTTTAATCATTTACCATCAGGTGACCCACTTGCTCGTATGCCGGCATGTGCTATAAATAAAATCTTCACGTTTCAGTTGATCAACGTGTTGTACCGGGCGGATGAGAACGGATTCCACGCAGAAGGAGCGCATATACCGACGCCCCCACCTATTCCTCCTGCGATACAGCGCGCTCTGGACTACCTCGCCACGCTGCCGCCTCCCACCGACCATTGACCACCATTAACTACCACCGTGATACAGTACAAATTGACAGAACTTATTCTAGTTTACCCTAGAGCTATTTGGACGGAGATTTTCTCTTACAACAGAGGTAGGGTTGCCAACTTTTTGTATATGAAATAAAGTATATTTAGTTACGACAAAGACCAAAGACTAGTGTGTACTACTACACCGGCTGTGCGGTACAAAGAAATTGCGCTCTGAGGTACGGTCAATTGACCACAACTCGTTTAGTCTCCTGCAAGAGAGCGACAAAAGCAGTTGTGGTTGTTTGAATAGTGGCGGACGATGAATTCGATAAACTAACACGATACCCATGTTGGGAGATTTGTTATGAAATAACTTGATTGAATCTCATTTATTACAATGCATTATGTTATATACTAGATCTTAGGCTAATGAATACATAGTACACCTCACTTCAGGGGTGAATAAATACACCCATAAAATATTGACATTATTTATGTGCAGATATTATTCATTTGATTTAAAGTTATTTTAGGTAAGTAACTATATTATTTCATGGCTTTCTTCGAAAATGGTATTTACTGGGAATATACGCCAGCGCCGGCCGCGTATGGAACACAGTTTTACTTCTAAACAACTCATCTATAGTACTAAAGTCTTTGAGTTACTATGAAAGAAAATAAACATTTAAAGTTCTGGATAGGTAGTAATGATAAAAATATTCAATCAAATCAATAATCAAATAAAGTATACCTAATACTATTTTTAACAGTACCTATGGTTGGCAACCCTAGACAGAGGCGAGATATTTAACAGAAAACTGAATTTACGACGCTGGTCATACGATACCTTTTTCAAACCGTATGACGCGACCTCCTACTAAGAATTTTCTCATAAATTTACGTCGGTGTCATGTGTAGTGTTGAGTAGGATACGATTTTTAAATGGGTTTGTATGAATGGCCTCTTTTTGGATTGAGCCAGTACCAGGTACCTCCCATGTACGGAACAAATGTAATGCCTCTTGTATGTCCTTCTCAACGTTAGTCATGAGATGAACTATCTCTGTGTTAACGAAGCTAATGAATGGTACTATCTGAAGCTAAAAGGTGGCAGCACAACCTTTAAGCATCGTGCAGTGGTGATATATCACACGAAAACGATAGCAACATGCGATGTAGCCAAAGACTTTAATGTATACTACTAGACAAGCTGCGCGGTACATAGAAATTGTACCACTATGTCGCGGTCAATTGGCCGTAACTCAATATTGCCATCTCGCTTACTGTCAACTAGAACCCCTATCGCGCTCCCTGTCTGTGAGCTGTCAATCATCCGCGTTATGCGACGCAATTTTACTTTTAAACAGCCCGTCTAGTAGTATACATTTAAGTCTTTGGAACTGTCAAACCAGTATTTAAATTACACATTTTCTTGCATTGCAAATATTAAATATGATTTAATGATTTATCAAAAATATATAAAATTACCAAGCATTTATTATAATTTGTACTACTTATAGATTTTAAGTTTCATTTTTGTTTCACAATTACATTTTTTTTTATCATTTTATGTTTTGTTTTTCCAACTTATTTCTATTTTGTTATATTAAATAAAACAATTATATGCTATTAACAAAAACAATATTATTTGCCAACCCGCATTAGGCCTAACCCCCTCATTCAGTAGAGGAGGCCGTTCCCTGCAGTGGGACGTATCTAATACAGGGCTAGTATTATTAACAATATTATACCAACCCTCCATGTAGATTAGTCTATAATTACCAATTTGGCGGATATTTTTGATGGATAAAAATACTTTTTTTTTTATACCGTCCCATAGTATTGTATTTGGTTGACATGTTTATGACAAAAGATAATACACACCGTTATTTCAATAGAGTAGGTACTGTCTAAAACATAGCGGGGCATGCATCAACTGAACCCACGGTTTACCGAGCTTTATTTCCGTATCATAATTCCACAAATTCCGACAACCTGTAGTGTTCCGCAGCCCCGGATCTACGATTTTTTTAAAACCTGGACAGTAATTTGATAGTGGCGCCCCTCTCTCCAGCGTTTAAGATAAATTACTTATGAAAAGCTAATGACGATGCACAAAGGGTCTGTGTGGTGTCTTTTTCTTACAAGTTGACGGTGAGCCAACTAGACTTCCGTATGCTGGGCGCTTTGTGTAGCAAGTTTTTTATTTTTAATCATATTATGATTTTGTCACCCCCTGAATTTGCCTGAAAAGTCGTTGGGCAACATGTGCAAATTAATTTTTGTGGCATCGAGGCGTGGCCTACTCGCGACGCGGTGCTATCATCGAATTTTATAATTCGTTTTAGGCGTGTAGAAAATGCAATAAAGTATGGACTCGAGGCGGGTCGACATAAAAAAATACATCAATATATATTTTATATATCGAGGAAAATATCGATATATCGGTGACATCGGTCATTGACATTTGAATGACTTTTTTGGCATCATATAAAATATATCGACATACCGGCTGGCTTGAGGTTTGATCCACATTCCTTGACATCCTATTTTTAAAAATATAAATTGTGATATGATTCTTAATAAAAGTATCGATATATCGATTAAAATATTTCACCAAAAATATCGTTTATTAAATTTTTTTAACATCCCTGTCATTGCAGATTTCAAATTTAATAGGAATTATGTAATGGTACAGCTAATGACGCATGATTACGCGATCCCAGCCACGGACGGGACACAGCTCTCGTGTAGACACATTTTTTTTTATTAGCTTGAATGACAAGACGAGCAGGTCGCTCACACAGAACTTTAAATAACAAAGTACTGCATGACACTGGACTGCGCTCGTCACCCAGAGACATAAGGTGTTAAGTCTCATAATGCCCAGTAATTACACTGGCTTCAATGTCCTTCAAACCAGAACACAACAGTGCTTACACACTGTTGCTTGGCGGCAGAAATAGACAAAGCGGTGGTACCAGCCCAGCGGGCCTCTCGCATACGAGGGACCTACCTTGTAAAACACATGACTCCCTACACCGTTTAAATTCGTAGTGATGAGTCAAAACTTGACAATAAAACAATATTATCGAAATATGTATAAATTGTATTTATTACGTAGTACAATGTATTTACGTATAGGTAACTAGCATATACATTACTACTTATCATAGAGTTAAGTTTTGGAGCCATTCACAGACAACTAGTGTTGGATCAACTCTTGCATTCTTATACAATAATATACTAAATGCCGCACTGAGTCGTCAATCAACTTTAATATTTAATTAACAATATCCTAGAATTATTCAATTAATATTATTTTTGTTATCAGTAATGGAAATTATGAAATTCTAAGAAAGTGCTAATTGTTAATTAAAGTTAATTCATGTCTCTGAGTGCGGCAGTGTTTAAAAAGGTACGTATAACATTTTGGCCTAATATCAGTCCATCGAGAAGATTAAATACAGTACAACCGGAGACGAGACCACCAGTGAGATCGACCAGGCAGTAGACTAGATTAAGCTTAGTTGTTTTTTTTTATCCTGGCTGGGCAAAGTGATTACGCTACACCTGATGGTAAGTGTACCGCAATCCATGAATACTGTCGACCAACGACGACACTGAATATATCGCAGATCGGTAGAATAATGCCGGCCTGCTTAGTTGCTTCTTCACACTCCGTTTAAAGGAAACACGTGCGCCGGCAAACTATTCCACGGCTTTATGGTCCGACAGAAGTAAAATTTTGCGAACCTCTTGGTCCGAGCCGAGATCGAAGAGACCACGAAGCTATGGTTTCGCAATATTTTTTTAATTAAAGAGGACCGTTACTTTACTTTGCCCATTAACGGATACCTTTGGACACGTATTAACTTTTTTTAATCCTACTTCCTACTACTTTTATAAATGTGAAAGTTTGGATGTTTGTTAGTCAATCACGCGTTAACAGCTGCACGGTGTCGGATGAAATTTGGCACACAGGTAGACCATGACGTGGATTGGGACATAGGCAATTTTTATCCCGGTAAAACTGCTCGTATCGCTGCTGTATGCTAAATTTCATCCAAATCAGTTCAGTAGTTAAGGCGTGATTGACAAAATACCTCCAAATTCACAAACCCACAAACATGTAAACTTTGACATTTATAATATTAATAGCAGAAATAAGATGGTAGGGAGTAGGGAGGTTTAGTATGGTATACCCTGGACTCTTGAGGACGTACATTAGGAAGAGACATGTCTGGATCTGGTGTAGTCACTCCATTCACTAAATAGATGCATTAATTCTATGGTCGTAACTATGTAGTTGAACGACAAATTGTCATTACCGACCGCGCAAGCCGCAAGTGCACGGCGATTCCACACATGCGTCAGAACAACAACATGAAATCGCACAAGTATGGATGGTGCAAATATCTTGGCAACCCAACCAGTGGTCTGCCCGCTGAACTATATATAAAATCCTATACAATTACAGCACCGTACGTATTAAATAAAATGTAGATATAAAACATTAATAATATTTATATAACTCTAAAATATATGGCCAATCTTTTTGAAAAAAAAACATATAAAATTACTTAATTCATGATATGAGCAATCAAATGTGGAATAAAAAATATGTTCAATGAAGTAGGAGTAACATGTTTTAGTACATATATGCTTTTAATCGGCAAATTTACCAACGATTACTAGAATGTTATTTGCATCTAGTAGTAAATTAAATTATAAGTGTAAGTTACGAGTAAAAAAATACCGAAAATCTGTAGGCATGTATGACTGAAGTGAAAAAATGTATCGATATTTTTAAACAGAATCGACATCCATTCGATATATCGAGAAAAATATATCATTTGGATGTCATTTTTTTACATCTTATAAAAATATCGACATTTCGGCTTCAGATTTATACGACCTTATAAAGCGTAATATTAATATTTAGAAAAATATCGTTTTTGATATCATTCTGATACTTGATAAATAATATCGATACAGCGCAATAAATATATCGCCGATAATATTAGCAAGTCGATGAAAAAATATCAATATATCTGATAGTCAATCGACTATCCAATATAGAGCCGAGGAAAAATTGCTTTGCGCAACATTTTTAAATAAATTAGTTTGTCAAAGTAAATCGTTTAGGATAACCTTCCAACACCAAATGACCATCGTATCCAGAAAACGATACATTATTCATCAAAGTTCAAGGTCCACATTTGATTGCATTTTAAAGCTATTTCCAAATAATTAGTCTAGTGATTGTAAAATATATGTGACTATGAAAATTATAAACAACTTCAAATATTAAGGCTGAATTTCTAATCGATCCTTAGCCCTTATTCAAGGTTAGTCGGAAATGGTGTAATAAGCCTTTTATGACCTAAATACGATTAAGGATCGTCGAGAAAGTCTGCCTAAGTGATGCTAGATAATGTTTAAAATTACAACTAGGCAATAATGTATGGCAAAAAATAATATAATCAAATAATTGACTAAAACCAAATTCTATGTCTGACTAACTAACAAAAGTATCCCCCCTCCCCTTATCAAAAGTAAAACAATCCCTTAATATCATCATAATGCTTCTTACAGGAAATAAAATGGACCAAACATCTAAATAGACGCCGCATGCCGACGTCTTTAGCAGATTTTTAGGCACGCGCAATATATAATCTAGAACGCAGTTGATACGTCACGTTAGTGCATATAGTGAAAATTCGCAGATTTCATACAGATTGAATTAGTTATGACCTCTATTTAGACCTTTGGTCTGTAGAAATATTACAAGTAACAATAAAATAAAAATATAACTAGTTAAAATAACTATAAACTTACATAGTAGCTTTCTGCGATATCACAGATTAAAAAAACAATTACAACTAATCTAAAAGGGCATTTGGCTTTTAATCAGCTGTTTGTAAAAGATTTTTTTTTAACAGAAAACTCCGTTTAAGAGGCCACATAATACGATTCTACATACATAGATACGCATCACGCCTGTAATCGCCGATGGGGTAGGCAGAGGTGTAACCAGTTCACCCATATTTCGCCGAGCATACTCCGTCGTGATAGGGGGCGAGCCTATCGCCATACCGGGCACAATTCCAGACTCCGGGCTGATACTGAGCATTTCGTAATAGAAATTGGGTTGACGGGTCACGTCTATACACGAACGGATCGGTTCCGTTATTAATTTCATGTTTATATGCATAATGTCACTAAAATCAGTCGAAAGTGCCGTACGCGAGTTGCATAAAACTGTGCTTAACCTAGTGAGTAAAATCAGTTCATTGGAGTGCCAAATCAGTGCTCAAAACGATATAATTGTGAACCAAAATAAAATTATTAATCAGTTGAATCCAGTGGGACTCAATAACGCAAGCGCTGCAACCACCCGCAAGTTAATTTGCGAGAACGCGACACCGCCAGCGAATGCAGTGCTCCAGCGCCCTAAACGACTAGCTCACACAAAAGCTGTTGCTGCGCTAGCGAGTACAGTAAGCGGTGGCGCATCGAATAAACACAGCGCTACGAGCGCTGAACGCCCATGCACTACTTTGACGAAGACAGCCGACAATGAACGAAGCGTTCCGAGGATACTATTGGAGGACGACGGGTCGCCGTCAGCTGATCCAAAAGTTAACAACATCTCAATAGTACCGAGCCATGCCTATACTGAACAACTGGAGAGAAGTATGAATAACGAAAATGACAATGATTGGCAAGTAGCGCAACCCAAGAAACGTGCGAGGAGACAAGTTCTGGTCGGAAAAAATAACGTAGACTGCGGCGTGCAATCCATTGAACAACGGAAGTATATACAAGCGTGGTCATTTAGACCCGAGACAACTAATGACAATGTTTTGAACTTTCTGAACAAGATAAAATCAAGTAAGGATTATATAGTTGAAAAGCGCGTTTTAAAAACAGATAGACACGCATCTTTCATTATTGGTATTCCCGAGACGTTGTATGACGAAATATGTGACCCTTTAATGTGGCCAAAAGGTGTCCGCTCCGCCCAGTGGTTTCTTACTGGGCCCCGTAGCACGAGTGGCGCGCGGGGCAGCCAGCGGGAAGCCCAGTCAGTGCAAATCAACGACCCTGCCATCGCCGGGACGGCTGCCGGTGCGGCCTTCGGCTAAACATGACCCCATGACAAACTTTGTCATCAGTCATCAAAATATAGCCTCTATTGATAATAAAACGCACAAACTCGAAGTCCTTCTTCAGGATACATTACTATGTGATATCTTGGCGATTTCAGAACACTGGTTAAATGAAGCTAATTTAAAATGTGTTAATATAGACGGATTTACCTTAGTATCTAGCTTTTGCAGGAAATTTGTTGTACATGGAGGCTCATGCCTTTACATTAGAAATAATCTGAAAGCTATAGAATGTAATTTACTTACACAGATGTCAACGGAGAGATTCTGCGAAATCTCCGCCGTTGAGTTGATCGATCTTAATATGTTGGTTTTATGTGTTTACAGGACCAACATAGTTAGTTCCGCACAATTTTTGACTCACTTGGAGTGCCTTCTTGAACGTCTCAGTGAATTGGGTAAACATTTTGTAATGACGGGAGATTTTAATATCGATTGGCTGGGAGCGGAGAGTTTCGATTTAAAACGCCTGAGGGACTTGCTATCGGTGCATAATGTTACTAATGAAGTGAGTTTCCCTACACGGGTGACTCCTACATCGGCGACGTGTCTTGACCACGTATACAGTAATTTACCGGCGGGTTCCGTATCGTGTAGTCCAATCGACACCCAGCTCAGCGATCACTACGCCGTGCGAGCCGTTTTCACGCGTTGCGCCCATCTACCGTGCAATCGTACTCGCCTTGTGAGACAGTGCTCACAACTAAATAGGAACGCGTTCTATTATGCAATAGGAAGTGTAGATTGGGATGAACTATTTCGAAAACATAGACATTGTTTGAGTAAATTAACTGACTCTGTAGTCAATATAATAGCTAACAAATATAACATTTGCTTTCCTCTGCGGCGAAAAAATTACAAAAAGATTTCGTGGGTTACTAATGATATATTAGATCTCAAAAAACTTCTGTCAGAGGTAATCGAACTACAAGCAAAGTACCCAAATGTAGATCTAGATTGCTACATAAATAGACTATCTATGCAATATGAGCAACTGATTAAAACTAACAAGACAGGGTATTATGCCAGCGTGATCGCTAATAGCACTAACACGCACAGAGCGTTGTGGAATGTTATTAACACTGAGCGGGGTGCGTCTGTTCGGTCCTCTGTAACTTTCACAGATGTTATAAAAAATTCATCGGGTGAGAAGTTTCAATATCCAAAAGCAGCTGCTGACGTCATGAACGCGAGATTCGTTGATGCTGCAGCTGCATGCGGTGCGCCACGAGCCAACTTGTATATGGTCGCCGAGGCACTTTCCGCCGCACGCCCTCCTGCCGATCGCTCTCTGAGATTCCTTATGTTTTCTCCCGCAGAGGTCTATCGTATCATAAAATATTCCATTCCACATAAACCGACAAGGGATATTTATGATATATCCATGGAGGCAATATACATGGTTGCGGAGATGCTCGCGCCATGCCTGGCTGCTCTGTTCAACCGCTGTATTGATGAAGGAATTTACCCGGCTACATTTAAATTAAGTAAAATATCACCTCTGTTCAAGGGCAAAGGTAAAAGAGAAGACATTGATGCATACCGACCCGTGTCAGTGATTCCCGCAGTCGCCAAAATACTCGAGAATGGTGTCAGTACTCGTCTAACAAAATATCTGTCCGATACAAAAGCACTCTCAGATCGCCAGTATGCGTACCGAGAGGGGTGCTCCACTACGACACTGACTCGCGAGGTGATCCGACGTGTAGTCCGGGCGTGTGAGCAGAGGCTTCAAGTAGCAGTCTTGTGCTGTGACTTGTCCAAGGCTTTTGATGTTGCAGACCATGATGTCCTTGCCTACAAGCTGCAGCATTATGGGATGTCCGCCAAAGTTCACAGCCTACTTATAGATTTACTAAGAGGTCGAGCGCAAGTGGTAGTGGACAAAGGTGGTACCATAAAATCGGATCGTTTGAGCACAACAATGGGTGTAGCACAGGGATCATCAGTGTCAAACATACTTTTCTCTTTGTTACTAAATGACCTGCCAGAACATGTTACTGCTGGTGAAATATTTATGTACGCCGATGACGTAGCCGCTATAGTATGCGCGGGGTCACAGGATGAATTGGAGCAGCGACTGAACAGCGCGGCACAGCAGGTTGCGCTGTGGTTTCAGTGGAACGGGCTCGTTCTTAATCTAAATAAGACACATTTCGTGCATTTTTCTTTGTCTGGTCGACCTACTAAAAACCTCTCTGTCTTGATAAACAATACATACATCGATCAAGTCGACTCCACCACATTTCTAGGTTTTAAAATCGACCGCAGCCTCACCTGGGGTTCACACATTAACAAACTATGTGGCAAACTGGGGAGTGCATGCTATGCGCTATATCGTCTCTCGCGTGTTGTCTCTGCTGACGTCGTCCGCACTTGTTATTTTGCGACTGTACACTCTCTCCTCCAATATGGTGTCGAGCTATGGGGGCGCGCCGCTGATGGGCTGCGCGTGTTCCGGATGCAAAAACGCGCCGTGAGAACAATTGTTAAAGTATCGCGGTCAACGTCTGTTAAACCATATTTTATTTCCCAAAAAATTTTGACACTGCCCTCTCTAGTAATATTCCAGGTTGCACTAACCACCAGGCAAACGCTCTCTGATTTCAAAACTCGAGAGGAAATAAGTAGTTACAATATTAACACCCGTGGCGCAAAGAAACTGGCCGTTGTCGCTCATAGACTTGCTAAGTCTGATAAGATTACGCATGTTATGGGCCCTGCCATCTACAACCGGCTTCCCAACCACATTAAAGTGGCCCCCAGTCTACCCTGCTTTAAAAAAAAGTTAAAATCCTGGCTCGTCGAGAAGGCGTTTTACAGTGTAGAGGAATTCTTTGACTGAAATAATGAAATTTCTATTATTATCCATGTATTATTAATTAATTCCATTTGTAATTTTTAATATTTATGAATTTATTTGTATTTTTGTTTGACATGTAATTTTATTACGAATAAAGGAGTATGAGTATGGAGTATGGAGTATGAGTATGAGTATGAAAAACCCAATATCACTTTTTACCCGACCCGGAGATCGAACCCAAGGTCTCAGCGACAGCCTCAGTTGTAACGCGTACGCATTACAACTGCGCCATCGAGGCAGCAATAATACGATTCTCTCTTTCCAAATTGCATGACGCAGCATCGTAAATAAGAGTTTCCTGTTACAATATCGCGGCTGTCGTGCGATCAACTTTGTGAAATCGCGAGAAGTGGACGTGGAGTGGATGTTTAAAACTTATATGAACCTTACTTATAAAGGTTGTTCAAGCACTGAACACTCTTTTATCTTTCTCTATCAACGCTATTTAGAATTCCTAGAACGAGATGAAACATTGTTTAGCTTATCTGTTCGAATATTTTTTATAAGGCCCCAATTTTCTAAGCCAAACACGCTCTTAACAACATACAGCGCCTCTAGCGGCCAAAGTCGAAAATATTTTTTACTAACTACTCATTGCGAGCTGAGGTAATGATTACAATACAGACATAGTTCTAAATAGACGCCGCAAACACTACAATAAGTTTGAAATCAAGCGTGCCTCATTTTTTCAACAGATAGCTTTTATTCCTGGCACGGCAGAGTACAGTGGACTTGATGGTAACTACATACATGCATACGCACTCACGCCTGTACTCCCTGAAAGGGTAGGCAGAGGTGTAACTAGTACACACACATTTCGCCGAGCTTATTTCCGTCCCATGATGTGATAGGGGAGCCTATCGCCATACCGGACACAATTCCAGACTCCGGGCTGATACTGAGCATTTCATAATAGAAAAACCCAATATGACAGAGTAGTCTTTATACCGTGTCAGTTTTAAAAAAAACGTGCATTGGTGCTGGTCGCCAGGACTTCAATTGGATATCGGTAAACAAATTAAGTATACTGGCGGCATCTATTCGATCTATGTCTATGATTTACAACGTAGGTATCACGAATATTCAAGAGCCATTTTTAAATAACTAAAACTCATTATAAATCCTTTTTTAACTAGTGATTTAATCAATCACTGTTTAGTCATAACGTCCGATAATTAAATTTTTTGTACAGAAGAAAAGAAAAAAATAAAAATGATGAAAAATCGGCGGAATCAGTTGCGTTCTGTTCCGGTCGTAGTATGGCGGGACCCTAATACGTCATAATCTGGATCGAGCCTTAGATTAATCCATGATTAATAACGAACACGGGTAAGGGTTATAATGTAAAGAAGAAAGACACCTACGTTGATACTACCTAGACGTTGATTACTATAAACAATGATTTATTATAATTCCATAATATTGGGAAATATTTTAAACTATTAGAAACATCGAAAAAAGAAATAAAAAAAGATCTCCTTTCATCACCATTTGAGCCAATAATAGCACCAATGTAACTTCTAAATAGAAAAAATATATATGATAAAGTCTTGAAAATTATTTCCCATATTAATGAAACAACCTGTACACAGAATATATTTGACTGACCATAATATATCATGCCTATTTGTCGTACTCAGAGACGTCAATTAACTTTAATTGCTATTGCCTTGAGACGACAATTAACGATTATTTCTGTACTCAATAAGAGTATATAGCACTAACTGGCTCAGAGTGTAGAAATAATCGAATTATTAAGAAATAATCGAATTATTAAGAAATACCTAATTATTACTTAAAATTGATTGACGTCTCTAAGTACAGTAATAGTGTTTATGCACTGCATCTGATTCGAATCCTGATCCGAACGGTAGATAATCTCAACTTCAGACAACGGATTAGGGCATTTGACTCAAATATTATTTGAATTATTAAGTTAAATTTCCCAAAATTTATTATCAAAAGAATTATATAAATCAAGTCAAAAATTTATAAGTTAGAATCCATTTTAATCTGCTGTAAGGTTTTTTATTGTCTTAACTGACGAGACGAGTAGATCGCTCGTCTGATGAAAAGCGACTTCTGTCCATGAACAGAAGCAACACCACACAGTACTTTGAATTACAAAGTACTACGTAGCATTGTACTGCGCTCCTCACCCCGAGACATAAGTTGTTAGGTCTCATAATACCTAGTAATTTTACTGCCTAAAGCACAAACGGGAAAGGAAATAGACAGTGCGGTGGTGCCTATCCAAAGGGACTATCGCATATGAGAGATAATATTAAATAGTGTATCTCTTTCTAAATTCTTCTTCTTCTCTACCCGTGTTCTAGTTACCTGTCACTTTTCAATGTTACCACAGTTTCTTGATATATAGCATTGTTGTGCTCTTGCAACATCTTCTCTCCCTCTTCTACTATCTCTTGCGGTTCTTCCTTCGGCTCTGTTTGGACAGAAAGAGATTCATAATATACAGCGTGTTGCAAAGTTTCAGTGATCAAGAGTGTGTGAGTAGTAGAGCCACGCTGTAGACACTTTTGTCTACAGCATGAATGGGCCGGCTCGTCCGGGAAGTTAGTACTGACTTACAGAAAACCGACGTAAAGTAGCAGTATGCTGCTGCGTTTCGTACGGTGAGTGAGATATCCGGAGGCCCAAATCCCCTTACCCTTCCTGATCCCTTAATTGTCCCTGTCCTTTAAGGTCGGCAACGCGCTCATGTGGGTCTGCATGGGTGGTGGAGATCACTTACCATCAGGTGAGCCACTTGCTCGTTTGCCGGCCTATGCTATAAAAAAAGAATATTACTTTCTGCCTGGCGTTAGCCCGGCTTAATGCCAGGGTCCGCCTTCTCGTATCATAGATTTGACGGCATTTTATATTATATGGGGCGACCCGTCGCCTGACCCCCACAACAAGCAACAGTAACCAAGTTTCACCATTGTCTCGTCCGTCAATCAGCAGAGTGTACCACGTGCAGGTGAAGTTGACTTTGGACCTAAGATGTTGGTGGTCCAATTACACTTCAGAGAACAAGAACGAGATAAATAAATATAAATAGAAATAATTTATTGCACACCACACCATCACACAAGAGTACAAATAAAATACATACGGATTGTAAACGAATTTCTAAATTGAAAACACAATTGAAATTAAACTAGTTTATACGTATTTTATCGCGGTTTAATTTATTTTAGTCCCGACGTTTCGAAAGCTTTTCAGCCTTCGTGGTCACGGGAGAGACTGAGATATAAACCGCGATAAAATCCGTATAATAATAATATTATTAATGTGAAATATTTGCGTAAACATAAGAATTCACTTGAAAACACAATTTAACTTCTTCGGCCTGAATTTAGTGTTTACGCACTGCATCCGATCCCAACGAGAGATTATGATTGGAACTAAGGATATTTGACATTTGGGATCTAGTGCGTAGCTTTCATACAATACATAAGCCACTCACCGGGTTCCCGCATGCAGGAGTGCAGCGCCCAGTGCGCGGCGGCGGCCACCAGCGCCACCAGCGCCAGCGCCTGGAACGACCTGCGCCCCCCCACCCACGTGTACAGCTGACCACCCACCAACGAACCCAGCGCGAAACCTGAACATGTATTTATAAAAATGGAGAAATAAAACTTATTATTGTATTATTAAAACTTATTATTATTATAAAAAGCAGTGATAGCTCACCGGAGTGGTATAGGCTGTCGATACGAAAGTCGCAGGATCGAAACCAGCCCCAAGTGCATACACCTCTGACTATTTTAAGTTATGTGTGTATTAATTGTTAATTATCACTTGGTTTAACGGTGAAGGAAACATCGTGAGGAAAACTGCATACCTGAGAAGTTCTTCGTAAAAATTTCAAAGGTATGTGAAGCCTGCCAACCCGCATTAGGCCAGCGTGGTGGACTAAGGCCTAACCCCTCTCATTCAGTAGAAGAGGCCCGTGCCCAGCAGTGGGACGTGTATAATACAGGGCTAGTATTATTATATCGTTCGAAAGGTATTGAGCCACATATTATGTGTTGTTATCAATGATAATTGGATTATGGATATGTATAAAAAAAACAATACTTTTATTTTTTCGTATTATTTCGACAGATAGTATTGCTGAGGGAGTTTCTAGCACCGCTTCTTCTCCACAGTTGCAACACGTTCCGAAGTGATAGTAGAATATCTACAATTGTCGATTTAAAAAATCTTGGAAAGGACTATTTAAATAAATAATATTTTATTTGATTCGATACAGTATACATTATATGTATAATACGTATATTAACTCAGTGGTACTTGTCCACAAATAATAACATTGGTTTCTTGAAAGCTTGAAAGTAACTTTGAAATAAAACTAGTTTATACTGATTTTATCGCGGTTTCATTTTTATTTTAGTCCCGACGTTTCGAAAGCTTTTCAGCCTTCGTGGTGACGGGAGAGACTGAAAAGCTTACGGAAAAATCCATATAAACTAGTTTTATTTCATTGTGTAATATTCGCGTAAACCTAAGAAATCACTTTGAAAATAACTTTTTTGCTTCTAGAATCACAAGCACACATGATTTAGGTCTTTGCCAAACTAAGGGTAAACACATGTTACAGAAAGATTTGGCTTGTAGTTTTTACGACAGGCCGTCCGACCGACGGCAACGCCTCTGGGGACAAACCACCCAGACCCGAGACAAATATTTGTGAATCACACAAACATTTGTCTCGGCGCGGGATTCGAACCCACGGTCTCTCGCTCCACAGCCGGCTACTAGACCACTGCGCCACGAAGGTTATCAATATTTGCACTACATTAATACAATTTATTTAGAATGTATAATACTCACCCACGCCGTCGTCCATGCCGGCCACGATCCCCTGCACGGTGGCGGAGTATCCCGCGGGGGCGACATGTGCGGCGTAGCCCACGATGGTCGCGTAACACAGTGCGTACGTGGGGCCCTGCATCACGCCCTGTGGGATACCGAATTTGGGGTAAACGCGAGTTTTGATGTCTCACATCTTAGGTATGTTTTTTTAAGTGAAAACTTTGGCATCGTTGTGATTTGAAAGTCGATGAAACGAAAAAGCGACAGTAAAAAGAGACAGACACATAAATTTATAAGATTTAACGTGGGTTAAAATGAGATAGGAAGCATTATACATTTCCCGAAATTTTACATTCGTCTCATTATCGTGAAGCCAACATTTTCTCTTCTACCACGTGTGAATTGCACACATGTTTTTTTATGTATGGTCGTTTGCTTATAGCCTGATGAGAGTCGGCTTTAGTCAGCGTCACCGGGCTTTCGGGCGAATGCTTTAGACACTCCAACTCTTAATCTTAGGTATGTGACATTGAATGCCTCGGTGGCGCAGTTTTAATGCGTACGCGTTACGACTGAGGCTAACGCTGAGGTCTCGGGTTCGATCCCCGGGTCGGGTGAAAGTGATATTGAGTTTTTCTATTACGAAATGCTTAGTATCAGCCCGGAGTCTGGAATTTGTGCCCGGTATGGCGATAGGCTCGCCCCCTATCACATCGTGGGACGGAGATACGTTCGTCGAAAAGTGGGTGTACTCGTTACACCTCTTCCTACCCCTTCGGGGATTACAAGCGTGAGTGCATATGTATATGTATGTGACATTTAGGAAGAGTAATTTCGTGTAATGCGACGGAAATATGTATATTGGGGAATTTTGGCGGGAATTCAGACATTGTAGTTAATATATTATTTCATAATGTATTTTATGTATTATTTTATGTATTTTAATGTATTTTTGTATAAATGTGATGTGGATTGTAGTTTATTAAATAAATGCACCCAACAGTCACACATAGACTGCACACTAGGTTAACCTGTATCGTGGGTATCAGGAACTACGAGGGACTTGCAGTCCCACAACACCCAGACCCGAAACAAATATAATAATACTAGCTTTTGCTCGCGGCTCCACCCGCGTGAATTTACGGCTACGTTTTACTTTTCCGAAATAAAACATCTCTCTATCTCTACATCAAAATTCATGAAAATCGGTTCAGTGATTTAGGCGTGAAAGCGTAACACATAAATAAATATATATATTTTTTTTTCATAAAAAGTATCCTATGTTACTTCTTATGCCTCCAAGAATATGTGTACAAAGTTTCATGATGATCGGTTAAGTACTTTTCGCGTGAAAGCGTAACAAACAAACTTCCATTCACATTTATAATATTAGTATGATGTGAACGACACAAATGTTTGTTCCGGTGCGGGAATTGAACCCACGGCCTCACGCTTCACAACCGGTTGGTCGCCCACTGCGCCACGGAGGTCTTATAATGCACAGTGTTGTATCTCACCGCAATGATGACGAGATGCCACGGATGCTGTATCACCGAGATGAGCGCCATTTTGATTCCGTAGCAGAACAGTGACACCGTCAGCGTGGTGCCGTACCCATAACGTTTGATTATTTTACCTAAAATACACAGTAATTATGTCACTTGTTACTAAACAAAAAACAAATCACATGTTTGTATTTTTGAAAAAAAGCATTTTTATAAAAACATAAAACACAAAAAAAACAAAAAAACTAAAAAAAAAGAGTCGGTGCTTTTTATTGGTCAATGATTGAAACCATAAATAATGAATGCTGGTGAATGCTGTGTATACCTATAATGGGCGTATATATCGGCTATAAGACTTCATGTATTGTCTAGTTTATAAAATTGTAGAATATGTATGCTGTTGTTGTACCTAAAGTAAATAAATAAATAAATAAATGCAATAAAAAAAATAAAACCGCTATTTTGAGTCGGTTTTATTTTTCGTTAAAAAGTTTAATTTTACATTTTTTTGATAAAAGATCTTGAAAATCGGTGCATAAATGTCGGAAGTTTTAGTCTTTCATCCCCGATTACCCACCCTTAGGGGTGAGGTTATTTTTATAAATTTACATTGCACCACCAGCGAAGTAAACCGTGTTTAATACAAAAAGAATCATCCAAATAGATCTAAATATATACAAGGTGGTAATTGGATCGATTGGGATGGTGGTCGTATGCGAGAGGCCGTCTATGTTGGTACTACCAGTTTGTCTATATCTGCCGCCAAGCAGCAGTGTGTAGGCACTGTTGTGTTCCGGTTTGAAGGACATTGAAGCCAGTGAAATTACTGGGTATAATGTGACTTAACATCCTATGTCTCGGAGTGACGAACGCAGCCCAGTCTCGTGTAGTGCCTTGTAATTCAAGGTTATGTGTTGTGTTGCGTCTGTTTATGGGCGAACATGCCGCTTACCATCAGGCGAGCAACCTGCTCGTTTCGTCATTCAACAAAAAAAAAAAAACAGGCAACAAAAAAAAAACACAAAGGGGTCAACCCTATAACACCCCTCTTTTCTGGGGGTTAATAAACTGCGTACCTGAAAAGAAGAAGAACAGCAGTTCCCCGACGAAGCACTCTGCGGCGGTGACGACGCCCTCAATAAGTTTGATCTTACCAACTGAACCAGTCTCTTCTGCCAACTCCTCTAAGAACCTGGATTAAACATACACTTATTCATAATAAAACGCTTACCGAAGGTATAAACCTTCATTAGTCAAAACGTATTTTAAGCCTATTGAACGTTCAATAAAATTCTTTATTCATCATAATCGTTTGATAAAGCTCCGATAACTAAAATAGGTTTATCATACACAAAGTTGCCAGTTTACAGACTCCAGCTTCTATAAAATAGTGACACTTTATAGGAGAGTTAATGAGCGTTTTAGCGTTATTGAACGATTATGAATAACAATTGTTATCAATCATCTAATAACGGCCTTATAAAGCTCCGATAACTTATAATGAATAAGACCAAGTATATACGCACTCACGCCTGTAATCCTCGAAGAGGTAAGCAGAGGTATAACCAGTACATCCACACTTCGCCGAGCTTATTCCCGTCCCATGATGTGATAGAGGACGAGCCTATCGCCATATCGGGAATTCCAGACTCCGGGCTGATACTAAACATTTTTTTATAGAAAAACCTAATATCACCTTTTACCCGACCCTGGGATCGAACTGGAGACCTCAGTACAGCAGTGGAACCTCGTACGCATTACAACTGCGCCACCTAGACAGTCTGCATATACTTATAATATACTTAGTATTTTTTTTACTTTTTAGTACAAATCACTGGGCATTATGAGACTTAACATCCTATGTCTCCGGACGACAATCGTAATGCCGAAATTCTGTGTGGTGTGGTGTCTGTTTAGTTGAGCAAATCTATACAGTATGTAACAAAAACCCTGTTGGCTCTTTCTAGGTTGTGAAGACAAACAGAAAGACAGCATAATAAAAAAGGTTAAATAAAAAAAAATAGAAGCGAGATATTACCCTTACACAGGTAGCTTAGAAAAATAAACATATTTGAAAAATGTTAATTGCATCTGAATTTCTGTATGGATTGACGAGACCGAGGGCGCGGCATGTTTGATGTATGTGGACGCCGTAGCATGCTATCTCGCTTTGGCTCCGAGTCATGGCTCTTACAGAGGTAATCGATCGAAATACGATTTTCAAACAATAAATTAATTAAATATAAAAAAATAAATATGATTACTTTTATATTACAATTTTCGTATGAGAGATTTTTCATTACGTTTGAATATCGATTCTGATATCACAGTTAAAACGCCCAACAGGGTTTTTGTTACATATTGTTTTTTTTTTAACCGTACACTATACACTGCTTAAATTTGAATACACCTTTCTGTAACACATTGTATATAGTTGTTGAACCAACGATATTATACGCAGCCAGTGCCTGGGCGCCTGCAAGTAACAAGATAGGCATACGGAAAAAACTTGCAGTGGTTCAAAGAGGCTTTGCACAAAAGATGGTAAAAGGCTACAGGACCGTTTCGCTACACTCGGCCCTGCTACTTGCTGGGATCCTTCCGCTAGACATTCGTGTCCGAGAAGCGGCGCTTCTATATGAAGTGAAAAAGGGACACACTCGGCATGTGGTGGGCGACCGGGACGTGGAATGTCCTGTGCCTTTTGCCAACTTGGAACATCCAGCCAGGCGCAGGGCTTTGCAGTTCAAATGCGTGGTCAACGATGCAGAACTTGACCTAGAGGCTGCAAATACCCGCAAGGTATTCACCGATGGCAGCAAGATTGGTGGCCAAGTCGGAGCTTAGGTATCCCTTTGGGATGGCGACGCCGAGACGAAAGCCACCAAAATTAAGCTGGAATCGTTCTGCACCGTTTACCAGGCGGAGCTGCTGGCCCAGCGCAAGGCCGTGCAAATAGCCTCCAACAAAAAATACCACGAATACAGCATCTTCTGCGATTCACGGGCCGCTCTCGAGACGGTCGCGCACGGAAATTCTCTCCACCCCATAGCATTCGACATCTCAAAAATGTTGAATGAGACCAAAGAGCGCGGAAAAACCATTAACCTCTTTTGGGTTAAGGCGCACGTGGGGTTGGCAGGGAACGAGCGTGCGGACGAGCTCGCGAAGGCGGCGGCTACCACCCTAAAAAGGAGGCCCGATTATGACCGATGTCCCATTTCGTTCGTTAAGTGACAGATCCGTCAGGAGTCGATTGACGAATGGAATGAGCGATACAGGGCTGGAGAAACAGCATCGGTAACGAAGCTGTTTTCCCCTGACGCTAGAGAAGCCTATAAAGTGATCAGGAAGATGCCGGTGGACCCAGTCCTCACGCAAGTCTTCACGGGCCATGGGGGATTCTCCGAGTATTTGAATCGCTTCAAGTGCAAGTAGAGCCCCTCATGTATCTGTGACCCAGCAGCCACAGAAGATGTGGTACACGTGTTGACTGAATGCCCAATATATCTGTATCAACGAACTAATCTTGAAATAGAGATTGACAAGATTGTAGGAAAAGATAACCTGAGCGGTATGTTGGAAGATTTTGATATAAATAAATAAATAAATACACCCAACAGTCACACACATAATCCTGACCCCACACTAGGTTAAACCTGTATCGTGGGTATCAGGAACTACGAGGGACTTGCGGTCCCACAACACCCAGACCCGAGATAAATATTTGTGGATCAGACAAACATTTGTCAGGTGCGGGAATCGAACCCACGGCCTCACGCTTCGCAACCGGCTACTCGCCCGCTGCGCCACGGAGGCTTATATTAGATATAAGTTCTTAAAATTCTGTAAAGAACTAGCGTATAATGTGATAGCAAGAAATAAAGAAATATGTCGGGTGACAACAGTGATGTACAGAAAAACTTAAATTAGTTTATGTTACATCTCTTGTACAAATGAATGTTAACTGTTTTTACTATTAAATAAATAAAAAAAATAAAAAAATAGAAAAGGGCAACTACAGTATTTAATATAAGATTATATGTTTTTAGTTGCCATGGAAAAGCTGGTTTTGAGACGAAAACGCTATTTTATAATAAATGTATGTAAATGTAGAAATGTAATATATAATAAATAAGATAAAACACAGTTTTAAAACTATGTCTAGTAGTGTATGTTAAAGTAAGATTATTAATAATAGATGTACTAAAAGATGTAAAATCAACACTTTTTTATTTATTTATTTATTTTATTTATTTTATTTTAGGAGAACCAACAAATAATAATAAAAATAACAGTAAGATATAGAATATATATATATATATATTATTGATGAGTTTTTAAAATAAAGGCATGTGGATTCTTCAGATTCTAATAATACTTAACAATTCTGGACTAATATAAAAATATTGTAAACTTTATAGTTGCCCAGTGTATTTTGACGATGCTATGTTTGTTATGTATATATTAGCTGATATGATTTCTGTAATTACATAAGTTTCTTTATTTTTTACTGACTTGTCATAAGCGCTATTTTAATTGCCTACATGATGAATAAAACTATTTCATTTCATTTCATTTCAGGTAGACAATCTCTGAACTAAAAGTATCAGAGGGAGCAGCCGGGGGGAGTCCCCCCATTTTATAATAAAAAAAAACACATTGTATATTAGGGACGAATAGGAGGATGATATTATGGGACTATCAGACACTCGCCCCATGGGAGACTCACCAGAACATGTAGTATATGATGAAGCTGTCGAAGGTGCCGGCCACCACCGCGAACATTATGAACACCAACACCTTGGGCATGCGCAGCAGAGCGCGCAGGGCAGCGCCCGAGTCCGACGGACTTGACAGCGATGGCAACTGCAATAGACAGGATGCTGTCATCACAGGCATCGAAATAAGATGACTCAAGCAACTAAACCACCCCACCAAAACTCTGTGCAAGGGGCGGGCTATAAAAGTCTGTGGAGCTCGTTCATTCAACACTTCATAAAAATTGTACGTCAATTTTTTGCGCGGTGCAGAACGTTGTATCTCGATTTAGACATACATAAGCACTCACGCCTGTTATCCCTGAAGGGGTAGACAGAGGTGTAACCAGTACACCCACATTTGCCGAGCGTATCTCCGTCCCAAGGTGTGATAGGGGGCGAGCCTATCGCCATACCGGGCACAAATTCCAGACTCTCCAGGCTGATACTAAGCATTTCGTAATAGAAAAACCCAATACCACTTTACCCGACCCGGGGATCGAACCCGAGACCTCAGCGTTGGACTCAATCGTAACGCGTACGCATTACAACTACGCCACCGAGGCAGTCGGCATCGAAATAATATGACTAGAAACGTAACTCAAGAAAAAAATGACCCCACCAAAACTCTGTGCAAGGCGGGGCTATAAAAATCTGTGGAGCTCGTTCATTCAACAATTCATAAAAATAGATTCATGATCTCTATTTGACACTTGATACGTCTAGTTTTTTGCGCGGTGCAGAACGTCGTATCTCGATTTAGAAATTTAATATTAATAGACATTAACTTTTATGAAATAAAGTTGATTTTAAACGTTCATTAAATTTTGTTGTGTGATACGTGTAATTACTTTTGCATGTGTAAGTGGAACCGTATTTTTGGCAGATTCATATGAGAGAACCTATCAATTTTATCCTTAAAAAAATGTAATTAATAGTTACGTTTATTAGTCGCATGAATCGTGTAATTCGCCTTCACCCTAGACATTTGAGACACTTCAGAGACAAAATCAAGTAGATAAAGTTCCTCCCCCCCCCCCCCCCCCACTTACCGTCAGAGCTCTACAGCTGTACAAATCAACAGCGGTGGCTGCCATAGCGACCACGAAGGCTGGCGTGAAGTCTTTGTAATTCCCTGTGGACACCGAGTCCACCAGCCAACCACCGAGAAGTGCTGTGATGCCGTACCCAGCAGTACCCCACGCGCGTTGGGCCCCGTATTTAGAACCTCGCTCTGGCCCTGGAGACAATAAAAAACTTATGCTGGGACCAAAGACTTTAATGTACACTACTAGACGGGCTGTTTAGAAGTAAAGTCACATAACGCGGGAGTTTGACAACTCACAAACAGGGAGCGCGATAGGGGTTCTAGTTGAGAGTAAGCGAAATGGTAATATCGAGTTACGGTCAATTGACCGCTACTTAGTGGTGCCATTTCTATGTACCGCGCAGCTTATCTAGTAGTATACATTTAAGTCTTTGGCTGGGGCCTTATTCTCTATGTTCGCACAAACTCGCAACGCGGTCGCGTTACGTTCACAGCGTGAAAACAGAGGCCTTATTCCACATCTATACAAATAAATAAAATTGAAGTGTCTATTTGTAATATTAAAATAACCGCATTTTACTACATGCGGTATATACGGTACACATATACAATATGTAAAAAAAACTCTGTCCGATCCGAAAGTGGCATATAGGTATCCCAATTTTTTTATTTTTTATAGTATAGGCTGGCAAACGAGCAAGTGGGTCACCTGATGGTAAGCGATCTCCACCGCCCATGTACGCCCACAATACAAAAGAATTATGGGCGCGTTGCCGACCTTAAAGGAACGGGATAATAAGGGATTGGGAAGGGGAGGGGGATTTGGGCCTCCGGATATCTCACTCACCGTACGAAACGCAGCAGCAAGCTGCTACTTTACGCCGGTTTTCTGTGAGACAGTGGTAACGACCCGGACGAGCCGGCCCATTCATGCTGTAGACAAAATTGTCTACAGCGTGGCTCTACCACTCGTAAACCAACCCAATCGACCCAACCCAACTCGTACTGACATTACCGGGAAAAATAAAATAAAATATTATTCATAAAAATGAAAATGTTATTGTATTTCAAAATACACGTTATTAGTACCCAAATTACTCGAATTTCCCTAAAATGTAGTAAATTTTCAAAGTGTGACATCACTGTCGTCGCCGTCACGTGTTTCTGTTGTATAAATATTTTTAAAGTCTTTTGTTTTTTCTTTTGTGTCGTACGCCGCACCATCACCCCTGTATTGCCATGTAAACTTTCTTGTGTAATTAAATTTTATTGAATTTTATTTGGGGTATTTTTTTACTATTTATGAAAAAAGGATTACATTAATAGAACCTTATCTTGATGCCTAATAACACCTTCACGGATCGGCCAGGGTTTTTTTTACATATTGTATAGGTCTCGGGTCTGGGTGTTGTGGGACCAAGTCCCTCGTAGTTCCTGATACCCACAACACAGGTTTACCTAGTGTGGGGTCAGGACTATGTGTGTGACTGTTGGGTGTATTTATTATTACTATTATACAAAAAGAACGACATTGGCTTGGACAACATCACCTAATGTCAATTTGACGAAATCAATGTAACGTTTTACAAGGTGGTAGGTCCCTCGTATGCGAGAGGCCGGCTGGGTTGGTACCACCGCTTTGTCTATTTCTACCGCCAAGCAACAGTGTGTAAGCACTGTTGTGTTCCGGTGTGAAGGGCATTGAAGCCAGTGTAATTACTTGGCATTATGAGAGTTAACACCTTATGTCTCGGGGTGACGAGCGCAGTCCAGTGTCATGCATTAAAGTTCTGTATGGCGTTGATTCTGTTTATGAGCAGGCGTGGTGCTTACCATCGGGCGAGAGACGTGCTCGTCTCGTCATTCAAGCGAATAAAATATAAAAAACCTGGCCCCGATAACGTAACGTACCACCAGTACCACCTCAATCAGTGACAGGAACTCACCCAGTACATCGAAGCAGACCGCATCACCAATACAATTGGCGACATTAAACGCCACAGTTCCAACGCATGACAACACCACAAACGCCCAAAAAGTAGTTGTAATATAGAAATTATATTTGTGTTCAGTCTTCGGCTCAGTCACCGGAGGAGATTGCTTCGAAATCTTAGACCGTACGTCCTTCTCACTAATACCAGCTTTATTCAAATCCACTGCGATTTGATTGTCAACTTCTCGTCTCGTTCTGTTGGCAACATTGTGTGTTGTGTTGCTAATAATTTTTTCCGTTTCTATATTGGTACTATTGAATCCTTCCTCATAACAGAGAAGATTGCAACCATTCTTCGGTATGCATGTCAGCTCTCCATCCCTTACATCGTCTATGTCCATAGACAATAGAGTACACGATGAGTTGTCTACGGCGGTGTCGACGTACATCGTGTTTATGAACGTAGAGTTTGACAAGTAAACGTCAAAATAAACCATAGAGCAGTTCCAGCGGCAGTTGTACTTCTCTAAATTATTCATGGCATCGTCAACGCGTTTTAAGTACACCGTGTCGTTTAGTTTGTAAACGTATTCAAGTGCTGGCTGCTCAGTGGACTCTGGTTCGGGCATCGGCAGAAACCATAGACAACAATATGAACCGCTCATTATTGTTATGAGTACCATAAATACCAGCTTTCTGTGTCGCTGAAAATAGACCAGAACAAAAGATTTAGTAAAACTTACATTATAATCATACCATAATTATTTTTTATTGAAGACGTGGATGGAGAAAATAAGTCGACTAAAGGGGGCGGCGACCTGCCCCACGCCTCCGGTCATAAGCTCACCGGGGCTCTAAATAGATTTGCCACCCCGGGCCCCACTTGAGTCACCAAACCCCCTTCCCTTCCCAATTCCTTAATTATCCCTTTCCTTTAAGATCAGCAACGCCCCTTTCTTTTGGTATTGTGGGCGTACATGGGCGGTGGAGATCATTTACCATCAGGTGACCCACTTGCTCGTATGCCAGCCTATGCCATAAAAAAAGAAAAAGAAACACATTGAAAACGGCGCTGCAGATGTCACAGGCAGACCCCTCTTTTTTGGGAATTTGAGGTATACTATAAATCACTCACCGGCCAATAATCCACGACATACCCGAAGAGCGGCTTGGCTGCGGCCCACAGCAGCGGTAGCACCGCGGTCACCATGCCCATGGCGGAGGGCGACACGCCCAGCTGCCGACCGAACACATTGATCTGGGGGAGTATCGGACCCAATGCTGGAACAGACGAAGGTAGAGTTTATTATAATCGCTGGACACGGTTTTCTGGCGATAGGCTCGCTACCTATCACATCATGGGATGGAAATAAAAGTAAAACGTAAGTGCAGAACAAGTTGTAGGTACCTCTGCCTACCCGTTCGGGATACAGGCGTGAGTTTAAAATGTTATATTATATATTTTTTTAAGTATAGGCCGGCAAACGAGGAAGTGGGTCACCTGATGGTAAGTGATCTCCACCGCCCACAATACTAAAACGGGGATTTGGACCTCCGGATATCTCACTCAACGTACGAAACGCAGCAGCAAACTGCTACTTTACGTCGGTTTTCTGTGAGACAGTGGTAACGACCCGGACGTGCCGGCCCATTAATACTGTAGACAGAATTGTCTACAGCGTCGTTCTACCACTCATAAATCTCATTATAATCAGTACCAATGCTGTAGTGAAATCATGTGACATTCCGCCATCACGTGTGTTGATAATTAAGATGGCTCAGTAGGTACGGTCAGCACCAAAGATCGTTGAACACACTCAGATTTGCCAAAAACCCTACACATCGTAGGATATAACAAAACTTGTGCCATAATTGTATGAGCATCGTAAAGCTGGGTCTCCTGCACGTGTTTTTTTCTACACTCTACACAAAAATATCTACACAAAACACTGTTTCGAAACGAAACTTTGTTTTGTGTAGTCGGAAACAATGCTTTTGCTTTCCATGGAAAACATTTAAACATTTTACATCTGCGCGGGTGAAGGGGAATGGAAAAAAGGCGTCAAAAGCGTCACCTCGCACAGAACACATGCCTAATAACACTTTTACTCGATCCGGGGATCGAACCGAACAAAATCGAGAAAAAAAAAAACGAACAGCAGTCGGGCCTCCGAGGCTGTCAGTGTTTTGTGTAGTGTGTAAGTAAAAACATGTACAGGAGACCCAGCTTTACGACGTATGTGAAGGGGTTTGATTTGTACGACTTGTTGTTGACGGTACAATAACGACTTCATTGTACTAAAAGCCATATGATTAACAACACGTTATAATGACTTGGTAAACAATCGTGCGATAACAACACTTTACACGGATAGGTACTTGTGTGTAATCATCAAATATAGTGTATTATTAGTAATTACACAGTACATTGTACTTAGGTGATGAACATCATCGGTGGGAGATGTGACTTCTTCAATTTAGTACTTTATCCTACTACTATTGTACGAGTAAATTTGAAGTTTGGATGTTTCTGAGTTTGTAAATGTTTGTTAGTCAATCACGGCTTAACGTCTGAATGGTTTTGGATGAAATTTGGCACACGGGTAGACCATGATATGGATTAGGACATAAACTTTTTATCCCGGAAAAGGCCGTTCACGGGGCGTTAATAAATTCATGAAAAACAGTCGAAAATGGCATGTATAAAAAGCAAATAGGTTTCTTATTGCCCTCTGGTGGCAGACGGGCGGCCCGGCCTACCTGATGGTCAATGGTTACAGTCGCCGATGGACATCAGCAACGCTAGGGGCAACTGTCTACCGTTAAAATACTTTTTCAAGACTGTAACTAAAGTCAAATCGTAAAAATGACGTTGGGTTACAAGACAATTCTAAGAAACCTACAGAACTAATCACTGTACAAATATTATATGTGTAATATAGTGTAATTACGGAAATTTCTGTTGAAGCAGAACTTGTATAAGTGCCCTCAACTTATGTGCTATTACGTACTGCTATTTTACGCAAAATTTCTATTGAATGGATAGATCTACAATGAAACTTAGCCAAATTTAATTCTAGTGGTTAAATAAAAAAACATATTACTTTTACAACATTCTAAAAAAAGTCGAATTATCAAATAAAAACCATTATTTCAGAAGCAGCGATAGCTCAGTAGGGAGTGGTATGGACTGTCGAGACGAAACTCGCAGGTTCGAAACCAATCCCAAGAGCACACACCTCTGACTTTTCTAAATTATGTGTTAATTTTGTATGTTAATTATCGCTTGCTTTAACGGTGAAGGAAACATCGTGAGGAAACCTGCATATGTATGTGAAGTCTGCCAACCCGCATTAGGCCAGCGTGGTGGATTAAGGCCTGACCCCACTCATTCAGAAGAGGAGGCCCATGCCCAGCAGTGGTACATATATAATGCAGGGCTAGTAAAAAATAAAAATTTAAAAAATCAGAAGTAAAGTAAAGTAGAGCCACGCTGTAGACTGTCTTGTCTACGATTGTCCCTCCGTACGTGAATCCGTCACGCTATTGCCCAATTTTCTCATTATTATTTCAAACAGTTTTTTGGAGCCAGAAAAGCTTTTCCTGTTTGAGTAAAAATGAAAAATAAACATGTTATTTATTCAGTATTTGATAGGTATAGATGATTTCAAAGATAAATTGATATTAGTAAACCAAGTCGCTTTGGGGCGTCCTCGCTTGGTGGGGAAGCGGACCTCGTTTGTACTTGGTGGGGAAACCTAGAAAAACGTGCCACGGAATATACCATCTGATTTAAACGACAAAGTCGAATGGCGGAAGTATATTCAGAGTGCCGACCTCAAATGATCTGGGCAGAGGCACGGAGAAAGAAAAAAAATGTGTACTTTTAATATAAATGGTTTATTGCAATAGACATGAAATCTTATCTCTTATTGTTAGGATTTATACGATAAAGTTGATTGCATGTATAATTATGATAACTAGTTGTGTGATAAAGGCTCTCTTTGATAATGTTTGTAGTTGGGTAAAATATACACAGTTTATTAATAATCAAATAAAATTACCCGTAATCAACTTAATTAACACAATGGTGTTATTGGATTAAATTATGAAAGCTATGATAGTGTACGATATGATAAATATTGCGGATTATGAAATTTATCGCATAGATAACCGAGGCAGGCAGACCTAGAAGGAGATGGCGAGACGAACTCGATTCTTTTTTGAAGGACTGGCATAAAAAGGCACTTTACAGAAGGGAATGGAAGGAGGGACGAGAGGCCTTTGCCCAGCAGTGGGACAAAAACGGCTAGTATAAGATAAGATAAGATAACCGAGAGTTACATGTTTTATGTGAACAATACAATACTCTCAAATAATTGAATTGAAATAAAACTAGTTTATACGGATTTTATCGCGGTTTAATTTTTATTTTAGTCCCGACGTCTAACGTTTCGAAACGTCGGGACTAAAATAAAAATTAAACCGCGATAAAATCCGTATAAACTAGTTTTATTTCAATGTGTAATATTCGCGTAAACCTAAGAAATCACTATGTAATTGAATTGACTTATTTTTAAACATGCGTAACGTTGGCATTAGCTGGGTATCGTTTAGATTTCATAAAATATTGCTTTTCAACGTTTTTATTTCAGTAAATGTTACATATTCGACATACGAGTACATACATGTGCACTCTCGCCTGTAATCTCCGAAGGGGTAGGCAGAGGTGTAACCAGTACACCCATATTTCGCTGAGCGTATCTGAGCCCATCGCCATACCAACCACAATTCCAGACTCCGGGCTGATACTGAGCATTTCGTAATAGAAAAACCCAATATCTCTTATACCCGATCCGCGATCGAACCCGAGACCTCACCGTCAGCCTCAGTTGTAACGCGTACGCATTACAACTGCGCCACCGAGGCAGTTATAATGCCTTATTACTTATGCGACCCTTTACAATTATTAACTTATGGAATTTCGGATGGATTTAAACTGTTAATTAACCTATATTGCTTTTACAGCTTCACCTGACAATAAAGCCGGCGCTTATGGCTTATGATGGCGACATTGTTTTATACTATATATTATTATTAGTTATATACAGTTGCTATGCAAACGCGTAAACGACCCACGGCGGGTACCGATGACATTGGCCCTAGTGTTAACGTAGCTTCCGGAATCAATTGTCATAACAGTACAGTGACACGTATCATCCTATTATACGCCGGCGCAATGCCAAGGACCCTCACTAGGTTCCTTCCTCCATCCAATTGGACATTATGATAGATGTTACTGAACAAAGTGATTTTAAAAATAAAACTCACAACGAAAATATAAAAAAGACTCAAAAATAATACTATATCGATGCAAAAATATTATAAATAAATAAATAAATACACCCAACAGTCACACACATAATCCTGACCCCACACTAGGTAAACCTGTATCGTGGGTATCAAGAACTACGAGGGACTTGCGGTCCCACAACACCCAGACCCGATACAAATATTTGTGAATCAGACAAACATTTGGCTCGGTGCGGGAATCGAACCCACGGCCTCACGCTTTGCAACCGGCTACTCGCCCGCTGCGCCACGAAGGCTGCTGAATTATACTTAAAGCTAAAATAAAATTACCTCTTGTTTTTTTTTATGTCAGGTCGAAAACGAGCAAGTGGTTCACCTGATGGTAAGTGATCTCCACCGCCCATGTACGCTCACAATACCAAACGAATCATGGGCGCGTTGCCGACCTTATAGGAAAGGGATGATTAAGGGATTGGGAAGGGGAGGGGGATTTAGGCCTCCGGATATCTCACTCACCGCACGAAACGCAACAGCAAGCTGCTACTTTATGTCGGTTTTCTGTGAGACAGTGGTAACGACCCGGACGAGCCGACTCATACATGCTGTAGACAAAAGTGTCTACAGCGTGGCTCTACCACTCAGAACTACTTACTCTACCACTAAATTAAGTACACCCACGAAATTTAAGTCGTTCAATTGGAGCCACATACGGACAGGCTGCGTGGCGCAGTGGGCGAGTAGCCGGCTGTGATTCGAGAGGTATCAGGTTCAAATCCCGCATCGTGACCAATATTTGTGTGATGTACAAATATTTGTTTCAGGTCTGGGTGTTCTCTCCTCAGAGGGGTTGACGTCAAGCAGGCGGCCGGTCGTAAAACTACAAGCCAAATCGTTTTGTAACATGTCTTAAAACCATGTTGCGTCTACCCCACTGCGAGTGGTATAAGGGCAGATGGAAGAAGCAGGGATTTCTCGAAATTCAACCTCCAAGAGGTAAAGGGAACTCTCGTGGAACTATTTTTTGAACTTTACTTCTCGCGGGCATCTCTATCCAAGATATATTTATAAGGTATTTATAAGGTAGTCGGAGTTATGCTGGCTAGATTCCTAACCGGCACAAACTTTACGCACAATGGCCCGACATTCAACGGTTAGCCCGTAATTTTTTATTTTTTAACGTAATTTTTTTGTGCAAAGAAGGAAAATTTTCGTTTCAAGTTTCGAGTTGCAAATACAATATACATACAACCAAACAAAAGGTTTGTTTTAAACCATTGCGAGCTTGGTGTCTACATAAAACAAAAAATGTTTGACATAACATGACCGGTCCGAGCCGGCGCAGTTGTAATGCGTACCTGTTACGACTGAGGGTGACGCCGAGGTCTCGGGTTCGTTCCCCAGGTCAGGTAAAAGTGATATTGGGGTTTCCTATTACGAAATGCTCAGTATCAGCACGGAGTGTGGAATTTGTGTCCAGTACGGCGATAGGCTCGCCTCCTATCACATCATGGGACTGAGATACGCTCGGCGAAATGTGGGTATACTAGTTACACCTCTGCCTACCCCTTAGGGGATTGCAGATGCGTGTGCGTATGTACGTACCAATATTGTTTCAAATAATAATATTATAAACGCGAAATGAAGTTATTTTATTTGCTTTCACACCTAAATCACTGAGCTGATTTTTATGAATTTCTATATAGAGTTAGATGGGACCCTGGAGATGCTTATAGGCTACTTTTTATCCCAGAAAAGACTGTACACGTGAACGGAGCCACGAGCAAAAGTTAGTAATTAATAAATATAAATATACATACATACGCACTCACGCCTGTAATCCCCGAAGGGGTAGGCAGAGGTGTAACCAGTACACCCACATTTCGCCGAGCGTATCTCCATCCCATGAAGATAGGGGTGAGCCTATCGCCATACCGGGCACAAATTCCAGACTCCGGGCTGATACTGAGCATTTCGTAATAGAAAAACCCAATACCACTTTACCCGACCTCGGGATCGAACCCAAGACCTCAGCATCGGCCTCAATCATAGCGCGTATGCATTACAACTGCGCCACCAAGGCACTGATAATACAAATATGTATATCTAAAACACATAACAATGGGTAATCTGTAAACATTTCATGTTATGGAAACCTCCCAGGGTGCGAGCTTAAGTTGAAAAATAACCTAAGTACATATTACACTTTTAAAAGACAATAAAAGAGAATGGCCCAAAACCAGAAACCCCTAAGTTTTTAAAGGTAGGTGCATTTTCAAAAAACATTTTACTTATTAAAATTTTACATTATAAATGTGTTTTACTCTGATTTTTAATTTTATACTAGTAACTAATACCTACATATGCCAATTAAAAGTATAATTTATTGACTATAATATTGACGTTTATTATATATAATTAAATCTGAATATATTACATATTGAAAGGTAATTTTTCAATACACGAATATTTCTGGAATTGGGCCATTCATAATTAATTATTTGTTCATAATATTAAGAAGTTGGCCACGGTAATATTGTTTGTGAAATATTATTATGAATGCCATGAAATGAAATGAAATGAAATGAAATGAAATGAAATGAATTAGTTTTATTAATCATGTAGGCAATTAAAATAGCGCTTATGACAAGTCAGTACAAAATTAAGAAACTTATGTATAAAAATCATATCAACTAATGTATACATAACATACATAGCATCGTCAAATACACTAGGCAATTACACTAAATTGTTTATTTGTTGTCTTTTTATTTTACATTATTAACAGTATTTGTAATATGGAAACGTCCATTATTAATTATTAAATATTTTGAGTCGGTATGGACCACTGCATTTACCGAAACGGCACGAGTTTTAAAACTAAACTCACATCACTCACTTACCAGCGAAAAAGAAGAAAAAATGCGCCTTGATTGGCAACAACCCTTTGTCTATCTTTAACTTCATTATTATTTGTTAAACAATAACTTCTATCACTATGTTTTCACTGGACTGATAATATAGCGAATATTATGTGCTATGTTTTACACCATATCCTTCGATTTCGGAGGTCGACGGCCTCACACTTTCTACTCGTTGTGAATAAATTTGTACGAAGCGAATCATATTTTGTACACACAAATCTGAAATCACAATGTACTCAGAGATTACCGGACTTCGGAGCCAGTGCTTCCAGATCGCTAAAGCAAAATTACAGTGTTTCCAGATAAAAAATACAGTAGATTCCGAAAAAATACAGTAGATTTCTAAATTGTAGTAATTTTAATAATTTTTAGTAATTTCTAATTGTATTGTGTAGTATTGATATTAAAGTAGGAAGTATTCGGTTAGATATTGAAAGAAAACAATCATTATTTTATTTTGAATGAGACCAACGAGGTATGCAAGGATCGTAGCAAGTGGAAATCCGTTGTCTCTGCCTACCCCTATGGGAAACAGGCGTGAGTCTATGTATGTATTACATTATTGCCTTGTTTATTTTAAAATAATGTTTTTTTCATGTCGTTCATAATTTTTTATTGGTCATCCTCGACAACAGCTAGCATGTTTCCTATATTGGCATTTGTGATCAAACAGTCCCGTTGTTTCGTTTTATTTATTTCGCTGAACTTGCGTTCACACTCAGCGTTCGAGTGAGGCAAAGATAGTACCTACTTGTAACATAAATTGAGGTAAATTAAAAGATAGAATTGATTGTCTTCATTTCGATTCTCCGATCCTCGAAGAAAGATGTAAGTGTCATTTGTTCCTTTAAAAGGCAGAGACAACCAGTTTTTGTTAGTAATTCATCGGGAGTTTCCCTCCCAGCAAGTATGTTACCTACGCATTTACGCATTGATTTGGATTTCTAAATAAGAAATTTATTACAGTAGATCCCTACACTGTATTTTTTCATTACAGTAAACAGTGAATAATTCAAAATTACAGTAAATCTATTGTAATTACAGTGAGTCTGGAAGCACTTTTCGGAGCTATCTTTGGTGCTGCCAATGTAAAAATTCTGATTCCCTGTTGTATGCGGTACGCGCTAACTTCATACATCCCATTTGATCAAACTTGAAATTATTGTACTCCGGAGTTACTATTCTCTCACAGAGAGTACTTTACTAAAGTGACTTACTTATTACTTTAATAACGGAGTTACTATAATATTATGTTTCCTACAATAGTAGTACTCGCCTTCTCAGGGCCGGATCTAAATCCGATAAACAAACTCCGCTAGAACTGTTTAGACAGTGAAACAGTGCACGCAATATATATCATCTCTCGAGTCTCAAGTAAATTGCTACTGCGCTGAGATCAGGCGTGTAAAATGTTCCCTCGTATATGTAAGATCACCATTTGAGGCACCTTTATGTATCAAAAATGAATGGCGCGTTACAAATTTAGTAACCGTTAAATAGGCGGCCAGTTGAGTAATCTTTTACTATTCTTGGATTAGTTGATAGCGAAATGAAAATTGAATTACTCCGGAGTATCTCGAGATCTAGTATTGGATATAGCCTTATTCATTGGAATTGGAGGCATTGGCCTCTACCCCCAAAGAGGTAGGCAATGGTGCAACTAGTTACACCTACGGTTCACCGAGCTTATTCCCGTCCTATGATGTGATAGGTAGTAGGCCTCAATTATCACAAATTACAACAAATATGAATCGATATCTCTACATGTAAGTTGTGATTGCAAGACTTGAGATTTGTATACTGGGCTTCATTGGTTTTTCAGCATAGTAAGCTACAATCGGACCAATGAAACCATGACCTTTCCCTTACCCCGCAGTAATCTCCAATATTAATCCACACAATTCGGGAAATTTCTCGTCGTTTGGCAGCACTGTATATGACAGCTATGTCAACGTCAAAATAAATAATATTTTGAATTACTAGGGATATAAAAAAATCTATAAGGCGTTTTTTATAAGTTATGTGTTTATTTTCATTTCAATATATCGTAATGTCAGTGCATCGCACACATTGGTTTTTGTAAAATCAACATCTAGTTATATTTTAAAGCAATACAGACACTGCAAAAGTTGCCTTAATACATACGCACTCACGCCTGTAATCCCCGAACAGGCAGAGGTGTAATCAGTACACCCACATTTCGCCGAGCGTATCTCTCTCCCTTATGCGATAGGGGGCGAGCCTATCGCCATAATACGCATACATTACTTTAATACTCTAAGTTTAATAAATACATTATCTATAAACGCATTCCAACAAGCATCGAAATCGCATCAAAATCGACACATTTTCTAAAACCGACGCCAGATACGTGAAAACTGGCCGACGACCGCGCGGCTATAGCATCACATCGTAGAACATGCGAGGCTCGTGGTTACTCAGAGCTTAGAGTCCATGATTAAAGTAAAAAATGCTTGATTTTTCATTTTGCCATCACTGAAATTACTGTCAAATAATGTTAAGCGAACTAACAATAATAAATTTATTAACCAGTATAAAACAAATTTGGTATCCGCGTCTGTCCGTTTGTTTTTTTTTTGTTTAGTTTGAGTGACGAAACGAACAGGTCCCTCGCCTTATGATAAGCGCCACGCCTGCCCATAAGCAGAAGCAACACCGCAAAGAACTTTGAATTAGTAAGCACTATATGGCATTAGACTGCACTCTTCACCCCTGGACATCAGATGTTAAGTCTCATAATGCCCACTAATTTCATTGGCTTTAAGGTCCTTTAAACCGGAACACAACACTGCTGCTTGGCGGCAGAAAAAGACAAAGTGGTGGTACCAACACAGACGGTCACTCACATACGAGGAACCACCATCTTGTTTTTCCATTTAGTAATTCTTCTAAACTATGCAACAGATACTGATGCGGTTCTTACTATAATTTATACTATACTATTTTTTGCTCCCGCCTCTGACCGTGTGAATGGCGTTTTGCGGGATAAAAATAACTTATGTCCTAATTCGAGTCTTTATCTACTTGTGTGCCAAATGTCATCCAAAACATTTCAGCCGTTAAGGAGTGATCGACCAACAAACATCCAAATTCACAAACTGATAAACAAATAAAAATCCAAATTTTCACATTGTAGTACATCTAAATAAGATAAGGTTTAATAATTTAAATGATTCCATATACTATTCATCATAGTATGTTTTATGCAAAAAACCACATTTTCGAAATCCGATGTGTACGATGCACTGTAGTCTTTAACTCAAATAATAAACTCAAAGAGTATTATAATTTAAACGGAAAATAAACATAGCTCATAAAAAACGCCGTATCGATTTTTTTTCATCCCTAGTGTCTTAAAATATTGTTTGACGTTGACATAACTGTCATTTACAGTGTTGCCAATCGACAAGAAATTTCACAAATTATGTGGAATAATATTGGAGACTACTCCGCAGTAGTAAGGGAAAGCTCATGGTTTAAATATAGCAAGCCCTGTCTAAATCCGGCCCTGAAAAGGCGAGTACCAATATTGTAGGATTCAAAATATTATACTAAGTACTCTCTGTGAGAGAATAGTAACTCCGGATTTAATTTGTGTGTACAAAATAGGATTCGCTTCGTACAAATATATTCACAACCAGTAAAAAGTGTGAGGCCGTCGACCTCCGAAATAGAAGGATATGGTGCAAAACATAGGACATAATATTCGGTATATTGTCAGCCTAGTGAAAACATATTGCTAGAAGTTATTTTTAACAAATTATAATGAAGTTAAATATAGATTACCCGACGAATAGTGCAATCCACACTAAAGGAATAGGAATAGTTGTTGTGGGACCGCAAGCCCCTCGTAGTTCCTGATACCCACGATACAGGCTTACCTAGTGTGGGGTCAGGACTATGTGTGTGACTGTTGGGTGTATTTATTTATTTATTTAATAGTTGGTTGAGATATTTGGGGAAAACTTACCGAAATAGTAATTTTGGGGATTCTTTTGTACACTATGTGGGGATTCAACCTAACCTGATAACACTGAAAAATGCCCGCGATCGTCATTTGTCAATTTAAATTTCAAAAATGTCTCATTTGTTTTGTTGATGCAAAAAAAATAAAATCTTCACAATTATGGAGGACGACGAGTTCGTAGGTTGTATCAGTTGCATGGGATCAAATGATTTGTACGACCTATTTGCTGTTTACGAAGAAAGTGCTGAAACTTACGCCAGCATGCTTCAAACCTGTTTTTCGATTCAGGTACAAAGTTATCCTTGTATTATAAACGCAAAAAGTACTTATTGAAGCTATGTACCTAACACAAATAAACCTTTTTATACCATAAAAAATAATTAAGGTAATAACGAGTAATCAGTGACGCAAATCAAAGTGGCTTCAATAAACTTTATAAGCTTCGTAATAAAAGTTATAAAGCTCGAAATAAATCATACAGGCAATGTAAAACTGCCTTCACGGCTTGGGGACCTATGTAAAATAATGAATCAGCAGTTAAATAATTTATCAAAGCCTTAGAATTCGTAATTTACTTGGATGATTTAAAATATATGTAATAGAGTGATTTCATTCTTTTTAGGGATAGTTAGTTGGTGTGAGAGACGTTCTATGTCTCTGACTGGATAGCAACCTCCATACAAGTAAAAATACCTGCCATAGTGGCTATTTCGTTGTTAGCTAGTGAATATCCAGTAACTTCAGGTCGGTATAAATCTCCCGAGCATAGAGGACGAAATGTCTCTCGGTCAACATTATATTTGGACTGCCCTGTACTTAGCATCAGGTCCAGTGTAGCCACTTGACCATGCCAACATAAAAAAGTTTAGGGTTGTGTGGGTTATGTAACTATGTACATGTCGGTTTACCAATTAAAAAAATAGATTGTATCCAATCAAAGACTTTAATGTATACTACTAGACAAGCTGCGTGGAACATAGAAATTGTACCACTAAGTTGCGGTCAATTGATTGCAACTCAATATTACCATCTCGCTTACTCTCAACCAGAATCTCTATCGTGCTCCCTGTCTGTGAGCTGTCAAACTCCCGCGTTATGTGACGCAATTTTACTTCTAAACAGCCCGTCTAGTGGTATACATTAAAGTCTTTTTATTCAATAGATATGTGTTGACCCTTGGGCAATTTATTTTCTATTTGAAATTGAATGGTAATAGCCAACCATGTTAATGGGTCAAAGTTTTCAAGCTGCCCAAAGGCCTCTGAATTGGCTTAAGAATTGCTACTACATACATATGCACTCACGCCTGTAATCCCTAAAGGGGTAGGCAGAGGTGTAACCAGTAAAGCCACAAATTCTAGACTCCGGGTTGATAATTAGCATTAATAGAAAAACCCAATATCACTTACCCGATCTGGGGATCGAACCCGGGGCTTCAGCGTCAGCCTTAGTCATCAAGCGTAAGGGCAGTTGCTGTTAGTTGATAATAGCCATGTTTAGTAATACAAAAACCCAATATCACTTTTACCCGACCCCGGGATCGAACCCGTAAAATAATCATGGGCGCGTTGCCGACCTTAAAGGAAAGGGATAAGTAAGGGATTGGGAAGGGGAGGAGGATTTGGGCCTCCAGATATCTCACTCACTGTACCAAACGCAGCAGCAAGCTGATACTTTACGGCGGTTTTCTGTGAGACAGTAGTAACGACCCCGGTTGAGCTGGCCCATTCATGCTGTAGACAAAACTGTCTACAACGTGGCTCTACCACTCAGAAAACATATCTTTACAATTGGTGTTATACTAATTTCAAGTCTAATGTTTATGAACAAATTTCAAGGTAACAAGTAACTTAAGACACATATGTGCGGATTGTGCAGATCAGCTAGAGAAGGCAGCGGCATTTAAAGATCAGACTGCGAGTAGCATGGCCCTGCTTCAAAATGTTAAACGTAAGGTATTTTGTGGAACTACATTTGGATAAGCGCGAAATAACTCGACAAGACTAAATTAATCGTTTCACCCATCATCTATGCGTAGCAGCACTCTTGCTGCGTCGCCCCTTGTGACTGACTTTAGTTTGGTCAAGTTATTTCACGACTCTTTCTGTGCCAGCCTCGCGAGTCCGTGAGCTGGCAAATAAACTTCAGGAATGTCACCTTTTTTTTAATTCCATAAACGTGCAAGTGCGTCACCTGATGGTAAGTGATCACCACCGCCCATGTACGCCCACAATACTAAAAGAGTCATGAGCGCGTCGCCGACCTTAAAGGAAAGGTATAATTAAGGGATTGGGAAGGGGAAGGGATTTGGGCCTTTGGATATCTCACTCACCGTACGAAACGCAGCAGCAAGCTGGTACTTTATGTCGGTTTTCTGTGAGATAGTGGTAACGACCCGGACGAGTCGGCCAATTCATACTGTAGACAAAATTATCTACAGCGTGTTAATTATCAGCTAAGGTGGTTTGGTCATATTTTGAGGAAACCACAGGAGTAGGTTGGTCGCAAATGCCTGAGCCAGATTTTACCAGGGATACGATCCTACGGACGACCCAAAATTGTCTGGCTGGATGTATTAAAGGAAGACATGAGAGCCAATGGTCCCACTATAGAGGATGTTCAAGATCGGGCGAAGTGGTAGAGTCTTAGTAGCAACGCGAACCCTGGCATTAAATCGGGATAACGCCATACAGAAAGAATACTTGGCGCAACCAAATTCTATTTTATTATTCTGGCCGGCTCCAACTCTTAAGATTATATTTTCGTGCACAACCGCGGTTACATATCGGCAAATTTGTAGCTTGTATGCGGTTAATTTTGTAATCCTACTGTGGCAATACCCACCACTTGGTGATCTAGTATATGAGCCAAGATTCGCTTGTAATTTCTTATACGCGCTAATCGGGCGTAACGCATTGACTAGGCTGTCCAAGCTGCGTCCCAATATGCGCGCGCATTCTCGTTCCGTACAAGCGCAAGCGCATAACGACTTCAAAACGTCTTTGTACACATAATATTCACACACGATTATACGGCTTCGAATATCAGTAGAAATATTAGAATTATTAAGTCTCTTTAAATCCAGATGAAGAATACTTAGACGAGTCCATATTGGCGGAGGCAGAGGGTATAACTGATGACCCTGAAGGCGTAAAGGGAGGCGTCAAGGGAGGTGGTGCCAGTTATGAAGAAGAGGAGTTTGATGGTACCATTTCCTATATTTCCCACCATTTCCTTATCCCATGATTCTATTACCTATAGAAAATATAGAAATTCTATATTTTGTAAATATTTCCTTTGCTCCATTCAATCGGCAATATTTATTGCCACCTCGCCATCTGAGGTGGCTTAATATGAACTTCAAGCAAGTTCATAAATAAGAAGCAAGGTGACATTTTCCACCAAAGATTTAACAAGCAGTTTAAGTGAAGAAATACAGGGACGTCATAATTTTACCTCAATTTATTATTATTTCTGATGACAGCAATGGACTTCCACGAGTCATACTCAACATATCAGCTAAATGAGGACATCGCAACGCCTTCCAAATCACATATTCCAGAAGACATCGATGACGAGCACGCCATCCAAGCTTTAGATGAGACAACATGCATATATTGCGACTTGCAACTGTCCTCAGTTGAGGAGGTCCATGACCATGTCCGGTCGGTGCATGAGCTGGAGCCCAGGACCGGGCAGCGGCTGAGGGAGTGCTCCCTGTGCGGCGTGGCGCTGCGGGACGCTGCCGATCATCAGAACAGGTCAGAGGAGACTGTACTGTACGAGGAGTAGGTAATTACCTACTCATGAGTTGGGATCCAGGAATGTTTAGCGGCTGAGGGAGTGCTCCCTGTGCGACGTGGCGCTGCGGGACGCTGCCGATCATCAGAACAGGTCAGAGGAGACTGTACTGTACGAGGAGTAGGTAATTACCTACTCATGAGTTGGGATCCAGGAATGCACAGCGGCTGAGGGAGTGCTCCCTGTGCGGCGTGGCGCTGCGGGACGCTGCCGATCATCAGAACAGGTCAGAGGAGACTGTACTGTACGAAGAGTAGGTAATACTCATGAGCTGGGTACCAGGTTTTCTGTGAGACAGTGGTAACGACCCGGACAAGCCGGCCCATTCATGCTGTAGACAGAACTGTCTACAGCGTGGCTCTACCACTCAAGTCATCATAATTATTTCAGTGTACCCAACGTTGCTTTCTTAGACACCCTCAATATACCAATATTATGAGAATACGCTAACACGTCGTAGATGCTCGGCACCGTCCTGATGCGTGAGAAATCCTTCGTCAGCCGAAGTAGTTACATCAGTTTACAAAAGTAATTAATTTTTGGCTACTGGTCGACCCGCTCTGCCAACCAATTTTTCGTGTATGTAGTTTCGTGTAACAGCTCGTTTGTCGTCAGATGCCACGGCGCCAAGTCTGAAACCGAGGGTCGGAAGTACGCATGCCACTTCTGCGAGAACGTGTACATTAGCAAGAAGGCATGCTTCACGCATCTAAGGATGAAGCACGGATGTGAGTTTTATAATATCTAACAGGGTGCAGCCTACGCTCTTCACTAAAAATGCCATCGTAAAAGGCTACCCCTCTGAGTTCAGGTTAATATCTATCTGGGAAAACTGCTCCAGCCGAAGTTTAGTTATATCAGAAGGTAGGCGTACAAGCAGTTGGGTCACCTGATGTTAAGTGAGTTTGCACCGACCTTGCTTCTAATATAATAATAATAATACCAGCCCTGTATTATATACGTCCCACTGCTGGGCACGGGCCTCCTCTACTGAATGAGAGGGGCTAGGCCTTAGTCTAACCACACTGGCCTAATGTGGGTTGGCAGACTTCACATACCTTCGAAATTCTTATGAAGAACTTCTCAGGTATGCAGGTTTCCTCACGATGTTTTTCCTTCACCGTTAAAGCAAGTGATAATTAACAATTAATATGCACATAACTTAGAAAAGTCAGAGGTGTATGCACTTGGGGCTGGTTTCGAACCTGTGACTTTCGTCTCGACAGTCCATACCACTCTCCGCTGAGCTATCAATGCTATGCTTCTAATATTATTTCGTCATAAATAATTTCAACGTCCAATTTCGTAAGGCAGTGAAAAACATGGCCATAAGTAACCGTATAAAGACCAAACTAACCCTGAGTTTTAGCAATTTTGCCAAGTCAGATTTAAGTATTTCCTTAAGGTGGAAGATCAGCACTAGCCCGCAAAATTCAATTTAATTTAGGTTTTTGAAAATTGCAGCTCGATCCTTCGATAAAATATGGATAAAAATGATTTTGTGTAAATAATATCCATGAATAATAATGAAAACTAGAAATATTGCTTCTAGGGTTAATGAATAAGAATGTCCAAAATGATTAATCTCAGCAAAAAATAAGTTTCTTTCCATATTCAATCGAAGGATTGAGCTGCATTTTTCGAAAAACAAATATTAAATTGAATTTCGCGGGCTAGTGCTGATCTTCCACCTTAACTCAATCAAATTGTGTATGTAGTAAAATTGTGCAACGATCAAATCCCGAAGTACGTACCGCGCGAGCGGAAGAAATGCCACCTTTGCAGCAGAGACTTCAGCCAGAAACAGATATTAAACAAGCATCTGATGAAAGCTCACGGATTGGAGGTGACTGTTCTATGTTCTATAACTATGTAGGAATGATTATAACCCGCGCGCAACTTGTAGTCACCTCCTACGAAATAGGGTAGTTTACTATATTGAATTTTATACATTATTTTATAAGCAACAGAAAATGATACGCAAAAGAAACCTTTTTATTAAAACACAATCAAAATTGGTTCAGAAATGTGCCCGCAGTTATGACTTCAAATGTTGGTATGAGGAAAGTGCGTAGTAGGGATATCTCACTATCTCGCTTGCATACGCGCACCATAATGAACATTTTACACAGTGACGTCAAAGTTTGCGTCGTCTGTCATTTGACAATTACCCCTTCTACAGGATTTTAATGGCTTCTAACTTAGTTATTTTTGGTCCGATTTATAAAATTCTTTCTGCAATAGATTTTGAGTAACGTAACTTATTGATTTACCTAATGAAAAAAATCTAGTCAACTACCCTATTGCAGGCGGAGCGATGCCGTATGAAGGCAAATGGCGAAGAAAACGCCTCAACATTCGCAAACATAGTTCAACTTATTTGTGCATGCATTAGTGATGATAAATGATTAGAAGAATAATGGACGCTTTGCCGATCTTTAAGGTATAAGGGAAGAGAAGGGGGGATTTGTATCTCCGGCTATTTCATCGTATAAAAGCAGTAGCAAGCTGCTATTTCACGTAGATTTTCTATGTAACAGTGGTAACAACTCGGTCGATTTGTCCCACTCATGCTCTAGACAAAACTATCTACACGTGATTCTATCACATGTGTGCGTGAGCTTGAAAATATGTAGTTTTTTTGTGTGGCAGTAACGGGTCAACTATTGACCCATATCTATTGACATGTGACAGGCCCACAATCATTGTGCCTTAAAAAAAACATGACTTCGCACGCCTAGATGAGTTAATCTGTCTGTACCATAGGAGGTGACTAGCACTTGCGCACGCACTATTGTAGAATTGTAGATTTTAACAGGGGATGAGATAGCAGTGGTTACCGCTCCTCTAGATGTTTGGATCTTATCGTGCGGTTAAGCGATGCGTGATCCCGTAAGCCGAGCCACGTACAATGTAAGGCGTGTGTAAGTCTGTCACCTGATGGAAAGTGATCTTCACCGCCCATGTACGCACACAATACCAAAAGAATTATGGGCGCGTTGCAGATCTTAAAGGAAAGGGATAATTTAAGGGATTGGGAAGGGGAGGGGGATTTGGGCCTCCGGATATCTCACTCACCGTACGAAACGCAGCAGCAAGCTGCTACTTTACGTCGGTTTTCTGTGAGACAGTGGTAACGACCCGGACGAGCCGGCGCATTCATGCTGTAGACAAGTGTCTACAGCGTGGCTCTACCACTCAGAAAATGGGCAAGCATGGGCCGTCTCGACTGGGATGGTATTTACCATTGTCTCACTGAAGTAGAAAAAATATACATCGTGTTACAGAAAGGTGTGGTCATATTTAAGGGTCGTTACATACACCTGACAGTGAGTGCTAAGTATCGAACCTTATAAAAATGTAGACATCCTAAAATTTCGGCTTGCTGCTGAGTTTCGTACGGTGGGTGAGATATCCGGAGGCCCAAATCCCCCTCCCCTTCTCAATCCCTTTCCTTTAAGGTCGGTAACGCGCTAAAGATTATTTTGTACGCGTACATGGGCGGTGGGGATCACTTACCATCCGGTGACCCACTTGCTCGTTTGCCAGCCTATATTATAAAAAAAGCCAATCCTACGTATCTTCGTAGGTGGAGAAGCGAAAGGCGTTCATCTGTCCGCTGTGTGACGAGCGCGTCAGCTACGGCTCTCACTTCAGCGCGCACTTGTTGCACGTGCACAGAGTCCACGAACACGTCGAGCAGCTCGAGTTCCACCATATGGACGGTGAGAGGGCGGGGGGGGGGGGGGGGGGGGGTTTGGGGTTGCTAAGATTCGGCTTGTATTTTTTACGACCGGCCGCGGGTTCTGACGCCGTGATGTTCAGTTCTGACGTCAAGCCCTTAGGGAGACGTAACATACAGTACTATTATTAAATTATGCGTTAGCGGTACATAGAAATTGCACCTTTATGTTCGGTCAATTGACCGTAACTCGATATTAACATCTAACTTACTCTTAACTAGAACCGTTCTCCCGCTCCCAGTCTGTTAACTGTTAAACTACCGCTTTATGTGGCGCAATTTTACTTCTATACAGCCCGTCTAGTACTTGGCATTTAAATCTTTGTAAGATACTGCACTGCGCTCATCATCCCGAGTTATGTTAAATCTCATAATCAGGGATGTTACGGAGGTGGTTTTACCAGAACCGGAGTCGGAGCCGGAGTTTTTAAATTTAACTTGTCGGAGTCGGAGTCGGAGCCGGAGCCGAAGTCAGAGGCGGAGTAGAATTTAAATATGTAAATTAAACGTTAAGGAGATGATTTTCTCACAAATTTTATATTTTGCCGTATTCGGATCAATTTCAAGTAGTTCCATATAACATTTGTTTTGGCTTCATTATTTATTATTTAAATAAAACGTTAAATACTAAATACTAATATATCGCTAATAATTTAAATTGACAAGTAAGTTTTAAAGAGTCTCGAAGCGCGTCTAGTACACGAATAAAAACAAAACAAATAACTGATCGGGAGACGCGAGCGGAATTCACAGAGCAAGACCGAGCGACAAGTCAAATCGTGTACAGACTTGTACGTTCATTGCCTTTCTGTCTTCGTTTAACCTCCGATTCAAAATTATCGGAGCCGAAGTCGGAATCGGAGGTGTAAAATCAATCGGAAGTTCCGACCTTTCGGAGTCGGAGGCGAAGATCCGTAACGTCCCTACTCATAATGCCCATTAATTACTTGGCTGGTAACACCACAGTACACACAGCTCTTTGACGGCAGAAATAAACAATGCGTTGGTATCTACTCAGACGGGCTCTCTCCAGTGGCGGATCCAGGATTTTAGTTTAGGTAGGGGCTTGACCCAGAGTTAGAATAAAAAAAATGAGAATATACGAGTACTAAACCTACTTAAAATGAAATAAGTAAGGATAAGTGATGAAAATTATATTGTAGGTAGTAGTAGTACTAAGAAAGGATAATATCAAGATTAATTTGAGATTTGTCAGTGTACCCAAATGCTTTTGGTTTGGCAACCCAATGGATCCGCTAGTGGCTCTCGCATACGAGAAATCCCCCTTGTTTGTCATGTTTACTTGACATTCGTGCCCGACAGCGTCAGTTAGTGGTTGAATTCTAGATTTCATGCTGTTCAAGAGCGCCATCCAGGAGGAGACCAAGTACAGGTTCCGCAAGACCACGGCCAGCAAGCAGACCATCGAGGGCATACGCTCGCACTACATGTGCAGCCAGTCGGGCGTCTACGTGTATCAGGTACAGCACGGACAGTAGCGTATTACTATTACATACATACATACGCTCTCACGCCTGTAATCCCCGAAGGGGTAGGCAGAGGTGTAACCAGTACACCCACATTTCGCCGAGCGTATCTCCGTCCCACAATGTGATAGGGGGCGAGCCTATCGCCATACCGGCCACAAATTCCAGACTCCGGGCTGATACTGAGCATTTCGTAATAGAAAAACCCAATACCACTTTACCCGACCCGGGGATCGAACCCGAGACCTCAGCGTTAGCCTCAATCGTAACGCATACGCATTACAACTGCGCCACCGAGGCAGTCACTACTGTACTATTACTATAATGGCAAAAACGGCTAAAGTTTCGGCATTACCACTGTCTTACAGAAAACTGGCGTAAAAGTACTGTCCTTTAAGGTCGGTAACGCGCCCATGATTATTTTAGTACTGTGGGCGTATATGGGCGGTGGAGATCACTTACTATCAGGTGGCCCAATTGCTCGTTTGTCGGCCTATGCATAAAAAAAAATTGGTCCAAAAATAATATTTTATTTATTACCTATTGGGATTTTATTACGAAATGGTCAATATCAGCCCTATTTTTGTATAGATAAAGAGGAAATTACCAATAGTGATTGTGTTAAATATTTTAATCATGCAAGTGTGACGTCATTGTTCCAATTTCCAACCCATCCTAACCCAACCGTTGTAGGGCAAGGGCAAGCGTCCGGCGCCGGAGCGACAGATATATAAGACTGGCAAGGCGTGTCCCGCGCACATGATCGTCACAGAGACCACGGACCGCGTGCTCGTCACCTTCTACAAGACGCATGTCGGACACGGAAGTACGTTGAGTTGGTGTTTTTAACCTCGAAAACAAAAGAGGGGTGCTATTACGAGTGGTAGAGCCACGCTGTAGACAATTTTGTCTACAGCATGAATGGGCCGGCTCATCCGGGTCGTTACCACTGTCTCACAGAAAACTGACGTTATTTAGCAGCTTGCTGCTGCGTTTCGTACGGTGAGTGAGATGTCCGGAGGCCCAAATCCCCTCCCCTTCCCAATTCCTTAATTATCCTTTTCCTTTAAGGTCGGCAACGCGCCCATGATTCTTTTGGTATTGTGGGCGTACATGGGCGGTGGTGTTCACTTACCATCAGGTGACCCACTTGCTCGTTTGTCAGCCTATACAATTAAAAAAAAAAATAGTTTGAAGTGGTTTCAAGTTACGTGTGTAAGTGGAGCCGTATTTTTTGGGAGATTCATATGTGAGTTATCTTATTTCGATGGACAGTCACGCATCATTTTTCCGACCTACAATAGACACATCGTCTCTAGTTGGTCGACAGTATTCTTGGATTGCGCTACACTTACCATCAGGTGTAGCTCAGTCAGTTAGTCACTTTGCCGAGCTAGGATAATGAAAAAGAACTCGCAGCACCTATATTTCAGCTTGTCCATACTTCGAGCCTCGTGAACCGAAGAAGCCGAAGCTGGAGTACCAGCCGTCGAGCTCGGGCGAGCTGCTGGAACTGGCGGGGCCGAAGCCCGAGGAGACCGAGCTGCTGATCTGCGACGCTTGCGGCATGGTGTTCGTTGAGGTCGACAAGTTCAGGGACCACGTCGCCACGCACGGACTGGAACTGTACCCTTGCCAGTATTGTGACGAGGTACAACTGTGCCCTCCTGATCCACTGCACTACCGGTAGTGTCAGTAATGTAGTCACAGTAAACAGTAGTCAGTGGCGGATCCAGAATTTTGACCCAGTTGAGAGTAGAAAGTAGGATAATATCAAGTTTAATTTGAATGTTGTCAGTGACCCAAATGCTTGGGGGGGGGGGGCATGAGCCCCTTAGCCCTTCCCCTGGATCCGCTATTGCCATTAGTGTCGTAGGTTATATAAAAAGGGCCTTACATCTTCGTTCCCCGCGACACGTAGGTATTAATGGTTAATTATCGCTTGCTTTAACGGTGAAGGAAACATCGTGAGGAAACTAGCATACCTGAGAAGTTCTCGGTAGGAATTTCAAAGGCATGTGAAGTCTGCCAACTCGCATTAGGCCAGCGTGGTGGACTAAGGCTTAACCCCTCTCATTCAGTAGGGGAGAATGTGCCCAGCAGTAGAACGTGTATAATACAGGGCTAGTATTATTATTACTAAATAAATAAATACACCCAACAGTCACACACATAGTCCTGACCCCACACTAGGTTAATCTGTTTCGTGGGTATCAGGAACTACGAGGGACTTGCGGTCCCACAACACCCAGACCCGAAACAATTTTTTTGTTGTTCACACAAACATTTGTCTCAGTGCGGGAATCGAACCCACGGCCTCTCGCTTCGCAGCCGGCTACTCGCCCGCTGCGCCACGGAGGCTGTCAAAATTACTAGGTAGGTACTGGTCGGTATTAAATGGTCCTAAGAATTGTTTTTTATTTCAGGACTTTCAAAATCTGAATGCGTGGTCACTCCACGTGAGATTGGAACATAACGTTGATATTGTTTTTTAGTTTTAAGAATTATAAAAAAAGAATACTTTAATTTGAAAAATGATGAATTTGATTTTTTTGTTTTGTTAAATAAAAGCATTTTTAATGTTGCGTTTTATTTGTTGGAAATTCATCAGTATTGATACATATTCCAAAGTATTTTAAACAGTTTAAACATCGAATATTGAATATAACAGTGACAGTATTCAAACTCGAATTTTACACAATGGCTGTTTCGTTTTTTTTGTCCTAAATTAACTTTTGGTTGAAAAAAAATAATCTAACTTAAAGTCATTAAGCCTGAACTTTTATATTTAATCTCTTGTTTCAGTATACTTAATTAAGAGACTTTAGAAGTCTAAATAGTTTAAAAAAATTAAGTAACAATATGGTTTAGTTATGTAGGTAGTTCACAACAAAAAAATTACTAGCTCAGAACTAGCAATGTTGCATAGCGTCTATCTTCTAGTATGCACTACTATGAGAGAATTCCAAAAATGTTTAAAAAGTATTGTTTTATTTAAACAATGGCGTATTATGGCTTTTGACTAAGTTGCAGTCTGGTAGTATTCAGTGTTTATACCATCCTCGCCGCGTTGTTTCCGCCAAAATAATAATAATTGTAAATTATGATACAAGATCAGTAAACTCATATTCAAGTTTGGGCATTTTCATAGCTTTATGTGTATTTTTAATAACCAAACGTCTCATTTCTTTGTTTTTTAATATCTCTATTAGTATTTTAATAATACCTCTATCAGTATCCTTTTTGGGTGGCATTAAGAAAATCATACCATTTTCGTCGAATTTTTCTATTGGCAACACCGAAATATTTTTCTTAGGGAGTTTTTTACGTAATATGTAAATAGGTAGGGTGCCGTATTTTCTCATCATCATATTTTCGAATTCCGTTATGTCCAAAGGTATATTTTTCGTTTTGAGTGTAGGTGTGAAGTAAGATTTGATCGCTCGAGGTTCTCTGTGCACGGCGTGTGGTAGCAACTGTCTGGTATGTGCTGGTAATACTGAAACAATACCGAACGTAGCTAGGGAGGTAGGTACACAAGTTTATGTAATTCGGTGAATTTATAAGATATATATAGAGGTACTGTTTGACATTTGGAGGGCCTGGTGTGGTCATAAGGTAAAGACGGAAATGTCTACTGTGAGGTCCGGACTGTGTATGACTGATGGGTGTACTTATTAATTTAAGGCCCATTGTAGCTCCAAAGGTCCTTAAATTTGTCCTTTTATACCCGACAGCCACACCTGACCCTGATCCTTCACTAGGATATCCTGAAGTGGATAGCAGCAAATACAAAAGGCTTTTTATACAACGTGTTACAGAAAGGTGTGGCCATATTTATGGGGCATTAAAAAAACAAATTTATACGAATATTATCGCGGTTTATTTTAACTAAAAGTAAAATTAATTAAGTATAATATAGTTTTATTTCAAGAATACTTCTTCCACCTTTTTTTTCCTTAACGTTGGGTTACCTTTATGGGTACCGCCCCACCGCGGGGTCAGTCGGGGCGGTTATGTCCGACTCCCACGGACTAAAACTCAACGGTATTCCTCCGGGTGCGCTTGTTCGGTCGGGGCTGCGGGAACGCTATTGTACTCTTCCGCGGCCCCGACGGCGCCGGCCCTTGTACAGGGCCTCTCCGGTCGGTGGGTGTTTGGGGGAGTTATCCACCCACCTGTTTGCTCCATACTTCTTCCACCTGCCTCTATCCCACTAGCAGTGGGGTCGGTGCAACATACATTTTATCACATGTTATAGAATTTGGCTTTTACGTCGCCGCCTGTCCGACATCAACCCCTCTGGGACGAAAACACCCAGACCCGGATCATAATATTTTTGGTTCACACAAACATTTATCTCGGTGCGGGAATCAACCCGCGGCCTCTCGATTCACAGCCACTCGCCTACTGCGCCACGGAGGCTGGAGTTTTATTTCAATATCATTGTTTAATTAGAATTATGGTTGCCTGTAAGAAATTGCCCTGAGCGATAAGGGCGCCAATTGTACTATTATTTGTATTGTTATTTTTTACATACTTGTACTTTCAGTGTTGTACAATAAAGAATTATAAATAAAATAAATAAACCCTTACCTATTATTAATATTAATAATAAACAAACTAGCTTCATTTCTGATTGTACTATGCAAGCTACAAGTGCTCTATGGAATTAAAAGTAATTGATGCGTTACGGAAATTAATTGAACGTAACTTCGATATGACTAGCTTTTGCTCGCTGTTCTACACGCCACGTAGACCAACATGAAAATAAACGTAGGTATCTATAGACATTTCGGTTAATTTGTGCACATCCAGTGGCGGATCCAGGAAAAAAAATGAGAATTTACTATAGATACTTAAAATGGAAAAAGTAAGGATAATCGATAAAAAATATATTATAGGTAGTAACATAGTAGTACTAAGAAAGTAGGATAATATCCAGATTAATTTGAGATTTATCAGTGGACCCAAAGGCTTTTTTTTGGGCTTGAGACCCTTAGCCCCCCCAGGATTCGCTACTGTGCACATCTGGTTGTGTGCTGATTTGCATAGTTTACTGGCTCACACACACACAATGCATGACGTACAAAAAGGATCTAAAAAAACAACCTTTAATTGCATATAATTTATTTCCTAATTATAATTTGGTCTATAAACATATTATAAAAATAACAAGTCGTATATTCTACTCAATATTCACAAGTACCTTAGAAATACATAATAGGTCTGCTCGTAAGTTAAAACTCAATGCACAACATTGTGACGTAAAAATATATTGCCATCTAATGATGCAATTAAACGAAGCCTCGTTCGTGGCTCGGTCGTTTTATCATTTGTAGTTTAACTTCACCGTAAAATATTATACATTTTGTTTAAACGCCGGTCTTAGTTTTTTGTTTGTTTGTTTGTTCCTTAAGGAACCGGCTAAGATCAGAGACCATGCTGCCAAGTCATTAGTTATATTCTTTTCTTATATTCCAAGAACGATGAACCAGGGGTGTGGCCTATTTCAAGGTCTTGTTGGAGTTTTGGTGTTAATTCCTTTCAGTTCAATGCTTCTTAGACGACTTTCTTCAAGCGGATCGAAAGCACAAGGTCGATCAATACCCTTGAACAAAAATCACCTAAATTCCCTATTTTTAATGTTTCCATATGCTATGCATAATCGTAAATGATTATTGCACTAAACCACACCACTTTTATACAACAAACACAACTTTAAACTAGTTAAAACAAGAGACCCACCGCACTGTCAGAATTCCGCTAAAACTCCCGCCGGTCTTAGTGTGTAATGATCTAAAATAGTTTTTATTTTTAACAGATCCGGATATTTGCCTTTTAAGTCAATTATTGTGACTGTGGACGTTAAACAAGTTGTCATATTAAATAATGGAAATGGTCTCAATAGTCGAAGTTAGTTTTAAAAACATCCCATGTTATTTATAATATGAAATATTTTAAATAGCTATCAATTTTCCATCATATGTAATTAAAATATTATGATAAATTATAGTACAAAAAATGTAATATGCTAAGTAAAATTATTTACAAACACTAGAGACGATTACTGTATATGAGCCTTTCCTTTACGAACTACACATATTATGACAAAGGCGTTGCCATCACTAGAAACAACTTTTATGGATTGTTTCACAATTTCCATTTAAATTTATATTCACCAGATAACGCATTGAACAACCAGTTTAGGAAGTAACAATTTCACAGCACTCATGCTTGTAATCCCCAAAGGGGTAGGCAGAGGTGTAACCAGTACACCCACATTTCGCCAAGCGTATCTCCGTCCCTTGATGTGATAGGGAGCGAACCTATCGCCATACCGGGCACAATTCCAGACTCCGGGTTGATACCTACTGAGCAATTCATAATAGAAACACCCAATATCACTTACCCGACCAGGGGATCGAACCCGAGGCCTCAGCGTAAGCCTCAATCGTAACGCGTACCCATTACAACTGCGCCACCGAAGCAGGAGTATTAAAATTAAGTATTCAAAGCCATTACTTAGAAATCGTTTTTTTTTTTCAGATACCATAATATAATTATCTCTGTACTCAATAACTGTGCATAAAGAATGCTTAATTAAATTAACTATTTTTTACAGAAAACGTACTAAGAAACGGACTAGTTCTGAGTTTGGAAATAACTTACTTGGATATTGTGAAACAGGCCAGTTCAGTAATAATTATATTTAGAACAATAACAACCTCAAATAAAAATATATAAATAACATTGTTTCAAACTAGTTCAATACGGTTTGTACTGTGCGATAGTTTAGTGATACAATTATTCAACATGGCCGGCCAGCCTGAAGTTTGTTATGAGAGGAGCACACTTATTGTTTTCTAAATTAAAGTATGACAGGAGTTGTACAAGCCAGGTGAAGTGATTAACTTCAAGACGGCCAAGTTATTTGGTGCACATTGTTTATTTTAAAATTACATAGTTTAATGCACAAAGAGGACTTTAAAATATAAAACAATAACTAAACGAGAAAAATAGTTGAAAATAAGTTAATGAGAGAAAAACAGGTTTGAAAGCTAAAAGTTTTAACTGGGGGCCGTTATTCGACTTAATGCGGCTCTGTATTAACTAAGATTTAAGTCATATATGTATACTGTATACATATCACTTGTTATATAAACCGCATACAGAAACTAGTGTGCAAATTCAACAGCGTCGTTATGTACTATAAAATAACCGTAAACTCCGTTTTACAATACACTCTGTGGACGTAGTCAAGGTGGGGCACATGGGTCCACTGCCCCCCTATCAATTAGACCATACCAAAATATGACTTTGATAAAAGTATGTGCCGCGTTAGGGCAAATTACTAAAATTTAGGGCGCAAGTTACATACGAACATACATTCATAAAAAGATTGGTCTCCCGCGACTAAGTTTTTCTAACAAAAAGGGGCGTTGCTTGCATAACATACTTATTTATAGCACAATTTGTTATATTTTCGGCGCGGGAGACTCCGCTAAAGACGATCACCTTTCGTAAATTTACAGAGCTGCCGTATAATAACCATCCAAAATTGTAACTTTGCAGAAAACCATACTACAGAGTACAGACATAACAACCTATTTGTCTCACTGATGCCCCAAACCAGAAACGTAATGGGTAAATACGCCCCCACCAATATACCTGACTACGTCCAACCCAACTACAGTCCGTGTATCAGCTCCTGACGTCGTTGATGGTCTCTGGCACCACTACTTCGAGGCCGTCCAGGTCTTTTGTGAGGGTAATCTGACATCCCAGCCTTGAGGTGTCTGTCAAACCGTATGCCAGGTCCAGCATGTCGCGTTCCTCGTCGCACGGCTCTTCTGGTAACCTGGGATGGTTTTTTTTAATAGATTAGACTAACTTATTACCTACATCTAAACCTTAGTCATTAATAGTAAATGTTAAACAACTCTCTCAACTGTAATCGTCTTATTTGTCTAATGGCAGTGTAGGATAAGAAACTTTGAGGCCTTGTGCTTTGAGATTCCGATTCGAAAAATCACACATTATTTGCCCGGGTTTGGAATATGTATTTCCTATCTGATCTTAGGATGGAAATAAGCTCGACGCACAGTAGGTGCATAAGTTGCACTTCTGCCTACCCCGTTGGGAATACAGGCTTGAGCTTATGTATGTTAAACTAACACAACAGTTGAATGCGCAATGAAGTATAGATATTAGGGGCGGCTGCGTTGGGCAGAAATGGATATCTGAAAGGTGCTAACCTGGAAGATAGCCATGTCGCCCCGAAGGCCTGTCTGAGCTGCAGGCGAAACCCATCGGTGGAGACCTTTTCTTAATTTAGGGCAAATCTAGCCAGATCCGAAGCGAAAGTGGTAGTACCGCTCAAACTGGGATTAAGGGTGAAATGGTTCAACTTAAGTGAGCTGATCACCCGTCTATGCAACTCACAGATGTCCCCACCATAAATACAAATACAAGTATAGACTGCCTTGGTGGCGCCGTTGTAATGCGTACGCGTTACGATTGAGGCCAACGCTGAGGTCTCGGGTACGATCCCCGGGTCGGATAAAGTGATATTGGGTTTTTCTATTACGAAATTATCAGTATCAGCCCGGAGTCTGGAATTCGTACCCGGTATGGCGATAGGCTCGCCCCCTATCACATCGTGGGACGGAGATACGCTCGACGAAATGTGGGTGTACTGGTTACATCTCTGCCTAACCCTTCGGGGATTACAGGCGTGAGTGCGTATATATATATGTAAATACAAGTATAGATATTTTCACTAATTTGTGGGCGCAGTGTTATGTGCAGCCGAGATACCTCTCTTCCTCTACATTTGACTCACCTATCGTAATCCTTCTGCTTGAGTATGACATGACATGTGGAGCAGGTAAGGGTGCCTTCACACGCGCCGTACCCCTCGATGTTCAGGTCGTTGTTCACCACCACGTCGAGAAGTGTGTCGCCGACTTTCGCTTCCGTTTCCAGACGCTTGCCGTCGTTGAGATTAAATGATACTTTCACTCTGGAAAAGCAAGATGTCTAATTACAAAAAGCCTATCTCAATACAACTTACAATCCATATACCACTTTGCGACCAGCGCAGCGTCCCACATGCTGGATTCTGTATGGCAGGCTTTACCACGAGGTGCACAAGGGGACTGACTGTATAGAATTTGAGTCAGACTGATCCTGCCCAGTATAAACGAAGTTTTTGCGTATAGTGATTCGGTACATTCGAGGATGTGTGTCGCAGCGATGTTAAAACTCAACATTGGTATAGATTACCGGACGAGCACCTTATTGCTTACATGCGAAAGTCGCTATTTGTTTAAAGGTCTTTAATAGAGAGAACCTTCTGTACGTAGTAATATTAAGTACTCTGTATCTACAATAGGTATTTATGCCCACCCTCTACATCTCCAGTCACCTTTTAGTCTCAGAAAACAATAAACTGTGAACAGCTTGTGACTAACTTCATGCTGGTCAAGTTTTTTTTTATTGTATAGACCGACAAACGTGCAAATGGGTCACCTGATGGTAAGGGATCACCACCACCCATTTACTCCAACAATACCATAAGTCATGGGCGCGTTGCTGACCGTAAAGGAAAGGGATAATTAAGGGATTGGGAAGGGGAGGGGATTTGGGCCTCCGGATATCTCACTCACCGTCCGAAACGCAGTAGCAAGCTGCTACTTTACGTCGGTTTTCTGTGAGACAGTGGTAACGACCCGGACGAGCCGGCTCATTTATGCTGTAGACAAAATTGTCTACAGAGTGGCTCTACCACTTAGCCTAATCTCTCTAATAACTGAAGATACAAAATAATATTGATTACACAATGTTACTAGGGCCGATTTTTCAATGTATGAATTGATGGCATAACAATAATTTTGTATCTTTTTGGAGAAATAATGATGACTTGCAGATTGAACAATCTGCCCTATGTCAATCAACATAGGCAACTGTATAAATAACATTGTAACTTATCTTTAGGGAAAACATTATTATCAGTTCAGTGGATGATAAACACAAGTCAAGGGGTTTGTTAATTGTCAAGTGCTGATCAAGGGGGGGGTCAATAGAGGCAATTACCACCCTCTAAAAACCAAGTAAAACCGTAGTACTTTAAAGCAAAATCCCCTCATCTTAAATATTACCCCTTGCCATACCAACCAAAAATGCCCCACTTGCGAAATTCTGGATCCGCGCCTGGATTTGTTCCCTAACAAATAGTGGAAGGACGGGAGTATTGCTTATAATGACGTATGAATGCGTTTATTAATCGCGAATAAAGAGGTATAGCTTTTGTTGTGTGTTTGAAAAAGTTCGATACAGCGTGACGTCAAGGAGAACGGTCCAAAAAAGCGTCATTTTGCGATGAATGTATACATGAACAGCCATTAGCCTAAGTCTACCATACTTGATAGTGGGTAAAATTATTAAATTATATCCTAGTGTATTAGTGTCTCTTTTGTTGAATAAATGCAAAGACTTTAATGTATACTGTTAGACAAGCTGCGCGGTACATAGAAATTGTACCAATAAGTTGCGGTCAATTGACCGTAACTCAATATTCCCATCTCGCCTTCTCTCAATTATCCCCTATTGCGTTCCTTGTTTGTGAGCTGTCAAACTCCCGCGTTGTGTGACGCAATTGTACTTCTAAACAGCCCGTCTATTATATACATTAAACTCTTTGAATAAATGTTTCTTATTTTCTCTCTTTCTTACGCTCAATAGCAATACACTACACCTTCAAATTGCTTTTTTATGGAGGAGATGAATCCAAGCAAAAAATCACTTAATAAGTGATCACCACCACCCACCAACACTTGTGATATCAATCAAGTAAAATATTATCTTTTCAGATAACAACATTGTGCACTCACAATGTTGTTAACCACTGTATGTGTTACTATGCTGTTAAAACTGCTACCTCACCATACAGTATGTAAACAATCGATGGGACCATAATCGAAAAAGAGAATAGAAGAGAACAATATGTAACAAAAACCTGTTGGGCGTTTTATCAGAATCGATATTGAAACGAAATGAAAAAATTGCATACGAAAATTGGACTATAAAAATAATCATATTTAATGTTTAAACTTTAATTAGTTTGTAAACCGTATTTCGACTGATTACCTCTGCAAGAGTGATGACTTGGAGCAAGAGCGAGATAGCAAATGGCGACGTCCATGTACATTAAAACGTGCCACATCGCGCGCGTGCCCCTGACATCATCAATACACACAGTAAAAAAAAATTAAACATTTTTTATATATGTTAATTTTTCTAACCTACCTGTGGAAGGATAATGTCTCGCTTCTGTTTATTATTTTTTTAATTTAACTATTTTTATTAAGCTGTTGATATGTATATCATCTAAAACCTAAAAGGGCCAACAGGGTTTTTGTTACATACTGTGTAACTCTGATTTCAATAATTAAAATATTGTAATTAATAGCCTCTGGAATACAGTATGCAACAAGAGATGTTTGACTGTGAGTTTGATGTCGGCACCAACCAAAATGTTTGTGTGAAATGAAATGAAATAGTTTTATTAATCATGTAGGCAATTAAAATAGCGCAATTATGACAAGTCAGTACAAAATAAAGGAACTTATGTACAGAAATCATATCAACTAATACATAACATACATAGCATCATCAAAATACACTGGGCAACTATAAATTTTACAATTTTTTTTTTTGGAATAGTCCAGAATTTTTAAGTCTTATTATTATTTTATTTAGTCTTCTTTTTTATGGGTGATATGGACCATATGCATTACCGAATCGGCACGTGTTTTAAAACTACCACCAGATCCAAAACACCCCAGCCTGAGAAGACACAGCTAAACGAACTCAGTAGGCTTACTTTATCCTTGGATTTTACTTGGATAATAACTTTTTATGTGCTCTCCGAAGCATGGAGATGCTCAGTCGAATCACTAAGCGGTGACCTAACCATAGCTTCACCATACCAAGGATTGTTTTAATTGGTAATTGCTTACGGATTAGTGAGTGCAACTGGCTGTGAGCGTCTCGTTAACGGAATGTAAAAAGTCATCACCCTAGACAGACTAAATAATAAGTAATACTAGTACATACATTCAAAAGCCAAATCTTAGTGCATTTGCTATTGATATGTTGAGTTTCGAATTTTCCCTCGTACACCAGATCTTAACCATCTTAGTTTGAATATCTAGATAGATACCGGAAATCAACAAATCAAAGTTAGTTATTTAAACTCAAGACCTTCAAACTGTATTATGATTGGCTCAATTGTTAGTTTATGTATCTATCCGGAGAATCAAAATAGGATCGTTTATTGAACCTGGCCGTAAAACAACTCAAGATCATTTTTATCAATCTTCTTGACAATAATTATGATTTTTCAGTCACGAATTCTGTTTACAGAAAGGGACGACGTAACTCAAAAAAATACTCACTTCTCATCTTTAAGCGCCAACTTGCTGGTCGAAAACGGCACAATACTCTTATAATTACTGAAACTGCTTCCCAAACCTTTATTTTTCAATAAATAAGGCAATTTGGAGCAGGTCTTAACACTTCTGAACATTTTTGATGTTGACCGATCGAGAAACGCTGAATCACTGGGCTTCCAACGGGATTGTTTATTTAAATTAGTCTATTTTATGGTTATCAGACTGATGGTCAGCTCATGGAAGTAAAAAATATGATAATAAATTGAAATACCAAGTCTCACAGCCGCGACTTGAAGGTACGTTCCTTTTTACGTAAGCATAGGGACGTGTCAAAATATAATTTTGTGACAGCGACATGACGTGAATAATTTAGTTATTTTATGCTGTATTTCAATATAATTGCTAGTAATTTAAAGGATGAATAAATTGATAAACGCCAACATTTGTAACAATTAAAATATTAGTATTTTATTGTGTCCATAAAATTACTTTTTGTGATAAAATATTAATGCTAGCTTGAAATGTAACGTAATAATGACACTCCAATTACGTTTTATTGATTCAAAGTCAAAGTAATTAAAGCAAATTCAAGCTTGAAACATAAACATACCCCATATAATGGCTTCGAGATTACACCTTTAATTACCTCGCAGTTTTTTCGGTAATGTAATGTATTTTTAACTAATTTTAATGAATTTAATTTTAACTTATGTTAAAAATATTAGACATTGTACATTAATATTATCGATTCCCTTTGGGTACTATGAATTAAACGTTATTACGTTCCAGTTTGCTTTAGTATATTTTATTTTTCAATCAATTTTCTATCTCTTTTTGTCGAGCTTTGTTATAGAGCATAAACATACATTTTTGATGTCTCAAAATGTAATGCATTTAACCTGCAATTAATTGCAATTTGAGCCGTCATTGGCATGCCATCTGGATTTGACAGTTGACGACTTGACACTGACACTTGTATACTTGATAGTTGATCATAAAAGTGGGATATAATATTAATTTTATTAAAAAAACTCAATTAATTTAAGCTCTAAGTTTTCTACAATAAAATTCAATATGTCGGAAAGGCTGAAAAATACGAATACTGTTTCAAACGAAGAAATTATTGATGATTTGACAAAAGACTTAAAATCTTCGTTGAAAACGAGAGAAGGCGACGAAGAAACTGAAGTAAGTCCAGGATCGAGCGCCGAACAGGTACCTTCGCCTGCTGGGGATGCACCGAAGAAAACAGGTGTGCAGTTTTCATGTAAATTTTAAGGTGCATATGTAGCATTAGGGCGTTGTCAGACTGATGACATTTTTAAGTTTCATAAAAGACATTTCAAAGAAGAATATAGTTTGGAGCCAAACACAATTAAAAGAAGAAGAAGAAGAATATAGTTATAGAGTTATGATAAAGGGTTGATATTTGTTATTCTTTGCTTCTTATATTCTGAGATCTGACTCCTATTGTCTTGAAACTATTGTTATGTAAAGTACTTGGATCGACATGAACATTTCTACTTTTCCTTGAAAACTGCTAATTAACTTGATGTAGATGAGTAATAAATCTGTCAGCTTGCATATTAGACTAGAATATTCTAATGGAATCATAAAAAAAATATGAGTATTGAATTTATTAATATTGTAGAGTCTAGACTTAGTCATAATACTAAGTCTGAAATCTTTAGAGCACACTTTGACTTATCTCTGCCTTAGCTGTGCACTTAAGTCAGTGTTCGTATTTATAGAGTGATCTTTGACTTGTGCTGAGTACAAGCTGAGCAAACACTATGAAACTGGTGATTTATCAAAAACTTAAAGAGTATAAACTAAATAAATATAGTGGTCTAAATTTTTATTTGGCGTTGTTTCCATGGTTTTAATTTGGTTGTATTATCAAGCAATGTTATCAGGTTGTACAGGATTTCCAAAAAATTTGGTAACATACAAAGAAAAGAAAAAGAAATGTTACAGCTAAATTGACAAATGATGAAAAATAGAAAAATTAAGAAATATTTTGACAAATATTTTTAATTATAATTTATAGAAAGTAAGTTGTCACAAAAACTAAATTTTTAAGTACCTCATAATGTAGATACATATAGATGTACCAAGCTAAGTGTGTGATGGCAAAAAATGAAAATATAGACAGTGTTCCCAACTTAGTGGAATTATCCCTAGATTTGTTTGCTTGGACCTGCCGCTTGTGTGTAAATTTGACTATCTGGATTAGTGGTATAGTTAACTACTTAGTTATTGAAAAGTTTCTATTCGGAAAAAATTTACATAGCCGAAATCACATGATTGTTACAGAAACCACTCACACAGATTCAGATCTTGATGATGATCATGAGGAAAAGGACAAAGATCCTGACAAAGACAGTGACACAGACTCAATAGATGAGGTGTCACTCAAGGATGCTGAGGTGGACTTGACTGATGATCAGAAAGAGGAGAGGAAGATCATAGCAGAGAGCCTGAAGGCAGTTGGCAATGACGCATTCAAAGTAGGCGACTTTCAACTTAGCATAGAGAAGTATACTGAAGGTAATGTATGAAATGATCATTGTCTAGTCCACAGACCATGGGTAAAATAATAGATCACAATGTTTTTTTTCATTTATTTACCATTTACAAAAAGTTACAAATAATTGTACAGTAATAGTATCTAAGAAACCACTAAGGTAATTGAGAGCCTCCGTTGCGCAGTGGGCGTGTAGATGACTGTGAAACGAGGGGCCGCGGGTTCGATCCCCGCATCCGGGTTTGGTTTTTGTGAGAGCGTAATAAATACCGATACAGGTTAACCTGCTGCGAGGTCTGGTGAGTCTGGACTGTGTGTCGGCTTTTTGGGTGTATTTTGAATATTTTGACAAGCACGTAAATTTTAATACGTACACCGACATTGTCATCGCGGCCCACTTGGAATATGTAATGTTAGCGCGTTGTGCTAAGCCTCCGGACGTGATCTGTATTACATATGACATCTATTATATTATAATTGATCTGTGGATTTATCGTAGTTTAAGTTATGGAGGTACCTAATAAGTAATATACAAGTATTACAATTTTGAAATACACAAAAATAATGCGGTTAAAAAGTGGAAGTTACATTTTGAATGTTCCTAATAAATAGAAATAAAATCTATACGCGGCACGATCTGAAATCGTCAAGACATTGACGTGAAGAACGAACTTAAAGCGAATACTATTCTATTTTTATATTATGGCCCGATTATCGATTTTCGATGATTTCGCCAATGTTAAGCGAATATTATTCTACCCACACATAGAGTCTCCAAATGATGTAGAGAAACTACAGCCACTGGCCAGCTACATCCAGACGTAGCAAATAAAGTGCACGGTTCTTTTAGGTAGTATTCGGTATGGAAGACGTATGCGGCAAACACGCTCTAGTTTCTATGTCTGTGTTGCTAAGTTATGGCATCCTTTATGGCGTTAAACGCTGTGTGAAGATAATACGCCATCTGTGGCTCAGATCGCTCTTTTATACGTCGGTACCTTCATTCGCCAGCCATTAAATAGTCCATTTAATTCCAAAACTGCCTCGGTCGCGCAGTTTTAATGCGTACGCGTTACGACTGAGGCTGACGCTTAGGTCTCGGGTTCGATCCCCGGGTCGGGTAAAAGTGATATTGGGCTTTTCTATTACGAAATGCTCAGTATCAGCCTGGAGTTTGGAATTTGGTTTTTTTTATTAGCTTGAATGATGAGACGAGCAGGTCGCTCGCCAGATGGTAAGCTCTGCGCCTGCTCATAAAGAGAAGTAACGTCACACAGAACTGAATTACAAACCACTGCATGACACTGGACTGGGCTCGTCACCCCGACACGTTGTTGAGAAGTTGTTAAGTCTCATAATGCCCAGTAATTTCACTGGCTTCAATGTCCTTCAATCCTGAACACAACAGTACTTACACACTTCTGCTTGGCGGTAGAAATAGACAAAGTGATACCAACTCAGACGGCCTTTCGCGTACGAGGAACCTACCACTTTTAACCTCTATTCATCTACACCTATTACCAGACATGAACCAAATTGCCCATTTAATTCCAAAACAATATTGTTTCAGGATTGAAAATATGTCCCCTACATTTTTCACAACAGAGGTCAATATTGTATTGCAACAGAAGCGCCGCCAAAATGAAGCTCCAAGAGTACAAGCGAGCTGTCAAGGACTGCACTAAAGCCATCGAATTAGACGATACATATATGAAAGCATATATCAGGTACGAAATGTTTACAGGCTCCGAGGTGCAGTGGGCGTGTAGTCGGCTGCGAGGCGAGCGGCCGTGGGTTCGATGCCCACACCGAGACAAATGTTTGTGCGATCCACAAATATTTGTTTCGGGTCTGGGTATTGTGGGACCGCAAGTCCCTCGTTGTTCTTGATAACCACGATACAGGTTAACCTAGTGTGGGGTCAGGACTATGTGTGTGGCGGTTTAGTCACACACAAAGACCGAAAAACCGGCAGACAAGCAAGTGGGTCACCTGACGGTAAGTCCACCGTCCATGAATATAAATAAAACAATTTCTTTTTATTTTATTTTAAATTAGGAAACTATTTTAATTAAATTGCTATCATGTATTAAAAAAAATATTCATAGAAATTTTCTAAATTTGTATCTTAATGCCGACGGGCTAATAATATTTTTTTTATGTTGAAAACTTTTTTGGTAAATTACTATAATACGTAGAACCTCTATAAGTCGAACATCAAGGGAGTTATACGAGTTATACGAGTTTTCGATTTATAGAGAACTATAGAGGTAATAAGTCTCAAATAATCGAGTTGTAAAGGTTGTAAAATAAAACATTGCTATGTTCGAGATACAGAGGTAAAATTTAACTTTCCGAGTTATGGAGGGACAATATGTACCTACAAAAATGGTTTGGAGGGACTCACTGATTATTTCGACTAATAGAGGGTTGAGATTTCGAGTAATGGAGGTTTTGGTGTTTGAAGGGAAGGGAACAAAACATTTTTTCGAGATTTGGAGGTTCTCAACTTATCGAGGTTCGACTTAACGAGGTTCTACTGTACCTGTATGTATTACTTTTAGTTTATATTAATACTGTTTGTTTCCTGTACGAAAAATAAATAAATAAATAAAATATCTGCGACGTCTGATACGTTTCAGTTTCATCGTACTATGGCGGTACCTTGAGAGTAAATTAAAATATTTTTCAGGAGAGCACAGTGTTACGAAGCGACAGAAAAGTTCGATGAAAGTTTAGCAGACTTCAAGAAAGTTCTAGAATTAGATCCCACGAACAAAGAAGCCGAGAGGGCGGCAATACGTCTCCCTCCTTTAATAGAAGAGAAAAATGAAAAATTAAAGACGGAAATGTTGGGAAAACTAAAGGATCTGGGCAATATGATACTGAAACCGTTTGGTCTGTCCACAGAGAACTTTCAAATGGAGCAAGATCCAGACACAAAAGGCTATAAAATCAATTTTAAACAATAATCTGTATGTAATATAAATATACTCGTATGTTTTAAGGATTTTCGTGTTTTATTTACATGAGTTTATTTTTTTGAATGGTAGAGCCACGCTGTGGACTATTTTGTCTAAAGCATGAATGGGCCGGCTCGTCCGGGTCGTTACCACTGTCTCACAGAAAACCGGCGTAAAGTAACAGCTTGCTGCTGCGTTTCGTACGGTGAGTGAGATATCCGGAGGCCCACATCCCCTGTCCCCTTCCCAATCCCATAATAATTATCCCTTTCCTTTAAGGTCGGCAACTCTTTTGGTATTTGGTTTTTTATTGCATAGGCGGACACACGAGCAAGTGGGTCACCTAATGGTACGTGATCACTTACCATCAGGTGACCCACTTGCTCGTTTACCGGCCTATGATAAATAAAAAAAAACTGGTGGAGAGCGAGATCGCAACTTAATCCCTTCTCCCAGAAAAACATACGGAAATAATTGGACGACTAGGGCCATGCCAACATTTCCAGAAATGTTCCAAGTCAGGTCAGTCAATGAAAGATTGACTAAGTATGACATATCGTCATTATTAAACAGGTGTGATGGCAATATATCAGTGAGGCAACGTGCGACCAAAGCATAAATGCAGTATTTATGCGAGTAAGTACTACGAGACTCAATGTCCGCGTAGATATATTTACAAATTGGTTGCGAAGACAAACCAATCCCTTTGACAATTGATTTACTCAATGGGATTATAGGGTTATTAAGAGTCCTGCAATACTCAACAGAAATCAAAACAATATGTGAGCAATTAATTGAAGATCTAATAAATCTCACATCACTATTACACATAAGCTTAACGTGTATTCGCGTTGGCGCTAATAGTGTAGTAGAGTATGAATACGCATTTGCATCGATAAATATTAACAAGGTATGAGACAATGCGAAAATACCTGGACGTGACGTTTGCGTTGCACAGGTATCGGTCGCGGCGCAAATCGCGGCGCGCAGGTTCGAATCCAGTGGCAGCACAACCACAGCATGCACAGGATGTAGAAGCGGTAATAAAGGAGCGTTATTAAAATAATTATCAAAAGAATAATAATTATTAATTGTGCAGGTCGCTCTTCCCTAACCTAAGTTCTGGCTCCTGATTCGTTCGCTGCGGCATAGACACATTAGAAAAGCATCTGCGGCGTCTATTTTTCTTGTTTCTTATTGAATGTAAATTAACAATGTGAATTATGCGAAATGGCGTCCATCAAGCAAAGACCATAAATGTATACTACTTACTACACGGGCTGTTTAAAAGTAAAATTGCGTCACAAAACGCGGGAGTTTGACAGCTCACAGAGTGCGATAGGTGTTCTAAAGGGGGTTCTAGTTGATAGTAAATGAGATGGGAGTATTGAGTTACGGTCAATTGACCGCAAACTTAGTGGTACAATTTCTATGTACCGCGCAGCTTTTCTAGTAGTATACATTAAAGTTGCCATCAAGTGGCAATCATTCCGAAGTGATTACATTTCATACATACATACGCACTCACGCCTGTAAACCCCGAAAGGATAGGCAGAGGTGTAACCAGTACACCAACATTTCGCCGAGCGTATTTCCGTCCCACGATGTGATAGAGGGCGAGCCTATCGCCATACCGGGCACAAATTCCAGACTTCGGGCTGATACTGAGCATTTCGTAATAGAAAAACCCAATACCACTTTACCCGACCCGGGGATCGAACCCGAGACCTCAGCGTTAGCCTCAATAGTAACGCATTACAACTGCGCCACCGAGGCAGTGATTACATTTCGTTATTCGATTTTCGATCGATGCCCTACAGTGCAGTAAAAATGCTAGAAATACTTTTTTCCCAAAGCCTTACATGTATCGACAGTTTCGTCTTCACTCTACGGGCACAGGAGAGGGTTACTAGGTGTGCCTGCGGCTAACGTCTGGCTGTTTACAGTCGTATTCGGCTAAATCTTATATTAATGTTCTGCTTTTACTGCAAAATGTCCTGTCGCAATAGGTAATATAACTTCGAGTTCGAGTTTTGTATTTATCTTGGGAACCCTACAATTGTACAGTAATAGCATCTAAGAAACCACTAAGGTAATTGAGAGCCTCCGTTGCGCAGCGGGCGTGTAGATGACTGTGAAACGAGGGGCCGCGGGCTCGATCCCCGCATCCGGGTTTGGTTTTTGTGAGAGCGTAATAAATACCGATACAGGTTAACCTGCTGCGAGGTCTGGTGAGTCTGGACTGTGTGTCGGCTTGTTGGGTGTATTTTGAATATTTTGACAAGCACGTAAATTTTACTACGTACACCGACATTGTCATCGTGGCCCACTTGGAATATGTAATGTTAGTGCGTTTTGCTAAGCCTCCGGACGTGATCTGTATTACATATGACATCTGTTATATTATAATTGATCTGTGGATTTATCGTAGTTTAAGTTATGGAGGTACCTAATAAGTAATATACAAGTATTACAATTTTGAAATACACAAAAATAATGCGGTTAAAAAGTGGAAGTTACATTTTGAATGTTCCTAATAAATAGAAATAAAATCTATACGCGGCACGATCTGAAATCGTCAAGACATTGACGTGAAGAACGAACTTAAAGCGAATACTATTCTATTTTTATATTATGGCCCGATTATCGATTTTCGATGATTTCGCCAATGTTAAGCGAATATTATTCTACCCACACATAGAGTCTCCAAATGATGTAGAGAAACTACAGCCACTGGCCAGCTACATCCAGACGTAGCAAATAAAGTGCACGGTTCTTTTAGGTAGTATTCGGTATGGAAGACGTATGCGGCAAACACGCTCTAGTTTCTATGTCTGTGTTGCTAAGTTATGGCATCCTTTATGGCGTTAAACGCTGTGTGAAGATAATACGCCATCTGTGGCTCAGATCGATCTTTTATACGACGGTACCTTCATTCGCCAGCCATGAAATAGTCCATTTAATTCCAAAACTGCCTCGGTCGCGTAGTTTTAATGCGTACGCGTTACGACTGAGGCTGACGCTCAGGTCTCGGGTTCGATCCCCGGGTCGGGTAAAAGTGATATTGGGCTTTTCTATTACGAAATGCTCAGTATCAGCCTGGAGTTTGGAATTTGGTTTTTTTTATTAGCTTGAATGATGAGACGAGCAGGTCGCTCGCCAGATGGTAAGCGCTGCGCCTGCTCATAAAGAGAAGTAACGTCACACAGAACTGAATTACAAACCACTGCATGACACTGGACTGGGCTCGTCACCCCGACACGTTGTTGAGAAGTTGTTAAGTCTCATAATGCCCAGTAATTTCACTGGCTTCAATGTCCTTCAATCCTGAACACAACAGTACTTACACACTTCTGCTTGGCGGCAGAAATAGACAAAGTGATACCAACTCAGACGGGCTTTCGCGTACGAGGAACCTACCACTTTTAACCTCTATTCATCTACACCTATTACCAGACATGAACCAAATTGCCCATTTAATTCCAAAACAATATTGTTTCAGGATTGAAAATATGTCCCCTACATTTTTCACAACAGAGGTCAATATTGTATTGCAACAGAAGCGCCGCCAAAATGAAGCTCCAAGAGTACAAGCGAGCTGTCAAGGACTGCACTAAAGCCATCGAATTAGACGATACATATATGAAAGCATATATCAGGTACGAAATGTTTACAGGCTCCGAGGTGCAGTGGGCGTGTAGTCGGCTGCGAGGCGAGCGGCCGTGGGTTCGATGCCCACACCGAGACAAATGTTTGTGCGATCCACAAATATTTGTTTCGGGTCTGGGTATTGTGGGACCGCAAGTCCCTCGTTGTTCTTGATAACCACGATACAGGTTAACCTAGTGTGGGGTCAGGACTATGTGTGTGGCGGTTTAGTCACACACAAAGACCGAAAAACCGGCAGACAAGCAAGTGGGTCACCTGACGGTAAGTCCACCGTCCATGAATATAAATAAAACAATTTCTTTTTATTTTATTTTAAATTAGGAAACTATTTTAATTAAATTGCTATCATGTATTAAAAAAAATATTCATAGAAATTTTCTAAATTTGTATCTTAATGCCGACGGGCTAATAATATTTTTTTTATGTTGAAAACTTTTTTGGTAAATTACTATAATACGTAGAACCTCTATAAGTCGAACATCAAGGGAGTTATACGAGTTATACGAGTTTTCGATTTATAGAGAACTATAGAGGTAATAAGTCTCAAATAATCGAGTTGTAAAGGTTGTAAAATAAAACATTGCTATGTTCGAGATACAGAGGTAAAATTTAACTTTCCGAGTTATGGAGGGACAATATGTACCTACAAAAATGGTTTGGAGGGACTCACTGATTATTTCGACTAATAGAGGGTTGAGATTTCGAGTAATGGAGGTTCTCAACTTTTCGAGGTTCGACTTAACGAGGTTCTACTGTACCTGTATGTATTACTTTTAGTTTATATTAATACTGTTTGTTTCCTGTACGAAAAATAAATAAATAAATAAAATATCTGCGACGTCTGATACGTTTCAGTTTCATCGTACTATGGCGGTACCTTGAGAGTAAATTAAAATATTTTTCAGGAGAGCACAGTGTTACGAAGCAACAGAAAAGTTTGATGAAAGTTTAGCAGACTTCAAGAAAGTTCTAGAATTAGATCCCACGAACAAAGAAGCCGAGAGGGCGGCAATACGTCTCCCTCCTTTAATAGAAGAGAAAAATGAAAAATTAAAGACGGAAATGTTGGGAAAACTAAAGGATCTGGGCAATATGATACTGAAACCGTTTGGTCTGTCCACAGAGAACTTTCAAATGGAGCAAGATCCAGACACAAAAGGCTATAAAATCAATTTTAAACAATAATCTGTATGTAATATAAATGTAGTCGTATGTTTTAAGGATTTTCGTGTTTTATTTACATGAGTTTATTTTTTTTAATGGTAGAGCCACGCTGTGGACTATTTTCTACAGCATGAATGGGCCGGCTCGTCCGGGTCGTTACCACTGTCTCACAGAAAACCGGCGTAAAGTAACAGCTTGCTGCTGCGTTTCGTACGGTGAGTGAGATATCCGGAGGCCCACATCCCCTGTCCCCTTACCAATCCCATAATCATCCCTTTCCTTTAAGGTCGGCAACTCTTTTGGTATTTGGTTTTTTATTGCATAGGCGGACACACGAGCAAGTGGGTCACCTAATGGTACGTGATCACTTACCATCAGGTGACCCACTTGCTCGTTTACCGGCCTATGATAAATAAAAAAAAACGAAGATATAATTGTGCAGGTCGCTCTTCCCCAACCTGAGTTCTGGCTCCTGATTCGTTCGCTGCGGCATAGACACATTAGAAAAGCATCTGCGGCGACTATTTTTCTTGTTTGTTATTGGCCGTCCCACGGGGTTTTCAACAATGTGAATTAAGCGAAATGGCGTCCATCAAGAAAAAACTATAAATGTATACTACTTACTACACGGGCTGTTTAGAAGTAAAACTGCGTCACAAAACGCCGGAGTTTGACAGCTCACAGAGTGCGATAGGGGTTCTAAAGGGGGTTCTAGTTGAGAGTAAATGAGATGGGAGTATTGAGTTACGGTCAATTGACCGCAAACTTAGTGGTACAATTTCTATGTACCGCGCAGCTTGTGTAATAGTATACATTAAAGTTGCCATCAAGTGGCAATCATTCCGAAGTGATTACATTTCATACATACATACGCACTCACGCCTGTAAACCCCGAAGTGATAGGCAGAGGTGTAACCAGTACACCCACATTTCGCCGAGCGTATTTCCGTCCCACGATGTGATAGAGGGCGAGCCTATCGCCATACCGGGCACAAATTCCAGACTCCGGGCTGATACTGAGCATTTCGTAATAGAAAAACCCAATACCACTTTACCCGACCCGGGGATCGAACCCGAGACCTCAGCGTTAGCCTCCATAGTAACGCATTACAACTGCGCCACCGAGGCAGTGATTACATTTCGTTATTCGATTTTCGATCAATGCCCTACAGTGCAGTAAAAATGCTAGAAATACTTTTTCCCCAAAACCTTACATGTATCGACAGTTTCGTCTTCACTCTACGGGCACAGGAGAGGGTTACTAGGTGTTCCTGCGGCTAACGTCTAGCTGTTTAGTCGTATTCGGCTAAATCTTATATTAATGTTCTGCTTTTACTGCAAAATGTCCTGTCGCAATAGGTAATATAACTTCGAGTTCGAGTTTTGTATTTATCTTGGGAACCCTACACAAGGGACACAGACCCCAAAGGCCCGTGGCATGACGGGTGCCCCAAAATGATAAAACCAGCTTTGGCTTTACTTACTATATTCTATAAGGGCACGCGGGGCACTAGATTATAGCTCCTGAAATGCCTGCGTCATTCAAATGATGTATGCTACTCAGTGCATATAAAATGACACTTATTTTTCTTTCTGCCTGGCGTTATCTCAGCTTAATGCTAAGCTCCGCTTACCTCAAATCATGACGGTGAATTGGTATTATTTGGGGGACCCGCAAGTTACTACTTTACGCCGGTTTTCTATGAGACAGTGGTAACGACCCGGACGAGCCGGCCTATTCATGCTGACAAAACTGTCAACAGCGTGGCTTTGCTACTCAAATAATACATAGTACTCTTTGGCTTACAATAAATCTGTCATAAGTTCTCTTTGGTTCCAAGAAGAAAGAAAATTTGACATTATTTTTAACAAAAGAATCCGTATGAGTCAAAATTCTCATTAAATTTTAACTTTAAAATTTTGATTTTATTTTTATACTGACCTGGAGAAACAAATATGTGCGGAAAGTAATGAATCTCAAAAGATTATTTAAATGAATTAACAAAATTCACACACGTAAGTTATTGGTGATTTTTAAAGTGATAACCACGCTGTAGATGACCCGACGTGAAATGACTGCTCGTTGTTAGTTATTACGTCCCGTGAGTGAGTTTACCGGAGGCCCAAATCGTCCTCCTACCTTAACCCTATTCCCTCCCTTTAACGTCAGCAACGCACGGGCATGATTCTTCTGACCACTTTCAGGTTTCACTTCCCTCTTTGCCGGTCTCTCTTCATGCACCCATCCATCAGCCTGAATTCGTACACTGTTGGATATGATTTTTCACAGTTCTCGTCATTCTTGTCGGTCATCTACAGTCCCGGCTTTTTTGAGGACGAACCTGGGCGGTGACCCAGGGTGCCAGGATCAGAACTCATAGGGAACTCAGTTGTGGGCGTACATGGGCGGTGGAGATCACTTACCATCAGGTGACCCACTTGCTCGTTTGCCGGCCTATGCTATAAAAAAGCGACGCGATTTGTTGCCATGACTAATGTTTCGATAGTTTAGATGATTTTAGATAATTCTACTCATTTATGCGCGCGGTGTTGTGTGTGCCCAATAAATATGTGTCTGAGAATAATACAGGACGGCTGCTGGCATGTCAGTGTCACAAACCAAAACTTAGACTACAAGCTCATATTTTAATTTTCGTGAATTGATTTCCAGAACAATCATGGCCAAACCAAGATGTAGGCGGAGACGCAAGTAAGTTAATTTAAAATGTATAATCTTCTTCTTCTACCCGCCATTATCCCACTCGCAGTGGGGTCGGCGCATCACACATGTCACATAAATATTTGGATTGCTTTTACGACCGGCCGCCTGCCTGAGGTCAACCCCTATGACGACAAAACACCCAGATCTGAAACAAATATTTCTAGATCACTCAATTATATCTCGGTGCGGGAATCGAACCTGCGGCTTTTCGCTTCACAGCCGGCTACTCACTGCGCCACGGAGGCTGTTATAAAAATGTATAATGCCTTATAAAGTTCCGTGTAACCTGTTTGTGAGTGGTAGAGCCACGCTGTAGACAGAACAGACTTTTAAAACGAAATACATCAATCGGCGCTCAGCTGAGTAGTTTCATTTTTAAATGGTACTCAATCTGAGATTATTGCTCAAGCATCGATTCAATCGTGATTTACATAAAAGTCTTGACAAGAGCACTCTTGAAAACAGATCCAAGGATAGGCTCATGAACGAAAACAAGTCAAAAGACGAATTACTGACGTTATTATTGTAAGGAATTACAATTATCGATTCGACACTTGAGTGTAGTTTCAGCTGAGTAGAATTTAAAACTCGTTCTGAAATAATATGCATGCTTGAGTTTAGATTTCAACCTAAAAATAGTTTTGTATGATCAGAGTTTAAACGCTGTTTGAGACGCTTTCTGTAAGTCTGCTATACTGGCCAAATGCGGGTTGGTAGACGTCATATACCTACGAAATTTTTATACTGTATTCTCAGGTATTCAGGTTTTCTTTTCGTTCACCGGTTAGCCAATGACTACACACCTAACTTTGAAACGTCTGGCGTTTATCCTTATAGCTGATTTCGATTCCGTGAATTTCGTCTTGGCAGTCCGAACAACTCGGTGATAGGGAATCGCTACTTTTTTAAAATTATTGAGTATTTATGTAATATGTTCCTTTATTTCTTTTACAGAATGTGCAGAACGTAAGTGTTTAGTCGGTGTCGTCGCCGTCAACTCAAGCTTTAGCTTTTGCAACGGCTGTTGCTGTTGCGGTGGCTGTTACAGTAGTTACAGTAACAGTGATAAAAATAATTCAAAATATCATTCTCGTTCTCGTTTAATTTTCTGCCTGCTTAGCATTTTTTTTAATTGCCTAGATAGGTAGATGAGCAGACGGCCCACCTGATGATAAGTGGTTACCGCCGCTCATGGACCACAGCAATGCCAGAGCACAGCCAAGCCGCTGCCTAAGGTTGAAGGAAAACTCTTTTTAAACCTCGCTTAAAGAAGGACAGGTCATAACGATCGGGAAACACCGATGCAGGGATTCCATTCCAGAGCTTGCATATGTGCGTGGTAGAAATGAACGCTGGAAACGTACCGTGCTATACGGGATTGTTAAGCACATGCCCATGAGATATGTCGCGCGCGAAAAAGAAACCTTTAGATATCGACTAGTGCACGGTTCGTTCACTCCACGACATTGTCATAGAGTCATAGAGATATAGAGATGCCAGTAGAAAACGAAATGACAACATACTCTCGCGGCGCGGTGTGAATATCGGGCATGTCAGCATCGATATACAGAGATATTATAGATGAGAAAAAAGACGCGAAATTATCTTGATGTATGTAATAAGCTAGTTCGTAGGTCTCTCGTATATGAGAGACCGTCTGGGTTGATACCACTGCTTTATTTATTTCTTTCGCCAAAGAGCAGTGTGTAGGACACTGTAGGCACAGTTGGGATTTCGGTTTGAAAGACATTGAACCCAGTTGAATTACTGGGCGTTATGTGTCTTAGCATCTTATGTCTTGGCGTGACGAACGCAGTCCAGTGCCATGCAGTTAGTGTTGAGTAAGATATACAAGAGGCAGTACATTTGATCCGTACATGATGCAGTAATGTAAAAGCAGCTCATTTTTTTTGCATGTCCTACTTCATATTTCATGTCGCGTTTCTCTTTTACTATTTCCATGACGCGGGCTACAAGCGTGAAAGTAAATGAGCTGACCTTAAAAACGCCTCGCCTCATTTGAAGTGGGACCTTGTTCTGGCTCAGTACAAAAAAGGGTACTCTTACAAACTCATTTAAAAATCGTGTCCTACTCAACATTACATGCAGTAGGTACTTTGTAATTCATAGTTCTATGTGGTGTTGCTTCTGTCTATGGGCAGGCGCTTCTCAGGCCACCTGCCCCTAGACCAATGAAGCAATGATGATAGTTAGGTATTAATGTGAGTTTGCGAGTGCAGGAGGTGTCGCACCAGACACGGATCGTTCAAACGATGTCGGTCAGGAGACCGGAGGTACCGCGTGAGACAACCTTGCTGCCGACGACGTCGACGCTCCAATGGTAAGAAGCGTGCACACATTATCCCTTAGATTGTAGAGTTAAATAATTATTCTGCCTCTGCTTGGCAATATCCAGGCGTTTTGGCAGGGTCCACCGTCCTACCTATCGCCGATTTCAATAAACAATGTAAGTTGGATTCTCGGGATCGATCCCGAAAATCGACCAATCAAACTAAGTAATTTGTAGGAATGACCTTGAAATTGTATTGGCTCATTGGTGGGATCGCTCGGGAGACTCGATCTGAGATTACATACGCACTCACGCCTGTAATCGCCGAAGGGGTAGGCAGAGGTGTAACCAGTACACCCACATTTCGCCTAGCGTATCTCCGTCCCATGATGTGATAGGGGGCGAGGCTATCGCCATATCGGGCACAGTTCCAGACTCCGGGCTGATACTGAGCATTTCGTAATAGGAATATCCAATATCACTTTTATCCGACCCGAGACCTCAGCATCAGTCTCAGTCGAAACGCATATGCATTACAACTACGCCACCGAGGCAGTCTGAGATTGTTTATTGAAATTGGCTATTAGATGCTTCAACTTCGCCCGGTTTGAAGGACATTGAACTTAGTGAAATTACTGGGCATTATAATACTTAACATCTTGTCTAGCGGTGGCGAGTGCAATCCAATGCCACACAGTGCTTTGTAATTCAAAGTTCTGTGTGGTGTTGTCTGTTTATGGGCTGGCGTGGCATACCATTAGGCGAGCGACCTGCTAATTTCGTCGTATTTTTAGCATGTGCTAATAAAAAAATCGTATCTTCCCATAGTGCGACGTCGCAGCTGTCACAGAAGGCGTCGCTCCAGATCCAGGCGGTACGTAATCATACACATACATACATACGCACTGACGCCTATAATCCCTGAAGGGGTAGGCAGAGGTGTAATTAGTACACCCACATTTCGCCGAGCGTATCTCCGTCCCACGATGTGATAGGGGGCGAGCCTATCGCCATACCGGGCACAAATTCCAGACTCCGGGCAGATACTGAGAATTTCGTAATAGAAAAACCCAATACCACTTAACTCGATCCGGGGATCGAATCCGACACCTCAGCGTTAGCCTCAATTGTAACGCGTACGCATTACAACTGCGCCACCGAGGCAGTCGTACGTAATCATATTGTATTACTATCCTGAAGTAGGCTTAATTTGGTGTGTGTGTGTGTGTGTGCACGGGTGCGTGTTTGGGATGTGTAAGATTCTTGTAATGGAAATTTATAACCCCTAAGAACTCTGCCAATCTTTGCCTCCTCGGACACCTCTTGAAATGGTAAAGACACGCTGAACTTAAACATTTTTGTCTACAATCTACAGCATGAATGGGTCAACGCGATGGGGTTATTACCAGATGACTGCATTGTGTTTCATACGGTGCGTAAGAGTTTCGTGCGGAGGCCCATATCGTCCCCTCACTTTTCTAATCATATTCCTTTCCTTTGTGATAGATCCATGACTCTTCTGATATAGTGGGTGTTAATTTGCGTTGGAGATCACTTACCATCAGATGACCCACTTGCTCGTTGCCGGCCTCTGCTACAAAATCCTGGTTGAATGTCCTGTTTGTCCACAGTTACATGTCACGGTGTAGATCGCGTTCAGGATCATTCAAGCGATGCCGTCGGTGTGACCGTCGGTATCGTATCCGCCACCGCAGCCGCTCCTGACCTGCCGCTCCTGGTAAGGGGGTTTTACATACATACGCACTCACGCCTGTGATCCCCGAAGGGGTAGGCGGAAGTGTAACCAGTACACCCACATTTCGCCGAGCGTATCTCCGTCTCACGATGTGATAGGGGGCGAGCCTATCGCCATACCGGGCACAAATTCCAGACTCCGGGCTGATATTGAGCATTTTATAATAGAAAAACCCAATATCACTTTACCCGACCCGGGGATTGAACCCCATACCTCAGCGTTGGCCTCAATCGAAACGCGTGCGCATTACAACTGCGCCACCGAGGCAGTCGAGTTTCTTTATTCGCCTAAATGATTAGACGAGCAGAAAATTCGTCACGCCTGCCCGTAAACAGAAGCAATGTCACTCAGAACGTTGAATTATAAAGTGCCTACTGCATTTGATGACACTCGTCAGTGACGTTTTTTTATGGCATAGGCCGGCAAACGAACAAGTGGGTCACCTGATGTTAAGTGATCGCCACCGCCCATGTACACCCACAATATCAAAAGAATCATGGGTGCGTTGCCGACCTTAAAGGAAAGGGATAACTAAGGGATTGGGAAGGGGAGGGGGTTTTCCTCCGGATATCTCACTCACCGTACGAACGCCGGTTTTCTGTGAGACAGTGGTAATGAACGGGACGAGCCGACCCATACATGCTGTAGATAAGTGTCTACAGCGTGGCTCTACCACTCACTAAATTGACTTGATTCCCATTCATCCAATGCCCAGTAATTTTACTGCCCTGAGGGGCTTGCACGGAAAACTATCGAAATCGTAATGTAAAGGTATCGAGGGCTCGATAGATAATTCCTTATATATCAATGGTCTAAATTTCATATAATATATTAGTTTCTTTTACGTACGATAGAGGCGCTGTACTAAAATCTCATAGAAATTGTTGTCGATGACAGTTCGAATAACTTTTCGCAAGTTTCCGTGCTAGCCCCTCTGAATGTTCTTCAAGCGAGAACACATTAGACAATAGTACTTACACATTGCTGCTTGATGGCATAAAAAGACAAAGCCTGAATTGCATGGAAGAGACCCCACCTAGTAAAAAGAGTAGGTAATAAAGTATTATATAAGCATATATATTCATATAATATTATTAGACTGCCTCGGTGGCGCAGTAGTAATGCGTACGCGTTATAACTGACGCTGCGATCTCGGGTTCGATCTCCGGGTAGGGTAAAAGTGATATTCGGTTTTTCTATTACGAAATTCTCAGTATCATTCCGGACCCTGGAAATGTGCCCGGTGTGGCGATAGGCACGCCCCCTATCAAATCATGGGACTGAGATAAGCTCGGCGAAATGTGGGTGCACAAGTTACACTTCTGCCTACCCCTTCGTGGATTACAGGCGCGAGTGCGTATGTATTATTATTAGTGTTCATCTGCCCAAGGCCCGAGGGTTTCTAGCAGCGATACGAAGTGGTAGAGTCACGCTGTAGACAGATTAGTCTAGACTGCACTGTACCTATCTGCAGGTTAACCATGATTTTGTCTCAGTGAAATCGCTAGAGACGCCGCTGAGTCTTTCATATTTATATGAAAGACTCAGCGGCGCCTCTAGCTGATACGTGAGAAAATATATTTTGGCATACAAACATTTTACGTGGTCGCTAGCGATTTTACTGAGACAAACTCATGGTTGAGGCACTGATGGTAATGAGTAATTTTTCTGTACTCGGATAAAATATACCTGTTTCTTTTTACCTACTAAAGTATTTTTTTGTTTCAGATGGTCTATTGTGAAAATTATGCGTGTTTTAACCAGAGTAATAAATGTTTTTATGGAATTTTATTTTTTTTATTTAGAATAGCGCCGCTGATTATTGTACGCAATGTGCGAGGAACGAAGATGTGCCACATTAAGTAACACGGAAAAGACGCACGTATAGCCAAGCTTAATTTGATACAAAGGGATTTTTGTGAATCCGAAATTATTATTTACTAGCTTTTGCTCGCGACCTCGCCCGCGTGAATAGACTTTTCCGAAATAAAACATAGCCTATAACCGTCTCCAGGGTCCCATCTACTCTATATCAAAATTCGGTTCAGTGATTTAGACGTGAAAGCGTAACAAACAAATAGTTTTTTTTTCATAAAAGTATCCTATGTTACTTCTTATACCTCCAAGAATATGTGTACAAAGTTTCATGATGATCGGTTAAGTAGTTTTCGCGTGAAAGCGTAACAAACAAACTTACATTCACATTTATAATATTAGTACTTATGATTTATTTGCTTATTAGTAGAAACAGTTAACATTAATTATTTCCAGTTATCATTAGCTGCAGCATTGTGATGATACGATCCGGATATGTGTTAATATTAAAGTAATCACTTCCTATAGATACTTCATCACAGTGAGTCAAAGAAATCTGATTCAGTTTCCATGAAAAAAACATTTGTAACGGGTATTAGAACACCTCATACCTAAATAGAGCTATAGGAAACATGATTGAGATCCTTATTTTAATATATATAAGGGCTATATTGGCGTAGCTACTTATGTTTCAAGGTTCTTTATAATTTGTCAATACTTAGTTTTCATTTTTGTTAGAGTGAGTACGAAGTTGAATAATTCAGGACAAGTTTATAGAAAAAACAACTGAAAACTTAAACGGCTGATCAGATCTTCTTTAAACATAATCAAGAACCATCTCGACTAGCCAGTTATTAAACATAAAGTCGCATTCAAATCGGTTTATCCATTTACTTCTATTCGATACACGCACGCACGCACACGCTTAAAAAATAGTTAATAATTCGGTACAGAGGAAGGTTATTAGGGTTCCGCACCATACTACGGTGTATTAGACGCCTTATACGCTTCCTAATGTTTGCGGATCAAATAAACTTTTAAATACTTTTTGAGTGGTAGAGCCACGCTGTAGACACTTTAGTCTACAGCACGTATGGGCCGGCTCGTCCAGGTCATTACCACTGTCTCACAGAAAACCGGCGTAAAGTAGCAGCTTGCTGCTGCGTTTCGTACGGTGAGTGAGATATCCGGAGGCCCAAACCCCCTCCCCTTCCCAATTCCTTTATTATCCCTTTCCTTTAAGGTCGGCAACGCACCCATGATACTTTTGGTATTGTGGGCGTACATGGGCGGTGGGGATCACTTACCATCAGGTGACCCACTTGCTCGTTTGCCGGCCTATGCCATAAAAAAAAAAAAACGAACCTGAGATCTCTCGTTTTACAGCTAATTACTCGCCCACTGCGTCATGGAGGCTTTGATGTTTCTTTACCGCGTATATTGTTATATCCTGGCTCGCAGTGCACTTTGTGATAGGTGCGTATAGTGCAGTCCAATGTTGACCATCGAAGGATATTTCATCATGTGAAACTATCTACAAATGATACAAGAGTAGACAATATTGACTATAGCATGTATGGACCAGCTCGAAAGGTTATTACCACTAACGTAACAGAAAACTGGCGTTAAATGGCAGCTCGCCGTTGCAATTAATAATAATAATAATAAATACACCCAACAGTCGCACACATAGTCCTGATCCCACACTAGGTAAACCTGTATCGTGGGTATCAGGAACTACGAGGGACTTGCGCTCCCACAACACCCAGACATGAAACAAGTATTTGTGGATTAGACAAACATTTGTCTCGGTGTGGGAATCGAACCCACGTCCTCTCGCTTTGCAGCCGGCTACTCGCCCGCTGCGCCACGGAGCCTGTCAATTGGTTTTTTATTTCCTTGAATGACGAAACCAGCAGGTCACTCTCCTGATAGTAAGCGTTACGCTTGCCCGTTAAAATAATAGCAACACTACACAGAACCTTGACAAAACAAAACACTTCACTTGGACTGCACTCGTCATTCGGAGACGTTGAATGTTAAGTTTCATAATGCATATCGTACGGTGATTGAGTTTACCGAAGGCCCAAATCTCTCCTCCTCTTGCCAACAGGAATATATGCTTTTGTTTAAGGTCGGCTATGCATCCAAGATTCTTTTGATTCTTTCATTCTGTGAGTGTTCATGAGAAGTGGAGATTACTTACAGTCAGGTGACCCATTTCCTCATTCGCTGAACTCTGCTATAAAAATATACCTATTTCGTCAAAAATACTATTAAATAGAATATAAATAGAATATAATAACTGTAATACAGATTAAAAAGTTTGGTAGATAATTTTTTAGATTATTTTTAGGATCGTCCCCAGACTTTGTATTATGAAGTCACTCTACAGTTGATAACGGTTATCACAGCGCTCGGTATACACGATGCGACGCCCAATCGATAGGTGTACGGAGAAGGGCCCTTATCACTGATAAGCTGATAGCCGGCGCCCATGACTTCATTCCTTGCTACTAAAGCCGAATGAATTAACTTACAAAAATATTGCTTATTATTAGATTACCTAACTTTTTGTAGGTTGAAGAAAGGAAGATTTTCATAATTTGATGCATCGTCGTATCATATTTTGTTTCCTTTTTTATTTACTAGGGGCTTTGCCCATGTTTTTCCACAAAACATAAAATAAAAAAAACCTTAAAGTCCGACGAATATGAGACATATCTTACTTTCTTCCCCACATTATTCTGCATCGATTGATATCGGTCTCGACCCCATACCCCCAGCGGTTTCGGAGGAAATAGCGTGATAAGCTTTTGGCAGCGGCGACGGCGGCGGCGCCAGTTACTATTTTTTTGAATAGTGAGATATCATCTATCTTTTCACCGATTGATTCGATTTTGATTATGCTTTCCTAGGTACGCGAGTTATACGATAGCGACACTTTGGTTTTATATGAAACTGTACGAAAATATTTATGAGTGGTAGAGCCACGCTGTAGACACTTGTCTAAAGCATGTATGGGCCGGCTCGTCCGGGTCATTACCTCTGTCTCAGAGAAAACCGGCGTAAAGTAGCAGCTTGCTGCTGCGTTTCGTACGGTTAGTGAAATATCCGGAGACCCAAACCCTCTCCCCTTTCCAATCCCTTAATTATCCCTTTCCTTGTTCCTTCAAATATGTCGGCAACGCACCCATGATTCTTTTGGTATTGTGGGTGTACATGGGCGGTGGCGATCACTCACCATGAGGTGACCAACTTGCTCGTTTGCCCGCCTGTCATAAAAAAAAAATGATATCACTTGATTACTTATTACTATTGCCTATTACGTAACCAAGATTCTAGAAGTTTCTAGAGGTTTCCCAGAGGTACCTAAATGTTGTGATAATTTTATTAATCGATGCGAAATGTAACACCCCATGACAATAATAATCAAACAATGATGAATAATAGTGATGATTAATAAAATAATTTTATCACAGTAGAACATTTTGTAAGTGTCCAACTGTCTAATGACAAGCATTCGATGAACCAAATTAACAGTTTGGCATCAAAGAAAAATAAATAAATAAATCACATATAATCTACAAGTCCTTTGTATGCCAGGGGCTGTCTGTGTTGGTAACACCGCTTTGTCTATTTCTGCCGCCAGACAGCAGTGTGTAGGCGTGTGTGTCCGGTTTGAAGGACATTGAAGCCAGTGAAATTACTGGCCATTATGAGACTTAATATCTTATGCCTCGGGGTGACGATCGCAGTCCAATGGCATGCAATGCTTTGAAATTCAAAGTTCGGTGTGGTGTTGCTTCTGTTTATGGGCAGGCGTGGCGCTTACCATCAGGCAGCAACCTGCTCGTCGCGTCACTCAAGCTAATAAAAAAACTTACTTGGTAATAATATTAAGATGCGAAAGTTCGTTTTTCCTTTCATACAGCAACAGAGCAAGGAGATGATAGAATTTCTTGCATAGATATACTTATTAACAGATCAGATATTAATTGACTGCCTCGGTGGAACAGTTGTAATGCGTACGCGTTACGATTGAGGTTGACGCTAAGGTCTCGGGTTCGATCCCCGGGTCGGGTACAAGTGGTATTGGGTTTTTCGATTACGAAATGCTCAGTATCAGCCCGGAGTCTGGAATTTGTGCGCGGTATGGCGATAGGCTCGACCCCTATCACATTATGGGACGGAGATTCGCTCGGCGAAATGTGGGTGTATTGCTTACAACTCTGCATGTATATATATTGATATATTTTATAAGCCGGAGAGTGAATTACTGATATAAGCTTACTTTTGTCTTGTTAGCGGGTTCGATTCACGCTCCAAAGAAAACAATTTTGTGTAGGAAAAAAAATGTATTTATTTATTATGTAGGGCTTTCACGTAAGCGGTAATGACTGATGGGGGCAAAAACTAATTTGAAAAGCTAGAATTTCGCCGTCAAATATTATTGAAGCGGATGAGTGATTCAGGATTTCACTTCGTAATCCTGATGAAGAAGTCTCCCCAGAGGGGTCAACGTTAGGCAGGCGGCCGCCGGCCGGTCTTAAAAACTACAAGCCAAATCTTTCTGTAACATACCAGCCTCCGTGGCGCAGCGGGCGAATAGCCGGCTGTGAAACGGGAGGCCGCGGGTTCTCTCCCCGCATCGAGACAAATGTTTGTGTGATTCACAAATATTTGTTTCGAGTCTGGGTGTTTTGAGATCGAAAGTCCCTCGTAGTCCCTGACACCCACGACACAAGACTCGTATCTTACTATGTGGTGTGACTGTTGACTGTATTTACATACATACATACATACGCACTCACGCCTGTAATCCCGAAGGGGCAGGCAGAGGCGTAACCAGTACACCCACATTTCGCCGATCGTATCTCCGTCCCATGATGTGAAAGGTGGCAAGCAAAGACTTTAATCTATACTAGGGGGCGAGCCTATCGCAATACCGTGCACAAATTCCAGACTCCGGGCTGATACTGAGCATTTCGTAATAGAAAAGCCCAATATCGCTTAACCCGACCCGAGGATCGAACCCGAGACCTTAGCGTTAGCCTCAGTCGTAACACGTAAGCATTACAACTGCGCCACCGAGGCAGTCTGTATTTATAAAAAAAAATATGCGCCGACGCCACTGCGAGTGGGCTATGGTTGCGCCGACGCCACTACGACTGGGCTATGGTTGCACAGACGTCACTACGACTGGGCTATGGTTGCGCCGACGCTACTACGACTGGGCAATAGGTAGGTGGAAGAAGAAGAAGAATATGTGATATGAACCGGAGACATGAGTGCATCAACAATTTTTTCCAATTTTCTTAGAAACACGAATTGTTTCGTTTATCTATTATCAAGTTAACGTTGAATTTCCAAATTGATAAGATACCACGCCATCAAATAGCTTAACAGTAGGGGAACACAGTCGTTGGGTAACCGGACTAGAGTTAAGCAGTGTAGTGAGTGCAAAATGGAGTTTAAATTCCTCATCTTATTTGTAATAGGCTGTGTGTCTGCACAGAACTGTGAGTATAGTACTTATTATGGTGTTTTATTAGTATTAATGCAAGTCAAAGTACTTGTAGTCAATAGAATGCGTTGATCAGAAAGGGCGGGGCACTTAATTTTATAGATCGGGTTTCGCGGCTTCACTCACGTGCATGTAAAAGGTATTATTTAAAGGCAGTGGTGGTTACAATATTACTTAGATCCTATGGACTATAGCACGAATCACCAAATTCGGAAGCTATGCTTCGTACTTATAAAAACTATACGCGCTGAATTGACTTAGTTTTTTTTCTTCCGTTAAAAATAAAGCACAGGTAATATTTATGTCACAAATTGCAAATCTAAATTTCACCAAGCATTGAGTTTTGGTAAAGTCCTTTCGTAACCTACATCGCATGTGGAACCTACATTATTTTTTTACGAAATTCCTGAGACTTCGTGAGTGAGTTATATTTCGTTTTTTTAATATTATTAGATTTTCATAATGTGTAAAAAACAGATAGGAACCCCAGTGGTTTTTGACACAAAACAGGCGTTAAGTGGTAGCTTGCTGTTGCGGTTTGTATGATGAGTGATAAGCCGGCAAACGAGGGTCACCTGATGGTAATTAGTGATCTCCACCGCACACCACAATACCAAAAGAAACAAGGACACGTTGCGAACCTTAAAGGAAAGGGATAATTAAGGGATTTGGGCCTCCGGATATCTCGCTCTTCGTACGGAATGTTGCAGCAAGCCGTTACTTTATGTCGGTTGATAAAATAGAAATATGTGGAAAAAATACTAACTTTTTTAAGTACAGAACGGCAATTTCATACGTAAAGGCGTTATTATTCTAAGGTAAACATCTGACAGCACCGTGGTGCAGTGGGCGAGTAGCCGGCTGCGAAGCGAGAGGTCGTGGGTTCGCGTCCCACACCGAGACAAATGTTTGTGTGATCCACAAATATTGTTCTCGGGTCTGGGTGTTGTGGGACCGCAAGTCCCTCGTAGTTCCTGATACCCACGACACAGGTTTACCTAGTGTGGGGTCAGGACTATGTGTGTGACTGTTGGGTGTATTTATTATTATAATTATAGACTGCCTCGGTGGCGCAGTTGTAATGCGTACGCGTTACGATTGAGGTCAACTCTGAGGTCTCGGGTTCGATCCCCGGGTCGGGTAAAGTGGTATTGGGTTTTTCTATTACGAAATGCTCAGTATCAGCCCGGAGTCTGGAATTTGTGCCCGGTATGGCGATAGGCTCGCCCCCTATCACATAAGGGACGGAAATACGCTCGGCGAAATGTGGGTGTACTGGTTACATCTCTGCCTACCCCTTCGGGGATTACAGACGTGAGTGCGTATGTATGTATGTATGTAATTATATTTATGTATATACAATTATGTCACCTATTGATAAAAATCAAAGAGTATAGTGTCCACTTATGCTTATCGGGTGTAGCCGTTGCTATATCATATAGTACTAAATGATATGAGGCTTGCATGATATGATACGACACTCGGCGATTGTAACCTCCGTTGCATAGCAAAACAATCATGCCTAAATTCATTCAAATCGGTCCAGTAGTTACTGCGCTATGCTTGAAATACTCGTAACAGACAGTTACAGTATTATAATAGTTTGAGTGTATATTATTGAAAAGGAGTTCAGTATTGCTGTTACACTGAGTGCACACGGGTCGATTTTGGTTGATCAACTAATTTGAAAAAGCTTGTATGATTTTTGTTGATCAATTTCATTGAAAGTCTGTTTAATTCGCTATAAACAAAAACGAGCTGTATGATTCCGCTTTTCAACCATCGCGTCCTAACTTGAGTCAAGTGAAACAGAATTATTCAATTTTTGAACATTGGTAATATTAAAAGAAAGAAGAAATTTAGTCAACAAACGAGACACACTAATACACTAGAAAGAAGAAACAAGTTAGAAACAATAAATGAACTAATAATAAATTAGACCCCCTGAAGCAAAGCAAAAATTATCCCCTAAGTATATAAAAATTTACACTGGACCCGTGCCTATTTAGTTCAGTCTTTCTTTTTTTTAGAGTTATCCCGGCTGAATGCCAGGGTCCGCCTTCCGATCATGATTTGACAGTGGATAAATTGGTATTATGTGGCTCGACCTGTCTTACCCTTTGGGCCTAAGATGTTGGTGACCAATTTACACTGCGCCTATTTAGTACAGTGGCAAAGATAATATAGATCAGCCACAGTTTAAGACTGTCCCTGTCTCTTTCTTTCTTAATATATAGAGCAGATAAAAAATAACTGCGTAAACCCAACCGCGCTCAACTAACATTTTTTAGGACATTAAGTAATATTAAATAATAATGATATCAGTCATATCATAGGTGCTGGCCTCCCACTGCTGGGCCTCCTCTACCAATAAGTGGGGGTACACATCATAAATAGTAAATACTTTTGAAATTATACTTGAGAATTTTTCAGGTACGTTGGTTTCCTCACGATATTTTCTTTCATAGTTAAAGCAAGCGATAGTAGGTACTTTATTAATGATAAATAAAGACGTAACTTCTAATATGTATTCAGAGATGCGTGACAGATAATCAGTGATCGCAACTGCAACCCCCGTCTAGCCACGGATCTACGACTTATTCGAACCGGGGCAGAAACTTGATAGTGGCGCCCCAGCGTTTGAGATAATTTACTTATGAAAACTAAAAGAAAAGAAAAGAATGAGGCCCTATGCCTATGTGACGCCTTTTTCTTACAAGTCGACGGTGAGCCAACCAGGATACCGTATGCTAGGCGCTTTGTGGACTAAGTTTTTAATTTTCAATCATATTATGATTTTGGCGCCCCCTGAAACTGTCACCGGGGCTGGTGCCCCGTTTTGCCCCTCCCTAGATCCGGGCCTGCTCCCGTCTTAACAGTGCGTTGCACGCGCCGCTGCCCGCTACACTACCGATGCAGATATTATGCAATAATTTTATTTATTTCGACTGCATTGTGATATAGTTTATGAGTAAATATTGTTACAATTTATTTGAGTGCTGATGCGTTGCTCCACAACATTGCGTCGTGGTCGTTGGCGATCTTGTAACTGTCATGTTTCGGCGCCGACATTTGATTCATTGCCAATTTTATATGAAATTGTTGATCCAAGTGCCCCGCAAGATGTAGCGATAACATGAATAGTGATTTAGGTAGGTAGGTCGCTAAGATAACAGATTTGGTAAATCCCAAAATACACAAACTACAATAAACCACAAAAAATAAAAGGTCAGCCTTGAACGGCCTTATCATATTTTTATTTCCTGTGGGGAAAACCTCGTTTATGGATACCTTCCCAACCCAAGGAAGGAGGGTAGGTAGTTATGCCTAACTCATTGGA